>JAIFGZ020000486.1:0-1234128 GCA_019925245.2 Oryza australiensis | reverse complement strand
TGCCTTGGCAATATGCATGTGTCGCATAGCCCAATACCATTAAAATCCTTTCATACGCGGTTTGCGTAACTTCATGAGAAGTTCGCACGATGCAATTTGAAAGGTGACAAACGATTAAGCTTTTCATGGGTGTCCCGATAACAGAACTGTTTGGTTTTAAGCATTTAATTAAGAGATTATATCAATGCTATTTTTCCACCTTGGTGAAGATCCTTATTGATTTTGACCAGTATTATGGCAAGAGCTATTTAATAACTTGGTCATATTTTTCATATGATTGAAAAACTCATTTTCCCATGAGGGACGATTAAAATACTTGTTCCGAGATGACTCGGGCAGATCCATTCGGATGAGCATAAGCTTACCGAGTGCTTTTCACCCATGAGAGCTGATTGAGTTATTTGTTCTGAGACGACTCGGGCGAATTCACTCGGATAAGCGCAAGCTTGCTGAGTGATGATATTTTTTATGATTGCTTTAGCATGAGCTAAGCATCTACATAAGAATGATTTTTTATATAGTTCTTGACTATACGCTTAGTCTAATTTTGACTAACCATATAGTCGGGGGCTACACCTAATTAGGTGCATCAGGAGATGCACCTAGATATTTGTTTTTGATAATTTTTTAGATATTTTCCAGCCCTTCATAGTCTTTGGAGCCACTCGGGAAGATTCGAGCAGAGATGATGGAATCACTCGGCGCCAAAAGCACTCGGTCAAAGAGGTTTTTGGTGTGTGCTATCTGGGTCGAAGCTAAGCCGTCTCGTCGACCGAAAAGGACTCGGGGGCTACTGTGGAGATTATGGCAATGGGGTATCTACATGGCAAGCTTATCCGACCGGAGGTAGGGATAGATTGCGCACGCCATATCTCGTAAACCGAACGTGACTTGGGTGTTACGATTACCGATAGAGATAAGGCAATCGGCCTATAGTCACGGTTTGGTAAGATTGAGGAAACCAACTTAGAGTAAGATAGGGTTTTCGATCCGTAAGCCCTCCTCCCAAGACTATATAAGGGGGTAAGGGGCGTCCCTTGAGGGATATCCTATGCTAGATCAGATTTCATAAGCAAGAGCTTTCGACACGCGAGATCAATAAAGACACTCGGCGGATCGAATCCACCGAAACAGGAGTAGGGTATTACCTCACGAGAGGGCTCGAACTGTCTAAATCTTCTTCTCCTTCTAACCCATTGTGCTTGGCGATCTCGACTATGACCCCGAGAATTATATTGCCGAAACCAAGTTTCGACAAGAAGGATGGGGATGCATGGCCCAGCGACACGTTGAACCGCACTACTACACAATTGATCTTTGCAAGCGGTCAAAAGTCATTTTTAATATGGGTGGAGCAACCGCCTTTATTTTCTAAGCGGCAAGCACAACCACATGCAAAAGTAATTTTCGTAGACGATCAAGTCCTCCGGAAAAATAAAACATGAAAAAAATTAAATATGTCCGTCTCCTTAATGGTATGTGTTGATAATCGTTAAGTATCAATTTTGTCTGTCTGTTACCTCGACAAATACATGAGAAACTAATATTTCTTACACGCGTATTAGTTAAAAATAATGTAGTTCCACTTGTCTTGGACACATACTCTAGATACTGGGATTATACAATAAATTAAAGGACAAATGAGCCGACATGCAAATAAACATACCTCCGGCTAATCACGTGAGAGCTTACGGATTGGATGGCCCACATATCAGCTCAAACCAATATAATTTGAGCTAATTCATGCTGAACCGACTTAAGGGCCCACTAGCTAGCCTCTCGGCCGAAGCACAGTGAGAGGTAGGTCCCAAGGGTTGACCGAACCGCCATTGGCTCCCCTCATCTTCACTTTTCACATGGCACAATCTTAGCCCTCCCTAATGAATATTATGGGTGCACCGACCTCATAAACTATCATACAACCATCATTGAGGGCTATAAAAAGAGAAGAGTTTCTCAGTTCACAACACACACTCAAGAATCAATCTCTCTATTCTATATTTGTATTACTCTAGCTTAGTGGATTTTAGGGTCAGAATAGTTCTTCGGTTTCCTACTCTTGTTGAAGATTTGGTTATGTCTTTAGTATTTTACTCTTCTTGTAAAACCATGAGCTCAATAATAAAATTATCTTCTTTATTTAATCGTGTTTATAGTTCATATATTGTTTTGTCAACTATATGGTCTATGAATAGTTTATACCTATTTTATAAGCTATACATGTTTAGGCTAGTCAATCTATGCCAAAGCATCGGTCCAATGATCTTAACGGATTGTGCTAGTTCTAACTTGTCCATCTGTAGGATGGGGGTCTGGGGAAATTAGTGACATTATTTAGCAATCTAAACATGGTGCTTAGATTGATTAAATGTCGTTGGATGTGGGTGTGCCCCATGGAAAGCGAGGTAAGCGGTAGGTGCTGACAGCCTTGTCCATCCTTACTATTCCTCCACGTTTGGGTATGACATAAAAGTTCATAAAATGCCATAAACAGGCTGGAAAACCAACAGGAAATGGTCTCTCAGTAGTACCTGGGTGCCTAAAACTAGCTCCTAGCCATGTATATGTATATAATTATTGTATGAACTAAGCGTACAGAAATATATACGACACCAAAGCTTTTCCTTTGTCTTTCTCCACTAGCTAATTTACTTATTGAGATGATTCTTCTATTTGTCCCACTACCAAAATACTATTATTATCATTTACCCCTATTTAGACTATGATATATTAATTATAGCATGATTATGAATATATCGACCTATGCTTTTGTTGATGAGAAATCTTTCCCACGCGCTGGCCTGGGAGATCTGCTTAACTTCAGTGCAAGTCCGTTCTTGGCTACCTTTGGTGATTAAGGTATGTCAGTTGGATTGATCCTATAACCAATAAGAAACAAGAAATAGGCATTAAGTTAAAATTAGATCCTACAGATTGGTCAAGGCATCAATTTATACACAATCACTATCCCAAAGCGCATTTAAACTAAGTGATTGGGATAGATCGGCTATGCCGAGATAGTATAAATCACTTAGGCTAAAAGCGTGTTAGGGTAGTAATTATCTACATCGATAATTTAGCCGATACTGCAGATCTAATGTGAATCGGCTAATACTCCGACACATTTTATAAAAAGATATTAACATGATCTAAATGTGCTAAACCTAGATCAATCCATGTCGGCATAGCATGACAGATTGATATTGGCTTAGGGCACTTAGATAGATTAAGATCTTAATGTAAAAGGCAATTTTAAAATATCTAATAGCGAATATAACTATAAAGATAATTAAAAGTATAAGGCCGGTTGAAACCCCAAGATTGTCTCCAAAATAGACATCTAGCCAAATAGATCTTAATAATTCTAAAAGTGACTTAATAGATCAATATGATGCAACATTAAGTACAAAAAGAAGTATCGATCCATAAAAGCGATGTAAACCCCTCGAGACAGGGATACAACATATAACTCGGTTCAACATCTAGACCTAGCTCTATGGGCTACTGTCTCCCGAGGGATTTGGTTACCAAATTTGGTTGTTAACACATGCCCCCAAGTCCGTGATAAGATAATATTGAGGATTTGCCGCTTTTCAAATTCCGCGTGACTTCCGTCCTATTCCGTTTCGGCCGTTGAAAACTCTTTAAATATTGCACGCCTGGCCAAACAAGCCATGCTATCACTTTCCGCTCTCAAGCCCTAACCAGAAAAAACTTTTCCTCTTCCTTGGCGACTTCGTTGGAACCGCTCCCAGATCTCATCGACGCGCACCCCCGAAGCGATGATCTCCTTGCACCGATGGCATCCTCACGTGCTCCTTCCGATGCAGCCTCCGCAGAGTACCCCGAGGTAAGTTCTTGTTGGTTCAAACCCTTTACTTTGTGCAATCTGGCTTTTTCTCCATTTTTTGATTCCATTATTCCTTCTTGCGATTTGTAGCACCTATCCCACCAAATTGCGATCCCTAGCCTTCTTCATCCCGACCACCGTTTTAGGGCCAATTGGTAGCCTAGATCCCACCGAGTTCATCAACGCTGAAACCAATCGGATCCCCTTTAGGTTTTCTACCCCGAACTTAGCTTACCACAGGACCTTCAAATCCTAGCCCTCAACGAAAAATCTTGGCCATCTTGGTATGCTAGGATGTCGGCTAGCAAGCAAGCCACCTGTGACGAAATAGGAATCGGCCAATGCTTAGCTCTGACTTTAGTCAACATGTCAAAGGATGAACCACTGCTATCTACGCTAGTTGCTTTTGGTCGGACACGCCGAACGCGTTCCTCTTTAGGCAAGGGCCGATGACACCAACTCTCATGGACATCGGCTATTGCCCTCTCGATCTGAATATCAAGTGCCACCACAATTTCAAGACCAAGAGCATCGGCGGCTAGAGTGGATTCATATCAATGAACATGAGGGACGGCCCGATCTCCAACAGGGAACATGTGGCTTTCTTGATGATGTGGTTGGAGAAATTCGTTTTCTACGATCAAGTTGTGGGCGGACCACCAACCGGCAACATGTAGCCAAAGCATTAGTGGAGAATAGGAAAATTTCCCTAGAGAAATACCAGCTCGGCTACTTGTACCAAATGCTAAGCAATGTGCCGATGAAGCTGGCTTCGAAACAATCTATCAACACCGGAGGGCCCTGGTGGCTGCTTTAGCTGTGGCTCAACCTGTACACCTATAAATTTGCCAATTGCCAAAGACTGCTTGAGGCCGATTTCCCCCTAGCCAAGCCAAAGTACCGTGATGTGGACCCCCGATTTTGAGTCGGGAATCTTTCGTGTTCATAGTACCATTTCCCTGGATCAAGTAGTTGGTACCCACGAATGCAGTACTGGATAATCAAGTGCGCATGCACGAATAGTCTTACAATACCATTATTACATAAATAGGCCCGAAGGCATTGTTCATCCCACAGGACCTTATGGTCCGAATACAATATAAAAACAGAGTTTAGATAAGACAGCGGAAAGAGGCAGCGGCTTGTCCATTGCCACAGGCAACGACCGGAGCTAAAGTCTAATATGCGCCGTCAGATCCCTAGTCCTCCTGGTGGTAAGCATATGGATCTTCCGGCTCTTCAACTCCATCACCTGGAGGTTTGTGCGTATAGCAAGGGTGAGTACCAACCGTACTCGGCAAGTCAACACAGAATTGATGCATATGACAGGGTTATTCAAAGAACATGGCTAGGGTTATTTTTGCGTAAAGCCGCTTTTCACAATTCTTTTCACAAGCCTGTCGTCTAGCCAAATCAAGTTTTAATTTCATAGTTCATTAACCCGGCGACGGTTCGTCTACCATCCACCGTGATTCCAAGGATGGCTTCCCGCCTCCGGTTCGTCATGATTTTCTGGGGAGTCCACCCCTTCTCGCATTCTCGAGAAGTTGATCCACCAATAATTAAATCATCATGCAAACCCATCCCAAGCATTTTTAAGTTCAAAGTCTAGCCAAGCGAAAGTCTTGTCACGATGCTCAATATCCGCGAGCACGGCTATTCGAATAGATTGATTCACTCACACTGCAGTGGATGTACACTTTACCCGTACTCCGCGACAGCCCAACAAATGAGCCTACGCCTCAACACATGAGACGGTCACGGCAAAGCCTTTCGATAACCTCACTTTGGCAGTACCCGCTCCATGAACTTATGCCCTCATGCACTCTAGCCGTCCTTTTCTAGCAGTGAGAGGAGTTACTGCGCACCGGGGTAAGGGAAGACATTTCCAATCTTTAAGTTTAATTAACAGTAGTTTAATTCCACATTCATAACGAAGGCCGCAGCCACATTCTCATCCCATGACCACATCATAGAGAACCATCTATGCAAGGATACGCCTCCGCTCGGCTATCTAGTCGGCTAGGTCTATACCCATTCGAGAAGTACGGTTGTACCGGCTTGTTTCCGGCTATCTCATGGCTCGGTCCTTAATTGACCAGGGTCGGCACTTGCCTTTTCCGGAATCCACCCAAATCATCCGGCCGCCCAGTCTAAAACATTTGTATAGTACTTTCAATTTTCATCAAACTTAATTCATCATGGTCATGTGGCGCTCATGTCTCCACATGCCGAATCTCAACTACCTCCCTAAGGTAGTTGCCCAAGCACAAAGCTTTTTCATAAAGTCATGAGTATGCATAAATCTAAGTATAGCATGGCTAAGCGGTTTACCGAAGTTATGCTTCGGTTATTTATATCGCATCGCGAGTTACAAGGAGTAATTCTAAAGGTAAACAATAGCAAGGTATGGCACAACAAGTATAGGTAACTCGGTAGAGCATGCATGTTTAGAGTTTAAAATAAGATCATTTCGCGAATGGGATCAATATGTTCAAAGGGTGTGAAGACTTGCCTTGTTCGTACGCTTCTTGAGTGGGGTCTCCTCGGGGTCGTGTTTGCCTCCTCGGTCGCTAATCATACGAGCGAAAAGGAAAAAGAACAATGGATTCCAGTTAAAATCCGATAAGAACGAACGAAAAAGCATGAAAAATCATAAAGAACTCTCCAAACCATTTTCCCCTACGACCCTAATCGAATTACGGAGGATTTTTATAGCAAAATTGGCCGTAGCGACGAGTTTCGAGTTTTTAGAGTTTTTGTAAAAAGGGGTCGATAAAACGACGAAGCGGGAATCTTGCGAATGTTGTTCAAGAGGTTCGTTGATATATCTTTGCCGAGCCCAATGGTTAAATATAGCTTAAAGAAAAGAAAAGTAATATTAATTCTTCAAGAAAATTTTCACGTAAACGGAAATTTTCAAAAAAAAACGTATATAGAAAATCATTTTACTCCGAGGAAAAAAATACCTGAGAAAACTATATATTTTTGCACAAATATTCCCAAAATTCCCTAAAAATATTCCCCAAATTTTTCTAAAATTTTCCCTATTTTTTTCTAATTTTTTTTTCCTTCTTTTCTTTTCTCTTTCTCTTTCTTTCTTTCTTCTTTTTTTTCTTTCTTCCTTCCCAGGCTGCCCCTTTCCTATTCTCTCTCCTCTCGTCTACCCCCGTTCCTATTCTCTCTCCTCTCGTCTACCCCCTTTCCCCGACGACTTGGCGCAGCGGGGCAAACCGATGGCAGCGGCGCGGCGGCATGATGGCGGCGGCGGACTGCGTTGACGGCGGTGGCTGGAAAAAGAGAGGAAGGAGCGGCGGCTTACCGGCGGCAGCAATGGCACAGCGGGCGGCGGTGGCTTGCTACGGCGGCGACGGCTCTAGCTACGGCGAGGAAAGAAAGAGAGAACGGGTAGTGGCAAGGTGGGAAACCAATGGAGCTTCGCCCGTTTTATAGCCGCGGAGAGAAAGAAACAAAGAGAGAGGGGGGGCCGGCACGGCGGCGCGGCGGACCACCACGCGGCGGTGTTCGGGCGGGGCCGGGCACGGAGCGCACGGACGACGTGCGGAGACGTGGCTCGGGGCCGTGCGGCGGCGTGGTGACGCGGGCGGCGGTGCGGCACGTCGGCACAGCGCGTGCGGACGGTATGGGGCGGCGACGAGCGGCGCGCGGCGAGGACGCGCGCGCCGATGGGGCCCGGTGCGGTGACGCGCGGCGCGTGCGTGGCGCGTGCGGCCGGGCGGCACGGCAACGCGCGCGCGCGTGCGTGAGCGCGCGTGGCCGAGGCGTGGCGGCGGCGGCGAGCGCGCGGCGCGTGTCGCGTGCGTGCGCGAGCGTGACCGAGATCGAACACCTAATGACGCGTGAACAAGGCCCTTTCTCAATTTTCCGAATTTGATTTTCTATTTTCCATTCCCATTTCCTTTTACTCTAAAAATTCAAAATAAATTTCAGTATCTCCAAAATAGTTTTAAAATTATATTTTCAAACTTTTTCCCCCACTTTTTATTTTTCAAAATATATTTTTCCTATCTTTATTTCTTCTTTTAAAATCAATAATTTGGGATCTTTGATAAATTTTTAAATTCATATTCCCTTGTCAAAAATATTTTTATCCCAAATCCAAATATTTATTATTTTTCTTCCACCAGTCGGGTTTAAACCAAAATATATTCTTTTCAAGAATCTTTTGTAAATCTCAAAATTAATATGTTTACCCTTCTTCAAATTTATATATATATATATATTTTTTGAATTATTTCCCAGCAGGGGTCTCAAAGCTTAGGGGTTTAATTCAACTTCACTTCATAGCAATTCCAAAAGAAATTCTTACGCAACTGAATTGGCAAATAAAATTGAAAAACATGATAAGAAGCAATGATTCCAAAAGTTTTTGCGAGTTCCGATTTTCACGTTCCGAATTCTACTCCTTCGATTTTCAGGATGTTACAAACCTACCCCCTAACAATAAATCTCGTCCCCGAGATTTCTTACCGATTGCTTGAATAGGTGTGGGTATTCCGTCCTCGGGAATTCTTCGCTCTCCCGGTAGCTTCTTCTTCGGTGTGATTACTCCATTGTACCTTGTACATGCGCCACGACTTGGTTCGTGTCTTCTTTTCTGCTTCGTCTAGTATCTTGATTGGATGTTCGGGTAGGTAAGATCACTGTGGACTTGGATGGTTTCGAACGGGGTTTGCTCTTCGGTACCCGCAGACATTTCTTCACTGCGATACGTGGAATACTGGGTGGGCATCCGAGAGATTTCAGGCGGTTCCAATTGGTAGGCCACTTCTCCCTCCTAGCGCTTATCGGAATGGGCCCACGTATCGTGGTGCGAGTTTCCCTTTGACTTTGAATCTCTGTGTTCCCCGTAGGGTGAGACCTTTAGATACACGTAGTCACCCTCTTTGAATTCCAATTCCCTTCGTCGAGTGTCCGCGTAGCTCTTTTGTCGTGATCGAGCGGCTTGTAGTCGGTCCCGGATCAGGCGAACCTTTTCCTCAGCCTCCTTGATTATGTCGGGCCCGAATACGGTTCGTTCACCGGTTTCGACCACATTAATGGGGTTCGACATCGGCGACCAAATAAAGCTTCGTTTGGCGACATCTTCGATGACGGCTTGATAGCTATTGTTGTAGGAGAACTCGGCGTACGGCAAACATTTCTCCCAATCCTTGGTGAAATCCAATGCACAGCTCTCGCATGTCTTCTAGCACTTGATTCGTCCTCTCGCCCCGTCCGTGCCGGGTGGTAAGCGGTGCTCGAAGGCGAGGTGGACTGCCGAGTGCCTCGTGGACTTTGCTCCAAAAATGAGATGTGAATTGGGTACCACGATCCGATATGATCCTCTTTGGTACACCGTGAAGACATAAAATCCTACTCATATATAGTTCGCTAGCTTGGCGCCGTTGTAGTTAGTTTTCACCGGTATAAATCGGTAGTCTTGGTGAGCCGATCTACTATTACCCAAATGGAATCGTAGCGTCGTAGTTTTGGGTAGCCCCACTATGAAATCCATGCCTATCTCGTCCCATTTCCATTCGGGAATCTTGAGTGGCTGCAGCAAGCCACCTGGCCGTTGATGCTCGGCTTTCACCCTTTGGCACACATCGCACACGGCTACGTATTCGGCTACATCTCTCTTCATATTGGGCCACCAATATTCTCCTTTCAAGTCTTGGTACATTTTCGTGCTTCCGGGATGTAACGAATATGCCGATTCGTGGGCTTCCTTTAAGATCAATCCCCTCAAACCGCCTTGTTCGGGCACACGATTCTTTTCTTGTACCACAGGATTCCCTTGTCATCCACCGAAAACTCTGGGCGCGTCCAGCGGCCATGCGTTCCTTGATTTCCTGGGTTTCCTCATTCCCTTTTTGGGCTTCCTCTATTTGAGTTCTCGGTAGGGGTTGGATTTCAGTGAGTTCACTTCTCCGTGAGGAATCAGGGTGCGATTGAGTCTGGCCATTTCTTCTTGAAGTTCGCTGGCCATACCTCCTAATTCCATGTGATTGCATTGGGCTTTGCGGCTCAGCGCATCGGCCACTACATTTGCCTTGCCGGGATGATAATGGATTCCTAGACGTAATCTTTGATCAACTCCAACCATCGCCTCTGTCGTAGGTTGAGATCGTGCTGAGTAAAGAAATATTTTAAGCTCTTGTGATCGGTATACACATCACGGTGGTTCCCGATCAGATAGTGCCTCCAAATCTTCAATGCGTGTACAACTAACGGCTAATTCCAGTCGTGTGTGGGATAATTCTCTTCGTGGGGTCGTAGCGCCGCGAGGCATACGCCACGACCTTTCCATCTGCATCAATACTCCTCCCAATCCTTGCGGGATGCATCACGGTACATCACGAAGTCTTTTCGGTTGTCGGGTAAGGTCAAGATTGGAGCGGTGGTTAACTTTTCTTTTAATTGGTCGAAGGCTTTTTGGCACTTCTCATTCCATTCAAACTTCTTTTCCTTCTTCGAAGTTGAGTCATAGGTCGGGCTACGGTGGAAAACCCTTCGATAAACCGTCGGTAATAACCGGCCAAGCCCAAGAAACTCCGAACTTCGTCACGACTTGGGTGCCTTCCATCCCGTGACAGCTTCGACCTTGGCGGGGTCTACGCTACTCCTCCGGCTGAAACCACGTGACCAAGAAAAGCGACTTCCTTGAGCCGAACTCACATTTGCTGAACTTTGCATACAAATGGTGCTCTCGTAGCTTTTCCGGTATTAGTCGTAGATGCTCCGCGTGTTCCTCATCGTTTTTGGAGTAGATAAGTATATCGTCGATGAACACCACCACGAATTTGTCCGGTATTCCATGAATACCTTGTTCATCGTTCATAAAGTAGGCAGGGCATTGGTTAATCCAAAGGACATCACTGTGAACTCGTATAAGCCGTATCGTGTAGAGAACGCCGTCTTAGGAATGTCTCCGGCTCTAATCTTTAATCGATGATATCCTGACCGCAGATCAATCTTTGAGAACACCCGTGCACCCTTAAGTTGATCGAATAGGTCATCGATCCGGGGTAGCGGGTACTTGTTCTTGATGGTTACTTCATTCGGCGATCGGTAGTCCACACACATTCTCATACTCCCATCCTTCTTTTTGACAAAGAGTACGGGGCTCCCAGGAGAAGAGGCTGGGGCGCATAAATCCCTTCTCTTGTAGTTCCCTTATCTCGCTTCTTGAGTTCCTCTAACTCGTTGGCCGGCATTCGATATGGTCTCTTGGATATGGGGGCAGTACCGGGCATTAAGTCGATGATAAACTCTACATCGCGATCCGGTGGCATTCGGGTAATTCCTCGGGAAATACATCCGGGTATTCTTGTACTACGGGCATTCCTCCTAAGGGTAGCATGGTGAACACTCCGCAGCTTGCTCACATAGCTTTGGGTTTTGATCTATAGTTATGCTCATCGGTGATCCCCACGGGGTGGATACCGTGACTTCCCTTCGATGCAGTCTATAATCCCATTATTCTTGGTCAACCAATCCATTCCGAGTATGACATCTATGGTCCGGGGTGATAGCACCATAAGGTTTGAGAGAAACACCACGTCCCTAATCCGTATGGGCACATTAATGCAGGCATGGGGTACGGTTATGTCTCCCCAGGTGAGTGTACCAACATAGGCCTCTTAAGTGCTACTTGGTGTAGGTGGTGTTGTTTGCTTACTTGGGAAGATATGAATGAATGCGAGGCTCCGTAATCGAATAAAACTTTAACCGGCGTAGAGTTGATAGAGAACATACCCATCAATACGCTCTGGTCCTCCTCAGTGCTTCTTCCGCCCGTACATGATTCACTTGGCCACGTCGAAACCCGGTGGCGGCCTCGTTGGGTAGCGGGGTCTGAATGACCTCGCCCCGCCGCAGGGTGGGGGTTCCTCGACGGCGTTGCATTGGCGCCGGTGCGTACGGGGCGTTGCGTGGTTTTGGACAGCTATTGGAGTAGTGCCCGAATTCTCCGCAATTAAAACAGCTCACATTCCTTCTTCTGGAGCGGCTAGGGTTGGTGGGGGCGTACGGAACCGAGGTGTAGCTGACCTTGACATGGTCGGAAGCGGGAGAACGTCCGGTTGCCGGAACATTTGGCTTCCATCCGACGGGGTGGCTCCCTTGGGGCGTTGTGGCGTTCCACTGAATGGGCGAGCCATAGCGAGCCTCCTCTTGCGGTTATTGTCTACCACCTTTTGGTCATGCTCAAGTCGGACGACCTTGTTGATGAGGCTTTGAAGCTGTGTGATCCTGCCCGATCATTGGTCCCCTCGGCTCGTCATTTAGTCCCTCAATGAATTTGTCTATCTTTTCTTCTTCGTCCCCGCCAGTCACCGGTGGCGTAACGGGCAAGCCGGGTGAACTTGTTCAAGTATTCTTGTACCGATGTGTTCCCTTGACGCAGCCCGCGGAACTCGTTCTTCTTCATCCTCATTACTGCAGCTGGCACGAAATTCTCACGGAATGCAGCCGTGAATTCTTCCCATGTTGGCTCGCCGCGTCTTCAGCTCGTGTCTCCTTGTAGGTGTCCCACCGTCACTTGCGGGACCCTCCACCGGTTAGTAGCGAAGATAACTCTATCAACTTCTCGGACTCGACGAGGGTTAACTTCTTCTCTATCACTCTTAACCAATCTTCGGCGTCCATAGGTTCTTCGGCCGTGGAAAAAGTGGGCGGCTTAGCTCTCATGAATTCCCCGGACTCGATCCTCCTCGACCTCCTTGATTGTTAGCAATCGCTTGGAGTAGCCGGGTCCAAATGCCATGACCTCCGCCAGGTGGAGGGGTTGGGTTTCGGCGGGTTTTCGTTGGTTGCCGCGGCTCTGCGACGATGTGCCATCTAAGAAGGGAGATGAATTAAGAGAGCGGACTAGTTTAAGTTATAGTTCATCGGAAATTTTTCTTCAAGCTCTATCGAATGATCTCCAATCCACGAGACAAGGTGAAATAATAATAAGCATACGAATTAAGACATCGCAAGGCGATGCTCAGGTTCAACATATTACATAAGGGTACACGACACATGTACACACACAGTCCTCCATGCCGGATAGCAATAATAATTATATCGTCCAACTACATCAACTAATTAAGGGTAAATAGGAAGTGCTTTCTGGCCGGGAAGGTCCTTCCGCCTAGTCATCCAACCACCCGCAAGAGCCAGGCGCCGGAAGTGGGTGGTCGCCGAAGGCAAACCGAAGTCCCCACGGCTCGGAGGTGGTGGCCTCGGAGTCACGCCGAATCTTCCGACTCGGCGGCCGCGTACTCTTGCGAGCCGTCGGCGGTGAGGGCCTCCCGTGTGAGTCAAGCGACGAGGGGGAACTTCCTCCTCCATTGAGTCGGTGTCGCTAGACTCCCATTTGATCTCCATGGGCTCGCCTCGGACTCCGTGTCGGTGCAGATCTGGATGGGGTTACCCTCTCCGGATCCCGCTCGGATGGTGCTGTACGGAGCTCCGGTGGGTCCCATGGATGTAGCAAGCAGTGGGGTCGACCGTGCACGCGTGCTGCATGCTCAACATGAAAGCTTGCTCCATCATAGCTTGAAAAGTATCAAAGCTTGCTTTGAGTCATATGGTAATAGTGGTCGGGCACAAAGGCGGGATGTGATGGTACGTGGCTCGGTGGAAGTACTGCAGCGCGTAAACGGGACGAGTGCGCAATGTTTCTTCTAGCCGGTTGATCTCGCTGTTTGCTCTTCTGAGCTGCTCTTCCAGCTCTACCAGAGCCTCCCCTCGGGCCATGTAGCGGTCCGAGAGTTGCTCATACTGAGCACCATTGGCCTGCAGCTGAGTCTGCAGCATGCTTATCTGGTCTCCACAGCCTTGGTGGCTGTGACCGATCATTGAGGCGTGGCTAGCGATCGTTGATCTCGAGAAGGGCCTCCTCGTAGCTGCGTCTCGTCTCGCCCAACGCGATAGACGCGTGACCATCGGGTTGTAACGCAAGGGGTAGCCTCCACGGTGCAGGTTGGATTGCCCTCTTCGCGGTAGGGATGATGCACGAACTCTGTCATTGTGAGTTCGGCACGGTGTTCCGCATTAAGGTGAAGGAAGGCCTCGCGAGCTGCATCCTGAATAGCTGCTTCTGCGAGGTCCCGGTGGTAGCGAGTGTGGAAGCAGTAAGATGTCTCGCTTCCCATGCGGGCTTCTATGGATACAGGCTGCCTCCCGAGGCTGGATACTCTTCGGAGCCATGCCTTTTGATGTGATAGGTGGGTGGCTCCGGGTATCTCAAGCACCACAGTAGGGACTGGAGTTGGACCACGAACCCTTCGTCCCGCGGA
This sequence comes from Oryza australiensis, assembly GCA_019925245.2. Taxonomy (NCBI): domain Eukaryota; kingdom Viridiplantae; phylum Streptophyta; class Magnoliopsida; order Poales; family Poaceae; genus Oryza; species Oryza australiensis. The sequence continues at coordinate 1,219,989 of JAIFGZ020000486.1, read as the reverse complement.
ATGCTGACTTCCCAAGTTCCGTCGTGGTTTGACATCTCGCTTTACGAGCAACTTAGGGTTAGCGGGAGGGAGCTATCATAATCATTTGGTAAAAAGGAAATACGGATGTAGAAAAGGTATATTTGCATTTTCGGAAATAATAGTTTAAAACCGATCCTATGTAGGGATATTTCCTTTAGCCAACTGGTTAGGGGTAGGGCGCCATTTGGTCTTAGCCTACGGTCGCATGGCTCGATACCACTGTGGACCCCCAATTTTGAGTCGGGAATCTTTCGTGTTCATAGTACCATTTCCTGGATCAAGTAGTTGGTACCCACGAATGCGATCTTGGATAATCAAGTGCGCATGCACGAATAGTCTTACAATACCATTATTACATAAATAGGCCCGAAGGCATTGTTCATCCACAGGACCTTATGGTCCGAATACAATATAAAAACAGAGTTTAGATAAGACAATGGAAAAAGGCGTGCTTGTCCATTGCCACGAGCAACGACCGGAGCTAAAGTCTAATATGCGCCGTCGGATCCTTGTCCTCCCGGTGGTAAGCATATGGATCTTCCGGCTCTTCAACTCCATCACTGGAGGTTTGTGCGTATAGCAAGGGTGAGTACCAACCGTACTCGGCAAGTCAACACGTAATTGATGCATATGACAAGGGTTATTCAAAGAACATGGCTAGGGTTATTTTTGCGTAAAGCCGGTTTTCACAATTCTTTTCACAAGCCTGTCGTCTAGCCAAATCAAGTTTTAATTTCATAGTTCATTAACCCGGCGACGGTTCGTCTACCATCCACCGTGATTCCAAGGATGGCTTCCCGCCTCCGGTTCGTCATGATTTTCTGGGAGTCCACCCCTTCTCGCATTCTCGAGAAGTTGATCCACCAAATAATTAAATCATCATGCAAACCCATCCCAGCATTTTTAAGTTCAAAGTCTAGCCAAGCGAAAGTCTTGTCACGATGCTCAATATCCGCGAGCACGGCTATTCGAATAGATTGATTCACTCACACTTGCAAAGTGGATGTACACTTTACCCGTACTCCGTGACACCCAACAAATGAGCCTACGCCTCAACACATGAGACGGTCACGGCAAAGCCTTTCGATAACCTCACTTTGGCGTACCCGCTCCATGAACTTATGCCCTCATGCACTCTAGCCGTCCTTTTCTAGCGGTGAGAGGAGTTCGGCGCACCCGGGTAAGGGAAGACATTTCCAATCTTTAAGTTTAATTAACGTAGTTTAATTCCACATTCATAACGAAGGCCGCAGCCACATTCTCATCCCATGACCACATCATAGAGAACCATCTATGCAAGGATACGCCTCCGCTCGGCTATCTAGTCGGCTAGGTCTATACCCATTCGAGAAGTACGGTTTATGCGGCTTGTTTCCGGCTATCTCATGGCTCGGTCCTTACTGACCAGGGTCGGCACTTGCCTTTTCCGGAATCCACCCAAATCATCCGCCGCCCCAGTCTAAAACATTTGTATAGTACTTTCAATTTTCATCAAACTTAATTCATCATGGTCATGTGGCGCTCATGTCTCCACATGCCGAATCTCAACTACCTCCCCTAAGGTAGTTGCCCAAGCACAAAGCTTTTTCATAAAGTCATGAGTATGCATAAATCTAAGTATAGCATGGCTAAGCGGTTTACCGAAGTTATGCTTCGGTTATTTATATCGCATCGCGAGTTACAAGGAGTAATTCTAAAGGTAAACAATAGCAAGGTATGGCACAACAAGTATAGGTAACTCGGTAGAGCATGCATGTTTAGAGTTTAAAATAAGATCATTTCGCGAATGGGATCAATATGTTCAAAGGGTGTGAAGACTTGCCTTGTTCGTACGCTTCTTGAGTGGGGTCTCCCGGGGGTCGTGTTTGCCTCCTCGGTCGCTAATCATACGAGCGAAAAGGAAAAGAACAATGGATTCCGTTAAAATCCGATAAGAACGAACGAAAAGCATGAAAAATCATAAAGAACTCTCCAAACCATTTTCCCCTACGACCCTAATCGAATTACGGAGGATTTTTATAGCAAAATCGGCCGTAGCGACGAGTTTCGAGTTTTTAGAGTTTTTGTAAAAAGGGGTCGATAAAACGACGAAGCGGGAATCTTGCGAATGTTGTTCAAGAGGTTCGTTGATATATCTTTGCCGAGCCCAATGGTTAAATATAGCTTAAAGAAAAGAAAAGTAATATTAATTCTTCAAGAAAATTTTCACGTAAACGGAAATTTTCAAAAAAAAACGTATATAGAAAATCATTTTACTCCGAGGAAAAAAATACGAGAAAACTATATATTTTTGCACAAATATTCCCCAAAATTCCCTAAAAATATTCCCCAAATTTTTCTAAAATTTTCCCTATTTTTTTTCTAATTTTTTTTCCTTCTTTTCTTTTCTCTTTCTCTTTTCTTTCTTTCTTCTTTTTTTCTTTCTTCCTTCCCAGTGCTGCCCCTTTCCTATTCTCTCTCCTCTCGTCTACCCCCGTTCCTATTCTCTCTCCTCTCGTCTACCCCTTTCCCGACGACTTGGCGCAGCGGGAACAAACCGATGGCAGCGCGCGGCGGCATGATGGCGGCGGCGGATCTGCGTTGACGGCGGTGGCGGAAAAAGAGAGGAAGGAGCGGCGGCTACCGCGGCGACGCGGCAGCAATGGCACAGCGGCGGCGGTGGCTTGCTACGGCGGCGACGGCTCTAGCTACGGCGAGGAAAAGAAAGAGAGAACGGGTAGTGGCAAGGTGGGAAACCAATGGAGCTTCGCCCGTTTTATAGCCGCGGAGAGAAAGAAACAAAGAGAGAGGGGGCCCGCACGGCGGCGACGGCGACCACCACGCGGCGGTGTTCGGGCGGGGCTGGCACGAGCGCACGACGACGTGCGGAGACGTGGCTCGGGCCGTGCGGCGGCGTGGGTGACGCGGGCGGCGGTGCGGCACGTCGGCACAGCGCGTGCGGACGGTATGGGCGGCGACAGCGGCGCGGCGAGGACGCGCGCCGATGGGGGCCCGTGACGGTGCGGTGGACGGCGCGGGCGCGTGCGTGAGCGCGTGCGGCCGGGCGGTGCACGCACGGCAACGCGCGGCGCGTGCGTGAGCGCGCGTGGCCGAGGCCGGTACGGCGCGGGCGGCGGCGCGCGGCGCGTGTCGCGTGCGTGCGCGAGGCGGGGACCGATCGAACACCTAATGACGCGTGAACAGTGCCCTTTCTCAATTTCCCGAATTTGATTTTCTATTTTCCATTCCCATTTCCTTTTACTCTAAAAATTCAAAATAAATTTCAGTATCTCCAAAATAGTTTTAAAATTATATTTTCAAACTTTTTCCCCCACTCTTTATTTTTCAAAATATATTTTTTCTATCTTTATTTCTTCTTTTAAAATCAATAATTTGGGATCTTTGATAAATTTTTAAATTCATATTCCCTTGTAAAAAATATTTTTATCCCAAATCCAAATATTTATTATTTTTCTTCCACCAATCAGGTTTAAACCAAAATATATTCTTTTCAAGAATCTTTTGTAAATCTCCAAAATTAATATGTTTACCCTTCTTCAAATTTATATATATATATATATTTTGAATTATTTCCCAGGGGTCTCAAAGCTTAGGGGTTTAATTCAACTTCACTTCATAGCAATTCCAAAAGAAATTCTTACGCAACTGAATTGGCAAATAAAATTGAAAAACATGATAAGAAGCAATGATTCCAAAAGTTTTTGCGAGTTCCGATTTTCACGTTCCGAATTCTACTCCTTCGATTTTCAGGATGTTACACGTGATGACGAGGAGATAACTACTCGACGCTGTATGTCATATGAAGAAGCTGCTTCTTCTTATTTGGGTTCAAGCCGCCCCGAATACTTCAAAACTGGTTCAACAACTTCGCAACGGGTTCCCAGCCGACTCTACCATTTGGTTCGCTTATGATAAGTTTAGCAAATTTGAGCGGCCGACGATCTTCGGCTAGATGAGATCAATTCCCCAAAGTTTGATAAGCTGAGAGAGATTTTCACCACGCCATCTCTCCTTGCATCCCGCCCGGCATCCACCAAGGAAGAAACATTCGAAGAGCTGCGAGTTCTACCATCCGATGGCGCTGCAAGACAACTTGGGCTAGGTCAATTGCCGATTGGGTTGTACTACTCGACAAGATCCAAGCCGAGGCATTATTGATGACATAATCATGATGCTTTGGCTGTTAAGCCTCCCAAGCCCTCCTCTTGGCAGCTTCGGGGTCATCGAGCTAGCGGTCACGAGGACAAATGCCTTCAGCCGATGGTGGGGCAGAATGGAAATCACACATATTCCACCAATCGGCTTCCATGTATCTCACCACCGTCGATCCCGACATGATTTCATCGGTAAGCAATTCTTTTCCAGTCTTCTCTCCTTTATCGGCTATGATGTGCATGTCTCGCTACTTACGCCTTTGTTCCCGCAGACGACGAACGATGTTTCTCCTCCCCGGGCCAGTTGATCAGGAGCGGCCATTAGTTATGGCCTTGGCATGCCGCCAAAAGGCCGTGGGTTGGTGCCATCCATAATCGGCTTCAACGCGCCGAAGGTGTCAACCCTACTCCACGGCCAAACCCACAAACCTATCCGTCGGCAAAAACGGGACAAGCCGTCGACTGCCGCTGCACCGGTTGTGGCGAAGAAAAAGCCTGCCAAGAAGCAGAAACCAAGCCCGACCGATGACCCGTCCCCCATCGACCTGTGTTGACGTAGTGCTTGACGATGACGGAGAAGAAGTTGAGGACGCCGTTGACGAGGCTGCAGCCGACTCAGGCTCCTCCGACAAATATGCTCGAACTCACTCGCCACGAGGCCTCCGTGCGAGAAACACCAAGTCCACCAAAACGCCCGTCCGTCCGATGCCTGTAAGCGACTTTCAATACTTTTGGTCTCCCGACTTCTTTATTCATACTGCCTTACTATATTCTTTACATCGGCAGAGGAAGAAACTTGCCACCAAGAACAAAATGGCTCCTCTCCATTCAAGTAAGTATTTCGACTCCACACACTTTCTCTTATCGCCGATCTTTAACCTTGTGCTTTTTTAGCCTCCTCGCGCCCCAACACCCCCCGGGTATCAAGTGAACACACTCCGTCGGCCGCAGTGACGGGAATGCCGATGACGAAGCTACATCGGCTCCAAGCGATCCAAGTAAGTATTATAACTGTCTTCTTCGCAATCGGCTCCATGCTTTCTATCCATGCTATAATTGTTCTTTGCTTGGCAGAGCGTAGCCGATCTCCTGGGCTTCGACTTGTCGGAGTTCGTTGACCCGGATGAGGCCGCTTACAGGGCCCTGGTGCCGCTTGATGAAGACCTGAGGACCACGCTAGCCGACATCGCTAACCGACTAGAGGGCTCATTGGACGCGCTGGTAGCCGATTGCGGTTCCGTCCGTAATCGGTTCGAAGAGATTCAAGCCAGGCTTCCAGATGACTTGGCCGATACAATCGCTCCAGCAACCTTCCTTGAAGTGCATCGGCACAAATACGAGCGAGCAAAGCAACGCATAGCCGATCGCCGAGAGAACAAATCACTAGCGGCACCATCAAATCTAACCAAGAAGAGATCAAGGCGAAGAAGGCCAAGTTTGATGCGTTGAAGACAGAGCCGATTGCCAAACTCGATCGGCCGCGCGCGTCGAGACAAACCGGTAGCTGAACTTGTCCAAATTGAGACCGAGATCACGGTCCAAGAAGAATACATGGCCGGCCTGCCGAAGGAGATAGAAGATGAACGATCAAGCATCAAGGCGGCCGTATCCTATCTGACGGATCTGACGAAGGCGGTGAAGCCAAGGGGCTGATGCGATGCACGACATTAAGGCAATCGAAGACATCGACAAGATCCGTCATAAAGCGATCTCGACTATTGCTGAATTTCTTGGGCACCCGAGCCGATGTAATAGTTGGCCAAGGCAAAACTTGTAAATCTTGTAATCTAACTGTTTCTGTAATCGGCTCTCACCATCTCTTATGACTGATTTTAACTATCTTTTGTAATCGGCTTGCCTCACTTGATCTTCACTTAATGCATTCTTGCCAATCACATTACCTCTATATTTGTCATGGCCTCGAAAGCATCAAAAAATTTAAAAAAAACCCTCTTATCTGTCTTCTTGATATCTGTTGTGTATGTATATGCCCCCCTAATTTTGTTGGTGTCTTCAGCGTGAACAAAATTAGTAAGTCAAAAACTTTATCGCGTCGACGAGCGGCCGATTGTAGAAAATCGGGAAAAAGTTGGCGCAAAACGTCCTAAAGGAGATGCGTGCATCACGACGCATCGGCTAACACGAATTGGCATAACCACAGCCGAATCATGAATTGATCCACACACTTGGGTAATACCTTTTTAGATACTTGCCATTCAGAGCCCTTCCAAACACCTCTCCATCCAGTCCTTCTAGCATATAGGCTAACTTGGAGACGCATTTGTGGATCTTGAAAGGCCCCTCCCAATTTGGTGACCACTTGCCAAATTTTTTATCCCTTGATCCAATCGGCGTTATCAATTTTCAAGCGAGTTCGCCCTCTTCAAAAGATTTAGGCACAACTTTCTTGTTATAGTGACGGGCTACTGTTCCTTATCTCTTGTTACTTTTTCCAAGGCCATCATCCGTGATAAAACTAGATCTTCTGATTCATCTACCATCAGGTTGTAGTAATCATCGGCTGTAAGCTGATCTTGTAACTGAATCCTTCTTGAGCCGATGATGTTTTCCCATGGCATGACTGCTTCATGCCCATAGACCAGTTTATATGGAGGTACTTGGATAGATCCGTGGCAAGCCATCCGATAGGCCCGCAGTGATTCGCCTAATCGGTCGTGCCATTGCTTTGGATATTCAGCGATCTTCCTCTTTATCGCCTTGATTAGACTCTTGTTTGAGGCCTCGCCCTGTCCGTTAGCCCGAGCATAATACAACGAAGAGTTGAGTAACTTGATTCCCATGTCGTCGCAAACCGAACAAACTCGTCCGATACGAAGATAGATCCCCGATCCGTTGTTATTGTTTGAGGGACGCCGAATCGTATATGATATGCTCCTTAACAAACTCGATTGCGTCCTTTGAATCAACCTTCTTTAAAGGAATTGCTTCCACCCACTTTATGAAATAATCCGTTGCCACCAATATGAACTTATGTCCCTTGCTCGAGGTTGGATTGATCCGCCGATCATGTAGATTCCCAATCTCCGAACGACCAAGGCTTGATAATTGGATTCATAGCCGATGCTGGTGCCCTCTGTATAGCTCCAAATTTTTGACAATCCTGGCAACCCTTGTAATATTTAAAACAATCCTCCGCATTGTCGGCCAAAAATACCTCGCTCTTCAAGTAGCCACTTCATCTTGTGAGCCGATTGGTGCGTGCCACGTTCCTTCATGCACTTCTCCAATAGCCACCTTGGCTTGATCGGCACCGAGACACTTGAGCAAAGACACCATCAATCGTCCGATAGTATAAATCATCATCGAGCAAGACATATCTCAAAGCCTTGTAGCGTAATTTCCTTGAAGCCGGCTAGGAAGGGTTTTGTAAATAGTTGTAGACCTCAAACCTCCAACCGTTGGCTGTCATGGTGGCGATCTCTACTTCAACACCTTTTGTCATCGGCTTGTAGCCTGATGCCCCTTGAGCTAAATCGTTGGATTCTGCATTCTGCTCTCTAGGGATATGTTTCAATGTTACTAGTCGAAAGCTGTCCATCAATTCTCGGCATCGTTGATAATAGACCATCAGCGCATCATTTTTGCATTCATATTCTCTTGACAACTGGCTGATGACCAACTGTGAATCTCCCATTATTTCGATGGCGTCAGCTTCAACTTCCTTGAGAAGATGCAATCCCTTGAGCACTGCCTCGTATTCGGCTTGGTTGTTTGTGGCATGGGGGTTGATTGAGAAAGCAAATTCGAAGCTTGCGCCCCTTGGGGATATGATGACCAAGCCGATACCGTATCCATTTGTGCAAACCGAGCCATCAAATGTCAAAGTCCAAGGCATGATCTCCACCGAGCCAATCGAATCATCTCTATGTTCCACTGAATCGACTATGGCTTGTTCTTTAACTGCCATGGGCGCCTGGTATCTTAGATCAAACTCTGTTAAGGCAAAAATCTATTTCTCAACTCGCCCTTTCAACACCGGGCCGATAGCATGTACTTTACTACATCGGCTTTGCATATCACTGTGCACTCATTGGATAATAAATAATGCCTTAACTTTGTGTATGAAAAATACAGGCAAAGACATAACTTCTCCACCGGTGAATACCTTGTTTCTACGTCCAGAGTTCGATTGAGATAAAAGATGGCCTTTTCCTTTTCTTCAATCTCCCGAATCGAATCGAGCCGATAGATTTATCATCGGCGACAAATATAGCTTGAATGGTATCCCTTTCGTGGAGAAATCAAACCGGAGGCGAGCTCAAGTAATCCTTGATGTTGTCCAACGCTTTTGCTCGCTCTCCGCCCCCAAGTGAATGCTTGATCGGCTTTCACCAAGCAAAGGCATGAACGGCTCCATCTTTTCGAAAGATTGGCGATGAATCGTCTCATGAAGTTGATTTTGCCGATCAAAGACTCAGTTGCTTCTTGTCCCTCGGAGGCTGAATTGTCTTGATAGTATTGATGCTCCTTGGTGTAACCTCTATTCCTCTCTTATGAACAAGAAACCCTAAAAATTGCCTGGCCGACACGCCGAACGCACACTTTAGTGGGTTCATTTTTAGGTCGTACTTCCTCGTTCTCTCCAAAACCTCGTCTCAGCATCGGCTATTTCCCTGGATTTGACGACAATTTCATCAATGTAGATCTCCACTAGAGAGCCGATCATGTCATGGAAAATATAGTTAATGGCCCTTTGATAAGTTGCTCCAGCATTCTTCAAGTCAAATGTCATACCCACCCATTCGTATAACCCGATTGTTCCTGGGCATCTGAAAGCAGTCTTGTGGATATCTTCTTCGGACATAAAAATCTGATTGTAGCCTGCATTGCCATCCATAAAGCTTATGATTTTGTGGCCCGAAGCATCATCCACGAGCAAATCGGCTATGGGCAATGGGTATTCGTTCTTAGGGGTAGCTTTGTTTAGGTCCCTGAAATCAATACATACCCTAAGCTTGTCATTTTTCTTCATTACCGGAACAATGTTCTAAACCCACTCTGCATATCGGCAGGGCCGAATAAATCCAGCATCGTATAGCCGAGTGATTTCAGCTTTAATCGCATCGTGCATATCGGCTTTAAACCTCCTGGGAGGCTGTTTGTACGGCCGATATCCTGGCTTTATGGGTAGCCGATGCACAACAATAGATGGGCTAAGACCAGGCATCTCAAAATACTCCCAAGCAAAATAATCTTTATATTCCTTTAATAAGTCAACAAGCTTGGATCTAAAACGAGAAGATAAATTTTTGCTAATATATGTCGGCCTAGGCCTATCTCCCGGACCTATATCAATTTCTTCTAACTCATCGGCCGACATGAAACCTTGCCCAAGTTTGCTTGTCGTTGTCGCCCACGGTATCCCGCTCGTGACGCCGAGCCCTCCACGACACCCTCAAAGTAGCAATTGAGGATCCTCGTCTCCAATAGGCTGTCGGCTGGCACGATCTCAATCATGTCGCATTGCCATTGGATCAGACTTTGATGCATGGTGGAAGGGACGCAACAATTTGCGTGAATCCAGTCCCTCCCAAGCGTAGGCTATAAGATCCCTTCTCGTCAATGACGAAAAATGTCGTGGGCATGGTTTTGCCGCCGACGGTCGATCAACGTTCAACACACCCTTAGCTTCCGATGGATTGCCACCGAAGTCTTTGAGAACCATGTTTGTCTTGAATAAATCTTCGGCTCCTTTGCCCAACTTCCGAAGGTGGCATAGGGCATCAACTTAACCTGCGCCCCTCCGTCGACCAACATCTTTGACATCGGCTTCCCGTTAACAAACCCCTTCACATAAAGCGGCTTGAGGTGCCGATTCTCGCCCTCCGGCTTTGAAAAAATGCTTGCTCGGGGACAGAGCTAGTCTTGCCAAGGTATCCTCCATGTTGTCCGCATCGTAGCACCGAATTTGGCCGGTAGTATAAATACTATGTTAATCGATGCACAACTTTTCCTTTTCCTTTTGCCGTCCTCCTAGCTTGGTTGGCTGGGCTTTCGTCGACTCCCCGGTGGCGCTTGTTTCTTGACGCGCCATCACTTTGTGCCTTGCCGACGTTGTTGTTGTTGGATTATCCGTCGTACTTCTTCCTCCTACCCCTCGCTCTTGAGCCACTAGATGCTTCTCTTTGTGTTTTAGTAAAGAGGTTCGAAGGGCACCATGGGGGTTGGCCGACACTTGTCGTCGGCCACTTCTTCGTCATATTCGTCTTCATCCTCATCCTCGAAGAAGTCTCGTGGATCGCCCGAGCCGATCATGCACTGGTAGCCGCCTATGATTACGTTGCACGGCCCTGGGGACGAATTGGGAGGAACTATGCATTGGTGGGTCCCTGTATTCTCCTCACGGTACTCACTACAGCCGGGCAAGCTTGTTGATCGTTGGCAGCTTCATCCCCGATTCCCAACAATCGAAAACTCGCAGCCACAAGCGCGGGTCGCAACCACCGTGGTTCCCGACGACTGGAGTCCCCGACCTCGGTTCCCCGACGTAAGGCTTGCCGTGCCGGGCCTCCTCTTCTTCGCGAAAGTGTTGTTGAAAATGGGGCATGGGGTCCATGTGCCTGGGTCGCCGATCGGCCGATCGACTAGCGGAATGCACCATGTTGACTGGCGTAGCTCGATCTCCACTCCGGCTTCTTTTCGGCCTTAACCCCTATGAGAGTTTCGGCTAAGCAGTACGTCACTGCATTCGCCGATCAGCCGCCCGGCACCGACCTGAACCATGTTGACCGGGAAGGGATTGCCATCAACTTTCATCGGCCAAGGTGAATCGGCGAACTCAGCTTCCCGACCTCAATAGCCGACCGGATTTGCTACCCGAAAACTTTACGCCGTTAGTGCTATGGGAGGTGGAGTTGTGCCACTGCACATTTCTTTTTTGAGTTCTTTAGCCGATGGGATCGTGTGGTTGGCCGAAAGTTGAATTTGCTTCTCCTTAAGCAATAAGTTGAAGATCCTATCGGCTTCGGTGATGTCGAAGTCGTACTTCTCCGCCTTAGCCATTTTCAGTAGCCATTGGCAGACGATGACCTTTTTATTCTTGGTCCATTCGGCCACTGAAACTTTTGCGTCATCATCGCTTGTGTCCGAGTCGGTCTCAACGATGACGTGGGAAACCTTCTTGACGGCCTTCCTTGATTCTTGTCACGTCCGTAAATTCACCAGAATTTCTAAGCTATATGTGTATTAAAATCCCTATCTAGGACCAAACCGGGTACACATACGATAATTGTTGATATTACAATTCCACGTCTTAGAAACATTACAAAAAGATTACAAAAGAGCAGCGGAAAAAGAAAAAGGGGCCTAATCCTAAGCTTGACGCTGTCCACGTGGCTTCAACCATTCCACAGGCATCTTCCAGAGTGCAGGACAAAGCCTACACTATAGGACAAAGCCTACACTCCATCCCGCTCACCCTTGCACGGGTTCGTTGGCTAGGAAGAGCTACATTATAGGACCCACCGTTGCCCATTCTGGCTTAATAGAATAAAACATGTGTTTTAGCAAAATAGGAGCAATATGATCAATAATAAAGCATGACTTGCCTTGCTCTTCGGACTGGGGAAACTCCACGACAACTTCAAAGTACACCGAGTCGGAGGAACTACCGGGGTCTACACGACAAACAAAGCACTTCAACAAAAAAAGCTAAAAAGCTACTGAAACAGGGAACAAAACCATTTTAAATGTGTTCTTGGCATTTTTATGAACTTAATGAAATTTGAATGGGCTAAAACGGAGCTCGGATTGAAAAGATATGATTTTTAGAAGTTTTTTGTGATTTTACTAAAGCAGGAAAAATCCTTAATAAATTATTGCGCAATAAGTCCCGGAATGACGCGGGCTGGGCTAGGGCCGACGCGCCGGCCGAATGTTGACGCCATCGGCCGTGGGAGCACTCCACGGTGGGACCGGGTCCACGGCCGAGGAGGGGGCGCGCACCACGTGGCACCGAGGTGGCGGCCACGTGGCGTGCCACGCGGCGAGCAAGAGCGACGGCTCCGATCCGTCAAGGCAGATTCAAGGCCGGGAGGGACGCAGAGGGTACCTGGACGGCCGGAAATCGCCGTGCTATTCGTAGCGGCGCGGGCGACGGAGTGCCGCGGCTCATGCGCGAGCGGAGCTGCGCGCGCCCGCAAACGGTGATGTGGGCTTGGACCGAGAGGGACGGGGAGGGGTGGCTCACCGTGGGGACACCGGAGATGGGGAAGACGACGGCGCGGACGGTGAGGAAGGTGACAGGAAGCGGCGGGGAGGGGCGGCCGAGGCGGCTTGGATGCCGGGAGGCGAGAGGAGGCGGCGGCGAGGTCCTGGGACAGCTCGGGCGACGTGGAAACGCGGCCGAAAGCCGGCGACGGCTCGGAAGCTTGGGCGCACGGTGCCGGGCGAGAGAGAGAGAGGAGAGCTCAGGTTAGGGCGTGAGGAGGACGGGGAGCTCGAGGCGGCTTTAAAGGGGACGGGGGTCGGTGGTGGCCGGGAGGTGTAATTCCTCGTCGGAGTTAAGAGGGGGAGGGATTTGGGGGTTTAATTGCTGGCGATTAAATCCGGCCATTAGGAGGCGCAGAGCGGCGGTCGGGGAGATTAAGGCCGGCGGGAGTGGCGGGGGAGTAAAGGCGGTGGCGTCTCGAGGCACGGAGTGGCGGGCGTGCGAGATCCGCACGGGACGGCGCGGCGTAATGGCGTCGGGCCGGCGGAGGTCGGGACAGATCGACGGTGGGCCTCACGTGTCGGCGTCCCGAGAAAGGGAGGGAAACAAACTTATTTTCAGCACAAGGGTTAAGCGGACCGTGGCCTTGGCGAGCCCGCGAGGAAGAGGGAGGCGCGGGCGCACGGAAGACCAGGGGCTGTCGGCTCGGGCCGGCGCACGGCCGATGGGCGGGAAAAAGGACGGAGGAGAGAGAAAAGATTTGCGAGGACAATTGGAAATCGAAGGCGCCGGGGTCGCGAATGTTGTGCGGGACAGCTGTACAAAGGATCATTCGCCACGGTAGGACACCGCCGTTCGCTACACGGTGCATGAAATGTCGATAGCCCGCCTCCCGCCCGTTGACCATTCATGGTCAGCTGGTCGTGCAGGGCTGCCATGGTATGACACGACGAGAGGAATGCGGGGATGGAGCTTCTAGGGCGTGACATTGGTCGTCTCTTGCCGACGGAGTAAAGGCAAGGCAGGGGATGGCGGCATGGCGGGGACAACGTGGACGGGGCGGGGGGAGGGAGGAGCGGGCAGGAGGCGGGGGGGGAGTAGGGATGGGCGGGGATGCGACGGACGGGGCGAGGAGGGAGGGAGCAGGGATTTGGTGGACGGGCGAGGATGCGGCGGGGACAACGGCGGATGTGGGAGAGGGAGGGAGCAAGGATTCGGTGGACGAGCGGGGACCCGGCGGACGGTCTCGGCGCTGGCGAACGGATGACGCGGCTATTAACGACCAAATTTGGTAAGCAAATCCCGAGTTTGAAGCAAGGGTTGAAGCGGAATCGAAGGAATGCATGATACTCGAAAAGGGCAGGCTGCATCAGAGTCCGAATAGGCTAAGGAGCCAATCGGCTGAGTCCGAGTCGGACAGAGCAGCCAAGACAGCTGATTTTGATTAGGTGAATGGATGAGACTGATCCCAGAAGGAAAGTACGATGATAATCATTGGATTCTGTTTCCAAGTGCTTCAAAGATATTGTCATCTCCGGATAACAATATTGTATCTTTAATTGTATCTTTAATATAGGATATTTTGTATAGTTTCCTTGTGTATCACCGCAGGGGACCTCGTCCCAGGATATTGTCGTACTTTGAATAGTAGATAAGATGGAAGTCGTGTCCTACAAGGACTTTGTTATAACAGGGTATAAATACAGCCCGAAGATTTGTAAATATAATGATCGAATCAACCAATACAATCTCGACGCATCGCCACTCTTTACCCTTTTACTTGCAATCTCGACAAGTTCTTGCCTCGCATTGGGCTGCATCGGGTTCCGATCTCCAAAGCAAGGTAAATCCTTGTTACAAGCGGTTTGTGCTCTCGGGGTTAGTGCTTCCATCATTATGAAACTCTAATTTTGTTATCACAATGTGCTTAATTCATCATATACACTATATAAGCAAGATCAATGTCTTGATCTAACCTACGATCGGCTAGCATCTTTCCGAAAATAACAGCCGATAGGGTTAGATCTTGGGGTTGATCTGGGTTATGTAGCGTATCCACCATCTTGAAAGGCTTTCATTGGTTTATATAGATCTCATGCTTCTTTTTGTACTTAATGCTGCATCAGTTTGATCTATTAAGTCGCTCTTAGAATCATATAGATCTATTCGGCACAATGACTGGTATTAGAGATAGTATCAGAGTTTCAGCCGATCTTACCTGTTTTGGCCATCTTATATGTTTTACTACTGTCAGATGTGTTAAAGCCACCTTTTACATTAAGATCTTAGTCTAGTTAAATGTACTAAGCCTGATATTAATTTGTTAAGCCATCTTAACAACCGATTGATCCTTGTTTAGTGTATTTAGCTCAGAATGATATCCAAGTATAAAACTGCATCAGAGTACTAGCCGATTCACATTAGATCTACGACATCGGCTAGGCTGTAAATGTATATAATTATTATCCTAAGGTGCTTTTCGATATAAGTGATTTATACTGTCTCGGTATGCTACCGATCTATCTCAATCACTTAGTCTAAATGTGCTTTGGAATAGCAATTATATATCATGGATATATATAGCTGATCGAGTAGGATCTAACCTTAACTTAATTGCCTATTTCTTGTTTCTTGTTGGTTACAGGATCAAACCAACTGGCACGCCCTAAAACACCGAAGGCAATCCAATTTGGACCTACACTAGAGCTAAGCAAATCTCTCGGAGCCGGTGCGCGGGAAAATTTCTCATCAACACGCTCGACAAGCTAACTCCGAGTAGCAAGCCGAATACCGGAGATGATCGAACGGTTGTAGGCCCATTACTTGCAATCCTTCACCTGGACCAGTGTCCGGAGCAATCATTCGAAATACAAAGTTGAGATCCCGAGCAAGCACGACACCGGAGCCACCTCCAGTAAAGACAAGGGGAAAGAAAAAGTGGAGGAAGTCAAACAGGAAGAAAAAGGCCCAGAGCTCCACACATTGTAGGACAGAATCGACTATGCTGTCCACCACGCTCTTATCAACCAGATGCAGGATACTAATCAATACATTGAACAATATGATCAGCACGGTAGTCGACTTCAGGATAGCCGAACAGCAGGCTAGAGGCCCGGTTTTCCTCCCTGATGGCAGATTCCCTGGGTATAGGACCTTGTCGACACATGGGTTGCCGATTCCTCCTCCAGGACAGCCGATTGGCCCGGGATCGGCTCTCATGTCATATACCCAAATTCTAGGGTCAACAAAATTTTGTCCAAACAAAATAAAGTAAAGGTTTCTCAATTTTGTGAACCAAAAATTTGCATTTCCTAACTTAGGTTAAAGGGGTTTCAACATAGGCCTTTGCATGGTAGACTCTATTTTAGAACAAATCAAAAACTTTTTCATTTATAGCCTAGGATAAAAAAAATGCAAGCTCATGTGGCTGTATGCATACTAACATAAAGCCTACCTTGACTTAGGTTATTTACGTGTATTTGGATTTTTGATTTTGCATTTCATAGTAGGACTCGTAGGCGACAACCTAAGAGATTAAAATTCACCAACACAAGCCTACGACAAGTTTTGGATGCTAGCATGTAAACTTAAAGATTTAATTCAAATATCTTTTCCTCAGCCCAAGATAAAATTCAAATAAACCTCTACGATCAAGTTAGGCAAAACCACAGAGCGGGAACAACTATACCTAAGGGAGTTACCCTAATTTTCTAGGTTAAACCATAGAAAGTAAAATCATGGAAAAGTTCATGTAGGTATCAAATATTATGGACTCAAATATAATTTTTGAACTATTTAATAGTTAGGTTTGGTGCCCAAACAATTTGGACAAAGACGAGACGAATAATAGGCAAATTAGCATCCCAATCGGCTAAAAATACAACTTGCCTAAAATAACATTAAAATGCACAAAAAAATATATAAGAAATAATTTATTCAAATATAAGGTTAAATACAAAAATTTAATATAATTTTTCTAGAATATTTCTCCTTAGTTTAAACCCTCTAAAAATTCAAATAAGATTTAAAATATCCAAACTTTGCTGAATTTATAGGAGCAAACCATAAGTGTTATTTGGGTGAAACCAAAGAAAATGGATTCTATGTTTGTTTCCCTAATCACAGAAAAATTCTCATCAATTTACCAACCCCACACCACAAATTATGAAGCTGTCAAGTTGTAGGTGTAAGAGAAATTCGAAAAAATACCTAAAAACTACACACGTACTAAACCATCTAACCATGCACCACCTCCCTGCCTAAATTGCCACGGAATGGGCCCACTGTCAGCACCACCAGGCTCGGACCCGTGCAGTGCCTCTTCTCTCCACCGACGAAGGTGCCGAGCCAGCCGACCGCACGCGAAGAATGCCGCCATGTGGCCGAGACGTGTCAACGCGCCACGCTTCTTTCTCTCGTCCCCAAATTCTCTAGAACCTGTCGCCTAACCCCACACTTCACTCCAACGCTGACCAAACCAAAAGAGGAAGCTCTAGCTCTACCTTTTTCATCCCTTCTTCATCATCGGCCGAGAGGGAGATGACGGCCGCTGTCGTCGGAGAGCCATGGTCATGTTCGCTTCACCCGTGTTCCCTAATCTCCACTCCACGCCGGTCTAAATCCATGTTGATCTTGATTCATTCCATGCAGTGACTCAACGGGAATGTGGACCTCGCCGATGCCAGCCTAGGGCGTGCTCTAGAGCGTCGCCGCCTCGACATCGTCGCCGTTCCCGTCGATCGGGAGAAGCAGAGGCCGATCCACCGCGCCACCATCATCACCACGACCCCATGCGAAAGTCCCCAAGAACCCTAGCCAATGGTGCAGCACGCATGGAGATCGGCATCACCTTCCCCAACTCCGGTCGCCGCGCGCCATCTTCGATTCCACTCGCTCCGGGGAGTCTCGGTCCAATTCCTCGCGCGTTAGCATCCTTGAGGCAACACTAAGCCGCTCCACGTCTCTTCTTGGCGGTAGCCGAGCCAGGAGCGAAGAAGTCGTCGTCTGCCACTGCCACTTTCTGTCGCCGCTGGATCATTTTTATGGAGTTTCACCGTCGACTAGCCTTTGCCAAACATCACCAATCATTTGGTAAGTTTCCTAGTTACCCAAGAACCCACATGCATGCATCGACACGACTAGATCCGGTCTCTAGAGTAAACCACCCCCGTATGCCGAACATAGTCGCTGCTTGCGCCCTCGCCATCTTCGATTCTGGCCACCTCTGCCCTCAAGGAGACCACCACCGGTTTCACCATTGTCCCTTGCACATTTTGGTTTTGGGCATATCCACGTTCGAGCCACCGTTTGCGACGGCAAAGTCGGACAGGGACTCCGGCCGCCGGGCTCTACCTCTCCTCCTCCCCAACCACACTGCCATGTGGGCCGCACGCGATTAGGCGCTATGGAATCGAGTTAGCAAGAGAGTTTAAAACTCGTGAGGTCTTAGATGCAAAATAGGTTAGACTTACATGTGGGACCAAGTACCTATTAGCAAAAAAGATAAAACCTGGGGCTCTTAAATAACATGTGATGCCCCACGTGCTAAGGACTGCGGGGCTTATTGACTGGAAGTCCAGGGACCTTTTCACATAATTACCTGCAACTGACCCGTGGACCCCTGTACAGTAGGTTTTGGAAAAAATATATATAAGAAAAGAGCTGTAAGCCATGCACTTTTACAGAAAACTAATGACACTTATAAAATTCATACAAAATTAATTTGAACACATTTTGAGATGGGGTAAATTTCTGTAGATTCCTTAGAAAGTGAACTTTGGAATGGAACCATAAAACAGGGCCCTCACTGTACAAGCTTAACCCCAAAAATTCAAATAAGACAGACCATACCTACCCCAAATTCAAACTTGTAAAATCCCTAGAAAATTCAAATCAGCTCCAATTTAGGCAAACCCAGAGCCTATAGTTTCATCATTTCACCCTCTCCAACCTGGGAAAATAAAATGGTATACCTTCCTTAAGTTAAAAAGTAGGTAAAACTAACTTTAGGAAAAAGATACATTTCAGGACAGTCAACTTTTAGAGATTTATTAAAAATTCATTTTACCATACTTTTGAGCAAACTTAAGTTCTGTAGACTCACCCAAACATGTACGTTTGAGATATAAAATAAAACCACATACATTCTGTGTAGTATAATACCTTAAAATAATTATAACCGAATCTGATGGTCTAATGCATGCTTCAACTTGAAAGATTTGTAGAAAATTCATTTTTAAGTCATTTTGAGTGAACTAAGTCTCTTTAGAACCAGCAAGAAATAAACTGAAATAAAATTCAAATAGGTAAAATAAAATATACCAACTTATACTCTGAATAGATAGGAAAAACTCTAAATAGATAATCTAGGGCTAATGGTCATAACTAGGCTAGGTACCATGTGTACATACACACACATATATGATTATCTCAACATAAATTGAATCCTAGCTCTAGGTAAAATGAAATAGGAACTATCGGACCAATAGGACCATATCTTCACCCCAAGTCTACCAAGACTTAGTACAAACAATTCTAAGAGCAAAACTTAGATTGATGTGTTGAACACCTACCCTAGTAACCTTTCCTAGCATAGGAAATATAGACATAGTGAGACAATTAAGGCACCAAAGGTTGCTACACTTGAGATTAGAATTATTTGTTAGATTATCCACTTTCAACCCTTTTAAGCAAAGTAAACAGGTTCTGAACCAAAAACCTGTATAACTGTAACTATAAAGCACTGTCGGCCTAGAACACGCTATAGGTTTGTAAGGTACCTAATAAATTTATTATAGCTCTAAAAATTATAAAACAAATTGCATTAATCCTAGAAAACCTTTTTCTATCACCTCTGGAAGGTCTAGGCTAATATAAATCCATTGGTAGCAACATTTTAAGCCGATACCCGAACAAATCCTACCCTACACCGAGCAAGCATTTTGGATTTTTGCCTGTTTTCGGTATTAAATTGCATACCGTATATTTTGTTTAGATGATTGTGTAAACAGTGATGGAGTGGATCAGAGGCTAACATTCTTCCAGACCAAGGCAAGTTATTGCCCCTCCTTTGAACACATTGAACCCATGTTTTTGGGCAATGTATTTTGGTTGTGAAATCTTGCATGCGTAATTTATCGTATCATCGTTTTAAATTAATATTGGTAGCTAAGTCCTAAAAAATTGCATGTACCGTTTCTAAATTACTCCATTGCTGTTTTCAACCCTAGAAAATAAATTAAAAGTACTCATATGAGAATATGCAATGCTTTATGAAAATGATATGCTTAGCCTTGTTAGCATTATTAAAAAAATAGGCATGGATTGATTTTCTAAGCTTGGAAAGAACTTTTGTGTGTTCTGGACTAAATGGGGAGAAACCCCAATTATTTGCAAAACAAAGTCAAAACTTGATTTTTAGACTTGGGCGGCAAGTGGTATGCGATTGATGTATTCGTATACCAATAGGGGGAGTGTTTGCCCGAGTCGATTAAGGACTGAACTATATGTCATTCATTGTGTATACCATGCATCCACATGTGCTAGTATGGGATAGCCTTAGCCGAGTAATCTATTTAGCACCTAGCGTTGCATTGTGGTAGGCCGAAGTGTATGGGTTCGGATAACCCAGAGGAACTTCCTATTTACCCCGTCGTGGTAGTTTAGGTGACTAAGTCTGTCCAATACAATGATATCATGAAACGTGGGTGGGTTCCTGTCATGTCCGCCACCACGGCGTTAAGTTAAGGCGTGGGCCCATCACTTAACAGTTCTAGGTCTTATTTCAGTATGACCTAGGATGGAGGAAACACGTATCGTGTTGGTGCAAGGCTAGGGACTAAGTAGTGTAAAGGCTATGTTATGACCTCTAGATCGCACTCAACATGAAGAGTGCGGTAGAGTCTTGCAAACTCAAAATAAACTAGAGTGTTCATATCATATAGGTAAAGCTGTACAAACTCTACAGAGTTAATAAAACTAATTGATTAGCCGTGCTCACGGTCATGAGCAACATAATGATATGCTATGGGTATAAATTTCAGATTTTGTGCTTTCCAAAATGTTTTCTTGAAGATAATTGTTTTGTGCAAAAACTGAGGTTGCGTTGAGCAACATTTTGCCTTACTCCCCGACATGAGTAAGATGATGAAATTTATCTATATATATATATATATATATTTGATGAAACCATGCCATTTTTAGTAGAGGTTTGTGATTTGCTGAAAATGACTTGATTAAAACCATGTTGTACACTGTTTGTGAACTAAAACTTGCTTTATGCTGAAATCTAACCACCAAAATAGCCTCCCTTGATTATATGCCAAACATGTAGTATGTTAGGTTTGATTGTGCGTTTGCCAGTACATTATTTCTAATAATGTACTGACACTTGCCACTGGAATATCCATTTTGTTTGCAGGTCTTAGGCTTACTCTTTTGAGAGATGTGGGTGATCGATTTGTTTCTCTTAGGGTTGAACTTAACGGGGTAAGCCCGTAGTCAATGTGCTTATGGAATGGGTAGTAATGTTAGTGATATGCCCTAGAGGCAACATGGAGATGTTGGATATCACATCAATGTTTATGTATAAATGAATAAAGTGTTATTCAGTTCCATGAAATAGACATCTTGTATTGATCAATAAGTAGAAAATGTTTCTACGCCTAACTTGTTTTTGCAGAGAATGCTTTGAGATGGTATGGCCCTATTGTATGTATGAGATGCATGTGATGCATGTAATATTCTTTCATATGTGCAATCCCCTGTAATATTCTTTCATACGTGCAATGCTTGTAATATTCTTTCACGACTGCGAGTCGATGTAATCTTCAATTAGAGCTTCTATAGTAGTAGCTTAGTTTGAAGAAATCAAGCATTCGGCACTCGAAAGAACGGTGATGAAGATGGAGATCCTGTACACCGGCATGGAGATGGAGATCACCATGGATGAAGAGGGCCATACTATTTCATGCTATTCTACCTGCTTTCATATATGTGATATGTTTGTTTGATAGGATAGCATCCCTCACAAAATTAAGTAGTAATGATGCCCTTCCAAATGTTGCACCCGTCATCGTTATGCTCGTCAATGGTGGAGTCTGCCAAAGCGAGTGTCATTCTCTATCATAACACGAGGGGGTATATGTCGGACATATACGGCGGGAGCATTTGGTTTACTTAACAAGGCTATCAAAATAGTTTTGGGCCTTGGGGCATAGGTTGGGGCCGGGGCATGGAGATGCCACACCAACAACAAGAGTCACATAGAGATGTGATTAGCAAGGAGTTGCTTACCGATGTTACTAATTTTCTAGCGGTGATGCCAAAGCTCACTAGAAAATTAACTAACATGTGGATCTTGACCCAATACGTAACCTAGAGGGAAGGTGGAAAATACGTAATGGGAGTCTTATGTTAAATTGTTTAACAAAAGACATCACATAAACATTGTGCTAAACTTTGTTTTTCGTTGTAGAATAAATGGCGGCTAATACTACACCCAGTACCTTTAATTTGCGATCTATTCTCGAAAAGGAAAAATTAAATGGAACAAACTTTATGGATTGGTATCGCAACTTGAGAATTGTTCTCAAGCAAGAGCGTAAGGAGTACGTTCTTGAAGTACCCTATCTGAGGATTTGCCAAATAATGCCACTTTACTGCAAGCTGCACGGAGGGCTTATGAGAAGCACACTAATGATGCCCTAGATATAAGTGTCTCATGCTTGCTACAATGTCCCCGAGCTTCGAAGCAATATGAGAGCAGCGATGCTCACACTATTATTCGGGGCTGCGTGGCATGTTTGAGAACCAAGCTCGGGCCGAGAGGTTCAACACCTCAAAGTCCTTGTTTGCGTGCGGAGCTTGTTGAGGGAATCCCGTCGAGTCCGCATGTGATAAAGATGATTGGCTATATCGAGTACGGAAAACTAGGTTTTCCCTTAACCAAGAGTTGGCTACGATGTGATTCTCCGGTCGCTCCCTCCGAGCTTTGAGCCATTCATATTAAACTATCACATGAACAATATGGATAGAACCTTGGCTGAATTGCATGGGATGCTAAAGACAGGCGAGAGTATCCAGAAAACGGTCATCATGTGATGATGATGCGAAGGCAAAGCGCAAACCACACATCAAGAAACTTTGCACCAAGAGGAAGTTAACTCCCGATGAGATCGCGAGTGCCTCCAATGCAAAGAAGGGCAAGAAGGGGTCGGCGGCATCGAGATGTCGTTTGCTTCTACGCAAGGAGACAGCCACTTGGAAAAGGAACTGCAAGAAGTACATGGAGGATCTCAAGAAGAAGCAAAGTACGACTTCGCTTCGGTATTAATGTTATAGACATTAATCTCGCTACTTCACCTACGACTCTTGGGTATTTGATACCGGATCGTAGCTCATATTTGCAAATCGTTGCGGGGAATAAGAAGAAGTAGAGGATTGAGAAGGGCGAGGTGAACTCCGCGTCGGCAATGGAGCAAGCGTTGCTACGGTTGCTTTGTCGGCACGATACCACTTCATCTACCTTCGGGATTAGTTTTGGAATTGAATAATTGTTATTGTGTTCCAACACTATGTCAAACGTTATTTCCGCTTCATGTTTGCAAGCGGAAGGATATGATTTTAGATCAATGGACAATGGTTGTTCAATATATCTTAGAGATATGTTCTATTTTCATGCTCCATTGGTGAATGGATTATACGTTTTGAATCTTGAAGCGTCTCCCATCTATAACATTAATACGAAAGGCAACTCTCTAATGATATAAACCCCACGTTTATCCGGCATTGTCGCTTAGGCCATATAAATAAGAAACGCATGGAGAAGCTCCATAAGGATGGATTGCTTCACTCTTTTGATTTTGAATCATTTGAGACATGTGAGTCTTGTTTACTTGGTAAGATGACAAAGGCACCTTTCACGGGACATAGTGAGAGAGCAAGTGACTTATTGGCACTCGTACATACGATGTATGTGGACCAATGAGCTCAACGGCCGAGGTGGTTATCAATACTTCATTACCTTTACTGATGACTTTAGTAGATATGGTTATATCTACTTAATGAGGCATAAGTCCGAATCCTTTGAAAAGTTCAAAGAATTCCAGAATGAAGTACAGAATCATTTAGGGAAAACAATCAAGTTTCTACGATCGATCGTGGAGGGAATACTTGAGCCAAGAGTTTGGTAATCATCGAAAGATTGTGGAATTGTTCCACGCTTGACTCCATGCCAGAACTCCGCATGGAACGGAGTGTCCGAATGGAGAAATCGCACCTTGTTGGACATGGTGCGGTCGATGATGAGCCAAAGTGATCTTCCGTTATCCTTCGGGGATATGCTCTTGAAACAAATGCGCTCACACTAAATAGAGTTTCATCTAAGTCGGTTGAAAAGACACCATATGAGATATGGACGGGGCAACCCCCTAGTTTGTCTTTTCTCAAAATTTGGGGATGCGAAGCTTATGTAAAACGTTTACGATCGACAAGCTCACACCCAAATCGACAAGTGCTTCTTTGTGGGATATCCTAAGGAAACTAAGGGATATTACTTTTATAATAGGGAACAAGGCAAAGTGTTTGTCGCCCGACACGGTGTCTTCTTGGAGAAAGAGTTTCTTTCAAGAAGGGTTAGTGGGAGCAGGGTGCATCTTGAAGAAGTTCAAGAAACACCGAAAATGTTTCAGCGACCACGAGAACCACAACGAGGAGGTGCAAAGTGTTGCGCCACCGTTGTAGTTGTAGATACACCGCCCCACGGAGGTCGAAAGATCACGTCGTGCATCGACGATACACAGTGCGGAACAATGTGATATATTGTTGTTGGACAACGATGAACCTAAGACCTATGAGGAAGCGATGGTGGGACCCGATTCCAACAAGTGGCTTGGAGCCATGAAATCCGAAATAGAATCCATGTACGACAATCAAGTTTGGAACTTTGTTGATCCACCGATGGTGTCAAAACCATTGAGTGTAAATGGGTTTTTAAGAAAAGGCCGATATGGATGGAAATGTTCACATCTATAAGGCGCGATTGGTGGCGAAAGGTTTTAAACGATTCAAGGAGTTGATTATGATGAAACCTTCTCGCCCGTCGCAATGCTTAAATCTATTCAGATTATCCTAGCGATTGCTGCATATTTCGACTATGAGATATGGCGAGATGGATGTCAAAACGGCTTTCCTAAATGGAAACCTAAGCGAGGATGTATACATGATACAACCTCGGGGTTTTGTCGATCCGAATCGCTGGAAAGATATGCAAGCTACGAAATCTATTTATGGATTGAAGCAAGCATCTCGGAGTTGGAATATTCATTTTGATGAAGTAATCAAAGGGTTTGGTTTCATCAAAAATGAAGAAGAGGCTGTGTTTACAAAAGGTCGAGTGGGAGCGCAATTGTATTTCTAATCTTATATGTGGATGACATATTACGATTGGAAATGATATCCCTATGCTAGAATCCGTCAAGTCTTCATTGAAAAATAGTTTTTCCATGAAAGACTTAGGGGAAGCAGCATACATATTAGCATTCGGATCTATAGAGATAGATCCAAGAGGCTAATTGGATTAAGCCAAAGTACATACATTGACAAGGTGTTGAAAAGGTTCAACATGCATGATTCCAAGAAAGGTTTCTTGCCCATGTCACATGGCATTAATCTTAGCAAGAATCGGTGCCCTCGGACACATGATGAGCGGAATAAGATGGGTATGGTTCCATATGCTTCGGCAATTGGATTCATCATGTATGTCATGCTTTGTACACGCCTAGATGTCTCGTACGCTTTGAGTGCTACGAGCGGATACGTCGAGATCCAGGTGAAGGTCAACTGGATCGCGTAAAGAATATCCTTAAGTATTTGAGAAGAACTAAGGATATGTTCCTAGTCTATGGAGGTGAAGAAGAGCTCGTTGTAAGTGGTTACACCGATGCTAGCTTCCAAACAGGACAAGGATGATTATAGATCGCAATGGGTTCGTGTTCGCCTGAACGGAGGCGCGATCACTTGGAAGAGTTCCAAGCGGGATACGTTGCTGATTCTACAACGGAGGCCGAGTACATTGCTTTGCTTGGAAGCCGCAAAGGAGGCTGTTTGGATCAAGAAATTCGTTTCGAGCTTGGTGTGATGACTAGTACGGCTGGTCCAATGTCTCTCTATTGTGATAATAGTGGAGCCATTGCGCAAGCCAAGGAGCCGAGGTCACATCGAAGTCCAAACACATACTTCGGCGATATCATCTCATCCGCGAGATAGTGGACGAGAGGTGATGTCAAGATATGCAAAGTGCACACGGATCTCAACATAGCCGATCCGCCGACAAAACCTCTCCCTCGGCCGAAGCATAAGGCGCACACAAGAGCAATGGGTATTAGATACTTACATGATTGACTCTAGTGCAAGTGGGAGATTGTTAGTGATATGCCCTAGAGGCAACATGGAGATGTTGGATATCACGTCAATGTTTATGTATAAATGAATAAAGTGTTATTCGGTTCCATGAAATAGACATCTTGTATTGATCAATAAGTATGTGACTTATTTATGAGACTCTTTATGTATGAATCTATTTCTAAACGATCCACGATCATATGTCATATTGTTGGAACAAATATGATTCTAAGATCGGCATGTTTATTGATTGATGATCATGTCTCATAGATCATGGGTATGGAGATACCAAATCAATAAACATGGACATATGTGTTGGAGAACACATTGTTGGATAGACCCACCATGAGACACTACGGGAATTAATGTGTCATAAGTTGGTCTCGGGTAGTGTTGGTACAAAGTCCTTAGACCGAGATCACCATGGATTCCAACATGTGTAGTAGCCTACTTTGGGACTACCAAACGCTATTTCGTAACGGGTAGTTATAAAGGTAGTTTTCGGGTTCGCTATGAAACATGGAGTGGGATGTGAGTGATCAAGATGGAATTTGCCCCTCCTTTGGAGAGATATCTGGGCCCTCGAGGTAATGGATTATGGAAATGCATAGCCATGCTAAGTTGATTGAGGAGTCAATCAACGGACGGATAATCCAATACGGTTCGAGTGAATGGTTAAGCTATTGAAGGGATGGCACACATCTTGCCTATAGCTTAACGGTATCGTGAGGCAAAGGGATTTGTGTACACATTACAGGTTCGAGCCGATATTATTCTTGTATACTATGGTGTCAATATGTCTTGCTAGGCGCCGCTATTAACAATCGGCTGAGTTAGACTCGAGCCGACGATCGGCTAAGTTAGACTATAGCCGAAACCGAGTATACCTGAACCTACGGGGTCGCACGCTTAAGGGGATAGAATAGATATTCGAGTTGGACTCGGATACGGCTCAATCGGATAGGGATCCGATCGGATAGAGTCCTATGAGCTTACGACGTGTGGGGCGGCCAACTCTATGAGATACGGATGAGATCCGATTCAAAATAGAGTCCTAATCGGCCACTAGTCCCGGTCGGCCAACTCTATATAAAGGAGGGAGGGGTGGAGTGCTTGTGACACGTCAATTGCATCGCGTGCAACGAAGTCGCCGAGATCAATCTCCACGGAAACCCTCCCCACTTTCGAGCCAAACCCTAGCCTTGCATCGCGTGCTAGCACACGGGTGTACGGCGTTTTGTCCCCGGACGTGTGGATACCGGTAGAGGCGCTGCTACGTTGCGCGCTCTTGATCGGCTGCGGTCGGGCGCATCGGAGCGAGGCGTGAACGCGGCCGGACGGCTCGAATCGGGCGATTGGCGAATCGGGTGTCTCCGGAATCGGCTACACGTTCCGGATCGGATTGCCCGATTGGCTATTCCGCCGCACTCTACTCCAATCGGTAACGATCTATCGGCCCTTACTTGCGAGTGTTCCTGGTTTGCGCGGTAGAAATTTTTGTTTTCGGCTAGCGTAGCTTCCGCGTAACCCTTCAAGTAAGCCACTGTTGTTCGCTGCTCTTTGATATGTTTATTTGGCCGGTCGGACTATGTAACTATTTAAGTGTTGTAATCCTTTAAGTGCTATTCAATTAAATGTAGTCGCTATGTATAATCATGCTTGTGATGAAAGTGTGAATCTAGCACACATTCTGGGAGCTAAATTCTGTAGACCCCCGTTTTTGAGGACGGAAGTCATTCGTGTTCATAGTACCTTATCCCTGGATCGAGTAGTTTGGTACCCACGAATACGGTTCTGAATTACAGTGCAAAGTGCACGAATAGTCTTACATCAAAATTATTACGAATAGGCCCGAAGGCAATATCCAATATATATAGGACCCACGGTCCGGATACAACCGAAAGCAAATTAGATGAGATAGCGGACGGAAGGCGTAGCATGCCGATTGCCACGAGCAACGGCGGGGACTAAGACCTATTGCGCTCCATTGTCTTCATTCCTCCTGGTAGTAGGCATAGGGATCTTCCTCATCTCCTTCATCTGGAGGTTTGTGCGTATAGCAAGGGTGAGTACCCAACGTACTCAGCAAGCCAACACGGAATGATGCACATGATAGGGTCATTCAAAGGATGGCTAAGGTTCTTTTGCGCAAAGCCAATTTTCACAAATCATTTCACAATCCTAACATCTAGCCAAGTCAAATTTTAGTTTCAGATTATATTAAGTCGGCGACGGTTCTGTCCACCATCCATTGTGATCCCAAGGATAGTTTCCCGCCTCCGATTCGTCAAGGTTTTTCTGGGGGTGTCTTCCCCCTTCTCTCAGATAGAGAAGTTGGTTTCCCTAGCACATAAAGTCAATATGCAATCCCACCCATCATTTTAAAATTTATGAGTCTAGCCACGGGAAACACTTGTCACGTCGCTCATTAACCGCGAGCACGGCTATTCGAATAGATTGATTAACTCACACTTGCAATGGATGTACACTTTACCCGTACTCCGCAACTACTCATTGAATGAGCTTACATCCCTCTATATGGGACGGTCACGGCAAAGCTTTTCGATAACCTCACTTTGGCGTGCACCGCTCCATGAACTTAAGCCCTCATGCACTCTAGCCGTCATTTCCTAGCGGTGAGAGTAGTTAGCGTTCCGGGGTAAGAGAAAGAATTGCTCTATCCTTGAACTTTCCATCTTCATGTCCTTTTCTTCATGTCTTCATTTCTTCATGTTGATCGCATGCCCGATCTCGTCCAGTACCAACCGGTACACCCCTGGAAGGCTTAACCATCGTCCAGGCACCCCCGGTGCACCCCCACCGGCAAGCCCTTACCTCAACGCCAACACCCGAACCTACTATGCAAGGATACTGCCTCCGCTCGGATATTTAATCGCCTAGGTCTATACCCATTCGAGAAGTACGGTTGTACGGCTCGTTCTAAGTTGTAGTCTCATGGCTCGGTCCTTAGCCGACCGTGGACAGTACTAGCCTTTTACGGAATCCACCCAAATCCATCCATCCGCCCAGTCTAAAACATTTGTTTGTATTTTCATTTTTCATCAAAGCCATTTCCAACATGATCAAGGCAACGTGGCGCTCATGTCTCCACTTGCCGTGTCTCAACCATCTTCCCAAGATAGTTGCCCAAGCACGAGGCTTATTTGTAAAATCATGAGTATGCAAGAATCTAGTATAAGCGTGGCTAAGCATTTTACCAAAGATAACCTCCGGTTGTATCACATCGAAGGTTACAAAGAATATTTCTAAGGATATTCAATATCAAGGCAGGATATATCAAGAATAGGTACTCATTTGTGTATAGCATGCAATTTGTAATTGAAAACAATATCATTTCACAAAGTAGGATCAATATGTTCAAAGGGATGTGTTGACTTGCCTTGCTCGCACACTTGTTGGTTGGGGTCTTCTGTGTACTCAACGCCTTCCTCGGACGCTAATCGTACGTGCAAGAAACCAAATTTAAATTCGATTAGAATTCAAGTAGAATCCAGTAAGATCCAAATGAAAACCAAGTAAATCGCAATAGCGGCTCCTAACACTAGGCTATGACTCTATGCGAACCTAGGCTCGAGTTTCGACGAACTCCGGGTTGGAGCGAAAGGGTTATAAGGATTTGAAGTTTCATAATGAATTCGATTTTGTTAAGAAGGGAGCGATATTTATCTTAATATGCTTAAAGTTTGAGAAATACTAGAGTTGATGATTCAATTAAAAAAAGTGATTACCTTTCAATTTCATCAAGTTATTTCTCGGGTCGAGAAGTCCTAGGGTTAATTATAACCGGATCTCGAAATATTTGATGAACCTTGAAGCTTAGATGCCAAATAACTAACGTGGATTTTTGAGTTTAGAAACTCCACGCATATATATATATATATAATAATATTTAGGTGAATAATGGATTTCACAAAAGATAGGAATTTTCTTTGGAGAGGGAATATGTTAAGAAGTTTGACTATAAGTTTATAATTATTTGCAAAAGAAATTTTGTAAAAGAATAAATAATAATCTCTTGGTAAAGATGTAAAATTCATTGTAAATAGGATTTAGAAATTAAAAAGGGTAAATATAATTTTGTTATGATTTTACTAGGCTTATCCTTACTTTTAAATCCTCATAGAAAAATGAAAGAAAAATTTTCAGAAAATGTTGCCCAAGCCGAGGATCGAACCTAGGACCTCAATCTCAGCCCAACCGACCCTCTCCACTGGGCTATCAAGCCTTTCTCATTTTCTCTCCCCTTTCTTTTATTTTCTGCTTGTTCCCTCTCTTCCCCGGCAAAAGGAAAGTAGAAGAGAAAAGCAAAATAAAATGGCGCGGGAGGGATTCGAACCCGCGACCTCGCGCTCCTCTCTCGTTCTTTTCCACTGCGCTACACAACACTTCTCTCCTTCATTCCTCTCCTTTTTCTTTTATTTGTTCCTCCACTGTTCTTCTTCTTCCGCACGAGTCCGACGGCGCAATGCAACAATGGCGAGTGAAACCGGAGCTCGGCATCTAATCGATCCTACTCCCTCTAGGCGACATAAGGAACTCTCCCGAGGCATAGACGAACCGAGGAGCGGCGACGGAAGCGGCGGCGACGGCAGCCTTGCCGCAGCGGCGGTGGCGCACGGTGCCGGCGGGATCCGGCGGCGTTCCGGCCGAACCAAGTGTTCCCGAGCATCTAAGGGGCGCAGGGATTCTAACTACGGGGTCGGTTTGGTGGAAAAGAGCCGAGACGGCCCAGCGACGTGCGCATGTCGACGGCCTAAACAAAAGCACGGCGGGCTCGTCGCCGCGAACTCCGGTGGCTAATCGGCTCGAAACATGGGGGAAATATAGTTTAGAGCACGAGATCGTGTAAGTACCTTCAATTTGGGAAGAACTCAACCGAGGCGACGAATTTTGGATTGTGACTCGACGGCCGGCGCTAGGGTTCTTCGGTGTTCTTCAAAATTCGACCCGCACACCGCATGATTTTGGGGAAATTTGGGGAGGGGCTAGATGAGGTAATTGCGCACAGCTTTTGTGTTTCAAGTTGTGGCCGAGGAGCGCTATTTATAGCGGGATGTTTTCGGCTTGAGCTGCGGCGGCAATGGCGGTGCGGCACGGGAGTAGCGGGCACGCGCGGGGGCTGGGGTGAAATGCGACGCATGGCGGCGCTCGGGAGGGCTCGACGCGACGAGCGGCGCGTGGCGGCGCTCGGGGCGGGGTCCGGCGCGGGCGGCGCGGCACGGCG
This sequence comes from Oryza australiensis, assembly GCA_019925245.2. Taxonomy (NCBI): domain Eukaryota; kingdom Viridiplantae; phylum Streptophyta; class Magnoliopsida; order Poales; family Poaceae; genus Oryza; species Oryza australiensis. The sequence goes on along the minus strand of JAIFGZ020000486.1, from coordinate 1,188,998 downwards.
TGGCGACGCACGGCGCGACGTGGAACAAGTGTGCGCGGCGTAACGCGACTCTGTGCACGTAGGAGGGTGACGCCGGCGAGAACGTGCATGCACGAGGCCCCGGTATGGCGAGTGACGCGCGGCGCGCGGTGGCGAGGCGGTCCGAGGTCCGGGTACGGCGTCGAACAGTGGCGCGCAATGAATAGTGACTTTTTGATTTTCCCAAATTAAATTTCCTATTTTCCCAATTTTATTTCCTTTCACCCCCAAAATTCAAAATAAAATATAAAACATCTAGAAATAAGTTGTAAAATATATGTCCAACCTTTTCACCCACTTTTATTATTTAAAAACATATTTTACATAATTAATTTAATCCTTTTCCTCAATTCCGAAAATGTGATTTTGATTCAAATAAATTTCTAGATTTCATATATATACCCTAAAATATTTTATTACTCATTTTTTTCTTTTCACTAATTAATATTACTCAATCACCTAAATAATGTTTTGCTCCCAATTCTAAACTCAAAAATTTTCTCCCAAGGAAATTCGAATCGTTTGGTTTTTCACAAACACCGAGATGAATCGCTCGCATATAAATTTATGCAACCAAGTCGGCAAATAAGAAGCGAAAACTCGATCAAGAAGCAACAATCAAAAGATTTTTGTAAGTTTTGATTTTGATTCCGGTTTTAAATTCCTCGATTTTCGTGGATGTTACAAATTCACATGAGTATGAGTTAGGAATAATTGAGGCGTCATAGATCTTTAGCCATTTTGTCAAGTCTCCTGAGTGTGTAACGCATCTGGTCGCCACCTTCGAGTGGTTTGACGGGCACACTTCAGGCTAAAGTTGACTAGTAGGCTAAAGGCCCAGCGATGTCTCACTTATTTCTCTCTCGGGACCCCGGGTGTTCTGTTCTACTTGACTTATGAGCTGAACCATTTCGACTCATATTTCAAATAGAACAGAATGTCCGGGTGGCCCACGACATCCCATCCAGCCGAATGCACAATCATCGGCTACAAAGCCGCTTCCCAAGGTTTTGATCGGCGGCAACCTCGCATTCGGGCCACAAAATCCCAACGGTGTCCCAGGAGCATGTGGAGGCCATGTTCAGCGCCAATCGGCAACCCCTCACCAATAAGGTGTCGATTGGCAACTATACACCTGGTTCTCCTCAAAACCCGGGTGGTGCTCGGCTTACCCCTGAGCAACAACCTCCATTGATGTCTCAGACGCCTCCTGCCATGCTTCAGTTCCCACACCAATATCCAGGAAGCAATTTCGGCCAGTATTATCAGCCTCACTCGCCCCGAGATGCAGTATCGGCAAGGCCCACTTCAGTATGATCAGTATGAGCCGGTACGGCACCAATGAGCTCAAGAGGCACAACAGCAGAACAAGCCTTGGGCCGATTTGATAGCCGACGTGATGCGAGATCAGTTTGGCCTCAAACCAAAGGATTCTGGCAACATGTACCGATACCCCTATCCCGAGTACTTTGAAAGGGTCCCTTTGCCAAACCGGTACAAGGTGCCGATTTTTCCAAATTCTCTAGGCAAGACAACGTTTCAACATATGAACACGTCAACCGATTTTTAGACCAGTGTGGAGAGGCATCGGCTACAGACGCGCTCAGGGTCAGGTTATTTCTACTCTCACTGTCAGGATCAGCCTTTACGTGGTTCTCTTCTCTTCCATATAATTCAGTACAAAGTTGGGCTGATCTCGAGAAGCAATTTCATCATTATTTCTACTCCGGCACCCATGAGATGAAGCTGTCGGATCTGACGAGCATTAGGCAGAAGCACGACGAGTCGGCTCAGGACTACATCTAGAGATTCAGAGAGATGAGGAACCAGTGCTACAGCCTAGTGCTGTCCGATTCACAGTTGGCCGATTTAGCCTTTCAGGGTCTGCTAGCGCCCATAAGAGAAAGGTTTTTGGCTCAGGACTTTGAGAGCCTTGCCCACTTGGCTCAGAAAATCACGGCGCATGAGCAGCGATTCCAGGAGGCCAAGAAATCTTTCAAGAAGGTGAGCCACGTGGCCTATGCCTCAGAGTCCGACTCAAGCGACAGCGAATCCGAGGTAGCAGCAGCCAAGTGGGCCAAGAGCAAAAAGACTATCACTTGTCAATGGGTCAAAAATTCGGCTAAAGAGGAGAAATACGACTTCGACATTACAAAGGCTGACAAAATCTTCGATTTGCTACTTTGGGGGAAACAAATCGAACTTCTGGCCAATCATGTCATCCCATCAGTCGAAGAGTTGAAGAAGAAAAAATACTACAAATGGCACAACACTGGCTCCCACACCACCAATGACTGCAAGGTGTTTCGTCAGCAGATACAATCAGCTATTGAAGTAGGTAAAATCAAATTTGCAGACCCCAAGAAGCCGATGAAGGTTGATGGGAATCCTTTTCCCGTTAATATGGTGTACGCTAGTTGTGACCCAGCCGATCGTCGGCCCAGGAGAACGTACAACCAATTTAGATTTATGAAGGAATTCGAAGAGGAGGGCCAAAGCAACGAGACTTATCAGAGGACGCCTGATCAGCTAGGAATAGCCTACTTTCGTTGCCACAACGGCTGCGATCCCCACTGGAGGTGTGAGTTCTTCAGATTCTACTGGGAGCAAGGAATGAGGTTGCCTACGCTAGAAAATTGCCCAGCGTGCAGTGAGTACAAGGAGGAGCCGACCGAGAGACCGAGTCGATTTGTCCCTCGGGCTATTCAGCCTAACCAAAGGAAATTTCATGTTCATCAAAGACTGGGCCCAATTCACCAGGACTTCTTCCAGGAAGACGAGGAAGATGATGAGGACGAACAGCCTACCAACACCCAATGGTGCCCCTCTGAAATATTCACAAAAAGCCAAAAGAGGAGGATTCGGAGGATGAAAAGCAATGGGCGGAGGAAGAAGTCCGAATGAAATCAAACATCGGCTGCAACGGGGCAAAAGCAATGGCGCGTGAAGAAAGATGACGTCCTAGTCAATGAGAGCCCAGCCGACAAGGCGAAGAGGGTGGCCAAAGGAAAAGCAGTAGTTGCTGCATCGGTCAATATGGTCTTCATGTTGCCAGCCGAGTTTGAGGCTGCCCAAGCCAATGCAGATACGGTCGAGGAAACTTTGGCCAAGCTGGTCCCCGGAACAAGCCATATTCAAAAAACTCGAGGGGACTGAACATCGACACCTTAAGTCACTATACGTGAAAGGATTTGTCAATGGGAAGCTGATGTCAAGATGCTAGTCGATGGAGGGGCCACCGTCAATTTGATGCCCTATGCTACTTTCAGGAAACTGGGCAAAAGAGCCGACGATCTGATAAAGACGAACATGGTGCTTAAGGATTTTGGTGGGAACCCATCGAAGGCCAAAGGGGTCCTCAGCGTCGAACTAACCGTCGGTAGCAAAACCTGCCCACTACATTCTTTGTCATTGATGGGAAGGGATCGTACAGCCTGCTGCTAGGAAGGGACTGGATCCATGCCAACTGCTGCATCCCTTCAACAATGCATCAGAGTTTAATCCAGTGGCAAGGTGACAAGATCGAAATCATGCCAGCCGACAGCCAATCGGAGACAAAGAGCCTCAATTATTACTTTGAGGGCATCGTGGAGGGCTCGAGCGTCTACACCAAGGACACCGTAGACGATCTAGATGGCAAACTCGGGAAAGGTTTTATGTCGGCTGACGAGCTTGAAGAGGTTGATACAGGTCCAGAAGATAGGCCTAGGCCAACATACATTAGCAAAAATTTATCGTCTCATTTTAGAACCAAGCTTATTAATTTATTAAAGGAATATAAAGATTGTTTTGCTTGGGAGTATTTTGAGATGCCAGGTCTTTGCCGATCAATTGTTGAACATCGGCTACCTATTAAGCCAGGACATCAGCAGTATAAATAGCCTCCTAGGAGGTTTAAAGCCGATACGTATGATGTGATCAAGGCCGAAATAACTCGGCTATACGATGCTGGTTTTATTTGGCCATGTCGATACGCTGAGTGGGTTCCCAATATAGTTCCAGTAATCAAGAAAAACGACAAACTTAGGGTGTGTATCGATTTCAGAGACTTAAATAAGGCTACCTCTAAGGACGAATACCCCATGCCAATAGCCGATTTGCTCGTTGATGCATCCTCAGGACACAAGATCATAAGTTTTATGGATGACAATGCTAGATATAATCAAATTTTTATGGTCGAGGAAGATATTCATAAGACTACCTTTAGGTGTCCAGGTGCAATCGGCTTGTATGAATGGGTCGTTATGACATTCAGTTTGAAATATGCTGGAGCTACTTATCAGAGGGCCATGAACTATATTTTTCATGACTTAATCGGCGTCTTGGTTGAAATCTACATTGATGATGTGGTTGTCAAATCTAAAGAGGTTGAAGATCACATAGCCGATTTGAGGAAAGTCTTGGAGAGAACTAGAAAATATGGCCTGAAGATGAATCCCACCAAGTGCTCTTTTGGTGTATCGGCTGGAAAATTCTTAGGTTTTCTTGTTCATGAGAGGGGGATTGAAGTAACACAGAGGAGTATCAACGCATCAAAAGTATTCAGCCTCTGCAGGACAAGAAGCAGTTGCAGTCTTTGATCGGCAAGGTTAATTTCATCAGGCGTTTCATTACAAATCTATCTCGAGAAGATGGAGCCTTTTACACCTTTGTTAAGGTTGAAAGCCAATCAAGCGTTTACTTGGAGGGCGAGCAACGAGAATTTGGACAAAGATTAAGAATTATTTAAGCTCCCCTATAGTATTGATCCCTCCACAAAAGGGAGTGTCTTTCATATCTATCAACCGACGAGAAGTCTATCGGCTCAGTTTTGATCCAGGAGTTTGAAGGAAAGGATAAAGCAATATTTTATCTCAGCAGAAGGCTTTTGGATGCAGAAACAAGGTACTCTCCTGTAAAAAAGTTGTGCTTCTGTTTATATTTTTCCTGTACGAAACTGAGGCATTATTTATTATCCAACAAGTGCACCATAGTTTGCAAAGCCGAAGTAGTTATGTATATGCTATTGGCTCCAGTTCTGAAGGGACGAGTTGGGAAGTGGATTTTTACCTTGACAGAGTTTGACTTGAGATATCAAACACCCAAAGCGATTAAAGGGCATGCTATAGCCGATTTCATCGTTGAGCACATAGACGACTCAATCGACTCATAGACATCATGCCTTGGATGCTAACTTTTGATGGATCAGTTTGCACACATGGATGTGACATCGGCTTGGTGATCATCTCACCCGGGGGAAAGTTTTGAATTTTCTTTTATAATTGTGCCTTATGCTACAAATAATCAAGCTGAGTATGAAGCTGTCCTCAAGGGTTTACAGCTGTTGAAGGAGGTCGAAGCTGATGCTGTAGAGATTATAGACGATTCACTCATGGTCATTAGCCAATTGTCAGGAGAATATGAATGCAAAAATGATACGTTGATGGTCTATTAAAAAATGCAGAGAGTTGATGGATAGTTTTCGGCTAGTTACATTAAAACATATCCCTAGGGAGCAAAATTCGAGGCAAATGATTTTGCTCAAGGGGCATCAGGCTATAAGCCGATGACAAAAGATTTCGAAGTGGAAATTACAACCATCTCAGCCGACGACGGAGATACGAGGTTCATAATTATTTACAAAATCCTTCCCAGTCGGCTTCAAGGAAATTGCGTTATAAGACTTTAAGATATGTTTTGCTCGATGATGATTTGTATTATTGGACGATTGATGGCGTGCTACTCAAATGTCTAAGTGTTGATCAAGCCATGGTAGTCATGGGAGAAATGCATGAAGGGATCTGTGACACTCATCAATCGGCTCATAAAATGAAGTGGTTGCTTCAGAGAGCTGGATATTTTTGGCCGACTATGCGGGAAGGTTGCTTCAAATATTACAAGGGTTGTCAAGATTGTCAAAAGTTTGGAGCCATCCAAAGAGCACCAACATCAGCTATGAATTCAATTATCAAGCCTTGGTCGTTCAGAGGATGGGGAATCGACATGATCGGCCAGATTATTCCACCCTCATGCAAAGGACATAAATTTATATTGGTGGCAAACAATTATTTTACCAAGTGGATGGAAGCAATTCCTTTGAAGAAGGTTGATTCTGGGGATGCAATCAAGTTTGTCAAAGAGCACATCATTTACAGATTCGACGTCCCTCAAACTATCACAACCGATCAGGGATCTATCTTTGTCTCAGATGAGTTTTTTCAGTTTGCCAAGAGCATGGGAATCAAGCTATTAAATTCTTCACCATCTTATGCCTAGGCTAATGGACAGGCAGAGGCCTCTAACAAGAGTTTGATCAGGTTGATAAAGAGGAAGATCTCTAAGTATCCAAAGCAATGGCATAGCCGATTGGCCGAATCATTGTGGTCCTATCGGATGGCCTATCATGGATTAATCCAAGTGCCTCCTTATAAGCTAGTATATGTTCATGAAGCCGTTCTACCATGGGAAAGTGTCATCGGCTCAAGAAGGATTCGACTGCAAGATGAGTTAACAGGTGACAATTATCATAATCTGATGGTGGACGAATCAGAGGATTTGGTTTTATCAAGGATGCGTGCTTTGGAAATGGTGACTAGGGATAAAGAAAGAGTGGCTCGTCATTATAATAAGAAGGTTGTGCCTAAATCTTTTGAAGAAGGCGAGTTAGTCTGGAAGTTAATACTGCCGAGTGGTACAAGGGATAATAAATTCGGCAAGTGGTCACCTAATTGGGAAGGGCCTTTCAAGATCCACAAATGTGTTTCCAAAGGAGCCTACATGCTAGAAGGATTAGATGGAGAAGTATTTGGAAGAGCTCTTAATGGCAAATATCTAAAAAAAATATTACCCAAGTATTTGGATCAACTCATGATTCGGCTATGTCTATGCCGATGCATGTTAGCCGATGTGTTTCGAGATTACGCACATCGCCGTTAGGAAAATTTAACTACAAGTTTTTTCCCATTTGATTTTTCAAAACGGCTTTGCATAGCCGACATGTGCTACTTGGTGTGATTCTATAATTTTGTCAATGATGAAGGCAACATTGAAAAATTAGGGGGTCATATACCATACGATCAGAATCAGAGGACTTCAAAATTTTTGTGGGCTTTGAAAACATTTTCAAGACTTCAAAATTTTCAAGACAGAGGACTTTACAAATCGGTAGGAGTTATATTATACAATGTGAACTTAAAGTCACGGATACAAAAGTCTGCCAATTATATGTTACAAGAGGGTTCAAAGTTACAAAAGCCAACCCTATTACAAACTGATTCAATTACCAATGAAGTCATTGATGGCCGATATTGCTCTTTGCTTGATGTTTTCAATCTGGTCAATTGTCTCGGTGTCGGCTACATCGTTCTTGGAATCGGCTTCAAAGATTTTCTCAAGTCTCCCAAGTACTGGATGGATGATTTCAGCTTGTTTCTTTGCTCTTCAAAGGCCTTAGGGAGATCGGCTAGTTTCTTCTCTTGAAAGCTAATTCAACCCTACATTGATCCAATTCGGCCATGAATTCAGCTTATTTTTCCTTCAGCCGTTCGATATTGGACTGAGTAGCCGATGGACCGGCAGTTAACTCGTCTAAATTGGCTTTCTCAAGGCAATGACGGTCCGACGGTTGCTTTCGATCATCGTTTCAAGATCGGCTCTTGCTTTTGATTTTGACTTGAACTACTTGATTCAGCCACCGCCTCTTCAACGAATTGGGAGATTTCCTCCTCCATTTCCTCTTTGTCGAGGGCTTCTTCCGGGCTTGGATCCAGGAAGGCGAGATCATCGGTGGTGCAGCGAGTTTCTGTTTCCTTTGTTTCTTCTGTGGTGCAGCCGATGGACCAACAGCCGATGGGTGTTGCCTTTTCTTCCTTGCCACAGCTTCACGGGTCTAGCCATGGAGTAAAGTACCCACCTTCGGCGCATTAAAGCCGATGATGGATGGAGCATATCCTCCACCGTTTGGGATTAACCTTGAGCAGTAATTGATCTCAACTCCTGAGTTGCTTACAGCAGGAGGATCTGAGTCTGTCGTCTGCAAGGAAAATTGGTTAAGTGTTAGATAATGATGACAGCCGATTATTCAAGAAGAGGAAAATGGACAAAGAGAGAAATACTTATGGCAGGGACTGCATCGGGGCAAAGGATGGTCAAATACATCGATGATGGTTGATGGAAAATATGTTTCTTGATCTTGATCCACCATCTGTCGTATGCTGAGCTTCGTTTGTAGGCCAACTCCAATGTCCCAATACTGTCGAGAGGGGGGCCCTCGATTTTTATCAGCCAATCCATCATTATCCTTGAAGTTATTTCCCCTCTCGTTTGGATCTTGTCAGCATAATAGAATCCAATCGGCAATTGTCCAAGTTCGAGTTGTCTAGCAGCCAATACAGGGTAGTAAAACTCATAAGACTTGACAATATTTTGGCCCGGTGAATGCCGATTGGGAGGATACAAGGGGTGATGGCTGCAGTGAAGATCTTCCTTGGTTTTGGATATTCTTTTGAGTTGAGCTCGTCAAAATGCAGTTCGATGGGGAGTTCAAACTCCTAGCAGTTTCCATAGAAAAACCATGTCCGTGTTCTTTGCAAATCCATCATAGATAAGTGTGAACCAATCGGCTAAGAGTTCACTTGATAACTTGGACCCAGAGTGAATAGCAGCACCTTCTCCAAAGGACACACACCTATGTGTAGTCACTTCCTCTCCTTTGTCATTCTTAATAGGCTCTACCAATGGAAATTCAGCATCAACCAGATTGGGTCTTTCGGAAATTTTTTGCGTAAGGAGCACTAGCAAGAGTTGCAAAAACCACCAAGGGCCTCCAGTGCTTATAGCTGAATCGGCTGCTATCCTGGCCGATGCCTGGTTGAGAGTTTGATAGAGGTAACCTAGTAGGAATTTGCCCAAAGGGTTCTAGGTCTTTGATACCAAGGCTTCGGCTACAACCTGCCAGTTGGTTGTGGGGCCGCAACTAGATCTGCAGAAGACAAACTTCTCCAGCCACATCATCAGAAAGGCCGTATGTTCCCTGGGGCTGACAGATTCAGTGCCCATGTTCACGTTGATGTATCCATTCTAGCCTCTGATGGCTTTTGTCTTGAAAGAGTATTGGCCCTTGTTATCCAATTCATTAGGGTTAGCCAATGATAAAATATCTAGACCGATTATCATAAAGACATCGGCTAGCGTGGAGGTCATAGGTCCATGCTGGAAGAGGAAAGCATTGAATGTGTTATTCCAGAAATAGCATGCAGCCGTCTTTGGGCTGGTCAGCTATTGAGAGTGCCAGGCATTGGGCTATTCCCACTTCTTCCCAGTGACTATGTTTGCTAGCCTCCATCCTCTTGTACCAAGTCGGCCAGGATTTATCGGTGGAAGGCCAAGACATAAAGGTTCCATTCCAGGGCGCCAAACTAGGGTTTTGAATTCTATAGGGTATCCTGTTTGTTTCGGCATTAATAATATCTGTGGGATCTATATTGCCGATGGGCCCTAGGAAGTATCTATCAGAGTTGAGCAGACTTGGCACCACGATTTGATAAGCAAGATGCTATAATAAAAGGGGAATAGAAATGCAATTCGAGCCAAGAACGTGAATCTACGGCTATGAGCAGGGAACAAAAGAGATTTAGCCGTAGAGACTTACCTCGGCATAGTCGGTGTCGAAATGCCGGTGGGAGCAGAGGAGGATGCCATTGATGGAGAAGAGAGCGTCGCGGGATCGAGGTTGCCGCGGGTTCGTTGGGAGCGCCGAAGGAATCACCGGACTTTTCTAGGGGTTTTTGGGCTAAAAGCGGTGAAGGAAAGTGATAGCGTGAGTCGTTTTGGTGCATACGAGGTGTTATTTAAAGAGTTGTTTGTAACGGCCGAAACAAATTCGCCCTAGGTTTTCTCCGAGAAAGGATTGCACAAAATCCGCAACATTATCAATATCGCGGACTTGGGGGCATGTGTTAACGACCAAATTTGGTAAGCAAATCCCCGAGTTTGAAGCAAGGGTTAAAGCGGAATCGAAGGAATGCATGATACTTGAAAACAGAGGCCGCGTCGGCTGAGTCCGAATCGGCTAAGGAGCCAATCAGCTGAGTCCGAGTCGAACAGGGCAGCCAAGACACCCGATTCCGATTAGGTGAATGGATGAGACTGATCCAGGAAGGAAAGTGTGAAGATAATCATTGGATTCGATTTTCAAGTGCTTCAAAGATATTGCCATCTACGGATAATGTCCTACAACGATAATTGTATCTTTAATTTAGGATATTTTGTATAGTTTCCTTGTGTATCACCGTAGGGGACCTCGTCCCAGGATATTGTCGTACTTTGAATAGTAGATAAGATGGAAGTCGTGTCCTACAAGGACTTTGTTATAACCGGGTACAAATACGGCCCAAAGGTTTGTAAATATAATGATCAAATCAACCAATAAAATCTTGGCACATCACCACTCTTTACCCTTTTACTTGCAATCTCGACAAGTTCTTGCCTCACATTGGGCTGCATCGGGTTTCGATCTCCAAAGCAAGGTAAATCCTTGTTACAAGCGGTTTGTGCTCTCGGGGTTAGTGCTTCCATCATTATGACACTCTAATCTTGTTACCGTAATCTGCTTAATTTATCATATACACTATATAATCTAGATCAATGTCTCGATCTAACCTACGATCGACTAGCATCTTTCCGAAAATAACAGCCGATAGGGTTAGATCTTGGGGTTGATCTAGGTTATATAGTGTATCCACCATCTTGAAAGGCTTTCATTGGTTTATCTAAATCTCATGCTTCTTTTTATACTTAATGCTGCATCAGTTTGATCTATTAAGTCGCTTTTAAAATCATATAGATCTATTCGGCACAATGACTGCTATTAGAGATAGTATTAGAGTTTCAGCCAACTTACCTGTTTTGGCCATCTTATATGTTTTACTGCTGTCAGATGTGTTAAAGTCGCCTTTTATATTAAGATCTTAGTCTAGTTAAATGTACTAAGCCTGGCATTAATCTGTTAAGCAACCTTAACAATCGATTGATCCTTGTTTAGTGTATTTAGCTCAGAATGATATCCTAGTATAAAACTGTATCGGAGTACTAGCCGATTCACATTAGATCTACGACATCGGCTAGGCTGTAAATGTATATAATTATTATCCTAAGGTGCTTTTAGATAAAGTGATTTATACTGTCTCGGTATGCTACCGATCTATCCTAATCACTTAGTCTAAATGTACTTTGGAATAGCAATTATATATCATGGATATATATAATCGATCGAGTAGGATCTAACCTTAACTTGATTGCCTATTTTTTGTTTCTTGTTGGTTATAGAATCAAACCAACTGGCACGTCCTAAAACACCGAAGGCAATCCAATTTGGACCTGCACTAGAGCTAAGCAAATCTCTTAGGCCAGTGAGTAGGAAAATTTATCATCAACAGCGGTGGATGACCGGGATGCAGCAAACGGGCGTGGCGTGGCTGAGAAGAGGACGGGTGCGGCTGGGAAGAGGACAGGCGCTGCTGGGAAGAGGATGGCCGTGGCATGGCGCGGCTGGGAAGCGGACGGGCGCGGCTAGGCCGGGGATGCGGCTGGGATGCGGCGCGACGTGGCACAGGCAATGGAGGATATTTCAATCGCGCTTAAGGTAGGGAGGAAGAAGACGCCGCTGCAGGTTTTTTCACTCGCGCAGGCGACCAAAGAACGCCCGTGAATCCTTCCCGTCAGCGGATAGTCTATGGGAAGACCAATTTGGGGTGGGACTATTTTAAAGTATCAAAACGATGATTTGTTGCAAACTAATTTCTGGTAAAAACACCCAAAAATTATGATATAGTATAAAAAAGAGATTTGTTGAGGATGCTCTAACTAAACTTCTAAACTGATGCATAATCCACACTACTCAGTCCCCGATCAGCGCATGCAGGCAAACTGACCACTTCCTGCTAGCTACATGTGATCTCACCTCCTGCCTCTACTCCCTAAGCCATGCAACACCAACGTACATAGCTAGCTCTCCACGCCATACAACACACACATGCATACAGATAAACATGCTGAAATTAAAAAAACAACTAATTTCTAACAGAGGAGTCGCCGCCCATGTCACACCCAGTCCTTGAGTGACGTCTAAAATATATTGACTTTAAAGATTGAATAATTCAGATCGGATTACAGCTGATAATTGCCATCTTCCTTAACAAGTTTAAAATATACCTTGTTAATGTAGAGATATATATACAATTGACGTACACACAAGTTGCTGGCATATTTTCTAGAAAATTTAACAGCTTAGGAGGTATACACAATCTTCCGTTTCTTCCTTGTTGAGGTTGTTGACAGAAGTTCCTCTACACAACAAGTTGCAGAAATAACAGTATAAGGGGCTAACCGTGATTCCCAAACTAACTGAAACTTCATTGGCATCGTCACGGAGCCCGCTATTATATCTCCGAATTCCATGACGGGTAATTCCCTTTTGGAATCATATTTGAATTTTTCACCAGTTAGCAGTGTAATTCGAATTGAGTTTGTAGCCAATGACGGATAAAATGCAGTTATATCTATAATAGTTCCATCTTTCTCAAGTAGAGATTTAGGATGTTCACCATACAAGGACAAGTTCCTCTCCATCACCCCTTTGTAAAGATTCAGCACACGGATCCAAAACGGAACACTAAAATTATTCCTTAGAACATTGGCATATATGTTTATGGCGACAAGTGACCCCTGCAATGTTCTTGCTATCTCCTTCCCTATTATCGCTAACCGGGGGTGGTCCAATGGGTTCGAGCTTCCAAATGCGAGAACCTTAAAAGGTAGCTGTATTCCTGATGCGAAAAGTTCCGAACTTCAATTGGGTTTACAGTCCCAAACCTTGCTAGTTTCTCAAGCCTACTTATGATTATAACCTTGCTTCCATTACAAGAGGAGGCTACTAAAGAATAAAAATTCAACCATTCAGAGTCACTTATATCTGAAATAAATTCAACAGTAATTAATGTCTTGACAGGCATAACCTTGAGTTGGTCAAATTTCTTAATATCATCCCCATTGAAATGCAGAATGGCGGAAAAGTGAGAGCGGATCCTCTCATCACTACAAATACTCCAAACTAGTGTTTTCTTACCTACTCTACAACCACCAGTTATAGGCAGCACAGCTGGCATCCTATGATCATCATCTCGCATCAATATGCTCAGGATTTGTTGCCTTTCGACTTGGTGTCCAAACATGAAGTTGTCAATGTAAAGATAGGTACTATATGGATTGCGGAACATCCGTTCGCATCCATTTAGGAGTGAAACAAATTCCTTTATGTTATCGAGAACGGTTTCTAAATTTTCTAATGAACTCTTCACCTCCCTGCTAACAATTGCGCTTCCAGATAGATGAAATCGTCTTACATAATGGAAATCCAGGGCATATGAGTCACTCACCTCCCCTGCTTCTTTCATAAGCTCTAAGGGACCATAAGTGTCAAAGACATGGTAGCCTTCATACATAGCCTCAGTAAGCATCTTCAATTGCATCAGCATCCCTGCATTTCTAATGTATCGTCCTTGTGCCTCCTCGACAACCATATGAACCCTTAGAAGAAGATCCTGCAGTCTCTCAAGCTTGTTCTTCAAACATGAGTTGTTTCCATACTTACTGATAAGGAAGGACATGAATCGGCTAATGATGTCACTCGCTACTGCAGAAATGACAATATCCATAAATATAGAAGTTTGTTTAACTATCTTTAGAAGTGTGTTTGCTAGGATGCTAGCTACCAAGAGTTTAATATGGAAGGCTTTCAGTGCTAACTTGGTTAAATGGTGTTTATATAGCACAACTCATGTTGAAGCAATGAAGCAAGTTACAAAAAATGAATGGATGAAACTGACGTATATGGACTTGATAGTCTTGCCAATAGGAAATCTACATGTATTGACGTGAAGATTCTGCAATTTAATTACAGAGGATTGACAGCTCAACACGTGTACTCTTGACTCTTGAGTCCAGAGTTTACGGATGGACAAAAGCCAAATTTATACCGAATATAATAAAATAATATGTTCAGTGTTCAGCAACAAATTATCATATTGTGATGTCTTACAGTAAATACATATTTTTTCGATGTTCTGCAGCAAAGACCATAAACTTTGAATATCTTATAGCAAATTTTGCCAGAGTTTTGTTGCACAATCTTTAGATGTGTTTGCTAGCTACAAAGGTTTAATATGGACGGTCTCACAGCGTTAACCTGCTAAAATGGTGTTTATATAGAACAACCATTTGTTGAAGCAATATGAACCATGTTACAAAAATTATGCGATGAAACTGACGTGTATGTAGCCTTGCCAATAGGACGCATACAAGTATTGATGTATGACATCTACGTGCAAATTCTGCAACTTGCAGAGGATCGACACCTCAACATGTTTACTCTTGACTCAGTCAAGAATTAACCATCCGTATATCAAATTTCCACATTTAAGTGGAAGACTCGAATTACTCAAGAAAATGTTTCTCCCTTAACCTGAAGGAAGTAATATTGTTTCTTCCCCACCTCGTATGCGGTGGATGAAGAGCTCAAGGAGTGGAGCGAGAAGGCTGTCGTGAAACACGGAGCCGCGCGACGTGGAGCGCGCTTTCCATGAAGATTTCGGACTGCGTCGCGGCGACATCGCGGTATCCTTCCACCATCCACAAACGTTCCTCATAAAGTTTCAACACAAACGTCATTGCGACAAGGCCGTGGAGAAGGGGTACGTCCGTCGGCGAGGAATCGAAGTGCACTTTGTGAAATGGCGCAGCCTCTCCAGCGCCCTTGGCGTCGCGCGGCTCTTTCGGGTTTGTTTAAGCCTTGATGGGGTGCCGATGCACGCGTGGGCGGCCGACATCACGGAGCGCTTGATTGCAAGATCATGCGCCTTGGAGCGACTCGAGAGAGGGAGAGAGAGCTGAGAGAGGGAGAGAGAGCTGAGGGAGATAGAGCTGAGAGAGGGAGAGACAGCTAAGTGTTGCATCCCTGGAGAAGACGATGTGCGCCAGGATATATATATACCTCTGAATTTATAGTCCCGGTTGGTGCCAATAACCGGGACTAGAGATATATTAGTCTCGGTTGGTGGCACGAAGCAGGACTATATATCAATTTTTAGTTTCGGTTGGTGGCGACCGGGACTAAAAGATAATTTCTCGCTATTTTCAATTCATCTTTAGTCCGGTTGTAGCCACCAACCGGGACTAAAGATAATTTTTCGCTATTTCAAATTTTTTTGTCTCGGCTAGAGTTAACAACCGATATAAAATTAAGTAATTTATTAAATCGAGTCAAATTAATTTTATTACATATAGATTTAAAACAATAATAAGTATTTGACAAATTAAGTTCACATATAGGTCTTTGACAAATTCGTCGTCACATTGGAGCTAGTCATCACTATACCATTTCGTTTTATGACGTTCGGTAGGGGGCGGTGTAGGCTAGTAACGAAAATAAGTTTGTCGCTGAAACTAAGAACAAATCATCATAAACTAGTCCAACGGTGTATCACGACCAAAGTTATTTTGTCAAAAGAGATCAACCGACAAACTGTCGTAAGTTCATGACAATGTTGGTTCGTCACAAGTATCCTTTTTAGAAAATTTCAAAGCAAGTGTTTGAATTGTGTATTGAATTTGTAAGAATTTAAAAATACTTATTTTTAAAAAAATTACAATAATGTGCAAATCAATTAAACTAATTAAAAAACAAGGGAATAAAATTTTCTTAATAGATCTTGGTGCGAGTTAATTTTTTGAAATTATCAATTAACTGAAATACTCTATGGAATTTTCATGAATTTTTCAGAGCTACATTGTTAATTTTAATAATGTAATAATTATTTCAGCAATTATTTTAAACATAAAAGAAAAAAAATCCTTCAATCAGTATTGGGCTTATTTTCAATCAGTATTGGGCTTATTTTCGCCCATTTGAGGAGGAGGGTGTAGGAAACTGGCTAAAAGAAGCAGCCCATCTATTAGCCTCTAGTCTTGAGCGATTTTAGTCCATTTTCATTGGCTATAAGCTTTTGACTGTATCCATGTCTACTAGGCTATATATATATATATATATATATATATATATATATATATATATATATATATATATATATATATATATATATATATATATATATATATATATATATATATATATACTAGCAAAATGCGTTACAACGGAACGATGACATAGGGAGGAAGCGGAGTGGAGGGCGAAGGTCCAGGGCGGCGGCGCAGAGCTCGGCGGCGACGGGGGGGGCGCGGGCGCGGCGCAGGGCGCGGCGCAGATGGGGACGAAAGAGAGGTACGTAGGAGGTCTTTTTTCATCCAAACCCTCTCTTTCTTTTCAACATTGGGATTGCGGTTTAATTTTATAAACATTCAAGGAATTTTCTACAAAATAACCAGACGGACGAAAATTTTGGATAGAAACACTACTTACTTTATAGATAGTTATATATATAACTTTGAAAGTAAGGGTATCTTCAACTTTATGTACCGCTGGATCTTGATTAAAAAATAGTATCAGATAGACATTTAGTCTAAGTTAATTTAATTTCACCAAATTAAGTTGATACTTAAACCGATTAGAAATTTGGTAAAAGTTTAAAATATTTACGACTCGGATATTATTAGGTTAGAAAAATATATTGATGAGTAGGATAAGTTGCATGTATATCGACGGCGGCGCGCTAGCTCACGCGTGCAGCGTGTGCTCGACCACCGCTCAAGGCAATGCACGACGACGCAGGAGCGCGTGAGTCGGGCTCGCCGGTTGGAGGTGAGGAAAGTGAGGCAACAATGGAGCGAGAGGTTATACGGATCGGAAATTTTATAGATTTGAACGAAAAACCGATTTGGTAATCGAAAAGTTATAGATTTACGTATAATTGGGTTATTTTTTAAAATAGCAGGTGGATTGCAGGTTAATTTCGGAAAAACTCAATAGGTTTTCTATAAAATAGTCAGGCAAAACAAAATTTAGATGGAAACACTTTTTGCTTTATAGATAGTTATAGATTATAGATTATATATATATATATATATTCTATGATGTATTGGCTGATATTTGGTATAATGCTTAGTTCTATATGGGATTTTGAAATGGGCTTGGCCCACTTGATATACTGATCCAAATGAAAATAATAATATAACTGGGCTGATGACATTTTATGACGAATTAAGATGTCACATGTAGCAACTGCATAGCCATCGAAGCTTAGTAACTTGTGACGTTGTAGGCTCGATAATGATGAAAATGAGGGTCATCAACTTAATGACGAAGGAAGGATCATCACTAAAACAACGACAAAATAACATGTTTTTATCATAGAATCTGCCAGCCATCCAGTAGCAGTTGCCATATGTCTCTCCGTCAGGACTTAGGACACCTAAAATGTTGCTGGCTTGACTTGAACATCAAAAATAGAGAAGCCAGCAATTTTGTCGGACCTAAGAGCAACTTCAAAATCTTTTATATTAATATTATTTATAATCTTTATTTAAAAAGCTTATCTAAAAGTGCATTTTTTATGGTTCATCAAAATTATAATCTCAATAATTTAAACTATGGGCTATCATTAACTCTGGGCCAAAATAACTATTAGGCAGCATGTCACAAGCCCATTTTAGCCGACGCATGTGATGGGCCATATATATGTCAGCGCTGGGCCATTTAGATGTGTAGAGTTTGTTAGGGTTTAGAGAACAAAACAATCAGATGATGCTGATTTGAGACGCCGACGGCTGTTGTTAACATGCTGTTCATCAGTATTTGTAGTCCATGTTCAGCATTTGGTCATATGTAATAAAGTAGAGGTGTGTATCGTAGCATCGAATAAACTGAAAATTGAGCACAAATTCTATGTCTCGAAAGACACACTAATCTTCTATCGAGTTGATTGAGCTCGCCAAATGTTTAGCACAAAAGGATTCACTCAATCATGGCATCTTCTTGTAAACTGATCATTCACTGCAGCCATAGGATTCACATATCCAGTATTTTATTTAAACCTGAAATGTATCAAAATAAATCTTATTAATTTATCCCCTGTTCTGTTTTATATGATAGAACCTGTAACCAGTACTTCTAAATGCAGATGTAGTTCAGAACCTATATACTTCAGAACATATATGCTCATGCATATGCTTTATCCCGTGCGGTCGATTAAGTGGACCGTACGGGATAATGCGATTATCCCGTTCAGCCCACATAACAGCCAACACGGGATAATGGTGCATTATCATATGCGGTCCACTTAAAGACCCGCACGGGATAATGCATTTTCACGTCCGAACCGTTAAGTGGACCGTACGCAATGATGTACCATAAAACAGCTGCCAACCCGACAGTGCCACATTTAACATGGTGTTTCTCTCTCAAAAAAAGGCAATTAGAGGGGAAGTTTTCAACTTGAATTCTTCAATTGGAATCAATACAAAAGGTACCATACTTGATCTCCTCTTCCATTTGCTTCCATTTTTAAAAATTTTTATTGGTTAAATGCGAAGATATTTGAACTTTTTTTAACTCGGTTTCTTTCTTCAATAATAGGCAATTTCTTTTGGTGGAATGTGTTAGACTTGAAGTCTTCAATTGAAATCAATATAAAAGGTAACGTGCTTGATCATCTCTTTCATTTGCTTCTATTTTTGTAAAATTTCATTGGTTGAATGCGAAGATATTTAAACTTGTTTGAATTGTCATTTTGAGCTACTTTTGTAATTTGTAGGTCAGATATTTTGTTTTTATTGAACCATTTTTTGGTACCTAATTTTGTCTCAATATTATTATTTGTTGTGAATGAGGTTTTAGTTATAAAGTAGGATTTAAGTTTAATTTGTTTATTTAGAAAACACCGGTAATATAATATTAATTTATGCTTGTGAATTTTTTAGATGGATCGGACATGGATATATGAGACACGGAGAACTAGAACTCATCCGGTATTCATGAGAGAAGTATCAACATTCATTAATAAGGCTAAGGCACACGCTTTGAGGGAGAATAGGAAGGATATTTTTGTCCTTGCGTGGATTGCAAGAATCGAGAAAATGTGAAAAGATCCGAATGTAATTCTCGGACACATAATTCAGCGTGGATTTGTAGAAAATACACGTTTTGACTTATCACGGGAAGTCGCCCTCAGGAAGAGATTCCGATATTTGGTTCGATGAGACAGAGAATTTTATAATTGAGGACATGTCCCGTGAAATGACGGGTGATTTTGCGGCTCTGGTTTTGACAATGCGAGGTTGATATTGATATTGATATTGATCTTGATCTTGACCAAGCGGAGAACACGCAAAATTGGACTACGGACGAAGTGCCAACAAAGTACGAGTACGGCAAGCCATTCTGCCGTAGCACGTCATGGAAGACATGCCATGGAAAATAAGGCTAATGCATGGAAAATAAGGCTAATGCACGAACGATAAATTTAAAAGACTTAGGGAGTGGAAAAAAGACCATCTGTAAATTGTGAGACTACTGTAATTTGTAAGACGAAACTTGATATGTATATAAACATGCATGATGTGTACATTTATATCTTTTATGAGGAAATAATATAATTAAATATCTTTTTTTTCGAGTGAAATATATATACGCGTGCATCTGATCAATCAACCGATAATATTACTAAGAGAGGAGAGGAGAGAGAGAGGACAGAGAGGAGAGGGTGAGAGAGGACACTAGCTAGAGAGAGCTTTGCACATAAAATAAAGCGCACGGGAGGCAATCTTCCTGTGCGGTCGACTTAACGGACCGCACGAGAAGATTAATTATCCCGTGCGGTCGGGTAAAGTGGGCCGCACGAGATAATCGATCTTTCCATGCGTGCCGCTTAAGCCGACCGCACAGGATAATCGATCTTCCCATGCGGTTGGGCCGCCCGCATGCGAAATGGTCTTTTCCCAGACCTTCTCGCGCGTGCGGGCAGGCCTTCTGCACGGGAAGAAGTCCTTCGACCCGCACGGAAAAATCGTTTCTCCAGTAGTGCCATTTGCCACAGTCAGTAAAAGTAAGGTTAACAGTCACCACAGAATGAGTTCACCACAGAATCTGTAAATTCACTCAAATTGTGTTCACTAAAACAGTCACCACAGAATGACAACAGAGATCCTGGTGTTCTAAGGAATTATGGTCGGCTCTTTCTGGAAATACAATTTGACAAATGCAATGTTTCAGTTGGAAAAACTTGTACTACTGCTCTGGAACAATGTCACTTGTAGTACAATAAATGGTGTCTAAGCCTCTAATGGCATGTTCTTATTACATCTAATGGCATGTTCTTACTACATGTGCAGGGTATTGTACTGCTGAGAAGTGCATTTACATGATTAGTTCTTATCACATGATTAGTGCTCTTACTGTACTCATGAATACAGCATTCTTGGCAAAAAAAAATTAGTGCATTCTTGCCAGTTGGTCAATGGTTTCATTATTCCTAGTATATCCGAAATAATAGACAGTAATAGTCAAAAAATAGGTGTGATTATGTGTTAACCAAAACAAATGAATGGCCTGGTTGGTGCAGCAATGCAGTTAGTAATTTCAGAATTTGCGTCCCACATATGACTCATGTTTGGTGTTCCTTTCCAGTACACAGTAAGCAGGTGAGGACTTATTGACAAACTAAAACCATAAATTTTGTAAAGTTGCCTGAAATATGACTGACAAGGCATGAAACTAGGAAAGAAACCCACATGTACCTTTACTGCTTAGCTTGACTCAGTACAACTCCCACCACTAGGTTCCTTATGAATTGATGAAAAACACACATCACACCAGTGCACTAGGGCATCACATAAATAATATGAAACAGTAGCATTAAAGCTACACTGCATACGCAGTACCTTGTATATATATGTTAAAAGTTCACTTTTTTCTAAATGAGTCATTTGTATAGATCATAGATGGATACCTGAAAAAGGAATAAAATCTTCATGCTCTACGCAATCGACGTTCCAAGATTTCATTCTGAAGACTCTTGTAGTACTTCTATCTAGCCTCATCCATGGAGTTAATGTTCATATTCATTATCCTCTTTTCTTCTAGCATTTTCTTCACAATCTAGGCATCCCTTTTTATCGCAACCTTCTCACGTTGTATCGTCTGGTCATCCCTTTGTATCGTCATCTGCTCACGTTGTAAGCTGAAGAATTCTTGGATCCTAGCCTCCTTTATGCTTTGTTTCTTCATATCAGACTCATCCTTCTTCTATCAATATCTATCCACATACTGTCTACCTTTTTCTTGTTCATCTGCTCTTTTTCATACTTCTTGCCTCGGGGCCTTGCAACATTGTACTCTGCAGAAGTAGGCTCAATAGGATCTGTAGGACTAACATCAGCAGATAAATGATCTATAGGAGTAGCTGCATCACATGTCTTCTACTTCTTGTTGGTATTCTTGGTTCCCACTCATTCCTGTCACACCATTTTTGGTGGTGACGAAGGAGATTCCAACAATGTAACAGCATGAACGACTTGTTTTTCTTATCTTCTGCCTTGTATATTATGCGTGCTTGCATAATCTGTTAACAAATTAATGTAGTTCAAAGCACAGAAGGGATAGTCACATGACAAAATATATACGATGAAGTTTGTACTCTAGAACATACCTTATCCTGTTCTGTCACACCGCTTTAGTTTCTTCTCTCAATCTGGCATAGGTATCCACAGAACCTGTTCACACTTTCTTGGATGAATGACCATTGGTTAGTGAGGGAGCTTTCAATGCAATTCGAGACAAATTCCTTGTTTGAGTGATAGTAATTGAAAATCCTTTGCCAATATGTATCTTTTGTTTGATCTGCACCCCGAACTGCATCCATGCTAACATTTAGCCATACAAAAACCAAAAGCTTGTCCTCATCCTCACTAAAGTTTTTAGTCCTATGCTAGTTAGGCCTTTTGGAGGATGATTTATTTTCTTTCGTAGCTGACTGAACATTTGGTGATTGTGTTTCACCTCCTTGCATAAGAGTCGTGTAGTATCCATTGCCATCTTCAGTTGCTGCCACAATTGTATACATGCATCAGATTCTTTACAATTACATGTTATAACAAACCACATATATGTCTGATGGTAAGAAAAAAAGCTCTAGGAAACCAAAATGAATTTGTTTCTTTAGAAGAGAAAAAAACTCAGCTTTCATTCTCTAGTTCAACAAAGCTCTAGGAAGCCAAACTAAATTTGTTTCTGGTAAGAACAGATCTAAAATAATTTGTTTCTGCTTTCATTCTCTAGTTCAATTAAGTTCTTACCATAAAGAAAACCAGGCATGCCTGTTTGAGCGATCGATTGAGCTCTTGCCCCTACTGCTTCAGACATCCAAAATTCTCATAGTAAATTAAAGAATAACTCAGTAAAAGTATCAGATGCTTCTGCACGCATGGGGATCGTCAGGGGAAGCTAGCAGCAGGAGTGTAGAACACACACTCCTCGCCGTCCTACCCACTACATAGTGTCTGAACAAAATGAACATCTCCTCGCCATCCTTGCAAAAGGTGTTCAAACATGTGTCTTCGCAAATTACACACATCTAAGAATCAGCCTATAGAACACAGCTAAACAAGCAGAGAAAAAGAGTAGAAGCAAATTACCGAACAATTCGTTGTTGCCAAGCGCTGAATCTTCCTGAGAGTAGCTCGTTCCATATCTCCCACACCAGGAGGCCTCCTGGGAGCCGACATCCATGAAACCCATATGCAGTGGAAATGGAGTCGTAGATCTTTGTGCCGCCGCGGCCGCCGCCTGCTGTCTTGGACCAACCGGCGCCACGGGTCTTGTGGCTGCCGGCGCACTGGGTCTTGGGGCTGTCGGCGATGCCATCCGGGTCTTGCGGCGATGGGAGGAACAACCGACCAGCGGGGAGAGCGGCGGCGGAAGGGCCGAACGGCAAGAGGTGAGGAGCGGCACCGGGAGGAACAACCGAGCGGCGGGGAGCGGCGCCGGGAGGAACAGCCCAGCGGCGGGGGGAGTGGCGGCGGAAGGAAGGGCCGAGCTACGGTGGCGGCGGCGAAAAAAGATGCGGCGATGGCGGGAGAAATGCAGTGCCGGCAGTGATGGCGTGGGAGAAGTCGTGGGCGAACGCGTGGGGAAAAGATGTAGTTACGCTCGCGGGAGGAATAGGCGCGCGCAGCAGAGCAGCCAAAAAAAAGCGTGCACCGTGATAGCGAAGCCAGATTCGTTCGCTTATAGAAGCCAACGAAAAATTCGTTTTAGAGGTTCACTAAAAATAAAAAAAGCACATAAAGAATCTGTTGGATGATACTTTTTATTTATAATTTTAAATTATTGGGATTGATAGATCCTTTGGAGTTGCTTTAACAACGATCAAAACCAATTTTCATCATGTCAGGGTTTTAATCCATTTTCTAAAAATATACACCATCTACATTTGATCTCTTCTCTCTGCTTGGAGTATTTGGAAATGGAACTTGCCATATCAGCTGTAACTAGTGAACCGGTCAGCTGATTTATCTCCTTCCTCCTGAGCAAACTATAAATCCATAAAATGTGTGTTTAAGAAGTGCACACGCACTACATGCGCTATGATAATAGTGATGCCGGAACAAAATTATATAGAAGTACTTTTTCAGAATAATAACGTTAAATTACTGTGAACAGAATTAAATAACTATTCAAAATTTGGTAGTGAAAAATATGCAATTTTGTATGCTAAAATATATTACAATTTTGTTTACTTCAGGATAATTTTGAGTCAGGTCATTTTGGTAAGTCCTAACTGAAGTTCTAGCTTTCTAAAATGAAGTGCAGTTTCTAGTTAACTTCTTTGGTCAGAGTTGAAATGGTCTTACTACTTGCTAGTTCCACTTCAGGTGTCACATCATTTAAACGTGAGGGTGAGGATGCTTTACAACAATACTGGAAGTGGAGAAGTGTGACTTCTTTGGTCTGTAATGCCCAAAACCATGACTTCAAGTGTGTGTGTGTGAGAGAGACAGGGGGCCCACACGATTGATGTATTCAGTTGAATACCCAAAATTTTTAACAAAAGAAATTTAAATATGTAATATATATTTCATATGTATATAAAAAGATATTAAAATAGACTTTTTTTGAGAAGCCCAACAGATAACACCCGGCCTCCCTCCTCTCCTCGGCCCATTAGCCCAATAGTCTACTTTAATAAAAAAAGAAACCCTAACACCTCTCTTTCCCATCGTGCAGCCTCCTCTCCTCCCCGGCCGTGGCGACGCCAGCACGCACGGCGCCGGCGGCTCCACGCACCAGGCTGGGCGGTGGTGGCGCCCGCGCGCCCGCGCCTTCCTCCCCGCCGTCCCCGCTTGCCCAGTGTCGCCGGCCGTCGCCGCGCCTTTACGTGGCGCCGCACGCAAGGAGCCGCCGCCGCCTGCGCCTGCCACGCGGGCGGGCGCGCACGCGCGCTCGCGGCGGCCGCCGGGCCGGCCGTCCGTCCCTCCTCGCCCGGCTCGCCACGCCGCCGCCACGCCGGGCGCCACCCACCACCACCACACCGACGAGTGCCACTTGTCCTCCGGTGGCGGCGCGCGCGGCGCAGCGCACGGCGCGCACCGGTGGCGGCGCCTCAGCCTTTCCCCGCTTCCTCCCAACGCCGGACGCCCTGGCCTCCGCCGGCCTCCCCACCGTCCTTGCTCCGGCTACTCTCGCCGCCCGGCCGGCTCTGGCCAAGGTAACGGAGCCGCCGCTGCCCTCGCAGCCAGCCCCCCTCGTCCTCGCGGAACCGTCGATTGCCGAAGGTAAGCGTTGCCCTAGTCCCCATGCCTCAATCCCCAATTGTTGAATTTGGTTTTAATCTGCTGGTGGTCGTCAAGTAGTCGACTAAACATTAGACAAGCAGATGTAGTGCATATGTTTGAACTTTAAACCATGCTAATTGTAGTGCCTATGTTTTTTTACAAAGTATGGTAGGAAGTAGTGTAGTACTTCCTTATGTTAAACACTTCAAAAAATCAAGCATCGGAAAGTTCTTCTCTAATTTGTAGGATTTTTATCATTTCGTCATTTTATTTTCTCTCGTATGTTTTATATATTGATCCATTGTCAATAAGTAATTTAATACTTTCATGTGTTAAATACTTTTAATTTATGGTCAAGTATTAGTTTAGAACTATGTGATAGTATAGATATCAAATCTTAGACCTTTTAGTTGTAAAATTTTTTTAGTCCATTTTATTTCGAATACCCAAGTTCAAAATCCTAGGCCCGCCCATGAGAGAGAGAGAGAGCACCTCCAGTGCACAACCTGCAAGCTATCTACACTCTCCCACAAACAGCTCATCATACCCTGAGATGGAGCTCATCATATCATCTATCACAGGTGATCTCACCAGTCGATTAATCTCCTTTCTGATGAACAAGTTTTTGGATAATCTGAACTCTGAGGCAAAGGTAAAAAGGCTAGAGCAACTCCTTCAAAGAGTTCACATGGTCGTCGAGGAGGCAGATGGGCGATACATCACCAATCATTCTATGCTCGCACATCTGAAGAGGGTAGTCACAGCCATGTACAGTAGCTACCATGTGCTGGACACCATCAAGTACATGAAGAACAACGAAGGTGCCAATGATCAGGTAAATGACTCATCTGCCCTGTCTTTTGCCACTCCTCTCAAACGATCTCGCACTACTACTGTTTGTCCTGAAAGAAAGAAGAAATCCAGTATGAATTTACAAGACGCACTGAAAAACCTAGAGACTATAATTGGCGATCTGAATGAGTTTGTCATCCTTTTGGCTGGATGCGATCGCATGTCCCGTAAGCCCTACGATACATATCTTTACATTGACAATTTCATGTTTGGTAGACATGTGGAAAAACAACATCTAATCAACTTCTTGCTGGAAAACAACACTACTGGTCCTCCAGCTGTAATACCAATAATCGGTGGTCGTGGAGTTGGGAAGAGAACACTTGTTGCGCATGTATGCAACGATGAGAGGGTTCGCTCTCGTTTCTGTTTTATTTTCCACATCAATGGAGAGAACCTGGGGGAATTAACGAAAATAAAAATCTGTCAGAAAGGACATTGGTAATTGTTGAGTTTGTTTCAGATGTAGATGACAACGACTGGAGAACATTTCATTCATCTCTTATGAGCCTTAACAGAGGAAACAAAGTGATAATCATGACTAGAATTAAGAAATTGGAGAGATTTGGAACTGTCAAGCCCATTACTCTTGATAGAATGGTGCATGAGGAGTACAGATACCTATTGAAGACGCTCGCATTTGGAAGCGCAAACCCTATGAATTATCCACAACTTATTCCAATAGTGGAAGAATTCTCCATGCTATTGGGAGGCACACTCATCCCAGCCAACATACTTGGATATGTATTGAGAAATAATTTGAATGTTCATTTCTGGCTTTCCAGATTGAAAGGGATCCGATTTATAGTCAAGAAGAACTTGTCTATGTCCGGTAGCCATCCAAACGAACTTTTTGATCAGGGCCATCCAGCATATTTGACAGACTACTTATTGTATCCTGCTAGCACCTCAACTGATTCTCCCAAGAATGATTTACCTAAGTTGACATTTGGGGACATGCTAGCAGGTCAAAATTTTCCACCAAAGGGCGATTTTAATCTAGTTTCATGGGAGTCAAGGATACCACCATACACTTCATTTGTTCACATGGCTCGCTTTTGTCCGAGTTTTGCTCGAGATCAACTGGAATCACCGTTGTCCGGGAGGAAGCATCCAAGGCCATTTTCCTAGTTTTATGATGAATCAACTTTGATAAAATTCTTTGTATATATGATGGATTTTAGACTTTTTTATTCAATCCTATCCATGCCCTTAGGCCACATAGTGGATCAAAACAACATCTCAGGCCATGTAGGAAATAGAGAAAAAAATCAGGAGTATCAAAAGGATTGAGCAACAACTTAGGGACGCAGATAATTCTTTCAACTTTAGGGTGCCGTAATGAGATCTCAAAAGCCTTTGGTGTATATTCTAAAAGGTGTGTTATTACATGTACTATTGTGTAATATGAACCCTTACATACTGATTATATAATCCTCCTATTTAATTTGTTAAGTGTTTTAAGATAAATAACTACGAAGCAGAGATATTTTGCAGAGCCAAATAACTGATGGCTCATATATATTATTTCATATGTCCATAACTCCATTTACGATTATGTGAAATAAGGTTGGTTTTGATTTATTTGTGATGAAAAATCGACGAGTGCCAGAATGCATAAAATGTGTGCATGGGCTAATATGGGTCAGGTTACGATATCTACGCCGCCTAGACAACGATCATTTGTTCACGTATATGCAGGTGATCGAACTCAACCAAAGTCAATAGCGAGAACAAGGACTATGCTTAGGGAGGAGCAAAAGTCTGGCGCGATCAGAATGTTGGTGATAAGGTGGGACTAATGTCAGGATCCTTGAGGTCAATCTTGTTAAACAACGAGATCGAGACTAAACTCAAGAAAAGTAGAGGTACAGAACGATTAAAGAATGTTGGATGACAAGGTTGGATATAAGGTGACACATGATGAATGGACACCGTGTATGAAGATCTTCGCAACGGGAATTCATGAAGAAGAATCAGTACTGGAGAAATGATCTTTGCTTCACTGGTCAAAATCCATAATAGTCCCGGTTTCAATAGGAACTGAGACTAAAAAAATTTTTTAGTCCCGATTAAAAAAGGCAATGACTCTTTAGGATCTTTAGTCATAGTTAGATTCCTATCGAACCCGTCGAGTGCAGAGATCTTTAGTCCGGTTGGTAACACCAACCAAGACTAAATATCCTAACTTTTGTTCCGGTTGAGTTACCGACACTTAAAGATCCAAATGATCTTTAGTGCCGATGGTAACACCAAATGACTAAAGCGAAGGTGTTTTTATACTTCTTCTTCCTCCTTCAGCTCGAGCCAGTGCTTCAAAGGTTTGAAGGAAGAAAGGAGGTGCTAACAAATTTTTTTGTGAAATTATTTTCGTGATAATACATAATTCTAAGGGATCTACAAGATTTGCATCCTCTTATGATCTATGCTTAGCATATTACTTTTGTAGGTATATTTCTATACGTTTTAATCTCTAAATAGGTTCATAGAAAATAATAAGAGAGAAAATTTGTTTGGAGAAAATTATTTTACTTCTTAAAATCCACAACTCCATCCTCTACTCTACTATGTATGCTTAGCATATTACATTTTTAGGTATATTTACATACACTTTTATTTCTAAAAATGTTTATATGGAAAATAATGAGAGAGAAACTTGTGGACAAAATGTTATAAAATAGATGACAAAGGAAAAAATATAGAAAATTTGATAGTAGATTAGAAAACTAACGTAATTTAAAAATCGTTAAAATAGTTAGAAATAAGTTAGAACTTTTAAAAATAATTCTAAATTTTATTAAGTACAACACATTACGTATGTTGGATTATTATATAATTATTGTCGATTATATATATAATTATTGTAATATTATTTAAATTGTTTGACTTTCGTGAATTTTTCTTACGATTTTTATGCATTTTATGTAGATGGATAGACAATGAATGTACATCGCAGATCGATGGTCGATAAAGTTTATTCAAGGCGTGCATTATTTTTTGAGTATGGTCAATGCCAACAAACATAAGAGCTTTATACGTTGTCCATGCAAAAAGTGCAAAAATGAGAAGGAATATTCTATATTAAGAATTATTCATGTCCACTTATTTCGTTGGGATTCATGCCTCACTACAATTCTTGGACATCGCACGGAGAGGTAGGGGTTGCAATGAAAAAGATGAAGAAGACGACGACAACATTCCGAATAGTGGTCAATACGGTGGGTTTGAAGAGAATACAACAGTCGAGGCAAATGAGGATGTTGAAGAAAATGACGGTGCCTATGACCTTGTTCAGATGTTGCGTGACGTACAGGAGGAATGGGAAGGTGAAAAGGAGGTGCAGAAATTGGAGCGTATGTTGGTGGACCACAAAACGTCCTTGTACCCAGGTTACGAACAGGGGCATAAAAAGTTGAGTACCACGTTGGAATTCTTGCAATGAAAGGCCAAAAATGGTGTCAGTGACAAGACATTTGGCGAGTTACTAAAACTCATGAAGAACATTCTTCCAGAGGAAAACAAATTGCTGGAATCAACGTACGAAGCAAAGAAGTTAGTTTGCCCTCTAGGACTGGAGGTACAGAAGATACACGCTTGTCCTAACGATTGTACCCTCTAATGCGGTGAGGAGTACGAGAACCTAGAAGCATGTCTGGTTTGTAAAGTACTTCGATACAAGATCAGACGAGATGATTTAGGCGAAATTGACGGACAACCTTCGAAGAAGAGATTCCAGCTAAGGTGATGTGGTATTTTCCTATAATACAACGGCTCAAGCGTATGTTCAGAAACAAAGAGCATGCAAGAATGATGCGCTGGCATGCAGAAGAACGCTAACAAGACGACATGCTGAGACACCCAGCCGATGGATCACAGTGGCGAAATATTGACAGAACATTTAAAGACTTCAACGAGGATGCATAAACCATAAGGTTCGGTTTAAGTACGGATGACATAAATCCTTTTGGAGAGATGAGCAGCGGCCATAGTACTTGGCCTGTAACGATGTGTATCTACAACCTCTCCCCTTGGCTATACATGAAGTGGAAGTACATTCAGATGCTGATTATTATTCAAGGCCCAAAGCAACCTGGTAATGACATTGATGTGTACCTAAGACCATTGATCGAAGATCTGAAATTGCTGTGGAAGAATGAAGGTGTCCTCGTGTGGGATGAGGACAAACAGGAGCAGTTTAACCTACGAGCGTTGTTGTTTGTTACCATCAATGATTGGCCTACACTTGGCAACCTATCCAGACAGTCAAACATGGGGTACAACGCTTGCACCCACTGTATGGAGGAAATCGAAAGTACGCACGTAAAACACTGTCAGAAGGTAGTGTACATGGGCCATCATCACTTTCTTGTTGCAAGCCACCCTATCCGAAAAAAAGACAAACATTTTGAAAAGAAGGCAGACGATCGTACTAAGCCAAAGCATCGCAACGGAAAGGCCGTGTTTGCCATGGTGAAAGACCTGAAAGTAGTATTTGAAAAGGGACCTGGCAGCCAACCTATAGCAAGTGAAGATGGTCACGCGGCGATATGGAAGAAGAAGTCCATTTTTGGGGAGTTACCCTATTGGAAAGTCTTGGACGTCTGTCACGCAATCGACGTGACGCACCTCACTAAGAACTTTGCATCAACCTGCTGGGCTTCCTAGGTGTATATGGAAAATCAAAAGATACACTTGAGGCACGAAATGATCTGAAGCATATGGCACAACGCAATGGCCTTCACCCGAAACCAAAGGAGAAAGGAAGCCACTACTTGAGTCCAACCAGCTACACTCTAAGCAAGGCAGAGAAGGAAAGCATGTTTGATTGCCTAGAGAGCATCAAGGTACCGTCTGCATACTCCTCGAATATAAAGGGAATAATAAGCACGAAGGAGAATAAGTTCATCAACTTAAAGTCTCATGACTACCACGTGCTGATGACACAGCTGCTTTCCATTATAATTTGAGGTATCCTTCCCGATAATGTCCGGGCAATAATAACAATCTATGTTCTTTCCTGAACGTAATTTTGCAGAAGATCATCGATCCAGACAGACTAGAAGCCTTTCAAAATGATGTGGTGCAATGTCTTGTCAGTTTTGAGATGATCTTTCCACATTTCTTCTTCAATATCATGACGCATCTCCTATGCCACCATGTCAAACAAATCCGTATCCTAGGTCCTGTATTCCTATACAACATGGTCCCTTTCGAGAGGTACATGGGCGTTCTAAAGAAGTACGTCCGTAACCGTTCTCGTCCGGAGGCCAGCATCGCTAAAGGATATGAAACAGAGGAGGTGATTGAGTTTTGCGTCGACTTTATTGAAGACCTTCGTCCCATCGAGGTGCCTGAATTAAGCCATGAAGGTAGACTACGGAGGAAGGGAACTCTTGAAAGGAAGACAATAATGAACATAGACATTAACTTGTATAAGAAAGCACATTGGACCGTGTTGCAACAATCTTTCTTGGTGGCTCCTTACATCGAGGAGATTTTGGCGATTGTTTGCTCCGAAAACATAGGTAAGACGGATGCCTGGATTACACGCCATCACATCGATGTTTTCCCTGCTTGGCTGCGACAACATCTCATGGGCAACGGGACCATTCACCAACAACTAGCCTTCTTCTTGGTGAGGAGACCATCTTGCTCGATCACCACATTCCAAGCATACAAAATCAATGGGTATATATTTTACACATGGGCCCAAGACAGAAAGAGCATGAATCATAACAGTGTTGTCCGCATCGATGCCATGAGATACGATGATACGACTAGCACGTATTACGTTAGCATCGAGGACATATGGGAACTTGACTATGGACCTCTGAAGGTCCCTCTATTTTGGTGCCAGTGGGTTAGGCTGACTAGTGGAGGTGTAATGATTGATGCAAGCGGGATGACAACGGTCGACCTTAGCAAGGTTGGATACTCGGATGAGCCCTTCGTCCTTGCCAATGATGTAAGACAAGTTTTCTATGTGAAGAACATGGATAGCAAAGCAAAAAAGGGAAAGGGTCCGACGAGCCAAAGCGCCACGTGGTTCTCCGAGGCAAAAGGAAAATCGTGGGAGTCAAGGATAAGACGACGAAGATTAAGATCGGTTTGACGGGCAACCTCCGTTCGCGGTGATGGTTGACCCGAGCATCCTCCTATCAAATTAGGACATCTCTTACTCACGCAACGATCATAGCGAAGGAACATTAGTGAGGAGAAAGTACGTGAGGACAACCATCACACACTAAATTGTTGTATGGACGATGTAAATTATTTTGAATTTATTGAATTGATTAAATTTATTGTATTTATTGTAAATTATTGAATTTATTGTATTTATTGTAAATTATTAAATTTATTGAATTCAACAATAATTTATTGTAAATTATTAAAATTATTAAATTTAATAAATTTATTGTAACTATTTGAAGTGCGAAAGGTGAAGAAGAAGAGAATCACGATCCCACATGCCTTGTGTCACCATTTGACTCAACTCCATTGTGTTAAGAGCAAGCGTAAGCCATCCATTGCTGGAGATAACATCAACAATTGCTAGGATTGCCATGTTAATTCTATATAATTATTAGAATTTAAACTATTTTTCAATAGGGCCTATGTTAATTCTATATGATTATTAGAATTTAAAATATTTTTAGTACGGCATATGTTAATTATATATGATTATTAGAATTTAAAATATTTTTAATAGGGTATATGTTAATTCTATATAATTATTACAATTTAAAATATTTTTAATAGGGCATATGTTAATTATATATCATTATAAGAATTTAAATACTTTTCAATAGGGCATATGTTAACTATATATGATTATTAGAATTTAAAATAGTTTTCAATAGGACATATGTTAATTATATATGATTATTAGAATTTAAAATATTTTTAGTAGGACATATGTTAATTATATATCATTATTATAATTTAAAAACTTTTCAATAGGACATATGTTAATTATATATGATTACTAGAATTTAAAATAGTTTTCCATATGGCATATGTTAATTATATATGATTATTAGAATTTAAAATACTTTTCAATAGGGCATATGTTAATTATATATGATTGTTAGAATTTAAAATTCTTTTCGAGTAGGACATATGTTAATTATATATAATTATTAGAATTTAAAATTCTTTTCGATAGGGCATATGTTAATTATATATGATTATTAGAATTTAAAATACTTTTCAATAGGACATATGTTACCAGCATTAAACTATTTTAGATGTTTTCACATTAAAATTAAATCTGGCCCTGTTTAAATGTTTACTCTCGGTTTTTAACACCAACCGGAAAAAAATTTGAAAATAGCGGAAAAATATCTATAGTCCCTATTGTTGGTTTCAACCGGACTAAAGATGCTCACCTACAAGGGTAAGGGGATCTTTAGTCCTGGTTGAAGCCAACAACCGGGACTAAAGATTGTATCTTTGGTCCCGGTTGGTGGCGTCAACCGGGACTAAAGATATCTTTAGTCCCGGTTGTTGGCTCCAAACGGGACCAATGAACTGGGATCTATATAGCAGAGGGCGCGGTGGATCCAAACACTTAGCCATTTTCGATCGTCTTCTTCATCTTCGTCGCTGAACCCTAAACCACCGCCGTCGATGTCTTCTCGCGCCGCCGCCATCGTCTCCCGTCGTCGAGCCACCGTCGTCGCCCGTCGTCATCGTCGTATTCTGAGGTAACCTCGCCGGCGCCGATTCGATTTCATATATTGCTCGATCTCACCGAATCCTAAACCCCTGCACGTCGTCGCCATCACCGTCGCTGTCATCACCGTTGTCACCGTCGCCGTCGTCACCATTGCCGCCGCACGCCGCCACCGCCGCACACTCATCGTCGTCGTCGCTGCCGCCCGCAATGCTCTGTTAATCTGTTAATTAGAGAATTTTGAATTGTGATTGAATTATGAATTTGAATGTGAATTGATAATTTTGATTGAATTTTGAATTGTGAATGTGAATGTGAATTTTGACTAAATATTTGAATGGATATTTGAATTATGACTGTGAATTTTGAATGATTTTTTTCAAATATCCATGCTATATTTAGTGAATATTTTGAAGGAAGAACTCTAGAGTTTTGGATGGAATAATGAACATAGATATTCAAGAAGATTTTATATTGGCTTAGGAGGGGAATTCAAATTTGAAGATATTTGACTGAATTGTTTTGACATTGTAAATCTAATTTAGTCATGCACATTTGTGATGTGGTGACAGATATATAATGATATACTCTATATTGTCATCTTTTTCATAATTTTCATGTACATTTGAATTATAGGCAAAGAATCAAAATATATGACCTATAATATATGTTTCTTTTACAAGTTAAAATATAGTCAATATAGATAACTGTTGTTAATTCAATAGTGTTTTACATTTTTGTCTCTATTAGATGCAATATATGACTGAAAAATTTAGAGAAAAAACCCAAACAGAAAAACTCATAATGTTTGAAATGATGAATGTGAAATATATGACATGCATATTTATATTAACAGGAGAAAACATAGAGAAAAACCCAAAGAGAAGAAGAAGGAAAAACATTACAATTTTTCCTTCTTCTTCTCTTTGTTTTTTCTCTAGGTTGGCATTTGTATATTTATGTATATATTGTTGTATTATTTATTTACGAACAAACGAGAATGATTTTTACAACCGAACGAGCGGAACATCGACTTACATATCCATTACCTAAATATCGACTTAGGAACATCTATGTATTAACTGAATAATTTTTTCTTGTCAGAATTACTTGATCCAGTCGTCCAAGCACAACAATCAAATGGTTGATCGCTCGACGAACGAGATCCTCTTCGACGAGATCACGAGAGGAGCAGCCAATACTTTATTGAGAAGGAGAACGAGGATCCCAACCAGTGCCTCAATGAGGAGGGGAACGAGGAGGCAACGCGAGAGAAATAAGGGCACCCACCGTTGGAGAGAAGAGGGCATGCGGGCAACGCGGTGTCGCAAGAGAATTGAGGGTCAATATGTCATAACCGAAGTGGCGCAGGACGGTCGACCATGTGCCCTGCGAAGCCGTAAGAAAGTTTGTGGCACACGACGGATGGGTAGTGAGGATCACGTGCCCATCAAGCATAGTGAACGCGACGAACAAGGACGGGAGGGGATGAGCAAAGCTATCTCCCGAACACAAAGAAGGAGATGTTGTGGTCCACAATGCTAGAGACGTTCACCATCCCCGAGATAGAACAGGCCAGGTGAAGGAATGGATGCTGAAAAAGATGGCCGAGCTTTTCAGAACTTCAAGAAGGAACTACACAATAAGTATATCCCGAACGGCGAACCAAGACTTTGACAAATTTCCAAAGCGTGAGATCACTAGGAGGCCTTTGTGCAATATAAGACAGGAGAGCAAACACAACCGCTCATTGAGAAGAATAAGGCCAACGGAGCAAAAAAGCACCATCACAAGCTAGGGTTAGGCGGCTATCAAAAGGCAATGTCGAGATGGAAGCAGATGGAAGCGGATGGAAGCCGACCTCCTAGCCGAGAGATATCGTTCCAGCCACACCAACGGCGAACGATCAAAGCACCGGGTTCTACGCTCACGACGAATTGCTCAATCCGCCGATGGCTCCATAATCTTCGGCCATAAGTTGCCAAGAGATTGGGTGACGCGGTGGGCCTCGCCTCGGGCTCATTCTAGCCCGACAAAGAGAACGACGAGCTTACGCTCGCACTGCAAAACCCCGAGCATCCGGGACAAATGCGAGGAAAAGGCGTTGTTCCCTGGAAATACGGATTCCAGGAGGATATCCAAAGCAACAGGAGTCGCATGAGGAGGAAGCGAGCTATGGATGCAAAGCTAGTAGATATGGAGCTCCGACTCGCACGGATCAATGACATAGTGGCAAGAAAGGTGGCTGAACAGATGGCGGAGTTGCGGAGCTAGCACGTGAGCCAACCGGATCCAGCGCAACTATAGTAGCATGCGCTTCTACAGCCAAGCGGCTGAACAGCCCTAGAATCTCCAACCTACCCGCCATGCCCCGTTGACGAGATCACGCAACGTACACCTTATGAGCTGCATATTCCATTCAAGGACCTGTCAATCAAGGTATGCTCGTAGTTTTATGATATCTCTTCCCTTCAAAAATTTGTCAATCAAGGTTGATTACTAATTAATAAACTCTCTTCTCATGAAGGTGGCGTTGGGCATGGCGATACCAGTTGAACGAGACAGGACCTACCACTGCATGCCCGTTCCACCTAGGTACTCTAAAGTCAAAATTGAACAGGTGGAACGCGGCTTTGAAGATCTCGAGCTGAATATCCTCGGAGGAGACGGGGAGACGACACTAGGGGACACAACCCACGGGATCATTCTATGGAGCAAGCCCTTCATCGTCTTTCCTGGATGGGAAGCGACTTCCATTCCTCCATCTCCACCACGTGGACCATCTCCTCCACGTGGACCGCCTCCTTCGTCTCCTCCATCGCCTCCACAAGCATCGACTCTTAAACGGTCTCCCACTCCCCAGCCTCCTCCATCGCCTCCACGAGTACCAAGTCCTAGATGGTTTGCCATTCCCACCCTCCTCCGTCACCTCCGAAGCACAGAGCTCGAGCCATGCCATCAATGTCAACCAGTTCACAAATAATCAAGATGCTAAGACTTGACCGGCTCCTGCCAGCCCCAAAGAAAATGGCATACGACATGACTCCCGAGGAGTTGCACGAGGCAGTCCAAGCTAAGGTCAAGGCACATTTCAAGCGTAAGTCTCCTGAGAAGCCTATTCCAATCGACGCGGCGACCAAGGCCTTCTTCAAGAAGATGTATTGTACGCCACCTCCTAAACCAGAACCATAGTCAAACTATGATAAGACCGTCAGGAAAGCGCATAGGAAGGCGAACACAAAGGCCAAAAATGTCTCGCAGCTCGGGATGCAACCTCAAAAACCCGTTGGGCCCTTGAAGCAACATGCTAGAGCTGACCTCAAAAAAATTATGGCAGATGCGGGAATAACGATGGACCAAGTGCTAGGAGGCATTGAAATCAAGAAGGCTAAACTGAAATACAAGTTCGCACTCAGGCGACCTCTTGTAAAGCCCGATCAGCTTAAAATTCTACCTACACAGATGTACCGCTTCCATCAGTGGTACATGGAAGAATCAAGCAAAGGTACAGAGATGGTTGCGACGCACAAACGACTATTTCTTCAATGGAGCTGACCTCGTGTATGTCCGCTTCGAGGACATCTTTGACCTGTACCAGCAGGATGCTCTCGACGTCTCTCTTATAGCCACGTGGGATTTGTAAGTATCGTTCGATTAAATTTATTTTGTTCCTTAGCTCCTTGTATGTAACTGACTAAAATTCTTTTATCCATTGTAGAATGACGATCCACGAGTGCAACAAGTGGGGATGGATCAAAATAGGATTCATGGACCACCGCAAAATTAGCACGTAGACATTAGAACAATATTCGATGGAAACAGAGGACAACATCTACCATATGCTGGTGCAACAACATTTCAAGTCCTGGATACTTCTGCCGTACAACACATCGTGAGTTTTTACTTTCTTATGTACCAATTTCAATCTCATACATAGATACGGTTTCATATATATGTCATCTCATGCAATTTACTGATTCCATTGGGTCCTTTTCCTAATTGACCTTGGCCACTCGCGGATCCATGTTTATCACTCAATGGATAAATCGAGTCTACCTTCGCAAATATTTTTGAAGTGTTAAATAGGTAATGATATCTTAGTTGCTACTGCATATATGCGGTTCTCGGATAATTACTCACTAGCTTTCAACCGCATATAGGGCATGGGCACGGCTCAGTGAGAAGGTCCGGGACTGGAATGAAAATCTTGAAGTGAAAATGAAATTTTCGGTGAGTAACATGCTCCAAAGTTATATTAAATCATTAATTTATTCTAAAATATAAATGTATATTAAATATGTCGTCGTTTCTCCTTTAATGTGCAAAACAGCGCAGGGACAAACTTGTGTAGCTACTACGTTTGCGACTACATTCACCGCCTAGTTCACCAAGTCACATGTCTCCGGATCCGGATGTACGTATAACATCATTCATACATTATATCTCGATTTATTATTGATTTCATACATTTATTTCTTATTTTTTCAAATGACAGATTATTTGCATGAGGGACAAACTCCCCACGCGAGTTTCTTATAGGTTGCTCAAGAAGAACGATGAGATTTATCAACGAGCGATTATTGATCCCGCGAGAGAGTTCTACTAGACTTTAGGTGCTAACCCTAGTTCTACATCGATATCGTAGAGAAAATTTTGTAATATACAATATAGAAAAACAAAAATTAATTAAAAATATAATATATGTGTATATTTATATGTGTACATATTTTGGTAATACATATATATATATATGTATTTAATTAAGTATATTTATATATATGTGTAAAATATATATTTATATATATGCATATTGCATATATATGTATAAATATATACATGTGTAAAATATGTATGCATAATAGATAAACAAACAACAAGCTAGCGGCGGAGCAAATTTTTTAAAAAACTTTAGTCCTGTTGGTGATGACGAGCCGACCACGTGACGCCGCCATCGTTAGTCTCCATCGTTAATCTCCGAGTTGATGTTATCAACTGGGACTAAATATATATATTTAGTCCTAGGTACTTATCTTTAGTCTCGCTTTTGGTGCATGGACGTCTTGTGGACTGGGCAGTTGGTTGGCATGGAGGCCGAATCAATCGCCCGGCATATGGCCGAGATGGCCCAAGGCA
Organism: Oryza australiensis; assembly: GCA_019925245.2. Lineage (NCBI taxonomy): Eukaryota > Viridiplantae > Streptophyta > Magnoliopsida > Poales > Poaceae > Oryza > Oryza australiensis. The sequence continues at coordinate 1,150,564 of JAIFGZ020000486.1, read as the reverse complement.
AGATGGGACAATGCCCAAGCAACGGCTTGGTGGTCTCCTCGCGCGCTAGGGCAAGCACAAGCGGAACTTTTTTCGATTTATAATTTTTATTAAAAGTTTTGTAAAAATAATTTTTATTTTTAAATTTTTCGGAACTAGTCGTCCGCCGCTCTACGAGAGGATGTTTTTTATAAATCGCCCTCCTAGAAGACGATTTTCGTGACATAGCAGACGACCGTTAGCCGCCGTCCGCCACGCGCTGTTATTTTTGCAATTTGCCCCCTTGCCGTCCTCGACAAGGATGATTTTTACTATGGAGATAGGGGCCACTGGAAAATGGACGGCCGAGGCTGCAATTTTGCGGTCGGCCTCCTTGTCGCCCTCGGGAGGGCATTTTTACTCTTCCACAGGGGCCGCCGCAAAATGGGTGCCGGGTGGGATTTTTAGAGGCGCCCTCGCGCCCTCTCTAAGGGCGATTTTTGCCCTGTAAGAATTAAATAAAAATTAATTTAAAAATTTTGAGTAAACTTTCAAAACAAATATTAAAAATGAATTCAAATTATAAATTAAAGACATTTGAAGTCAAATTTTAAAACATTATACTAAAAATCCAAAAACTTTCAACTCAAAAATTAAAAACTTTCAAGACAAATTTGAAAGTTTGAACTCGAAATTTGAAAACTTTTGACTCGATTCAAACTTTCAACCCAATTTTTAAATCTTTCAATTTGTTTTTTAAATGTTGAACCGAAAAGTCAAAACTTTCAAAATGTTCACTCAAAATGTAAAAATTGCATATCAAATTGCTTCAACTAAGAATTGAAAATTTTTCAATGTAATTTTGAAAATCTTGATCCATAGGAAATTTTACTTTGCTTCGAGGGCCGCTGCAAAATGGGCGGCCTGGTGGTGATTTTGCATGCGGCCCCCTTGCCGCCCTATAGAAGGGTGCTTTTTTACCCTTTGTGTATAAAACCCTTCCCCCTCTCCCATATTTCACTATATTTGCTGAAAGTCGAGAAAAGGAGAAATTGAGCGTGGTGAGGCAGAAGGAGGATAGCGACGAAGCCCAATCGGTCTGCTAACTCCATCGCACAATATCCCGGACTATGGTTATATTTTGTGTTGCATACTAGTCTAAATACCATGTATTTGAGATTTATGAGTAGATCTGTAGCACTTAGATGTGGAGCACAGAACAAGTGTGAATAATTTTAGGCTAGATTTTTTGCACACATGTTCGGTTTATATTAGTCATATTTTTCACCATAAAATGAGAAGTACTTAGAGTTTTATGCATTATTTGATAGTTGTTTTTTTAAACCATAGGATGCGAAGGCATGGAAAAGCTATCAATTCAAGGTAATAGAAGTCGTTTATGTGATATTATCTGTTATTCGTTGTGCATCAAATGAGGAACCCTAGATTCACGGTTTAGTGTGCTTGCTTTATGGTTGACTTGTAGTTATCGCCCGAAGACCGGAAATGCATTCGACATTGCCTTTGCCTAGTGGTGTTCCAGTGCCTATGTGCTGGTGCGGTGATCCTTGCAAGGTAGCCAAGTCCGATGAAGAGGACACACATATGCAGAGGTACTGGATGTGTGTCAATTTTAAGTTTGAGCCTACACCTCAGCAGCACCACATTAACTTGATGGTGAGGAATTGATGTTTTGTATTAATTATTTAGTGTGTTAAGAAGTCTTTGACGATGTATTTTTTTTGTAAATATTGCATTTGTTGCGCACTCCTCCACCGCTGTTATTTTGAGCAAGGATCGACACCGAGATCAAGCCGGAAGACAAGGAGTGGATGCAGAAAATGTTGCGGTGGGATGCAGAGCACAAGGATAAGATGGAGAAGAGACGCAGAGAGGAGGCCACAGAAAAAGAGCACAAGGCAAAGGCGGAAAGGAGGCATGTTGCTGCGTATAGGGAGGAGCGGGAGCAGAAGCTTGAGCTTGCGCGCCGAGCAAAGGCAGCTATGGAGGAGAATTCCGATTCCCAGAGGAAGGAAAAGTGGCCTCGTTGCACTCAGTAGTATGCACGAGTTGGTAGTTCTACGGTGTATTCATGAACAATGTTGCCTACGTTAAAACCTCACAACGTGTTGTGAAGTAATGCACTTAAAATGTTATTTAGTTTGTCATAACGTAGTTGAAATGTTATCGTGTTGTCTAATGTACCCTATTATTGGACATATCGTAGTTCTGTTGGTTACATTACCTGTGCTCATAATCTGAACTTATTAAAGCATGAGTTTGACACTGGGAAGCTCAGCAGTTGACACGGTAAACAACTTTTCTACTAATACAAGCATAACTCAGATTATATCAATGCTACAAAACATGACATTTGTTTCATAACATTTTTTCCACATAATTCAGCCACGGAACGTGTGCCATGGATACACGATACAAATTAGTCGGACCCGACGAATCGAGCCCGAGCTTTTCTACGAACCCCTTCTACGGCGTGCAACGTGCATTGCATTTTCGTGGTCCTTCAATCGTTGGTACTCTACTTGTATTTTACACTCAGTTATCTTTTGTCCATTATATGTTGGATTGACATTGTCGATCCACAAAGTAAAGCCGCACATCCTTCGATTGCCCTGAGAAGTAGGTACTCAGTTATGGTACCAATATCATGCTAACGTTAGCGGAATTGGAAATACTTAAGACGTACAATGAAGTCGTCGTCTACATTGGGGCAAACGAAATATCTCCTGCCATATGTTTGTTCTACAAAGGAGATAGCCATCTTGCAGCGATCCCTACAATGACACATGGGACGCTTGGAACATTCAGGGAACCCTAATGGATTGGTCCTCCAATCTAAGATTGCAATTTGCACCCGATGTTCGTACTCCATCCATGTCTGAATGAATTGTTTGATCGACTTAGATTGCGTCACCTATCGACCGATGGAAGTAGGTCTCACCGTATCGATCCACTGTTCGAATCGACATTTTCTACACCCTCTTGTTTGTACAATTGTGCCAGGAAAGGTTAGTCAATGAAACAAGTGATTAGCGGTACTGGGAAAACATTGGTACTCACGACAAAGTTGTCGTCGACAATGTTAGGACACACGAAACATCTTTGGCCTCGAGTTCTTTGTCTAATGGACCTTATCACTTGACAACGGTCACCACAACGACATTCTGGACGTTCCCGCCATGTGGGTAGTCCGAGCGGATCTACCTGCCAATCCAAAGCTTCTGCAGCAATTCGACGTTCATGCTCAGCCTTCCGTCGAAGGTAGTCCGACCTAGTTTCACTAAGTGGATATGGACATGTTCTGTCATTCTATGGGTTCTCTGTATCTACCCACTCAATGAAGTTGCACACCCAACGGCATGCCTGCGTAAGGTGTTATGATGGTGTGGCAACAAGTTAGCGTTTGTGTATTGAGCATAGGTTATACAACTCAGAGTAGAGTACGGCTTACCTGATCAATGATTCTGCATTGGAAGAATCTCCTCCCGCGAGTTTCTACATTGAGGAATGACGTAAGTATGCAACCATCCCCACAATGGCACAACAAATGGTCACACCATGGTGGAATCCAACCGGCAGAGGGATGGCTTCGCCAGTCAAGACGCTCAAGAAATGGAGCGTACATTCTATCTCGACGAGTAGGAATTTGAACGATGATAGGAAGAGCTCGTATCCGGCTGGTCCAATTTATAGTGGAGTAAGAAGTGGCACTACTGGACTAAATGGGAGATAATTAATTCAATGGATGTGACAACAACAGCACGCGCCGAAAGTTGATTGTGACAGGTCAAATGCGCTGAAAGTTGAATGCGACTGCTTGAACGCGCCAAACGTTGAATGCGACAGCTCGAACGTGCCAAAAGTTGAATGCGACAGCTCGAACCTGCCAACAGTTGATAGCGACCCAACGGACATGACGATCAGAGCACACGCGAGTATATAAAAGTGTCTACATACAATGGCATCGTGAAACAGACGAGAAAAGTAGCACAAGGATACTAAGGACAAATATATACAAAACAAATAGTGCACGCAAGGAATCAGAAGCTGCAACACTACTAGCGAGGCCTCTTACCCCTATCCCACCTACCCTGGGCCCAAACATGTCTATGGGATTATGTCAGCCTGTCGGGGGGTACAACACGTCCTGCCCGTACATCAGCTGCTGGCGTGACGGTGGCTGCTCCTTGCTCTACGGTGGTGGTTCTCGCCAAGCCGTGAGGCGCCACGGATGTCCTGCTCTCGCTCGTCGACCGTGTCATCGAAATCGTCACCACCACCCGACCCGCTTGCATGTGACGAAGAGGCGCCTACACAAAAATTCCCTTGAGTGTACCTTGCTAGAGATGTACCGTGTTAAACAATACATATGACAACAAGTATAGTTTTAGTAAGTAACGAACGACACATGCTCACCTAGAGGGTCTCACGTGCAAGTACGACGAGGGAAGGAAGCACTATGGAATGAACCACTGGCTCTAGCAAAGGTGCTGAAGGCAACGTAGGACCTACGAGCCATCAAAATTTTCAAAACGTGCACATGGTACGTACAATGAGAATCATATGGTGACGAACTAACATGTGGACGGTGCAAGCACCACGGAAGCTCCGGCGGTCGGGCTGCGTGGACATGGTACAGGCTGGGACGGTGAGGTATCGTGTCCACGACGCTACGATAAGAGAAGACACGCAAGATAGAGCGCATCTTCGTCTACATCCGCTCGAACCGAACCTCTGCTCTATGTTGTTCGGGTGCGATCCAGCGTCCAACCCGAGCATCACCACGTTAATATCGGCACTCATGGCTCGTGTGGTGTCGGCCTATGCAAGGCATTAATAAGCAGGTCTGTACTTCACATATATTCCAATCGACCACTATGAAAGGTAGAAGTCCGTGGAAGATGGACGTACCCCCATGAAGTAGTCTCGGTCATGGTGCAAGGGGTACATGTCGTTATGGCTGCTGGTGTTGCTTGTGGGCGGCGGAGTGAACGTCACACGGGCACACGTGCGTGGTAAGTACCAGCGGAGGTAGGCACGGTAGTTCTCCTTCGAGTGTGGAAAGAGCTCGTCTACGACCTCCTCGAAGCTATCAACCAGTCCTCCACGTACGGCTGCGTCGTGGTGCCCAAAGTGTGCGCTTGCTGTCCCAGTGAGTAAACCTAAAAATAAAACATGAGGATGATCGATTTGTACACAGCAACCAACATGTAGTGAACATGTTCAACATAATTTACTCATTGGTGGTCCGTGCGAGGGGGACCGGCATCGCAGGCTCGCTTGGAAAAGCCTACCTCGGTCCAAACTGTCTCAGACACGCCGTGGGTAGTGAGGTTTGACGAAGATGTCGAACACCGGTGGCACCACGGTGAGCTGGTACGCCGCGTCACACGTGCACAAGGAAGAAAGTCTCAGCGGAGCTCTCACTGTGATGACCTGCTCCGTGTATGGCTCCTAGACGACGTCGCTTAGCTATAGACGGTTGAACTCGAACACGAACTCGGGTAACTCCGTTGGACCTGCACGTGTGCGTAATGACGCTGCGACACATAGAAAACCATGCATTATGAAGAGAGTCGTAATGAAAGTTAAAGTTGAAAGCATGACAATTTGAACTTACGTTTCGGTGACACCAATACGTGCCCATCGTGGGCCCATCCTCCGGCGCATCCGTTGGTGGTCCCGACTCGTACGGTGCATTGTCCACCAAGGGACATCCAACGGCGAACCTCTCAGCTGCCCAAAGCTGAACAAGGAGAGGGCAGCCAGCGAGGATAGCCCTCGTGCCCGTCTTCATGCGGGGCTGAACAAGGAGAGGGCAGCCGGTGAAGATAGCCCCCGCGCCGTCTTCGTGCGAGCTTCGCACAACGCATGGTAGGTAGTTGCTAGGACTGTCGACACCCAACTCCACTGAGGCACGTTGCCTAACTCAGCATCCACGACAACACGCGCGTAGTGGATCAACCCCTTGTCGACTACGTGTCTTGTGGTGTTGATGAATATCACCCACCAAACAAGCCGAGGAGGTACGCCTCTAGGGCGCGTCAAACCAAGTACTCATCAGCGTCCGGGTGGAGCTGATCGGTCTACAACAAAAACCAAACGATATTACAAACAATTATATTGCTCAAAAATAATGAACTATTACCATGAATTTATAGGGAACTGAAGCACCCAAGCCTTCGTAGGCCCAACGGTGGTGTACGCGTGAAGGGCAGCTGCCGCCGCGAGCCCCGGAAGCTGCATCACGGGCACGAAGCGCGCCGTGATATCCTCCTTCCATGCACTAGCACTGTCCACTGGCCCCACAGCGTCTCCTGCTACTGGTAAACTGAGCAGGTACGACATGTCCTGCAGTGTCGGTGCCATCTCCCCACAGGGAAGATGGCACGTGTGCATCTTGGGCCACCACCGGTCTACTAGCACAACCAGTAGGGACTGGTCCACATCCCAGTGCTTCGTCGGGTCTCTCTTGTCCGCCCCCGCCTCAACAAGCCTACATAGCACAATCAGGCCTGCCTCACGCAATCTACGTAACGTAAAGAACAAACATTAGTACTAACAACTTAGAGCATGGTAAAATTTGAAGCCAATGGAAATGAAGTAAGACATACCACGACGCAAAGGGCGTGGACGAAAGGTGTTGAGCTGCCCACCCTGTACTACGGACAAGTAGGACCAGTGGTTCCTGTCGATCCCCCTGTTGAAGAGCTCAGGTGTGTCATCCTCTATACCGCATGCGAAAGACTGATTGGAAATACACAACATATTACTCAAACAAAATCAAGTGCAACATATACACGAAACAACAATTCAAAGTGATGAATACAAATTTTAGTTCAAAATTTTACAAACGTTACAACATTAGTTCAATACAACGGTAATTCAAATTGACAGAAATGACAACAACATTACAATGCATGAAAAAGTTCATGTTTCACAAGCAGTAATATTACAACAACATTTACATAATTTGCATGGTAGAACACTGGAATACTTCATGGATCACATATTATGTTATGCCATTGCATCGCCAGCCGTGGACGTTGTCGCCGCACGAGGACGCCTAGGACATGCTCGCCTAGTTGTTGTTCCTTCCCCAGGTGGACGGCTTCCATCAATTGCCTCTCTAGATGGACCCGCAGCCACGACGCTGGGAGCTGCAGCATTCTTTGGGCATTTCTTGTAAGTATGGTTGTGCTCGTCGCACTTGCTGCACCGTAAAGTCCTCCCACCTGCCTCTGACTCGTCCATGTTGTTTCTGATGTGTCTCGTTTGACACCGGCCCTTTTTCACCCTTAACTTCGATGGATCTGGAATGTAGAAGACTTGTGGCCTCAGAGTTGTATAAGATCCAGATATCTCGAACCCATATATCTCCTCACTTCATGTATGAAAGATTGCTTCTTTCCTGTAGTAGGGTGACACATAGACATCGAGAAGTATTCCACAATCCCCAGCTGCCACAAATACGTGTGAGCAAGGCAGGTGTCTAAGCTTAGGCTTCATATAGCTGCAACTGCATCTGCCGTTTGCATGCATCACACGTTCCTGCATAGCTTGGTGGCGGTAGATGCCACGCCTTCTCCTGTCAACATACATAACCTCATACCTATGAACTTGGGTTCCTTGGGGAACAACTCTGTGCCTCATAGCCTTAGCTGTTTTGTCTTGCATATACTTTGTCACCACATTCCCAAATACTATCTTGTTATCTGCCATTAAGGAAGCAATTTTCTTGAATCAGTCTCTCAAGTAGGCCTGTGTTCCATGAAGGATAAATTCGACAATACCAACCAATGGGAGTCCTCTCACTCCCCGCATTACCCAGTTGTATACCTCGGCCAGGTTGGTTGTCATTATATCATATCGAGACCCTTCAGTATCATACAACAGAGACTACTTTTCTTTTAGTTCATTTTCTATCCAATGAGAGAAATTACGGATTGATGATGCGGACCTGTTAACACTGAAATTTGGTAATTGAGTTCCTAAGTCCGCAAAGGCGAAGCGGAGTCGGATCGACTGAAGACAGGAACCGCATCGGCTAAAGGAGTGATCGGCTGCGAAGCCAATCGGCTGAGGATGGATCGAACAGGGGCAGCCGATAGCCGATTCTAGGTCCGAAAGAGATGAAACCATTTCTAATGCAGAAGCTTGAAGATAAATAGAAGATCCGGTTGCTAATTGCACGTTAAATGATATTGCCACCTATGGATAGAGTCCTGTAACAGCAGTTGTATCTGTAATCTAGAGATTTGTTAGATTGTTAGTTGTAACATGGCATGGGTCCTGTTAGGGATAATGTTGTGTTTTAAATGGTAGTTTAGATAGAGTCCAGGGTTTGTATAGATAAATGTATCTTGGGTATAAATAGGACCCGAGACCCCCTGTAAAAGACATTTTTCGATCAATCAAACCTCCGGCGCATCACCAACCTTTTCTTCAGACGAGCATTTTGTTTGGCTACGAGCTGCATCGTTTCGATCCCCAGATCTAGGTAGATGTTTGTCATGAGTGGTATGATTTACTGTTTCTAGTGCTTCCATCGCAATGATACATTAGAATCAGGAGTTTATACCGCGCTATTTATCATGTAGCGCATATAAATTAGATCAATGTTTAGATCTATCTTGCCATTGGCTAGTTCTGTCAAGAACTCGCAGCCAATAGGGCTAGATCTAAAGGTTGGCTGGTTTATATGCGGTATCCACCGTCTCGAGAGGTATAAATCGGCTGCAACAGATCGGGTTGTTCTTCTTATACTTAATGCTGCATCATATTTGAACAATTAAGTTGTTCTTAGAGCTGCTAGTGATCTGTTCGGATAGATTTGTATTGTTTAGAGACAGTGCCGGGGTTTCAGCCAACCTTATCTGCCCTGATATGTTTCTTTAAATATGTTTATTATAAGATTTGTATTAGGACTGCCTCTTATGTTAAGATTGTATTCCTATCGGACATTGCCAGCCGAAATCGGCTTATCATCAACAGCCGATAGCCGATTTCCAGGTGGTGCATTCGATTCAGGAATATTATCTTTCTATAAGATCCATCGGAGTACTAGCCGGTTTATTGTTCGCTTTCCAGTGTCGGCTAGGTTATCGATCCATATATTTATTATTCTTTACTGTATTTGGGTTAAGCGGCTGATGTTGTCTCGGTATAGCCGATCCATTCCAGTCACTTGGTTTAAATATAGTTTAGAATAGCATATATATGTTCATGGATTCCCTCAGCCGGTCCCGTGGGGATCTAACCTTACACTTAATGCATATTCTCTCGTTTTTCTTGTTGATTGGCAGATCAAATCAACTGGCACGCCCTGCACATCGTAGGCACCCGAGAAGGACCTGCACTGGAGTCAAGCAGATCTCCTAGGCCAGTGCGTGAGAGAGATTTCTCATCAACACACTTCTTGGCACGCCCGGTGGGACTTTCTTTGTCGGCTCGACTCGGACGCATAGACTCAGCCGGCAAGATGGTCGACTCCAAGAGGCCCATCATTACACAGGACAACATCGTGCCTGTAAAGATGGAATAACTATCGGCTGAGCAGCAAGCCGAATACAAGAAGATGGCGGAAGAGCTCCAGGCTAACTATTTACAATCTTTCACCCAAACAAGATCTGGAGCTGTGCACCAAAAATACAAGTTCACCCTGAACGATACCAAGGCATCTTCCTCGGGTGACACAAAAGGCAAATAGAAGGTGGAGGAGTCGACCCAGGTGCAAGATGATCCGGCCATATACTCTCTACAAGATCGGATTGACTCGGCCGTTCACCACGCACTGATCAACCAAAGTAGCATCTTGGTCAACACCCTCAATAATATGATCGCTACTGTGGTCGACACCAAGGTAGCCGAACAGCTGCAACGGGGGCCCTCGTACTTCAGAGATGGCCAATTTCCTGGTTACAGGACGTTGGTCACGCAGGATCGGCCAATCCCACTGATAGCACAACAAGGGCCACCGGGAGGAGCCCTCGGTCATCCAAACCCAGGCGAATCATCTGTAAGGCCGGCGGTTACTATACTAAATCGAGAACAGCCGCTGCCCCATGATCAGATCGATAATATGTTCAATGACGGTCGGCAGTTGGAGCCGATTGATCCAGATAGACAGCGCAACACCGGTGGGCGGCAGCTGTTCCCAGGACCACCAACACCACCGGCGCCTCGGCCACCTCTTGCTGAACATCACTACCAGTACCAAGGAGGCCGTCAAGATCATCATTATAGGCGACAGACGCCACCGCCGTATCGGCAAGCACCCACGCCGCACAGCCCATACGAGCCGATACAGCAAGATAACCGGGCATGGGCCGATCTGATCGCAAATGTCATGCGTGATCAATTCGGGCTCAAGCCGAAAGACTCCGGAAACATGTATCGGTATCCTTATCCAGAGCACTTTGAGCGGATCCCGCTGCCTAACCGATACAAGATCCTAGACTTTTCGAAGTTCTCAGGGCAAGACAACATTTCCACCTATGAGCATGTTAGCCGATTCTTGGCGCAATGTGAAGAAGCATCGGCTACGGACCCCTTGAGAGTTCGGTTGTTCCCCCTTTCTCTTTTAGGATCGGCCTTTACTTGGTTCTCCTCATTGCCTTACAACTCAATTCAGAGTTGGGCCGATCTTGAAAAACAGTTCCACAGCTATTTCTACTCCGGCAACCACGAGATGAAGTTGTCGGACCTCACCAGCGTCAGGCAAAAACACAACGAATCGGTCCAAGACTACATCCAGCGCTTTAGGGAGATGAGGAACCGATGTTATAGCCTGGTGCTATTGGACACCCAGCTAGCCGATCTGGCCTTTCAAGGCTTAATCGCGCCAATCCAAGAGCGATTCTCTGCATAGGACTTCGACAGCCTAGCCTACTTAGCGCAGAAGGTGACGGCCCACGAACAGCGATTCCAAGACACCAGAAAGGTCCTCAAAAATATAACTCAAGTCATCATCGAGTCAGACTACGGGTCCGACGATGATGAAATGGAAGTGGCGGCAGCCGAGTGGGCTAAGAACAAGAAAGCCATCGTTTGCCAATGGTTACTGAAGACGGCTAAGAAAGATACGACTTCGATATCACCAAGGTCGACAAGATTTTCGATTTGTTACTCAAGGAGAAACAGATTCAATTACCCAAAAATCATGTGATCCCGTCGGCCGAAGAATTGAAGAAAAAGAAGTATTGCAAGTGGCACAACTCCACATCCCATGCCACCAATGATTGCAAAATCTTCAGACAGCAAATCCAGTCGGCAATCGAGGCCGGGAAGCTGAAGTTCGCCAACTCAAATCGATCGATGAAGGTAGACGGCAATCCCTTCCCGGTCAACACGGTCCAGGCCGGTCCCAGGCAAGCTGATCGACAAAACAGAATGGCGCACGGCTTAGCCAATACATTGATCGGGGCCAAGGCAGAAGGCGACCAGACTGGATGCCACGCCGCGCGAATTAATATGGTGCGCCTAGTCATCAGATCGGTGGACCGACAGCCGATCCATGAACGAAGCCGATACCGTCATCAATACCGGTCTCGCCGTGAAGAAGTTTACGATGAAGCACCTCGTCGACGCGAGCCGGATATTCAGAGCCGATGATACGAAGTAAACCACGACAAGGCCGATACACATTGGCATTGCGATTTTTTCAGGTACTGCTGGGAGTCCGGCATGAGGCTGCCAACATTGGATGATTGCCCAGCATGTAACGATCGCCGCGACGACGAACACAGAAGCTTGTCGCTTGCAAGTCCAACTCGGTTCATCCCCGATCCGTCCGGCTAAACCAAAGGCGGCGGTCTGTCCATGATCGACTCAGCCTGATCCATCAGGACTTCGTCGACGAGAACCACGATGAGAACAACCATGACAATGAAGAGGCCGATGACGAGAAATCAGCCAACCCCCAACGGTGCCCATCCGATCTCTTCACAAAGACACAGAAAAGAAGGGTTCAACGCCTTAAACATGAAGGGAGAGAGGATGAAGTGCAACAAATGATCCACGAACAGCGCCGTCGGCTGGGGAAAATCAAAAGGCAGTGGGTACCCAAAAAGAAAGCTGCCATAGCCGACGAAGAGCAAGCGGAGGAAAGCCCAGCTGATCAAGCCAGGAGGGCAGCCAAAGGGAAAGGCAAAGTTTCTGCATCGGTTAACATGGTCTTCGTGTTGCCAGCCGAGTTCGGCGCCCCCGAAGCCGATGCAGACACCATCGAAGATGACCTGGCAAAGCTAGCAATCTCACCAGACCAGGCTGTCTTCGACAAGCCAGAAGGAACCAAAAATTGGCACTTGAAGCCATTGTACGTTAAAGGATTCGTCAATGGCAAGCCGATTTCCAAAATGCTAGTCGATGAGGGAGCTGCAATCAACCTCATGCCTTACGCGACATTTAGGAAATTAGGCAAGGGAGCCGAAGACCTAATAAAAACCAACATGGTGCTCAAGGACTTCGGCGGCAACCCATCGGAAACTAGGGGTGTCCTCAACGTTGAACTGACCATCGGCAACAAGACCGTGCCCACAACGTTCTTTGTCATCGATGGGAAGGGGTCTTACAGCCTGCTGCTCGGAAGGGACTGGATACACGCTAATTGCTGTATCCCTTCTACAATGCATCAGAGCCAGATCCAATGGGATGGCGACAAGATCGAGATTGTACCAGCCGACAGGTCAGTTAGTGTCGTCAGTGCCGATTTGCCATTTTGGAAAATCAAAGGCATCGATTGTTTATCTGGGAAAGTCTGGCAAGCCGATTTTCTAAATGTGTCCAATTCAACGTACAGCCCATCGGAAACGACGAGCCGCAGCTGCTGCTCTGAACAAGACATGGTGGAGGGCTCGAGCGTTCTCGGCATAGCCACCACGGACGAAGACGATGGCAAGTTAGGGCAAGGCTTTACGTCGGCCGACGAGTTAGAGGAAATCGACATCGGCTCTGGTGATAAGCCAAGGCCGACGTACATTAGCAAAAATATGTCTCCTCATTGTAGATCCCAGCTTATTGAATTATTAAAAGAATATAAAGATTGTTTTGCTTGGGAGTGCTTCGAAATGCTCGGTCTCAGTCGATCGATAGTGGTCCATCAACTGCCGATTAAGGCAGGCTATCGGCCGTTCAAACAACCTCCCAGGAGGTTTAAGGCCGATATGTACGACGCAATCAAAGCCGAAATTACTCGGCTGTACGACGCGGGATTCATCCGGCCTTGCCGGTACACCGAGTGGGTTTCGAACATCGTCCTAGTGTTAAAGAAAAAGGTAAACTTAGGGTGTGCATCGATTTCAGGGATCTAAACAAGGCAACCCCTAAAGATTAATACCCAATGCCGATAGCCGATCTGCTTGTCGATGTTACTTCAGGCCACAAAATTATATGTCTCATGGATGGCAATGCAGGATACAACCACATATTCATGGCCAACGAGGACATCCACAAGACTGCTTTTCGGTGTCCCGGCGCAATTGGCCTATACGAATGGGTGGTCATGACGTTCGGCTTGAAGAATGCTGGGGCAACATATCAGTGAGCCATGAATTACATCTTTCACGACATGATCGGCTCGCTGGTGGAGATATACATTGACGACGTGGTGGTAAAATCTAGGGAGATAGAAGGCCACGTAGCCGATCTGAGGCAAGTGTTAGAACGGACGAGGAAGTATGGTTTAAAGATGAATCCGCTTAAGTGCGCGTTCGGTGCGTTGGCCGGGCAATTCTTGGGATTTTTCTCGTCCATGAAAGAGGGATTGAAGTCACACCAAGGAGCATAAATGCTATCAAAACAATTCAACCTCCGAAAGATAAAAAGCAGCTCCAGTCATTGATCGGAAAGATAAACTTCATCAGATGGTTCATAGCTAATCTCTCAGAAAAAATGGAGCCATTCACACCACTGCCGGTTGAAAGCCGATCGACCTTCACATGGGGGCGAAGCGAGCGAAGGCGTTAGACAACATAAAAAATTATCTAAGCTCCCCTCCGGTTTAATGCCTCCACACAAAAGGAATACCGTTCAAGCTGTACCTATTGGCCGATGACAAATCAATCGGCTCCGTCCTAATCCAAGAGGTCGACGGCAAAAAAAGGCCATTTTCTATCTCGGTCGATGGCGCTAGACGCGAGACAAGGTATTCACCGTGGAGAAGTTATGCCTATGCCTCTATTTTTCATGTACGAAATTAAGGCACTATATGCTGTCCAACAAGTGCATGGTAATTTGCAAAGCCGATGTAGTTAAGTATATGCTATCGGCTCCAGTGCTCAAAGGAAGAATCAAAAAGTGGACCTTCGCACTAACAGAGTTCGATCTGAGGTATCAGGCACCAAGGGCAGTCAAGGGGCAAGCCATAGCCGATTTCATTGTGGAACATAGAAACGACTCAGTCGGCTCAGTGGAAATTATGCCTTGGACTTTGACGTTCGATGGCTCGGTGTGCACCAACGGTTGCGGCATCGGCTTGGTCATTATTTCGCCCAGGGGGGCAAGCTTCGAGTTTGCTTTCGCCATTAACCCCCACGCTACAAACAATCAAGCCGAATACGAAGCCGTTCTCAAAGGATTGCATCTACTCAAGGAAGTGGAAGCCGACGCCGTCGAAATAATGGGAGATTCATTATTGGTCATCAGCCAATTATCAGGGGAATATGAATGCAAAAATAGACACGCCGATGGTCTATTATCGGCAATGCCGGGAGTTAATGGAGGGTTTTCGGCTAGTCACTTTGAAGCATATCCCCGAGAGAGCGAGAACACGAGATCAATGATTTGGCTCAAGGGGCATCAAGCTATCGGCCGATGCTGAAAGAAGTGGACATAGACGTGGCCGCCATCACGGCCGATGATTGGAGGTTTGAAATTTACAACTATCTTCAAAACCCCTCTCGGTCGGCCACAAGGAAACTACGATACAAGGCGTTACAATACGTGTTGCTCGATGAAGATCTATACTATCGGATGATTGATGGCGTGCTACTCAAGTGTTTGGGAGCCGATCGGTGCCGCAAGTGGCCGTCGGGGAAGTACATGAAGGAATCGTGGCACGCACCAATCGGCCCACAAAATGAAGTGGCTACTCCGCCGAGCGGGTATTTCGGCCGACGATGCTTGGAGGATTACTTCGATATTACAAGGGTGTCGGGATTGCCGAAATTTGGCGCCATACAACGAGCACCAACATCGGCTATGAACCCAATCATCAAGCCATGGCCGTTCGGAGGATGGGGCATTGATCCGATCGGCCGAGATCAATCCACCCTCGAGCAAAGGGCATAAGTTTATCCTGGTGGCCACGGATTATTTCACAAAATGGGTGGAAGCGATCCCCCTCAGAAAAGTGGATTTCCAGGACGCAATCGAGTTTGTCAAGGAACACATCATTTACCGATTTGGTGTTCCACAAACAATAACAACGGACCAGGGGTCTATCTATGTATCGGATGAATTTGTTCAGTTTGCCGACGGCATGGGGATCAAGCTACTTAATTCTTCGCCGTACTATGCCCAAGCCAACGGGCAAGCCGAGGCCTCAAACAAAAGCTTGATCAAGCTGATTAAAAGAAAGATCTCAGAGTACCCTAAACAATGGCACAGCCGGTTAGCCGAGTCACTTTGGGCGTATCGGATGGCATGCCGCGGGTCAATCCAAGTCCCTCTGTACAAACTGGTCTATGGACATGAGGCAGTGCTGCCGTGGGAAAGTGTCGTCGGATCAAGGCGCATCCGATTCACGGGATCAACTCACGCCGACGATTATTATCACCGATGGTAGACGAATCGAAAGACTTAGTTTTATCCAGGGATGAGGGCCTTAGAAAAAGTCACAAAAGATAAAGAATGAGTAGCCAGGCATTATAATAAAAAAGTGGTGCCCAAGTCTTTTGAGGAAGGCGAGCTCGTTTGGAAACTGATATTGCCGATAGGATCTAGAGACAAGAAGTTCGGCAAGTGGTCACCAAATTGGAAGGGACCTTTCAAGATCCACAAATGCGTCTCCAAGGGAGCTTACATGCTAAAAGGACTGGACGGAGAGGTATTCGGAAGGGCCCTCAATGGAAAGTATTTGAAGAAATACTACCCAAGTGTGTGGATCAACTCGTGACTCGGCTATGGTTACTTCAGCCGATTTACAACTGCCAATGTCTCACATCTACGAGGCATCGCCTTTAGGCATTTTTCTACAACATTTCTTACCAAGTGCCCTACAATCGGCTCATGGTTGACCAATAAGAACGGCCAAGATGCGCGAGCGGCTAAACTCACAATTTTGTCGACACCGAAGCTATCAACAAAACTTGGGGGGCATATACGTACACAAGTCGATCGCAGAATCGGGCCGATTGCAACACAAAATCAGGCTACAACATTCGACGATTTTTATTCATAATTGGCGTAAAGCCGTTTTGATTACAGAGCTCCTAAGTAATCTCTGATGGCCACCAGAGCTCGGTCGGTGGTCTCCGGAGACTCCATCTCTAAAGCATCCAAGATCAGATACTCTAGCCGAGTGACCCTTACATCGGTGGTCATGGTCAGCAGTTCGTTGGCAAGCCAGGTTTGCCTTGCTTCCAGCCGGTCAAGGCGCGTGAGCGTTGAGGACACCGAAGGGACAGCGGCCGGGACGCTACCGAGGTTGATGGGAGGCCTGGCCGCCGGATGACGGGCCTTCTGTTCCCTGAAGCGCTTCAAGTTGGCTCTCGCTTGTCGCGCTTGGCTGACCATCAGTTCGTACGGCGTGTCCATGATCTCTAGGATCACCCGAAGGGGATGGAGCGGCTGCGAGAAAGTTCACCCTTGAGTACTTAGGGAGAAGAAATAGTGAGAATGAGTGAGTTGGAAATCACCTGGTTCACCGACGAGCTTGAGGAAGCCATAAGAAGCCCTGCCGAAAGCTTGGAGATCTGGATGTACACCTGGGGAGTGGGTTCTTCTTCGGTGTGAGTTATTCGGGAAGGCCTGAAGGAGTCCATTTATAGAAAGAAAAGATGTGGTTTCGGATGTGAAAGGTCACTTCCGACGCGAAGGTCGAAGAGGCCATCATTAAAGGCGTTGGGAATCGTTGAATGGGCGCGTCGCTCAAGGCTGGATACCTGTCGTCCAGAGCTCACGGGTTCTTGAAATACAGATTTGGATAAGTCGGACTATGAAACCAAATTGGCAGTGCACTCGAAAACGTCGATCGATACCCAGTAAGACTGACGTTCGAACGATAACACTAACGGTCGTGGTGTGATCTCGGAATCGGCAACACGAAACGATGCGAGCGGCTGGAGCCGATTTCAACAT
Source organism: Oryza australiensis (assembly GCA_019925245.2). Classification (NCBI taxonomy): domain Eukaryota; kingdom Viridiplantae; phylum Streptophyta; class Magnoliopsida; order Poales; family Poaceae; genus Oryza; species Oryza australiensis. The sequence continues at coordinate 1,133,287 of JAIFGZ020000486.1, read as the reverse complement.
AAGCAAGCCAAGACACCACACACAGCCGAAGGCCAGTCCTATCTACATGTACAGCCGGTTTTATCTATGAATGCGGTGGCGTAAGATCGATAAATTATGACACACGATTCGAAGGCAAAAACAAGCACGAGTAAGATGATCGTCCAATCACATCACGAAATATGGCAAATATGATACGAAGCATTAGCCGATTTCAAAAGGCCGGGACATTACAATCTCATTGTTTGAAAGTCGGCTATGGCCGACAACGTTGTCCGCCTAATTTGGTTGACATCTTCGATGGCCCTAACGTCATCGGCCTCGGACCCCGCCACCGATCGGACGCTCCTCACCAAGTTGTGCAGGTGTGCCACGGCCGCCCGATGCCCCGGCGCTCGGCTTCAATCTGTGCCGGCAAGCCAGCCATGTAATCCTCGTGGACATCGATCTCATTCGTAACTTAAACGAGATCGACTATCAGCTGATCTTGACGAGTGCGGAGTTGTTCAAGCTTGGCCGCCGGCTCGGTCTTTAGGCGGTCGAAGGCGGCCTTCCGGCTCTCAATAGCGCCCTTGGTCGACTGGATGGTGGCCGATCGCGCCTGACTCTCGCGGCGATCGATTATCCGTTGTCGTGCCCACTCGTACTTGAACTGATGGGCTTCCATGAAGGTCGCCGGCACGGTGGCTTCGGCTACGGCTTCCGGCAGTTGGTCTTGGATATCTCTGAATTGCGCGCAAATTGAACCGCTATCGACCACCAGCGCGTCCAGCGAGGCTTCGAGCCGGTTTCCAATGTCGGCTAAGGTGGCCCTTAGGTCCTCAGCGGGCATCGCCAATGCGTCCTCGCCGATGTCGTCGGGCTCCTCAAACTCGACAAGTCAAAGTTGAGGAGGTCGACTATGCTCAGTAAAAGGGAAATGATCAAGGAAATATTGAGCCGACAAAGCCGATCATCAAAGTTAGCTAGCTTACCGTCGGCACCGGGGTTGGAGCTGGTGGTTTAGCCGGATCGTTGCCCACGACCGTCGGGGCCTCTTCGCCGACGTTGTCGCCACCGCCCCCAACAGGTGCAGTATGCTCACTGGACGCCTGGGGGGCAGCCGATGGGGACTGCGGGGGCTACAGAAGAAAGAGTTAGCGGGCGAGCCGATTGATTACTACAAGTAAGGTGGCAGAGGATGATTACCGATGGCGCGGGACGAGGAGTGCGACTGGCCAATTTCTTGACCTATAAGCAATGGTTCGATCAGATGCAAGTGATCATCATGAAGCCAAATCCGGCGGAGTAACGGCTTACCGGCCGACGTTTTGCCGGGGGACTTGGGACTGGTGGGACGTCGGCTGGAGCATTGACCGATTTAGGACTCGAAATCCCGGGTTCGGTCGCCGCCCCGACAGCCGTCGGCACTTCCTCGCTGGCGACGGTGTCGAGGAACTGCGCGACGGCCGGATCAAGGGAGGGACGCTATCGGCCGGCGCTGCTGGCTTTGTCTTTTCAGCCTCTTGGGGGCAGGCGCAGTCGATGACCGTGGTGGTGGTGCAGCCTTTCTCTTCTGCTCGATCGGCTGACGCACCTGCCCTCGCAGCAGCGATGCCAGTTTTGGCGCCCCCCAGCCGATGGCTGACGGAGCAAGACCGCCCTCATCCAGGACGCCTAAGTTGTATTCGATGGGGCGCCCGGAGTTGCTCACCGTCGGCCGCTCCGTCTCCGTATCCTGCGGATCAAAAGACGAATGTTAATCGGCTGTGTTAGCCGATGATGGGAAGAAGAAAATTGTTTGAACTTGAAGTAAAAGATTACCAAGGGGATCTCTTCAGGCAGAAGCAGGTCGACGTAGCAAGACGACCGTTGGTGGAAGATATGGCACTTAATTTCGAACCACCATCGGTCGTAAGCGACGCTTCTCCTTAGCGACAATGTTATCACGCCGATGTCGCCGAGGGGAGGGTCGGCTATGTTCAGCAGCCAATTCATTATTAGGTCTGGCCGACCGCTCCCCTCGTTTCAATCTTATCGGCATAAAAAAGCCGATGGGCGGTATCCGAGACCAAGCCGCTCGCCGCCGACACTTGGGTAGTAGAATTCGTAGCTCTTGGCCACCGATCGGCCTTGGTGAATCCCAGTCGGCAAGATGCAGGGGTACAAGGTGGCGATGAACAGTTCCCTGCACCTTGGGTTGTCGGTTGAGTTGAGGTCGTTCCAATTGAAATCAGCCAGCAACTCAAACATTCCCGGTCCTGGTAGAAGTACCAGGTACGGTTATCGCGGGATAGCCCGTCGTAAAGGGCTATGAACAATTCGGCCAACAGCTCGGCCGATTGCTTTGAGCCTTCGTGGGTGGCGGCTGCTTCTCCGTAGCTCATGCATCTCTTGGTGGTGATCTGGTTGCCTTCGTCATCTTCAATCGGCTCCAGCCTGGGGAATTCGGCTTCTGTCAGACGGGGCCGACCGGCTATCTTCTGGGTCGCCAGCACCAGCCAGATTTGGAGGAACCACGAGGGGCCGCCGGTGTTGATTGGAGCGTTGGCGGCTATCTTCGCGGTGATAGCCTGATGCAGCATTTCATACAAGTAGCCGAGGAGGTATTTCCCAAGCGCAAGTGTCCTCCCATCGGCCAGGACTTCGGCCACAATCTGCCAATTGGCAGTCGGCCCGCAGCTTGATCCACAGAACACAAACTTCTCGAGCCACATCATTAGGAACGCAGTGTGTTCCCTGTGGCCGACTGTTCCTTCCTTCATGTTTTGGGCAATGAAGCCGCTCCACCCGCCGATGGCCTTGGTTTTGAACTATTGTTGGCCTTTTCGGTTCAAGATGTTGGGATCGGCTGACGATTCGATGTCCAGTCCAGTTGTCATGTATACGTCGGCCAATGTGATAGTCATCGGCCCTTGCCGGAAGACGAAGGCATTGAGACTGTCGTTCCAAAAGTAGGTTGCATCCGATAAGAGCGGCTCGTCTTTCTCCATGCCAGCGATGGACAGTTCCAGGCATTGGGCAAGCCCTTTCTCTTCCCACTGAGCATACTTAGCCGATCGTACCCTCTTGTACTATTCAATCCAGGCTGCATCGGTGGACGGCCATGCTTTGAATGTTCCATTCCAGTGGGAGAGGGTTGGCTTGGCGGTGTTGAAAGGGATACGGTTAGTTTCGGCTATGATGGTATCGGCTGGATCTGTATTGCCGATGGGTCCGAGGAAGTACCTCTCTGCTTGTGTCGAATTGGGGATGAGTACTTGATGTGACAGGTGCTACAGTTCAGAAAAGAGGAGAAGGGCGCTAATCAAGAACGGTTGCGTATTACAGTTCGGGAAAGAAAAAGTACTAATTGATAAGAATGTGAAGTAAAATGCTACTTGAAAGATAGCCGAACGTAATGGTGATGCAAAATGTTTGAAGAAGCAGATTTGAAAATAAAATTATAGATCGGAAGAGAGTACCTCGGGAACTCGGTTACGACGGCGACGGATGGCGTAGCGGCTGCGGCTGGTGTAGCTGCAGTGGCCGGCGAGACGGAGGTGCTCGATGCAGCGACGGTGGAAGCCATCGGGATGCTCGGAGATGAAGATGGGTCTAAAGAATGTGAGGGAGTTCGACGGGCACCGGTGAAATCGTCGGAGGAGAGAGAGAAGGCAAGAGGCTTGTTCGTGAAGGAGGCCGAGTGCGCTTTGAAGGCGTAGGCGGTTCGGCCGAAGGAAGTGGATATTTAAAGAGCATTTGGGGAGAAGCCGAGGCGGTTTAGGTCAAGAAGGAAGCAGGAGTTTGGATAGGCAAGCAAATCCGCAACACTTCGTATCACGAACTTGGGGGCATGTGTTAACATTGAAATTTGGTAATTGAGTTCCTAAGTCCGCAAAGGCGAAGCGGAGTCGGATCGGGCGAAGACAGGAACCGCATCGGCTAAAGGAGTGATCGGCTGCGAGGCCAATCGGCGAGGATGGATCGAACGAGGGCAGCCGATAGCCGATTCTAGGTCCGGAAGAGATGAAACCGTTTCTAATGCGAAGCTTGAACATAAATAGAAGATCCGGTTGCTAATTGCGCATTAAATGATATTGCCACCTATGGATAGAGTCCTGTAACGGCAATTGTATCTGTAATCTAGAGATTTGTTAGACTGTTAGTTGTAACACGGCGTGGGTCCTGTTAGGGATAATGTTGTGTTTTAAATGGTAGTTTAGATAGAGTCCAGGGTTTCTACAGATAAATGTATCTTGGATATAAATAGGACCTGAGACCCCCTGTAAAAGACATTTTTCGATCAATCAAACCTCCGGCGCATCGCCAACCTTTTCTTCAGACGAGCATTTTGTTTGGCTACGGGCTGCATCGTTTCGATCCCCAGATCCAGGTAGATGTTTATCATTAGTGGTATGATTTATTGTTTCTAGTGCTTCCATCGCAATGATACATTAGAATCAGGAGTTTGTACCGCGCTATTTATCATATAGCACATATAAATTAGATCAATGTTTAGATCTATCTAGCCATTGACTAGTTCTGTCAAGAACTCGCAGCCAATAGGGCTAGATCTAAAGGTTGGCTGGTTTATATGCGGTATCCACCGTCTCGAGAGGTATAAATCGGCTGCAACAGATCGGGTTGTTCTTCTTATACTTAATGCTGCATCATATTTGAACTATTAAGTCGTTCTTAGAGGCTTTAGTGATACATTCGGATAGATTTGTATTGTTTAGAGACAGTCTGGGTTTCAGCCGGTCTTATCTGCCCTGATATGTTTCTTTTAATATGTTTATTATAAGATTTGTATTAGGACTGCCTCTTATGTTAAGATCATATTCCTGTCAGACATTGCCAGCCGAAATCGGCTTATCATCAACAGCCGATAGCCGATTTTCAGGTGGTGCATTCGATTCAGGAATATTATCTTTCTATAAGATCCATCGGAGTACTAGCCAGTTTATTGTTAGCTTTCCAGTATCGGCTAGGTTATCGATCCATATATTTATTATTCTTTACTGTATTTGGGTTAAGCGGCTGATGTTGTCTCGGTATAGCCGATCCATTCCAGTCACTTGGTTTAAATATAGTTTAGAATAGCATATATATGTTCATGGATTCCCTCAGCCGGTCTCGTGGGGATCTAACCTAACACTTAATGCATATTCTCTCGTTTTTCTTGTTGATTGACAGATCAAATCAGCTGGCACGCCCTGCACATTGTAGGCAGCCAAGAAAGACCTGCACTGGAGTCAAGCAGATCTCCCAGGCCAGCGCGTGAGAGAGATTTCTCATCAACACGCTTCTTGGCACGCCCGGTGGGACTTTCTTTGTCGGCTCGACTCGGACGCATAGACTCAGCCGGCAAGATGGTCGACTCCAAGAGGCCCATCATTACACAGGACAATATCGTGCCTGTAAAGATGGAATAACTATCGGCTGAGCAGCAAGCCGAATACAAGAAGATGGCGGAAGAGCTCCAGGCTAACTATTTACAATCTTTCACCCAAACAAGATCTGGAGCTGTGCACCAAAAATACAAGTTCACCCTGAACGATACCAAGGCATCTTCATCAGCTCCAATGGCGGTCAGTATCTGACCTCTGTATTTGCCTGTCAAAAAAGTACCATCTATGCACAATACAGGACGATAGTGCACAAATGCATTGATGCATGCACCCAGCGAGAAAAAGGCTCTTTGCAGCACACTCTTGCTCGGGTCATGAGACGACGGAAATGTGTGAATGTCATAGTAGGTATTGTTGTTTCTCTGAGCAATGGTGGCTAACAGACAAGGCAAATTATCATAGGATTCTTCAAAAGTACCATACCTCATCTCTAAAATCTTTTGTTTTGCCCTCCAAGCCTTGGAATAGCTTATGGTGTATTTGAATTTGTTTTCAATGTGCTTAATAATAGAGCCTGATTCAAAGTCGGTGTTACATACAACACCGCTATACATCTCACGGCAACAAAAGATGAAGTGATGTTGCGGTGATACTTCTCCACCCCTTGCAACCAACGGTTGTGCTCGGTCACAATGCTTACTTTCCAATAGTCATTCCATTTGCCCTTATATGCATGAACACACCACAAACATTCTTCTTATATGCACATCACTTCATACACATAATTTGTTGATTTCACCACCCTAAACTCTCTTCGCAATCAGACCGCCCAATGCTTCACCGCCTCTTTCATGTCTTCCTTATGAGCGTACCTGGCACCCTGAATTACCTCGTTATCCTTGTATTCCCAAGGTACATGTTGCCCCTACGAGATAACAAGTCCGAGAAATCCACTTTTGTCAATCAACGGGCATTACATCATTTTCCTCGTCGGATGATGCTTTGCCCTCCACCGCTCATTTTCACAATCTTCCCTCTCCATTTCTTCAACAATTTTTGATTCTCTCTCCCTCGTCCGCCACACCCATGGCCTCCTGCACCCTTGCTTGACTATCCCCGGTTTGCACCGATGGTCCAACATTCTCCACCACATTGCTTGGACCCTCAACATCTTCTATTTGCACTGTAACATTGCTATCGATTTCATGTAATGCCACAAAAATAACAAGGGGCCATGACCTTTCAAAAGTCATCTCCACATAACGTCTCCGGGAATCGAGTGTTATCTATAGGCATTAGTTCCCAAAAATATCCTTCGGTTGATGACTCACTATAACAAACACCGACATTGTGTTGACACTTGTATCCACTCTAAATCCTCGTAGCAACCAACTATAAATTGACTAAAATGTTCTCTCCGCGGGCCTATCGATGCCTTTCGATGTCATCCTAAATTCAGACAGATCAACACCATCTGGACCAAATCTAAAGTTGCCTTGACCTTGAACTATCTAAAATATGACCTTACTTGCCATTGTGCCTGATAAACATATCGAAACTGAGTTCATTTCATACTAACAATATGTTGCCTAGATCAATATGTAATGCGCGGTAAGTTAAAGTCTCTACAAATATGTTGTCTGTCTTAGATCTTAAATTTTACAAACACGGTTTGTTCTTCTAGATTTACCATCCATCATACATATATTATACATATTTTCTCTATGTCCTAAGTCACATTTCCTAAAAGAAATCATGTCTTAAATTATACACACTTGTTATGTGCTCCAGATCTACTCAAATATTTCAATTACATGCTATTTAGACTAGTATGCAATACATAATATAAACATAGTTCAGGATATTGTATTTGTCTACATTGAGTTAGCACACCAATAGGGCTTCGCCGCTCTCCTCCTTCTACCTCACCACTATCTTTTTTCTCTTGGATTTTTAGCGATTCAAAAAGAATTTTGGGAGAGGAGGAAGGGGTTTTATACCTCCTCTCCCAAAAATTGCCCTTATAAAGGGCGGCGAGAGGCCACCTGCAAAAATCTTCCCCGGCCATTCCTTTTGCAGGCGCCCCCTGATGCTATAGGAAAAACCGTCCTCGGCTAGGGCGGCAAGGGGGCCACCCGCAAAATTGCCGTCCCGGCCGTCCGTTTTGCAGGCGGCCCGCTATCTCCATAGTAAAAACCACTTGCCGAGGCGGCAAGGAGGCAAAATGCAAAAGTGCCGGCGCGGCGGCAGCGCAACGGCCGTCCGCCATGTCACTAATCGCCCTCTGGAAGAGCGATTGTTAAAAAATGCCCTCCCATAGAACGGTGGGCGACTAGATCTGCAATATTTGAAAAAAAATCTTTTTGAAAATCTTTTTAAAAAATTAAAAATCCAAAAAATTCAGCACAAGCGCGGGATCGACAACGACATGTGGCTGCGCCGAACTGGAAACCGTACAAGCGCCTCGGATCGATGACTCGTTGTGGCGTTCTTCGATTGGTTTGGTGGAGAGAGTCACGTATCGCTGGGTCCACGCCAGAGAGGAGCGCGTGCAAAGTGGGATCTAGTGTGAATGATGACATGGCATCCATCTGAGCTAGGCTAAGCTTAGGTTTCGTCCTAAGGACAATTTGAACATTGACTCAGAGAATTTTAGCCTATAAGGTAGAGACTAGCTTTTGAATGTCCAATATATATGTTTGTGAGAGATGGCCTTTACTAAGAGTTAAAATTCAAATTGTGGAGTGTTTTCATTTAATCTCTTTCATAATCGAGTTGCTTTGAGTTGTGCGCAATATAATTTTTGTTCTTGAAATTTAAATTCATGCATTGTAAATTTTTTCTTGCAATGATGAGACAGACAACATCATATGTTTTTGAGCACTTTGAGAGATTCTAAGTCCTCGAAATGACTACGGTCCAAGAGTTCTTTGAGAAAGAATCTTTGAATAAGTATTTGGGAAAGATTTTTAAGACACTATATTCACTCTCCCTCCTCTTTCCTCTCTCCTTCTCTATAGCAGGTACCAGTCCTTCAGAATTTTTTTAACTATTTTGTGGCACTGTGACAAAAGATAAAAATAAATATTGGTCTCTGCACAAACAAACTTCATGAAGAATTGGGCTCTTCCAAAATGTCGATTCTTCGATTGGCTAGTAGTTGTAATTTAAAATGTGAAGACATCGACTATAGGCCAAACCATCAGTACTACCTCCTTTGTCATCTCCATCCAGAATCATCGTGACATCTCCTGTAAACTTGTAAATTTTTAAGACGTATCTAGCAAGTGTTCTCAGAGCCTCTGATGCTTCCTGAGTAGTCAACTTTTTAGACCGGACTCATAAGAGCAAGTTTATAAGTTTAATAGTAGTCTTAAATTATCTATAGTCAATTAACAGTCAATTTATACAATAGGTACATATAAATATATACTACATCATTGATGTACCTGATCCCACCTCTCATATACAATAACGTCTTGAAGTTCGTGTTGCAGCTGGTTATCTTCTCTCCTCTTTTATCTTCTGCACATATGCTTTTTAGCTGGTTTATAGTCTTGCTATTATATTTGCTCTAAGGGTTCTTTGGCCACGTGTACATGAACACTAATTAATCCGCTCTATTAATGTAGTAGGCAAAGTCTCTTGTCTCCTTTTTTAAAAACAAAGCAGTGAATATTGAAAAAAAGGATGCCAATCATGCACATATCCTATGTTGCGTTGGTTTGCTGCTCTGTGAAGCATAACAGCCAGACACCTGCATCCAGTAGTAGTTGCCCTTTCCTTGTCACAACTCACAATGCGTAAATGCTTTTAAAAGTTGCCAGCTTGACCAGAACATCACAAAGAGTTGAAGCCAACAATTCTGACAAACCTAACAAAGATCAAGAAGACCAATTTGAGCAAGCCATCCCCTATGAAATTCCAGAAATCATATATACCAGCCACATTTGATCTCCTTTTTCTGCTTGAACAATCAGGACATGGAGGTTGCGGTATCAGCGGTAACCGGTGAACTCTTCAGCCGGTTCATCTCCTTCCTCCTGAGCAAGTACTCGAGCCATGAAAATTCAGAGGAGAAGCAGCTGGAAAGACTGCAGCAGCTGCTCCTACGAGTATGCACGGTCGTCGAGGAGGCGGACGGGCGATACATCACCAACTCCGGGATGCTGATGCAGCTGAAGGGGCTAGCGGATGCCATGTACCGAGGCCACCATGTCCTGGACATGTTCAGGTGCAGGACCTTAATTCAGGATAATCCCATCAAGGAGGTTAGCAGCCTATTTCCTCCTCTCAAACGTTTTTGCACAATTGTTGATACTGAAGGGAAGGACAAGGATAGGTACTTTGAGCTGCATAGAACTTTGGGGATGTTGGAAACTGCTGTTGATCACATGACAGAATTTGTTGTGCTTTTGGGTGGATGCGAACGAATGTCACGGAGGCCATATGATGCATACCTTTACATAGATAACTTCATGTTTGGCCGTCATACCGAAAAGCAGAGGATCCTGAATTTCCTGCTGGAATACAACCCTCCAGGTCTGCCTGCTGTTCTTCCAGTCGTTGGTGGTCTTGCAGTTGGGAAGAAAACTCTGGTTGCGCATGTCTGCGCTGATGAGAGGGTTCAATCGCACTTCTCTTCAATTCTGCATTTGAATGAGGATGATCTATTGAGATTAGCCCACAGTGGTACTCTCTTGTCAGGGAAGATGTTGGTAGTTGTTGAATTCGTTTCAGATTTGAATGAGCAGAACTGGAAGGAATTCTATACATCTCTGACAGAAATGAATGAAGGAAGCAAGGTGATCACCATAAGCAGGTTTCGAAAATCAGAGAAACTTGGAACTGTGAAGCCAATTTTACTTGACAACCATTCCTACGAAGAATTGAGCTACCTCTTCAAGACGCTCGCGTTTGGGAGTGCGAACCCTAAGGACCATCCACGATTACTGCAAATAGCCGAAGAATTCTCCATGCAATTGCAGTTGAGAGGTTCACTTGTCGCAGCGAATATTTTTGCAGATGTATTGAGAAGGAATTTGGATGCCAATTTCTGGCTTTGCATGCTGAACAGGTGCATAACAGTGGCTGAAAAGAACTTCTCCATGTACGGTAAGCACGCAAGGTTACTTTTTGAACAAGGTCATCGTTTAGACATCACCAACTTTGCTCCATTGCACATCGTACCATGTATTGGTGCCAATAGTACAGTGAAGGACTTGCCAAGGGTTAAATTTACAGAACTACTACTAGATCCTAGTGTTAGACCAAAAGGTGAGTTCAATCTAGTGTCATGGGAATCAAGGCTACCTCCTTATACTTCATTTGTTCATTTTGTTCCAAATTATGCTCAATATTTGCCTAAAGATACACCCTTGTCAGGAAGGAAGCGTCGAAGAGTTCCTTCCTAATCTCACAAACATTATTTTCTTTAATTTGTAGATATGATATTTGTCAAGGATATATATGTCATTGTATACATATGTAGTAGACTGGTTAGGGTAGTGTGATTTTTTTCCTATGTCAGAATTGTCTCATGTACTCAACATACTCTCTTTGGGCCTAACTCAATACATCAAGTCTGTTCCTCATTTTTCTCTCTTCTCCTAAATTGACAATATTGTAATTCGGATATTGGATACTAAAAAGGATATATAGTGGCATAACCATGACATTTTGAATTCTGAGCAGCTAGTAGCTGTGTGTTTTTCTCTTGCTGAGAAACAAATCTTTAAGTATTGCCACCATCTTAGATATCTTCCCTTCGGAAGCTCATCATTCAGAGCTTCCTACAATTGGAAAAAGAGAAGGAACTCAGAAGTCAGAACTGAACTAGTGATTGTTAAGGAATACATGAATTGCCATCATCTTCAGGCAATGAACCAACAGAACTCCACTAATTTTGCTATTTTTCCTCAAATGAAAGATCCTGTTGAAAAACATCGACACTAAGATGTGAGCAATGAGGTGTGAAAACCAAAACAGAAGGACAGATCATAAAATTTCAATTCAGTTAAAAATCAAACAACCTCTTAAATTCGAAAACATATCCGTCATGTCAGTATGAATAACTGAGCTGCAGTTTTTGTACCTGCAGTAAATATAATTTTTCAAATTTAACAGAGACGTGGTCTCAAAAAGATAAACCAATACAAACTTCTATTTTTAAGAAAATGAAAAATTAATAAAATCATAATAATATTTTAAATAAACCTACTCATAATATCTTTGTTTGACCTACCACAATGTTACTGGTCAAAATTATAGTTTGACTACATGTATTACAGGTGTTACCTTATCTGATAGATGCCGGCCTGGATAGATTATAGGGCAAACGTAATTATACTTAAGATTAATACAAGAACCTCTATAAATTACATGTGGACCTTACTGTGGTCGTGTCTGTAAAATTCGACCTTTATTTTCATATACGGCTGTTTAAGAGGCCCGTATTTTTACTTGTGGGCCTCTTAAAGGGTCATATGTAAAAATACATGCCTTTTAAGGGGTTGCATGCAAAAATAGTCTCTCTCCTTCATAGATTTTTCTCTACTCCTTTCTCTTTTCCCTCTTATCACTTCAAAATTTTGTTCAAGGCATCCTTATCTCCTCTCCTTCTCTCCCTCACCTCCTTTCCTGATATTATTTTCACCTCCTTTCCTTTATCTCTTCCTCTCCTCTCCTCTCCTCCGAGCAGGAGTAGGCGGCAGCGACCGGAGCGACTCCATCCCTGTCCCCGCCCGGCGCCGCCGCCATCGACGATGACGAGGAGACGGTCGTGAGCGGCGCCGCCGCCAACGACGAGGAGGTGGCCGGATCCATCACTGTCGGCCCCCGCGACGGCGGATCTGGGTCACCACCACCATCGGGAAGCTAGAATTTCGATTTTTTTTATATTTTTTTATATTTTTATTTTTGCGTGCGAACGACATAAGCATCCTCATACGAAAATCGGATTTTTACATGCGGATACGCCATCCACATAAAAAATTGCTATTAATAGACCTTTTCGATCAGACCGACGATCCTAACACATAAAAAAAATGGGTTGTGGCCGGATGGGAAAATACTTTTTTAGCAGTGACATGAAGTTAACAAACATATCTGCCACCCATCTGGTTCAGAGATGGACAAAAGGAGCTTCAAACTTTTTAGTCAACGTGTCATTGTCAAACAAAAGAGAGAAATTTGTAGCCACAATAAACAGAATAAATGGAATTGTGGCATCCAGATACAAAATGAAGTCATTTTCGTAAGAAAAAAATGCAACTACTGCAAACCTGTCAGGAATCAATTTTACCAGATTAAACATGAAACTTTCCATACCTGCAGTTGCAAGTGATAAACAGATGAAGTAAGCTGATTCGTCTCCTTCCACATAAACTGCTAAGACACCAGACAGTCACAGTATCCCAGTCTGGACTTCATTTTGTATCACAGTCTGGACTTCACACAATATCACAGTGTAAGCTACACGCGTGACTCATCATACAAAACAGACACTACTTGGAGAAAGCCACACTAGTCGGTTTGTAACCAACGGTAGGTCCGGTTGTCAAACCGCGACTACGAATCCGGGGCTAGAGATGGACTATCTCAGTTCGGTTAAATAACCGACTAGATATGCATCTTTAGTCCGTTGAAGCCACCAACCGAGACTAAAGATGGCGGAGCCACGTGCCGGCTGCGCCATCGTTAGTCCCGGTTGTTGGAGCCAACAACGGGACTAACGATAACGCAGCCGGCCACGTGGCTCCGCCATCTTTTAGTCCTTGGTGGCTTTCAACCGGACTAAAGAATTTTTATATTTTTTTAATTTTCTTCTTTCTCCAACAGTGGTACATGCTATATATTACACACATATATTATATATTACACATATACATATTTTACACACATATATTTATACATATATATTATATAATATATATGTATAAATATATAAGTTACACACATATAAATGAACTTAAGAAAAGAAATATATACATGTAATATATTACCAAAACATATACACATATGTACAATATCCATATATATTTCGTATGTTACAAAACATTGTCTATTTTATGGATCCGGTGGTTAAGTTACTTAAATTAAAATAGAACTCTCCCGTGGGATCAATGATCTGCTCGTTTATAAATCCCATCAATTCTTCCTGAGCGGCTTGTATGAAAGTCTCGTGGGGGAGGCTGTCTCTTACTCGCATAAGCTGTCATTAATTCGATTAAACGAGAAATAAATATATGAAGTGAATAAAAAATCGAGACGTAATGTATAAATGGCTATTATACATACATCTATATCGTCGATAGTTGTGACATCGGTCACAAAGCGGTGAATATAGTCGTAGACGTAGTATCCGCATAAGTTGGTGCCTCTGCGATGTTTTGCACACTAAAGAAGAAACGACGACAGATTTAATATATATTTCATATTTTAGAACAAAGTAATAATTCAAAACAACTTTGGAGCATGTTACTCATGAAAAGTTCATCTTCACGGAGAGCTTATTTTTCCAATTTTCGCGAACATTAGTCCGAAGCCATTCCCATGCCCTACGTGCGGTTGAAAGTTAGCTAGTAATTATCGAGAACCGCATATATGCAATAGCTAGCAAGTAAGATGACATTACCTATTTAGCGAGTTCAAATATCTTTGCGTACGTGGACTCTGGTTTATCCATTGAGTCAAAGACATGGATCCGCGAGTTATCCATGTCAATTACTAACGAACCCAGTGGAATCTCGCAAATTGGTTTAGATGACACATATGAAAATTTATGTATGCACACGGGATTAAAATCGGTACGGAAGGAAGAAAAAACTTACGCTGTGTTGTAGGGCGCGAGAAGGATAAATGACCGGAAATGGTTTATCACCGGCGACTTGTAAATGTTGTCCGAGTGTTGGATCGGGAAAATGATCAACCAATACGGTTGATTTTGCGTGGATCCATGAATCCATGTTTGCTACAATCGTGCATGTTGCGTATTGCATCGCCATTCTACGACAGTTAAAAAGAATTTTAGTCAGCTAAATACAAGAAGGTAAGAAACGAAATAACAGAACGATACTTACATAGCCCGCGTGGCTAGAAGTGAGACGTCGAGGGCATCAAGCAGTGCAGTCGAATATGTCTTGAATCGGATATAGAAGTCGTCACCTCCATTGACAAAATAGTACTGTGAATATTTGCCCATTACCATCTCTCCACCCTTGTTGGATTCTTGCATGTACCACTTGTGGAAGCGGTACATCTGTGTTGGTAGCTTTTCACTTGATCCGGCTTTACAAGAGGCTTTTCAAGTTTGAACTTGTATTTCAGCGGAGCCTTCACCAGGGGAGCACGGCCGTGTAATTGATCCATTGAAATTCCAGCAGATTCCATAATTGTCTTAAGTTGGATCTGACATTTGGAACACTGAACTGGGGTACATCTTTGCCCGTCCTCTTCGCCTTGGCAGCAGCCTTTCGAATAGTCCTGTCGTAGTCGGACTGCGGTTGAGGTTGCGGTTTAGGCGTGTGGCGTTAGGTACGTCTTCTTGAAGAAGTCCTTGGTCTCTGGGGATTTCGGGAGGCTTCTCGGGAGACTTCTTTACGAAGTGAGCCCGGACTTCAGCTTGGACGGCTTCTTCAAGCTCCTCTGGAGTCTTCTCGTATGAAAGCTTCTCTGCGGGTGGCGGCGTCTTCTCAATTCTTTGAATCTTTCTTCTTGGACGACCGCTTGATATTGACGGTGTGCTCTTTGATGATGACCGTTTAGGAGTCGGTGCTTGTTGTGGCGATAGACGAGGGTTGAAAGGCGGTGGAGTTAGAGACGACCGTTTAGGAGTCGGTGCTCGTGGAGGCGACGCGGGAGGTGGAGGCGGAGGCGGTGAAGGAGGCGGAGGAGACGGCCCACGTGGAGGCGGAGGAGATGGCCCACGTGGAGACGGAGGAGACGACCCACGTTTGGGAATATTATGAAGATCTTCTTCCAGAGAAATATTCCGTGAGCTGTTTCTCCTAGCGTCAGCTCCCCGTCTCCTTCGGCAATATCCAGCTCGAGATCTTCATAGCCGCGTTCCACTTGTTCAATTTCAACTTTCGAGTATGCAGGTGGAATGGGTCGGGAGTGGTAGGTGCCGTCTCGTTCTACTGGAATGGCCATGCCCGACGCGACCTGTTCGAGAAGATTGTTTATTAGTTAGTAATGAACATTGATTGACAAGTTATTCAACGAAATATACGTACAACATAAAAGTACGAACATACCTTTATTGTTATGTTCTTTAGCGAAATGTGCAGCTCACATGGGGTCCGTTGTGTGATGTCATCAACGGGGCATGGCGGACCCAGTTCAGCTTGTGGGGCCAAATCGCCTTCATTCCCGGTTGAAGCACAGTGTTCTTGCGCTGCTCGTAGTGAGCCATTTCTTGCGGATCCGCCGTTGGCTAACCCAATGGCTCCGCCTCCTCTGCCAACCTTATGGTCAGCCTTTCGTCCACAATCGATCAATCTGCGAGAGCCTCATTTCCATCTCAGCGAACCTCGCATCGTAATCTTGCTTTGACCTCATTCGGCTCTTGTATGTGTCGACGTCAGCTTGGAACCCGTATTTCCGGGGACGACGCCTTTTCCTCGCGTTCGCCCCGGGTGCTCTGGGTTTTGGAGGGCGGCGTTAGCTCGTCCTTCTCTCTGTCCGAGCTGAACGCGCCCGAGGAAGTGGCTGCGGCGCTTCCTCTAACCTCCGTCCGGCTTCTTGAATTTCATCACCAAAGATAAGCTGTGCCATCGACGGGATTAAGTGAGCTGCCGTGAGCATAAAACCGGTGCTTTGCTCGTTCGGCCAGGTGGCTGTGCTGGAACGATACCTCACGCTTCAAGGTCGGCTTCCATTTTATCCCATTTCTCCATTGCTTTCTTATAGCCGCCTGACCCAAGCTTGTGATGGTATTTCTTTTTAGCTGCATTAGTCTTGTTCTTTTCCATGATAGCTTGTACTTCTTCCCCAGTCTTGTGTTCAACAAAAGCATCCCAATGATCTCTGAGCTTTGGGAACTTGTCAAAGTCAGGGGTCTGGCCCTTCAGGATATATTTCTTGTGTAACTCTTTCTTGTAGTTCCTGAAGAGCTCTGTCATTTTCTTTAATGTCCATTCCTTGACCCTTGCTTGTTGTGAGTCTGGGATGGTAAACGTTTGCAGCATTGTAGTCCACAGCATTTCTTTCTCTGAGTCTGGGAGATAGCTCTGCTCATCTCCTCCTGTCCTTGATCGCCTCTAGTTGGCAACGCTTACGGGCACATGATCCCTCACCACCCATCCGTCGCCACAAACTTCCTTGCGGCGTCCTCGGGGCAATAGGGCAACCATCAAATTCTACCTCCGTTATGACATGTCGACCCTCTATGCGCTTATGAGACCGCGTTGCCCGCGTGCCCTCTTCTGTCCAGCGGAGGCGGAGGCGGAGCCCTCATTCTCCTCATCGTTCCCCTGCATGTCCCCCTCCTCGTTGAGGTATTGATTTGTATCTTCATTCCCCTCCTCGTTGTAAACCTCTATTCCTCGTGTGATCTCATCATGGAGAAGCTGTTCCTCGTTACGATTCGCCATTTGATTGTTGTGGGTTGAGGACTTAATCAAAGAATTCTAAAAAAAATTATTCGGTTATATCATTCACGTCCGTGAGTATGTTCATCTAGAGGAGAGGAGAAAGAGAGGAGAATGATGTGAGGGAGATAAGGAGGATGGGAGATGAAGTGGAGAGGATATGAAAAATAGAGGAAAGGAGACGTCCGTTCGTCCACGTTCGTGAGCGTCCGTCCGTCACGACGAGACGAACGAACGAACACTCGTCCACGTTCATTCGTTCGTTCGTCCACGTTCGTTCGTTCGTTCGTCCACGTCCGTTCGTCCACGTTCGTTCGTTCGTTTGTCCGTCCGTTCGTTTGTTCACAACCATTTGTTGATTTTAGCGTTCTCGTTCGTTCAAAAATACCAAATTCACAATTCTCATAAACATTCAAATTTCATATTTAAATACATATTCAAAATTCAAAATTCTCAACAGTCTAATAACAGTCCATTTACATTTAACGAGTCCATTTATATACTAAAATCATATATTCAAAATACCCATACATACAAAATTCATATATTCAAAATACACATATATTCAAAATACACATATACTCAAAATTTATATATTAACATTCACGAGTCTTGCGGCGGCGGTGGCGGCGCGTGGGTGGAGGCGCGCGCGCGGCCGTTTAGGGTTTAGGGGCCGGCCGGCTCGGGGGCCGTGGGGGGCGCAAGGGAGTGGGTGGCGTGGGGAGGGGCGGCGACGGCGACCGCGGCGATGGCGGCGATGGCGATGGCGTCGACGGCGGCCAAACCCTAGCGCATAATGTCGGAAAATCTTAGGGGCGCGGCGCTAACTGCGGCGGCGACGAAGACGGCGGAGCGGAGGTCCTCCGGTGACGAAGACGGCGGAGACGGCGTCTTGCGGCGTTGACCTAGGGCTCGGCGACGGCGACGAAGACGAAGACGATGCGGTTCCGAAGTGCGAAACGGCTAAGTGTTGGATCCCAGTGAGGCCCTTGCTATATATAGTCACGGCGTCATTTGTCGGTTGAATCCAACAACCGTCACGAGAGATACTTTACTCCCGGTTGGTAGCTCCAACCGGGACAAAGATATGAACATTAGTCCCGGTTGAAGCCACCAACCGGGAGTAAAGATGTCCCCCGATTGGTGGCTTAAACCGGGAGTAAAGATCGTATCTTTTGTCCCGGTTGAATCCACCAACCGGGACAAAAGATTGCGGGCAGCAACGTGGCGCGGTAGGTGGACATCTTTAATCCCGGTTGGTGGCTCAAACCGGGACTAAAGATGTTTTCCCGCCCAATGAAATTCACCTCTAGTCTCGGTTTTTTTAACAAACCGGGACTAATTATTATAATGCCCTATTCTATTGTATTTTATATTCATATATAATTATAATGTTTATATGTTAATATATTTTATATTCATATATAATTAACATATGTTTATATATAATTAACATGGTGTTTCAGTAAAAGATCAGGTGTTTATATATAATGCCCTATTCTATGGATAGTACGTACCAAGGTTCCTGATGTAATTATAGATCTTGAATAAGGTCAAGTGGAAGACATGGATAATATTCAATGATTCAATTTAATTTACATCGTCCATACATAAATTTAGCTATGTAACATTTGTCCTCACGTACTTTCTCCACACAATTATTCCTTCGTTATGATCGTTGCGTGAGTAAGGGGTGTCATCATTTGATAGGAGGATACTCGGGTCAACCGCCACCGCGAACGGAGGTTGCCCGTCAAGCGATCGTAATCTTCATCGGTTCTATCCTCGACTCCCACGATTTTCCTTTTGCACAGGAGAACCACGTGGCGCTTTGGCTCATCGGACCCTTTCCCTTCTTTGTTTTGCTAGCCATGTCCTTGACATAGAAAACTTGTCGTACATCATTGGCAAGGACGAAAGGTTCGTCTGAGTATCAAACTTTGCTCAGGTCGACCGTTGTCATCCCACTTGCATCATTGGTTACGCCTCCACCACCGAGCCTAACCCACTGGCACCAAAGCAGAGGGACCTTCGAGGTCCATAGTCCAGCTCTCATATGTCATCGATGCTTTGCCGTAATATGTGCTAGTCGTGCCGTCATATCCCACGGCATTGATGCGGACAGCGCTGTTCTGATTCGTGCTCTTTAAGTCTTGGACCCGTGTGTAAAATGTGTACCCATTGATTTCATATGCCTGAAATGTGGTGATCGAGCAAGATGGACCCCTCGCCAAGAAGGCTAGTTGTTGGTCAATGCTCGCGTTGCCCATGAGACGATGTCGCAGCCAAGTAGGGAATGCATCGATGTGATGGCGTGTAATCCGGGCATCCGTCTTACCGAAGTTTTTCGAGCGAACAAATGCCAAGTGCTCCTCGATGTAAGGAGCCACCAATGAAGATTGTTGCAGCACGGTCCAATGTGCTTTCCTGTACAAGTCATTGTCTATGTTCATTATTGCCTTCCTTCCAAGAGTTCCCTTCCCCCGTAGTCTACCTTCATGGCTTGATTCAGGCACCCTAATGGGACGGAGGTCTTCAATAAAGTCGACGCAAAACTCAATCACCTCCTCTGTTCCATATCCATTGGCGATGCTGGCCTCCGGACGCGAACGGTTACGAACATACTTCTTTAGAACGCTCATATACCTCTCGAAGGGGAACATGTTGTGTAGAAATACCGGACCGAGGATACGGATCTCTTTGACAAGGTGGCATTGGAGATGTGTCATGATATTGAAGAAGGAAGGCGGAAAGATCATCTCAAAGCTGACAAGACATTGGACCACATCATTTTGAAAGTCTTCTAGTATGTCTGGATCGATGATCTTCTATGAAATTGCGTTCAGGAAAGCACATAGCTTTGTTATTGTTGCCCGGACATTATCGGGAAGGATACCTCGAATTATAACGGGAAGCAGTTGTTTCATCAGCACGTGGCAGTCATGGAACTTTAGATTTGTGAACTTCTTATCCTTCGTGCTTATTATTCTCTTTATATTCGAGGAGTATCCAGACGGTACCTTGATGCTCTCTAGGCATTCAAACATTATTTTCTTCTCTGCTCTGCTCAGAGTGTAGTTGGCTGGACTTAGGTATTGGGCTCCTTTATCCTTTGTTTGCGGGTGAAGGCCGTCGCGTTGTGCCATATGTTTCAGATCGTTACGTGCCTCAAGTGTATCTTTTGATTTTCCGTATACACCTAGGAAGCCAAGCAAGTTTATGCAAAGGTTCTTCATGAGGTGCATCACGTCGATTGCATGGCGGACGTCCAAGACTTCCCAGTAGGGCAACTCCCAAAAAATTGACTTCTTCTTCCACATCGCCGCGTGACCACCTTCACTTGCTATAGATTGGTTGTCGGGTCCCTTTCCAAATACTACTTTGAGGTCTTTCACCATGGCAAACACGGCCTTTTCGTTGCGATGCTTTGGTTTAGAACGATGGTCTGCCTTTTGATCAAAATGTTTGCCTTTTCTCCGGACGGGGTGGCTTGCGGCAAGAAGAAAGCGACGATGGCCCATGTACACTACCTTCTTACAATGTTTCGATACGTACACTCAGTCTCATCCATACGGTGGGTGCAAGCATTGTACCCCTTGTTTGACTGTCCAGGATAGGTTGCCAAGTGCAGGCCAATCATTGATGGTAACAAACAGCAACCCTCGTAGTTTAAACTGTTCCTGTTTATCTTCATCCCACACGGAAACACCTTCTTTCTTCCACAGCAGTTTTAGATCTTCGATCAGCGGTCTCAGGTACACATCGATGTCGTTACCAGGTTGCTTCGGGCCTTGAATAATAACCGACATCTGAATGTACTTTCGCTTCATGCATAGCCAAGGCGGGAGGTTGTAGATACACATCGTCACGGGCCAAGTGCTATGCCCATTGCTCATCTCTCCAAAAGGATTCATGTCGTCCGTGCTTAAGCCGAACCTTGGTTTCTTGCATCCTCGCCGAAGTCTTCAAATGTTCTATCGATGTTTCGCCACTTGTGACCCATCGGCGGGATGTCTCGGCATGCCGTCTTGTAGGCGTTCTTCCGCGTGCCAACGCATCATTCTTGCATGCTCCTTGTTCTGAACAGACGCTTCAGCCGTGGTATTATAGAAAAATACCACATCACCTTAGCAGGAATCCTTTTCTTCTAGGGCCGTCCGTCAACTTCGCCTGGATCATCTCGTCTGATCTTGTATCAAAGTGCTTTACAAACCGGACATGCTTCTAGGTTCTCGTACTCCTCACCGCGGTAGAGGATACAATCGTTAGGACGCGTGTATCTTACTCGTACCTCCAGTCCTAGAGGGCGGACTAACTTCTTAGCCTCATACGTTGATTAGGCAATTCGTTTCCCTCGGAAGAATGTTCTTCACGAGTTTTAGTAACTCGCCAAATGCCTTGTCATGACACCATTTTTGGCCTTCCATTGTAAGAATTCCAGCGTGCCCTGTTTACGGCTGGTACAAGGACCTTTTGTGATCCGCCAACATACGCTCTAATTTACGCACTTTCTTTACGCCTTCGCGAGTCCCCACACGTCGCGCAACATCGACCAAGGTCATCGGCACCGTCATTTTCTTCAAGCATCCCCGCCCGCCTCGTCCACTGTATTCTCTTCAAACCCACCGTATTGACCATAGTCGGAATGTTGTCGTCGTCTTCTTCATCTTCTTCCATTGCAACCCCACCTCTCCGTGCGATGTCCGGAATTGTAGTAAGGCATGAATCCCGATGAAACAAGTGGACATGAATAATTCTTTATGTAGAATACTCCTTCTCGTTTTTGCACTTTTTACATGGACAACGTATGAAACCCTTTTGCTTGTTGGCATCGGCCACACTCAAAAAATAATGGACGCCTTGAATAAACTCTCTCAGTCGATCCGCGTTGTACATTCATTGCCGATCCATCTACATGGAATGCACAAAAATCGTAAGAAAATTCCATGAAATTCAAATCATTTAAATATAACATCAATACTTATATGTATATAATCGGACAATTATTATATACTAATCCAATATACGTAATGTGTTGTTCTAAAAAATAGAATTATTTTTAAAAGGTCTTTTAAAGTGATAAGCATAAAATTAATTAATTATTTTGCATCTATTTTAAAAGGTCTTTTGTCATCTATTTTATAACTTTTTTGTCCAAAAGATTCTCTCTCATCATTTTTCATAAATAATTTTGAGATAAAATTGTACGGACTAAATTCCTATAAATGTTACGTGCTAAGCTTACTTTTCTTCCTTTTTATTTTTCCCAACTTTTTTCTCAACACAATATAATGTGCTTAGCAAAATAATTAGTCCAAACAAATTTTCTCTCTCCTCATGTTTAAAAAAATCTAGAGATGATTAATATATAGAAAACAACCGTAAAATACAAAGTGCTAAGCATAGATCATAAGAGGAAGTTGCTAACCTTGTAGATAGCAAAGATTTGTGTATTATCACCAAAACAAAATCACAAAAATTTTGGTAGCACCTCCCTAGCTAGAGAAAAATTTTGAAGACAAGTGTAGCGAGGCTCGAGGTGGAGGAGGAAGAAGGAGTATATAAAGCAATCCATCTTTAGTCCGGTTGGTGTTACCAACCGACACTAAAGATCAACATTATCTTTTAGTGCCGGTTGGTAACCTCAACCGGGACAAAAATAGCATCTTTAGTCCGGTTGGTGTTACCAACGGGACTAAAATGGTGTCGAACTGTCGGACACGTCGGGCGCCGAGGCATCTTTAGTCCGGTTGGTAGCACCAAGGGACTAGAGTAGCATCTCGACTAAAGATTCCGGCGCTCGACACGCTCCGACAACATTTGAACCGGGACTAGAGGTGATCTTTAGTCCGGTTCGTGACACTGAACCGGGATGAATGTTCCTAGAGAGCCGTTGAATTTTTAAACCGGGACTAGAGATGATCTCTAGTCCGGGTGCAACTCAAACCGGGACTACTGTGATTTTTGCCACTTCAACCAATGATGGTTTCTCCAGGTAGTGAGAGTCTGGACTTGGATCGGTTAGCGGCCGAGAGGATGGCGAACAATGGTCGGTGTCCCGTGTGTCGCCGGAACCCGAACTGCGTTGCACTGGTGGCACGGTGCGAGATAAACCAGAAGGGTATGGAATCTAATAGCGATTGGATAGGCTATTAGCGAGGCGAGAGCCGGGTGGGCTCATGCGAGTCGGTACAGCAATGGTGGGAGAACCTCGGAAGCACAACCGGCATACCAAAGAAAGGATTGTGATCCCTCAGATTGCTGATTGGTTAGGAGATATGGAAGGAAAGAAATCAGAGAATCTTCGATCATAAGGAGGCTTCAACGGCATATCTCCTTAAACAAATCAAAGAGGAGGCTAGGTTGTGGTGTCTGGCGGGGGATAAGCGTTTGTGTGATTTACTACCTGATGATGTTGTATAGTCTGTAAATTTTATGTCTTCTTTTTTTGTTGCTTTAGGGCTGTATTTTACTCCTGCTTTATTCAATGAAAAGATACCCTCGTGTTGTTTTTCTATTAAAAAAAAAATATAACAGTCATCTCCTTCCACGTATTTTAGTTACATGAGTCAGCCGTCAGGCATGATCGACCACCTCAATTATTTGCATTTGTTTAGAATCTAGTGATAAACTAACAATTATCTATCTTTTTTTATATTCAAAATTTATCCTAAAATAGTTGTCACAATATATTGCTAGATTTTCCATCAATAATCGCTCGTTCAAATTTATCCCATTGAACCTTCAACTAGCCTCTCACTTCCAATCCAACCATATGTAATTTAATAAAAGGCATTATAATATTTTTCTCAAATCTTAGCCTTATATGCTAAATAAACTAGAACAGCCTCTCACTTCCAATCCAACCATATGTAATTTAATAAAAGGCATTATAATATTTTTCTCAAATCTTAGCCTTATATGCTAAATAAACTAGAACGACAACTATTATGAAACGAAGGGAGTAAGACGTTTGGTGATTGGGTCCACACACTCCAACAATTGAAGTAGTAGCAATGTAGTCCTCCGAAACGTTTCCAAGAAGGCAATAATAAATTATTATTATCTTTACTACGTAACAAATCAATGACAAAATTATCTTATTCAACAGAGTATTATAAAAACTTGTACCAGCTTTGTAAAATATCAGAATTGGGAGCTTCCCACTGTCCAGAGATGCTGATACTTAAAAACAAATTATGGTGGTTTATTTTAAGGAAAAAAAGTTGTGGTGGTCATGCATGTGTCTGCTATCGTATTGAAAGCCCCATCACAATATATAAATTCTCCTAAATTACATGAAAATGTCTCGTTATTGTGCCGGCCACCGGAGTAACCACTAAACCACCATGGTTGACTAGGGGGAAGAGGGTTTATGTCCATTAGACTGATAGCAGCCGGTATATTTCATATGAAGCTAACTGATTGCAAGAGCTGAATAAGAAGCTGATGTCCTTCTAGGCTTTTACATCTCTCGCCTATTGTCCTCTCTTTCCCTCACACACATACAACAACAAACAAAAGAGGTAGATACATAAGTGAAGGAAGGCCATTGTGATGGACCTGGTTGTATCAGCAATTGTAGGTAACATTGTAAATCGATTCATATCCTTCTTGATCAAGAAGTGTCAGAACCAAAAAAATCTTGAAAAAAATATGGAAAGGCTGCAGCATCTCCTTCTTAAAGTTCACATGATAGTCGAGGAGGCCGAGGGACGATGCATCACTAACTCCAAGATGTTGCTTCAGCTCGAGAAGATATTGGAGATCATGTACCAAGGCTACCATGTCCTAGACTTCATCAAGCATAGGACCCTTCGCAGCTCGAGACCAGATAAGGAGGTTAGCAGCTCCAATACTTTGTCAACCACCACATGCTGTCCAAATCCTTTTCGTGCTTCCATTAGACATGATCAGCTTCAAAGCACAATGGAAAGTTTAGAAACAATTGTTTCTAGTATGACAGATTTTGTTTTTCTTCTTAATGGATGCGAAGGCATGTCTCGTAAACCTTATGACACATATCTTTACTTTGATAACTTCATGTTTGGTCGCCAAGTAGAAAAGCAGCAAGTCATCAATATCTTATTGCAAGACAATATTCCTCCTTTTGCTCCAACTGTTCTCCCAATCATTGGCCCTAGTAGAGTTGGTAAGAGAACTCTAGTTGCACATGTGTGCAGCAATGAGATAGTCCGATCACACTTCTCGTCAATCCTGCACATGAATGGTGAAAACATTACGACAATGGAGCACACGACTTTCACTGAAAAGAGGGATTTTGTTGTGGTTGAGTTCACAACAGATATAGATGATGAGAATTGGAAGAAGTTTTATGCATCATGCACACATATGGGAACAGGAAGCAAGATCATATACTTATAAGTAGGATTGGCAGGATGTCAAGGTTTCGAACAGTAAGGCCAATTCACCTTAACAGTTTATCACTTGAGTACAGCTACCTCTTCAAGGTTCTCGCATTTGGAAGCATTAACCCAGAGGAGCATCCACAGTTGTTATCTATAGGAAATGAGCTATCGGTGTTACTTGGTGGCTCATTCATCACAGCAAATGTTTGTGCAGATATATTCAGAAAGAATCAAAATATTAACTTATGGCTCCGTGTCTTGGAAAATTACAGAAATGTGGTGAAGAATATCTGTGTTCAAAGAACACCCCAAGCTTCTAATGGAGAAAGAACACCAGATAGATATAACCAAATTTGTGTCATCATCCTCACCACTTCGCCTTACGCCTCCTTCTGAAGGTGATGAGTCGAAGAGGGAGTTATCCAAGGTGATGTTCAGTGACTTGATTGCTGGCAATTCTGTTCTACCAAAGGAGGACTTTGAGTTAATCACGTGGGAATCTCGGATACCCCCTTATAGAAGGTTTGCTTGCATTGCTTCGTATTGTGATGATGAGAAGAATTTTCAGCATACAGTGTCACCAAGAAGCGTCAAAGATTAGATAATAGCAGTATGTGGTCAGATCGTAGACGATTTACCTTTTGTTCAGGCAATGAAATCAAGCAAGGTAGCTTTCTGAAGAAAGCTCTAACAAAGAATGCATGCTGTATTTTTTATTTGATATTTCTGTGGCCATTAATTCCCTTTTTCAATATAATATATATTATGGAGTTCAGGCAAAACCATTATGTTTTCAAAGATGTTTTCTGTGACACAAAACCTTTGTTTTTTAAGAAAATGAATTAATACCTGGCCTCTACATCCAAAGTGGATGTAAACAGACATTTCTTTTTTTTTTGAAAGGAGGTTCCTTACAAGGTTTCACCACAACGTAAAAAGATTAATATTTTGAGTATACAAGAGTAGCATCTTTGCTAATTAACTATGCAAAAAGATTATGTTTTTCAAGCAGGGGATAGATGTGGGCATTTCGATGTGAATGTTGAGGGAGAAACATAACGGTCAGGAAGCATTATGTATGCTCAATCTATTGGGATGCTGATGTTCTCTTACATTTAATAAGAACGATCATAAACAGTACATGGGCTAGAGATAAGGCAAACTTTGGCTCCAGTTAAAGTTCCACTGTTCTGGGATACTACTTACATGTTTTCTACTTGAGGTCTGGTAGTTTTATTGAGCATATAATGTACATCGCCTTTGATCAAAACATGAAAATTGACACGGCTGTCCTGGTAATTGGCTCCAATGTGATTTCACATTAAAGGCAAAGTTGCTTGGCACCATGTAGACCAAACTTTTATTAGAATGGATGCCATACGTACTTGGCCGAGTACGTGGCCAGGTGAATAACAATTGTAGAACAAATTGGTGGGCATGAGATTGTAGCTTCTGAAAGAGAGCAGTTCGACATCTCAGTCCTACACTTTAGGCAGGCTTCGGTAACAGAGAGGCAGGGGAGGATCCAATGCCCGCGGCCCGGGCTCATCGTTGTGGTCGCACAATAGAATTTGAATGTTTTCTGACGAATTGGACAAAAAAGATTCATAGCAAACACTTGATAGAACACGATTTACTGAGGCTCTAAAACTTTTCTAGATCTGCCACCGCAGAGAGGGATATATAACAGCTCATCTTTTCTTAAGCTAGAGGAATCGCGGCCGAACTTTTTGTGTCAATCAGCATACTCACAAACAGAGGGCAATAACTTTTAGAAAATCAGGCAGTGGCACTGGCGGACTCACGGCCCGGTGACCCTGCCGTTGCTCGGGCTTCCCGGCCTGCAGCCCCTTGAGGCTCATTATAAAATATAGCCTGCAGCCGATGATTGGTTCAATCACTTGATAATTTGCTATATTGAGTGAGAATTATTCAAATCACTTGATGAAATTATTATCCTTCGACGGTTTCAAAATATTAAGACTCGTCCTCATAATCTTCCATAAGATATGTCTAAACATTGGGTTTGGCGGTTTTCATAAAATCCTGGGTCCGTCACTGAACAGTGATTAATCTCTGCAGGAAGTCTCTGGATCAGCTCATCACTCAGCTCCTCCAACTCATTGGTTCTTCTTTCCCTCTCTAGCTTGGTGTTGATTTTCTCAGTAACATATTCTCTTGTCTTTGTAAGCTAAAGGAGCTTGAGTTATTGGATGGAATGCTTGGAAGGGTTCCTAGCTAGTTCTACTCTGCCATGTTGGTTTCGTTGGTGGTTGGCTATGATTTTGGATTGTGCTTTGCTGGTGCTGTCAAGCGTGCTCTGAAGCAGCCACTGAATTTATGTTCCTCCTCTTCTATTTCAATCCATCTCAGCATTATATGGGTAAAATGTTGTTCTCTTTTGCCTTATTTGTTATAATTTCTTGTAAATAGAGAAATTTGTCTAGCCTCATGTATTTTCTATAATTACAATCAATTGTTGTTTTATTTGTACATGTGAAACCATGGATAACGAAGATTTATTATAATATCATAACATGAATAATTTAGCCACTGACATTATGTTTTAATTATATATATAATTTGGAATTAAAAAGTTATTGCTTTTAGTTTTTTAATTAAATTTTCTTTTTATTTTTTTAAACCAACCACACGGCGCGGTTATGATTAATTAGGTTTAATTAATTAAATGCTGGTCGTTTCAGTATATGGATCACAATCACACATGTCGTGTAATTTAATGTTTTGATAGTTTATATCCAAGATGGCTGTATTCTAGATGGTTCTAGTTTTAATTGCAATAGAATGAGGTTTATTTGTAGGTTTAACATCCCGGGAACCCGTGGAGGGCCAGGGTGTCATAGTTAGGATATGTCGCATTTCTAACCATGCACATTCGACTTTCCAAGTATGAGCAGTGTCGTTCAGTCAGAATCAATTATGCGTAAATAACAACCTCCGAATAAACTGTGACAATATGAGCCTGTTTGGTATTTTAGTCCAGGGACTAAAGATTACTCCTGGACTAAATATTTTAGTCCATGCCTGTTTGGTTGCGGGGACTAAAGAGGACTAAAGGAAGTTAATTACATGATGCAAAGACCATATTGCCTTATGTGGCCATGCAACGAAGAAAAAATGACAGAAAAATATATAAAATCGCTCCTATACACAGAAGATCTCGGTCTTCAAGTATGAACATTTTCCTGCCTTTTTTTCAGACCGGGCGGCGCGGGGAGGCCGTGGGCGGCGCCGGGCGGCGCCGGGCGGTGCGGGGTGGTCGGGGGTGGCGTCGGGCGGCACGAGGAGGCCGCGGGCGGCGCCGGGCGCGCGGGAGGAGGCGGCGACGCGGGCGGCGCGGGGCGGCAGCGAGAGGGCGGCGGGCGGGCGGCACCGGGAGGACGCGGGCGGCACGGGGTGGCGCCGGTCGTCCGTGGGTGGCGCTGGCCGGCGTCGGTCGGCCGTGGGCGGCGTGGGGCGGGCCGGGGGCACGGAGGAGCAGGAGGGCCAGCACGGGGAGGAGGCAGCGCAATAGGCAGGGGCACGGAGAGTAAATCTACGGTTTAGTTCCAATTAGCACCTATCTTAGGAACTAATCACCGATGCAAATTTAGTTTGTTTTAGTCCTTGCTGTTTGGGTAATTAGGGACTAAAGGGGAAACTCTAGAGACTAATGGGATTAGTCCCTCAACCAAACAGCCCCTATATTTTCTTCCAATGACTTGTCTATTCTATTTACTCAAAACACAAAACAAGGAAAGATTAGGAATGTGAGATAGATGGAGTTGGCTCTTTTATCTGCAGGTGCAGCCAACCTGGCTAATGACTTATCGGTTTTTCTCTTTTTTATGAAACGAAACGCATAAGATAGTGTGTGTTCCATTGATATAGGAGGAAAAAAATACAAGACTATACCTCTCGGAGGCCATAAGCAGGAAAAAAGAAAAGAAGAAAATGAACTCATCCGATTGGATTGAGACTTCAATACGGACAAATGCTCTACTTGAGTCCCCACAACAACCCAAACGGACCCAAACTCACCCAATGCGACCGACAGACCAAGCCTTATACAGCGGCACCCACCAAACGTACACACAAGTAGCCGTCAAAACCTTACAGTAGAGCTTCGAATCACTGGATATTAGGGGAAGGCAGACCGCACTGCACCGAAAGGGCCCCTGCCATGCGGTACTCGTCGCCGTTGTGCCGTTGCACACTAAACCCCACCTGACAGGGTGAAAACCACCTGATCCGGATGTCTTATAGGACTCAACGTGCGGGGGCCACGCCACGCCGCTGCTGCACTCCTCTTCACGGGGGCCACGCCACGCCCGCTCCTACACTCCTCTTCGTGGGGGCCATGCCACGCCCGCTACTGTACTCCTCATCACGGATCTGTTTCTTTTGTTGCTGCCAAAGCGAGAGAGTAGTTACCCTGCTTCTCCGAACTCCATCGTAACAGTTGAGCCGCTGCAGAGAGTCGACCTTGCCTCGTTGCCTCACCCTCGCATTTAGCCTTCTCCGCCAAGCCAGCAAACCAGATAGTCGTCGCACAACGTCGTCGCCGCAAGCGTCGTCTACTGACGCAGTCCCACACTGCACTGACCCTTGCCAAGCAATGTCAGCTTGTCGTGGTCCGCTGCAAGCCGCTGGAAACCGACAATCATGCGACACCCCCTGGCTACCACCAAAACCTCAAAATCCTACACATAGGCTCGTCAACCCCTTAAGCTCTCCACACGATAGAGAGTCCACCCGTCTTCCAAGATCCTTGTCCATCGTTGCGCCTCCCCTCGCCATGCTGCCGTGCCCGCATTTCTGAAAGACTGCCTGGGGCGACGGAGCCTCCGAACTGTAGACACTGCCAAGCACGTGCCTGTCGGACCCAGGCATGCTTCTTTTTCATTTTTTTTATTTTTTTCCTTCCCCCCTCTCTCTCTTTTTCTTTTTTCTCTCAATTTTCTTTATCTTTCTCTTCTTTCTTATTTTCCCTTTTTTTTATTTTTTTCTTTTTCCCTTTTCTCTTTTTTTCCTTTTCTTTCTTTCTTTTTTCCCCTCCCTTTCTTCTTCTTCTTCTTTTTTTATTTTTCCCCTCTTCCTTCTTCTCTTGGTGGTTTTCCCATTCGGCCGTACAGCCTCGCCACCGGCGCCGGCCACACAGCATGTGCCATAAAACCTCCTCTTGCTGCACCGGTCCGCCGCCGCCGCCGATCTCTTGGTGGCGCTGCGGCTGGAGCAGGGCGGTGACGGGGGAGGGCGGTGCCGGGGATGGCCAGGGCATCGGTGCCGCTGCCGCCGTGAGGGACGTCGATACGGGGAGGTGGCTGCGGGCGCCGTAGGCGCACGGCTTGAAGTCCTCCAGGCCACCATCCTTCTTGCACTTGCACGTACGGGCTGGTCTCCATCGGCAGCTACACCAAGTCGTTGGCGTCCTCGTCGCCGGATCCACGCCTCTCCATGCGAGCACGTCATCTTCCGCCAACGTCGCGACCTCCCAAGCCGGCGCCGCGACTTCTTCATCGATGATTTGGCGTGGCGGGCACCACTGCCTCCCAATCGGCCGCCGGGGGCTGGTTCCTACTCCGTCGGTGCCGGATTTGGAGGAGATGGAGAAGGGCGGGTGGGTGCCGCCGGTGGTGAAACACGCCCACGCGGTCGACGATGCAGCGCCATTGGCGGTTGTATCCTCTTCTTCGGTGCGCGGGCCCACGCGGTCGACGATGCAGCGCCATTGGCGATCGTATCCTCTTCTTCGTCACGCGGGCGTCGGCGGTGGCGAGACGAAGGAGGCGCGAACGCGAGAGCACGCGGCGGAGCGATGCACCACTGCCACCGCGTGAAGATGGAGGAGGAGGCGGCCATGGGCGCGCCGCCGCGAGGCTTCCTCGTTTGTCCTACTGGCGCTGTCCTCCCGCGCGACGTCCCCGCCTCCATCTGCCATCCCCACCATCATTCGTCGTCCCAGCCGCCAGATTCGATCGTTGCGGCCACCGCTGTCGTCGTCCTTGCGACCACCATCGCAAGATTCAACACTGCCATCGCTTGCCTGGGTCGCTCGAGCCTACGGGCCACGGAAGCCCGCCGCCGCCGTCCTTGCGGTCGCGCGGCTTTGCCGGTGGCCGCTCGGGCTGCGGTGAGGGGGAGGAAAGAGGGGATAGGGGTGGCCGGTCGTCGCCTCCCAAGCAGCCCCTTGGGAGGGCGGCACGAGAGGAATCAAATTTTGAATTTTGCCTTGAGATTTTTCTCTTTTTTATCAACAAGTGTATGACACAGTCAAGAAAATTTTGATGAGAAATTACCATAGAAGACTGCAAACAGAGTAAATCTACTGTGATCAATATATACAGCATTTATCAACTCAGAAGATCCTACTTCTCATGAACCAATAGGCTGCCATCTCCTGCAAATCATCAAACGTAGAAGGTTAGCAGATGGAATTACTTGTCTCCTAACTAGTCATGAGCTTCAAAGCATATTTCAGTCCATCTGAAATGATGGGGTTTACACCTCTATTTTACTTCTGACAGATACAGGGAATAAATTCTTTTGATTCAAAATCATTGTAATATATCTAGACAAATTTGCTTCTAGTTTGTATAGCAATTGAAAACCTTCAGCAGAAAACAAAATGACCAAAAATATATACATTGGTGTTCTCACTATTCGAACAGGCGACGTGAAAAAAGCAAAGCCTACATTCTTCCCACCAAAGCAGACTAGGCTTTGTGACATGGTTGTGTCCACTAATCTATATGACATCCTAATTTTATATTCATACTTGCATATCTTAATCCACACTTGGTCATAGTTTTACATTGAAATTATAAAACTACAGACAATCAGTTTTTCCCAGATTCTGCTTGTCGATTCAGAACTACAGACTTGTACCTTCACTTGGTAGCAGATCTGAAAGCAGTGCTGCACTTGGGAAGGTAACTTGTCACATATTATGTCTGAATGTGGATGTGTACTGAAAGAACAAAAACATTCAGTTCTAGCTGAGAAGTGCATGAATTAAATATGGAATAGCACATATATAACAGGGACACTAGGTCCAAATATATATACATACAGAAAATAAAACCCCAATATGAATACATATAAACAAAACCCCAATACAAATACATATATATCTAACAAAGGTCACGGTCAAATCGATTCAACCAAACATGCATCACGGTCTATTTGTATGAGATCACCGAAAGCCTCCTCACTGCCGTGTAGGCAGTCTTTCCCCGTCGATCGAGTTTTTTTAAAAGCCTTCTCACCAAGTGAATTGTTGAAGATTATGTTTATAGACATGACATCTGGCTCTGGTATTCTATCAAAGAATGAGAATCAGGAAACTACCTCAACTTTTTTTAACTTGAGGTCCTAGAATATGTGCCATTGACCTTTCTGTTTTGACTGCTAGTATGTTTGAAACAATCTATAATTTTAATATGAAAAGTGTGTCATTAGATTAGATTTTTCTGAAAAATGCTTCCATACTATAATTTGTTGGCATCGAGTTAAGAAAATATAATGGTCCAACCATCAAACTCGTATCGACAAGAATCCAAAAAATTAAAAAAAACATTGAGTAAAAAAGAATGGATCTAGTAAATTGTTTATTTCCTTGCAGCAAATTATGATGTGGAGATGAATTAGAAGCATTCATATTCCCCTTCAAAGGAACTCCAAAGAATGTATAATTAGCAGTTTAACACGGTTATGCGACGTTATGTGTCCTTATCAAACCACTAAAAAAGAAGAGTACAGTTAATGACGCAATAAAAATTGTGGAAACAGCTTTGCGACGTCCCTTGCTCTGTTTTGTCTAACAATATTCACATCCACGGTTTTGCTTCTTGCGGCTAGCCTCGGACAATGGAGCATTCCCTAGTAGATGGTTAAGGTTTGACAAGATGAATTGGCTGAGTGAGGTAATTTTGTTTTGCCTATTTTAACTGAATGTTATCATGAATGTCAGTATCCGGTTCTTCTAGGACACATCTTTAAAAAAACATACCCTTTATGTGTCATAGGATTGGTTTGTATGGGAGGCCATTTTCGCCATACCAAATTTTTGACAACTTCAATACTATCACATGGATGTTTTGTTTGATGCTAATTTTCGATGTCCAATGTAGCCCATAATCTTTTTTATGTGTTTACTCCCACAATTCTCCTAAAGAAATGGTAAAGGTGAGAAAATCTCGTTAGAAACAATATATTATAGCTTACTATAAATCAATTACAAATTGATCTGGCTCATTAAAAGTGGCTTTCTTGTAAAATGTCAAAATTGAGGGGCATTCTCCTTTCTAAAAATGCTCTTTACAAATTTATGGTGGTCGTTTTTTCTGAAAGGAAAAATGTTACGGTGGACAGGTGTTCATGTATCTGCTTTCATGTGTCCCCTAAATTTCATGAAAGAAAAATGTCTCTTTTATTGCGCTGGCCACACCAGAGTAACCACGCTAACCATCATGACTAGGTAGGCACACTAGACTGTCAAAGGTCTAGACTCGTTTTTTATGATTAGCCATGTGTGGAATTTACATTTTCTGAGACCCAACCCTTCCAAATCAAGGCGTTGAAGATTGTATCTCGTCGTCCCACGCATTGCGCCGGTAGGCCGAGGAGGCTGTATAGTTCCCATGTTCTGTGAACTTCCATGTGATTTGATCCGCTTCCTCTGTACGTAGTTGGACACCCCGAACCGCTAGTTGGACACCCCAAACCGCTTCCCGAGAGCGACTAACGGGCGACCAGGCTAAGCGATATTGGAAGGCTTGGTTGTAGGGCCAGCAAGCGTCGTTCTCTTTCCCTTGTCGGAGGGATTTGCTTTTATTTTTAGATATTGCGAACACCATAGGCATGGCATCCTTTGGCCTTTGGCCTCCCTCCAACCATGCGGAATCCCAGAAGCGTACCGTGTTTCCATCGCCAATTGTTATTTTTGTTGCCGCAGCAAACAGTCTCCTATCCACATCATCGCATGGCATTTCCAGGCCTACCCATGGTTTACCTAGCTCTTTCCACTCATGCCATAACCATCTCAATCGCAGAGCTCTTATGAATTTCTACAAATTAAGAATTCCTAGCCCTCCTTGATTGGTGGACAGGCAAGGCCTAGCCCAGTTGACTTTGCATTTTCCTCCCGTGATATCTCCCATGCCCATCCAAAGGAAGCGGCTATGCTATTTATCCACTTGCCCAAGAGAGTCTTTGGTGACTCTTAAGGCGGTTAGGAGGTAAATTGGTTGTGCCGTGAGGACTGATTTGACTAGGGTTACCCTGCCTGCTGCCCCATGTTTTTCCCTCTCCAGTTTGTTACCCTGCCCGAGATTTTATCCAAGACCGGTTGCATCTCTGTCTTTCGCATTCTTCCCAACACCAAGGGGAGGCCTAGATATTTGATTGGGAAGCTTGCCCTCCTTGCTGGCACACCTTGTAGGATCTCTTCCAGATGCTCTCCATCACATCTAATACCCGCCACTTGGAACTTATGTAAGTTGGCAACCAGCCCCGTGGAAACACCAAAGCGATCTAGGATGCATGTGGAGGCCGTCACATCACTTTGTTTGGGATTAATGAAAACAATGGCATCATCTGCATACATCGAGATTCACAATCGAGTTTTTCTTCCTCTGAGCTTGGAGATTGCACCTAACTCAGTTGTCTTGGACAGAATATCTTGCAGCATATCAATTGCGAGGATGAAAAGAAGCGGAGATAAGGGATCCCCCTGTCGCAGGCCCCTGTCGTGCTTTATTTTCTGCCCTAGATGACCATTCAGCGGGACTTGGGAGTCTCGTGGTAGAGAAAAGAGCTGTCATCCAATCCAACCACCTTGAGGGGAAACCCCTTCGCTAAAGCGGCGATATGACGTAGTCCCAACGCACAGAATCGAAGGCCTTCGTGATGTCCAGCTTAAAAAGAAGCATCGACTGCCTTAAGCGATGGTATCTTCTTGCCATGCTTCTCACGAAAAGATAGTTGTCGTGAATGCTTCTACCTTGAATGAAGGCGCTTTGGTTTATGGAGATCAGCTCCAGCTCCGGCATGTTCGGTCTTAGACGTAAGGCAAGCACCTTGGTGAAGATTTTAGCAATACTGTGTATCAGACTGATCGGTTTGTAGTCCGATATTCCCTCTGCTCCATCTTTTTTGGGGATCAGGACTATGTTCGCGGAATTAAGTAGGTTTAGATGTGTGCAATGCAGGCTATGCAACGAATCAAAGATACAGAGAATGTCTGGCTTGATGATGTCCCAGCATACTTTGAAGAAAAGGCCAGTAAAGCCATCCGGGCCAGGCGCTTTGTCACCTAGCATCTTTTTTATTGCCCTGTGAATTTTTTTCTCAGTGAAAGGTTTAGTCAAGCTTTGCAAGTCAACTGGTTGAATGTTCAGCGCCTCCTAGTTTAGATCGATAGGTCTTGGCCCTGGCTGTCCCATCATGCTTACGAAGTGGTCGTGGATTATGGCTTCATTTTCCCGATGTGCGACTGCCCAGCCATTGTCATTCCGCAGCCGCTGGATAGTGTTCTTCGTTCTCCTTTCCATTGGCTCTAAGATGAAAGAATTTTGTATTTGCCTCCCCTTCCCTAATGTGAGTTATTCTGGAGGCTTGTTTTTTCCTTGTCTGCTCGATCGAGGCCAAAGCAACTATCTTTTGTTTTAGAGCCCCCCTCAACCTAATCTCTTGCCAGTAAGAGTTCTGTGCTCTTGGACTATATCTAGCCTTTGGATGACGTCCGTGCCATGAACAAGCCAGGTTTTGGCTTACGTGCGGTAGGCTTTTGCCCACTCTCTGAGGCTTGCAGCTATATCTTTGGAGTTTTTGATTTAGTCGGTGCATTGGTTCAGTGTGTGAAGATGATTCGCCCCAGGCAGCCTGTACCCTTTCTTTGAAACCTGGTAACCTCGTCCAAAAGTTCTCAAACTTGAAAGCTCTCGGCCTACGTGGCCCCTCAGGATTTGTGAGAACAATGGAACAATGGTGTGGACCCCTGTTTTTATAACAGGAATCATTCATGTTCATAGTACCATTTTCCTGGATCGAGTAGTCTGGTACCCACGAATTACATTACTGAATCATTTAGTGCACAAAATACATCAATTGTCTTACGCGAAATATTACAATATAGCGCCTGAAGGCATTGTCTAGAACATAGGACCAAACAGTCCGAAATACAAGCAAAATAAAAATACAAATAAGACGGAGAGAAGGCGGCGGCACGTCATTGCCATAGGCAACAACCGAAGTCTAAGACTTGCCGAGCGCCATCGTCTTCTATACCCTCCTGGTAGTACTCGTACGGATCTTCAGGATCTTCATTGCCCATCTCTGAATATTTTGCGTAAAGCAAGGGTGAGTACCAACCGTACTCAGCAAGCCACCACAACAATGATGCATATGACAGTGGATAATCAAGGAACGGCTGTGGTTATTTTGCATAAAGCTAGTTTTGCAATTCTTTTCACAAACCTATGACCTAAGACTGGTCATGTTTTATTTCCATAGTTTGTTTAATCAACGACGGTTCTGTCCACCATCCATTATGATCCCAAGGATAGATTCCTGCCACTGGATCGTCATGATTTTCTAGGGTCTACCCCTTCTCGTCTCCCAAGAAGTTGAGCCACCAGCACATAAAATCATTATGCATGCCCATCTCATTAGTTTAAATTTTAAAGTAGCCAAGCGAAAAGCTTGTCCCGATGCTCCGTATCCGCGAGCACGGCTATTCGAATATATTGTTTTACTCACACTGCAGTGGATGTACGGATGTACACTTTACCTGTACTTCGTGACTTGCCCAACACATGAGCCGAAGTCCCAACGAATGAGAGCGTCACGGCAAAGCCTTTCAATAACCTTACTTTGGCAATACCCGCTCCATGAACTTGAGCGCTCATGCACTCTAGCCGTACCCGGTTTCTAGCAGTGAGAGGAGTTCTAGCACTCCCGAGAAGAGAAAACTCACACATTCTTTAAGTTGTAATTAAATCCAATTTCAGTTCCAGCTCGGTTACCCATCGATGGTTACCCCATCTGTAGGCTTTCCGCCCTGTAGGGTTCGGTTACCCACCGATGGTTACCCATCTGTAGGATTTCCGCCCTGTAGGCTTCCCGCCTATTCACACACCCAAGTGAACCACTATGCAGGGGTACCGCCTCCGTTCATCTATTTACTCCGCTAGGTCTATACCCATTTGAGAAGTACGACTGTACTAGCTCGTTTCATGTTTATCTCATGGCTCGGTTCTTAATTGACCTGGGACGGCAATTGCCTTTACCGGATTCTACCCAAATCATCCAGCCACTCCAGTCTAAAACATTTGTTTGGTGTTTAGTTTTCATCCAAAACTATTTTATCATTGTCATGGCAATGGGGCGCTCATGTCTCCACATGCCGTATATCAACCACCTTTTCCAGGGTAGTTGCCCAAGCATATAGCATTTGATAAATATGAATATGCATGAATCCAAATTAGCATGGCTAAGCATTGTCGAAGATTGACTCCGAACGCACAATACTATAGGGTGCAAAGAATATACAAGTATTCAACATCATGGCATGGCATATAACAAGTATGGGAGTTCTCATGTGTATAGCATGCATATTTGATTTTAAAAACAACATAAGTTCGCAAAAGGGTTCAACATGCTCAAAGGTAGTGATGACTTGCCTTGCTCGTAACCGTGTTGACTTGGGTCTTGGCGGACTCAACGACTCCCGGACTCTATAATTACGTGTAGAAGATCCAATTGAATTCGATTAGAATTCAAATATGCCAAATAAATCGCAAAAGCGGCTCCTAAAACTAGACTACGATTTTAGGTGAATTTAGGTTCAAGTTTTGCCAAAAACCGGGTTAAAATGAGTGAGTTACAATGATTTGAAGTTTCACATTAAACCGATTTAATTAATTACGAGATGGCATTATTAATTTCAATTTAAATTATTGTGATTGGTAATTCAAAAATATTATACTGGAAAAGAAATGGTTGATTCTAATTTTATTCAAAATTTTATCGGCCGACAAGCCCTAGGGCAAAAATTAATTAAGACTTAAATATTTTACCATAAAGCGTAAAACTATACTTAATAATTAATAATTTAATTCAAGCAAATTCATACAATAAAATTAGGGTTTAATAACAAATTAAATCACAATTATACCCGTAATAACAATTCCATACTATAATTAAATTCCTAACATTAAAATTTATACCTATTTCTTAATTATCTCCTAATCAATTTTTATTTTAGAAAAAACAATAGGTTTTTACTTTAAATCTTTTCCCAAAATATTTTTCAATTTTTCCTTTTTCTTTTTATTCTTATTTTCTTTCTTTTTCTCTTTTCTTTTCTTTCTTTCTTTCTTTCTTCTTTTCTTTTTCTCTTTTCCTTTCCTCCTCTTCCTTCTTCCTCCTTTCCTCTGTTTCCTTTCCTCTCTCCTCCCTTCCCGCTCTCTCCCTTATTCCATCCTCGGCTCTGCCTGGCCGAGCCAAGGCCGAGAATGCGCGCACGGGGCACGGCGCCATGGGACGAAGGGGGAAGGAGGGCTTACCAGCGGCGCGACACGAGGACGGCGAAAACAGAGGCGGCGCAAGGTGGCGACGGAGCGACACTCGGAAAAGAAAAAGAAATGGAGGGGGAATAAGAGAGGGACAAGTGTGGGGACGAGGAGGGGAGGGATGGGGCTTTATAGGCACAGCCGGGGGGAGAAATGGCGACGGGACGGCACGGCGCGGTAGAGCGATGGAACGGTGACAGCGACGTGCGGCGCGGGGCTCGGGGGAGCGCGGCAGGGCGATGGCGACGTTGGTGCAGCGATGGGACACGACACGGCGCAAGCAGAGGGGACACAGGGCTCAAGGCGGCGCGGTGCGCGCAGTAACGCGACGCGCGGCACGCAGCCGCGCGGGGCTCGGGGACCGGGCCGAACACCTTGTGCATAATGAATAGTATCATTTTCCATTTTTCCCTCCTTTTTATTTATTTTTTATTTAATTATTATCATTCATTCCTTTTGCATTTATCCTATAAATTTAAATATAATTTTTGCCCAAATGTAAATCTAATTAAATTTTACATTTTGCCCAACTTTATTTTTTATAATTTTGTTTTTGTTTATAATTAGCAATTTTTGTATTTTTGATGAATTTAAATACCATTTTGATCCAAGGTAAATTTTTATTAAACCTTAGCTTTCCTCCAATTTGTATTTTTACAATTTTATTTCTATTATATAATATTTGAAATTTTCCCTTTTTTTAGGGTTTTTAGACCCTCTACCGACTTTCCTTTTTGAATAAATAATATTTTATTCATAAACTCGGCAACAAAAGACTTGCAAATAAGAGACAAATAAATACGATGCAAAATTCAAAAGATTTTTATAAATTTTGAATTTTAGATTTTGATTTTTAAGCCTTCGAATTTTAGGGTGTTACAAATGGTCGGAGGGACCCGTTGGGAGGTCATGTAGAACATGATGGGGTAGGCCAAATCTCATTCCTCGTTGCAAAAGCATCGGTCCGGCTTAACCGAGTGGTCCTCGACGCTCGTTGCTCCAAGTGAATCTCCTATTCTGCAACGGGATCTCCCGCAAGTCGCATCGTTGGATGGTGGCGCGGAACCTCCTCATACTGGCCAGGTTTAAGTTATTGTTATTCTTATCTTTTGCACAGTAGATCATGTTGAAGTTGCCTAGAATCAGCCATCCCCACAAGTGCCGGCTTTAAAGATGCGATGTGACGAAGAAAGGCTCTCTTTAGGCTGTGCCTTGTTGGGCCATAAACTCTGTGAGATGGAAGGTTCATCCTGACAGAATAGTCGTCACTTGCATGGTAATTGAGAAACGACCAACTAAAATGTATTGAATGTCAAGTACTCCACTGTTCTAAAGGAGCAGGATGCCCCCTCTCGTACCCTTGACAACTTATATGCGAACTTATCCAGCTTATAGCCCAAAAGCATGCAAGCGTGTCATCTATTGCCTGCAGTTTTGTCTCCTGAAAACACGCTAGATTGCACCTTGTGTCCCGCATGAATTCATGGATCGCACTACATCGTGCCGATGAGTTTAGACCTCTAACGTTCTAAAAATAAAATTTAGATCGTCTGTCATCATGAAACCTTGGACAACTCGCAAGTATTGTACTTGATCCAGGGGCTTGCAAAGCACTTCACCCCGGTATTGCATATTTTTGCCAAAAGAAACTTGTAATCGGCCTTATACTAAGGCATGGTCTTTTGCAATTTTTTCGGTAGCGAGCTTCCCATTTAGCCGGCATCCGTAGTAGGTAGTGTGAATTTCGGGCTTTTGGGCCATATTTGTTAGATGTGCTCTTCGGCTAAAAGAGACAATATTAATTGTGCAAAAACGGCCCACAGGCCTGTTGAACATGCCCGGCCCATAGCCAACCGAAGGCCTCCTTAGACCTGAAAACCCCCGGCCCACGCCGCATTCGGCCGCCAATAAGCCGGCCCAAATAAATTTTGCGACCGCCCGGCCCGCGCGGCCCAGTAGCCAGCCCCAGCCCTTGCGCCGCTTAAGCCTGCACACTGTAGCATGCACCCAAGGTGCTCGATGCGGTGCTCGTCCTGAGGAAGCCGCTCGCCTGGCAAAGAAAAATGGGGATTCCGCGCTATCCGCCGCCCCATCAACTGGATCTTGGCGCGCAAGACCACACTGCATGGCCCTCTCCCGCGCGCCGGATGCACAGGAGGTCAGGTAGGAGTCGCCGCCGATCACGAAGGACGTCGCCGCCGTTCAAAGCAAAAGCAGTCAATCGTCGAACGGCAGCGACAAGAAACAATACAGCAAGTCTCTTCAGCAGAGCACTTAGGCATAATAGGATGCAATCTTCCTTAGATTGATTACAAAAGGCCGTTCTTGATTACGCGATCAGTTCTTCCAAATCCTCAGCCGCCTCGGCCACCCCTTCTCCCACCACAGTGGCCAGCGCGGCATCGACGGCCTGTTGCGCCTCGTCGTCCAAGCCAAAAATAGCCGTCAAGGCGGCGATGATGTGCGGTGGTAAAGGCCCGTTGAACATGGCTACCGGCATCGCCATTAGACATGATCAGCTGCAAAGCACATTGGACAGTTTAGAAACAATTGTTTCCAGTATGACAGAGTTTGTCATTCTTCTTGGTGGATGCGAAAGGATGTCTCCTAAACCCTATGACACATATCTTTACTTTGATAACTTCATGTTTGGCCGGCAAGTGGAAAAGCAGCAAGTCATCAATATCTTACTGCAAGAAAATCTTCCACATTTTGCTCCAACTGTTCTCCCGATCATTGGCCCTACTAGAGTCGGAAAGAGAATTCTAGTTGCACACGTGTGCAACAATGAGATAGTCCGATCACACGTCTCATCAATCTTACACTTGAATGGTGAAAACATTAGGAAAATGGAGTGTAAAAGTTTTAGTGAAAGGAGGGATTTGGTTGTGGTTGAGTTTACAGCAGATACAGATGATGAGAATTGGAACAAGTTTTATGCATCATGCACACATATGGGAAGAGGAAGCAAGATTATAATTGTAAGTGAGATTGAGAGGATATCTAAGGTTCGGAACCATAAGGCCAATTCATCTTAACAGTTTGTCACCTGAGGAGTATAGCTACCTCTTCAAGGTTCTTGCATTTGGAAGCACTAACATAGAGGAGCATCCTCAATTGGTATCTATAGCAAATGAGCTGTCAGTGTTGCTCGGTGGCTCGTTCGTCGCAGCGAATGTGTTTGCGGATATATTCAGAAATAATCAAAATGTTCACTTATGGCTCCATGTCTTGAAAAAATACAGAAAAATGATTCAGAAAAATTTCTCAGAGTTCAAAGAACAACCTAAGCTTCTTTTGGACAAAGAACATCATATAGATATAACCAAACTTGCATTGTCATCCTCTCCACTTCACCTCATGCCTCCTCATTGTGAAGACGATCAGTCAAACAGGAGCTTAACCAAGGTGATGTTTAGTGACCTCATAGCTGACTCTGTTGTTATACCAAAGGAGAACTTTGAGTTAGTCGCATGGAAATCGCGGATACCCTTACAGAAGGTTTGTCAACATTGTTTCGAATGATGTTGAGAATAATTTTCATCATAAAGACTCACCTCTCAAGAAGTGTCAAAAATTAGATAAATAACATGATAGCAAATGAAATCAAGCAGTCTATAGCTTTCTAAAGAGAAGTCGAACAAAATTATAATAATATAGTTGTATTTCTATTTGATAATTAAGGAGATAATTAAGGAAAGTACCGGTCAGTGATATGTCATTGAAGTAATCATAGAGACTATTAGACTATTGTATATCTATACGATGTGAATTTGTGAATAAAGTGTTACTCCATTTCCTCCATTTCCTCATATGGATATTATTTCCTCAGATGAATATTATTGTTGTTATATATTATTCATAATCATGTCTCATGGATTATGGTACGAATAAACTATTCAATATTTGAAATGCATGTTGGTTTACTTTCTGTTGATAGATCCATCCATAGATATTGAAATGATTGTAACAAGGCATCAGTTGGTCTCAAGTGTTACGGTGCAGAATCATTGAACTTGAGATCATTTTAGTTATCAATATATGTAGTAACTTACTTATGGATTGACAAATGCTACATAGCTATAAAAAGGCATGATCAAACTTTGTAAAACTTGATTGCACAGATTCTAGCTGACAAATAAGAGAGAACCAACTTAGTATCAATTGATAGTGTGGCCTACCATTCTTAATGCATTAGCCGATGCAATATTAAACTAGCATAAGGCATGTTTTACAGTTTGAGACAACATAGGGCTCTAAACATTAGTCCACTAAAATAATCATTTATTATCCTTCTCTCAAAAAATAATATTCTATTACTCATCCCTTTCCACAACCACATGCACTAAAAATAATGCCACTGCGCCTCAATTTGTATGCCCTTCATGCCACTGCAGTCAAGCTGATATGAGATTGTTGTTAAGCCAAAAAGAAGGCGTTACTGCCCTTCTTTCTTGCCCTTCCATTGTCTCCAACTTACCCTCCTGCTCGTCTCTTTCTTCTTTTTAGCATCATCTTCCATGACCATGAGTTGATTCCTAGATTCGTGTGCATTTCCACACATCCTTGTGTAGACTATGGAAGATCAGAAGAAATTGGCAGGGTCATCACCTCTCGCTAACACATTTGCCCACCAAGCAACCATTTCAAAGCTAGGGGTGTACACATTTCAAGACTGAACACAGTACTGACCAACAAAGAACTTTCAACTTTGAACTGAAA
This sequence comes from Oryza australiensis, assembly GCA_019925245.2. Lineage (NCBI taxonomy): Eukaryota > Viridiplantae > Streptophyta > Magnoliopsida > Poales > Poaceae > Oryza > Oryza australiensis. Next base: position 1,089,740 of record JAIFGZ020000486.1, on the reverse strand, counting down.
TGTTCATTTGCAGCCAAGAAATCGCCCTCACAGATGACTTTTGAGGGAGTTGGCAGGAACTCAGCCTGATCGAAAATGAAAAATTGGTGTTACACTGAGAACAGCACACGCTCCTGTGCTACCCTAAATGCTTCTATTAATTAATTTATAAACATGTGTGATCTTCATTACAAAACACAATTCAACAAGATAGAAGATAATAAAAGAATTGCTCATTAGTGGTATGTCAAGATGACAACAATCAAAAAGAGCACCTCGACTACATGCACATTTCAAGGCAAGACAGGTGAGCATATCAGGATTACACAAAGTGGGATAAAGTAAAATACCATAGCAGCATGAGATTTTTCACATTGGAAGTGGTAATGCCTGCAAGCTCTTGGATCATATATTGATATCTGCTCGGTTCGTTCTACTAATGCTTGCGTCAGGAATTGCCGATGAGGAGAACCTGTGATATCTATAGTTCTCTGAAGACGACGACATTGGCTGCTGCGGGTAGAGAGTGGGTGGTGGAGTTAGGTTCCGCTGAGCAGGCAATGGCGTAACGCCATTGTATTTGTAACTCTGGCCAGCGTAGCTGCCAAAAGAAATGAAATAAAATGTGTTAAAAAGATGCTGCAAATCAAACACCGATGATGGAACAACTGTGTTTGTTCCTCATGTATCTCCAAGTAGAACCAACAGTTGCAAATGAAGAAATCATGTGCGCGTGTGCATGTTGTCAGCATTCAGCACTACGGAAGGCCTCACCTTTTCCTTTGAAACAGGTCATCATCATTTGTCGTTTCTACAGGAAGAATGGTATCCTCTCTGGGAGTGAGGGACCATGGGCTAGGAGCAGGAAGCTCGTTTGAAAAATATCTTCTCCTTATCAACTGTAATATGCATGTTATCGGCATTAACAACTAATAATGCATTGTAAGGATCGCCATTTGTTAGTCAAATTGGCAAAGATTTAGTTGCACGAACCATGCGAAAGAACTTAACCAAAGCTTCTTTGTCATATCTTGCCACTTTAGCAGCCTGTATTCAAATGTCAACATGTCATTCCAAAATTTCTAAATATTTAACATGTGGATGGTGAGAATAGAGAAATATTAATAACTCCTACCCCTAGTCAGACTGCCTACTGTCCACCACATTATAGCAAGACAATAAAAATTACAGATAAAGGAGTAAGGTGTTGAATAGCCAATATTGAATAGCAAACAATATAAGACGTTGAAAGAACCTTGCTGATACCTACAAAAAAAACTTTACCGTGAGCAAACCAGAATTGCCAGGGAAGCTCTCTGCAAGTGGAAGTTCTTCACTGGATGGAAGTAGGCCTTGCTTCTCAACCCATTGACGAGCAACATCAACAAGATTTCCACTGCTAACTCTTTTACCATCTCTTGGAGCAATATCCACCTTGTTTGCAATCACTAAGTAAGGAACCGGAAGGCCTCCTGGACCACCAGACCCAAGAGGAGCTGAGAAGGTCCCTGATTCAGCAACCTCCACTGCCCACTTGTTCAAATTTGTCTTTGTCTTCCTCTGAGAGAGGTCATAAACAAATATGACACCTGGTGAATAATTTTAAGAGGAGGTGAATACAGGAAATGTAATATATATTTAATCAGCAACGAAAGAACAAATATATATATTTGAGATCCTTAGACAAGACAGAATAGAGCAAGCATGGATTTTGTCAATTTAAAAATCTAAAAAGTATATATTAATATGTTGATTCATACAAATTTGTATTAAGTTGTACAAAATGTGCAGAAGTCTTGATAATACAGGTTGAGGAAAATAACAATTGAAACATGTGGTGTACACTACAGATTGCCGAATGAACTAGTCGGGGGTTAAAACAACAAAAATAGTATGTTGGTCAAAAAGTGCATAAAGTGCCTACCATTAATTTGTGAATAAAAAAGTGATCGGCACTCTTTGTAGCGCTCGTGTCCTGAAACGTCCCAGAGCTCAACAAAAAGTTTCTTTCAGCATCACCCTTAATGCTATTAATGCTATTAGAAGAACTTCCAGGACTTCCATAAGTAATATGCTGAAATAGAGGGAAGACTTCAATAAAAATATACTGCCAACAAATTGTAAATAAGGCAAATATTGCACTGCATTACTTACTTTAACATCAACTGTGCATCCAATTGTTTGGGGTGGTCGAGCAATTGCAGAGCCTTTCAGAATGAGATGAACCAATGATGATTTCCCCACACCTAAAAAATGAACAGGGGAAAAGTATCATGTACCGCACAATTGAACAATTAAGGGAAAACTGGTAGAAACATACTTGAGCACCCATATGAATTACTCCAAGATGCAAATTCTAAAATCTCTTGGCCATTTCAACAAATACTTCTCCAAAATTATATCAAATTTAGCAGTTCACAGCATGTATGTGATGGGCAACTGAAAATCCATACAGAGAATACAGGGACATATTTGAGAGGTTCTTCAATTTGTCTAGAGAAGAAATGCATCAGCACGCACGTATTTATTTCAGACAATGACTAAGCAGTATCCACTCTTTAATTTTCTTAGACCAACTTCATATATGTTAGTGCAGGACATCATTAACAGAAGAATGAGCCATCATCAACAATTTATAACAGTTGGACTAATGTTTGTGAGCTCATGGCAATGCCATCTGCAACATGACATGTGCAACAGCAGCAGCCGTTTATGTGTGGCTGCACCCAGCAAGCTAGCAGTCACAAGGCAGAACACCAGATGGCACATCTGGATTCTAGACACTGGTGTATAGGGCAGCACCAACAGCAGATAACATCTCAAACATAAGTTTATTTATAGTTGTCTTTTGGTTGTGAAATGCATGCTGGCTATTAGTGGCATCTTATCATGTCATCCATTAGTAAGAATAAGTTTGTTAGGAGAAGGCCCTATATTAGATGGCACAGATGGTTCGTGTGAGTTCAGGAAAGATGAATAAACAAGTTCCGAAAGCCATTATGTAGTATTCCCTTAACTGGCTATTCTAACAGATTTGCTTGAAGTCATCGCTGTCCAACCACCTCCAAACAGATAACTTTATAGCCCTGATGCACCAGCATACATCACAGACAAGTTGACAAAAATGCGCAATTTGGATTCAGAAGAGAAAAGATGGTACTTATGATTAAACACTCATAGTTTAGAGAATGCAGTAATACGATTGGACATGGAAAATAATTCAGAAATCTTAAAAGAAAAGTTTGTGTTGACATACTATGTCCTACATAGTTTAAAAACTTTATGGTCATTTGGGACATCATTTGGCACAATCATATATCTCATAAAAAGGAAAATTTGTTCACATGTTTTTAGGTGTATATGTTAAAGTGCCCAATGTCATGGGGTAATTTTGGGACATTCTAACACACTAACATAACTATAAGCAGCTATTCATATTTGAATCAATGCAATTACTCGACACAAACAAAAGGGAATTCTTAAGGAAACAATGTGAGATTGGGGCATCATGTTTATTGGTGGGTTAGTAATGTAACAGTGGAAGTTGCTAAACTCAACATACACAGAGACCATAGATATGCTTATAATTTGCACGCTATCCAAGCTGTCTATAGGCGAGATCCTTATAGTTAAAGATTCAAATCCAACTCACTTTTCATACTTCGGATTCCAGAAATCCAATTGCATGGTATGTGGACAGGTGTGGTAAAGGAATCATAAGCGTATATGCTCCATGATGACAGGTCACAAGCATAAAAACAAATGTGCAGATTGAGAATATGTCACCACAATGGCTTCCTTTTCAAGTTGATGGTTTTAGTCTGTGGGCAGCTAATTTGCGCCAAAATTGAATATACTGTTCACAATTTGAGCACATAGCTAAACTGGATTGTGTAATAACCGGTGTTAAATCAGAAAGATCCATGCATATATTGTACAGCTTGGAAGGGCAATGAAGAAAATTCATTAGTGCAAAAATGCATGGTTCAGGTCCTAAGAAAGTAAAGCAGCTGTAATTTGTCTATGTAGTCGATGCATATAGGTAGAATAAGTAGTTATTTCGAATCCAAAAGATATGCTCTTTGAAAGTAGATTATGCTACAGCAAAACCAAATAACCTAACTTCATTAGCCAACAACTAGTCCCAAAAAAGTAGATGCTGCTGAATTGGTTAGTGATCAAATTTAGCCAAGAACTGAACACTCTTGTCATGATTCATCAGAGTATCAGACGAAACCTGTCACTACAGTTTGCAATTTCCCGGCACTCGCTCACCAATCCACCATCCCTGATCTAAAGCAAAGAAAAGACATCATCTTGTACTTGTATCGCAACCAAAAAGAGGAGGACTTGCTTACCTGAGTCGCCGACGACGAGCACGCGCACCTGACCGCAGGGGGCCGCCACCGTTGACGTCCCGGCCTCCGCCGCTGCCGCCCCCGCCGCTGTCCCTCCAGAACCTCATCTACCTCCTCCTCGCCGGCGGCGCCCCCAAGAAAGAACCAGGCAGCAGCAGCAGCGACGTGGACTGCTAGATCGCCGGATCCTGAGGCGGCGACGCTGGCCGCATCGAAGGAAGGGGAGGGAGAGGATCCGGGGTTGTGGGAGTGGGGAAGAGATCCTCTGGTTGGTGGTCGTGGGGATCCCCGGTGCTGCGGGTGGTAAGTTTGGTCGGATCGGCCGCCGTCTTTCTTGTGCTGTTGTTCTTGGGCTCTTGGCTTCCTCGGTAAGAGGATGGTTGCGGTTGAGTGTTGTTTGGATTTTTTTCATTAAGGTTTGTTTAGTTGCTGTAAAGTTTCGTAAACTTTTGAAATTTTAAATATTTTTGAGATTTTGAAAAGAATTAAACATCCATGTGTAAAGTTGAGTTGTAAAAATTTTAGTTTTGGGAGGGCTTTGGCCAAAAAAGTTGTAATTTTTTCTTGGAAAAAGTGTTTACTCACCCTACCCATGCGCACACAGTACTCCATCCTACCCCGCACGCACATGCCCTTCCAAACCACTTTTCCTCTCCTCTCCTCACAACCGCCAGCATCAGCACAGCTTGCCGCCGCTCTCCCCCGCCGCCCCCGCTCTCCCCCTCTCGCTTTCCCGCCGCCGCACCCGCTCTCCCCGTCACCGCCCCGCTCTTCCCCACCACCGCTCCCGCTCTCCTCCGCTCTTCCCGCCGCCGCCGCTTCTCTCCCGAGAGCGCTCTCTTCGCAAGATTTGTCGCACGGCGCCGATGAGCGCCTCGTCATGAAGTCCATCGTCCCCGTCGTCATGGCGGAGTGCTCGGTATCTACGCCTCATCATCCATGGCCGTGCGGGGGCGACCGCGACGGTTGTCGTCGTCGCCGAGGAGGATGAGGCGGTCGGCCGCCGTGGAGATGAGGAGGAAGAGGGAGCGAGCGACGGCGCGGAGCAAGAGCCGTCGTGCTTGCGGGGAGGTGGCGGAGAACGGCGGCGGCGCGGTCGCAGCTTGTTGCCGCTTCCTTCGTCGTCGCCGAGCTCGCCCTCGCGGCCGTCCGCGTCCCCGTCGCACCGTCCACAGGGACCTCCGCCACCGCATCCACGCCGCCAGCGGAAGGAGATAGGCGAGCTCCGCGCCCGGACGTGGCCCTGCAATTGGTTGTGTTCTTCTCTTTCTAAAATTTTTGTCAATTGAGAGGAAAGAAAAGGAATTGATACATGCATAGGGAAAAACAAATTTGTGGAGTCGATTGATGCCCGCTCGTTGCCCTATGCCGATCGATCTCAATTGTGTTTTTTTTATTTTGGTTTTGATTTTACAGTGTGAAATTTTTTGGGAGAGGTAAATCTGTCTTCTTTGCAACAGATAAAAACTTTTGGGAGAGAACTAAACACCTTGTTTTGTGTAAAATTTACACCCAAAAATTTTAAGGTGCAAAGTTACACCCAAAATAAGTAACTAAACAGGGCCTAAGTGAAATGTATTTTGGTCTATTTTTTTAACTTTGTACAGCCTTTTATCTAATATTTTTTTACTATAAGATTATCTTTATACCACTCTAAGTGACTTCTCTATCCCTTCGTCTGGCAAAGAATAGCTTACATGTAAGTCAAAAAGATCATAACTCAAAAAATGTTTTTTTATAATCCAAAATGAAAAAAATACAAAATAACCTAGCTCAAAGTAAAAAAAATAGCTAAAGATGGTCCAATGTAAAACTTTGATAATAAAATATGATCTCAAGTACAATCTCTCTTTTTAGACTTCGTTTAAAAAATCAGATTTTACAAACATGCTAAAGTACAAACGAACATAATCACAACGTATATTGTCTACCACTAAATAATAATCAGCTATTAATGGGAGTACGAGCACATGGACCAGTCTAGCACTAAAACTTGAGCACATATTTCATTGTAAGAATAGTGAAATCAGACCAATTGAACAACACTCGCTAGTGGCTGACGCAGACGACACTGTAAGCGAAGATGAGGTAATGCACACCGTACGAACAGACGACGCAATGCTCTGGGCTAGTTATGGCTTTGGCAGTGGCAGCGGTGAAATTCTTGAAGTGTTAGAAATTAAGTGGCAAATATTAAAAAGTGTTACGAACTAAGTACATACATCGAGAATTCTTCATCACCACACTCAACTACTCAAAGAGACAATGCCCCATAATAAATTCGTGACTCTTGCTAAAATATTATTGAAAGCACATCCACATAATGCTAAAATTAGCACTTGACTAGTTTATTGATGATATGTCTTAGAGGCAATCATAGAAATGATTAAATCACATGCTATGTTTACATATTTATTATGCATTATTTTTTGAAATAGATAACTTGCTATTGGTTAATGGAATGTGATTCGTTCGTGAGACTATTTATGTTGTATGTTACTATTTTAAAAGGATTCCTGATCAAATATTATATTTGAAATAAAATATGGTTCAATGATCAGTATATGTATTGATTAATGAGCATGTCTCATAGATCATGATATGGATATACCAAATAAATGATGTGGACATATGTTGGAGAACATGTTGTTGGATATACACAACATGAGACATTACAAGAGCTATATGTGATGTGTCATCAATGGTCTCATTTAGTGTTGGTATAGAATCATTAGGCCTAAGATTATCATGGTTCCTGACATATGTAGTAGCTTGTTTAGGAGCTGCCAAACGCTACTCCATAATGGGGTAATTATAGAAATAGTCTTCGAAGATGCTATGAAATATTTAATGGGATATAAATAATCAAGATGGGATTTGCCCCTCCTATGAAGAAATATCTTGAGCCCCTCGATGTTATAAATTATGAAAGTGCATAGCCATGCCAAAAGTGATCGAGGAGTCAATCATAGGTTAAGTAATCTATCACAAGATCGAGTGAATGATTGAGCTATTAAAGGATGACACATATCTAGTCATAAGCTTAATCGATATCGTGACACAAAGGGATTCATACAAGTATACATTAGAAGTCCAGCTTATATGACTTTTATGTATGCCCGGTGGGTCAATATGTTCTGCTAGGAGCCACTGTTGCACGTGGACCGAAAAGGAATTTTGGGTTGCAACCGAGTGTATATAAACCTGTAGGGTCGCACACTTAACGGACCAGAATAAGTGGATTGGATGGAGATCCAATATGTGCTCAATTCCGATAAGGATCCGAGTAGGACTCCTATTGGCCTTGGAGGCCCAGTTATATTCTTGGGGTAATGATACTAGAGCGAGCAAGAAAACCCTAGCCGTCACTTTTCCCCAAGCAAAACCCTAGCCGCACGTGGGCGTTAGCATGTCCGCACGTGGCGTTCTATCCCTGGACGTGTGGATACGGGTAGAGGCGCCACTAGTTTGCAATGTTGATCAGTGTGGGAGCATGGCAATGCGAATGCACGAGGAGGAGAAGGTTGGCATGTTGCGATCGACTCTACGTCGTCGATGTTCCTTTGGCTTCTTAGCACCTACTTTCGCTGCACAGCGCTTCGATTGGTAGCAATTCATGATCTCATACTAGCATGGTTCCTAATTTACGTGGTAGAAAGTTTTTGATTTATACTATCGTAGCCTACCTGTATATATTTTCACAGCTGTCTAACTGGGAAAAAAACAAAATCATGACCTTGGCTAGTATGGTTCAGTTAAAAGATTGAGCATACAATCATATCCGAAAATCCGAATGAATCGTCCATTTTCTTAGTTCAATTAAAGGAAAAGGTGTGTGATCAAATCAGGAAAAAACAGATTAACCGCCGGTCTAGAAAAAAATGCTAAAGACCAAATATTAAACACTAGTGTAGAACAACTCATCTATGTTGAGCGGGAACCCTCATTTGTGTTGGCTCTTGATGGTCCTTAACGACTAATATCCGATCGTCAATCCCTGCATAAATGGAACAAACTATGCTCATCAACATAGTGGTAAGGTTATTTACTAACTCTTTTCATGAGTGTTGGTGAATATTTGTATGCAGGTGAATAATATATCGAAATGAAGCTAAAGTGTGCTTTCGTGGCGAAGAAACACAACTCCAACCAATCGGCGATCGCCACGTCAGCTTCCCACGGTCTGAGGGCCCACAAGTTGGGTGAAACCGCCTTAAAGTGAGGCCAAACACCCGGGAACCGCCTTACGGGCCCACATGTCAGCACCAGGAGAAAGTCGGTGGGGATTGGCACCGACCAGGGTTCGGCCGAACCCTGGTTCGGCCAAACCAGAAAGTCGGCCGATCCCCCCCAACTTCCACATGGCGCATCCACAATGCATCCCAATGACGGTTATTAACCGACCTACAGCCATCATATGGAGTTATTTAAGGAGGGCACTCACTTCATTTCAACACATCTCTAAGAAGATTAAAGCTTCACTCCAAAGGCTTAGTGAATAGGTTAGAGAGTGAGGGGAAGCTCCGAAAGGAGTGCCCAAAACGTCGAAGTTTTCTCCGAGCGGTAGTTCGAAGGACCACCTCCATGACGTTGCACATTTTTTGCACGGGAATGATGCAAGAAATGCAGCAAGACCTCATATGGTTCAAACCAAATTTGGTTTCGCTCGTCATCATGCTTTCCCATTGCACGGTTTGCAACTCTTATTTTTGCACCTCACATACTAATAAATTTTTCTAGCACTATGAGCATGAGCCTAAAAAAGAAAAATCAACCTTGGAGACATGACACATGATTGGTTGGCTTACATACACTTTATTCCATGACTTGCACTCATATACTGTGAAATCAAATATTTAGGGATAGCATGTCATTCGGGATATTGATCTATGCGAGATAGTCTGGTAATAAGCAACTTTGTTTCATGCTGCATAAAAATGCTTGGAAATTTTATTTTATAAAATTCAAAAACCATAACTTTAACTCCTCGATGATGTTTTCTTCCTACCAAGGCCATATGTCGAATTACATGATCAAACCTTATACATATGCTACTTGCTATCATTTTGAGTTTGGTCAAATATTACACTCTTGGTAGAATCTTTTCATGTTCTCGTTGATTAAAGTCTTATGCATATCCACCACATAAAAAATTTGCTATCCCTCTACATTAGAGGTTTAGTCAAAAATATTTCCACTTTGTCTACATCCATATATATATATATGCAGATTTCTACTCCGGGAATTTGCATCCACTTTAGTCATCCACAAAATAAAGACTCCAATCAATTAGTGATCCTCCTACCCATGCCAAATGAGACATGAGCTATAGAAATATAGAATAAAAAGATTCATGATGCTCATGAAAAAGAAAAAAATCTTCTAGAGCAGAATGACTATTGAAAAAAAAAGAAAAAGAGAAAAAAATCATAGCCATGTTCTCTAAAATAAAGTAGGAGGAGGATCATACGATCCAAGGAGCCGCCAAAACAATTATTTTTCTTTTTCTATTATTTCACCCACATATTCCTATCCATATAAATATGCACAAACTTGGTCATGAGTACATGATTAGTTTTCTTCTTGGATCTTTTATTTGACTTTATAAAATATTGGATGCAAGTATGCCGCATGATTTTCCCTACCTTGAGCTCCACATAAGCTTTATTAGAAATAGGAGAATTTTGGGCGAGCATTGCCCAGTGAGGAATCAAAAACTCAAGTGACATGAGAAAATCATCAAAGGAGTAAAGTCATGTTTTTTATTTTTTGAAAACTTATCAAAACCCCAAGTTATTTAATGCAGCAGAATCATAGTAGCTTATATCCATACTATTCTATTTTTTAATACTTAGAATTGCATGGTAGACACATATAGATTCACAGTTATGACTAGGTCTAGGAATAACTTGTATGTTTGCTCTACACCAAAATTTATCATGATCCACCTTAGTATCTCGGCCTTGACTCGAGGACGAGCAAAGGGCTAAGTGTGGGGGAGCTTGTTGACGGTCCTTAACCACTAATATTCGACCGTCAATCCCTGCATAAATGGAACAAACTATGTTCATCAACATAATGGTAGGGTTATTTACTAACTCGTTCCACGAGTGTTGGTGAATATTTGTATGCAGTGTTAACGACCAAATTTGGTAACCAAATCCCCGAGTTTGAAGCGTGTTTGAAGCGTAGATTGGAGCGGAATCGGGAAACACGCAATCTACGTAAACAAAGGCTGCATCGGCTAAGTCCGACCGGTTGCGAAGCCGCCGGGAGTCCGAGTCGTACCTAGATAGCCGATAGCTGATTCCGATTGAAGACGGAGGTGGAGCCAATCCCGAAAGGAAAGCTTAAAGATAAATTATTGGATTCGGTTTCTAGAGTGCATTAAAGATATTGCCATCTACGGATAAGGTCCTACAAAGACAATTGTATTTTTAAGTTAGGATATTTTGATAGCTTTCTTTATAGATAATGTCGGTTTGTTTAGAGATTTAATCGTAATAGGATTCGTGTCCGTTACGGACTCATTGTATGTCCAGGTATAAATATGACCCGAGACCTTGTAAAAAGAACAACACACATCAATACAACTTCGGCGCATCGCCAACCCTTTTGTTTTACGTTTTCTTGACGAGTTCTTGCTTTGCTCTAGGGCTACATCGGCTTCGATCTCCGATCAAGGTAATTTCTTGTTACAAGTGGCTTGTATCATCGGGGTTAGTGCTTCCATCGTCATCACACTCTAATTCTGATGTTATAAACTGCTTAATTTATCATATGCAGCATATAATCTAAATCAATGTCTAGATCTATCTCGCGATCGGCTAATATCTCTTCGAGGATAGTAGCTGACAGAGCTAGATCCAGAGGTTGATTTAGATTATATGGTGTATCTACCATCTCAAGGAGTTCTCATTAGCCTAAATAGATCTCATACCAATTTTTGTACTTAATGCTGCATCAAGTTGATCTATTAAGTCACTCTTAGAGTTATATAGATCTGTTCGGTTCAATGTTTACTATTAGAGATAGTGCCAGGGTTTCAGCCGGTCTTACCTGTTTTGATCATCTTTGTGTATTATTATTACTAGATGTATTAAAATTGTATTTTATATTGAGATCTTAATCTACTTAAATGTGTTAAGCTCGGTATCAATCTGTTAGGTTTGTTAGTGATATGCCCTAGAGGCAACATGGAGATGTTGGATATCACGTCAATGTTTATGTATTTATGAATAAAGTGTTATTCAGTTCCATGAAATAGACATCTTGTATTGATCAATAAGTACATGACTTATTTATGAGACTCGATATGTATGAATCTATTTTTAAATGATCCCTGATCATATATCATATTATTGGAACTAATATGATTCTAAGATCGGCATGTTTATTGATTGATGATCATGTCTCATAGATCATGGGTATGGAGATACCAAATCAATAAACATGGACATATATGTTAGAGAACACATTGTTGGATAGACCCACCATGAGACACTACAGAAATTAATGTGCCATTAGTTGGTCTCAGGTAGTGTTGGTACAAACTCCTTAGACCTAAGATCACCATGGATTCCAACATGTGTAGTAGCCTACTTTGGGACTACCAAATGTTATTCCGTAACTGGGTAGTTATAAAAGTAGTCTTCGGGTTTGCTATGAAACATGGAGTGGGATGTGAGTGATCAAGATGGAATTTGCCCCTCCTTTGGAGAGATATCTTTGGGCCCCTCGAGGTAATAGATTATGGAAATGCATGGCCATGCTAAGTTGATTGAGGAGTCAATCAACAGACAGATAATCCAATACGGTTCGAGTGAATGGTTAAGCTATTGAAGGGATGGCACACATCTTGCCTATAGCTTAACTGGTATCGTGAGGCAAAGGGATTTGTGTACACATTACAGGTTCAGAGCCGATATTATATTCTTGTATGTTATGGTGTCAATATGTGCTGCTAGACGCCGCTGTTGGACTCGAGCCGACGATCGCCTAAGTTAGACTTTAGCCGAAACAGAGTATACCTGAACCTACAGGGTCGCACGCTTAAGAGGATAAGAATGTGCATTCGAGTTGGACTCGGATACGGCTCGATCGGATAGGGATCCGATCGGATAGAGTCCTATGGGCTTACGATGTATGGGCGGCCAACTCGTGAGATTCGGATAGGATCCGATTCAAAATAGAGTCCGATCGGCTACTAGTCCCGTCGGCCAACTCTATATAAAGGGGTGAGGGGTGGAGAGCCGGGTACGTCAATTGATTTGCAGTGCGCCAAAATCAATCTGATCACATGCGGCTTTAGAAGTCGTCGAGATCAAACTCCACGGAAACCTCCCCACCTTCGAGCCAAACCCTAGCCTTGCATCGCGTGCTAGCACACGGGTGTTCGGCGTTCGTCCCCGGACGTGTGGATACCGGTAGGCGCCGCTCGTTGCGCGCCGTTGATCCGCCGGACGGCTGTGGTGGAATCGAGCCGCATCGGACGCATCGGAGCGAGGCGTAAGAACGCGGCCGACGACTCGAATCGGTGATTGGTGAATCGGGTCCCAGGAATCGGCTACACTGTTCCAGATCGGATAGCCCGATTGGCTATTTCCGCCGCATACTCCAATCGGTAACGATCTATCGGCCCTTACTTGCAAGTGTTCCTGGTTTGCGCGATAGAAAAATTTTTATTTTCGGCTAGCGTAGCTTCCGCGTAACCCTTCAAGGTTGTACTAGCAGCCGATTGATCTTAGTTTAGCGTATTTAATTCAGATTAATATCTTTTTATAAAACATATCGGAGTACTAGCCGATTTACATTAGATCTGCGACATCGGCTAGGTTATAAATATATATAATTATTGTCCTAATGTACTTTTGGATCTAAGTGATTTATACTATCTCGGTATGCTACTGATGTATCCCAATTACTTAATCTAAATGTGCTTTGGGATAGCAATTATATATCTATTGATATCCATAGCCGATCGAGTAAGATCTAACCCTAACCAAATGCCTATTCTTTGTTTTCTTGTTGGTTACAGGATCAAACCAACTGGCATGCCCGCTCAATCACCAAAGGCGACCAATTTGGACCTCCACTGGAGCTAAGCAGATCTCTCAGGCCAGTGCATGTAAAAAATTCACACCAACAATAGGTGAATAATATACCGAAAAGAAGCTAAAGTGTGCTTCGTGGCGAAGAAACACAACTCAAACCAATCGATGATCACCACGTCAGCTTTTCGCAGATCGAAGGGCCCACAAATTGGGTGAAACCGCCTTAAAGTGGGGCCAAACACCCAGGAACCGCCTTAGGGGCCCACATGTCAACACCAGGAGAAAGTCGGTGGGGATTGGCACCGACCAAGGTTTGGCCAAATCAGAAAGGCGGCCGATCCCCCCCCCCAACTTCCATGTGGCACATCCACAATGCATCCCAATGACGGTTAGAGGCTAATGGCGGTTATTAACCGACCTACAACCGTCATATGGAGCTATTTAAGGAGGGCACTCACTTCATTTCAACACATCTCCAAGAAGATTAAAGCTTCACTCTAAAGGCTTAGTGAATAGGTTAGAGAGTGAGGGGAAGCTTCAAAAGGAGTGCCCCAAATGTCAGAGTTTTCTCCAAGAGGTAGTTCGAAGGAGTGCGGAGTCCTGTACCAACCTTCGGCCTTATACCTTGATGAATGCTTTTTTCAATAAAGTAAGTGTTCATGTTTACTTTGGTTGTTAAGAATTTACATTGAGTACTTTACTTTACTTTAATTTTGCTTGTGGGATCACCGCCCTAATTTGGGTGCTCTAGTACTAAGACCCCTGATAAAGATGGGTGTTCTTGCGCAAGGCTAGAGTAGTATTCGATAGTTTAGACGTGGTGTCTAGGCTAGAGTTTACCTTTGTTTGCCTCGTACTCCATGGGTGAGAGGTAGGCGGCAAGTGGTGACAGCCCTGTTCGTCCTTTGTATTCCTCCACGTTCGGGTACGGCGTAGAGCTGTAGGCCGGAGTCACTCGGCAGACCGAGTGTAAGCCGGCGCCCGAAGTAAGTAAAGAAAGTAAAGTAATTTTACCAGCTTCTTAGAGCCGCAACCATATAAATCCTCTCTATACCTTAGCCTACCTACTCTTGGATGTCCTTGGATGATCCTAACTCTTTGGTAATCCCTACCGTTCCTTGGATTCGATACCCCTTGGAATACTCCCTGGGTGAAGTGCTACAACGGTATTCCGTGCGCTTGCGAATTTTATCTGTGGACATTTCTTCCATGTTAGTTCTCGATGTTCTATCAGGATCAGTTTTATAACAAGTGGTATCAGAGCCTGCGGGGAGATCCATGGAGAGAGGTACGAGGGAGGTGCCTCACACTGCGCCAGGTTGCACATAGCGTCCCGAATAGGACATGGTGCAAGGTGGACCATGGCGACGATCAACGGAATTTGATCGGTGGATTCGTACACTTCAGACGATGGTCTGAACCATTCGATGGACTACTTCCAACAGGAGACGACCGATGTGGTGCCGAGGTTGATGACAAAGGGAGCGATTGGTAATCCAATCAATGGTGTCAGACACTTTGGGCAGGTGGCTCAAACTTTCCGATGAGCTACTTTCAACGGGGAGACGGTCAAACATGACACTCAGGGTTGATTGAAGCTGGAGGCAATCGACGTTTTGATTGGTGGAGTTGAACACTCCGGACGGGTTGTCCGGGCCTTTCGATGAGCTGCACTCGACAGGGAGATGGCCAGACGTAGCGCTCAGGTCGTTCGACGGCTAGGAAGATGGCATGTAATTTGTCGATTTTGGCTTGCGACTAGATTGATGGCATTCAATCGGAAGTCGGAGCGGGTGGTTCCTAGAGGCTGCGTTGGAGGGTGTTGTCGACAAGGTATTGCACGGTGGATTGCTACTTAGCAGCGTACAAGTGACGGGTGGCAGAACAGAGATGGTCAGATCAGCATAGGGTCGGCATAGATTGGCGACGAAAGTCGTTGACGATGTCGGTGGTCGTGTTGTGTGTACTTGCTCGGAGCCGAGGATGTCGTTGGAGTTACGTGAAGCTTGAAGTCGTGGTCATGGAGATGTGCACGATTTCATGTCAAGGCCGAGCGGCGACAAAGACAAGCAACGCAGTAGTAGCACTGGTTTTGGGATCGTACAGATTCGATTTGGTGGAGGCCATGGTAAACGAGTGGACAAACTCGACGTGAGCAGCGGAAGAACCAACTCAAGTCCTGGTACATGGAGGTTCGAGCAAATAACAAATTTAGGTTGGTGTGACATATTCGTCAAGGGGGAGTTTGTTAGAGTTTGTGTCGAATATGTGTACAAAGTCGGTTACAGTTTAGGACTTGAGTTGTATTAGGTGTTAGAAATAGAGTAAGAGTCAAACTCTATCCTAGGTTCTCTCTTAAATAGAGAGGCATACCGGTTGTAACCGTAAGGAGACGACAATAGCATAGGTGTGGGTACGACTAGTCGACGGCCTAGCCAGTGGAGGATCTTGGATACCCGGATACACTATAATATACTGGATCGGGGAGGAGCGCCCGTAATCAGTACCCCGAGAATGTAGACTTTGGCTGAACCTTGTTAATAAATATTATGTCTTGGTGTCGTTATCGTGTTTGAATTTTCTATGACGATTTTTTCGTGTTTGGTTCTTGATGTTCTGTCGAGGTTAGTTTTATAACAAAGCAGAAGGAGGAGGGTTCATCATTTAGAGTGGTCTGCTGACACAAAGTTGACAGAAGAGTTCAATATTACCATCTTCGTCTTCTCCTCCGGCCCCGGGATCTGGCACGCCGCCACATTGGACTCCTCCCTTGCGACAGCTATTTCGCTCACGTCTCGCCCCCGATGCGTGCACGGCTGCGTCTACCGGCTGACCAGATTCTCCGAAAGATTGCTCATCGTGGACACTGACGATATGGAATTGTTCATGTATGATAACTTCCCCCCAACCACAGGAGTACTGCATCACACCATTGCGGCAATTGCAGAGGCAGGGGAAGGCAGGCTTGGGGTGTTTAACATTGATTTTCACAATGTGAATCTCCTCTCTAGGGCGATCAGGGGCAGCGCCGATGAACAGTGGCGGCATGACAAGACTATCCCATTGTTCCCTGGCTACAATATTTGGAGCTTTGTAAATCACACTGATGGTGACGACCAGGGTTTGTGATTTCGCAGGGTCATGCCGTGCCGCCCCTCGGCGGCACGGCGAATTTTGCCCGGCTTTCACGAAAGCCCGCGAAAGCCGGCGGCAGTGAACAGTGCATGAATTTGAATTTGGAGAATTTCGCTCGTGCCGCCGATTTCGTTTATTTCGTGCGAAAACCGTGACTAATGGTGCGGAAAATTGCAAAACCGTCGCGAAAAATATGTAAATATTGTCCAAAAAATTAGGAATAAATACTAAAATTATTGAATACATAAATGTGATATTTGCACTAATATATGTGTGTAAAAAAATTTATAGTAATAAGTACAATATTGATATAAGTATGGTTGTATGAATTACGGGGGGAATACTTAATGTGATGTTTAAAATGTAGTAAAAAATCAAAAAATAATGAGATATTTTGAATGATAAAAACCTTTTGTGCAAATGAAAGATATAATAAACTTGGTTTTGCCAACTTCATGGAATAATTAGATTACGAAACAAGAACGAAATATTCGTCTTAGCATATGTTACAAAGTTGCAAATATGTCCCATAACATTACTGGAAATAAAAATGATAATAAGCATCTACATATTTCGCCATCAGATCTTGCAGTCTTCATGACCAAAGAGGTGAGCGGCTGAGCACGCGCACATTTCGCCCGAGTCCGGCACATAAATAGAGATATGTCAGCAGCAATATCAATTTTTGGCACAAATTAGAAGTACTCAATAAAATTGGCTAAGTATGAAATTTTTTGAAAATTTTGGCACGACCTTTGCTAATACTTGCCTATAGGACAGATGTACAATGAGTATACATTCCCCAGACAACATTCATAAAGCGACAACCTCATTATTCACCAACATAGGATACGAAGATATCACATAGTCACAATGCAATTAACATAGAGCTTAGAAACAAAGGAGAGGATACCGAATTGCTGTAGATATGCATTCTATTGATTCCATTGTCTGCACGCCGACGAATATTCTTCGGTGGACATTACCATTAGCCCATTAGTTCGGAGCAACTTCGCCTTGTACTCATTCCAAGTCTGTCCAGTCCAAGCAGCGTTGGTTTGCCACTGGCTGTAGAGTTGAGCGTACCACTGCGGCTCTTGCCACTCGTACACCCAAGTGATAGGAGGACTGTCAGCCGCACTCGGTCTAGGGTAGCTGTAAGTAGGATAAGCACTGTCGACACTAGATGAGCTGTAGTCTGTGTAGCTCGATTGCGACGGATACTCTGGCCATATACCGTATGTCGGATATTGCCCCCCATGACTCATTGTAGTGTGCCGTGAGCCGTGTCGGAGGTTCATAAGGGCCATGATCGGTGTCCGAGTTGCGTGGGTGAAGTCGTCTCACTGTTGAGTGGTACACAAGAACGATTAGAAAGTAATGATGTGTTCTTATAAATTTATTAACAATTCCGAATTTTGTGGAGTACCCGTGAAGTGGATCGGAGCCATAGGAGTTTCATCGCCCGTGGAGATGATTGTTTTGTCCTAGGTGCGGTAGTGTCAGCTTGCCCACCAGCGTTTCCTCCATCGTCCCCATCATCTCCTTCATCATCGTCCGAATCATCCTTTGACGAATGGCTGCTTTTTGTTGAGTCGTCGTTGAGGACTATTTTTGATTTTTTGCCTTTTCTCGTTGAAGGACCCTTCATTGTGTTTCTTTTCCCAAGGTGTGTGGCCCCCACATTCCTATCCGCCCATTTGCGAATAGAAGAATCCCCTGTGGCCTTCTTCAAATCATCCTTGTCTATTTGGTCCGTCACAAGCTGAGATGGAAGTGGGGTCTCACCTCTGTCGGAGTCCTCGTCAAGCACAAGGTCAGCATTTGATCTACCACTGTCCATCCAGGCCTTGATGTTGTTGTTAGTCTCATAGAATGAAAGATCCGTAAGTTTCTGAAGCGGGTCGTCGTCGTCAGGTCTTATGTATCCTCCAGTCTGCTTAATCCTCAGCCGGAGGTTGTAGTTCACGTACACTAGCTTGTTCAACTTTTTGTGAGTTAGCCTATTACGGACCTTGGTATGGATGAGTGCGAACGTACTCCAGTTACGTTCGCATCCACTAGATGAGCAGCAGTGGGAAACAATCCGTAGCGCAAGCTGCCGTAAGTTTGGCGTATCCGATCCGAACATTAGCCACCATTGTGCTGCACATTGATGAAAGTGTCGTTAGTTACACGTTAACCGAAAGAAAAGACGCATTACAAATTTACAGAATTAAATATTGAGTTTTACTTACAAGGTGATGTCCTTCTGTCCAAAGCCATCGTCTCTGCTAGGGGTTTGCTAAATTCCCCCAACTTTCGACGATAATATTCCACCTCATACAAGGGCGACGCCGCTGTATTCGTATCGGTCATCCACTCGAAGGCCTTGCGTAGGCCAATAAAGCATTGATCTGTCGTCACGAATCCATAATGTGTCCTTGGACTCAAGGCGGAAGCTGCAAAATTTCAATCGACATGGAAGTGTATATGAGTTTGTATTCCTAGTGAAAAAATAAAAATGTTTTTAATCACGTACCGCCCACATAAGAGTGTCCTCCACGACGTTCCTTGCGACGTCGCTTGACAATAGAGCTATACAAAGTGTACTTCGCCTTGTCGTTTGCAAATAAGCTTTCCCATTCACCTTTCAATATTTCAAATCGCATTAAGAACTCACTCATGTTGGGTATTTCATCTTGATCGCGAATCGAAGCAATGAATAGAGTGGTTGCACACTCCAACCACATACTCCAAAACTTCCCACCACTCCATGCTAGAGAGGCACCCATGGGCATATCGGCCTTCCGCGTCGAAACGAATTTACTATTCAAAAGACTTGCTGAGGCAACCCATTGCATGAACTGGTTTTTCTTTCTAAGTCGTCGAGGAACATGTAATTTGTTCCGAATCGGGTGATGTTCCACCGACAAGCTCTCCACCAATGGCCTCTTTCATCATAGCATGTAGTTTAGTGTGGTTATACAACCAACGACATATCTTCCTTGCACTTTCAATTACCGCCGTATGCTCGGGAATTTTTCCAATATCTTTTAATGCAAGATTTAAAGTGTGTGCCGCACAAGGTTGCCAAACAATATGAGGATATTCTTGTTTTACCAATTTGTGGGCCTTCTTGTAGTTTGCTCGCTTGTCCGTAATAATTTGAACAATATGCCCGGAACCAAAGTCGCGAACTACCTTCCTTATCTCCTACATCAATAAATATAGTAAAGTAAGCACTCGTCAATTGTTGTGACATAACATTAGTAGATGTAATGGGGTACTTATGGTTTGTAAGTTGACGGCGTCCTGGCTGAATGACGTAGCATCCACGGACTTATAAAAAACATCGTGCTATTACAATAGATCAAAAATTGATCACCGCCATTCCAAGAGGTCCAGTCCACGAGTCGCACATTAGGGTCACACCATATGTTGGCCAATCCTCCTTGAACTTTTCAAATTGCTTTTCCACGTCGCCACAGCTTGCATCAAGGTACTTGCCATCGATATCACGTCCGGTTGGGGACGTGATCCCTTCTCCCGCATTGCATAGATGATTTATTACTTCATCGCACGTACAATAAGTAAATGAATGTAAAAATGAATCGTAGGAAACATTTACTCACCCCACTTCTGTGTTTCCTTAACGGGACTGACAAAGTACGGATTATTCGCTTGCCATGGAGCAATGCCGGCAGTGTAATAAAACTTCGCCCACGTCGTTCCAATTGCGTCCTTAGCTAACTTTCCCTTCTTTGACCACCAACTTGTGTCAATCCTAGGCTGCACCGTTGATCTCGCCGAAGCGATGTTATAATCTCCCACACGCTGTTAAGGCGCTTCTCTACTCGAAGCTGATCGCCTCATAAAATCAGTGATGGGGTCACTTCCACCCCTAGAAGACTGTCTTTTTGATCGGGAAGGTGCGGCTCGCCCACTTGCACTTCCACTTCCACCTCCATGTTCGTACACACCACCTCTTTCTTCTACACCCCTTCTGTATTCCGCCTCGTGGCGCGATGCTGCCAACACTGCCTCCATCTGCTCTTCCTCGTCAGCATCTACAGTTAAATGAGTATATCTTCTTGTAGCTGCATCCTCCTTTCTTGCTTTCTCAAGTTTTCGTTCATCAGCAGCCTGCTCGTTTCTATCCAGGTGCCGCCTAAAGAAATCCCTAACATCGAGTGGAATGGCGGTGCAATACTTCACTCCTTCGCCACGGTGAGCCAAATGGAACTTAAATCTTGTGGCTCCACCCCCATTCCTCTTAGCATCACAATATTTGCAATGGAAATCACCACCTTGCCTTGTTCCATGTTCCCACACGATGTCTTGGTCTGCCATTTTGAACCTACAACTGACAAATTAACATGTAAAATATCTTAACAAATTACTAGCAAACATATGTAAGCATAACATTTAAGCATAACATATCATCAGTGATTCATCACAAGTTCACAGCTAATTTAATAAATCAGCTATCCAAACTTAAATTAGCGCTAACATGTATAATATATTGCCTATAAATTATAGCTAACATATGTAATATAATCTATGAGCTAACATATTGTCGTTCATAAAATCTGTAGGTTGCTTAATTTCACACATGCATAATACACAACATCATATAAACGCATCATATACACGGTGGTTTTTTTGTCACTTTCGTACGGTATGTATGCGCAACAACCGCGGCTTTCGCCGCTTCCCTCGCGAAAGCCGTCCCTGCCGAGCACGAAAGCCGTGCCGCCAACACCGCGCGAAACGACGCCAAATACGCGACGAATTTCGTCTAAAGCCGACGAAAGCCGACGAACGCCGACGAAAGCCATGGTCCAAAAACAAAAGGAAAGTTCGTACCTTCTTCCGCGGCTTTCGCCTGTGCCGCCGCGAAAGCCGCCGCTTGCCGCACAAAAAAACCGTCGCCGGCCGCGGTTCGCGCAGATCTGCCGCCGCCGCCGCTCACATGCGCTGAGGAATGGGGAGAAAATATCTGGTGCCGAATTGAAACCCTGTGAAGAGGGGTATACATGGATGGGGAAGGATTTGGGCTTCATTGGGCCGGATGAACAGTATAGCGCCAACAGTACAATTTTTCTTTTCTTTTTCCCAAAACTGAAAACGATTTTTAAGGGCCAAAGAGATGTGTATTTTCATATAAAAATACCATAATTCTTATAAAATCGAGATCTATTTGATGTATTTTTTCAATAAAATTCTCCATAATTTTTGAATTCTCCCGAAATTTTTCAAACCATACCGCGCAGATTCTGTTTCATTACCTTGCGGCACGGGCAAAAGCCGCGAAAGCCACGCCGGCTTTCACGGCATCCGGAACCCCGGTGATGGCTACATACTCCTACTAGGAGTTTTGGGCAGCGACTTGCAGTCTGTTCCCAGCACTGCTGGATTACTGTATTTCTCACTGGACCTCAAGACATTTCGGCTCGAGAGGCTGCGTTCCATGACCAATCTACCAAGCAAGGAACAGGGTTCACCTTACCGCGAAAACCATCGCGGTTTTGGTTTTCGTGCGTACCACGAGGGTACGGCACGGCATCCCCATGATTCATTTGAATAATTTCGTGCGAATTCAAAAAAATTAAAAAAATTCATTTTATCCCATATATAATAAAAAATTAAATTTCGCGCGGTTTGTCGTGAAAACCGTGGTATGTGGCGCAGTTTTCGTGCGGTTTGAACGAAAACCGTGGCACGACACGGATTTGAATTTGGTTCAAATTCAAATTACAGTTTTCACGATTTTCGTGATTTTGGCGCGGTTTTCAAGGTTTTTGGCGTGGTTTTTCGCGGTTTATACGAAAACCACGGTACGCCAAAACGTCACAAAAATTACTATTTATTCCATCGTGGTTTTCACACGAAAACCATGCTACCGCAGGGGCGGCACGATAAAAAACCCTGGCAAGGAACTCTCCAACTGAGTTATGTACAAGCTTTCCGCCACCATTATCGCTTTCAAGCATATGAGAACAGTAAGAGCTTTCCATTATTTCTTCAGTCATCGGGGAATCATGTTACACGGGTTATTTCATAATGTAGTAGTCGTGGTACTTTTTGGATGGATTGTTATCATGTCATATGTGGCCATGTATGCACCCATTCTTTCCTTTGAATCGGATGGAGCCAGCGAATGAGATAGTTGCATATAGGATCAAGTTATATTAATTATTTATATGTGGTCTAGTTAGTGACACAAGCTTACTGTTGGCTTGGACATATGAGGCATTTGTATAATTACATAATACTTACTAGCTTTTTTTATTAGGGATGCAAGCGGCACAGGAGTTGGACAGGCTCTCCCCACTCATTTTTGCAGGCTATAGTGTCCAACGGGTCGGCAAGTTGATCAACCAAGCAATGAAGCAAGTGACCTTATTACTGAACTAATCAGTGGGATCGTCTACAAACTTAGTTGTACCCGTACCAAGTGCCAAGTAAATTTCTGAACTAATCTACTTACCCTTATTACTGCTGCTCTATAGCATCGCATGAAATCAAATAGCAATGAATGATTCTGGTCATTTCCTGAAAACAAATGAGATTCTAGTCATTTTCTCACCCGTGTTCAGCAATTAAGCTTTCAGAGACAGCCTGCACATGTACAGTACTAAATAAGAACAACATATATATATTTGTTCACCCAGCTTCATGATGCATGATTTTCAGAACGAGAAATATTTCCTCTTCATGATATACCAACTGTTTCTCTTGACAACTCACGAACAGAACCTGAAGAGTCTGAACCTTGTTTGTCTCCTGCAATTCTGCTTACTAGTCACCTGAAGATTCTGGAACTAGATAGAACAGAAGTGTATTCAAGTGAAATATTCTCAAAAGTAAAATAAAAATCAGTTAATATTGGATTGAACTGAGCACCTGACAAAGTGACAAACTTCTGCAGCTAATAAAAACTACCAAAGACTAAGTAAATGACAGCAGTCAAAAAAAATTGAGTAAACACGTTTGTCGAATAAAATTGAGTAAATGCCCACCTACCTGGGACACGTGGCTGTCCGCCATCTCTAGTCCTGGTCCGTGGCTTCAACCGAGACAAAAGGTATGCTCTATTGTCCCGGTTGAAGCCACCAACCGGGACTATATCATCTCTAGTCCCGGTTTGTGGCTTCAACCGGGACAATAGAGCAGGTACCTATATATAGCAAGGGCTTCGCTGGGATCGAAACACTTAGCCGTTTTCGCACAACTGCATCGTCTTCTTCACCGTCGCCAAGCACAAGGACGTCGCTGCAGCACGCCGTCTCCGCCGTCTTCGTCGCCGTCGTCTCCGCCGAGGGACCGCCGCGCCAAGGTCTTCGTCGCCGTCGCCGCCTCTGCCGCAGGTTAGCCGCCGTCGCCCCCTTTGTTCTCCGAGATGCGCGCTAGGGTTAGCCGCCGCCGTCGATGCCATCGTCATCGCCACCATTATCGTCTCCGCCGTCCCCGCCGCCGTCGCTGCCCTTTGTCGTGCTTTGTTATGTTTAATGAATATGAATGTGAATGAATTTTGTGAATTTTCTGAATTTTATGAATGTGAATGAATGAGAAGGATTTGAATATGATTTCGATGTGTATGTGTAAATTTGTGAATCTGATTTCGATGTGTATGTGTAAATTTGTATGGACTTTATATGTAAATGGACTGTTTATTTAAACTTTAATGCATGAATATTGTGAATTTAGAATTTTGAATGTGTATTTAAATTTAAATGCATGAATAGATTTAAATTTGAATGTGTATGTGACTTGTGAAGTTTGTATTTTTCAACGAACGAGAACGATAAAATCAACAAACGGATGTGGACGGACGAACGGACGGACAGCCGTACGGGACGCGGACGAACGGACGGACACACGAACGAACACTCGTTCGGTCGGTTGGTTGGTCGTGCGTTCGGTCGTTTGTTCGGTCGGTCGTTCATTCGGTCGTTCGGTCGGTCGGTCGGTCATTCGGTCGTTACAACGTACATAGGCATGCAACGTCCTCTCTATCCTCTCCTCTCCACTTCCTCTCCTCTAGACCTTATCTCCCTCACATACATGATCATCTCTTTCTCTCCTCTCCTCTAGATGATCGTACTCACAGACGTGAACAAACGATAGGTTAGGGTTATGGATGGGTTTAGGGAACTGCATTTAGGGTTTAGGGTTTAGGGTTGAGGGTGAACGAACGAACGACGAACGGAGACGTGAACGATAGATTGAACGAATGGTCGGTCGTTCGGTCGGTCGTTTGGTCGTTCGGTCGTTCGTTCGGTCGTTCGGTGTAGATGTAATCCAGAAGTGACTTCTAAAAAATATCACCATTGTGGATGTGCACAATTGATCTCGTGTCTATCGGATTTCATCTATTTTTTCCATCTTCTTCTTTTCGACTATGTTTTTTCGTAGACATACATGATATTCCTAAATAATTGGTACATGTATTAACCGACAATAATTTTTTTTTCAGAATTCTTTGATTAAGTCCTCAACCCACATCAATCAAATGGTGGATCGTGACGAGACAGTTTCTCCTTGATGAGATCGCACGAGGAACGAGTTTTACAACGAGGAGGGACACGAAGATCCAGGATCGCACTGAACGAGGAGGGGAACGAGGGCGAGACGAGCGAGAGGAACGAGGAGAGGAATGAGGGCTCCGCCTCCGCCTCCACCGGACGGAAGAGGCCACGTGGCTTGAGCAAGAAAATAGAGGGTCGACATGTCATAACGGAGGTGGCACGACGGTTGACCAATTCCCAGGACGGGCCGCAAGGAAGTTTGTGGCGCACGCGAATGGGTGGTGAGGGATGACGTGCCCATAAGCGTTGCCAACTGGAGGCGGTCTACCAAAGAAGGAGAGGAGCAGAGCTATCTCCCGGACTCGAGAGAAAGAGATGCGTGGACGACAATGCTCAGGCGTTCACCATCCCGCATCGATCGGCAAGGGTCAAGGAATGGACGTTGACGAAAATGGCGAGCTCTTCAGAACTACAAGAAACAATTACACAAGAAATATATCTGAAGGGCCGACACGGATCGTGACAAGTTCCCAAAGCTCGAGATCATTGGGATGCTTTTGTTGAGCACAAGACCAGTGAAGAAGCGCAATCAATCATAGAAAAGAACAAGGCCAACGCAGCAAAAAAGAAATACCATCACATGCTTGGGTCAAGCGGCTATAAAAAAGCAATGGAGAAATGGGAAAAAATAGAAGCGACCTAGAAGCACGGGATATCGTTCTAGGCACAACAAACTGGCCGGAACGATCAAAGAACCGGTTCTATGCTCACGGCGGCTCACTAAATCCCGTCGATGGCACGGTGATCTTTGGTGATGAAATTCTAGAAGCCGGACGAAAGTTAGAGGAGGCGGTGCGGGCCGGTTCTCGGGCTCATTCGGGCCCGATAGAGAAAAGGACGAGCTAACGCTCGGCCTCCAAAACCCGAGCACCGGGCGTACGCGAGGAAAAGGCGTCGTCCCCGGAAATACGGGTTCCAAGGCGACATCGCCACATACGAGCCGAATGAGGTCAAAGCGAGAGAATGATGCTAGATTCACTCGAGATGGAAATGAGGCTCTCGCAGATCGATCGGATTGTCGACGAAAGGGTGGCCGTAAGGTTGGTGAGGAGCGAGCGGTGGGTTAGCCAATAGCCGGATCCGGCAACAACCGCACAACTCCAACAACAGCGCATGACTGCGCGTCCTGCGAAAATGAAGGCGAGCTGGCCCCACAAGCTCAACCGGGTCCGCCATGCCTGTGGATGACATCACACAGCGGACCCCGTGTGATCTGTACATCCGCTTGAAAAACATAACAATAAAAGTATGTTCGTACTTTTATGTTGTACGTATATTTTCTTGAATAACTTGTCAATCAACGTTCAGTTCATTATTAACTAATAAGCAATCTTCTCAACAGGTCACGTCGAGCATGGCTATTCTAGTAGCCCGAGACGGCACCTACCACTCCCGGCCCGTTCCACCTTCATACTCGAAGGTTGAAATTGAACAGGTGAAACGCGGCTATGAAGATCTGAAGCTGGATATCCCCGGAGGAGACGGGGAGACAACGCTAGGAGAAACGGCTCATGGAATATTTCTCTAGAGGAAGATCTACATAAAATTCCCGGACGAACAACGTCTCCTATCGTTCCACCGCCTCGCCTCCACGTGGGCTGTCTCCTCCGCCTCCTTCGCCGCCTCCGCCTCCTGCGTCGCCTCCACGAGCACCGACTCCTAAACGGCCGTCTCCAACTCCACCGCCTTCCAACCCTCCTCCGTCGCCACAACAAGCACCGACTCCTAAACGGTCATCATCCAAGAGCACGTAGTCAATATCAAGCGATCGTCCAAGAAAGACTCAGAGAATTGAGAAGACGCCGCCACCCGCACCAAAGCGGTCGGCCTCAAGCGGGGAAGAAAGCGGGCAAAGATGTACCCACTTGGCATGCAGCCACGAAGCCTATGGAGTTCAAGCACGATCCTAAATATTAGACCGATTTAAGACAATTCATTCAAGAAGCCGAAATTAATATGGATCAATTACACGGGCGTGCACCCCAGCGAAGGCTCCGCTTAAATACAAGTTCAACCTTGGGAAGCCTCTCGTCAAGCGGATCTCGTGAAAAGGCTTCCAACTCGGATGTACCGCTTCCATCAGTGGTACATGCAACGATCCAGCAAGGGTGAAGACATGATAACATGCAAATATTCAACTGACTACTTCTTCGATGGAGATGACTACCTTTATATCCGATTGGAAGATATATTCGACCTGTACCAACATGATGCCCTTGACGTCTCACTTCTAACCGTGCGGGTTTTGTAAGTATCACCCGGTTATTTCGTTTCTTACCTCCTTGAATTTAGCCGACTAAAATTCTTTTTAACCATTGTAGAATGGCGATCCAATACTGCAACAAGCACGAATGCACCAAGCATGGATTCATGGATCCACGGAAAATCAACGGCCCATTGGTTGATCAGTTTCCTAATGACATAGTGGACAACATATACAACGCGCTTGTGAAGCAACCCTTCCGGTCCTTCATCCTTCTGCCTTATAATACTGCGTAAGTTTTTTCTTTCTTTCCGAACCAATTTCAATCCCGTGCATACATAAAGTTTCATATGTGTCATCTAAACTAATTTACAAATTCCACTGGATTCTATTAGTACTTGACATGGGTCAGTCAAAGATCCATGTCTTTGACTCAATGGATAAACCAGAGTCCATGTACTTCCACATATTTGAACTGTTTAACAGGTAATGTCATCTTACTTTCTATTGCATATATGCGGTTCTCGGATAATTACGTGCTATTCAACTGCACGTAGGGCATGGGAACGATTTTGGGGTAATGTTCGCGGAAATTGGAAAGATAAGCTCTCTGTGTGGATGAAGTTTCCAGTGAGTAACATGCCTGCTCCTAATTTGAGTTGAATCATTATTATGTTCGAAAATATGATATGCATATTAAATATGTCGTCGTTTCTCTTTTAGTGTGCAAAATGGGCAGGGGCACCAACCTATGTGGATATTACGTCTGCGACTACATTCACCGATTTGTGACCGAAGTTAAAACTGCGATGATCTAGATGTACGTATAACACCAATTCATACATTACGTCTCGATTTCTTATTCACTTCATATATTTATTTCTCATTTATTGTAATTAATGACAGCTTATGCGAGTAAGAGACGACCTCCCCACGAGACTTTTATACAAGCCGCTCAGGAAGATTTGATGGGATTTATTAACGAGCGGTCGTTGATCCCGTGGGGAGTTCTTCATTAGTTTTAGTAGCTAAACCACATCAAAGTAGATTAGAGACAATTTTTTATAAGCTAGCTAGGAAACATGTATGAATATTGTACATATTTTGGTAATATATGTATATTTCCTTTCTTAAGTTCATTTAAATGTGTGTAAATTATATATTTATATGTATTATAATATATGTGTAATATATATATATAGCATCTGCTGTAGAAATGGCAAATTAAAAAAATTAATCTTTAGTCTCGGTTTAAGCCACCAACCGGGACTAAAGATTGCGGAGCCGGCCACGTGGCTCCGCAACCTTTAGTCCCGGTTGGTGGCTTCAACCGGGACTAAAGATGCATCTCTAGTCCCGATTATTTAACCGGGCTAGAGGTCGTCCATCTCTAGTCCTCGGATTCGTAGTCCCGGTTTGACAACCGGACTACCGAGGGTTACGAACCGGGACTAGTGTGGCTTTCTCCGAAGTGATTGAACCGCTTTGCAACTTCTCAATGTTAGAAACTAGGGTTCCTTATGTGCCGATCTAGAGGTAGTCTAGCTCATCGGATAATAGGATTAACATTAGAGAATAAAAGAGGGAGAGAGGGGAAGAGAGGGAAACCCATACCAGCATCGGATTTGGAGCTCGATGTGGCCATGTCGTCGGCAAGGCTGCGGCAGCGATGTGGGGTTTTCCCCTCACTTCAGCGCGTATATTGATCGGTGGGTCTAGGGTTTGTGGGGTGTGCGTCTGCAATGGCGAATCTCGTTCCCCGTGCGCCAGCGGCTCCCCCTTCTTTATATTGCGCTGCATGAGAGGGGCCCACAGCCAAGGGTGGCTGGCGCCCCCGATCAGGGCGCGTGAGCGGAGTGGGAATCGGATCTCCGATTTCCCGGGGATCGCAACTAACATTCTCCCCTTCGATCTTCGCCTTTCTTACTTCTTTTACTTGATATTTATTTCTAAATAGATTGATGCATAGGGCATGCTCCATCTTGACAGTCACCACTGAACCATCAGACGCAACAACCACAACGCACCTTCCATCTCGAAATAAACACTAGGCCCTTTCTTAATCCAAGGATCATAGGCTTTCCTGTAAACCCATGCCGGCTAAGTGTTCTCTGAACACACTGGGTAGTAAGCCTTTCGTAAGTGGATCTGCTAACATTTCCTTTGTTCTTATATGCTCGAGACTAATGGTATAATCCTGAATTTTCTCTTTCACAACATAAAACTTAATGTCAATGTGTTTGGCAGCACCACTTGACTTATTGTTGTGAGCGTAAAACACTACTGGTTCATTGTCGCAGTACATCTTGAGTGGCTTTTGAATGCTGTCGACCACTTTCAACCCGGGTACAAACTTCTTTAACCATTTTGCCTGCCCCGTGGCCTCGTAACTAGCTACAAACTGGCATACATCGTGGATGATGCTATGACGGTTTGCTTGGAGCTTTTCCACGAAATTGCTCTTTTTGCGAGAGTGAATATGTAGCCTGACGTGGACTTTCTATCATCTACATCTCCCGCAAAATCTAAATCTGAATACCCCTCTATCTCTAGGGAATCAGATCTTCTCTACGTTAGCATGAGGCCTTTTGTGCCTTGTACATAACGCAAAGCTTTCTTTACCATTCTCCAGTAATCTATTCCTGGATTTTCCTGATATCTACCAAGTATCCCGGTAACAAAAGCTAAGTCAGGGCGCGTACATACTTGAGCATATTGCAAGCTTCCTACAGCTGAAGTATATGGAACCGCTTTCATTTGATCGGTCTCATATTGGTTCCTGGAACATTGAAATTTCCCAAATCTATCGCCCTTGACTATAGGAGCAGGTGTTGGCTTACTCGCATGCATACAGTATTTCTTTAGAATCTTTTCCAGGTATGTCTTTTGCGATAATCCTAAAACCCCTTTTCTTCTATCTCGGTGAATCTCTATTCCTAGAACAAATGAGGCTTCACCAAGATATTTCATATCAAAATTCGAGGACAAAAACTTTTTCGTCTCCAATAGCAGATCAACATCACTACTAGCGAGTACGATGTCGTCTACATATAGGATAACGAAAATGAGTCTCCCATTTCTGAACTTTGCGTAAACGCAATTGTCCTCCTCATTTTCATTAAACCTAAATTTCTTTATTACTTTATCAAACTTCAAACACCACTGTCTGGAGGCTTGTTTTAATCCATAAATGGATTTCTTCATATGACATCCCATTTGTTCTTTCCTTCCATGACAAAACCTTTCGGCTGTGCCATGTAGACGTTCTCATATAAATCCCCGTTAAGGAATGTCGTCTTTACATCCATTTGATGTAGCTCTAGATCATAATGTGCCACTAGTGTCATGACAATTCTGAAGGAATCTTTGCATGACACTGGAGAAAAGGTCTCATTATAATCTATTCCTTCTCTTTGAGTATAACCTTTTGCAAGTTGTTCCTTATACCTTTCTACATTCCCTTTGGAGTCACATTTTGTTTTGTAGACCCATTTGCAGCCTATTGTTTTGGCTCCTTTAGGAATTTCTTCTAAGTCCCAAACTTTGTTGGTACTCATTGATCTCATTTCATCTTGCATGGCTTCAAGCCACTTCGATGAATGAGCACTTCTCATGGCTTCTTCAAACGAGGTGGGATCTCCCTCTATTTGAACTTCTTCACTAACATAGACTTGGTAGTCACTAGGAATAGCTGTCCTTCTCTCTCTTTGAGATCTTCTGAGTTGTGGTACTTCTTTTGTTTGGGGCTAATGTTGCTCTTCCTCTTGTGTGACAACTTGTTCTGTAGGATCTGTTCAACAGGTTTCTCCTGTTCATTTGTTGTTGTCACAGGAGAACTGACATCAAGTGCTGACATCGCAGCGTTCTGTGCTGTCGATGTAGCAGCAACAGGCATCGAGAAAAAAGGTTCCTGAATCATTGGAGCGGGTACATATACATGCTTCTCTTCAAGACTAATTTCTCGGGGTGCCTTGCTCCCCTTGACTATCTCATCCTCCAGAAATATAGCGTGTCTCGTTTCTACGAACTTGGTATATCTATCAGAATAGTAGAAACAAAAACCTTTTGATTTCTCAGGGTAGCCAATGAAATGGCAACTCACTGTCTTGGGATCGAGCTTCCCAATATTTGGGTTAAATAACTTTGCCTCAGTTGGACAGCCCCACACCCATACATAATTTAGTGTGGGTTTCCTTCCTGTCCATAGCTCATACGGTGTTTTAGGCACCACTTACTTGGTACTCGATTAAGAATATGGGCAACGGTTTTTAATGCCTCCATCCATAGACTTATCGGTAAGGTGGAGTGGCTTAACATACTTCGGACCATGTTCATTAGAGTGTGGTTATGTCTTTCAGCCACTCCGTTCTGCTGAGGCTCGCCCGGTGTGGAGTACTGGGCTACTATGTCATTCTCCTGTAAAAACCTTGCAAAAGGTCCAGGTATTTGGCCATAAGGGGTATGCCGACCATAGTACTTTCCTCCACGGTCGAGATCTTACTATTTTGATCTTTAGATCATGCTGATTCTCTACTTCACCTTGAATATCTTGAATTTATCCAAGGCTTCGATCGTTCTTTAATTGGATAAATATAGCCATAGCACGAATAATCATCTGGGAATGTTATAAATGAATCATAACCATCCACAGTCTTAATTGGAAATGGACCATAAATGTCTGTGTGTATGATTTCTGATTTTCCTAGACTTCGTATGGCTCCTTTCTTTATTTGTTTAACATACTTTCCCTTGATGCAATCGATGCAATGTTCTGAATCCGTAAAGTCTAACGAATGCAGAATTTCTTCTTTGATTAATCGTTCAATTCTCCCCTTTGAAATGTGGCCTAAGCGACAGTGCCACAATTTCGCAGATGTTTCATCATTGCATCATTTGCGCTTACTTCTTACATTCGTAGACGAGGAGGGCTCATTATTGCACACAACATTCTCGTCATTGCATACAACATTCACATTCTCATGTTGGGGCAACATATAAAGTTGGCCTTGTCGGATGGCAAGGCCACACACTTATTCTTGAATATAATTTGAACATAAATATGGTTTGAAGTAACAATTATATCCATCATCCGCCAAACATGATACGGAAATCAAGTTCCTACTTAAAGACGACACATAGAGCATATTCTGCAAATGAAGTATGAAGCCATTATTTAACTTCACTGGATGATCTCCAATTGCTTCAACTTCGGCCTCGACTCCATTTGCAACTCTAATGCATCTTTCTCTTCTTGTTAGGATCCTCCTCGTACGGAATCCTTGTAATGAATTTGCACCATGAATAGTCGCACCTGAATCAACCCATCAAGTGGATCTAGAATAACTTACATACAAGGATTCATCTACAAATGTAATAGTGTCCTCAGCTTTTTTTAAGAGATGCTTAAGGAAATCTGAGCAATCTTTTTGATAATGCCCCTTTTCTTGCAATACCTACAAGTGTCCTTGTCCACTACCATGTTGTTAGGTCCTGGACTTGGGTTACTTGGTGGCGTACTTCCTTGTGCCTTAGGAGAGGCGGTATTCTGATTGTAGGTGCTCCTCTTCTTGTTGTGCTTTACATAGTTGGCAGAGTCACCACGACCCTTGGGCCTATCCTCTTCTTGCACACACATGGCAATGAGCTTCTCAATGTCCCAATTTTCAGGCTGTGAGTTGTAGTTCACAACAAAAGCCTCAAAATCTGAAGGCAAGGAGGCAAAAATCAGGTGAACTAGGAACTCATCAGGGAGCACCAAGTCCATCTTCTTAAGTTTTGAAGTGATACCACTCATCTTCAAAATGTGCTCTCTAACCCCTACACCAGTATACTTCATAGTCACCAAGCTCTTAATGAGGGTGCTAGCATAAGCCTTTGAAGAACCAGTGAACTGATTCTCCACCTTCTGAAGGTATTCAGTAGCGGTGGTACATACTGAGATTGCTCCTCTTATTGCCTTCACAATGGAGCTCTTAATCACCATCAAGCACATGCGGTTTGATGACTCCCACTTCACACGATCAACATCGTACTTTTGTCTTATTGGAGCATGATCAAGCATCCTTTGCTTGAAATCATCTTTGCTCTCACTTTCCCCTCTCACTGGCTCAACAGGCTCAGTGGGACGAGGCTTGGTGAGAGCTTCATCTATGTCAGACAATGCAAGTGCTATCTCTATCTTCTATCGCCATGAGCCATAATTATTCCCGTTAAGGGGCTCAACGGACGAGATGTATACTAGAGGGTTAGTTGTTCCTGAAAGCAAAATAAAGAAATTGAGAAACATTTAAAATGTTTGTATGCTTTAATTTAACGTTGGTCAAAATTAAAACATACAACATGTTACCGTATTTATTCTACGTCACCGTTGGGCAGAAATAGAACCAATGCGTGGAAAACTAATATACATCATTTTAATATTTCTATTAACAACGTTGGTCTTAATAACAACATTATCATCATTTAAACAATATATCATAGCAGCGAAACAAATTACATAGATATTCAGAAGCAATTCTTACATTTATCTACTCTCTAAACAATTTTCTGAAGGGTTACCCGGAATCTACGATAGCTAATAACAAAAATTTCTACCGTGCAAACCAGGAACACTTGCAAGTAAGGGTCGATAGATCGTTACCGATTGGAGTATGCAGCGAAAATAGCCAATCAGGAGCTATCCGATCCGGAACAGTGCCAATCGATCACAGTCGATTCGCTCATAGTCGATTTCCAAGCAGGCCGATCCGACGTAGCCGATTCCCGATGCCGAAGCCGATCCAACCTCGGCCGACTCGCCGATTCGCCGTACCACGCTCGCGCTGCCGATCCACCACAGCCGCTTCGCTCCGATGAGCCACAGCCGAATTGTCCGATCGCAGCCGATTCGTAGCCGACGAACAGCACCGCAACGTAGTAGTGAAGGGTTACGCGGAGGCTACGCTAGCCAAAAACAAAAACTTTTACCGCGCAAACCAGGAACACTTGCAAGTAAGGGCCGATAGATCGTTACCGATTGGAGTAGAGTGCGTGGAATAGCCAATCGGGGCAATCCGATCTGGCATGTGTAGCCGATTCCCGGAGACGAGCCGATCGCCAATCGGCCGATTCTGAGTCGTCCGGCCGCGTTCTCACGCCTCGCTCCGATGCGCCCGACCGCGCCGATTCCACCACAATGATCAAGAGCGCGCAACGTAGCAGCGCCTCTACCGGTATCCACACGTCCGAGGACGAACGCCGTACACCCGTGTGCTAGCACGCGATGCAAGGCTAGGGTTTGGCTCGAAAGTGGGGAGGGTTTCCGTGGAGATTGATCTCGGCGACTTCGTTGCACGCGATGCAATTGACGTGTCGTAATTTTCGTGTCGCAGCTCTCCACCCCTCCCTCCTTTATATAGAGTTGGCCGACTAGGACTAGTGGCCGATCAGGACTCTATTTTTGAACCGGATCTCATCCGTATCTCATAGAGTTGGCCGCCCATACGTCGTAAGCCTATAGGACTCTATCCGATCGGATCCCTATCCGATCGAGCCGTATCCGAGTCCAACTCGAATGCCATTCTTATCCCCTTAAGCGTGCGACCCTATAGGTTCGGGTATACTCGGTTTCGGCTATAGTCTAACTTAGCCGATCGTCGGCTCGAGTCCAACTCAGCCGACTTCACATCACGGCGCCTAGCGGACATATTGACACCATAGTATACAAGAATATAATATCGGCTCGAACCATGTAATGTGTACACAAATCCCTTTGCCTCACGATACCGGTTAAGCTATAGGCAAGATGTGTGCCATCCCTTCAATAGCTTAACCATTCACTCGAACCGTATTGGATTATCTCGTCCGTTGATTGACTCCTCAATCAACTTAGCATGGCCATGCATTTCCATAATCCATTACCTCGAGGGCCCAGGAGATATCTCTCCAAAGGAGGGGCAAATTCCATCTTGATCACTCACATCCCACTCCATGTTTCATAGCAAACCCAAAAACTACCTTTATAACTACCCGTTACGGAATAGCGTTTGGTAGTCCCAAAGTAGGCTACTACACATGTTGGAATCCATGGTGATCTCGGGTCTAAGGACTTTGTACCAACACTACACGAGACCAACTAATGGCACATTAATTCTGTAGTGTCTCATGGTGGGTCTATCCAACAATGTGTTCTCCAACACATATGTCCATGTTTATTGATTTGGTATCTCCATACCCATGATCTATGAGACATGATCATCAATCAATAAACATGCCGATCTTAGAATCATATTTGTTCCAACAATATGACATATGATCGAGGATCGTTTAGAAATAGATTCATACATAAAGAGTCTCATAAATAAGTCACGTACTTATTGATCAATACAAGATGTCTATTTCATGGAACCGAATAACACTTTATTCATTTATACATAAACATTGACGTGATATCCAACATCTCCATGTTGCCTCTAGGGCATATCACTAACAATCTCCCACTTGCACTAGAGTCAATCATGTAAGAATCTAATACCCATTGCTCTTGTGTGCGCCTCATGCTTCGCCGAGGAGAGGTTTTGTCGGCGGATCGGCTATGTTGAGATCCGTGTGCACTTTGCATATCTTGACATCACCTCTGTCCACAATCTCGCGGATGAGATGATATCGCCGAAGTATGTGTTTGGACTTCCGATGTGACCTCGGCTCCTTGGCTTGCGCAATGGCTCCACTATTGTCACAATAGAGAGACATTGGACCATCGTACTAGTCATCACACCAAGCTCGAAACGAATTTCTTGATCCAAAACCTCCTTTGCGGCTTCCGAAGCAATGTACTCGGCCTCCGTTGTAGAATCAGCAACGGTATCACGCTTGGAACTCTTCCAAATGATCTGCGCCTCCGTTCGGGCGAACACGAACCCGATTACGATCTATAATCATCCTTGTCCGTTTGGAAGCTAGCATCGGTGTAACCACTTACAACGAGCTCTTCCTCACCTCCATAGACCATAAACATATCCTTAGTTCTTCTCAAGTACTTAAGGATACTCTTTCTGCAGTCCGTGACCTTCACTGGATCTCGACGGTATCTGCTCGTAGCACTCAAAGCGTACGAGACATGCGGGACGTGTACAAAGCATGGCATACATGATGGATCCAATTGCCGAAGCATATGGAACCATACCCATCTTATTCCGCTCATCATGTGTCCGA
This sequence comes from Oryza australiensis, assembly GCA_019925245.2. Taxonomy (NCBI): domain Eukaryota; kingdom Viridiplantae; phylum Streptophyta; class Magnoliopsida; order Poales; family Poaceae; genus Oryza; species Oryza australiensis. The sequence goes on along the minus strand of JAIFGZ020000486.1, from coordinate 1,053,247 downwards.
GGACACCGATTCTTGCTAAGATTAATGCCATGTGACATGGGCAAGAAACCTTTTTGGAATCATGCATGTTGAACCTTTTCAACACCTTGTCAATGTATGTACTTTGGCTTAATCCAATTAGCCTCTTGGATCTATCTCTATAGATCCGAATGCCCAATATGTATGCTACCTCCCTAAGTCTTTCATGGAAAAACTATTTTTCAATGAAGACTTGACGGATTCTAGCATAGGGATATCATTTCCAATCGGTAATATGTCATCCACATATAAGATTAGAAATACAATTGCGCTCCCACTCGACCTTTTTGTAGACACAGGTCTCTTCTTCGTTTTTGATGAAACCAAACCCTTTGATTACTTCATCAAAACGAATATTCCAACTCCGAGATGCTTGCTTCAATCCATAAATGGATTTCGTAGCTTGCATATCTTTCCGAGCAATTACGGATCGACAAAACCCCGAGGTTGTATCATGTATACATCCTCGCTTAGGTTTCCATTTAGGAAAGCCGTTTTGACATCCATCGCCATATCTCATAATCGAAATATGCAGCAATCGCTAGAATAATCCGAATAGACTTAAGCATTGCGACGGGCGAGAAGGTTTCATCATAATCAACTCCTTGAATCTGTTTAAAACCTTTCGCCACCAATCGCGCCTTATAGATGTGAACATTTCCATCCATATCGGCCTTTTTTCTTAAAAACCCATTTACACTCAATGGTTTTGACACCATCGGTGGATCAACCAAGTTCCAAACTTGATTGTCGTACATGGATTCTATTTCGGATTTCATGGCTCCAAGCCACTTGTTGGAATCGGGTCCCACCATCGCTTCCTCATAGGTCTTAGGTTCATCGTTGTCCAACAACAATATATCACGTTGTTCACTTTGTGTACTGTCGGGCGCACGACGTGATCTTTCGTACCTCCGTGGGGTGGTGTATCTACAACGGTGGCGCAACACTTTGCTCCTCCTGTTGTGGTTCGTGGTCGCTGAAACATTTTCGGTGTTTCTTGAACTTCTTCAAGATACACCACCTCCCACTAACCCTTCTTGAAAGAAACTCTTTCTCCAAGAAGACACCGTGTTGGGTGACAAACACTTTGCCTTGTTCCCGATTATAAAAGTAATATCCCTTAGTTTCCTTAGGATATCCCACAAAGAAGCGCTTGTCGGATTTGGGTGTGAGCTTGTCGGACTCGTAAACGTTTTACATAAGACTCACATCCCCAAATTTTGAGAAAAGACAAACTAGACGGTCGCCCTGTCCATATCTCATATGGTGTCTTTTCAACCGACTTAGATGAAACTCTATTTAGTGTGAACGCATCTGTTTCAAGAGCATATCCCCGAAGGATAATGGAAGATCACTTTGGCTCATCATGGACCGCACCATGTCCAACGAGGTACGATTTCTCCGTGCGGACACCCCATTCCATTGTGGAGTTCTGGCGGAGTCAACTGTGGAACAATTCCACAATCTTTCAGATGATTACCAAACTCCTTGCTCAAGTATTCCTCTCCATGATCTGATCGTAGAAACTTGATTGTTTTCCCTAAATGATTATGTACTTCATTCTGGAATTCTTTGAACTTTTCAAAGGATTCGGACTTATGCCTCAATTAGTAGATATAACCATATCTACTAAAGTCATCGGCAAAGGTAATGAAGTACGATAACCACCTCGGCCGTCGTTGAGCTCATTGGTCCACATACATCAGTATGTACGAGTGCCAACAAGTCACTTGCTCTCTCACTGTGTCCCGTGAAAGGTGCCTTTGTCATCTTACCAAGTAAACAAGACTCACATGTCTCAAATGATTCAAAATCAAAAGAGTGAAGCAATCCATCCTTATGGAGCTTCTCCATGCGTTTCTTACTTATATGGCCTAAGCAACAATGCCGGATGAACGTGGGGTTTGTATCATTAGAGAGTTGCCTTTATGTATTAATGTTATAGATAGGAGACGCTTCAAGATTCAAAATGTATAATCCATTCACCAATGGAGCATGAAAATAGAACATATCTACGAGATAAACTAAACAACCATTGTCCATTGATCTAAAATCATATCCTTCCGCTTGCAAACATGAAGCGGAAATAACGTTTTGACATAGAGTTAGAACACAATAACAATTATTTAATTCCAAAACTAATCCTGAAGGTAAATGAAGTGATATAGTACCGACGGCGATTGTAGCAACACTTGCTCCATTGCCGTCGCGCAGTTCACCTCGCCCCTTCTCAAGCTTCTATTTCTTCTCATTCCCCGTAACGATTGCAAATATGAGCTACCGATCCGGTATCAAATACCCAAGAGTCGTAGGTAAAGTAGCAAGATTAATGTCTATAACATTAATACCGAAGCAGTCGCACTTTGCTTCTTTTTGAGATCCTCCATGTACTTCTTGCGGTTCCTTTTCCGGTGACTGTCTCCTTGCAATAGAAGCAAATGGCATCCGATGCCGCCGACCCCTTCTTACCCTTCTTTGTGTTGGAGGCACTCGCATCTCTCGGAGTTAGTTTCCTCTTGGTGCAAAGTTTCTTGACAAGTGGTTTGTGCTTAGCCTTCGCATCATCATCACATGATGATCGTTTTTCTAGATACTCTCCTCGGCTATCTTTAGACTCCCATGCAATTCGGCCAAGGTCTTATCCATACTTGTTCATGTGATAATTCAATATGAATGGCTCGAAGCTCGGAGGGAGCGGCGGAGAATCACATCGGTAGCCAACTCTTGGCTAAGGGAAAACCTAGTTTTTCCGGACTCTCAATGTAGCCAATCATTTTTATCACATGCGGGCGACGGGACTCCCCTCAACAAGCTGCACGCAAAGAGGGACTTTGAGGTGTTGAACCTCTCGGCCCTTGCTTGGTTCTCAAACATGCCACGCAGTCCCGAATAATAGTATGAGCATCACTTTGCTCTCATATTGCTTCGAAGCTCGGAGGACATTGTAGCTAGCATGAGACGGCTTATGTCTAGGGCATCATTAGTGTGCTTCTCATAAGCTCTCCGTGCGGTAGTAGTATCATTATTAGGCAACTCATTAGGATAGGGTACTTCAAGAACGTACTCCTTACGCTCTTGCTTGAGAACAATTCTCAAGTTGCGATACCAATCCATAAAGTTTGTTCCATTTAATTTTTCCTTTTCGAGAATAGATCGCAAATTAAAGGTGTTGGGTGTAGTATTAGCTGCCATTATTCTACAACGAAAAAAATAAAGTTTATCACAATGTTTATGCTATGTCTATTGTTAAACAATTTAACATAAGACTCCCATTACGTATTTTCCACCTTCCCTCTAGGTTACGTATTTTCCACCTCCACATGTTAATTAATTTCTAGTGAGCTTTGGCATCACGGCTAGAAAATTAATAACATCGGTAAGCAACTCCTTGCTAATCACATCTCTATGTGACTCTTGTTGTTGGTGTGGCATCTCCATGCCCCGGCGCCAACCTATGCCCCAAGGCCCAAAACTATTTTGATAGCCTTGTTAAGTAAACCAAATGCTCCTGCATGTATATGTCCGACATATACCCCTTCGTGTTATGATTGAGAATGGCACTCTCCTTTGGCAGACCCACCATTGACAAGCATAACGGTGACGGGTGCAACATTTGAAAGGGCATCATTACTACTTAATTTTGTGAGGGATGTTATCCTATCAAACAAACATATCAACATATATGAAAGTAGGTAGAGTAGCACATAATGAAATAGTATGGCCCTATTATATGTATGAGATGCATGTGATGCGTGTAATATTCTTTCATATGTGCAATCCCTGTAATATTTTTTCTTACGTGCAATGCTTGTAATATTCTTTCACGACCTATGAGTCGATGGTTTGCACGGTAGAAATTTTTGTTATTAGCTATCGTAGCTTCCACGTAACCCTTCAGAACACTTGCAAGTAAGAGTTGATAGATCGTTACCGATTGGAGTATGCGATGGAAATAGCCAATCGGGAGCTATCCGATCCGGAGCAGTGCCGGTGATCCACAGTAGGTCGGCGACAACCGATTTCCAAGCGGCCGTCAGACGTAGCCGATTCCCGATGCCGGAGCAGATCCAACCTCGTGAGCTCGCCGATTCGCCGTACCGCGCTCGTGCTTGCCGATCCGCCACGGCCGCTTCGCTCCAATGAGCCGCAGCCAAATTGTCCTATCGCAGCCGATTCGTAGCCGACGAACAGCACCGCAACGTAGCAGTGCCTCTACCGGTATCCACACGCCCGGGGAAAGAACGCCTAACACCCGTGTGCTAGCACAAGATGCAAGGCTAGGGTTTTGGCTCGGAGGTGGGGAGGGTTTCCGTGGAGATTGATCTCAACGACCTCTGTTGCGCCAAATCAGATTGATTCGGTTTAATGCAATGCCGCAACTCTCCACCCTCGCCCCTTTATATAGAGTTGGCCGACGGGGTCTAGTGGCCGATTGGGACTCTATTTTGAATCGGATCTAATCCGAATCTCATAGAGTTGGTCGCCCATTTTCGTAAGCCCATAGGACTCTATCCGATCGGATACCTATCCGATCGAGCCATATCCGAGTCCAACTCGAATGTCTGTTCTTATCCCCTTAAGCGTGCGACCCTGTAGGTTCAGGTATACTCGGCTTCGGCTTGAGTCTAACTCAGCCGATCTGTCAACAGCGGCACCTAGTAGCACATAACAAGAATATAATATCGGCTCTGAACCTATAATGTGTACACAAATCCCTTTGCCTCACGATACCAATTAAGCTATAGGCAAGATGTGTGCCATCACTTCAATAGCTTAACCATTCACTCGAACCGTATTGGATTATATGTCTATTGATTGACTCCTCAATCAACTCAGCATGGTCATGCACTTCCATAATCCATTACCTCGAAGGACCCAGAGATATCTCTCCCAAAGAAGGGGCAAATTCCATCTTGATCACTCACATCCCACTCCATGTTTCATAGCAAACCCGAAGACTAATTTTATAACTATCCAGTTATGGAATAGCGTTTGGTAGTCCTGTTAACGCCAAAATTTGGTAAGCCCCGAAGTCCTTATCGGCTAAGGGTTAGGATCGGCTCAGAGTCAGTATCGACTTGGAGTTCTACATTAGCCGATGGGGGTTTTCTGTTATCCATATCTTCAGGTCGGATTCTTGTTAAATTCGGTTTAAGAAGATCTTATCCAAAAGAAAGAGTCTAGGGAGGATACGGCTTGTATCTATTAATTAGGAAGAGGCTGTTAGTTTCCTAAAGAAAGTCTTTAGTGTCCGAGATAAGGACTTTATCTATTTCCTTTTATCTTTAGGAAAGTTTGGATTGTAATCTGTTAGGATCTTTGTCACCCTACGGGTATAAATATGTAAGCCCAGGGTTCATGTAAGATATCTCTCGATCAATACAACTCGGCGCATCGCCACCTTTCTTTTATCTCATGTTCTACTTTGTCGTCAGCGAAACTTGGCACCTAACACGGGCGCATCGGCTTCGATCTCCGGCGAAGGGGTAAGTCCAAGGTCCCACCGGCTCAGGCAATCATATTGGCTTCGTTGGCGTCGTCCAAGGCTGCATCTGTACATTCGACCTCTTGGATTGCTTCGATTCGGTTGATATCTTTGCCTGATTATTTATCATATGTCTCTGTTGAATCTAATTTTAGTATCTCGATTTGGCTCTATCGGTTGTCTCTCGTTTTAGGGTTTACGTCGTCTGGCTAAATTGTTATATTAGATTAGATTAGCTTAGGCATCTACCACCACGAAAATCAACCAAGGGCTTGATTGTCTAGATATTGCGTTTCTTTTCATACTTAGTGTTGCATCAATTTGATCTACTACGTCGTGATTAGAACAGTAATCTCTAGCACCACTGTTGGTTGCCGCTAAGGGTTTCATCGGGGTTTCAGTGATGAGTTATCTGGGTATTGCATTGGCCCAAGGATTGTACACAAGTTGGATCTAGCCGATTGCGGTAGAGGCTTCATTGAATATTCGATCATTTGGATTTTATGACATCGGACTTCCAGTAGATGTGTGCTTTAATCTTTAAATCGGTATCTACTTTATCATATGATTGGTTCGTGCAATGTTATATATCATCATATTATTATCAGCCGATCACCTTTTATATAGATGTACGGAAGTGCTGTAGATGGATCAAGACTCTTAACTACACTTTGGTAGATATCGGCATCGGTGTCGACCAATCGGCATTCGGATATTAGCCGATCGGTTGATACATTGTATAATTGGTTGCTTTACATATCTTGTCAGTGATAGGATCAAACTGACTGGCACGTCCGCGCTTCATCGATTCTAGGACCTGCACTGGAGCTAAGCAGATCTTCCAGGCCGGCGTGTTGATTTTTCTCGTCAACAAGTCCCAAATTAGGCTACTACACATGTTAAAATCCATGATGATCTCGGATCTAAGGACTTTGCACCAACACTACTTGAGACCAACTAATGGCACATTAATTCCTATAGTGTCTCGGGGTGGGTCTATCCAACAATGTGTTCTCTAACACATGTCCATGTATATTGATTTGGTATCTCCATAACATGATCTATGAGACATGATCATCAATCAATAAACATGTCGGTCTTAGAATCATATTTTTTTCAACAATATGACATATGATCAGGGATCGTTTAGAAATAGATTCATATATAAAGAGTCTCATAAATAAGTCACGTACTTATTGATCAATACAAGATGTCTATTTCATGGAATTGAATAACACTTTATTTATAAATACATAAACATTGATCATGATATCTAACATCTCCATGTTGTCTCTAGGGCATATCACTAACATTTTCATGTTGGTCAAAAATGCTTAGAGATAATAAAACATTCAATAAACTAAAATAATAAAGGCTTCTGAATAGAGGGACCAAAACTAAACTTTCTTTGCTTTTGCCGAGGGATCAAAACAAGACTTATTCTCTTCATCTCGGCTCGGAGGGACCAAATTTAGACTTATCCTTGGCACGGCCCATTTGGTCTGCGTCCTCCAGTGGCCGCTTGATCTCGGCCGTCGATCCTAGGGTTTTGATCGGACGGCCGGGCGCCATTTCGAGAAAACAAAACCTCATCCCGGCCGCCACCCCCAAAACCCTAGGCATTATCTCCCTTGGCGCGGTTCGGGCGGAGCGCGCGGCGCGCCACGCGCCCCTGCCGGCGCGCTCGCCTTAGGCGGAGCGCGCCGCCGTCAGCGCAGTGCCGCGGCGCCTCAGTCGCCGCTTTTTCCGCGTCCCCCTCCCTTCCCTTTTCTTCCCGCGACGGCGTCGGCAAGGCCGGCGCGCGTGGACTCCGCGCGCGTCGACGAAGGCCGACGGCGGCGGTGGATAGTGGGCTTTCCGCACGTGTTGGCAACAACCGGTGACCACGATGGACATCCCGCACGGCTTCGGTGACGACCGAGCGGTGGAGAGGTTAGGGTTTTGCTTTTTTGAGCTGTTCTTCGGGGTTCGAGTCTCCTTCCTTCTTCCCAACTAAATCTACACCTAGGGATGGCTCTGATACCATTGTTAGAAACTAGGGTTCCTTAGGTGCCGATCTAGAGGTAGTCTAGCTCATCGGATAATTAACCTTAGAGAATAAAAGAGGGAGAGATGGGAAGAGAGGGAAACCCATACCAGCGTCGGATTTGGAGCTCGATGCGGCCATGTCGTCGGCAAGGCTGCGACAGCAGCGTGGGGTTTTCCCCTCGCTTCAGCGCGCGTATTGATCGGTGGATCTAGAGTTTGTGGGGAGTGCGTTTGCAACGGCGAATCTCGTTCCCCGTGTGCCGGCGGCTCCCCCTTCTTTATATTGCGTTGCGTGAGAGGGGCCCATAGCCAAGGGTGGCTAGCGCCCTCGATCAGGACGCGTGAGCGGAGTGGAAATCGGAGGGGATCGCAACTAACACTCAACGGTCAAACAAAGTTACTTCCGAGGCACCAAGTCATTAAGTCACAAACTGCAGCAGTAAGTAGGCACTAGCAGTCCAGCACTACAGCTTGTCACTGTTGTCAGCTTCCAGCGTCTGGAATTCTGAAAATCCAGGGTACAATTGCACAATCTGAGTAACTGACAAAATGTCCAACTGAAATTCTGGTGTACTGGTAACCAAGTGATGAAACACCACCACCTGATTTTTATTCCGATCGGGGGACCTGATTTGTAGCCTTGTCTGATGTTCAAAGCACAGTAAACCAAGGCTCTCGATGCGTCTGATACTGTGTTTTTCTTTGGTCTAGTTTGTGACACAAGCTTACTAGTGGCTTTGACATCTGCATCGTACACGGATGTGGCATTTGTAGAACTCCATAATACTTACTAGCTCTTTAATGACATGTACTTATTTCGTTTGCAACTCTTCGTCAATATATTAGTTGTCTGTAGGCTTTACCTATAGTTTGCAAAGTATCAAGGAGACAAATAGTTCTCTTGTCAGTTTTCATGTTGTGGCGAATGGATTGAGTGAGCAGCAACCAAATGTATCTCTGTGCGTAAATTTCAAATATTTTTTTTGAACGTAAATAAATTTCAAATATTTGTCCATGCTAGGAAATTAGGTTTGCCATTTGAAGCACTTACTACTTCTGAAATTTTGATATTATGTTCCTTGATGACTACTACTATCAATATAATATTCGGTATTTCTGCTCTTGTCACATTGGTCAGGACTTGCCAAGGGGGACAATGCAGCTTCGGTTGTCGAGATGTGTCTGATACTATCGAAGACCAGCTCCTACTGGTTGGGATGGATCGAGTTATTGCTATTCTTCCTTTTTCCCCTCTTATGCTGCATTGTGGAACTAAAATAAGTTGCTATTCCCTCTGTCATTTTGTTTTTTTATTTTTTAAATTTGATCAAATTTATAAAAATATAGTAATATTTTTGACGTAAAACAAACATATTATTAAAATATTTAATGAAATAAATTTGATATTTTATATGTTGTTAATTTTTCAATAAACTTAATCAAACCTTTAAAAAGTTGCCAAGTTAAAACGAGGCTTACTTCTATCGACATGCCAAAAAAACCATTTTCAAGATTCTATTTGAAATAACCAAATCAAATTTAAAACAATTCAATTCAACATTTGCCCATTTTGTTGGACGAGTTACATGTGGGCCCAAGCCGGCATAGAGAGAGCCAAAGTTCCTAGGAAACGGTATGTATCCAAGTAGTAGTAATAAGAAAAGTCAATCCAAAATCGAGATGTGAATAATTCCAAAATCTTAAAGGTCTTTTCTTGCTTTGGAATATGAAAATGATAAATATTTAATGAAAATGAAGATAAAATTTGTAAAACAAGAAAGCTATAAGCTATTAGTTCATGATTAATTAAATTTTAATTATTACAAACATAACAAGAGATTTGTTTGATATTTTAAAGATATTTTTATATATAAAGTATTTGAACAAAATACACCGTTCAACAGTTTAAAAGCATGCTAATGAAAATTGATATCTATATCACAATTTGAAGAAAAAAGCACAACCTTTGACACAAAATTTAGATGCTGGAACAACAAATGAAATGGAGGAAGTATTTAAAAATTCAAATTTAATTTAATAACAATTCAATCCAACATTTGCTTCATTTTGTTGGACAAGTTCGATTTGGGCACACATCATCATAGAGAGAGCCAAGTTCCTTGGAAACTTGGATGTATCCAATCCAAGCGGTAGTAATAAGAAAAGTCAAATCGAAATCAAAACGAGAAGAATTCCAAAATCTCCACGGTTGGTTGCTTCTTCCACCTCTCACCTTCCTCCCAAATTAGCCACCTCTTCTCCTCCGACGATCATTCCTTCCCCATCTCTCTTCCCTCGCAGCAGCTTCTGTCACGTCCGAAAATTGAATGGTAAGTTTTAAATTAATTTGTGCAAACAATTTTCGTCTAGGAATCAGCCAAGATACACAAATCAATAATTTAATATACATATTCATCAAATAAACTAATTCAATAAATACTTACAAAAGAGGTACTTAATCCTCTCCATAAAGAAAATTGCAGCGAAAAAAATCTAGCAAAACTTTAACTCTACTCCCACGAGCGACTCAAGCGAGATCTAAGCCAAAAGGTCTTCTCCTTCAAAAGTTTTCTTCAAGCGAGGTTGATTGGTTATTTCAAAAATGAGTACACGGAATACTCAATAAGCCACACAATAAGTATGCAAGTGCACGGGGATACAAAAGATTGCTATAATAGGGTTTCATTTGCAAAGACAACATTTAACAAGAATTTAAGAATTTGTAAAGCAATAGAGTTCGAGTCATCAATATTAATCAACACTTGGACAACATCCCAATGCTACATAAACCCAACCATCTGAACAATCAATCCCAGTTGTACAGATCTAAACTCCATAACGAGAGCTAACAAGTTATCATTAGCAAATTATCATCATTAATAAGTAGTGTGAGACTAATCACAATGAATCGGTTGATCGCCCATAACCACGGGCACGACTATTCGAATAGTTTTACTATGGCCGAGGCGTACATACTGTACCCACAAGACACAACCCCACAACACGTTTTCATGTGCTCGTGTACCACTATGATACCCCGAAAAGGGAGTGTGACAAGACCCTTCGCATAACTCCCTCTAACCAATCGTACCATACTAAGGTTTTGCTACCACTCCCATCAGGGCAATGGACAGCCTCCGAGTGACGCAGTGAATCCGGTAGCCGATCAACCCTTAAAATCAAGGTGACCCAACTCCATCACGCCCACCCTCGCCGGGATACGTCGGCTAGAAACAACTACACTATAAATCCAACCATTACCCATGCTGGCTTGTGGTATGCATGATATTTCTTTCAGGGTTTCCCGCGTTCCGGTCCTTACTTGCCATGAGCACCTTAATATAATCTTCAGACCATGTGCTCACAACCCACCATTAATCAAATTTCAGTTGACCATTAATTCATTAATTAATCACGATCATCCATCATGAGCTATCATTAATTATCCATTAAGAGGATAAAAGTGAATCATTAATTATCCCACATGAAATGACACTAAAATTTCTAAGAATGGCTAAGCAATTATTCCTAATTTCTAGTTAAACCATATTATAAAATTTAACTAGTCAAATTATAACCCAAGGTATCAAGGTATATAGTAATCAATGCAAATTGGCCATAACAAAGGAATAAAATTATACCATCCCGATGTCACTCAAAAATAAATACACAGTTGAAATAAATCGAGAATTAAAAAATAGGATCAACATGCTCAAAGTAATGTTTAGGATCTATGTGACTTGCCTTGCAATACTTAGTCTTCAATTCGTCTTCAGGAACTTCTCCGACAAACAAACGAACGAACCTCCAAAACTACGGAAAACTAAACCTAGAACACCAAACAAGGAAAAACACTAATAAAAACCTAATAAACAATACAATTAAAAGTTCATAAATTGATAGAACTTAATTTTAGATGAATTATGGGACTTGAGCGACCTTATTCGAGTTTGTATGACTTAGTTATGAATTTTTGAAGTTTTAATTAATTAAAACCTATAAACAAACAACTAAAAGATTTATTGCATCATATTGATTTATTTTTGGACTGGAAAAGAAAGATCATGACATTAGCCATGATTGGTCCACGGTAGACCGGGTTCACGAGATGGTCCACGGGTTCATAGGGAATTGGACGGGCGAGATTGAACCGAGATCGGATCTAAGGGCGAGATTGAATCTAGCTAGGATTGCTAACCTAAGACGCCACATCAGTGCCACAGAGGACAGGGAGGACGACGTGGCACTGACAGGGATGCCACGAGGGCTGCCACGCAAGCACGATGGTCGACGACTCGGGATTGCAGCGGCGACGACGAACACGCGGCGCGACAACGAGAACCGAGGGCTCCAAAAGAGAGAGGAGGTTGCGACGACACTTGCCGATGCAAAAACGACGACGAACGGCGAACGGAGATGGTCGGCGATGAGCTCCAAATGACGGAGGTCCTTGGGTTGACGGTGACGACGGCTCCCCGGCGGTCTTCCGAGGAAAAAGAGGGATGGACGGCCTTCTCGGGGTCCTTGCACAGCTGATGGTGAAGTCGGCAACCGAAACCGACAAGAATTGCAACGACGCGGCTCGGCTGGAGAGCAACAGAGGTAGCGGCGCTCGGGCTTCACAGTGATGAGGTGCTTCCCGAGGTTTTCGGCAGAGGGAAGATGGTTGTTGGGCTTTGTCTCGGTGCTGCGATGCTGAGGAAGGTGATGGCGCTATCTGATGATGGCAGAGACGATGGCTAGGGGTGGCTGGACATGGCAGCCATGGTGGAGAGAGAAGCCGACCGCGAGGAAGATGGCTAGGGCACGAGAAAACTCGAGAAAAAGAGGGGAAACGAGAGAGGAGATCACGGTGGTCCTATTTATAGGCTCAGGAGGCAAAGACCGAGCCCAACACGACGGGAATCACTGAAATAGGAAATAGGATTTGGCCTAAAAGAAAGTCCGAGTTGCAAAGAAAAATTGAGATCGATCTCCTTGCAGATTTGGATGATTTTGGGGGAATGGAAAGAGTAGATAAAGGGAGATATTATCCCTCAACCAATTTTATTTTGGCAAGTGAATCGGCCGGATTTGGAAGGAGAAGAAAGAAGCAGGCTGCTTGGATGAACAGTGCATAGCCGGCTGGAGGAAGGAGACGATATTGTAGCATTAGGGGGTGCAACAGGCTTTTCCTTCCTTTCTATAGTTCTGGGCTGAATGGATAAGAAGGCAAAGCATACTTCCAGAACAAAGGCAGACAAGGCTGAATTAGACAGAGGGAAGAAACACAGACTTCAAAATTCGGTCCAAACTATGGAAAGAGAATTTAAATTACTTTTCTATTTAAATTAATCGCTGATCATTGAATCTTTATAAATACTTTCAATGCTCAAATAATTCCAAGAAAAATCTTGAAAATAATTGGACAATTAAAGTATTTTAAAAAATATAACCAGATCATTTAATGATTAATTAATTAATTTAAATAATCACTAAAATGCTCTTCGTATTATTAAAATTAATATTGAGCTCGAACAATCGAGAAAATTTCGAAAGTATATTTAATCATGGAGAATTTAATAAAAATTAAATCCACCCATGTTCCAATTAATAAATTTTATTTGCCATATTTACTTCACTGCAAATTAATAAGATTTTTATAGATACTTTTGATGCTCAATTTGATGTTCAAATTTTCATATATTTTATTCAAACAATTTTTGATTATTAAATAATTTTTAGAAATTCCTTTTTCACAACGATTTATATTTAAGCGATTTTTAGGGTGTGACGACTTCCACGCCTCCCCCGTGGCAAGGCCATGGCCACAATGGCCTTTGCACGGTGGAGACGATAGTAGAGATTATCAATGGGCTATACCTGAACATGGTATCTGGAGGATATAGCGGATGTTGAAACTAGAGTATATACGAGATTGTAACAAGAAGATAGGGACAATAATTTATACTGGTTCGAATCCTCAAGATAAGTAATAACCTTACTTCAGTTTATACGTATATGTGGATAGGAATACCACAAGGATTACAATTGTGAAGTAGGATGGCGAAACTAACTCGTCGACTAGGATCTGTCGAGAACGGTCTGACGAGATCTACTCGATGAATATGGCTCTAGCTTCCTCCGAACTGTCTCTTGATGCGGCTTTGGCTATGGCTTCTAACTTAATATCCCTCCCTCCATGAGAGGGCCTTGTATTTATAGCTTATGACCGTCTTCTTCTCCAAATAAAACTTAGAGAACTAGAATAGGATACGGGCTAAGAAGACCTTATTTTCCCTGAATAGTACTCTAACACCTTCTATTTCGAGAAGACAATTTCCTTCTATATTTGTCATATTTCCTTAATTAAAGGATACATTCCCATATATCTTTAGATATATTTCCTCGGGATGTAGAGCATACTTCTCGCTCCACCTTCTTGTATTCCCGCTTGGATAAATAGGAGGTAGATCCGCCGAAGATATGCGTGACATGATGATCGAAGTTGGGAAATTCCGGCTCATCATTGAATGGAAGGTTGTCATTTCTCTTCTCTACCATGCGAACTCGTTTTTTCCTTGTCGAGGGTCACACAAGGCACTCCTCGAACATGTGTGTGCTTGTTTTATTTACTGGGCACCACTACCAAACTGGCTCGTTGTCTTGAGGGGTAGGTTGCTGGGGACCGGTGGTTCCTTGTTCGGGGACAAGGGTCTCGTCTGTGCCTTTCGCTTCCTGTCCTTCTTTCAATTTTGGTCAGGTTTTTGATTTCATTCTGGGGTATCCTTTTTTGCTGGTTGCTTCTCCTCCACTGTCTTTCCCTTCTTGTCATTCATTTGGACTACTTTGTCCACATGTGCCCACTGTTGATGATCTCGAACGGCTTCATGGTAGAAATGATCCGTCTTGTTGCTAGCTCTTATTATAGAAGCATCGGTAACAATCTCGGACACCTAACTTGAATGTTGTATTATAGAAACATTAGCGATCTCGGGGATTATGCTCAGCACTCATTGAATTGTCGGATGAAATTTCTTAGAAGTTCACCGGGTTTTTGTTAGAGGCGTGCGAGTCATCCTCGACTATGTGTCTTTTGTAGTTGCCACTGGAAGTTTGCGATGAATTGCTTCCAAAGACACGCCTAGGAAGAGATCAAGGAAGGAGGAAGGTGTATCATCCATGATCGAGTAGAGCCTTTCAAAGCGGTGGCAAGTAATTTGCCAATGCGTTGTCGTCTGCATCGGCAGCATAGATGACGATAGAGTAGACATGCAGGAAGTCCTTTGGGTTGGTGCTATCGTCATATTTCTCTACCGCTGCTGGACAGAATTTAGTAGGCCATCTTACTTCTCGGAGAGAAGGTTTGAAGGCTCGGCATCCACCTTCGGGTAGAAGGGGTGCTTGACGGCCTCAAAGTGCACGCGATCCACAGCGTTGACCACGGCTTTGATCCCTTCTTGGAGCGGGAATCACCAATCTCGTCGTCCTTGGCCATCGTGGTGATCTTGCCGACCGCGATCGTTCTCGTCCTGACTGTTTTGTCGATCTTGACAATCTCGATCGTTGTTGCGGTTGTCGCGATTGGAGTCATCATCCCGACGTCGGTCCCTGCCACGTTGGGTGTGGGGTTGTCGGTGAAAGTGCATCTAGCCCCCTAAGTGGGTTTTAGTGGTTAATAATAATCTGGTTAAGGGACTAATGCGTTTAACTGAGATGTGTGCAGAAGAATTAGTTCCTAGATGCTTAGTTGTGCAGGTTTTGAGAAAGGAGAACCCTCAAACATCAATTGCAAAAAGGAGAAAAGATTCGACGATGGTTTATAATTGTATTTTTTCTTGAATCTTGAGTTTTAGGAAAAACCGTACTATTAAGAGGGGTGAAACTCATGCCATGAGATGATCTAGGTGCTCTTAGTCAGAATATCCTTGAGTGAGATTTTTTGGAGCGATTTTTGGAAAATCATTCCTTCCACGGCAGAGCAAGCCAATCGAAAGTTCCGGGGTTCCAAGCCGAAACTTCTGGACTTCATCACTTTGTAGCCAAAACCTGTGTACCAAGTGTTGGCCAAAACTTCTGGTAATCCCCAGACCAGAACTTCCGGACAATATTCCAGCTAAGTTTGTGAGTAACGGCTAAGTGACACAATCATGTACCTATATATATTCCACCTTGTCCCCAGCTCACTTTTGGCCATCCAAATTTCATTTTTCAGTCCCCTAACCTCTCCCATGGTGTTCTAGCCCATTCCAACTCAATTCTTGAGCCACAACCAAATTTATGAGAGATTTGAGTGTTTGGAGGGTTGTGAGAGTGAGAGAGCTAGATGACTTGAGCACTTAGTGGTTCTTGTAGGGCTTTGGAGTGGTGCCTATTACTCTTGGAGAGCAATCTCCTAGATGGTTAGGTGTCTCCCACGAGCTTCCAGAGAATTGTGGATTGGCCTGGGAAAGTTTGTGAAGGATCACCTCTCCTTCGCAAGGAAACGAGGTATGGATAGTGTAAAACCAAGCTGATCATTAGGAGGTTATATAGGTAGAGCAACTCACGTTTGTGGTTTGTGATAAAGGATTAAATTGAGATCTTTGTGGTTATTTGATCTCTAGGCAAGAACCTAGGAACGTTGGAGTTGAAGACCATAGACTTCTTTCTAGGGATTTGCTTGGTGAGGCAAGGGGTTAATTGAGACCCAACTCCACGGAGTTCCTCAACGGTGAGTAGGATTCTTTGAATCGAACTTTGGGAAAAATCCTTGTGTCTCGTGCGCTATCTCTTCATTTCCTGTTGCATACCTATTTTGCCTGTCTGTACCTTCCTATTGCTAGCTCTAAACTTGTGTAGAAATAGTTTGAAGTTGAGTTCAGATCCTCTTAAGTACAGAACACCGGAAGTTCCGAACAGGAACTTAAGTTACAGACGTTCGCTGATTGGAAGTTCCGAGGGTTCAAGTCTTCGAAGTTTTGGTGACTGTGTGTTTTAACTGTTGCATTCTCAAGAAAATTTTAGGATCGCCTATTCACCCTCTCTAGGCAACATCTACGGGCCTTCAGTCGGTGGCCGACATCATGTTGGTTTTTTCGCTCTTGCCTTTGGCCGTTCAATTGATCGCAGAGGTCGCAAGCATCTTATCGGGGAGGCATCCGTCGAGCTTGTCATCATGGTGGAGCTTTCTTTAGGCTGTTGGGGGTGTCCGCGTCTTCGGGAACCTCGTCGTTATGAGAGACATCTTCTAGAAAGGGTTGGGTCGCAGCAGTCCTAAAGGCGGAATTGAGGTTGGCGATGGTGGACTTCATACGTTCCAACCAGGCGTCCACATCAGGATGGGTCACTGGGTCAAAAGAAGTCTGCTGTAGTAGATTGTTGACGTTGGTCAGGTGTTCAGTAGGCGTTCGGACTGGATCAACTGTGGCAGGTATCTTGTTTTGGGAGTGAATTTCTCCATCTTCAACGTCGTCCCGAGTATGGCCGTCGACGCCTAAATCGTGGACTACTCCATCAATCTTGTTCACGTCACAGAGCGAGTTTGACCCTGTTGATTCAGGGTCGTCTAAGCTGTGAAGAACAGATGGCTCGAGGGGGTCCAAGCTGATGTACCCAACCATCCGATCGGGCGTATCCGGGGTGTTGTCGTCCACAGGTGAGTCGCCAGATTGTTTTCGGCGATAGTGGATCGAACAACATGAAGATGTGGGACCTCCGCTAGATGAAGAAGTCAGAGAATTGGTAACCTTGAGAAGAATATTGCATCCCATAAGAGGGGCTCCTAGATTTTGGATAGGAAATGTCGTTTTGTATAGGGATGTGCGCTACATACCTCGTTTCTTGTAGGCATCAAGTTCAGCCTTTGTGTGGTGTATGATCCGACACTCCTTTAGAGGATGAGCAGAAGTCTTGTGGATTGGACACCAATTGAAGTCTTTGTCGAAGGGCCTTCTTGTCAGCACTTACTTCTCGACAGAAGCCGAGAGATTGGCCGCTGGAGAAATCCCGTCGATAGATCGTGATGTTGATGCTTCGTTCTCGGAATAAACCAAAGAAGAGTCACCGTGGGAGTAGTGTTCGCCTGTTTCGTAATCGTGGCTTCGTTTCCAACGGAAGCTTAAGACATGGCCGTCAGTACGGCAGCAAATACCGGGAAGACGATGGTTCCAAATTGGATCAATGTGAACATCAGCTTGGTTGGATCTCCTAGGCCAGGATGATCGTAAAAGCCCTTGTCGAAAAATCCGACTCTTGAAGTCATCTCGTCGAGATCCCTTTGCACCAAACCCCCTACCTAACGCGCCACTATCAACGGGCTATGCCCGAAGACAATATCGAAGAGGTATAGGAGACGTTGAAACTAGGATATACGTGATGTAACAAGAAGACACGAAACAAGAATTTATATTGGTTCGGACCCTCAAGATGAGTAATAACCGTAGTCCAGTTTATATGTATATATGAATAGAAATACCATAAGGATTACAATGATGGAGTAAGATGGCCAAACTAACTCATGACTAGGATCTCGAAACGGTTCGATGAGATCTACTAAGCAAATATGGCTTTGGCTTCCTCAAGCTGTCTATTGATGTGGCTTTGGCTATGGCCTGTAGCTTGATATCCCTCCCTTCACGAGAGAGCCTTGTATTTATAGGTTATTATCATCTTTTCTCCAAATAAAACTCGAAGAACTATAACAAAATACAAGCTTTCTTGAATAGGACTATTATACCTTCTATTTCGAGAAGACAATTTTTTTTTATATTTGTAATATTTTCATAATTAAAGGATACTTTTTTATATATTTTTAGGTAGATGATATTGCCGTATTTTATAAATCCAAATATAGAAAGATATATCTTATCTTTTAACACTTACAAATACAAAGACTAATTTCTCTATCACCCGACGCATGCATGCAACTAGTTATCAAGTCTGATACCCGATGTAGCACGTATCAAGGAAGGATTACATACACCTTTAAGACAACGCAGACGAGCAGCGAAGACACGCGTGAAGCACCTTGCAACCACCACCGTCCTCTTTGTGGGCCTCCACACCGAGAACGACAGCCACAGCCTTTCGCCTTATCGCCGGTGCCTCCTCCTCACTCTTCTCCCTCCTCAGCGACGACAACACCAATCTCACCGCCGCACTTGCCTCTCTCCTTGTTGACCTCACCGATTCCGACGGCTCCATGACCTCGCCGGCCTCCACATCCATGATCTGGTGTAGAAAGGGGAAAGAGATCCTCTCCTCCACACTAGCCCAACCATGTCCTCTTTTACTATCAGCCCAGCCAGTCTAAAAGCAAAGAAAGCCACCGGAGTCTCTCCCGGATCCCCTCCTTCTTCTGTCGCCGGTAGCCACGCGCGTCGCTCCGAGTCCGGAGGTCGCCGTCGCTGAGACCGCCGGTAGGTCGCCACGCGCATCGCAATCACCCACCCAGATCCGATCCACTCCCCGCCGCCGGTAGCGGGCGCTGGCAGGATGGCTTCTTCGTTGTTGCTCACCATCCTCCCCGAGGAGCTGGTGGTGGAGATCCTACTCCGCCTCCACGATCTCGCCGACCTCGCCCGCGCCGCCTCCGCCTGCAAAGCCCTCCGCCGCCTCATTACCTCCCGCGCCTTCCTCGCCCGCGTCCACGCGCTCCACGCCAGGCCCCTCCTCGGCCTCCTGCAGATGGACAGACACGGCTGCCGGTTCCTCCCCGCCGCCACCGCCACCGCCACCGCCGTCGCCCGGGCATCCGACTTCGCCTTCTCCTTCCTCCCCGAACCCGCCGGCTGGCGCCTCCGCGACGTCCGCCACGGCCTCGCCCTCCTATCATCCCTCGCCCCCGCCGCTTCTTCCCCGACATCGTCGTCTGCGACCCCTTGCGCCGGCGCCACGTGCGGGTTCCCCCTATCCCCGATGACCTCACGGCCCACGTCCGGCGAATCGCCGTGGAGCATTTCGATTACCTGCTCGCTCCCGCCGGCCGAGACGGCTCATCGTTCCGGCTGGTCTGCAGACCCAAGTTGCCAAAGCAGTGTGACGTCACCGTCTTCGTCTTCTCCTCAGGCGCCGCCTTCTGGCGAGCCGCCACACTGGACGCCTGCGCCGCCACCGAGAAATTGTTCCTCCCCCAATCCGTGCACGGTTACGTCTACTGGCGGACGCATTTCTCTGGCAGATTGCTCATGCTGGACACTCGCGACATGGACTTCTTCTTTGTTAACATTCAGCTCAACAAGGGTCTACTACTGTCGCAGGTCATTGGGGAGGCAGGGGAAGTAGGCAGGCTTGCGGTGTTTAACTCCATCGTTGATGTTAGTGGCCACAAGGTGGAGCTCCTCTCTAAGGCAATTAGGGGCGGTGCCGATGAACAGTGGCGGCATGACAAGACTATCCCATTGCTTCCTGGCTACAAATGGAGGATTATAAAGATAGCTGAGGGTACTTACTCCTACAAGGGGTTGTAGGTAACAACTCCTCCTGGTTTACTCCTGGTATTGAGCTACAGCATTTCACACTGGACCTCAAGACATTTAAGCTTGAGAGGCTGTGTGCCTCGACATCCGGAGGAAGGCATCATAATCTTCTATTTGACTTGTACAGAAGCTTCCCGCCACCATTATCGCTTTCAAGCATATGACAATAGTAAGAACTAAAATCCATGGTTTCTTCATTCGCCGGGGAATCATGTTACAATATATAGTTATATTTCATAATGTAACAGCCTTGGTACTTTTTGATTGTTATCATCTGTGGCCATGTATGCACTCAGGCTTTCTTTTCAATTAGATGTAGCCCGCGAATGAGATAGTTTCAATTTCACCGTACCCTCGCTTATAAGATAAACCCAAAAGGAGCTCAGTTGTATATACGATCAAGTCATATTTTCTTTGTATTTATCTAGATGCATGTGTTTTTCTTTGGTCTAGTTCGTGACACAAGCTTACTGGTGGCTTGGACATTTGTACCATTCACGGATGTGGCGTTTGTAAGTTCCATAAAAACTTACTAGCTTGTTGGATGACATGTACTTTTTTTTGGCAACTGTCTACATAGTGTTATTCTATGGGCTCTACCTATAGTTTGCGGAGTATTAAGGAGAAAAATATTTTTCTTGTAAGTTTTCATGTTGTAGCAAGTGGATTGAGTGAGCAGCAGTGTTATATATCTCCTGTGTGTAAATTTCAAATTTGTCTCCCAGGATAGAAGAAATAGTTTGCGCAAAAAGCTTGACCACACTAGGACACATCTTGAAGCACTAATATTTCTGACATTTTGATAGAATGTTCGTTGATGATTATTAATCTAATCTTTGGTGTTAATCACATTGGCCAGGACTTGCCAAGGGGGACAGAGCAGCTTCGGTTGTCAAGAATCAAAATGTGTCCTCAAGGATGATATCATGGAAGACCAGCTGCTACTGCTGGTGTTGGCATCCGATATATCTGTGTCCTGTTCTAGCTATTTTCTCAGCCGTTCCATCTGAATTACATAATGGTTTAGCTTCAGAAGGCTTTGCTACTCTTTTTTCCCCCTTATGTTGCATTCTGAAACTAAAATAAGTAACTAGTCTGCACAGGATGGTATTCAGTGTATGCTCGTTTAGATTGTTGTTTTGCTTAATCTGGTGTCAATTTGAGTATGGGAAGCTCTCTTTCCTTGCCACTGGTCATTGTGTAGGTATAATTCACATGGTTGCTGAGGGCAGGGGCACCGGAAGGGCACAGGAAGGAGTGCAAAGGAGAGGAGTATACATGTGGATTGTGTGAATTTTTTTTCATGCACAATCCCACTTAAGCGCTGTTTGAAAAGTTAGATCAGCTTTTGCTTTTCTTCTTGCACGCGAAACCAGAAATACCATCAGTGTATAATTAACTAAGTATTAGCTATTGTAAATTTAAAAATAGGTTTGTTTGATTTTTCAAAAGAACTTCTATATAAAACGATTTTGAATAAACGATAAAAGTGGTTTAGAAAATGTGCTCGCGGTAAAGAGAGAGTTGTAAAAACTAAACGAGGAAAAGAACACACCTTAGTACGGTTAATAGCAATTTCTCACACTGAAGTTGAGCCACGATACCTCGCTTATATGTGCAGCAGATTAATTGCCTCCTGATAGCAACGTTTATTCGTTGCATCCGTCCGAAGCCTTGGCTGTTCTGGCGAAGAGTTGCAAAATAAATATGTACGTGTAATCAAATAAGTTTTATGAAATTTTACAAATGGCACATCTACGTACTCTATAGATATCCAAGCCACCACTAAGCTTGAGTTAAGAACTGGACCAAAATTAAAACACATGCATCTAAGGTACACATATAAACAATATGGCTTGATTGTATAAACAACTGAGCTCCAAACTATCTCATTTTGAAAACTTAAAAATAATATATCCTTACAAGAAAAAAATCTACTTACTAAACTATAGGTGAGCCAATAGACAACACTATATTTATATAATATAATGTTGTCTATTGAGTTTGTGAAATAGCAAGGAGATATTTTTTTGTAAGTTTTTATGTTGTAGCGAGTGGATTGAGTGAATAAATAGCGATACATATATACATACATATGTTTATATACATACATGTTATATATATAGATGGGGATGGGAATGGTTAGGTATTTATCCATTGAACCAATTTGTTCTAATGAATTTTTAGGATTACTAAAAAATATAAATGAATCAAACGGATCAAATCATTAGAATCTAGGTTGGTTCAACTCAAAATGACTTCATATGTATAAATATTTTCAAAATTTCTACATAGTTGTTTCTCTATATAATAATTTGTTTCTAAAAAATTTAATTAAATTTAGTAAGTTTTCATAGTATGAACATAAGTTTAAAAATTTAGGTCTAAGTTTTACACACATTTAACTAAAATTTTTAATTTTAGATCTTAGTAATGCATCATGGATCCCGAATATATAAATAGCTCAAAATTTGTATAAAGTTGCTTCTCTGTATAATAAATCATTCTTACAAAATTTAACTGAATCTGATAGATTTTTATAACGTGAATGCGAATTTAAAAATTTTAGGTCCGACTTTTATATATATATATATATATGTAATATGAGTTTTTTTATCAAATAGTAATGTAGATGATCTATTTAGGTAACGATAATCTATTAATATAATAAATTTATGATGAATTTATCTTATTAAACTATAAATTAACGAACTCACAAAAATTATTTCCATCCTGATATATACACAGAGAGAGATACATACATATATGCTCGAGGTGTGCCCTTTTAAACCGGAGCTGGAGTCGTAGTTGCTTCGGCGTGCGCGACGTGAGCGTGCATGACGGGCAGGTTGTTGCACTGTCGCGCATCACTCTTCGGGACACGAACCACGTACAGTACTGCATAGCAGTGGCTGATAGATTTGTCTAGCTAGTCTCACATATTAACGACAGCTATTGTAGATACAGTACTACAAGCAATCCTTAGTTCCTTACTGCACTAACTGACACGTGGAATGGCAGAGAGAAAATGCTAATTAAGCATACGTTTTTTTTAATGATTTTGATACGATCAGACGTAACGGCGCAAACGGCAGGGAAACATAAATCTAAGAGCATTCATGGGCCCTAAAGCCCAATTCGTCTGACTTTACATCTTCCTTTGCTGAAACCCTAAACTCGACGTTCCGTATTCCATGGTCCCATCTAATTTGCAAGTCTGCACCTAATCCAGATAGTATACGTGCGCCATGCGAGAACGAAGGTATGTTATCTTATTTTTTGTGTGATTTCCTTTAGCTTCACAATCATCTTCTTTCATACACTAGTCTCTCATTTTTGTGGGCAATGGCCATAGCCATAAAATGCTTGTATTTTTTATCATGGATTTAATCTGAAATTTTGCTTTGCAGAATATGCCATTATTTTCAATTTACCAGTTTCAGTAATGAAGAGTACCAATTTGTCTACCAATGAAGTACATGTTAGAATTGTCATATCAGACGAGGATGGTTTTGTTGTTGAAGAGGTCCAAAATGAATCAGATGACACATGATAAATTCAATGTTCATCGCCAAGTACAAGTACTATATAAGATATGATTAGGAAAAAGATTGCTTTGGTTGGCTGTGCAAGCAGGCCAACGAGATAGCAGGTCAGGACGCCAAGAGCTTGGGCGTTAGATATGGGCTCAGCAGTGAAGGGGGATCCGTTTCATCGAAAAAACGTTAGGAGAGAAACGTTTCATCGTACACTACAATAAGAATCCTTATCTTAATTAAATGATAACCTTCATCTTTATCGAATATGACGCTCGTTACGACACAATAGTCTCGTTACAACGCAATAGTCAGTGATGTAAGAAGTCATCTTTATCGAACAAAAGACCATCATCGATGCACTTATATAAAATAATTTTTTGTAGCATAAAAATCATCAATCATCAAAAAAATATCTTATATAGTTAAAATCACCATACGTCAAATAGTCTCTATACCAAACTTAAGCAAAGTTCAAACTTAGTAACAGGAATTACTTTTTTATCGTATCAACTGAATTATCATGAGTACTTATCCCGTATACCTTGACATCATTTTCAGTAATCACACCTCAAATAAAATGATATCTCACATCAATGTGCTTTATTCTCTCATGGAACATCTGATCCTTTGTAAGACATATCGCACTTTAACTATCACAAAATATATCAATGCAAGATGTAACTTCACAAAGCTCAGTGTATAAATATCTAAGCCAAATAGCTTCTCTACAAGCTTCAGAAATAGAACATATCCTCTGATCCAGTAGTACATAAGGCAACAGTTGCTTGCAAACTTGTCTTCCAACTAGTAGCACAATCTCCAATGGTAAAAATATATCCTGTGAGCGATCTTCTCCTATCCAAATCTCCAACAAAAATCTAAATCTACATAACCAACAAGTTCATCTCTAGATCTCCCAAACTGCAAACAAGCCCTACAAGTACTACGTAGATATGTGAACATCCACTGATCTGCTTTCCAATGCTCTTTGCCAAGATTAGCCATGTATTTACTGATAACACTCAATGCATGCGATAAGTCAGGATGAGAACATATCATGACATACATAAGTGAACCAACTCCACTTGAATATGAAACTCTAGACATGTACTCAATATCATAATCTAATTGTAGACATATATCTGAAGATAATCTGAAATGTGGAGCTAAAGAAGTATTCACTATTTTGCATCATGCATATTGAAACAACGAAGGACCTTTTCAATATAAACTTTACGACTAAGATATAACTTGCCAGATTATCTTTCTCGAGTAATTTTCATACGAAAATTTTTTTGTTGCATCCAAATTCTTCATTTAAAACTCACTACTCAATTATGCATTTAACTTTGCTATCTCTTATTTGTTTTTGCATTAATCAACATATCATCAACATAAAAAAGCAAATATATAGCTAAACCATCAACAACTTTAACATAAACACAACAGATAGGTTTTTCCTCGTTTGGCAATTTCACTAATTGCCAAGAATGATTTTTTAAGCGACTCCATCTCATCATGCATAGTAGTTTTTCATCTATTGCAATCATTAGAAACAATAGCTCCAAAATATAAAGAAGGTTATGTATTACCTTCGATTTCTTCTGCCACACTCAAAGCATAAACAACTATGTTCGATTCTTCAATATATCTTTGAGGGCGTTTAGTGTTTCTTTTGGGCTTATCTTGTGCAATAGAATGTGTTGGTGATAGCTCAACAGTAGAAGAATCTGAATCTTCACTAACATGTGCATCTTGGTTAATAGCAACATCTTCTTTTCTGGTGCATGCTCTGAACTGATCAAGTGTTCCACCTGCACACTTGCTTTCTGCTGACTCTCAACAGAAACATTAGTAGAAGATTTGTCATGCAACACAACTAATTCATGAAAGACAATGTTTCTACTAATCACAATCTTTCTAGTTTTAAAACATCATAACTTATAGTCTTTCACACCAGACGGATAACCAAAAGAAATGCACTTAATAGCTCTAAGATCCAATTTAGCAATATCAACATGAGCATAAGCAGTACAACCAAATATTCTTAAGTCTGAATAATTTGCTGGGGAACTAGACCATACCTCAATTGAAGTCTTCTTGTCAATGGCATAAATGGGCGATCGATTAATAAGATAACAAGCTACGAAAGCGACTTCTACCCAAAACTATTTAGACAAACTTGCATTAGACAACATATAATAGGCCTTTTATATAATTGTCCTATTCATATGCTCAGCTACGTCGTTTTGTTGAAGTGTGTGAGGAACGGTGTAGTAACACACAATGCCTTCAGACTTACAATATGATTTAAATATCTTAGAATAGAACTCCATCCCATTGTCAGTACGAAGTATTTTCACCCTCCTTTTAGTTTCTCTTTCAACCATAGTCTTTCACTCTTTAAACACATCAAAAGCTTGATATTCGTGTTTTAAGAAATAATGTCAAACTTTTCATGAATAATCATCAATGATAGTCATCATATAACGAGCACCTCCGAAAGATGTCTTACGAGCATGTCTCCATAAATCAGAATGCACATAATCACCGAAATATTTGTACTCTTTGCGATCAAGAGTACATAAAGAGATGATGTTTCTCTTCAAATTTGGAATATGTAGCACATCTGACAATGTTCTGATACAACCATCAAACATCTTGATCTAAATTCTTCCAAAACTTGCAACCTTGCATGGCGTATTATTCCCATCAAAACAGTACCACCATGTATAGCTTCATAGGTGGCAAACCAATTCCTATTTGGACACATATGATAGATGCATGCAGTAACAAGAATCCATTGGTCACTAATTAGTGCACAACCAGCATAAGCAACAAGCAATTCTGCACCAGACTTATCAACAGTAGCATTTGCGGCTTTACCTTCCTCTTCTTTATTACCTTTCGGTCTATAATTTTTTGTTCTCTTGTCTTTGTTCTGTAGCTTCCAACACTCAGTGATATCATGTCTATCTCTCTTGCAATATTTGCATGACTTATATATGCCTTTGGACTTTGATCTCTCATGGTAGTGTTAGTGATATGCCCTAGAGGCAACATGGAGATGTTGGATATCATGGTCAATGTTTATGTATTTATGAATAAAGTGTTATTCAGTTCCATGAAATAGACATCTTGTATTGATCAATAAGTACGTGACTTATTTATGAGACTCTATATGTATGAATCTATTTCTAAATGATCCCTGATCATATATCATATTATTGGAACTAATATGATTCTAAGATCGGCATGTTTATTGATTGATGATCATATCTCATAGATCATGGGTATGGAGATACCAAATCAATAAACATGGACATATGTGTTAGAGAACACATTGTTGGATAGACCCACCATGAGAAACTACGGAATTAATGTGCCATTAGTTGGTCTCGGGTAGTGTTGGTACAAAGTCCTTAGACTTGAGATCATCATGGATTCCAACATGTGTAGTAGCCTACTTTGGGACTACCAAACGCTATTCCGTAACTGGGTAGTTATAAAAGTAGTCTTCGGGTTTGCTATGAAACATGGAGTGGGATGTGAGTTATCAAGATGGAATTTGCCCCTCCTTTGGAGAGATATCTCTGGGCCCCTCGAGGTAATGGATTATGGAAATGCATGGCCATGCTAAGTTGATTGAGGAGTCAATCAACAGACAGATAATCCAATACGGTTCGAGTGAATGGTTAAGTTATTGAAGGGATGGCACACATCTTGCCTATAGCTTAAGTGGTATCGTGAGGCAAAGGGATTTGTGTACACATTACGGAGTTCGAGCCGATATTATATTCTTGTATACTATGGTGTCAATATGTGCGCTAGGCGTCGTGCGTGATGTGCGGCTGAGTTGGACTCGAGCCGACGATCGGCTAAGTTAGACTATAGCCGAAACCAAGTATACCTGAACCTACAGGGTCGCACGCTTAAGGGGATAAGAACAGGAATTCGAGTTGGACTCGGATACGGCTCGATCGGATAGGGATCCGATCAGATAGAGTCCTATGGTCTTACGATGTATGGGTGGCCAACTCTATGAGATTCGGATGAGATCCGATTTAAAATAGAGTCCTGATCGGCCATTAGTCCCAGTAGGCCAACTCTATATAAAGGGGCGAGGGGTGGAGAGCTGCGACACATCAGTTGAATTGCATTGCACCGGGATCAATCTCCACGGAAACCCTCTCTACCTTCGAGCCAAACCCTAGCCTTGCATCGCGTGCTAGCACACGGGTGTTCGGCGTTCTATTCCGGACGTGTGGATACTGGTAGGCGCTGCTACGTTGCGCGCTGTTGATCGGCTACGAATCGGCTGCAATCGGAGCGAGGCGACTGCGGCAGATCGGCAACGAGAACGCGGTCGACGACTCGGATCGGCTGCGGCATCGGCGAATCGGCTGATTGATGAATCGGCTGTCGGCTTGCGGGAATCGGCTACTTGTTCTAGATCGGATAGTCTGATTGGCTATTTCATTGCATACTCCAATCGGTAACGATCTATCGTCCCTTACTTGCAGCTGTTCTGGTTAGCGCGGTAGAAAAGTTTTTGTTTTCGGCTAGCGTAGCTTTCGCGTAACCCTTCAGGTAGTTGCTTGAACTTCTATCTCTTGATTGGTTTTTTGTGTTCTTCTCCTGTTGCCTACCTCGAAGAGCTAAGCCTCCTTCTTGTGATTTTGAACCTTCAGAGGGGACCATCTTCTTCATCTTTTTTTTAACACGCAAAGCATCATAAACTTCTTTCACAGTTAGAGTACATGACTATAAAGAATAGTATATCTAAAATTTGCATATGAGCTAAACAATGAACACAATAGAATAAGGCCTAAATCCTCTTCATTGAATCTCCAAAAGTGTCGGTGATTGGGATAGCAGATCAAATCTCCAATGCTCTGCTACCATTTGTTATGAAAATAGATGCACAACAGAGACACGGATTTTTATGTGAAAAACCCTTGCGGGAAAAATCATGGGCGCTGACCGACAATGATCACTATTGAGGAGTTGATTACAAACATAAGAGAACAACAATGGGAACATTTTCCTTCCTGTATGGTTTACAAGGGTATGTATAGGAAATAAAAGGTAAGACACTTAATAGGAAAAGACTTAGAGTTCTACAAGGAAACTAGTTTGAATATATTGTAGGCCTAAAATTCGAATCACATATTTAACATGGGATCATCGACTTCTTGATTTGGTGGAAAAATCTTGTCGCCCCATGCACATACTTGAAGTTCTCATAAATGCAGCGGCTACGGATGAAAGCCAACTAAGAGCGTGAGATTAGACCGTCCAACCTTGGCGCTAACCGTTCAACGAGGAGCTTCATGAATATTTTGACGACATTATGGATCCAGTTGATCGGTCGATAGTCAGCTATTGCCCCTAGATCTTCCTTCTTCGTCAGAAGAACAATTAGGGTTGAATAGAGGGGTTGTAGATTTTGGAAATTGTAGCTATAGAGCTTCTCTATGGTTGCTACTAGATCTTCCTTGATTGTTTCCCAGCTTCGCTGGAAGAACGTGGCGTTGAAACCGTCTGGCCCTGGGGCTTTCTCAGCAGGCATGGAGAAGATAGCTTTGCATACCTCATCCTTCATGAAAGGCACCTCGAGATATTGCAGCTGGTGGCTTTGAATCCCAAGTCGCTCCAAGTTGAGCTTGGTAGTAGCTAGCATAGATTGCCCTATGATCTCAGTGAAGTAGTCCTCCACCATCGCGAGCTTGTCAGCCTCTATTGTTACCACGATCCCGTTGTGCTTGAGAGACAAGATGGTTTTCTTGCGCCTCCTTGAGTACACCTTGATGTGTAAGAATTTGGTATTTGTGTTGTCGTCCTTTAGGTGGGTGATTCTCGCCCGCTGTCAGATTCTGATTCTTTCCAAGGAGGCGAGGGCTAGGCTCTGCCCTCTCAGCGCCACCCTCAACTGTTTCTCCATTGCAGATAGAGTGTGGCAATCATGTGTAGCGTCTAGCCTAAGCACTAGCTCTTGTACAGTCTGAAATTGCAGCCGCAGGCTGCTGATTTGACCATTCCCCTTGGACCAAAGCTCCTAGGCCAGCCGTGCCAATTTCCTGTGCAGGACGACAAAAGTGTCGTCACTGTCAACCGGTTCTTACCAGCATTGTTGCACTATTTCATCGAAGCCCTGCAATTTGACCCAGAAGGATTCAAAGCAGAATCTTCTTGTTCTTGTGTGGGGACAATTGCAGGTGAGAAGAATTGGGCAGTGGTCCAAGCTGGCCGAACTCAGGGCTTGGATGTGGCAATCTGGGAAGTTACCCTCCCAGTCGAACTCAGAGCTTGACCAACGTCGACGAGTCCTGGCCATTTCTACAAGTATATCATCGCACAAACATGTAAAGCTCCTTCAGCTGCATCCTATTGATTGAGTTCTCTTGTCTTTGTTTTTGTACTAGCCAGACAGTCTGGCCTAGTAGATGCCCAAGCTAATAAAATAGCTTGAGTAAACAATCTGTTTGTGGTGTCGGGTTGTTTGGCCAGTTCATTGTCTGATTGTGGTCATATGTTGACCGAACAATGGAAATGAACTAGCTGGACTGTCTGGTAGCTCTCGGATTGTTCGTTGCCAAGTTATGTTAGCAGTTGTTGGATAGTCCGACAGGCGTTGGACAATCTGGCAAAGTTCATTTGACCGTTGGGTCTTGAACTTGGTGGATTGTCCCGCACCAATCGGACAAATGTGTCCTTGATATTCTGGGTGATGCTGGAGTGTCCAGTTAGCATTGAAAAGTTTAAAGGGCCAGACAGTACAGTCCGATGCCGGACTGTCTGACTCCTTGCAGTTTTTGGTCACATCTTCCAACAACTACAAACTGCTAGTAAGCTCGGTTGAGGCTATATATATCCCTTGTCTTGGACTCCCTAATGTCTTTTGGAACCCTAGGAAGCTAAGCAATTGAAGGTAAAGTCCTGAAGCACCTTTGAGCTAGTTGTGATCATTTTCTTCACTAGTTTAGTGCTAGTTTGAGTTGAGCGGCTTAGTGTGCACTGTCACATCCTGGGTTTTCCCTAATTCATTTAAAATAATTTACCCGGAAATAATCGGAATTTCTGAAATTAACCTGGAGACAACCTATAATTTTAAAATGCAATTAATAAATGGAAATGACATGGTAGGATTTTTCTTGAATTCTTCATGTCAAAATACGCTAACATGATTTTTACTTGGAATTTTTAGAGCACTCTAAGTATTTTTAATCAATTAAATAAGAAATCAAGAATTAAATTAAGTCCCTAAATCCCTTTTCTTTTTCTTTTTCTTTTTTTCTTCCTTTTCCGTACCGGCCGTACGGTTTCCCGCCCTCGCCCGTGCGGCCGTCGGCAGCTCGCTGTCCGCCCAAGCCGAGCACCCCGCGCCCGCTCCCCCGGTCGTGGGCCGAGGCCCACGGTGCCGCCGCACCGCGCAAAGTCCGCGCCCTCCCTTGCGCCGCGGGCCACCGACAGGTGGGCCCCACTGTCGGAGCCGCCTTCCTCGCGCCCGGCCGGCCCACCGCCGCCATGCATAGCCGCGCCGTCCGCCTCTTTCTCGCGCCATTTCCGCGCGCCTCGCGCCGCGTGGGCGCTCGCGGGCTCCGCCCGCGCCGCCGCACCCGTGCCCGCTTTTCCCGCACGCCGAAACGGCCGTCGTCGCCCGAAACGACCGCCGGATATCTCTCCTCTCTCTCGAGTCCGGAACGCCGGTGACCTTATCCCGCCGTATCCGTGCCCGATCGGTCTCTTCTCTCCCCTCTAAAACCCCTCGAGCTCCGCCGCGTTTCTCCCTTTGTTCGCCGTTGGTTCTAGCCCCGACGCCGCCGTCTCCGTCGTTTCACCGTCGGTGAGCTCGCCGCCGTTCCCGGTTTCTTTTGTTTCTTTTGTTTCCTTTTCTCTTCCGCGCGTGTGCCGCGCGCTCGGGCTCGCGCCGCCGCGCGCGCCGGCCGGGCGTCGCGCCGCCGTCCACCGCTCGCCAGTCGTCGCCGCCGCCCCCGCCGCCGCCACCACCCGTGAAACCCTAACCCTAACCCTAGCGCCGCTCCTCATGCTGTCCGATCTTGCAAATCGGACGGATCCGCGCCGTCCGATCGCGACGGATCCGCGCCGTCCGATCGCCGCCGTCCGGCCGCTCAGATCGCGCCACGTCGCCGCAATCCGGCGCTCGAATCGCGCCACGTGGCGGCAATCCGGCCGCGCGCGCCGCCTCCGCGTGTGCCCGGCCCAGTGCCGACGTCGCCCTAGGGTTGACGCGCCCGCCGGACGTCATGCCGACGTCAGCCACGAGCCGCGCGTGGATGATGTCACCAGGGGACTTAATTACGCAATAAATAATTTAATCTTTTCTGTTTAGTTTAAAAATCGCAATTAAACTTCTAAAATTCATATCTTTTGAATCCGAGCTCTGTTTTAGTCCATTCAAATTTCATTAAATCCAGAAAAATGTCAAGAATCCATTAAAAATACTTTTCAGTGCTGTTTCAGTAGACTTTTTAGGGTGTTTGTTGAGTGCTTTGTTTGTCGTGTAGATCCCGAGTTTTCCGGCGAGCCCGTTCTCTTCGAAGTAGTCGCCGAGGTTCCTCAGTCTCCAGAGCAAGGCAAGTCATACCTTACATTGACCATATTGTACCTATTTTATGCAAATAGCTCTTTTTCGTTCAAATACTGCATATGTTTTAGAATGTCATTTCATGGGGTGTTTTATACCTATTATACTCAACCATAGGATTGTTTACCTTATACCATTGATAGCTTGGGATCCAATGTGACTAGATGATAGTTTAAGGATGCTTAGTCATGCTTAGCGCAACTAGCTCACTTAAGGGAGTCACACTAATCAAGTTCATTTCTAAAGTGGATCTTAGATGATATTAAGATATGACTTTGGTTTTAATAATATTGACTTATAAGAAAGGTGGGTCGTGAGCACATGGTTGGACTTTGGTTAGCGTGCTCATGACGATTAAGGACCGGTTCTCGGGAAACCCCGGAAGAAATGCCGTGCATACCACAAGCCAGCATGGGTAATGGCTGGGCCGTAGCATAGGCTGTCTCTAGTTAACGTATCCCGAGAGAGGGTGAGCGTGATGGAGTTGGGTCGGCCCGGTTTTAAGGGTTGATCGGCTTCCGGATTCACCGCGGCACTAGAGGGGCTGCCCATTGCCCGATGGGAATGGGGGCGAAACCTTGGTGTGGTACGATTGATTAGAGGGGTTATGTGAAGGGTCCTGTCACAATTCCTTTCCGGGGCACCGTGGTGGTGCATCGGCGCACGGTAATGTGTTGTGGGATTGTGTCTTGTGGGTACGATTGTACACCTCGATCGGAGTAAAAACTATTCGAATAGCCGTGCCCACGGTTACGGGCGATCGACCGATTCACCTTGATTAGTCTCATTTATTTATTCGAATGGAATGTGGAAGCTTGACTAGTGCGGGTGGATGGATGGGCCTGTTGCAACGTGGGTTGAGCGTTGGACGGCGTATATTTAATCTTGCTTAAATATTACTACTTGTTTTTGTCTTCAAATACTATTATTATATACTGCAAATGCTGTTTATGCAAATTGAGCCCCTTGACCCTTCCTTGTTATTTATCTCGCATCATGTACCCTTTTCGGTGTGACTTGTTGAGTACGGTGGTTGTACTCGATCTTGCTTCTTTTTCCCCTTCGGTGCCGAGGTTGAGATCGAGGTCTCCGAGGAGGTGTAGGCTTGTTCTCGTCAAGGTTTAGTTGTGGAGTTGGTGTTCGCTTCGCTCGTGTCAAGTTTAGCTTAAGTCGGTTTTATTTTCCTTTCGCATTGCATTTGTGTAACTCTTTTATATTGTTTCTAAGACGAGGATTCGTATTATCAATAACGTCAATTTGTGTACCTCGGTGATGCACGGACGAGGATGTAATGCACAAATTAGCTGCAGAAATTCTGGTGTGAATTTCTGGGCGTGACAAGTTGGTATCAGAGCCTTCCTGTGACTGTAGGACAAGCCAACTGGAAACCTTAAGAGCCCTCTAATTCTTTTCATGTGCATATGTTTTTAAAAATGGGGGTGTTTTGAAAAGTGGAGTCGATCTAGGGTTTAGGAATTGCGAAAATGGGATGTTGGTCGTGGGTTTTTGAGCATGTTTTGATTTTCCCACTCCTTTGTTTCTATAGATGGCGGGTTCCCACGGCGCCGCTGCGGAAAAGGGATGACAGGTTTCGTGGCGAGGGCGCGTATGGCCCTTGTAGTTGGATATCCCGAAGCACCAGAGTATACAACAGTTGCGCCTCTCAGTGGCGAGTTGCCATACCGTGTTCGGTTGGAGGTTCACGGGTTTGTGGGAACGTGTCTTCCCAACATGGAGGTCACGGCTTCGGAGGCACGTCGGATCACGCTTGTCAAGAAGCCGCCTACGATGTTGGCCAGGATGAGGAGCTGCATGATGCGACCTTCGCACCTCCTCCTACCGCTACCATCCCCGTCGAGGTAGTTCCTCTGAGGTCAGTGCATTCAAGTCTACGGCAAAGGAGAATGACACTACGTTCGGTCACATGTGCACCGTGCTCAAAGGACTGGATCAGATGCACTCTGACCTACACAAGGCGACCAAAGAGCCGAACGACAAGAAGATGTTGAGGATCGCGTGGCTGGGGACGAAGTGGTTCGCTGAAGAAGGAGGTAGCCGAGTTGAAGGGACTCCGCCACCGGTTGGGGTTAGACTCCGCACTACGCCTCGGAAGACCACCACCGCGCTGTCCGTGTCCAGTGGCACCTCGGATTCCACCGCCTTCTCCGGCTCCACCGCTCCGGTTCAGCGCCGGTTCCGTTCCTCTGCTGCGGTCCGCCCTCACCTTTGCTCCGGCTTCGGCGAATCAAGGCGGAGGTGGCGTGTGGTTGGATCTCCGTCTCCGGTGACTCAAGCTCGGATAATTCGGTGAAGACATGGACTCCGAAGAGACTCGAGATTCCTCGGAGGGAAGAGGCGGGATCGGTTGGGCTACGCAACCGATTCGAAAGAGTCCAAGTCCGAGGTGACGCCTGAGGACTCCGGGAGCCGTTCGGAAGAATGGGGATCTTCGAAGGAAGCGTTTCGACTCCTCGTCTCGTGGATCTTTCTAGTTGCCCTCCTTAGTTTTACGTTTAACTTAGTTTGTCTTCTTGGTAGTTCTTTGTGTGTTAGGCTGCTTTGTGTGTGGGATAGCGGCGGGTCGATATCAAATGTGATATGACGACCAATTAAGGATGTTTGGTGCTTTTCCTTGTTTTTAATCAAGATCGAACAACGCATTTGAATTCAAATAATAAAGATTAGCTCTAAGTCATCTGTTTTCTTCTTTTCTCTCTCCGGTCGATCGTCTCCTTCGGATGGTAAACACCGGGACCGCGGGGCGAACGCAACAATGGGCGTCAGTGCCGACAACCACGAGGCTCACGACGCCAATGGCAATGCTCCTCCACCGCCACCCGAGAATCCCACCATTGCTCAAGTGCTCGCTTCACGAACACGAGATGATGGCTGCAATGATGCAGCAAATGCAACAACAACACCACCGGATGCAACGGCGAGTCTGCAACAAATGCGGCAACGCGGCAGAACAATCGGTTGCCGCCCCACCACCCGATCAAGCGCGAGTTCCTTCGTGTCCGACCGCCGACCTTCTCCAGCACCACTAATCCCATGGAGGCTAATGATTGGCTTCATGCCATTGAGAAGAAGTTAGATCTGCTGCAATGCACGGATCAGGAGAAAGTCTCGTTTGCCACTCATCGATTCTGGGGTCTCCGTTCGGCTTGGTGGGACAACTATTTGGTTACTCGCCGGCGGGAGCGTGGTTACACGGGAAGAGTTTCGTCGCGTTTCGGGACCGCACATATTCCTGCGGGAATAGTTGCACGAAAAAGCGTGAGTTCCGTTCTCTTGAGCGGGGTAACGAGATCGATTCTCGAGTATCGCACGAGTTCAATCGTCTTGCCCGTTATGCCCCAGAAGATGTGCGCACGATGCAAAGGCGGAAATTTTTTTGGTGGTTTGGATGATGAACTCACGGACAAGCTTATTTCCGGAGAGTATGCTAACTTTGAGAAGCTGGTGAACAAGGCCATTCGACAGGAAGATCAGCGCAACAAGATGATCAAGAAGAGAAAAGTCTTCCAGTCCCGACCTCCTCAACGAGGGAAATCGGCGAGGCGCGTTTCATGCAGGAAGTCGAAATGGACCTACCACCATGATTGTTCGTCGGCATCGACCTTATCACCCGGGAATTTCCAAGCGCGGTAGTGGCGGTGGTCGGCAACGCGTACTCCGGCCCCGCGCCCTCCAACGGCGCCATCCCGGCAACGATCCACGGCCACCACCTCCAAGGAAGGACTCGGGAGGAAAGCCAGGAGTCTGTTTCAACTGTGGTAACCCAGGGCATTTTGAAGACAAGTGTCCAAAGCCAAGACGCGCTGGGCCAAGGTTCATCTAGGCTCGAGTCAATCATGCGTCCGCCGAGGAAGCACATACCGCTCCCGAAGTTATACTGGGTATGTTTCCTGTAAACTATACTCCTGCCACAATATTATTTGATTCTGGCGCTACACATTCTTTTATCTCAAAGCACTTTGTTGGGGCACATGGGTTGTCAGTAGTGGGACTTAAGATACCTATGCGGGTTCAAACCCCTGGAAACCATTTGGAGACCACTCAGTATTGTCCCTCAGTGACCATAGAAATCCAAGGATCTATGTTTCTAGCCAACCTTATCCTCCTTTAGTCCAAAGGCATAAATGTCATTCTTGGGATGGATTGGTTGTCCGGACATAAGGGAGTAATTGATTGCGCTAGTCGCACCATTACTTTAATTAATACGAAAGGAGAAAGAGTTGTTTTTCGCTCTCCCATGCAAGTCAAGACTATAGTAAGTTTGAATTATGTTTCCACCGGGAATCGTCCGAAATGGCGGCCAAGCCCCCTGTGAAGTTAGAGGATATCCCCATTGTCAGAGAATACCCTGAAGTTTTCCCCGAAGATTTAACTCAGATGCCGCCAAAAAGGGAAATTGAATTCCGGATTGACCTAGTACCCGGGACCGCCCCAATACACAAGAGGCCATATAGGATGGGAGCCAACGAGTTGGCCGAAGTAAAGAAGCAAGTGGATGAACAGTTGCAAAAAGGGTATATTCGCCCGAGCACATCGCCTTGGGGTGCTCCGGTGATTTTTGTGGAAAAGAAAGACAAGACCAAGAGAATGTGTGTGGATTATCGAGCCCTCAATGAGGCTACTATCAAGAACAAGTATCCCCTACCCGGATTGATGACTTATTCGATCAACTCAAAGGGGCCAAGGTATTTTCCAAGATAGATCTGCGATCGGGCTATCATCGATTAAGGATTCGGGAAGAGGACATTCCCAAGACCGCCTTCACCACTGGTATGGGTATGCGAGTGTACGGTCATGTCTTTTGGGTTAACCAATGCACCGGCTTTCTTTATGAACCGATGAACAAGGTGTTTATGGAGTTCTTGGATAAATTCGTGGTGGTGTTCATTGACGACATTTTGGTCTACTCTAAGTCGAGAGGAGGATCATCAGCAACATCTTCGGACGGTACTCGAGAAGTTGAGAGACCATCAACTCTACGCCAAGTTTAGCAAGTGTGCTTTACGGTTAAAGGAGGTACGGTTCTCGGCCACATTGTGAATGCCCAAGGAGTAGCCGTGGATCCAGCAAATGTGGAATCAGTTACCAAGTGGACCCCGCCTAAAACGGTCACGCAGATCCGGAGTTTCCTTGGACTTGCGGGTTACTACCGCCGCTTCATTGAGAACTTCTCCAAAATCGCCAAGCCAATGACTCAACTGTTGAAGAAAGATGAGAAGTTTAAGTGGTCGGCGAGAATGCGATAGGAGTTTTGAAGAGCTCAAGAGGAAGTTGGTGTACGCACCGGTGTTGATCTTGCCCGACCCAAGCAAAGGACTTCCAAGTTTATTGTGATGCATCTCGCCAAGGGTTGGGATGTGTGTTGATGCAAGAAGGCAAAGTGGTCGCATATGCATCTCGTCAATTGCGCCCACATGAAAACAACTACCCCACTCATGATCGGAGTTATCCGCAGTGGTTCATGCATTGAAGATTTGGCGACACTACCTAATTGGTAATCGTTGTGAAGTGTATACGGATCACAAAAGTCTTAAGTACATTTTCACCCAACCGGATTTAAACCTCCGACAGAGGAGATGGTTGGAACTGATCAAAGATTATGACTTAGGGATACATTACCATCCCGGCAAAGCTAATGTGGTTGCGGATGCACTAAGCCGAAAGAGTTCTTGCACCACTCTCGGTGTCGAAGGAATGTGTGACCGTTGCGGCGAATTCGAGAATCTAAATCTACGAGTGGTGGATTTTGGTTTTGTGGCGCTCGAAGCCCAACCCACTCTCATTGATCAAATTCGGGCTGCTCGGTGTCGGATCCCGAAATGGCCGAACTCAAGAAGAACATGAGAGTCGGAAAAGCTCGTGGCTTTACGGAAGACGAACATGGCACCATCTGGATAGGAAAGAGATTGTATGTACCAGAAGACAAGGATTTGAAAAAGGCGATCCTTACGGAAGTTCACCAAACCCAATACTCAATTCACCCGGGCAGTACAAAGATGTATCAAGATCTTAAAGAAAAGTTTTGGTGGGTCGGCATGAGGAGGGAGATAGCCGAGTTTGTTGCACTTTGTGATGTTTGTCGGCGAGTGAAGGCGGAACATCAACGGCCGCCGGACTATTGCAACCACTTCAGATTCCAGAGTGGAAATGGGAAGAAATTGGAATGGATTTCATCACGGGTTTACCCCGCACAACGTCAGGATATGACTCGATTTGGGTCGTGGTGGACCGACTCACCAAGGTGGCCTATTTCATACCAGTACATACTACCTACTCAGGGAAGAAGTTGGCAGAGCTTTATCTTGCAAGGATCATGTGTTTGCATGGCGTGCCTAAGAAGATCGTGTCCGATAGGGAAGTCGGTTTACTTCCAAATTCGGAAGAAGTTGCAAGAAGAACTCGGTACCCGTTTGAATTTTAGCACGGCCTATCATCCGCAAAGCAGACGGTCAAGCGAGAGAGTGAATCAGATTTTGGAAGACATGCCGAGAGCATGCGCGCTCGATTTTGGAAAAGCATGGGACAAAAGCTTGCCCTATGCGAAATTCTCTTACAACAACGGTTATCGGCCGGCATTCAAATGGCACCGTATGAAGCACTTGTATGGACGGAAATGCCGCACACCCCTATTCTGGGACCAGACGGGTGAGCGCCAATTGTTTGGCACGGAAGTAATAAGCGAAGCAGAGGAAAAGGTCCGAGTGATTCGGGAAAGGTTGAAGATTGCGCATCCGATAGAAGAGCTATGCGAGATATTCGTCGAAGAGATCTCACTTTTGAAGCGGGGATTTTGTGTATCTTCGCGTTACACCACTCCGGGAGTACACCGTTTCCAAACCAAAGGTAAGTTGGCACCACGTTTCGTGGGACCATACGAGATTCGGGAACGTCGAGGAGAAGTGGCCTATCACGGAGCTTCCTCCATCATGGCGGTATTCACGACGTGTTTCATGTGTCCCGTTAAAGAAGTGTTTAAGGGTACCGAAGAGCGAGGCGAGTCCGGACAGTTGAAATCCAAGAGGACTTAACCTATGTAGAGAGACCGGCACTTATTCTTGAGGTCGGTGAGAGAAGGACTCGGAACAAGGTTATCGGGTTTTGCAAGGTTCAATGGACTCATCACTCAGGGAAGAAGTTACTTGGGAACGAGAAGATGAGCTAAAGGCCGCGCACCCGCACCTCTTCGCCGGTACCTCGAATCTCGGGGTCGAGATTCCGTTTAAGGGGTAGGTTGTCACATCTGGGTTTTCCCTAATTCATTTAAAATAATTTACCGGAAATAATCGGAATTTCGAAATTAACCGGAGACAACCTATAATTTTAAAATGTAATTAATAAATGGAAATGACATGGTAGGATTTTTCTTGAATTCTTCATGTCAAAATACGCTAACGATTTTTACTTGGAATTTTTAGAGCACTCTAAGTATTTTTAATCAATTAAATAAGAAATCGGGAATTAAATTAAGTCCCTAAATCCCTTTTCTTTTTCTTTTTCTTTTTTTCCTTCCTTTTCCGTACCGGCCGTGCGGTTTTCCATCCCTCGCCTCGTGCGGCCGTCGGCCGACACTGCCCGCCCACGACACCCGCCGCGCGCTCCCGGTCGTGGGCGAGGCCCACGG
The DNA here is from genome assembly GCA_019925245.2 of Oryza australiensis. NCBI lineage: Eukaryota > Viridiplantae > Streptophyta > Magnoliopsida > Poales > Poaceae > Oryza > Oryza australiensis. Next base: position 1,013,490 of record JAIFGZ020000486.1, on the reverse strand, counting down.
TGCCGCCGCGCGCAAAGTCCGCGCCCTCCCTTGCGCCGCGGCCACCGCAGTGGGCCCCACTGTCGAGCCGCCTCCTTGCGCCCGGCCGGCCCAACCGCCGCCGCCGCCATAGCCGCGCGTCCGCCTCTTTCTCGCACCGTTTCCGCGCTCCTCGCGCCGCGTGGGCCGCTCGCGGCTCCGCCCGCGCCGCCGCACCGTGCCCGCTTTTCCCTGCACGCGAACGGCCGTCGTCGCCGAAACGACCGCCGGATATCTCTCCCTCTCTCCGAGTCCAAAACGCCGGTGACCTTATCCCCGCCGTATCCATGCCCGGTCGGTCTCTTCTCTCCCCTTTAAAACCCCTCGAGCTCCGCCGCGTTTCTCCCTTTGTTCGCCGTTGGTTCTAGCCCCGAATCGCCGCCGTCTCCGTCGTTTCACCGTCGGTGAGGTCGCCGCCGTTCCCGGTTTCTTTTGTTTCTTTTGTTTCCTTTCTCTTCCGCGCGTGTCGCCGCTCGCCGGCTTGTCGCCGCCGCGCGCGCCGCCGCTTGGTCGTCGCCGCCGTCCCGCCGCCGCTCGCCAGTCGTCGCCGCCGTCCGCCGCCCGCCACCACCCGTGAAACCCTAACCCTAACCCTAGCGCCGCTCCCTGCATGCGTCCGATCTTGCGGATCGGACGGATCCGCGCCCGTCCGATCGCGACGGATCCGCGCCGTCCGTCGCCGCCGTCCGGCCGCTCGGATCGCGCCACGTCGCCGCAATCCGGCCGCTCGGATCGCGCCACGTGGCGGCAATCCGCGCCGCGCCCGCCTCCGCGTGTGCCGGCCGTGCGGCGGCGTCGGCCCGGCGCGCCGGCCGCCGACGTCATGCTGGCGTCGCCCCGAGCGCAGCGTGGATGACGTCACCGGGGACTTAATTGCGCAATAAATAATTTAATCTTTTCTTTTAGTTTAAAAATCGCAATTAAACTTCTAAAATTCATATCTTTTGAATCCGAGCTCCGTTTTAGTCCATTCAAATTTCATTAAATCCAGAAAAATGTCAAGAATCCATTAAAAATACTTTTCAGTGCTGTTTCAGTAGACTTTTTAGGGTGTTTGTTGAGTGCTTTGTTTGTCGTGTAGATCCCGAGTTTTTCGGCGAGCCCGTTCTCTTCGAAGTAGTCGCCGAGGTTCCTCAGTCTCCAGAGCAAGGCAAGTCATACCTTACATTGACCATATTGTACCTATTTTATGCAAATACCTCTTTTTCGTTCAAATACTGCATATGTTTTAGAATGTCATTTCATGGGGTGTTTTATACCTATTATACTCAACCATAGGATTGTTTACCTTATACCATTGATAGCTTGGGATCCAATGTGACTAGATGATAGTTTAAGGATGCTTAGTCATGCTTAGCGCAACTAGCTCACTTAAGGGAGTCACACTAATCAAGTTCATTTCTAAAGTGGATCTTCCGATGATATTAAGATATGACTTTGGTTTTAATAATATTGACTTATAAGAAAGGTGGGTCGTGAGCACATGGTTGGACTTTGGTTAGCGTGCTCATGACGATTAAGGACCGGTTCTCGGGAAACCCTGGAAGAAATGCCGTGCATACCACAAGCCAGCATGGGTAATGGCTGGGCCCGTAGCATAGCTGTCTCTAGTTAACGTATCCCAGAGAGGGTGAGCGTGATGGAGTTGGGTCGGCCCCGGTTTTAAGGGTTGATCAGCTTCCGGATTCACCGCGGCACTAGAGGGGGCTGCCCATTGCCCGATGGGAATGGGGGCGAAACCTTGGTGTGGTACGATTGATTAGAGGGGGTTATGTGAAGGGTCCTGTCACAATTCCTTTCCGGGGCACCGTGGTGGTGCACCGGCGCACGGTAATGTGTTGTGGGATTGTGTCTTGTGGGTACAGTTGTACACCTCTAATCAGAGTAAAAACTATTTGAATAGCCGTGCCCATGGTTACGGGCGATCGACCAGATTCACCTTGATTAGTCTCATTTATTTATTCGAATGGAATGTGGAAGCTTGACTAATGCGGGTGGATGGATGGGCTGTTGCAACGTGGGTTGAGCGTTGGACGGCGTATATTTAATCTTGCTTAAATATTACTCTTTGTTTCTTGTCTTCAAATACTATTATTATATCTTGCAAATGCTTTGTTTATGCAAATTGAGCCCCTTGACCCTTCCTTGTTATTTATCTCGCATCATGTACCCTTTTCGGTGTGACTTGTTGAGTACGGTGGTTGTACTCGTCTTGCTTCTTTTCCCCTTCGTGCGAGAGGTTGAGATCGAGGTCTCAGGGAGGTGTAGGCTTGTTCTCGTCAAGGTTTAGCCGTGGAGTTGGTGTTAACTCGCTCGTGTCAAGTTTAGCTTAAGTCGGTTTTATTTTCCTTTCCGCTTGCATTTGTGTAACTCTTTTATATTGTTTCTAAGACGAGGATTACGTATTATCAATAACGTCGATTTGTGTACCTCGGCTGATGCCTAGACGAGGATGTAATGCACAAATTAGCTGCAGAAATTCTGGTGTGAATTTCTGGGCGTGACATGCACCATCCAAGAGTCTTGCTCTTAAGGGTTTGAAGTGAAGGCTTCTTCCTGTTACTCTTGGAAACTTGGCGTGCCTAGCCAGTCTCGATGGCAATTTGGTGATCTCTTAAGAAGATTATGGGAGACCTAGTGCGATTATCAATGTTTTGAGGTTCACCTTCTAGAGTAGAGAAGAACTACCAGGATGAGTGCGCCCGTGGACTTCATGACTATGGGAGGGAGCTATACTCTTGTGTAGAGTGCTCCAACGAGGATTAGTGGAGATTGCTGAATCTCCGATACCTCGGGAAAAAGTTTCCATGTCTTGTGTTTACTTTTCTTCTCGCTTTATTTCTTCTTTTAGTTCATGTTGATTTCAATTCTTAGTTTGCTCTAGAATTCCGAGGACTTCAACTAGGGTGCAAAACTTGGGCCACACTTGTGTTAAACCTAGCCATATTGGGTAGTTTTTTTTAATTCTGCAAGTTTATTTTTAATTAGATCCAAGTTTCTAAAATCCTATTCACCCTCTTCTAGGATATTTTGATCCTATTCATGGAAGATGGCAAGATGCGGTCAAAGGTTGGCAAGACTTGGCTATAAGATGGACCATGCATGGGAGAAGGGCAAGCAAAGGCTTGACGCCGAAGGACTCGATGCAGTGGTGAAGGAGCAAGTGCTTGGCACGACATCAATGGACCGATCGAGGCCATAAGAAGTTACGAGTTGCTAAGAATAAAGATTTGTTGAAAAAGAAGCAAAAGGGGCAAGACTTGAAAGGAAGAAGATCAAGATTGCCATAGAGAACTGCTAGGCCAGACAATCCACAAGTAGCCGGATCATCCGGGAGAGGTACAAAGGTTGGACAGTCCGGGAGGAGTTAGACTGTCTAGGCAAGCACGTGTCTGGAGTAGCTGGAAGTTAAAGAAGTGAAGGCCCAGATAGTCTAAGAGCGATCGAACTATCCGAGAGAGGCTTTGTCCGGAGGTGCTGAATGAATGGAGTTTGGCAGTGGCGAACAATCTAGTGCAGTACTAGATTGTCCGGGAAGCGCAGAGCCACCGGACATTCCGACGCTTTATACCCAATGACTAGTGTCAATGACCGTTGAAGAAGTGAAGGGGTGTTGGACAATCCACCTTGGTACCGGAATGCCCTTGACCATACAAAATCTGGCAGATTCAAGCAATGGCTAGAAACGACTGGTTGGAGGGGTTGGGGCTATATATACTCGATGCCATGGAGTTGTTTGGCGACTTTTGGACCCTCTTCTAACTGAGAAAGCCAAGTGCATGTCTAAGAGCCCCAATTGCTAATTGAAGATCCATTTAGAGAGAGTTTAGCCCTGAGAGTGAGTTCTTGCACATATGTAAAAAGGCTAATTTACCTCCTACCATCTCAAGAGTGTTTAGAGCTAGTGAGCTGCTAGAGAGTTGAGTTGAGAGTGGTATGGAGGTGGTGTGCTTCAAGTTGGAGAACTTGAGGTTGTAAGAGTAGAAGGAGAAGCTCACGAGCAACCAAGGAGTGTGGTGTGCCCGTGAGAAGTTGTGAAGGTTGATACCTTACCTCCAGAAGGGACGAGGTAATAGTGGAAGCCAAGCTTCATCTCGATGGTTGTTTTGTAGAGCAAGTTTTATCGGAGGAAAGTTGTGTGGCATCTGAGCTTAGGACTAAGTGGGTCACTTGGAGAGGAAAAGAGTTAATCAAGATCCATCTCTTTGGGGTTTATCAACGGAAAAGTAGGATCGGTTGGATCCGAACTTCAATAAACAAATCAGTGTCTCCTCTCTCTCTCTTTACTTTGCACTTATCGTTTTCATGTTGAGATATTTGGTGATATATTATTACATGCTTATATCTTGTTGATCAACTTATATATCTCTAGTCTAAAACTAGTGTGCAAAGTGCTCTATCTCGCTAAGGTTTTCGGTTTCTCTGTATAGGATCGGATTGTCTTATAGTGGTGTGATTGTCCAACACTAAGTGTTGTTGGATTATCTGATACTAAGTGTTGTCCGATTGTCTGCAAGGTATCGTACTGTCTGGGTCTATATGCTAGTAGACGAGTTCACGTTTTTCTTTGTGTTGATCGGATTGTCCGGTTGTTGTTGGACTATTGATATTGTGTGTTCTTGGACTGTTCGTATTGGCACTGAACTGTCCACTCAATTCTAATTTTCGCTGTAAGCTGTAAGCTTTTGTTATTGTAGGAAACACTTGTTAACCTGCTCTGGAGGATAATTTATAGTCTTCATTGCACTTTCAATGTGAACCATTGGATTGCCATCCAACAGATGAGAAAAAAATTTCAGTCACCTAAAATCTATACACCGCCAAACAAATCTTTCATAGCTTTAAACAGTACATATTAGGTTTGGATTGCGATCAATTTTTGTCAAATTAATATCATTAACACTACTCTATCTGTCCATACCAAAATATGGATAGTGAAAAAACTTGTCTAGTGTTTGATACTACCAGTAATAAATTGGTAGGGTAGAGAACCAAATAGGTCCTTACTTTTGACAATATATACAAAAAATATTATTTTGAACACTATTTTAAAAAAGATCAAATCAAATTTAAAAACAATTCAATTCAACATTTGCTCCACTTTGTTGGACGAGTTCTGCGTGGGCCCATGCCGTCACAGAGAGAGAGAGAGAGAGAGAGAGAGAGCCAAGTCAAAATCAAAATCGAGACGAGAAGAACTCCGAAATCTCCACGGTTTCTTCTTCCTCCTCTCTCTCTTCTGCTTCTCTCCCAAATTCGCCAAGTCTCCTCATCCGATATTCCGATCCCTTCCCCGCAGCGGCTTCCGCGCCCCACCGCCGGCGAGGGCACGTCCGCGGCGGCCTCCGTGCGCCGGAGACAAGTAGACTACTGCTGCTACTCTCTCTCTCTCTCTCTAGAGGAGCGGAGATCCATCCGTCCAGGCTCTGGGGGTGGTTTCGTGTTGTTTTGTGTGGGAAGCGAGCGGGGAAGGGAGGGCGAGGCCCATGCCACACGTGCAGTCTGCTCCTGCGGCGGCGACCGCGGCGGGGATGTCTGCGGCGTCGGCGCCCGCGCCGAGGAGGTGGGAGGGGGTGGACCAGGCGCTGGAGCGGATGGTGCTCAGGGCGTGCCTTGACCAGGCACCCGAGCGCCGCCGCGTCCGCGACGCGTTCAAGGACGTGCAGCTCAGTATCGACCACTGCCTCTTCAAGGTCTCTCCGCTTTTCTCCATTTTCTTTTTTTTTCCACTTCTTTACACGCTCCCTTTTGGAAATTAGAATCGAGATAAGGACGCAGTTTTTCAGACAAAGATGCAGTTTTTCAGATATGATGCAGTTTTTTCTGTTCCTTTTGCTGCGGCTACAACAATTGCATGGATGATTAACAGTCTGATGCTAAGAGTTAGCCATGCCTGAAGATCTTGATGGATGGGGTCATGGAAGTTTTAGTTGTTGCTATATTCAGGATGGATGGTGATGATGCTCGTGCGCTAGATTTTGACCTGGAAAACAATTAGACATTTTCTAGGCACAACCTGTTTGAAGAGGATCTAGAGCTTTTATTAGAATGGTCCAAACTTGGGGTCAGTGTTGTGCCCACACAAAGCTTTGTGATTGGTCCGCGTTGAGATGGCCATTTGCCAACAGACATTTTGAGTATTAATTGCAATGGCTTTTGTAGTTGATTAGGATGGTTCATCCATACCGATTTGTGCGTTGTGGTAGGCGTAAATACATTTCCAACTGATTATTGTTTGCACTGTTCAAAGGTTGGAAAGTGGATCTAGTGTCAACCCAAGCAGGTTAGGGCCTATAATAGTGACAGATCAATATTAGGGTGTTTGATTTTAACATCAACATTTATGAGGTACCTGGAATGATATTTAGAGAGGAAAAACCATATGCACAGATAATTCCACTATTTAAGTACCACCAAAAAGTCAAATCTTAGTTTGCTATGCCATGATGCATTTATTTGATCTAAAGTAACTTTAGTTGTTCTGATACGCGATGGATCATTTTTCTTACTTGCATTTTTTTGTTCTATGATGCAGGGACAGTATAGCGATATTGGAACAAAGGAGGTACTATTTCTTGGTCTAGCTATTGCTTTACGGTTTCTTCATGCAGTATATTTCTGCAGTTCAGTGGCTTAACTGCTGCAATACATAAATTTCTGTTGCACATATTGCATGTAAGACTATTTGGCATATAGACTCTGTCCATTTTCTTCACATTGCTGTATGCCTCCACAGCTAAGACTATGTAGAGAGAGGTTCCACTATAAAAACTCAGCAGGCATGGTGATTCATTTTATTTGGTTGATCTGCAAAGGAGTGTTAGGCAGAAATACTGAAATATTGATACAAGGATGAGTAAGTCCTTTTTTTCAGAATAAAGCACCATAAGCTAGTGCTGTTTGAGAAATACTGAAATATTGATGCAAGTTAGGATAAGTCCCTCTTTTTTTAGAATAAAACACCATTTAGCTAGTGCTCTACTGCAGTGCTGAAGTGCACTGAGCATATCTGGCCTTATTAGTGCATCCTTTGATTCAATTTAACAAGTTTTGCTATTTATCTATGCTTAACAGAAGCTTGCTATGTGATCATTGGTTGTGGTTCACAAGGTAGTGGCATTGTAAGATGGTATGCCGAAAATGTTAATTTTCAATAACGCTCTTAACTCCTAAAAAATGTGAAGACATATCAATCGATGCTGTGCTCTTCAGAAGTTTATGCTAACTTGATGATAAGTTATTAATTTCTCCATCATTGCAATGTGACACTTCCTCTCTTCGACAGTCATATGATAAAAACTCCAGGGGCGTGGAGATTTTCTCAAAATGTTGGTATCCAGAGAATCATCGCATAAAAGCAATAGTTTGTCTCTGCCATGGTTATGGAGATACCTGTACCTTTTTTCTCGATGGTAGACGTTTCTCTTTCATGCAAGCTATTTGTCTGATGACCTACTTGTTTTGTCACATTTTTATAGTTCATTTTTCTTGCAGGTATTGCTAGGAAGATTGCTTCAGCTGGATATGGAGTGTTTGCATTAGATTACCCTGGTTTTGGTCTCTCAGAAGGACTTCATGGATATATACCAAGTTTTGACACTCTTGTTGATGATGTAGCAGAACATTTTACTAAGGTCAAAGGTATGCTGCCATTAAATCATTTCTGGTTTCTCACTCTACCGATTTTTTCTATTCATTTTTTTTGAAACAGTTGAGAAGTGTCAATATATTTTCAGTTACTTCAAATGCACATGTCTTTTCTTATGAAAATTACCTTGGATGAAATTCAAACGTCAAATTTACATATAACTTACCAACTAATATCACACCATAATACAGTTGCAACATTGGTATAGTTACCGCAAGTTTTGTTTCTCTTTTACCCTCAGGTTTTTAAATCAACAAAAAAAGTACATACTGTTTGATCTTCTAATTTGTTGTGTTGGAAATAGTTGCTTTATATAGTTTTGTGAAATGTGACTAAAGAGGTACTTTATATCATTTTATTCTCTTCCCAGTTATGAAAGAAAACATGCACACCTTCAGTCCAAAATATATGTTGGTTTAGCTCATTGCTAACAATATAATACTTTAGGATTTGGCATAGTTTACTTGCCCATATCTCAAAAAAAAACCTCGTAGGGGCATTTGGTGGAAAACATTGCAGTGACAAAACTAAACTGACTAGCTCAGGAGTTAATCTACAAACTGTTTTAACTCGATACATTCAATGTCATTACTATTGATAATGGTGAAAAGTGGGAAATTGACGGGTAAGTTTGGTAATAAATGGCTTCAGTCTGAATTTAAATTGTGCATTCTGTATACAGCCTCCACATTGCTGAACCTGCAAATATTAATGTATAGCTGGCTGTAAACTAGCTTACTCTTTGTTTTTTAAAGGACTACCGTATGTAATCTGAATATTATTAATTATTTTGTATGTTAGCAGAAAATCCTGAACATAGAGGTCTTCCAAGCTTTCTGTTTGGTCAATCTATGGGTGGAGCAGTCGCATTGAAGATTCATTTTAAGCAACCAAATGAATGGGATGGTGCAATACTAGTTGCACCCATGTGCAAGGTAGATATATCAATTTCGGACCCTATCTGTATAAGCTGTGCTTGGCCACTTTTCTGCAAGCTCATTTCGTTATAGATTGCAGATGATGTGGTTCCGCCTTGGCCTGTTCAGCAGGTTCTAATTTTTATGGCTAGACTTCTTCCAAAAGAGAAGCTTGTTCCACAAAAGGATTTAGCAGAGCTGGCTTTCAAAGAGAAGACAAAACAGGAGCAGGTTAATATCTGTCTGCCACACTGGCATCTTGAAACTAATATTTTCTTATTTAGTTTTGTTTCAACTGACAGTACATTCTTTCATAATTGTGGTTCAATTTTCTTTGGGCAGAAAAGAATTGAGACAGAACTGAATATGTCTATTTAATATAGCTACATGCCTCCACCCCCCACAAATCCACAATATAGGGAATTCTAATCTGTTATTATCTATGAAAGTGCAAGTGTACAACTATGTACATATCACATATTTATCATCCTACTTTCTTATTTTTGCTTCCAGTTTTGGGTACACTTCTCTTAAAGTACGAAAAAGTGTAATTCCAAAGTAAAACTTGTTCTAGTTCTTTTAAAAATTAATTCAAATATATCAAGTCTTCTTGTGCCTCGTGAAAAGAGTGTTAATAATTGGCTGTTGAATGCAGTGCTCTTATAATGTGATCGCCTACAAGGATAAACCACGTCTCCGAACAGCTTTGGAGATGCTGAGAACCACAAAGGAAATTGAGAGTCGTTTGGACGAGGTGCGTGGATTGTATTGCTTTAGATGTCTGTTATACATATGCTTTTAGAGTAACATTGCCCATTGTCCCATCCTGATAACGATAGTTATAGATATTTTGATATGGAGACATGGCATGAATGGCTGTGTTTGTTCTTTGGGCATGTTGGTAGCATGGCTAGTTTTTGCACACGGTATGCATGGTGGACCTTATACCAATTTTGTTAGTTAAGTTTTTTTATGAGATCATTTTTTGACATTACGCTTTGTTGTAGCTGGTGCATGCATAGTCTCTATGCTTTTAGCATAAAATTAAGAAGGTTGACAGCCTTAATAAGATTGGTGTATGGCAATGGTCAACAATAACTTGTGTCCTCGATAGATACTCATATTTGGTTTCATAATGAGTTTTGCTGTTTTGTGGAATAATGTTTTACAAGTTGAAGAAATTGTTGATGGTCTGCTTTTCCGATCTGTCAGCATCCCAGTTCCTTGGTAACTAAAAATTGCCCCATGTTTCCTATTTAGGTTTCTCTGCCCATTATCATTTTGCATGGTGAGGGTGATTTGGTCACAGACCCAGCTGTGAGTAAAGCTCTCTATGATAAAGCGAAGAGCTCAGATAAGACGCTTCGCCTTTATAAAGAAGCATATCACGCTATCTTGGAAGGTGAACCAGACGAGGCAATTTTTCAAGTCCTCGATGATATAATTTCTTGGCTGGATCAGCATTCTACAAAGAAAGTTCCATCGTCATAAACTGCAAAGCCAGCATTGAGAAATTTCTTTGCCACGGATGTATCCTTCGTTGCCGTTGATCCAAGATTCCAACAGTTGCGACTTCCATTTTGGCACCAGCCCTGTCATGTTTCTTTGCTGATTGCAAATGTGCCTGTTGCTCATCAAGCTGTGTACATAACTGGCCGATGTATATTATCCATCACAATTTGTTTCACAAAATTTAGATAAGGTTTTGCGTGCCATATATACATTTGTAATATATTCAAATGTTTTTCTCGTTATGTAAATTTTTTTAGATTTAATTGTCATATGTTTGGGTTAGATCAGAAGTGACATGGACTATGCACTGAGCAAACTAATTACTACTTCCTCCGTTTCTACGCTATTAATTGTTGCATGTATTACGTAACGTTTGACCATGTCTTATTTAAATATTTAATACGAAAATGAAAAAAATATAAGTTGGGTTTAAAGTACATTTATTCACCATTTATTTTATTGAAAAAAATAAAATATGAAAAATATAAAAGTAATGCTCAAAAGTATATAAATGATTATTTATTGTAACATCCTAAAAATCAAATCAAACAAATTAAAATTGAAACGTAAAAATGGAACTCACAAAAACCTTTTGGAGTCATTAAAACCTTTTGGAGTCATTGCTTCTTATCGTATTTTTCGATCTTATTTGCCAGTTCGGTGCATAAGAGTTTCTTCTGGAATTACTTTGATTTAAAGTTGGGTAAAACCCTAAGCTTTGAAATTTCATCTGGTGAAAAAGATTTCAAAATATAAATAAATATTTGAAGAGGGCATATATAAAATTTGGTGGATTGCATAATGGTATTTTAAAAAAGATACATTTTGGTTTAAACCCTAATTGGTGGAGGAAAGATAATAAATATTTGGAATTGGATGATAAAAATATTTTTGAAAGGCAAATATGAAATATGAAATTTATTTTTAATCAAAAACCCTATTTTCTTGAATTTAAAAGAAGAAATAAAATAAATATGAAAAATATATTTGGAATAATAAAAAGTGGGGAAAAAGTTGAAAATATAATTTTAAAAATTTTCGGGAATATTAGAATTTATTTTGAATTTTTAGAGTGGAAAGAAATAGAAATGGGAAAAATAGGATTTTAATTCGAGAAAAATCGGGAAAATACAAATTGGCACTCTTCATTAGTTACCACCGTTCGACACCGTACAGCCCGCCACGCGCCCGCCGCGTGCGCCGACCGCACGCGCACGCGCCCGTGTCCCACGTCGGCCCGCTCGCCCAGACGCCGTACCCGCCCCGCCCACGCGCGCGCCGCCCCCGCCACGCGCCAAGCCGCCGTACCCGCCCCGCCCGCGCTCCCCGCGCGTCCGCGTTCCGCCGCCCGCACGCCGCGCGCGCGCGACCGCCGCGCCGACCCCGCCCACTTGCGCCGCACGTCGCCCGCCACGTCGGACCCCGCGCTGCGCGCCGCGCGCGCCGCCGTGCCTGGTCCCCGCCCGCACTCATGCCGCGTGTCGACGCCCGCGCCCGGCCCCGGCGCGCGCCCGCGCTTCGCCGCGTCGGCCCCGCCAACCCGCGCGCCGCGTGCCCGACGCCGTACCACCGCGCCGCCCCTTCTCCTCGTTGCTCGCTTCTGGTTGCGCCTATAAACGGGGGCAAGGCCTCCCATTTCTCCCCACTCGCCGCCTCCCTCAAACCCCTTTATTCCCCCCAAACGCGAGCGTCGTCGCCACCCTAGCCGCCGTGCGCCGCCATCGCCGCCAGGCCGCCGCCGTTGTGCGCCGGAGCCCCACCGCACTTCCCGACACCGCCACCCCGGAAGCCGAGCCGCCACCCCCCTTTTGTTTGCGCGGCCGCCGCCGCGCAACAGAGAGAGCAAAGGGAGAGGGAGCCCGGTCGAACACCTTGCGGGGTGATGAATAGTGGGTAGAGAAAAAGAAAAAGGAAAAAAAGAGAAGAAAAGGGAAAAAATAGGGAAAAATTTTATAAAATTAGGAAAAATGTTTTGAAATGATTTGAGTGAATTTTGGGAAAAAATATATTATTTTCTTGTATATTTTCTCTGAGCAAATCGAAAATTGAAATCGACTTTTCCGAAATTTCGTTTCGCGTCGTTTTTAAATCCGAATTTCGTTTAATTCTTCCTCGCCATTTAAATATGTTTCTCTTTTGTGCTCGAACCTTCAAAACCTCGAATACAAATCCCTCCGCTGATATTTCTAAATCTATTTTCTCAAATAATTACGATCGTCGTTTTGCGAAACCCTAGGGCATCGACTCGAGTTCAAACTCGGATTTTTCCCTAGCAGTGCTCGCCCAAACTCAAGTAGAATTCTAGGCTAAACATTTGGTGTCGTTTTCGTGATCCTTGTGGTTCTTTTCGATCTCTCGGTATTTTATTGAATTCTAATTGAATTCAATTGATTTTTTGCACGTACGGATAGCACTTGAAGAAGCAGGCATCGACTCCGTTGCAGACCCCGCTCAACAAGCGTGCGAGCAAGGCAAGTCATCACACTCTTTGAACATATTGATCCCAATTGCGAAATGATGTTGTTTTAAACTTTAAACATGTCTATACACAAAGAATTATCTATACTTGTTATGCCATGCCTTGTTATTGATTACCTTTAGAATTATTCCTTGTAACCCTCGATGTGATACATACAACCGGAGAATATCTTCAATAAAATGCTTAGCCATGCTATTCTTAGATTCATGCATACTCGTGATTTTATAAAGAGCTTTATGCTTGGGCAACTACCTTAGGGAAGGTAGTTGAGATACGGCATGTGGAGACATGAGCGCCACATTGCCATGAGAATGATAAAATGAGTTTTGATGAAAACTGAAAGTACCAAACAAATGTTTTAGACTGGGGCGGCTGGATGATTTGGGTGGATTCCGGAAAAGGCTAGTGCCGACCCTGGTCAATTAAGGACCGAGCCATGAGATAGCCGGGAAACGAGCCAGTACAGCCATACTTCTCGAATGGGTATAGACCTAGCGGAGTAGATAGCCGAGCGGAGGCATTACCCCTGCATAGTGGTTCTTATGTATGAGATGAGATTGAGAAAGGATGATTGAAGATTTGAAATTAATATAACTTGATGAATGAAGTCTTCCCTTATCCCGGGTGCGCCAGAACTCCTCTCACTGCTAGAAAATGACGGCTAGAGTGCATGAGGGCTTAAGTTCATGAAGCGGGTACTGCCAAAGTAAGGTTATCGAAAGGCTTTGCCGTGACCGTCTCATGTGTTGGGACGTAGGCTCATTTGTTGGGCAGTCGCGGAGTACGGGTAAAGTGTACATCCACTGCAGTGTGAATGAATCAATCTATTCGAATAGCCGTGCTCACGGATATTGAGCATCGTGAAAAGACTTTTGCTTGGCTAGACTATAAACTTTAAAATGATGAGATGGGTTTGCATGATGATTCTTATTCACTAGTGGATCAACTTCTCGAAAGGCGAGAAGAGGTGGACTCCCCAGAAAACCATGACGAACCGGAGGCGGGAAGCCATCCTTGGAATCACGATGGATGGTAGACAGAAACGTCGCCGACTTAATAAACGGTGGAACTAAAACTTGACTTGGCTAGATGTTAGGTTTGTGAAATGATTTGTAAAAATTGGCTTTATGCAAAAGAACCCCAGCCATTCTTTGAATGACCCTATCATGTGCATCACTTCCGTGCTGGCTTGCTGAGTACGGTTGGTACTCACCCTTTCTATACGCACAAACCTTCAGATGGTGAAAATGAAGACTTGGAGGATCCATATGCCTACTACCAGGAGGACGAAGAAGCTGATGGCGCTTGCTAGGTCATAGTCTCCGGTCGTTGCCTGTGGCAATTGACAAGCCGCTGCCTACATTCCGCTGCCTTACCTGATTTCTACTTTTGGTTGTATCTGGACCATGAGGTCCTATATGTTGGATATTGCCTTCGGGCCTATTATTGTAATAATTTCGGTGTAAGACTATTCGTGCATTTGCACCTGATTATTAGTACTGTATTTCGTGGGTACCAAACTATTCGATCCAGAGAAATGGTACTATGAACATGAAAGATTTCTGTTCCAAAAACGGGGGTCCACATTTATATAGAATGATCAAACGCTATGTTTAAAGTTAATACAATATATTTACAAATGTAGTAGTGTTATTTAGTACTGTATAAATGTCTCTTGTAGATGTTACCGCAATAATCACACGAACAGTGTGAAACAATTCTTTTAGATGCTAATCCAAAATCATATAGGGTCTCAGAAAGCTTCCCTAGTACATGGGGTAATTGATTCACTTTTGAGATTTGTAACACCAAATTTAACACGAAGCATACAAGTTCATTATTATACATCAGCGATCTAGTACCTCGTTATATAGCTCCAGAATGCAGAAGAGTATAAAAAGAGTATCAAGTCTTGCGGTACGTAAACTGAGACGAGCCATTAACGCAAAATTAATCAAATATTAATATTACAAACTTAAAATTAATTTAATATAATTTTTAAAGAAGCTTTTATATATATAAACTTTTATATGAAATATTTTATATGAAATATATTATTTAGTTAAGAAAATATGCTAATAAAAAATGAGTTAGTTGATCAATCCAACGATTGAATCAAACAGACTCTAAGCTGTATTCTCATCTTTCATGCACGAAAAACTAGCTAACCTATTAGCACAAGATTAATTAAATATTAGCTTTTAAAAATTTAAAAATAAATTAATATGATTTTAATAGTTTGGGAAGCGTACGCGTGGAAAGAAAGGTGAGTTGAGAAAATAGGGTAAAAAACACATCCTAAGAAGCTAAATCACAATTAAAATTGAACATCATAGTATCCTCCTTAGGTTGCGTAATTTGTATGGACTAACAATTATGTCCGTGCGTTGCAACGGATGAAGTCGAGGCCAACATGAATGGGGACGGGGGGAGGGGCGCAGGCACAACACGGAAGCTCTGAACAGTGATGGGAGGGAAGGGGCGCAGGCGCGGCGCGGGGCACGACACGGATGGAGACGGGTAGGAGGAGCGCAAGAGGTCTTTCATGCAAACCCTCTCTTTTTTTTAGCATTGGGACTGCATGTTAATTTTATAAACACTTAAGGGGTTTTCTGCAAAATAATCAGACAAACAAAAATTTTGGATAAAAACACTTAGATAGTTATAGATATGGATTATAAATATAAATATCGTTTTTCCATTTTGTTAAGTTTTAAAAGTTGTTCGTCGTTCTGTCGCCTTTCTTTTTATTCTTCTTACCTCTCCGCAAGAGCATTTCCCCGTCCTAATCCTAGCAGACGAGTCCGTGTCGCATTCAGGCCTATCTACTTCCCATCCCATCGCCGATCCCTTTTTCCTCCCAACCTAGCTACTTCCCTTTCTTTCTCTCTCGCTCTGTTTTCTCCTTCCATCACCTCAAGTTAGAAATTAAAGTCAAAACTTCTGGTTCAATAACACCCCAAGTTGTTTCTTAGATAATGACATCAGGTTGGTGTTTACGTTTCTATCTATATAATTTTAAAAGACTCTAATAATAATAATAATCTATATAATTTTAAAAGACTCCAATAATAATAATAATAATAATAATAATAATAATAATAATAATAATAATAATAATAATGAGTAGTAATGTGTCACCCACCACCACCAACTGCATGATAAATAGGGTCCTTGCTGCGAGGGTGTATGTGCCTTCCAAATTCTCATGTAAAAGTGATGGCAAAATCAAAGTGTAATTAATACATCACCACGAGAATATGTGCATACATAGTTTGTAATTGTGCGTTGTGTCCTAATCGATGTATGTATTATAGGAGAATGTGTGGATATTAAGCATGATATCTGTTAATGATCAAATTTGGTAACCAAATCCCTGAGTTCAAGGCCGAAATTGAAACGGAATCGGATCGTAATTGTGATTGACGGAGAAACAGAGGCCGCATCGGCTAAGACCAAATCGGCTGGGAAACCAGTCGGCTGAGGCCGAATCGGACAATGACAGCCGATAACCGATCTCGATTCAGAGAAGAAGACGGAACCGTTTCCGATAAGGAAGCTTGAAGATAAATGTTAAGATTCGGTTCCCAAATATGCGTTAAAGATATTGCCATCTAGGGATAAAGTCCTGTAACGACAATTATATCTGTAAAGTAGGGATTTATTTAGATATTTCTTTTGTAATGCGACATGAGGCTGTGTCCCGAGATATTATCGTACTGTAAATAGTACATAAGGTAGAAACCGTGTTTTACAAGGACTTTGTTATATCTGGGTATAAATAAGACCCGAGGGCTCTCTGTAAAGGGATCAACAAACACAAACATCAATACAAACTCGACACATCACCAAACCTTTTTATTTTAGACGAGTTCTTGATCTCGCTTCGGGCTGCATCGATCTCGATCTCCGAGCAAGGTAATTGCTTGTCATTAGTGGTTTGTATCGTCGAAATTAGTGCTTACATCATCATGATACTCTAGTTTTGATGTTACGAATTGCGCAAATTATTATATACAACATATAATCTAGAGCAATATCTAGATCTATCTAACTGTCGGCTGGTTTCTCTCGAGAGACAGTAGTCGATAGAGCTAGATCTAGATATTGAACCAGGTTATATGTTGTATCTATCATCTTGAGGGGTTTACATCGGTTTTTATGGATCTGATACTTTTTTATACTTAATACTGCATCATATTGATCTATTAAGTTGCTTTTAGAATTATTAAGATCTATTCGGCTATATGTTTATCTTTAGAGACAGTGCCGGGGTTTCAGCCAGTCTTATCTGTTTTAGTTATCTTTATAGTTATATTCACTATTAGATATATTAAAACTGTCTCTTATATTAAGATCTCAATCTAGTTAAACGCCCTAAGCCGGTATCAATCTGTCAGTCTTCAATGACAGTCGATTGATCTAGGTTTAGAGTATTTAGGTTTGATTAATATCTTTTTATAAGATGTATCAGGATACTAGCCGATTCACACTAGATCCATAGCATTGACTAGGTTATAAATGCATATATTTATTATCTTAATGTATATTTGGTCTAAGTGGTTTATACTGTCTCGGCGCAGCCGATCTATCCTAATCACTTATTCTAAATGTGCTTTGGGATAATAATTAGATGTAAATTGGTTCCCTGAGCCGATCCAGTAAAATCTAATTCTAACCTAAACGCGTTTCTGGTTGTTTCTTGTTGGTTAGCAGATCAAACCAACTGGCACGCCTTAATCACCAAAGGTAGCCAAGAACGGAACTGCACTGGAGTTAAGCAGATCTCCCAGGCTAGCACGTGGGAAAGATTTCTCGTCAACACGCTTCTTGGCACGTCCAGTGAGACCATCAGCAAATCGCTAAAGCCGACGCGATGGTTAACATCAAGAGCCCTGAGATCACTGAGGAGAAAATCGTTCCTGTCAAGATGGAGCAATTGTTGACTGAACACTCGGCCGACTACAAAAGGATGGTGAAAGAGCTGCAAGCCAACTATCTGCAATCCTTCATCCAGACCAGATCTAGGGCTATCCACCATAAGTATAAATTTAACATGGAAGGCTTCAAGGCATCCTCCTCAGACGACATGAAGGGAAAACACAAGATGAAGGATGCAAAGCAGGAGCAAGACGATTCGGGTCTGCATACACAACAGGACCGAATTGATTCGGCCGTACATCACGCCTTCGTAAATCATAGTAGCATACTGGTCAACACCCTCAACAATATGATTGCCACTGTGGTCGACTCAAAGATTGCCGATCAACTACAAAGGGGGCCAATCTACTTCACCGATGGCCAATTCCCGGGCTACAGGGTGTTGGCAACCCAAAATCGGCCGACGCCACCACCAACACAACAGAATCCACCGGGAGGAGTCCCCATTCAGCCGAATGCCTCTGCATCGGCTTCAAGGCCACCGCCCAATATCCTGAATCGGCAGCAACCTCCTTCCTAGGAGTACCTGGCCAGCATGTTCGATCTCAATCGGCGGCCAGAACTAGTTGGCAACCTTCTCCCATTATCATAGTACAATTCCGGCGGCCGACGGCTCTTCCCTGACCAATCACCACCGCCGGTAAATCAGCCACCTCTTGCCGTCAATCCACTTCAGTATCAGTATCAGGGAGGCCAGCATGACCAACATTGCCAGCTGTAGATGCCGCCACCTCAGTATCGGCAAGGACCCATCCAGTACGAACAGTATGAGCCGATACAACAAGCTCAAGACAACCGGACTTGGGCCGATTTGATTGCCGAAATGATGCACGATCAATTCGGCCTAAAACCCAAGGACTCTGGTAACATGTATTGGTATCCATATCTAGAGCATTTCGAGAGGGTACCACTGTCGAACCGATACAAAGTCCCGGACTTCTCCAAATTCTCTGGGCAAGACAATATTTCCACATACGAGCACGTCAACCAATTCCTGGCATAGTGCGGGGAGGCCTCGGTTATAGATGCCCTCAGAATTCGTTTGTTCCCGCTTTCATTATCGGGATCGGCCTTCACATGGTTCTCTTTATTGCCATATAACTCCATTCAAAGTTGGGCCAATCTCGAAAAATAATTCCACAGCTATTTCTACACCGATAATCACGAGATGAAGTTGTTGGACTTGACCAGCATCATATAGGATCGAATAACCAATACAAAGCCAACCAGAGGGGGGTGAATGGTTGATGTAACGAAAAATAAACTTTTAGCGGAAATAAAAGTTACCCTCTGATCTTGACGCAGATCGATCTGAACCGAAGGTGTGCCGTCGGTCTGACCGCTCGTGGTACACCGGTCTGATCGCTCGTGTAGCCGATCGCGAAGATATATCCGATTCTCCTTAAGTAGCCGATCACCGTGCTGAGTCGATGAAGGCCGGTCTGACCGCAATGATCCTTGCGGTCTGACCGGTCGAAGCCCGCCGGTCTAACCGCCGAGTAGACCGTCGTACCCGAGAAAACACAAATCGAAAATCTCTCAAAGTAGATTGGAACTTTATTGAATCTCTCTATGTTTACAAAGTGCAATCCACAGCACTCTTCACAAAACTTCGAGCAAAACTTGAAACCCTAAATTTATCTCAACTCTAAACTCTCTAAAACTCGATACAAAGAGGCCACGCCTCCCCTCACTATTTATACACAAGACACGCAGCCAAAAGCCACGAATTCAACTCATATAGAAAGTCCTAATCCCCTAGAAAACCTTCCCATACAAGTACAAACTTAACATAAATCAATCGTCACAATCTCGGTCTTTCCAATCTTGAAACATCGTATTTCATACGCACACAATATCTCCATCGTATGGCATATGGAAACTTTACCAATCACATGCATCAATCTCTACCTTTCAGCATCCTGCATGATCTCCATCTTGGACGTCACCTTATCTCCAAGTTGACTCCAACTCGATCACCGACTATACTTTCCCGAGGCGGAAAGATTACCTACACATAATTAAACAAAGAAACTATATCCGAGCACAAGCTATCTCCAACTTGACTCATTGTCAGCATAAACAACCGTAGATGCGCATAGAAACACGAATCTTCCATAAACAAACAAGGAAACAACCCGAAACCGAAACCAAATCAGCTCGGTGGATGTGTCGACGGTCGACGGCATTGCTGCCCGGTCGATCGCAAGGTCATCTCCGGTCGACCGGCAGACAAGCCCGGTTCGATCGATGCACAGTACACTGTTCACCGTCCGAAAAACCAAATATGTCCCGAACCACTTTGCCATAATCTCCAAATAACAAAACCAACAATCCAATAATCACAGATGCCAATTGTTCATCACCAATGAAGAATCAAACACACTTTGATGTTACAATCTCCCCCTTGATGAACACATTGGCAAACCAAATTAAAAGTGTTGTTTTGGTGTTTGGAAAAATTAAAAACAAAAATGGTAAATTTTGAAAAAAAAAGAAAATCCTTTGAACTTGAAAAACTTGCACTTGTGTTTTCTTTCAAACTTTTGTTCTCCCCCTTTTGACAATGTTTTCATCAAGCATAAGAATTATGGTTATGAATGTTCAAGAGCTTAGCACCATACATAAAACAAGTCATGTCATGTGTTATAAAAATACGAAGATAAACTCATCAATTATATAGCAAATATGCACTAGAGTATAAGCATGAATCAAAGATTTTAAAATTAAGATCAATAATGCAATAAAAATTCATGGATTCAAACGATTTATAATGCAACATATTTACAAGCACATAGGTTTAAAAATAAACCCAAATATATATACCTATTGCAATTTTATTCTTTCTCAAATTTACCTTTTTGCACACATAATTTAAGAGAAAAATTTTTCATATTGATTTGAGCCATATTTGTTGCTCATATTTTTCTCTCAATTATTCCGGGTACGTCCTTGTCGTCAAGACTGTTATCAAGGATTCGACACCCATTATTTTTGCTCACGTCGAATACGTCCTTGTCGTCAAGACTGTTTCCAAGGATTCGGTATTCATTTTTTCTCTCATAGATAACATTTTATTCTCTTTACACAATGAGCAATTTTAAAGTAATTTGAGGAATAATAATTCAACATAATATATATAAGCATTTATAATCCAACACATACACTAGTATCAACATTGCATATTTCTTTAATTCAAGTGTGATATTAAAGTGTCATGCATTATTTCACATAAAAGTAAAATCTAGATCACATAAAAATACTAGAACACATATAAGCTGTGCTAGTGACAAATAAATCTTCATAGTATTGCTAGCATGCACATGAAAATACAATATGTATAGACAAAGCTTTTCCTTTTCAATTTACTTCATTCAAATATTGCTTGATAAAAACAAGAGCACAAATCTCCCCCTCAAAACATGCCAAAAGGATGAATAATTCCCAACTCTCCTCGAAGAAAAGCAAAGCGAGAAGAATCCAATGGTTTGGTGAAAATATCAGCAAGTTACAACTTTGTATTCAAAAATTTCAATTCAACATCCCTCTTCTCAACATGATCCCGCAAAAAGTGAAAGCGAATATCAATGTGCTTTGTGCGTGAGTGTTGAACATGATTCTTAGCAATGTTAATGGCACTTGTATTATCACAATAAAGAGGCACTTTTTCAAAAGCAAGTCCATAATCTTTCAAAATAGAAATAAGCCAAAGAATCTGTAAACAACAACTAGCAGCAGCAACATATTCAGATTCAGCAGTTGATTGAGCTACACTAGGTTGTTTCCTAGAGGACCATGCAATTAATGATGTACCAAGAAAATGACATGTTCCACTAGTACTTTTTCTATCAATTCTACAACCAGCAAAATCAGCATCGGAATATCCACTTAAGCAAATAGAAGAAGAAGTAGAATACCAAATTCCAAACTCAAGTATATGATTCAAATACCTCATTATTTGCTTGACCCTTGACGATGTGAAGCACGAGGAGAAGCTTGAAAGCGTGCACACAAACACACAACAAACTGTACGTCTGGACTAGAAGCAGTTAGCTACAAGAAAGATCCAATTATGCTTCTATACTCCTTTTGATCCACGGCCTCACCATCTTCATCGGGATCAAGAACAACAGTAGAACCAATAGGTGTAGAGATTGGCTTGCAACTCTTCATCTTGAACCTTCGCAAAAGATCTTTGGTGTACTTTGTTTGATGGATAAATGTACCTTGAGGTGTTTGCTTAATTTGCAATCCCAAAAAGTATGACAATTCACCCATCATGCTCATCACAAATTCTCTGCGCATAGTATCAGCAAATTCTACAACCAAAGCGTGAGTTGAACAACCAAAGATGATATCATCCACATAAATCTGAACGAAAAGTTGATTGTCACCATGCTTAAGAACAAAAAGGGTTTTGTCAATCTTTCCAATTTGAAAACCTTTATCAAGTAAAAAGTTTTTAAGTCTATCATACCATGCTCTAGGTGCTTGTTTTAAACCATACAAAGCTTTTGACAATTTAAACACATGGTTGGAAAAATCAGGATTTTCAAAACCCGGTGGTTGTTTAACATAAACTTCCTCCTGTATAAAGCCATTTAGAAAAGCACTTTTAACATCCATTTGATACAATTTAAAACCTTTTGAAGCAGCAAAAGCTAACAAAAGTCTAATTGCTTCAATCCTAGCAACATGAGCAAAAGTTTCATCAAATCCAAACCCTCCACCTGAGTAAAACCTTGAGCAACAAGCCTAGCCTTATTTATAACAATTAAACCATCCTCATTTTGTTTATTTTTGAAAACCCACTTGGTTCCAATGATATTATGTCCTGAAAGTGGTTCAACTAAAGACCAAACTTTATTTCTTTCAAAATTTTCAAGTTCTTCATGCATGGCGTTAATCCATGATTCATCAGTTAATGCATGAGTAACATCTTTGGGTTCAAAAGAAGCTACAAAAGCAGAGTTTGCAAAATCATGCGCAATTACCTTAGATCTTGTAGTCCGCTCATGTAAATTACCTATTATTTGTCCGACGGATGTTGTCGCTGAATATGCAATGGAGCTAGTGATCTTAGAAGTTGTTTCATGTTCTGTACCTGCGCTGGTCGTAGTCCCCGACGAATCTCCTTGATTGGAGTCCACTGAATCAGAAGTGGTCGGCCCCTGCCGGTCTGATCGGGTCTCTGGCCGGTCTGACCGCGCAGCCTGCTCCGGTCTGACTGGCGGCACTCGGCCGGTCTGACCAGTCAGGTTGACCTCGTTGTCTTCGTTGTCGCTTTCGTATTCGAAGATACGACCATCCTCCCCCTGAACCTGTGGCAAAGTACCTGAAAGTTCTGGTCTAGTACCGGGGCTAGCCTCATCAAAAGTGACTTCGCAAGTCTCGACAATTTTGTTAGTCTCCAAAACAAGTACGCGATAGCCACGAGTGTGTGTGGGGTTACCAAGAAATAAACCATCGGTTGAACGTGATTCAAATTTATCCAAATTTCCTGATTTCAAGACAAAGCACTTGCAACCAAAAACACGCAAATGTGAAACTTTTGGCTGACGACCAAATCGAAGCTCATAAGGCGTCTTACCAAGTTTAGATCGCAAGAAAATACGATTATAAACATAGCAAGCAATGTTAATAGCTTCGGCCAAAAAATTTTTAGGAGTGTGATACTCATCAAGCATGGTTCTAGCCATCTCAACCAAAGAGCGATTTTTTCTTTCAACAACACCATTTTGTTGAGGAAGATGAGGAGAAGAAAATTGATGTTCAATGCCTTTTTTGTTGCAAAAATGTTCAAAAGAAGCATTTTTAAATTCACCACCATTATCGCTTCTAATAGTTTTAAAAGAGCCAGGAATTTCACGATTCAAACGAAGAACCAAACTTCGAAAATGTCCAAAGGCCTCATCCTTAGTTGCCATGAAGAAAACCCAAGAATATCGAGAAAAATCGTCAACAACAACCAACACATACCATTTTCCTCCGACGGATTGCACTCTAGCTGGACCAATAGTGTCCATATGTAAAAGCTGTCCCGGTGCATCCGTTATCACAGAAAGAATTGGAGTATGTGAAGAAGCAACTATTTTTCCATGACGACATGGTGCGCAAACCAAATCAAGATCTTTCCTAAGTTTAGGCAACTCACGAACAAGATCCAAACCACTTAATCTAGTCAAAAGATCAAAACCAACATGTCCAAGTCCGCGATGCCAAAACATTAAATCTTTGTTGAATTTCGCAACCAAATATGTCACAATAGGAGA
Source organism: Oryza australiensis (assembly GCA_019925245.2). Taxonomy (NCBI): domain Eukaryota; kingdom Viridiplantae; phylum Streptophyta; class Magnoliopsida; order Poales; family Poaceae; genus Oryza; species Oryza australiensis. Next base: position 989,703 of record JAIFGZ020000486.1, on the reverse strand, counting down.
AATAGGGTTTCCAAAATCAGCTTTAAAAACTCTTCCATAACGAGAAATGTTCAACACAGAATCACCACAAGAATCAAATATTTTACTTCCAGTTTTCTTGAAATGAACTTCAAAATTTTTATCAACAATTTGAGAAAGTGAAGGTAAATTGTACTTTAAATCCTCGACTAAGGCTACCTCTTTCAATTCAAATTTGTCACTTACCTTGATAGATTCGGTAGCGAGAACGGCACTTGTAGAAGCATCTCCAAAGATGATCGATTCAGTCTTCGATGTCATCTTGAGGAAGGAGAACCAATTTTTATCTCCGGTCATGTGCCGCGAACAACCGGAGTCCACGATCCACACGTTCTCCTTCCTCGCCACCAACGCCTATGCAAAAATAGATGTCGAAGCCTTAGTACTGGGTTAGTCAAAAGAAATTTAGGAATCCAGTACTAAGACACAAGACTAACCGATCCAATAGGCATATATTCATGTCTAAAAATAGTTTTAGAATTTTCAGAAAAAGTCCTTCGGGGCCGGTCTGACCACTGGGGTATTGCCGATCTGACTGCGTGCTATCACGGCTCCGACCGAGGCGTTGCGACGGTCCGACGGTGCCACGGCCGGTCCGACCGGTGGACCAATCATGTCCGACCGGCCTTCCCGAGGGAAAGCCAGATTTTTGCCACTTTGATTTTGCAAAATTAACCTCTCTTTCCTTTTTCTGTTTTCGTGCTAATCTGAAACAAAAACCAACAAGATGACCATCTTTACCACAAAACAAGCAAGAAAACTTTTCCTTAGTGGTTGATGGTTTTGAAACATTAGTTTTAGTTTCTTTTAAATAAACAGAAAGAGATGACATATTTCCAGCAGATTTAAAAATTGTTTTCACATTGTTAGGTTTTGTCAAAATCTCAACATTTTCAGTCATTCTCAAAACATTTGGAGGATTTTTGGTCAGATAGCCACGAGCATCAAAACCTATTCCTCTATTATCGCAACACACTTTAGATTGATCCAAAATCATGTTAAGTTATTTTTCTTACCATTAGAACACACTTTAGATTGATCCAAAATCATGTTAAGTTATTTCTTACCATCGAAAATTTTTGCAAAGAACTTTTCAAATAAGAACTTCTTTTTCAAGATTTGCACAATTTTCACAACTAATCTGTTTACACCCAAATTTGGCACCTAGAGTTAAAATAGGGAAAATTGCCATGATTTGGGAAGTTTGCCGGTTTCCTCCAGAGGGCTGGTCTGACTGCCGTGTATGGGCCGGTCAGACCGAGCCCATGGGCCGGTCAGACCGGCGACATGTGGCCAGTCTGACCGGCAGAGTCCGATTCCAAGAAGATTTCGTCGGTGTTCGGGTTTCCTTGTTTCAAAAGGCATATCTCGGGTTTCCTAAGGTGTCTATCCCGAATTGGATGTGGAGGAGGACTTGTAGAGAGCAAGACCAATCCCTATTTAAGGGTAAGACCGGTTCAATTGGAACAACAACAACCAACACAAACAAATCCAATCTAGTTCTAGTTTTTAGCCAATTGTATCGTTCTTTTACTTTCTTTCAATATATTTCTTTTAGTTCGTCCATCTTTGTCAATTTGCACTATAAATTGTCCACCGTCGCTGTGAGAGTGCGACATCTCTTTGTAGGTTTGTCCTGAAAACCTTCCGTTCACCCACGAGACGGGTGTTTATCGATCTTTTTATCTAAATCGGTTTCGCTAACCGGTTTGATCTACAAAACCCACTTTGTTCTAGTTTTTGCTAGATTGAAGTGGTTGGCGACTCCATACCAAGAACCACCACAAATATTTAGGTGAATCGATCGTGTTCATGCCTTTTGCCAAAAAAGGTGCCAACACGATTTTTGGCGACTCCGCTGGGGAAGACACGACGCCAACTCAGATTCGACGCCGCCATGTCCGAGCAAGCGGCGCAAGACGTGGAGCCATCCAACGTTGTCCACATCTCATTGGACGACTTGGATGGGGAGGCTCGCCAAATCATGGAGGAGCGCATTCGGGCGATCACGCAAGAAGTGCTAGATCAATCTTGCACTAAAACGCGACAAGGCGTCATCATCAAGCCCAAGAGCTCGCTCAAGGTAACTCACGGCGAGGTAAGCGTTGATCGAGTCACTGTTCCTATTCAAAAACTTGTTGCTAGTACGGTGGATGAGTCCGTTACTGCCGCCGTAAACAATAAGATGGAATCTGCTATGGAGGCTTGTTTTAATAGATTGTTTAGGGCGCACATGAACGGCAAATCTGGTCTTCCCATGACCGATTCACCGCCTACCTCGATTGCAAGTGGGAGCCAGCTCCCTGTGAACCACATATTTAGCAAAACCGACGGGGCGATTGCTCAAGGCCCCGACGAAAACAGCTTTGCCGCCTCTGTCGGTATGACCGGCCCTATTGCCGGTCTGATAGGCTCTCACCACGTCGGTTTGACCGGCCCACCGTATCTTGGTCTGACCGGCGCGACGGCCGGTTTGACTGGAGCACACTATAGCGGTCTGACCAGCCCCATGGCCGGTCTGACCGGGTCACCTTACGTCGGCCCGACCGGCCAAGGAGTCGGACTGTCCGGCTCGCCGTACATCGGTTAGACCGGCCGCCAGGCTGGCCTGAACCCATACTACACCGGTCTAACCGACGGCTATATGGCCGGTCAGACCGTGCCGTATATAGCCGGTCAGACCGGCGCTCTGGTGCCGGTGCAAGAGTTTGACCCAATCACGGGCAACTCGGTCTTATACCATGTTCCTGCACACGATCCTCCCGCAACCTCTGGTCATGCACCAATTCCCCCGCACATTCCCAATCAATACAACGATTCTAATAGGGGATACCTCTGCGACACGGGGCATGGCCAATATGATAATATTGCGCCACGACAGCCACCTTTCAGGCCGCCGGTCTTGCCCGACCCGCCTAGGCCTGAAAATATGGAGGACCAAATTAGGAACATTATTAGAGAGTCATTCGGAATTGAGCCCAAGAATCGCGCTAAGGTTTACCAAAAGCCGTATCCTGACTATTTCGATAACATCCCATATCCTCGTGGTTATAGAGTCCCTGACTTTACCAAATTTAGTGGAGAGGATAACAGGACCACATGGGAGCATATCGGCCAATTCTTAGCGTAATGTGGGGAGGCTAGCACTTCGGATGCTTTTAAATTGCGCTTATTTTCTTTATCTCTATCCGGTACTGCTTTTACTTGGTTTACATCTTTATCGGCTAACTCTATTCATACTTGGGCTCAACTAGAACAAAAATTTCATGATTATTTTTACACTGGAGAGACTGAGCTTAAACTTTGTGATTTGACATCGGTTAGGCAAAACTATAATGAATCTGTTACAGATTACATTAAGAGGTTTAGATATGCTAGAAACCGGTGTTTTAGCTTGAATGTAACTGAGAGAGACTTGGACGACCTTGCTTTCAATGGGTTGCTTGCTCCCATTAAAGAAAGGTTGGATGGCCAAGAATTTCTAGATGTTAGCCAAGTGATGCAGAAGGCTCTGGCTCAAGAAAACCGAGTCAGAGATGCTAAAAAGTTTGTTAGGCCCAGTGATAAGAAACCTCATGTTAGCATGATCGACTGTCCTAATAGTGATTTTGATTTTGATGAGGGCGATCATGACATGTATGTCACTGAGTGGTCTTGGACAAACAAGAACAAACCCTTTGTTTGTTCTAGCTTGAAGCCGACTCCTCGCAAGGATCGGTAAAGTGAGATTAAGTACAGTTTTGATGTGGCCAAGTGTGATAGGATTTTTGATTATCTCTTGCAGGAGAAACAAATCAAGTTACCTAAAGGCCACATTATACCTTCATTAGAAGAATTAAAGCGCCGTTCTTATTGTAAATGGCACGATTCTTACTCTCATTCTACTAATGAGTGTAATGTTTTTCGTCGACAGGTTCAATCGGCCATAGAGGAAGGACGATTGAAATTCACCGAGGGTCCGAAGATGAAGCTTGACAGCGATCCTTTCCCTGTGAATGCTATCAACCTTGATGGCAAGAAGGTGTTGATTCGGCCAGAGCAAGCCGAATCGGTTAAGGGGAAGGAAGTCATCATTGGGAGCCTAGGCCCAAGATGCTTGTGCCGAAGAGCCCAGATGTTGGGACATGGAAGGAGAACAAGGCCAAGACATCCACATCAGGAAGCCCCATAAGCCCAAGGTGACCTTCGACATGCTCCTTGACAAGTACGAGAAGAAGAGTGCCGAGAAAGAGCGTGCCAAGGGAAAGAGACCAAGATCGCCCCCTAGGGAGCGATTTGGTCCCTCGTCGAGGGTTTTGGAGCCACCGTTCCCTCATTGCCCTCAAGTCATGCCATGGGGACCATGCCCGATGCCGCCTCCAGGTTATCCGTTCCCTTACTTTATGCCTTGGGGGGGCACCCCCGCCTATGTACAACATGCCTCCGATGCAGGGTCACCAAGGATGGAGAAGGGAGATGAGATCGCCGCGAGGGCATGCGTCTACTTCTAGTGGAAGCCGGTTCCCCACAAAGGACCGGTTTGACGGCGAGAAAAGGGCGTACAAGCACGCCAATCCCGAGGAGAGGGCTTCGGAGGCGATCACCATCAAGATAGGATCGCATGATGTACCACTACCATCTGGCAAGGAGGCTAAGATGGTATTTGGCCCCCGAACCGAAGCCGCGAAGGATGCCGCGTAGGAGAACAGTCATACCGGACATTCTGACCGGTCTGACCACAGGTCTATGGACGGTCAAACCGTGCCTTTTGGCCGGTCTGACCACAGTTCTGTGAGTGGTTAGACCGCGTCCTGCCTGGATGGTTCGATACTCGCTCCGGCTCTGACCGGGCCTCGGCGCTGGTCTCGACCGCAGACACCGACCCGTCCTGACCGGCCACTGGGCGGCCGCTTTGACCGCCGTTCGGGTAAGGAGAGTACCAGGGCAGTTCCCTCTTCGGGCAAATGTAACGGGGACATTATTTGCCTCCTGGAACAGAGCTGAATCCTAGGTGGATGCCTAAGGATTTAATGGCTACCCAGAGGAGGAGGTTGCAGCGTCTTCGTGCTTCTGAATTAAAAGAGAAGGAAGCCGAAGCCAGGAGAGACAAGGAGTTCGATGAGTTGCGACCACCGCCTGCCTGGGAGTGGATGCGTAAGTCATCAGATGTTGAGAAGCTGGTAGTTGTTAAAAAGGATGAACAACCGGCTGTGGAGGCATCGTCCAGTGAAAACATGGATGTCAGCATGGTGTGCATGTTGCCTATGGAGTTTTGCGCCATGGACGAGGCCGATGTCGCTCAAATGTCGCTAGGTCCAAGGGACGCGGTCTTCGAGAAGCCCGACGAGTCCAACCGTCACATGAGGCCTCTCTATTTGAAGGGCCACATTGATGGGAAGCCGGTCTCGAGGATGCTAGTGGATGGAGGCGCGGCAGTGAACCTGATGCCTTAGTCTCTCTTCAAGAAGTTGGGTCGCGAAGAAGCGGAGCTGAAGAAGACCAACATGCTTCTCAACGGCTTCAACGGCGAGTCAACGGAGGCGAAGGGGATCCTGTCCGTGGAGCTTACGGTGGGGAACAAGACGTTGCCTACCGCCTTCTTCATCGTCGATGTACAAGGTAACTATATTGTCATCTTGGGGCGTTGTTGGATTCACGCCAACTACTGCGTTCCCTCTACTTTACATCAGTGCCTAGTACAGTGGGATGGTGATGAGGTTGAGGTAGTTCAGGCGGATACATCGACTGAGGTTGCCATGGCCGATGTTTCTGTAGGATGAAAACATGGAGACATGCAGCGCTTGTCAGGGTTAGATCTTTCTAGCTTTGATTTTATTAGTGTTTCCAAAGATGGCTTTGTACCCATTTCTGTAAAGTCGGCTAGTTTAGCACGGCTGGGTGACATTATTTTGTATGATGAATAAAACAATCACAGCCAAAAGGGATGCCTTCCGGCTTATCTCGCTCTCAAAAGAGGAGGCTACAACGTCTTCGAGCCATAGATCAAAAAGAAAAGAAGGCCGAATATGTGGAGAACAAAACATGTGATAATTTGAAGCCTCGAATGATATACAAGCAAGTGTGGAGACCTAAGGGAGAAAAACTTAAGAGACCGGTGATTTCCCAGAATAGTGATAAATCAAATTCGATGAGAGAAGAATTATCGGTCATTGGAGGTAAGTCTCCTACACATATTGCTATGGATGCTACTGCGGTGTTTATCTTGCCTTCGAAATCGTGCGATCATGAAAGCTGATTTTACTCGGGGGGCAAGACATTAATATGATCATGGAGATATCAAGGAAGATGAACGGCGATGGATACGACATCATATCTTTGAGCTGCCGTTTGTTGAATGCTAAGGCGAGAAAGAGTGAATTTTGGTCCAATAATTTTATGTAACAAGCATTTGGCTATGATATTAAAAAGGGACTATTTTAAATACTGGAAAAGCGGTGCTTGATTTTAATTCTTTGAGCAAAATTGGCGAAGTCATAGACTACGGGCGGTCTGACCAGCACATCACTGCCGGTCTGACCACAGGTGGCCGGCGGTCTGACCGGCTTTGTATGGCCGATTTGACCGATGAGAGGTGGCAGTCTGACCAGCATTGTGTGGCCGGTCAGACCGGGTTTGAACAAGGAGCTGGGGGGCACGATACACTTGATTCAGAGGCCGAATTAATTATAAATTCGGACATTTGTGCCCAGGAGACAGAAGAAGACTAGAGATTTCCTTTGATTCAGTATGTGAAAGATCCTAGTCTTAAGTTTGATTGAAAAATTCGGTGGCGAGTATTCAAATACACTTTGCTTGATGGAGACTTATATCGCCAAAATATAGATGGAGTGCTATTAAAGTGTTTAGATAATGATCAATTTAAAGTTGCTATGACATAAGGCGTCTTCTAAGTGTTATGGGTTCACAGGATATCTAAACATAGTGCTACCAAGGTTACTCCTTTTGAGTAGGTCTATGCACAAGAAGCCGTTTTGCCGGTAGAGGTGAATCTTGGCTCTCTTCGATATATAAAGCGAGATGATTTGTCGATTGAAGACTACAAGATCTTGATGAGGTGATCGACAAGAGTTTGGAGGCTTTAGAAGAAAGAGAAGAAGAGGGTGGATAAGGTTTACAATAAAAGGGTGAAAGCAAGATACTTGAAGAGATACTTTCCGAGTGTTTGGCAAGATGCTTTGGAGGTACTATGGCCGGTAATGTTGGTTATCGTCCTAATGCAACATGTTCTATGCTTTTAGATTCACGGTGTTCATCATAAAAGGCAGGGGAATGTGTTTACACCCAAATTTGGCACCTAGAGTTAAATAGCGAAAATTGCCAAGATTTGGGAACTTTGCCGGTTTCCTCCAGAGGGCTGGTCTGACTGCCATGCATGGGCCGGTCAGACCGGCGGCATGTGGCCGGTCTTACCAGCAGAGTCCGATTTCAAGAAGGTTTCGTCGATTCTCGGGTTTCCTTGTTTCAAAAGGCATATCTCGGGTTTCCTAAGGTGTCTATCCCGAATTGAACGTGGACGAGGACTTGTAGAGGGCAAGACCAATCCCTATTTAAGGGCTAAGGCCGGTTCAATTGGAACAACAACAACCATCACAAATAAATCCAATCTAGTTCTAGTTTTTAGCCAATTGTATCGTTTTTTTACTTTCTTTCAATATATTTCTTTTAGTTCGTCCATCTTTGTCAATTTGCACTGTGAATTGTCCGCCGTCGCTGCGAGAGTGCGACATCTCTTTGTAGGTTTGTCCCGAAAACCTTTCGTTTGGCCACGAGACGGGTGTTTATCAATCTTTTTATCTAAATCGGTTTCGCTAGCTGGTTTGATCTACAAAACCAACTTTGTTCTAGTTTTTGCTAGATTGAAGTGATTGGTGACTCCATACCAAGAACCACCGCAAATCTTTAGATGAATCGATCGTGTTCGTGCCTTTTGCCAAAAAAGGTGCCAACACAATCATGACATCTTTATTTTTGTGACATTTAGAGCAAGAAACTACCTCATCTTGTTTAACTATGTCTTCCATGTGCTTAACACGAGCTAAAGCATCTTTTAATTTTAATTCATTAGCATCACAAGTTAAACAAGGTTTAGTAGCCAAAACTTGAGAATCATTGGTATCTCTAATTTTTGAAATTTCAAGCATTAAAACCTCACAATTTTTGCATTCATCATCATTAGGAATAAGATATTTTAATCTAGCAATTTCGTCATTCAAAGACTCAATCACAAATTCTTGTTTTTAAAATATTTTTTCACATTTTTTATTTTTAGCACTTAAAACAAGAATTGCTTCCTCAAGTGAGCTTGCCTCATTGTCTTCATCTTCAGAATCTTCATCTCCACGCGTCATGAGGCAAATGCCGGAGATGTTCTTGCCCTTCTCTTCCTCGCTATCGGAATCTATGTTGCTTAGTGGTTTAAAAGCGGCATAGACTTGGCTCAGCACCTTCTTGATCATCTCCTTTGAGCGCTTTCCCTTGGGCTTGTCGTCCTTCGCCTTCTCCCCACTCTTGTCCTCCTTCTTGCTTCTCCCAAGCTTGGGGCAGTTGGAGCGAATGTGATCCAAAGCGCCGCATTCAAAACACTGAGCTTGTACTCCTCTTTTCTTGAACCCGACTTTGTTCATAGCTCGAGAAAGTTTGTTAGCAGCCAAAGCCAAATCCTCCTCCTCGAATTGCTCGAGTTGCTCATCGGACATGGCATTAATTAAAGCAAGAGCACTAGGAGTTGATGAAGAAGCAACATCGAAGAAGTTGAAGAAGAAGAAACCAAAGCACTTGACTTGGAATCAATTTTTCGAGAAAGAATATTCATCTCATGAGTTTTGAGTTTAGTATAAAGAGAATCTAAAGTCAAAGTAGCCATATTTACAGATTCTTGAATTGAAGTAACTTTCATCTCCCAAATAGACATGTCAAGACCATTCAAAAAGTAACGAGAAATCTCAGATTGTGGATAATTTGTGTCATAAGAACAATCAACAGATCTAAGATTACTCAAAATTTTATTAAACCTACCAAGATAGTCATCCAAAGCTTCGAGGGTTTCATCTCAAATTTTATGTATTCCTTTTTGAAAAGATGTCGACGAAGTTCTTTTATATTCGTAGTTCCTTGATAAAAATTTCTCAAAGCAATCCAAATCTCGTTTGCAGTTTGAAGATGCGAAACACGATCAAAATCCGAACGAGAAATCCCTTTCAATAAAATATACGAGCTTTGAAATTGTTATTAAATTCAGTTTTCAAAGCCTCAGTATTAATAACCTCAGGGATCTCATAAGGAATAGCAACCTTTTGCCACACATCATAGTCTTGAGCCATGATGTAAGATTGCATCTTGCTATACCAATAAGCAAAATTGGTTCCATCGAAAACATGCGGCTTAGTGGAAAATTTATCAGACATGGCGAAAAAAACTTTAGATCAATAGAAATCCAAAGAAGAAAACGAGGCTTTGATACCACTTGTAGGATCGAATAACCAATACAAAGCCAACCAGAGGGGGGGTGAATGGTTGATGTAACCAAAAACAAACTTTTAGCAGAAATAAAAGTTACCCTCTTATGTTGATGCAGATCGGTCTGACCGAGGGTGTGTCGCCGGTCTGACCGCCCGTGGTACATCGGTCTGACCGCCCATGTAGTCGATCGCCAAGACTTAGCCGATTCTCCTTAAGCAGCCGATCGCCATGCTGAGTCGATGAAGGCCGGTCTGACCACAATGATCCTTGCGGTCTGACCGGTCGAAGCCCGCCGGTCTAATCGCCGTACCGAGAAAACACAAATCGAAGATCTCTCAAACTAGATTGAAACTATATTGAATCTCTCCGTGTTTACAAAGTGCAATCCACAACACTCCTCACAAAAGTTCGAGCAAAACTCAAAACCCTAAATTTATCTCAACTCTAAACTCTCTAAAACTCGACACAAAGAGGCCACGCCTCCCCTCACTATTTATACACAAGACACGCAGCCAAAAGCCACAAATCCAACTCATATAGAAAGTCCTAATCCCCTAGGAAACCTTCCCATACAAGTACAAACTTAACATAAATCAACCATCGCAATCTCGGTCTTTCCAATCATGAAACATCGTATTCCATATGCACAAAATATCTTCATCGTATGTCATATGGAAACTTTACCAATCACGTGCATCAATCTCTACCTTTCAGCATCCCGCATGATCTCCATCTTGGACGTGACCTTATCTCCAAGTTGAGTCCAACTCGATCACCGGCGATACTTTTCCGAGGCAGAAAGATTACCTGCACATAATTAAACAAAGGAACCATATCCGAGCACAAGCTATCTCCAACTTGACTCATTGTCAGCATAAACAACCATACATGCACATAGAAACACGAATCTTCCATAAACAAACAAGGAAACAACCCGAAACCAAAACCGAAACCAAATCGGCTCGCAATGGATCGTGTCGACCGGTCGACCGGCAAGGCCTCGCCCGGTCGATCGCAAGGTCATCTCCGGTCGACCGGCAAGACAAGCCTGGTCCGACCGATGCACGCACACGTTCACCGTCCGAAAACCAAATATGTCCCGAACCACTTTGCCAATAATATCCAAATAACAAAACCAACAATCCAATAATCACAGATGCCAATTGTTCATCACCAATGAAGAATCAAACACACTTTTATTTTGCACATCAGGCAGTGGCATGACGAATCAGTTCAAGACTACATTCAGAGATTCAAAGAAATGAGGAACCGATGCTACAGCCTGGTGTTGTCAGATTCTCAGCTAGCTGATCTAGCCTTCCACGGTCTCTTGTCGCCGATCCGGGAGAGGTTTTCGGCTCAGGACTTGATAGCCTGGCACATTTGGCACAAAGAGTGGCGGCCCACGATCAACGCTTTCAGGAGTCCAGAAAGGCCGCCAAGAAAGTTTCCCACGTCGTCGTCGAAACCGATTCAGATACAAACAACGACGACGTGGAAGTAGCAGCAGCCAAATGGACCAAGAACAAGAAAGCTCTCGTTTGCCGTGGCTGCTGAAAACGGCCAAGGAGGAGAAGTACTACTTTGACATCACCAAAGCCGATAGGATCTTCGACTTATTGCTTAAGGAGAAGCAAATTCAGCTTCCGGCCAACCACACGATCCCATTGACTGAAGAACTCAAAAAGAAGAAGTACTGTAAGTGGCACAACTCCACCTCCCATAGAACTAACGACTGTAAAGTTTTCAGGTAGCAAATCCAGTTGGCTATTGAGGCCGGGAAGCTGAAGTTCGCCGATTCACCTCGGCCGATGAAAGTCGATTGAAATCCCTTCCCGGTCAACATGGTCCAGGCCGGCCCCAGGCGAGCTGATCGGCAGAACAGAATGATGAACAGTTTAGCTGGAACTCTCAAAGGGGTTAAGGCCGAAAAGAGACCGGCTGGAGATCGAGCCGCACCAGTCAACATGGTGCATTCCACTGGCCGATCGTCCGATCGACGGCCTAGGCGCATGGATCCCATGCCCCGATTCCAGCAACGATTTCGCGAAGAAGAGGAGGCCCGGCGTGACAGGCCTTATGTTAGGGAACCTGAGGCGAGGGGGCTCCGAGTCACTAGATATCACAGCGATTACGACCCGCATTAGCGTTGTGAATTTTTCGATTCTGCTGGGAATCGGGGATGAAGCCGCGACGATCGACAACCCGCCCGGCCTCGCAATGAATATCATGAGGGTGAGTACATGGACCCACCAGTACAAAGTCCTGCACAATTCATCCCCAGGGCCGTGCAGCTCAACCAGAGGCAGCTGCCAGTGCATGATCGGTTCGGGCCGATCCATCAAGACTTCTTCGAGGATGAAGACGAGGATGAGTACTACGAAGAAGAAGCCAAAGAAGAGCAATCAGCTAACTCACAATGGTGCCCTTCCGACCTGTTTACCAAGACACAAAAGAGAAGAATTCAGAGGTTGAGAAGCCAAGGACAGGAGGGAGAGGTCCAGCAAATAATTCAGCATCAGCAATGTCGGCAGGGTAGGAAACAGTGGCGCTCCAAGAAGAAGAGCACCCTAGCCGACGAAAGTTCAGCCGACCAAGCCAGGAGGGCGGCTAAAAGAAAAGGGAAAGCTACTGCATCAGTCAATATGGTCTTCATATTGCCAGCCGAATTCGATGTCATAGAGGCCGATGCAGATAGTATTGAAGACGCCTTGGCAAGACTAGCACTGTCCCTAGAGCAAGCAGTTTTCGAAAAACCAGAGGGGACCAAAAATCGGCACCTAAAGCCACTGTATGTCAAAGGATTTGTCAATGGGAAGCCGATGTCAAACATGCTAGTCGATGGAGGAGCTGCAGTGAACTTGATGCCCTATGCCACCTTCAGAAAACTGGGCAAAGGAGCCGAAGATCTGATCAAGACAAACATGGTTCTCAAGGACTTCGGCAGTATCCATCAGAAGCCAAGGGCGTGCTGAACGTTGAACTGACCGTCGGCAGCAAAATCATGCCCACGACATTTTTCGTCATCAACGGGAAGGGATCTTATAGCCTACTGCTTGGGAGGGACTGGATTCATGCAAATTGCTGCGTCCCTTCCACCATGCATCAAAGTCTGATCCAATGGCAAGGCGACAAGATTGAGATCGTGCCAGCCGATAGGTCAGTGAACGTCGCTAATGCTGATTTTTCACTTTGGGAAATCGACGGTATTGATTATCTGTCCGGCAAAATCTGGCAAGCCAATTTTCTAAAGGTGTCCGATTCTGCCATACAGCCCATCGGAGACAAAGAGCCTCAATTACTACTTTGAAGGCATCGTGGAGGGCTTGAGCATCTACAGTGAGGACACTGTGGACAACAACGACGGCAAACTTGGGCAAGGTTTTATGTCGGCCGACGAGCTAGAAGAAATTGATATAGGTCCAGGAGATAGGCCTAGCCGACATATATTAGCAAAAATTTGTCTTCTCTTTTTAGATCCAAGCTTGTTGATTTATTAAAGGAATATAAAGATTATTTTGCTTGGGAGTATTTTGAGATGCCTGGTCTTAGCCCATCTATTGTCGTACATCAGCTGCCCATAAAGCCGGGATATTGGCCGTACAAACAACCTCCCAGGAGGTTTAAAGCCGATATGTATGATGGGATTAAAGCCGAAATCACTCGGCTATACGATGCTAGATTTATTCGGCCCTGCCGATATACAGAGTGGGTTTCGAACATTGATTCGGTAATGAAGCAAAATGGCAAGCTTAGGGTGTGTATTGATTTCAGGGACCTAAACAAAGCTACCCCTAAGGACGAATACCCAATGTCCATAGCCGATTTGCTCGTGGATGCTGCTTCTGACCACAAAATCATAAGCTTTATGGATGGCAATGCAGGTTACAATCAGATTTTCATGGCCAAAGAAGATATCCACAAAACTGCTTTCAGATGCCCAGGAGCAATCGGCTTGTACGAATGGGTGGTCATGACATTTGGCTTGAAGAATGCTAGAGCAACTTATCAAAGGGCCATGAAGTACATTTTCCATGACATGATCGGCTCTCTGGTGGAAATTTACATTGATGATATCGTTGTGAAATCCAGGGAGATAGAAGGTCACATAGCCGATCTTAGACAGGTTTAGGAGCGAACAAGGAGATATGGCCTAAAGATGAATCTGCTGAAATGTGCGTTCGGCGTATCGGCCGGGCAATTCTTAGGGTTTCTTGTTCATGAGAGAGGAATTGAGGTTACACCAAGGAGCATTAATTCTATCAAGACAATACAATCTCCGAAGGACAAGAAGCAACTTCAATCTTTGATCGGCAAAATCAACTTCATCAGGCGATTTATAGCCAATCTTTCAGAAAAGATTGAGCCGTTCACACCATTGCTTCGGCTCAAATCTGATCAACCATTTACTTGGGGGGCAGAGCAGCAGAAGGCATTGGACAACATCAAGGGTTACTTGAGCTCGCCTCCAGTTTTGATTTCTCCATAGAAAGGGATACCATTCAAGCTATATTTGTTAGCCGACGACAAGTCCATCGGCTCAGTTCGTATTCAGGAGATTGTAGGAAAGGAAAAGGCCATCTTTTATCTCAGCCGACGGCTGCTGGACGCAGAAACAAGGTATTCGCCGGTCGAGAAGTTATGTCTTTGCCTGTATTTTTCATGCACAAAGTTGAGGCATTATTTATTATCCAATGAGTGCACAGTGGTATGCAAAGCCGATGTAGTAAAGTATATGTTATTGGCTCTGGTATTGAAAGGGCGAGTTGGGAAATGAATTTTTGCCTTAACAGAGTTCGATCTAAGATACTAGGCGCCCTGGGCAGTTTAAGGATAAGCCATATCCGATTTCATAGTGGAACATAGAGATGATTTGATCGGCTCAGTGGAGATCATGCCTTGGACTTTGACATTTGATGGCTCGGTTTGCACAAATGGATGCGGTATTGGCTTGGTTATTATATCCCCAAGGGGGGCAAGCTTCGAATTTTCCTTTTCAATCAACCCCCACGCCACAAACAACCAGGCCGAATACGAAGCAATGCTTACGGGATTGCATCTTCTCAAGGAGGTCGAAGCCGACGCCATCAAAATCATGGGAGATTCACTGTTGGTCATCAGCCAGTTGTTAGGAGAATATGAGTGCAAAAATAATGCGCTGATGGTCTATTATCAAAGATGCCGAGAATTGATGGATAACTTTTGGCTAGTCACGTTGAAGCATATCGCCAGAGAGCAGAACACAGAACCAAATGATTTAGCTCAAGGGGCATCAGGCTACAGGCCGATGACAAAAGATATCGGGGTAGAAATCGCCACCATCACAGCCGACGACTGGAGGTTTGAAGTCTACAACTATCTACAAAACCCTTCCCAATCGGCTTCAAGGAAATTACGCTACAAGGCTTTGAGATATATTTTGCTCGATGAAGATTTGTACTATCAGACGATTGATGGTGTGCTGCTTAAGTGTCTCAGTGCCGATCAAGCCAAGGTGGCTATCGGAGAAGTGCATGAAGGAATCTGCGACACACACCAATCGGCTCACAAGATGAAGTGGCTACTTCGAAGGGCAGGGTATTTTTGGCTGACGATGTTGGAAGATTGTTTCAAGTACTACAAGGGCTGCCAGGATTGTCAGAAGTTTGGAGCTGTCCAAAGGGCACCAGCATCGGCTATGAACCCAATCATCAAGCCTTGACCGTTCAGAGGTTGGGGAATTGACATGATCGGCCAAATTAATCCACCCTCAAGCAAAGGGCACAAGTTCATTTTGGTGTCAACAGATTATTTCACCAAGTGGGTGGAAGCAATTCCTTTAAAGAAAGTTGATTCAAGGGATGCAATCAAGTTTGTTAAGGAGCACATTGTGTATCGATTTGGCGTTCCTCAAACCATAACTACGGATCAGGGATCTATTTTCGTATCGGATGAGTTTATTCAGTTTGCCGACGGCATGGGGATCAAGTTACTTAATTCTTCGCCATATTACGCTCAGGCTAACAGGCAAGCAGAGGCTTCAAACAAAAGTTTAATCAAGCTGATAAAGAGAAAGATCGCTGAGTACCCGAAGCAATGGCACAGCCGATTAGCCGAATCACTTTGGGCCTATTGGATGGCTTGCCATGAATCTATCCAAATACCTCCATACAAACTGGTCTGTGGACATGAAGCATTTCTGCCATGGGAAAATATCATCGGCTCCAGAAGGATTCAGTTGCACGATCAGCTTACAGCCGATGATTACTATAACTTGATGACGGACGAGTCTGAAGACCTAGTTTTTTCAAGGATGAGGGGCTTGGAAAAGGTAACTAAGGACAAGGAATGAATAGCCCGTCATTATAACAAGAAGGTTGTGCCTAAATCATTTGAAGAAGGCGAACTCGTTTGAAAATTGATATTGCCAATCGGATCAAGAGATAATAAGGTCGGCAAGTGGTCACCGAATTAGGAAGGGCCTTTCAAGATCCACAAATGCATCTCTAAAGGAGCTTATATGCTAGAAGGTTTCGATAGAGAAGTATTTGGAAGGGCTCTGAACGACAAATATTTAAACAAGTATTACCCAAGTGTATGGATCAACTCATGATTCGGCTATGGTTGTGTCGATTCGTGTTAGCCGATGCGTTGTAGGATACGCGCATCGCCTTTAGAACATTTTTACGCCAAGTTTTTTCCCCTAATTTTTCTACATCGGCTCAGCCTGGTCGAGAGCGGTAAGATACTGGACTTAATAATTTTGTTAACGTTGAGGACATCATCAACAAAATTAGGGGGCATGTACAACACATATAATGAGATACCAAGAAGGTAGGCAGAGCAAATTCTTCAAAATTTTGAAGCTTCCAAGTTTAAAGTGAAGCAATCGGCAAGCATACATATCAGGGGCATTCAAGATTAAGCAAAATGAGCCGATGACAAAAGTAGTTCAAGCCAATTACAAGATGGATTAGGATTTTAGTTACGAAAATTTCCTAGTTGGCTATTACAAGTGGCTTAATTCTTAAGGAAGTCAGCAATAGCCGATATCGCCTTACGGCGAATCTCATCGATCTCTTCAATCGTCTTGGCGTCGGCTGCATCAGTTCTGACCATTGTCTTCACTGCCTTCGTTAGATCGATTATATATGACACAACCGCCTTGATCTTTGCTCGTTGATCTTCGATTTCTTTCGACAGACTGGCCACACATTCTTCTTGGATTTGGATTTCAGTCTCGATCTTGACGAGATCGGCGACCAGTTCATCTCGGCATGTGCGAAGCCAATTCATTTGGCAATCGGCTCAGTCTTCAGAGTGTCTAACTTGGCTTTTTCTGCTTTGATTTCTGCTTGACTGACCTGGATCGTGGCAGCCAGTGACTGGTTCTCTCGGCGGTCGGCTATCCGCTGCTTTGCTCTCTCGTATTTGTGCCGATGTGCCTCAAGAAAGGTTGCTAGTGCGATGGTGTCGGCTAGATCGTCGGGGAGCCTGGCTTGGACTTCTTCGAACCAATTACGGACAGAGCCACAATCGGCCACCAATGCATCCAGGGAACTCTCCAGCCGATTAGCGATGTCGGCCAGTGTAATCCGTAAGTCTTCGTCCAGTGGTACTATGGCCTTGTCGGCGGCTTCATCTGGATCCACGAACTCCGACAAGTCAAAGCCCAGCAGATCGGCTACACTCTGTAAGAAAGGAAACAGTCAGAAATGTTAACGAGAATCATTGGGCCAATTATGAAAATGAGCAAAGCTTACCGAGATCACAGGGGCCGAAATAGCTTCGTTGTCAACATTGTCACCACCTGCGGCCGATGGAGTGTGCTCACTTGACACTTGGGGGGCAGGTGTTGGAACACGAGGATGCTAAAAAGAAAAGGGGTAAGTTTAGAAATCGGCTAAGTGAGAAAGGACGCAAGTTAGAAGGACTTACTGAACAAAGAGGAGCCGTTTTGTTCTTGGTTGCCACCTTCTTCCTCTGCCGATGCAACAAACACAGTAAGAAGAATATAAATCAAGGCATTAAAAAGACTAAGTGTTGAGAGTAGCTTACCAACGTCGGACAGACGAGACGTCTTGGAGGACTTGGGGTTTTTTGCACAGACGTCTCGTCGGCTGATGGGGTCCGAGCGTACTTATCGGAGGAGCTTGATTCGGCTGCGGCGTCATCAAGAGCTTTTTCCATCGCTTCGTCCTGAACCTCTTCATCAAGCACGGCGTCGACATCCGGGTCGATGGGGGGTAGATCATCGGCTGGGCTTGGTTTCTGCTTTTTTTGCAGGCTTCTTCTCCGCCGTAGCTGGTGCAGCGGCAGCCAACGGTTTGCTCCATTTTTTGCCGATGGATGGGCTCGCGGGTTTGGCCGTGGAGTAGAGTTGAAACTTTCGGCGCATTGAAGCCGATGATGGATGGTGCCAACCCGTAGCCGTTCGACCGCACGCCACGACCATAGCTAACGGCTATCCCTGATTGGCTGACTCGAGGAGGAGATTTGTCTGTAGGAGCAAAGGCATAAGTTGTGATATATGCATACAATAGCTGATAAAGAAGAAAAGACCAGAAAAAAGGGGTACTTACCAATGGAATCATGTCCGGGTCGACGATGGTGAGATACATGGAAGCCGATTGATGGAATATATGTGATTTCCATTCTGCCCACCATCGGCTGAAGGCACTTATCCTGGTGACAGCTAGCTCAACGTCCCCGAAGCTGCCGAGAGGAGGACTTGGGAGGTTTAGCAGCCGATGCATCATGATTCTGCCGTCTATGATGCCCCTTGCTTAGATTTTATCTGAGTAGTACAGACCAATCGGCAGTTGGCCCAATCCAAGCTGTCTTGCAGCCACCATTGGATGGTAAAACTCATAGTTCTGGATATTTCTTCCTTGGTGGATGTCGACTGGCAGGATGCAAGGGGAGATGGCGGTTGTGAACATTTCTCTTGGTTTATCAAACTTCGGAGAATTGATTTCATCGAGCCGAAGATCGTATGGCCGTTCAAACTTGCTGAATTTGTCATAGGCAAACTAGATTGTTGAATCGACCAGGAATCCGTTGTAGAAATTACTGAACCAGTTCTTGAAATACTCGGCCGACAGCTTGGAACCCGAATAGGAGGAAGCAGCCTCTCCGTATGACATACATCGCCGAGTGATTATCTCTTCGTCATCATGATATATCGGCTCGGCTCGTGGGAATTCGGCATCAAGCAAACTTGGCCGATTGGCAGCCTTGAGGGTGTGCATGTTAAGCCACAGCTACAGCAGCTACCAAGGGCCTCCTGTGTTGACAGATTGCTTCAAAGCCAGCTTAGCCGGCATGTTGCTCAGCATTTGGTACAAGTAGACGAGCAAGTATTTCCCTAGAAGAATCCTTTTCTTCTCCACTAATGCTTCGGCTACATGTTGCTAGTTGGTGGTTGGCCTGCAACTTGATCCGCAGAACAAGTACTTCTCTAACCACGTCATTAATAATGTTGCGTGCTCCCTATCGGATACGGGGCCGTCCCTGGTGTTCATTGAGATATAACCACTCTAGCCGCCTATGCTCTTAGTTTTAAAGTTGTGATGGTACTTGATGTTCAGGTCGGAAGGGTCGACAGCCGAGGTAATATCTAGTCCGGTGATCATCACTATATCCATTAGGGTTGGCGTCATCGGCCCTTGTTTGAAAAGGAAGGCATTCAGTGTATCCGACCAGAAGTAGCTAGCAGCCGACAGTATGGATTCATCCTTAGGCATATCGGCTAAGGTCAAAGCTAAGCACTGGTCGATCCCTATCTCATCCCAAAAGGCCTGCTTGCTAGCCGATACCCTAGCATATCAAGACGGCCAGGATTTGTCTGTTGATGGCCAGGATTTGAAGACCCCTAACCAATAACCTAAGTTCGGGATGGAAAATTTGAAGGGGATCCGATTGGTCTCAGCATTGATAAATTCAGTAGGATCTATATTGCCGATCGGCCCTAGGAGCAGCTGGTCAGGATAAAGGAGGTTGGGGATTGCAATTTGGTGGGAAAGATGCTACAAATCGCAAGAAGGAGTAACGGAATCAAAAAGAGGGAAAAAACTAGATTGCGCAAAGTGAAGAGTTTGAGCCAATTAGAAACTTACCTCAGGGTACTCCCCAGGGGCTACATCGGAAGGGCCGCTTGAGGATGCCATCGGCGTAGGGAGATTGTCGCTTTAGAGGTGCGCGCCGGCGAGATCTAGAGGCGGTTCCGACGAGGTCGCCGAGGAAGAGAGAGAGTTTTTCCGGCTAGGGCTTAAGGAGCGAAAAGTGACAAAGATGGCTTGTTTCGGTGATGGGCGGGCAATATTTAAAGAGTTTTTCAACGGCTGAAACGGAAAAGGATGGGAGTCACGCGGGAATTCGAAAAAGCGGTAAATCCACGATATTATCTTATCACGGACTTGGGGGGCATGTGTTAACGACCAAATTTGGTAACCAAATCCCTGAGTTCAAGGCCAAAATTGAAGCGGAATCGGATCGGAATTGTGATTGACGGAGAAACAGAGGCCGCATCGGCTAAGACCAAATCGGCTGGGAAACCAATCGGCTGAGGCCGAATCGAACAAGGACAGCTGATAGCCGATCCCGATCCCGAATCGGACAAGGACCTCGAAAACGCCTTTGTCGACCTCGGAAGCCTTCCAGCCGACCTCGCAGACCCCGGTCCGAATCGCCCGACCCTGCCGACTTTAGTTCATCTCACTCGACCCCGATGGCGTTTTCGGTTCGTCTTGCCCAACCCCGATGGCGCCGTGCCGGTTTGCTGATGCCGATGATGCCGTGTCGATTCGCCCGGCCCTTCGATCTCCCGACCGCCCAACCCAACCGCCGAATTGGATTCGTGTAGTTGGACCTCGATGAAATTCAATGCCGCCGAATAACACTGCAATGTAGCGAAGTCTCTATCGGTATCCACACATCCAGGGATGGAATCGTCGAACACCTTGTGTGCTAGCACTCGGCGCACGGCTAGGGTTTCGCTCAAAAGTCGGCGACTTGGGTTTCCGTGGAGAATCTTGACCCAGCGACTTGGAGTTGCACTGGTGTTCTGATGTGTCTTTTTCTCTCTAATCTCCACCCCACGCGCCTCTATATATAGGGTTGGTCGACTGGGCCTTGTCACCCATCGGGACTCTATATTCAATCAGATCTCTATCCAAACTGAGTTGTATCCGAGTCAAACTCAAATACACGTTCCATCCCATTAAGTGTGCGGCCCTGTAGGTTCACGTAAACTTGGTTCCGACCCGAGTACAACTCGGCCGACCCGTCAATAGTGGCCCCTAGCAGAATGTATTTACCCCAAAGTATACAAGATGATCATATCGGCTGAACCTATAATGTATGCACAAATTCCTTTGCCTCACGATATCAATTAAGCTATAGGCAAGACTCGTGCCATCCTATCAATAGATTAATTATTCACTCGATCTCGTATTGGATTATTTATCTGTTGATTGACTCCTCAATCAACTCGGCATGTCCATGCACTTTCACAACCCATTACATCGAGGGGCCCATAGATATCTCTCCCAAAGGAGGGCAAATTTCATCTTGATCATTCACATCCCAGTGCATGTTTTATAGCGACCCGAAGACTACTTTTATAACTATCCAGTTACGGAATAGCGTTTGGTAGTCCCTAAGTAAGCCATTACACATGTTGAAATCCATGATGATCTCAGGTCTAAGGACTTTGCACCAACACTACCTGAGACCAACTAATGGCACATTAATTCCATGTAATGCCTCAAGGTGGGTCTATCCAACAATGTGTTCAAATACACGTTCACGTTTATTGATCTGGTATCTCCATACCATGATCTATGAGACATGATCATCAATCAATAAACATGCTGATCTTAGAATCATATTTGTTCCATAGATATAATATATGATCAGGGATCATTTAGAAATAGATTTATACATAAAGAATCTCATAAATAAGTCATATACTTATTGATCAATATAAGTTGTCTATTTCATGGAACCGAATAACACTTTATTCATTGATACGTAAACATTGACCATGGTATCCAATATCTCCATATTACCTCTAGGACATATCACTAACAGTCTCCCATTTGCACTAGAGTCAATCATGTAAGTATCTAATACCCATTGCTCTGGTGTGTGCCTCATGTTTCGGCTTAGGGTGAGGCTTTGTCATGGGATCGGAAATATTTAGATCCGTGTGCACTTTGCATATCTTTACGTCACCTCTGTCCACTATCTCGCGATGAGATGGTATCGCCGAAGAATGTGTTTGGATTTCTGATGCGACCTACGCTCCTCTACCTGTGCAATTACACCACTATTATCGTAATAGAGGGACATTGAACCAGTAGCACTAGTCATCACACCCAGCTCAGAAACAAATTTCTTGATCCAAACAGCCTACTTTGCAGCTTCAGAAGCAATGATGTACTCGGCCTCCGTTGTAGAATCAGCAACAGTGTCCTGCTTGGAACTCTTCCAGCTGACTGCACCTCTGTTTAGGCAGAATATGAACCCAGATTGCGATCTATAGTTATTTTTGTATGTTTGAAAGCTAGCATTAGTGTAACAATTTACAACGAGCTCTTCTTTACCTCCATAGACTAGGAACATATCCTTAGTTCTTCTCAAGTACTTAAAAATATTCTTTATGGCTATTCAGTGACCTTCACCTGGATCCGATTGGTATCTACTCGTAGCCCTTGAAGCGTACGGCACATCTAGACATGTACAAAGCATAACATACATGATGGATCCAATTGCCGAAGCATATGGAACCATATTCATCTTACTTCGCTCATCAGGTATCCTAGGACACTGTTCTTGCTGAGATTAATGCCATGCAACATTGGCAAGAAACCTTTCATGGAATCATGCATGTTGAACCTCTTCAACATTTTGTCAATGTATGTACTTTGGCTTAATCCAATTAGCCTCATCTATCTCTATAGATCCTTATGCCCAGTATGTATGGTGCCTCCCCTAATTCTTTCATGGAGAAACTATTTTTCAACGAAGACTTGACGGATTCTAGCATAGGGATATCATTTCCAATGAACAAGATGACATCCACATATAAGATCAGAAACACAATTGTGCTCCCACTGACCTTCTTGTAAACATAGGCCTTCTCTTCATTTTTGATGAAACCAAACCCTTTGATTACCTAATCAAAATGAATATTCCAACTTCAAGATGCTTGCTTCAATCCATATATGGATTTCTGTAGCTTGCATATCTTTCCAGGCGATCGTGGATCGACAAAACCTTTAGGTTGTATCATATACACATCCTCGCTTAGGTTTCCATTTAGGAAAGCTGTTTTGACATCCATCTACCATATCTCATAATCGAAATCTGCAACAATCTCTAGAATAATCTGAATAGACTTTAGCATTGCGACGGACAAGAAGGTTTCATCATAATCAACACCTTGAATCTGTTTAAAACCTTTCGCCACCAATCACGCCTTATAGATATGAACATTTCCATCCATGTCTACCTTTTTCTTAAAGACCCATTTGTACTCAATGGTTTTGACACCATCAGGTGGATCAACCAAGTTTGTAACTTGATTGTCATTCATGGATTCTATTTCGGATTTCATGGCTCCAAGCCATTTGTTGAAATCTGGTCCCACCATCGCTTCCTCATAGGTCTTAGGTTCATCATTGTCTAACAACAATATGTCATGTTGTTCTGTGCCAGTGTATCTTTTAGGCGCACGACGTGCTCTTTTGAACCTCCGTGGGGTTATTGTATCTACAATAGGTGGTACAACATAATGTTCCTCCTGTTGTGTTGTAGTGGTGGCCGAAAAACTTTCTGGTGTTTCCTGAATTTCTTCAAGATGCACTGTGCTCCCACTAATCCTTCTCGAAAGAAACTCTTTCTCTAAGAAGACACCATGTCAGGCAACAAACACTTTGCCTTGATCCCGATTATAAAAATAATATCCTTTTGTTTCCTTAGGATAACCCACAAAGAAGCATTTGTCAGATTTGGGTGTAAGCTTGTCAGATTATAAACGCTTTACATAAGCTTCACATTCCCATGTTTTGAGAAAAGACAATTTAGGGGGCTGCCCTGTCCATATCTCATATGGCGTCCTTTTCACTAACTCAGATGAAACTATATTTAGTGTGAACATAGCTGTTTCAAGAGCATATCCCCAAAAGGATAATGGAAGATCACATTGGCTCATCATGGACCACACCATGTCCAACAAGGTGCGATTTCTCCGTTCGGACACCCCGTTCCATTGAGGAGTTCTTGGTGGAGTCAACTATGGAACAATTTCACAATCTTTTAGATGATTACCAAATTCTTGGCTTAAGTATCACCACCATGATCTGATCGCAAAAACTTAATTGTTTTTGCTAAATGATTCTATACTTCATTCTGGAATTCTTTGAACTTTTCAAAGGATTCGGACTTATGCCTCATTAAGTAGATATAACCATATCTACTAAAGTCATCGGTAAAAGTAATGAAGTACTGAAAACCACCTCTAACCGTTGAACTCATTGATCCACATACATAGTATGTACGAGTGCCAACAAGTCACTTGCTCTCTCACCGTGACCCGTGAAAGGTGCCTTTGTCATCTTATCAAGTAAACAAGACTCCATGTCTCAAATGATATAAAATCAAAAGAGTGTAGCAGACCATCTTTATGGAGCTTCTCCATGCGTTTCTCATTTATATGGCCTAGGCGAAAATACCAAATAAATGTGGGGTTTATGTCATTTGGGAATTTTCTCTCTGTATTAATTTTATAAATGGGAGACGCCTTAAGATCCAAAATGTATAATCCATTCGCCCCTTCTCAAGCTTCTACTTCTTCTCAGACCCTGCAACGATTTGCATATGTGAGCTACTAATCCGGTATCAAATACCCAAGAGTCAGTAGATGAAGTAGCAAGATTGATTTTTATAACATTAATACCTAAAGCAAAGTCTCACTTTGCTTCCTTTTGAGATCCTCCAAGTACTTCTTGTAGTTTCTCTTCCAATGACCTGCCTCCTTGCAATAAAAGCAAACACCATCCGCCGTGAAGCACTTGCGATCTTATCAGGAGTTAACTTCCTCTTGGTGCAAAGTTTCTTGAGAGGGGGTTTGTGCTTGGCTTTCTGCATCATCATCACATGATGACCATTTTTCTCGATACTTTCCTCAGCAGTCTTTAGCATCCCATGCAATTCGGCCAAGATTTTATCCATGTTGTTCATATGATAATTTAGTATGAATGGCTCAAAGCTCGGAGGGAGCGACTGGAGAATCACGTTTGTAGCCCACTCTTGGCTAAGAGGATTACCTAGTTTTTCAAGACTCTCAATATAGCCAATCATCTTTATCACGTGTGGGCTGACGGGATTTCTCTCTGCAAGCCTCCACGCAAACAAGGACTTTGAAGTGTTGAACCTCTCGGCCCTAGCTTGGTTGTCAAACATGCCATGTAGGCCCTCAATAATACTGTGAGCATCACTGCTCTTGTATTGCTTCTGAAGCTCAGAGAACATTGTGGCCAGTATGAGATAGCTTATATCTAGGGAATCATTAGTGTGCTTCTCATGAGCCCTCCGTACAGCAGCATTAGCATTATCAGGCAAATCATCAGGATAGGGAACTTCAGTAACTACTCCTTTCGCTCTTGCTTGAGAACAATTCTCAAGTTTCGATACCAATCCATAAAGTGTGTTCCATTTAACTTTTATTTCTCAAGTATAGATAGCAAATTAAAATAACTGGATGCAGTATTAGCTGCCATAATCTACAACAGAAAATACATACAAAGTTTAGCACAATGTTTATGCGTTATCTTTTATTAAACAATTTAACAAAAGACTCTTACTACATGTTTTAAACCTTTCCTCAAGGCCACGTATTGGGTCAAGATCCACATGTTTATTAATTTGTAGTGAGTTTTGGCATCACTGCTAGAAGAGTAATGATATGGGTAAGCAACTCCTTGCTAATCACATCCCTATGTGACTCTTGTTCATTGGGTGGCTCACCATGCCCCGGCGCCAACCTATGTCCCAAGGCCCAAAACTGTTTTGATAGCCTTGTAAGTAAACCAAATGCTTCTGCATGTATATGTTTGACATATACCCCATCGTGTTATGATAGACAATGTCACTCTACTTTGACAAACCCACCAATTGACGATCATAACGGTGATAGGTGCAACATTTGGAAGGGCATCATTACTACTTAATTTTGTGAGGGATACTATCCTATCAAATAAACATATCTCATATATGAAATCAAGAAGAATAGCAATTAATAATGAAATAATATGGCCCTTTCTCATGGTGATCTCCATCTTCATGCCGGTGTAAAGGATCTCCATCTTCATTACCGTTCTCCCGAGTGCCGGATGCTTGATTTTTTCAAACTAAGCTACTACTATGGAAGCTATAAATTGAAGATTACATCGACACGTAGGTCGTGAAAGAATATTACAGTCATTTCACATATGAAAGAATATTACACGCATCACATGCATCTCATACATATAATAGGGCCATACCATCTTAAAACATTCTCTACAAAAACAAGTTAGACGTAGAACATACCTATCGCAGAGATATGATACCGAGGTGACATAAAAGGGGTACGCACACGGCGGTCCTGAGACACATTATCACATTATCACATGAAAACCACATCGACATAATCACATTATTCCGACCCAAGACACTCTCAAAGGACATGATTTGCATAGGCGCAAGGAGGCAATCATGGTTGGGCTACAAAATCAGCTTCGGCACAATCACATTGTCCCGATTCGAGACACTCTCAAGGAACACCATCCCGAATCTGACTCATACTCATCCCGAGTATTATGGATACCACTTCGACATAATCACATTATGTTGATCCGAGACAATCTACAGAACACAATTTCCATCTACTCTCCTCTATCGACCATGTATACCGATTGATCTAATCAACTCATGTGCAAAACTTACTCCAGATCCAATCTAAAACTCAAATTAAGCAAGTCTAGCTCTGATACCATTGAAGGAATACATGCAGGCTACGATAGCATAAAACAAAATTTTTCTACCGTGCAATCCAAGAAACCTTGCAAGTAAGGGTCAATCGATCGTTACTGATTAATGTGCAGTGCAACGGAAATAGTCAAACTATTGCTAGCCGACCTCGAAAAGCTTTGCCGACCTCAGAAACCTTCTAGCCGGCCTTGCCGACCCCGGGTCCAAATCGCCCGACCTTGCCGACCTTGGTTTGTCTCGCCCGACCACAATGGTGCCGTGCCGGTTTGCCGATGCCGACGACGTCGTGCCGATTCGCTTGGCCCTCCGATCTCCCGACCGCCCGACCCAACCGCCGAATTGGATTCGGCTAGTTGGATCTCGATGAGATTCAATGCTGCCTAATAACACCACAATGTAGCGATGTCTCTACCGTTATCCACACATCCAGGGATGGAATCGATGAACACCTTGTGTACTAGCACTCGGCGCACGGCTAGGGTTTCGCTCAGAAGTCGGTGACTTGGCTTTCTGTGGAGAATCTTGACCAGGCGACTTGGAGTTGCACTGGTGTTATGATGTGTCTTTTTCTCTCTAATATCCACCCCACGCGCCTCTATATATACGGTTGGCCGACTGGGCCTTGTGACCCATCAGGACTCTATATTCAATCGGATCTCTATCCAAACTGAGCCGTATCCGAGTCAAACTCAAATACACATTCCATCCCGTTAAGTGTGTGACCCTGTAGGTTTTGGTATACTTGGTTCTAACCCGAGTATAACTCGGCCGACCCGTCAACATCAGCCCTAGCAGAACATATTGACACCAAAGTATACAAGATGATCATATCGATTGAACCTGTAATGTGTGCGCAAATCCCTTTGCCTCACGATATCAATTAAGCTATAGGCAAGACTCGTGCCATCCTATAAATAGCTTAATTATTCACTCAATCTTGTATTGGATTATTTATCTGTTGATTGACTCCTCAATCAACTTGGCATAGCGATGCACTTCCACAATCCATTGCATCGAGGGGCCTAGAGATATATCTCCCAAAGGATGGGGCAAATTCCATCTTGATCATTCACATCCCACTGCATGTTTCATAGCAACCCGAAGACTATTTTTATAACTACCCAGTTACGGAATAGCGTTTAGTAGTCCCTAAGTAAGCCATTACACATGTTGGAATCCATGATGATCTCAGGTCTAAGGACTTTGCACCAACACTACCTGAGACCAACTAATGGCACATTAATTCCCTGTAATGTCTCAAGGTGGGTCTATCCAACAATATGTTCTCTAACACGTTCACGTTTATTGATCTGGTATCTCCATACCATGATCTATGAGACATGATCATCAATCAATAAAAATGTTGATCTTAGAATCATATTTGTTCCATAGATATGATATATGATCAGAGAACATTTAGAAATAGATTTATACATAAAGAATCTCATAAATAAGTCATATACTTATTGATCAATATAAGTTGTCTATTTCATGGAACCGAATACCACTTTATTCATTGATACATAAACATTGATCATGGTATCCAACATCTCCATATTGCCTCTAGGGCATATCACTAACAGGTGATTGTTTAGGAGCCGGTGCTCGCAGAGGTGACGGAGGAGGCGAAGGAGACGGTCCACACGGAGGAGATGGAGGAACGAAAGCCGCTTCACCCCCGGGAAACACAATGAAGGGCTTGCACCATAGTATAATTGCATGGGCTATGTCTCCTAGTTTCATCTCCCCATCTCCTCCAGGGATATCCAGTTCAAAATCTTCAAAGCCTCATTCCACCTACTCAATTTCGACCTTTGAATACCTAGGTGGAATCGACCTGCAATGATATGTCCCGTCTCGTTCAACTGGTATGGCCATGCCCGATGACACATTCACGAGAAGAGAGGTCATTAATTAGTAATCAACCTATGCACCAACTTTTGCAATATACAAGTCATATATCATAAAACTACTAGCATACTTTGATTGACAAGTTCTTGAAGGGTATATGTACCTCATAAGGTGTCTGCCGTGTGATCTCATCAACGGGGCATGGGGGTTCGTCTTGAGCTTCAATGGCCTGTTCTGGTACTTGGCCTGTAGATGCGCAGCTACTGCGCTTGCCTGAGAGGCTCACCATGATGGTTGGAATTTCTGGTTGGCTTTGCTGACTCCGTTGTTCGGCCAGCCGTTGGACCACCTGTCTGGACACCTCCTCATGCATCCCGAGCTCGTGGGTCGTGAGCCTATACTCGGTATCTGTTAGCTTCACCAATGTATCTTGCTTGCTCCTCGTGTGACTCCTGTATGTTTCGATGTCCTCTTGGAATCCATATTTCCAGGCAACGATGCCTTTTCCTCGCGTTTGTCCGGGATGCTCGGGATTCTGTAGTGTGAGCATAAGCTCGTCCTTCTCTCTGTCGAGTTGAAATGTGCCTGAAGCAAAGGCCTCCACTGCATACTTCAATCAGCTAGTAGCTTCGCAAATCTCATCGCTGAATGTCAGGGAGCCATCGCCAGGATTGAGCGCTCCACCATGAGCGTAGTACCAATGCTTCGATCATTTTGGCCAATCAGTTGTGGCCAAAACAATACCTCTTGCTATCAGGTCGGCTTCCATTCACTTCCATCTCGACACTGCCTTGTTTTACCTGCCTGAGCCTAGCTTGTGATGGTACTACTTCTTAGCAGCATTCGATTTATTTTTCTCTATCAGTGCTTGTGCTTGCTCTCCTATCTTGTATTCGACAAACACATCCCAATGATATCTCAGCTTGGGAATTTGTTAAAATCTGGTGTCTGGTCCTTCAGGGTGTATCTCTTATACAATTCCTTTCTTGTAGTTCCTAAATAGTTCGGTCATTTTCTTTAGTGTCCATTCCTTCACTTTGGCCTGTTCTGCCTTAGGGATTGTGAAGGCCTCGATCATTGTGATCCACAACATCTCTTTCTCCGTATTTGGGAGATAGCTTCGGTCATCCCCACCTGTCCTTGTTCGGCGTCAGTACACCGTGTTGATGGGCACATGATCCCTCACTACCCAACTGCTGTGTGCGACAAACTTTCTTGCAACGTTGGCCGGGGCACATGGTCGATCGTCCGGTGCCACTTCAGTTATAATATGCCGACCCTCAATCTTTTTGGTGACATCGCGTTGTCCGTGAGCCCTCTTCTCTCCAATGCCGATGTGCTGTCAATGTCCGCTTCATTCCCCTCATTGTTGCCCTCCTTGTTCCCCTACTCGTTAAAGGTATTGATTGGGATCCTCATTCCCCTGCTCATCATTCCAGTATTGGTTGCTCTCCTCTGTGATCTCGTCCTAAAGGATCTGTTCGTCGGTGCGATCTTCCATCTATTAGTTTCGCGTGGAGGCCTTAGGACTACTTAAGCTTGAGCGACGGCGATGGTCAGCAGCTTGACCAAGTAATTCTGTCAAGTAAAAAATATTTAGTTAAAACATGTACAATGGTCCTAAGTCTAAATTCCCAATGCATATATACATCATCATGTGAGAGATAGTGTCTCGGGATATTGGGTGAAAACAACCGAACAAACTTTTCTTGATTCCCAATGCATAGGAGTAAAGACAAAATTTTGTTTTGATTCCCAATGCATAGGAGTCAAGACAAAATTTTGTTTTTACTCCCAATGTATAGGAGTCAAGACAAAGTTTATTTTGGAATTTTGTTGTCAACCAATATCTTGAACCACTACCTCCTCCATTATTTTCAGACAATGGTCCTAAGTCTAAATTCCCAATACAAAAGTTACTATTTGTCGACGGGTGATCGATCAATCCTCCAAGGGGCTACCTAAGGAGGTGAAAGAGTGGTCGGAGACATCTACCGAAAGGATACGATGATCGACTCAGAGAGAATGTGAGCCAAGGATTTTAGACGGGTTCGACCCTCTCGGAGGATAACAAGCCTACATCCTGTGTTCTTTGTTGGGGTGGTGTATGAATCAGAGTACAATGATGTGAGTTCTTAGGAATCTAGAGATTAGATCTAGCTTCCAAAGAATCGATCCCTCTCGCCCATGTGACCTGCCCTCCCTTTTATAGTTCAAGGGGAGCAGTTACAAGAGGACTTGGGAGCCAAGAAAACTAAGATTAAATGCTAAAAAGCAAGTACAAACAACATCTGAAAAGTATATAGAGATCCCCGGGTCATCCCCTTATCTCAGATTTATTAATTTTTTTATTAAATAAAGAAAGCGTACTTTGAAGAATACGCTTTCCTACTAGGAAGGCACATTCTTATATAGTTTAAACAACGGGGTCCACATGTTAGTCCATATATCTCATAAGCAGCCACATAATGTTGTCATTTTTTTGAGAATTTTAAACAACAATTTTGGATGATTAAATTTGCTCTTTTGATCCCCTTTATCCACACATTAAAACATTCACACATTTAAATAGAGAAAACCATATCTCACAGCAATTTAGATGATATTTATTTTGAAAAACTAGCATCGGTGGTTGCGGCGTGCGGCGGCAACAACGAGGACGGCGAATAGAGCAGCGTCGACGGTTGCGACGACGACAAGGAGGAGGATGGCAAGAAGACGGATTGGTGGTGGCGGAGACAAAGAATCGGCCGGATTCAGTCTTACCTTCAAGAATGCGATGAGGCGATGACAGCGAGACGACGAGGCAAGACGACGACGCGAGACGACGGGGGCGGCGGCGGTTAGGGCAAAACCGAGAGCTCGGTGCAAGAAGAACAAGAAACGGCAAGTGTTGGATCGGTAGAGAAGACTATGTGTCCTAAGATATATATATATATATATATATATATATATATATATATATATATATATATAGCCCTAGATCTTTATTCTCGATTGGAGCCACCAATCGAGACTAAAGATATCTTAGTCTTGAGTAGGTGGCAACAGCCGGGACTAAAGATACAATCTTTAGTCCCGGTTGGAGCCACCAACCGAGACTAAAAATATCTTTAGTCCCGGTTGTTGCCACCAATCAAGACTAAAAATAATTTTTCGCTATTTTCAATCCATCTTTAGTCCCCGATTGTTACTACCATCTGGGACTAAAGATAATTTTCTGCTATTTTCAATTTTTTTTCCTAGCTAGGGTTAACAATCATGACTAAATTAAATAAATCCATTAAACATTTAAAACAATAATAAGTATTGCATTAAAAAGAAATAAAATCACAAAATTAAGGAGAAAACATTTAAAATAGTTAAACTATTATTAAATTATAATAATCATAAATAATTAACATATGCTAGATTTAAAATTATTGTAAATTATAATAGTCATATATAATTAGCATATGACCAATTAAAATTATTTAAAATTGTAATAATGATATATAATTAACATATGTCTGATTTAAAATTGTTATTAAATTGTAATAATCATAAATAATTAACATATACCCAATTTAACGTTCTCTTTCTAATGCAAAGTGCAAACAAGAAGTTCATCTTAAAGGAAATAAGGGAAAACGAGGAAAGTTTTTTGAAGGATAGCATCTTCAGAGAGTATTAGTAAAAACACAAACCTTCCATGAGATTTTAAATGCTTACCTCCAATCTTGAAAGAGGTTCTCCTCTTCGTGAAAGCTCGTATGCATTGACAGGTAAAGAATACGTAAACTTTCAAAGCTTTCTACCGCATACTTGCTGGAGTACATGATGATCCATTGCTCCTCGATACAAAGACTTATACTACCTTGCAAGAAGCTGCTCTGAATACTAGTATAGAAATGACGAGTGAAAAAGGGCTCATATGTGTAACTGCAGATGAGATGAGTACGTTGTAAAAACGTTAAATGGGATTAGCGTAATGGCCAATGATGTGTTTGTGTACTGGAGTAGTAGTACTAGCAAATCTTTGCAGCCTGCAGTGTGTTGAGCAGTGCTCTTAACGCTACCAGCTTTTGTCACCTATCTGCACATAGAATTTCTCATTATTAGAAAAATCCAAGTTCCAAGACATACCCTTTTTGAAACAGATGGATCTTCAATACATTCAAAATAATTTACATCATCCATACAACAACATAGGTCGATACATTAAACATAATTTACAGCGTGATAGTTGACCTTATGTACTTTCTCCTCACTAATGTTCCTTTGCTATGATCGTTGCGTAAGGGGTGTCCTTATTTGATAGGAGGATACTCGGGCCAACCATCACCACGAACGGAGGTTGCCTATCAAACTGATCGGAATCTTTGTCAGTCTTATCCTTGACTCCGACGATTTTCTTTTTGCTAGGATAACCACGTGACGCTTTGGCTCGTCGGACCATTTTTCCTTCTTTGCTTTGCTAGACATGTCCTTTACGTAGAAAACTTGCGTTACATCATTGTCTAGGATGAATGGTTCGTCTGAGTATCCAAACTTGTTAAGGTCAATCGTTGTCATCCCACTGTCATCAATCGTTACGCCTCCACTAGTCAGCCTAACCCATTGGCACCGAAACAGAGGGACTTTCAGAGGTCCATAGTAAAATAGTGAAAAATGTACACCCATTGATTTCATATCCTTGGGATGTCATGATCGAGCAAGATGGTCCTCTTGCCAGAAAGGCAAGTTGTTGTTCAATCATCTCGTTACCCATGAGATATTGTCGCAGCCAAGCAGGGAAAGTATTGATGTGATGGTGTGTAATCTAGGCATCGGACTTACCGATATTTTTGGAGTGAACAATCACCAAGTGCTCCTAGATGTAAGGAGCCACCAACGAAGATTGTTGCAAAATATTGAAATGTGCTTTACATAATAAATCATTGTCTACAGTCATTATTGGTTTCCTTTCAAGAGTCTTCTTACCCCGTAGTCTCTCTTCATGGCTTGATTCGGGCATCCCGATTAGACGAAGGTCTTCAATAAATTCTACGCAGAACTCAATGACCTCCTATGTTCCATACCCCTTGGTGATGCTTGCCTCCGGATGAGAACGGTTATGAACGTATTTCTTTAGAACACCCATATACCTCTCGAAAGGGTATATGTTGTGTAAGTATACAAGACTGAGAATACGGATCTCTTTGACAAGGTGACATAGAAGATGCGTCATTATATTGAAGAAGAAAGGTGGAAAAATCATCTCAAAGCTGACAAGACATTGCAGCACATTATTTTGAAGGGGTTCTAATCTGTCTGGATTGATGATCTTCTGTGAAATTGTGTTCATGAAAGCACATAACTTTGTTATTGTTGCCCGGACATTATCAGAAGGATACCCCAAATTATAATAGAAAGCAACTGTGTCATCAACACGTGACAGTCATGAGACTTTAGGTTTGTGAACTTCTTCTCCTTTGTGCCTATTATTTTCTTTATATTCGAGAAGTATCTAGACGGTATCTTGACGCTCTCCAAGCATTAAACAGGAAGAATGTTCTTTCCGAGTTTTACTAACTCGCCAAATGCCTTGTCACCCATACCATTTTTGGCCTTCCATTGCAAGAATTTTAGCGTGGTATACAACTTGTTATACCCCTCTTCGCAACCTGGGTACAAGGATGTTTTGTGATCCGCTAACATACGCTCTAATTTCTGAATCTCCTTCTCACCTTCACAGTCCTCCCTTGCAACGCGCAACATCTGACCAAGATCATCCGCACCGTCGTTATCTTCAACAGCCCTGTCCGCCTCGCCTGTTGTATTTTCTTCAAATCCACTGTATTAACCCAGTCAGGAATGTTGTTGTGTTGTATTTTCTTCAAATCCACCGTATTAACCCTAGTCAGGAATGTTGTTGTCTTCGTCTTCATCTTCTTCCACTGCAACTCCTACCTCTCCGTGCGATGTACAACAATTATAGTTAGGCATTAATCTCGACTCAAACAACTGGGCATGAATAGTTCTTGATGTAGAATACTTCTTCTGGTTTTACACTTTTTGCATGGATAACATATAAAACACTTATACTTGTTAGCATTGTCCACACTAAAAAAATAATGCACGCGGTGTACATCCATTGGCAATCCATCTATCTGAAATGCACAAAAATCTAAAAAATCCATGAAAGTCAAACTAATTAAATAATAATACAATAATTATATAAAAATAATTATACAATAATTTTATAATAATCCCACATACTTAATGTATTGTACTTAATAAAGTTTAGAATTATTTTTAAAAGTTTTTTAAAGTTCTAAACATATTTGTAATGTATTGTACTTATTTCTAACTATTTTAACGATTTTTAAATTAACTTATTTTTATAATTTTTATCTTAGTTTTCTATATTTTTCTTTGTTATATCTTTTATAACATTTTTATCCATAAGTTTATAATTTTAAAAAGTGACATAATTTTTCATAAACAAATTTTTCTCTCATCATTTTCATAAATCATTTTAGAGACAAAAATGTATGAATTATACCTACAAATGTAATATGCTAAGCATACATCATTAGAGGATGGAGTTGCTAACCTTTGAGATCTCTCAGATTTGTCTATTATCACCAAAACACTTTCACAAAAAATTTTGGCAGCATCTCCCTTTCTCATCCAAACCTCCTCCAAACCTTTGTAGCAATGGCTCGAGCTGGAGGAGGAAGAAGAGTATAAAAAGGACATTCACTTTAGTCTCGGTTAGTGTTACCAAGAGGGACTAAAGATTATTTAGATCTTTAGTCTCGGTTAGTCTTATCAACCGGGAAAGTTAAGATATGTCTCTGTTGATGTTACCAACTGAGACTAAAGATCCCCGGCGGCTTGACAAAGTCTGATAAGAAATAAACTAGTTGGTAACACCAACCTAAGACTAAAGATCATAATGAGCCGTTGTACTTTTTAACCGATACTAAAAATATATTTTAGTCTTTAGAACCAAGACTGTTGTGAATTTTGACAAATGGATCAAAAATCATTTCTCCAGCAGTAGTTGCAAACTAAGTATATTCCAGAAAACATCTCACTAAAGATATAAGAGGTTTGCAGCAACTACTTTCATCCAAGCATAAATACTTTGCTTTAACTCATGCCAACGGGATGCAACTATATATACTAATCTGACAAAATTGTCTTTACTTTCCTCACTAAACATGCCTAACTAAGGCCCTGTTTCTTTACACTAGCTTATGGCTTTTCAGCCTACAGTAGACAAAAAGTGAAAAAAACAGCTAGCTTCTATGTTTAGCCATTTGGCTTTTCTGAACTACAAAAGCTATAAGCTAGAAGCTCACCCTGGTGAGCTTTTCTGACTTCTGAGAAGAAAAATTACCCACCTGCCACTGTAATGCACCAGCTTATCTGGCTTCTCCCGTCGGATATTTTGGACTCTGTTTTTGGATATTTTGAACTCCGTTTGATCCAAAAGCTAATCCTGAAAAAAGTTATGAAACAATCTCAGCTTTTGTAGTTCCAGCTTCTGGAGGTAGTAGTAGTCATAAGCCAGAAGCCAAAAGCTTGCTTCTACAGAAGCAGAAGCTGAAAGAAACAGGACCTAAAATGCGTACAGTGAGCTGATTGCTCTAGGTCTAAAAACTAATTACATGAAATATACATATAGCTTTTATATAGTTATAAAAGCTTTTTATATATATAAAAAATAATTATAACATATAGCTTTTTATATAGTTATTGCCTAAAGTATTCCGGATGGACGCTTAAGCCCTAATGCAGGAAAGTGGCTTGCTCAAAACTTTGTTGCAGATGGCACTGCTTAAAATAAGACAAAAGAACATCAAGAGTTGGTTTTATCTGATATGCTATTTTGACGGCTGATTATACTCAAAGCATATATTGTGTGAATTTGGATATGTTGAGGTCTGGAAAAGAGATACTTTCAGATAATACTTTTCTATGTATGAAAGTCTCTAGAGAATGATTGTTTGACACATCCATGGCCATAGCTATATCCCAGAGCAACATGGCTGAAGAGAAAAGGTAGCAGTTTAATCGTCATTTTCATCTAAAATAATAGTTAATCTTTCCGAAATCCGAATGCAGAACTTGAAATGCAAGCGGCATTAAAACTGTATAACTGTTAGCTCATGAACCCAAACCATGTGAAATATACCTGAACAAGGAACCTTAATGTGAAGCCAATTCGCGCTCAGAACTGTCACAAAGACCAGATTATCCAGCTCAGCTCACAATTAGTCATACAGAACTGCTTGATAATGCCAACTCCACTGGAGAAGATGATAGCAAAGGCGCGGATGCAAGCATTGATCTCTCCCTGCTCCACAACAATGGAGAAAGGCGAGAGGCTCAACGAAGCTCTGTGACCATCTCCCCCTGCAACGTGAACAGGAGCAACGAGAGGTTGGTGTTGCCCAATCTTTCGCCGACGAGCTCGCGACTAATTAGACCTGGCAACAAGGAGATCATGCTACTGCCTTCCTAGCTGCCATCACTGTCACCAGGATTCTTGGTCAAAGTAAAAAATCAGAAAATTACTGGATCACAGGTGATGGACATATCTTGTATAATCAGTGTGTTTGTTATATAAATTGGAAGGGATTAAATGAAAGAGTGATTTTAGAAAACTAATATATGATTAAATTACATTGATGCGTGGTAGGTGGAGATAGTAAGGCCAAAGAGAACGAGATGAGCATGCTGCAGTTGGTAAGATTCGTCGATGAATTATGAGGGGAATACAATGGTTTTGAGTGGATATTTTAGCAGTGATACAAACCTCCATCAGCAGATGTAGAAGGTTGTGTATGACCACCATTATCAGGAAGCAAGGTGGATGACTGTGAAGGAATGGTTCACTGTGTATTGTATGCCCCATCAATAACCACTGCAGCGATAACTGGCCATGAGATAATATGGATCTGTAGAACTTTATGGAACCTACAGCCTCTATGTATCAATTGAACGAATAAACTCAACAGATGAAACTGATCATCGAAAACACATTGTGCAAGATGCTTTTCCCATCTTTTTTTTTCACTTTTGCCGTCTTTTGTATATTTTCTAAAGCTGAACATACATTAAATCCCTGTCAAGAACAGGGTTTGCAATTTCAGAACGAAATTCTCAAAATTTCTGAAATTTTGGTCTCCCGGTAAGCACATATCTCGCTCAAAATTTTCGGTTTTGTCCAAATTTTTGTTGGTTTGGTCAAATTTTATTCAAATTCATTACAAATTCATCAAATTTTTAAAAAAATCGGTCAAAAAAGTTCCAAAATTTCTGAAATTTCGGTAATTTCGGTCCCCCCCGGTATAAATCACCCTTCCGAAATTGCTAACCCTGGTCAAAGACCGACTATGGTACACAAACGACAAATTGACATATAGATCTATGTCTTACAAAACATCATTAAGTCTTATACATGTAGCGCAAAATAAAAGCGAGCTAGTCTAAACATCTTGGCGCTCGTAGCGTGGCAACTCTACTCCACATGTATCCTCAACGGTAGTGACGAAGCCTACTCCTCCGTATAACCTTCGTCCGAGTAGTACTCCAGCTCTGAGGTGGGAAAGATGGAGAAAGACTGAGTACTATCCTATGTACTCAACAAGTCATACCAAGAAAAGGTACGATGCATGTAATTCCAAAGAAGGCTAAGGGTTATTTTGCATAAAGCGAATATTTAAAAACAATAGTTGAAAGCAATAAAATTGTTGCATTTAGTTAAGCAGTATTAAACATCACTCTCCAACGCTACACCACGTTACGACAGGCTGAACCATCCACCTGATCTATGCCAGTTTTATTAAGTCAAATTATTAATGATGAGACTAATCACGGTGAATATGGTTGATCACCCATGATCGCGGGCATGACTATTCGAATAGTTTTACTCTGATCAGATATGTACAACTATACCCACAAGACACAGCCCCATGACATGTTTCTGTGCATCGAAAGCCACCACGATATATCGAAAAGGAATTGTGACAGGACCCTTCACATAACCCTCCCTGACCAAGCGCACCAGACTTCAGGTTTCGCCCCTACCTTTAAAACCAAGGTAGGCAACCCCTTTATGCCTAGGTGAATTCGAAAGCTGCATAGGCCGTCGCATGACTCATCCAAACTCCATCACACCCACCCTTGCCTACGTACGTCGGACAGGGAAAAGCTACACTACAAGTCAAGTCGTTGTCCATGCTGGCTTGTGGTACGCACGGTAATTCTTCTAGGGTTTTTCGTGAACCGATCCTTAAATGCCATCGACGCATCTATCAAAACCATGTACTCAAAGTCCACCATTAGACATATTTTGGTTGAACTAATACCATGGTGGTACATGTTCATCATTATACTCATTAATACAAGGTATAGGGTAGTAATGATATTTTTCATAGTGAGCTAGTTGGTCTAAGCATGGCTAAGCATTTCTTAAACCAACATCTACTCCATATTAATCCCCAAGTTATTAATGGCATAGGGTAAACAAGCTAGGCTGAGTACAATAGGAACCATCCCATATGACATTATAAAAATAATGCAAATTTAATACAAAGCGAGACATTCGGAAGTAGGCACAATATGTTCAATGAAAACTGCATGACTTGCCTTGCTCTGGTGTTGCTGGGACTTCTGCAATGACTTCAAAGTAAATCGGAGCATCAAAACTGCCGGAATCTACATGACAAACGATGCACACAAGCAAACAGGCTATAAGTCTACTAAGCAAACAAAACCATTTTTAATCGACTCTAGGCATTTTCATGAATTTACTGCAATTTGAATGGACTTAAACCGAGCTCGGATGAATTTTTTATGATTTTTAGAAGATTCACTCTATTTTACTATAAATAGAAAAATCATTAATTATTTATTATGCAATTAAGCTCGAGGACCGGCGTAGACAAGTTGGCCCCACTTGACAATGACACAAGGGGTTCGGACCACGGTGGACCAAGTCTATCGGGCCGAGGGAATGGGTGCACCACATGGCGCATACGTGGCGCCGATGCGGCAGCCACGCAAGGGACACGCAGGAGAAGGTGGCACCAATGCGGGACGGCACCGAGGCGGCCACGCGGATGGCCTGGATTCACTCACCTCGGGTGAATCCGACAACATGGCCAAAAGGGAATGGCGGCTGCACCGGACGGTAGACCGCATGGTGGCATAGCAGGCAACGAGCTGCAATGAAGCGGGAAGGAGAGGCGTGCACGGAGGCGGCGGCGCACATGGGAGGAAGTGGCGCCTGTGAATGAAAAGGGGAAAGGAAGAGGGGCCGAGCTCACCGAGATGGTGGTGACCGGCGCGACTATGGCGGCGATCCAACGAACCGAGGGGCGGACGGTGTCTGGCGGCACCTAAGAAAGGGGAGAAAGGGGTTTAGAGGGATAGGGGCACACGGCGACGGACATCGCCAGCTGGAGGGGAAAAGAATGGAGGGGCTCACCGGCGCATGAGGGGACGAGGTTCCGGCAACGGAGGACGACGTCCCAGCGGTGGCCAGGGTGCGTCACGGTCTCGCAAAGCTGACGGCGGCAACGTCGCTACCCGAGGCAAGCACCGCGGCGGCTAGAGGTGGTCGAAAGCGACGGAGAGCGATGGCGCTAGGGAAGAACGGCATGGGAGTGAGAAAGGGCACGGGGAGCTACGGGGTGCTCCGCGTCGAGGGGCTCGACACCGAGGACTGGCTCGCCGACGGCCTCGTGCTCGCCCACGACGACGTGCATGTGCTTGGTGCCGCGAGAGGCACGGACACGTTCGAGCCCGCCTTGGTGGAGACGGTGACGACGGGCGGGGAGGTCGAAACCGGCGCCGGCGTCGGCGCCGCTAGAAGGAACGGCCTCCCGCGGTGTGGCCGGATTTGGGGACGCCGGCGCTGGATCTGTCATCTTCCTCGCCGTGGCCGCGTCTCCTCTCTTCACGCTCGAGTTGAAAACGCCGCCGCGGCCTTCCTAGCTTGCCCACCAGCTTGCCGACGACGAGCTCCGGCGGGCGAGGAGGGGAAGGAGGGGAGGAGGGGCGGCGGCGGTGCTCGGAGGTTTCGTCCCCCGTGTCGCTGCGCGTGGGCGATGCGGGGGTGCTGTGCTCAATTCATATTTTTTTTGTAATGTCATGCATAGAGTACTATATCCATACTTGACATTTTGCGTATTAATAGTCTCGGATGCGTATGTTTATTTTTTCCATATATATAGTCCCAACATCATATTAAAAATTGAGGGATTGTTTAAATGGTATGTAAAAATATACTATGTAAAGATTTTAAAATATGATCGCACATATTTTAGGACGTCACCTAGTATACAATGTTATTATCTTCTGGTTTTTTTGAGAGGGTACATATTATATCTTATATAGTTTTATAATAAGGTGATGATGAACGGCAGGTTTCGATTTATTTAATTTGTGTTAGGTTTTCCTCTTTTCAGGAGAGGATGCAGTTCGCTCTTTACAAAACTCCTTTTCTGTGATTAATTATGTTTGGTTCACCTGCTGAGCCATACCGCCATATATGGACAATATCTTTGTGCCAAAAATAGATTCTGAGGAAAATCTTACACATACAAACAATGGTGAGAATACAAATATAATGATGATCGAGCACATCCATATTTTTTAATTTCGAGCGTTTAATAAGATTATCATGTAATGCATTGCAAAGTGTCTTTATTTGGTTTATCTGGGTCTCAGGAAAAATTTGACTTTACTTGTCCTTTCTTTCGTAGAATCTTAAATAGTGACTGTGTTGTAGCAACTGACCACAATTAAGCATAAATTTTGAAAAACATAAAGTATACTGATTTTTTATAACATTGTCTAAAAGCCAAGAAAGTTCAAATATGTTTCCTAGTAAAAAGACATCACCTTTCGAACATTTATTGTTCCGTGCTAGAATATTTCTGTTTTTTATATTTATGTATAACACACGAATTTTCATTATTTAATTGACATTATTAAACTTGTGATTATTTTCATGTTTCTTTATAAGTTAAACGATGTTGACTTACTTTGGAAATGGAAAAAGGATACACGACACTTTTGAGTGGTAAAATCGATAATAGGATTTTTCTTCTAATGTGAGGTGGCGTCGCCGGTGTGGGGAAGAAGGACCGGCGTCGATGGAGGCGCGT
Organism: Oryza australiensis; assembly: GCA_019925245.2. NCBI lineage: Eukaryota > Viridiplantae > Streptophyta > Magnoliopsida > Poales > Poaceae > Oryza > Oryza australiensis. The sequence goes on along the minus strand of JAIFGZ020000486.1, from coordinate 948,208 downwards.
GCAATGATGTGACAGGCAGCAGAGGAGACCAGCGGCTGGTGCGGAGACAGGCGTGACGCGGAGAGGCGTGGTCGTCTCATGGTAGCGGCGCAAGGAGGCGCGGCCGGTGGCGGCATACAGAGGCTGGCTAGCGGAGAGCGCCGGTGCAGTGGTGCCTACACGCCGGCAAAGGCTTAGTGGTTGGTGGCGCACTGGGGCGACAGTTGTGGATAGGCAAGTGGCGTACGATGGGTGAAAACCCAGCCCCGACAACGGTGTCGCTCGAGCGTCACTCCCCCTCCCGAGAGCGTTGTCGTGCCGTCTCATCCCCTCTAGCAGGCGACCGGGTGAAAACCCAGTCTTGGTTCTCTTGGAGACCTCGACGGACAGCAGTGGCGGTGCTCCATCACTTCTCTTCTTGGAGACGTTGTCTAGGCAGCCCCTTGCCAAAACCTCCCAAACTTCTGGTTCAAGCTCGTTCTAGATTCACGTCCTTTGTGTCGATGCCTTAGTTTCAGCAAGATGGCCACATCGGAGGGCCTAGGGGTAGAACGGTTCCTTCTTCTCTCTCACCCTCTCTCCCTCAACCCCAAAGATGTGGATAAAGCGAGGCTTCGTGCCAGTTGTAAGGGTGAGTCTTGGGCGATCTCCCCTACAGCCATTTTGTTGGCCTAGCGGTGATCGGTCATGCTTAGCGGCGACCGATCCGATGCTAGCATTTTTTGGTCTCTGTGTTGGAGTTGTCGGTGTATGGATGGGTGTCTTCTGTTTACCCTAGGGCTGTATTTTTCTTCTACTTTATTAAATGAAATGACGCTATCGTATTGTTTTTCTTAAAAAAGACATTAAAAAAATAAAGAACTATATGCATGACCATACGGATAATTAACAGTGTCCAAAAGCCAACAAAAGGAGCAATCCCTATGCTCACCATGTGCATTTGTTCCGTTGTTTACATTTCCTGAGAGTTTATCTTGTCCATTCTCCGTCATTCGTTTCCATCTCGGGCTGAGTTTGATTCAGCAAATTGCCCGAGCAACTTCATTATTTCCGTGAGGACGCTTCTTAAAGATACATTCCATGAACAAACTTTATATATAAATTTTTTTAAAAAACAGCAAATCTGTTTTTCAACTTAATATGTAATTAGTCATTCGCTTACGTCAAAGCATATTAGCCAAACCAAACGCTATTTCAAACGCACCTGCATGGACTATTATACTGCATTCTTATCTTCAACTCTAAACTGCAAATTTCTGTGTTTTTTTGTCATAGATATAGGAACTAGGGTCCTCATCTCCCTCGATCACCAGGACACTGTAGAATACAATTAGACAAACAAGATTTATATCTTTAAGATATCAAAGTCAAAACATCTGAAGAAAACACCGAGGAATCTGGAAGCATCCCGACCACGATCGGTATTCTAGGTTCGAGGGTGTCCTTGGAAACTATGGCCACCCAAAGACAAAGCCAACCGGGGGCTTGAGCACTCGTGTGTCCCTGGCAGGCCCGAGGGTAAACCTTCCCCGAGCACCAAGTGAGAAGTGCATTAAAAAAAGAAAAGTTGTCAGGTGCTAGCAGTGGTCGATCCGGTGCTAGCCTTTTACTGGTTCTGTGTGTTGGAGCCATCGGTGTGTGGATGATTATTTTTTTATTTTTTTTCCTGGGGCTGTATTTTTCTCTCACTTTATTCAATGAAAAGACCATATCGTGTTGTTTTCGTTTAAAAAAATTTAGTACTACATGCGTTCAAAATAACCGTCATGTTTGAGTTTGTGATGATAAATAAACTTTGGCCAATATAATATTTTTTAAGTATAAATTTTGCAGAGCATCCAAATTGTACCATTTGTAATTGATAATGTACTTTACTAATATCAGATATTTAAACATATACGCTTAGATGTTGGTTAAAAATAGCGGTCAAATTAAGTTTGTCTAAATATCTGAATAGGAAAAATACATGATTCTCATAGAATTATAAATACAAAATAGAGGATCGTAAAATACAGAAAAAACACAGAAATGACCGTTTAATTAAAGCGTGAGAAAAAACGTATGAATTAGATGAAAGAGTTAGACTCAAAGTAAATTTTCTAAAGGTTGAAGCTCTAGTTAAATTTTTCTATAAGATTGTTCATTTAATAGGAATTTCAACATAGGAATTTGAAAGGATTGGATAGGATTCAGTCTTTTGTTTTCAAATCTTTTGTTTCAAAGGTTTCATTGGAAATTTTTCTATAAAATGAAATCCTCTAAAAATTATATATTTTTTCTAAAAATCAAATAGGCCCTAAATATGGGTCAAAACGAGTATTCCTAAACGGTGGGAATAAAAATTTCTGTTACCACTAGATTTTTAGATTTTATATGTAGAATAAAGTATTCCGTGGAATGAATAAAATTTAGGTAAGAGACTGTTTACATCTCCAAAATTTCGACGTAAGTATGAAAAATAACAATGTACTTCCAAATTGAAAATTGACCCCTCAACTTTCCAGACTAGCTATTACTGTACACCTTCTAATCTTAAATTGGGGTTGTTATTGGCCTATATGTCAACGTTATTAGTAAAATACTTTTAAAAAGTTCTCACTCTTTTTCATAGCATGGGTAAAATAATATACACAACTGTTTGATAGGGGCCTTCGCCCCAAGTCAATTGGGCATACGTAAGCTCAACACAACAGGATGGTGGCGTTGTTAACAAATTAACGGTCCTTTGATTTATAGAAAAATATAAAAATTTTGAAGGATTTTAATCCTATGAAAGAAATTTGTATGAAGATCTTTAAAACAAAGGATTCAATCATATTTTATCCTTTAAAATTTCTGTATTTAGAGAAAAGTTAGCAAGAGGTCAACCTCTTAGAAAAGGCTATCTCTCTTATTTGATTTTTATGTTTTTTTCTAACAAAACGGTTATTTCTATAATTTTTTATTTTGTAATCTTTTATTTTATATTTATATTTATTCATGTGAAAATTATGTAGTTTTTTTCTATTTTTCGTTTCTTCATTGGTGGGATGCAAAGAACCCTAAGACTTGGAAAATGGAGTAGAAGTCATCCTCCTCGATGGCAATTGCGCCGCCATTCATGATCGGGTTGAGAGCGCGAACTCATTCATCCCCATCAAACACATCGTCGTTCTTCTCGGTCATCATGCACGCTAGCTCGTTATCGATGGGGATGCCCATACGGCATACACAGTGTAACAGCATATTGTGCTCAGATTGCGAGATTCGCTTGTCGGTAATCACGTCAAGTTATACCTGGTAATGGCCGCATCTACGAGCTTGCTAGCTTTGTAGGTCTGCCCACCCTAGCAAAGCATAGGATCAGGGTATATGGAGAAAGGATTTGGTCAAGAGAAAAGTGTGTGTAGTTCATGACATGCGAGCTGCAAATACTATTTTGAGTTTTGTTTGAATTCGAACTGCAATACAAGCACCGGATAATGCAAAACTAATTAATTCAGTTGAGGGAGATAAGAGTAATTAAACTACACGTAAAACTATCGAATAGACAGTGTCAGATTTCGAATTACGCTTTCTAAAATTTTATAAAAAAGGGAGGAAGTTTATAGTTGTTATAAAAAAATTAGTGAGATAATCGTTCCTAACAGCAAGATTCTGTAAACTCGTTTTTTAAGATTTTATTAAAAATATTTGTTTCAACAAAGTTTTTTATATAGCTTTCTAAAGAAAGAGTTTCTCAATAATAAAGTTTTTATTCTCAAAACTGAGAAGAGCTAATCTGTTCTCTAAAACCTATAAAAAATGCATACTAAAACATACTGTCATAAAACCTATCAGAATACTGCTTTGTAGTTTAATTAAATAATTGGTGGATCAAACCAATAGAATTAGTTCTGTCGAATCAATTAAAAAATTAACATAGGTTGCAAGAATCTGACCAACAGAAATAGAATTTCTTCAGTGCAAATACGAGCAGTAATTAAATTAAGTTATTTAGTACAAACTTTACATAATTATTCAAAATAAATAACCTCGTATAAAACAATATAATTATTACATAAAGATTCTTAAAAATCTATCGGATAAAATTTAAATATTTAGAGAAAGTTCTATATTTTTTTCAAAGATCCTCTGTTAGGCATGCTCTAATAAACGTGGTGCAATCGGAGTCATCTGACTGACGGGCGCTAATGACAGTGTCAGCCACTTAGCCAAATCACCGTCCATCCAAACTGCACGATAACCGAAGCACACCCATCCCATCCATCCAACCCACCTTCCCACATGTCGTCGCGCCACCTCCTCCTCCTCGCGCTCCACCTCCTCCTCTTCTTCCCGCTCGCCACGTCCGCACCACCGCAGCCGCCGTCGAACACCTCCGCCGCGGCCGTCCTCCTCTCCTTCCTCGACTCCCTTCCCCTCTCCTCCCAGCGCCTCCTCCTCCCGACATGGCGGCGGGGGAGCAACAGCACTACTGCCACCCCGCCGCACTGCTCGTTTCTTGGCGTCACCTGCTCCGAGGCCGGCGCGGTGGCCGCGCTCAACCTCTCCGGGGCGGGGCTCACCGGCGCGCTCTCCGCCTCCGCGCCGCGGCTCTGCGCGCTCCCCGCCTCCGCGCTCTCCGTGCTCGACCTCAGCGGGAACGGCTTGACGGGCGCGGTCCCCGCCTCGCTCGCCGCGTGCGCCGGGGTCACCACGCTCCTCGGCGGGAACAATCTCTCCGGCGGGCTTCCCCCGGAGTTGCTCTCCTCGCGTCAGCTCATCGAGGTCGACCTCAACAGCAACGCGCTCACCGGCGAGATCCCCGCCCCCGCCGGCACGCCGGTGGTGCTCGAGTACCTCGACCTCAGCGCCAACTCCCTCTCCGGCGCCGTCCCGCCGGAGCTCGCCGCGCTCCCGGATCTCCGGTACTTGGACCTCAGCATCAACGGGCTCACCGGCCCAATGCCGGAGTTCCCGGCCCACTGCCGGCTCAAATTCCTCGCCCTCTACCGCAACCAGATCGCCGGCGAGCTCCCCAAAAGCCTCGGCAACTGCGGCAACCTCACCGTCTTGTTCCTATCCTACAACAATCTCACCGGCGAGGTGCCCGATATCTTCGCTTCCATGCCCAATCTGCAGAAGCTGTACCTTGACGACAACCGTTTCGTCGGAGAGTTGCCGGCGAGCATTGGTGAGCTTGGAAAAGCTGGTGGTTACGGCGAACAAGTTCACCGGAACAATCCTTGAAACAATTGGGAATTGCCTGTCTTTGATTATGCTCTACTTAAACAGCAACAACTTCACTGGTTCAATTCCGGCGTTCATCGGCAATTTGAGTGGGCTGCAGATGTTCTCAATTGCAGATAATGGCATCACTGGGAGCATTCCACCGGAAATTGGGAAATGCCGGCAATTGGTGGACCTTCAGCTCCATAAGAACAGCCTTTCCGGGACGATACCGCCGGAGATTGGTGAGCTAAGCCGATTACAGAAGCTCTACCTGTACAACAACTTTCTTCATGGTCCAGTTCCTCCGGCGTTGTGGCGATTGGTTGACATGGTGGAGTTATTTCTCGATGACAACAGACTAAGCGGTGAAATTCACGCAGATATCACTCAAATGAGGAATCTAAGAGAGATCACCTTGTACAACAACAACTTCACCGGTGAGCTGCCACAGGCTCTGGGGTTGAACACAACACCAGGGCTTCTTCGTGTGGACTTCACTCGCAACTGCTTTCACGGCGCAATTCCGCCAGGCTTGTGCACGGGAGGCCAGCTTGCTGTTCTTGATCTTGGTAACAACCAGTTTGATGGGGGCTTTTCTAGTGGGATAGCAAAATGTGAGTCCCTGTACAGGGTGAATCTGAACAACAACAAGCTCAGAGGGAGCTTGCCTGCAGATTTGAGCACCAACAGAGGTGTGACACACATCGACATGAGTGGAAATCTGCTCGAAGGGAGGATACCGGGTGCGCTTGGTTCATGGTGCAACCTTACAAGGCTTGATTTATCTGGCAACAACTTCTCAGGTCCAATACCACATGAACTCGGTGCTCTAAGTATTGTTAGGACTTTGCACATGTCGTCAAACAGGCTGACCGGAGCAATACCGTATGAATTGGGAAATTGCAAGAGGCTTGTCGATTTAGATCTCAGTAATAACCTTCTCAATGGAAGTATACCTGCAGAAATTACAACTCTTGATGGCCTCCAACATCTTCTGCTTGGTGGAAACAAGCTCACTGGAGCAATTCCCGATTCCTTCACCTCAATGCAGAGCCTTCTTGAGTTGCAACTTGGTAGCAATAATTTGGAAGGAGCCATCCCTCAAAGCTTAGGCAACCTTCAATACATATCACAAGGTCTGAACATTAGCAACAACAGACTAAGCGGCCAAATCCCACACAGCCTTGGTAATCTTCAGAAGCTTGAAGGGCTCGACTTATCAAATAACTCGTTATCTGGTCCTATTCCATCACAGCTAAGTAACATGATCTCACTTTCTGTTGTGAACATTTCGTTCAATGAGCTATCTGGTCAGCTCCCTGACGGATGGGATAAGATCGCAACACGGTTACCTGAAGGGTTTCTAGGGAATCCTCAGCTGTGCGTACCATCCGGCAATGCACCTTGCTCAAAATATCAGTCTGCGAAAAACAAAAGAAGGAACACACAAATTATTGTGGCATTTCTAGTGTCAACTCTAGCTGTCATGGCTGCTAGTATGGTTGTTGTTCATTGCACCGTGAAGAGGTCTCAGCGTCTATCAGCAAACCGTGTCTCAATGCGCAACCTGGACTCCACAGAAGAATTGCCAGAAGACTTGACATACGAAGACATTCTTCAGGCCACTGACAACTGGAGTGAGAAATATGTCATCGGAAGAGGCCGGCATGGCACTGTCTACCGGACTAAGCTTGCAGTTGGAAAGCAGTGGGCAGTCAAGACGGTTGATTTATCCCAGTGCTAATTCCCAATTGAGATGAAGATATTAAACACGGTGAAGCACCGAAACATTGTGAGAATGGCTGGGTACTGCATCCGTAGCAACGTTGGCCTAATTCTCTACGAGTACATGCCCGAGGGCACACTCTTTGAGCTATTGCATGAGAGGGCACCTCAAGTACCCCTTGACTGCAACATCCGGCATCAAATCGCCCTCGGTGTGGCGGAGAGCCTGTCCTACCTTCACCATGACTGTGTGCCCATGATTATCCATCGGGATGTTAAGTCGAGCAACATCCTGATGGATGCTGAGCTAGTACCCAAGCTCACAGATTTTGGCATGGGGAAGATCATTGACGAAGATGATGCAGACACGACAGTGTCTGTCGTCGTTGGCACCCTCGGTTATATTGCTCCAGGTGAACCCTCTTCTCTTCATATCAATCCTGAGAGAATTTATTTTTCTTTGTTTTCAGTATTAACATGATTCATCAATTTTGCACAGAGCATGGATATTCTACAAGATTAAGTGAGAAGAGCGATGTATACAGTTACGGAGTAGTGCTTCTTGAACTGTTGTGCAGGAAGATGCCTGTGGATCCTGCATTTGGAGATGGTGTGGACATTGTGACTTGGATGAGATCAAATCTGAATCAGGCAGATCACTCAAACATCATGAGGTTCCTGGATGAGGAGATAATGTACTGGCCTGAACACGAGAAGGCGCAGGCGTTGGACTTGTTGGATCTAGCGATGTCCTGCACTCAGGTTTCTTGCCATTTGAGGCCATCCATGAGAGTGGTGGTGAGCATCTTGATGAGGATAGAGAGAAGTAATCATGTGCAGTTCTTCGAAGAAGCTCCATGAGACCATCTTCTAACATTTGTGAAATAGAAGATGCAATTGTACAGTGTATTTCAAGTGTGTTTCAATTGTTTTCCTGCAAACTTAAGGCCTTGACAGAGTAATATACAAAATTTACAGTCGTTTTTTCTGATTTTTGCTCTCTACAGTAGTCCACATTCTACAGTTCATATTTGCAGGCTAAGCTTATCCCTATCTTGCAGGATTGCAGCAAAAAACCAGGTTTATCTTCAGTAAAATGTTTATCTGAGTCCCTGAGAACCTTGTCCGAAAATGTTATTGCATACAATGGAAACTAGTTGCTCTTAGATATAAATTTTTATATTGGTTTGATTTGGGTTGATATTGTCATGTATTTTACTTGTTCCAAAAAATTATGATTTCGTCCCCCTTAAAGAGTTCTCATTTTTCGTTTGTTCAGATATTTCCTCAATGAATAGGTTCTGAACCATTTTGATTACTTTTACATACCCTAGGTTTTTCTGTACATACATTATATGAAATCTGATTGTCAAATGCGAAATCCTGAAATATGTGAGATTCTTGAGCTGTAGTACTTATATTCAAACTGATAAGTAGATGTGAAAAGGTTTTACTGTCCTATCTGGCAAATTGAAGGAATGTGGTAATTAGTCCTATGATCTATGGAGAACTTATTTAAGAATCAAGATACAAATGCTCAATAGAAAACTGAAAGCATGAACATTTGGGCCTTGTTGCTACTTTAATCCCACTAAATTTTGTTAAGGCAAAAAAACCAAAAATACTTTAAACGTTAGTCCATTACTACTATACGAAAATTTGGTAGCTCGGGAAGTTTCCACTCTTAAATACTATTATAAGATTTGATGAAACTATAAATCAAAAATAGCTCAACACTACTTGGTGAGGGCAGCAAATCAAACATGCTATTTGTTCCAATTCTAAGAGTTAATTGAAACACCTATTGATAGGGACGATGAAGTTTTTTATTGTGTATAACAGTAGGAACGTAGGATTGTTTGCTCTGTTTCACAACATTTTTCTGCTATGCATGTCAGTGGTGTCAAATTTCCCAGCCCCCTATTCTCTCAGTATTTCTTTTATAATGTTTTTCCTCTTTATTATTAACATAATAGGCGGTCCTCATGCATTTCGTTAAAAACAATTCCCATTTCCCCTGTTTTCAATTGAATACAAAACTTCCGCCGTATTTCATATGATTTTAGTCACGTTTTTCTTCGTCACTGCCTCTCTTATATGTAGTATTTTTCTCTCTTTTAACCCTAACGCACAGTTGTAGGGAGCACTAGCTTAGCTTTTCCCTAGCACGTAAAACCATTAATATATAATTAATTAAGCAATAATTATTATAAATTAAAAATGATTTATTTTATTTTTAAAGTAACAACCCTATAAAAAGTTTTTTAAAAAATGTATTGTTTAACCGTTTGAAAAAGAAGTTGTAATTGGCAAACAAGGCTAATTTCCTAGTGTGTATTGGAAAAAACAATAAATCATTAAAATTTATAGTGTAAGTATTAAAATTTAGTAATTGTAGTGTAAATGTAGACAGTAGTATAAAACATGATTTAACTATTTTTTTATGAAATGTGGCACTAGTTAATTCCTTTGTGGTAGTCGCCTTGGAATCCTCTCTTTTTTCTAAAGCTGTAAATAAAGCAGTCCACCACCTTTCTCCTCCATCTCCATCCCTGCGTGCGGTCAGGTGTACGGGAAACGCGCACGCGCGCGCGCCGCAGCCGATCCGGCGGCATCCCGCTTGCCCAGCGGACCACCACCACCACCACCTCACGATGCCGCCGCCACCATGCCACCATGGTGAGGTTCCGGGTTCCCTTCCATCTCCCTCCTTGAAAGCTCCATCCATGTCCCGTCTCTCTCTATGTCCCTCATCCTTCACGCGCGCACTCACACTCACCGCTCGCCATTCCACTCCACAGCCCGACCACGCGGCAGCCAAGAAGCCCACAAGCCGCCGCCGTGGCAGCTCACTCTCATGTCGCATGCCCTCCTCTTCTTGCTCTTCCTCCCCCAACTCCTCGCCGCCTCCGTCGTCGCGCGGCCGCCGCCGGAGAGAGCGGACTCCGCCACGGTCCTGTGCTCATTTCTTGCGTCCCTGCCGCCGGCGTCCCAGCGCGTGCTCCGGCCGTCATGGCGGCGTGGCGGCGACGACAACTCCACCTCCACCGGCGCCCCGCACTGCGCGTTTCTTGGCGTCACGTGCAACGCCGCGGGCGCGGTCGCCGTGCTCAACCTCTCCGCGGCGGGGCTGGCCGGCGAGCTGTCGGCGTCTGCGCCGCGCCTCTGCGCGCTCCCGGCGCTCTCCGTGCTCGACCTCAGCCGGAACGGCTTCACCGGCGCGGTCCCGGCCGCTCTCGGGGCGTGCTCCGACATCTCAACGCTTGTCCTCAGCTTCAACTCCCTCTCCGGCGCCGTCCCCTCGGAACTCCTCTCCTCGCGCCGGCTCCGGAAGGTCGATCTCAACAGCGACGCGCTCACCGGCGAGATCCCCACCACCGGCCTCGCCGCCGGCACATCGGTTCTTGAGTACCTCGACCTCAGCGTCAACTCCCTCTCCGGCGCCGTTCCGTCGGAGCTCGCCGCCGCGCTCCCGGAGCTCACCTACTTGGACTTCAACAGCAACAACCTGTCTGGCCCAATTCCGGGGTTCCCGGCGAGGTGCGGGCTCGTCTACCTCAGCCTCTACTCCAACCAGCTCGCCGGAGATCTCCCCCGCAGCCTCTCCAACTGCGGCAACCTCACCGTCCTGTATTTATCCTACAACCAAATCGGCGGCGAGGTGCCTGATTTCTTTGCCTCCATGGCTAATTTGCGAAAGCTTTACCTTGATGATAATGCCTTCACTGGGGAGTTGCCGGCAAGCATTGGTGAGCTTGTCAACTTGGAAGAATTGGTGGTGTCGACAAATGCGTTCACCGGTGCAATCCCTGAAGCAATTGGGTGGTGTCGATCGTTGACAACGCTCTACTTGAATGGCAACAGGTTTACTGGCTCAATTCCAAAGTTCATCGGCAATTTGACACAATTGCAGTTGTTCTCAGTTGCGGACAATGGTATTACCGGTGAAATTCCACCAGAGATTGGGAAATGCCGTGGGTTGGTGGAACTTGAACTCCAGAATAACAGCCTTTCTGGGATGATACCATCGGAGATTGCGGAGCTCAGCCAACTGCAGAAATTGTGCCTGTTCAATAACATACTCCATGGCCCAGTTCCTCCGGCATTGTGGCGATTATCTGACATGGTGGTGCTGCAACTCAACAACAACAGTCTCAGTGGTGAGGTACATTCGGATATCACTCAAATGAGGAATCTGAGAAATATCACCTTGTACAATAACAACTTCACTGGTGAGATACCACAGTCATTGGGGTTGAACACAACACCGGGGCTCCTTCATATTGACCTTACTCGCAACCGCTTCCGTGGTGCGATTCCACCTGGTCTGTGCACAGGTGGCCAGCTTGCTGTTCTTGATCTTGGATATAACCGGTTCGATGGAGGATTTCCCAGTGAGGTAGCTAAATGTCAGTCTCTGTACAGGGTTAATCTTAACAATAACCTGATCAATGGGAGCCTACCTGCAGATTTGGCCACCAATAGGGGGTTGTCATACATAGATATGAGTAGAAATCTACTTGAAGGGGCAATACCAAGTGCGCTCTGTCAAGGGCGTGGCGATCTAGGGTAGGCGACCCTCGACTACGGAGTTCGTAGTCTCCTGTCGTGTCTTCCAGTAGCGGAGGTTATGCCCCTCACGGCTGTCGGGCTTGGGAGTTCACGGGGAAGAGAGATAGGGTTTAGGTAATAGTTCTTGCTTAACCCAATTAATGTGCCGAGTACAAGATATATAGCCCGAGGCTTGGTAACAAACTGGAGTAATTCACTCCTAAATCTAAGGCATGCATATGATCTATTTCCTAAACTTAGCCACTCGTTGGTTGGACGATCTCCTGCTGCGCCAGCTGGGCCTGGGCTGCGGCGCGCTCGGCTGCCCTGCGCACGTCGCGGGCACACCTCCTCCTCGTGTAAAGGATGCCGCACATGACATCTCTCCCCCCCCTCCTCGATGACCGGCTCGTCCTCGAGCCGGAAAGTTGGGTACTTGGCGACGAATTCTTCCTTGTCCTCCCACGTAGCAGACGATGCGGGTTCACCCGTCCAGCGCACCAATACTTGCTGGACGCTGCGAGCAAGACGGCCACGAACGACCTGCTCAGGTTCTGGGACGACGGTGCCATGATGGACCGGCGGCAGTGGCGGTGGAGCATCTGGCGCCGAGCCAATCCATTTCTTCAGAAGGCCCACGTGAAACACATCGTGGAGCTTGGCGTGCGGGGGTAACTCGAGGCGAACAGCTACCTCGTTGATGAGTTCCCGGACACGGTAGGGGCCGAAGTACCTAGGTTGGAGCTTCCCTTTGTTGGCGATGGACAGGGACGCCACTGGGCGCTGACGAAGGCGAAGAAGCACCCAGTCCCTCACGGCGTAAGACACCGGACGGTGGGACTTGTCGTAGACGCGCTTCTGGGCGGCTTATGCTTGCTCCAGGCGGTACTTGATGTCTTCCAGGAATTCGGCGCGTTCGGCCATGGTCTTGGCAACCGCCGCCACGCGGGTGTCGCCCGGCTCGTACGACCAGATGGTGGGTGGATCACGGCCGTAGACCACCCGGAACGGCGTCTCCCGCAGCGAGGACTGGTAGGCGGTGTTGTAGGTGAATTCCGCCCATGGCAGCCAACGGAGCCACTCGCGCGGACGGTCGCCGGTGAAGCAGCGGAGGTACATGGCGATGACGCGATTTGCCGCCTCCATTTGCCCGTCAGACTGCGGGTGAAAGGCCGTCGTCATGTGTAGCTTGGCGCCCATGAGCCGTATGAGCTCTCGCCAGAAGATGGAGGTGAAGACGGGGTCCCGGTCCGAGACCATGGACTGCGGCATGCCATGGAGCCGTACGATGTCTTTGAAGAACGCCTGCGCCACAGACTTCGCAGAGTAGGGATGAGCCAAAGGAATGAAATGATAGTATTTACTGAAGCGGTCCACCACCGTCAAGATGACGGATTTGCCGTTCACGCGCGGAAGGGCCTCCATGAAGTCGAGCCCGATGTCCGACCACACCCCGGACGGGACCGGCAATGGCAGCAGCAGGCCGGCCGGCTGTAGATGCTCCGTCTTGAAGCGCTGGCAGGTAGTGCACGCACGCAAGTTCTGGACGTGACAGCGCATGTCGGGGAAGTGGAAGTCGCGTCGGAGGCGGTGGAGGGTGCGCTGCACGCCTTCGTGTTCATCCTCATGGATGGCAGTGATGAGCTCCAGTAGCAGCGGCGAAGATGGCGGTATGTACAGCTGGCCATCAAACGTGACCAGACCGTCCGTGATCGCCCACGGCGCCCTGCGTGTGCCTGCTGCGATCTCGTCCTGCATGGCCACCAGGACTGGATGACCCGCCTGGTCCTGTCGAAGACGCGCCAGGAAGTCGAAGCGCGGCGCGGAGATGGCCAGCATGGCGCCATCTGGTGTGTCACGCCGCGACAGGGCGTCGGCGACGACGTTCTGGGCGCCCGGCTTGTACTCCACCATGAAGTCGAAACCAAGCAGCTTCCCGACCCAGTGATGCTGTAGGATCGTGGCGAGGCGTTGGTCGAGGAGGAACTTGAGGCTGTAATGGTCCGTCCGGACGGTGAAGCGATGGCCCCAGAGATATGGGCGCCAGTGACGTATGGCGTGGACGAGGCCGATGAGCTCGCGCCGTAGGCGGCGAGGAACGGTGTCGAGGCGCGAGGCCTCGGCCGAAGAAGGCGATGGGGTGCTTGTCCCGGGCAGCACCGCGCCGAACCCGTGTGTCGAGGCGTCGCATTCAACGATGAACAGCCTCGTGAAGTCCGGCGCCGCCCGGGCGAGGTGACCGCCACCTTGAGTGCCCAGAACGCTCCCGCTGCGTCGTCGGTCCAGGAGAAGCCCTCCTTCTTTAAAAGTGCCGTCACTGGGGCGGCGATGGTGCCATAGTCGTGGACGAACTTGTGGTAGTACCTCGCGAGGCCCAAGAATCCGCGGACGCACGCGCGGAGCGGGCCGGGCCTCGGACACCGCCGCACCTTAGCGGGATCCATGGCGACACCGGCGTCGGAGATGACGTGGCCGAGGTAGGCGATGGAGGAGACCCCAAAAGCGCACTTGGAGCGCTTGACGAAGAGCCGGTGCCGCAAAGACGTGAGCACGGGGCACAGGTGGCGGAGGTGGTCGGCCCAGGAGGAGCTGTAGATCAAAATATCATCAAAAAACACAAACACGAACCGGCGGAGGAATGGACGCAGCACGTCGTTCATGAGTGCCTGGAACGTCACCGGGGCGTTGCACAGCCCGAATGGCATCACCAAGGACTCGTAGAGGTTGTCGTGGGTGCGTAACGCCGTCTTGTCAACGTCGGCCCTCTCGCATGCGGACTGGTGGTAGCCCGAGCGAAGGTCGAGCTTGGTGAAGAACTTGGCGCCGTGTAGTTCATCTAGCAGCTCGTCGACGACCGGGATGGGGAACGCGTCCTTCACGGTGATGGCGTTCAAGGCGCGGTAGTCGACGCAGAATCGCCACGAGCCATCGGCTTTCTTGACGAGGAGAACCGGCGATGAGAACGCCGAGGAGCTCCTGTGGATGAGGCCTTGTTCCAGCATGGCAGCGCACTGGCGTTCGAGCTCGTCCTTGTGTGTCGCAGGGTATCGATAGGGCCGCACGGCGACCGGCAGCGCCCCTGGCTGCAACGTGATGCCGTGGTCACGGGAACGAGGTGGAGGCAGCCCCTAGGGCTCCGTGAAGACGCCGACGAACGAGGACAGCAGCTCGTCGAGGAGGGACACCGTGGCCGTGGTCGCGCACACTGTGGCGGCCACAGGCTCCGGAACGGCGCGCCAGATGACCCGCCTGCCCTGCTGCTCGAAGGACATGGTGTGCTGGACGAAGTCCCAAGTCACGGGCCCCAACGTTCCCAGCCACTGGGCGCCAAGGACGACGTCGAAGCCTGCCAGCGGCATGACGAAGAGGTCGGTGACGAAAGGTGTGCCCTGGATGGTGAACGCGGCCCGACGGAGGACGCCGGGCAGGTGATCCGCGCCGTTGGCGACCATGGCAGAGAGGCGCGGCCGGGCAGCCAGGGCGCACTGCTGCTACGGGCCGCGGACTCCGAGATGAAGCTGTGGGAGGACCCGGAGTCCAGCAGCGCAACGAGGGAGGCGGACCCAACCGTGACGGTGATCTGGAGCGTGTCGCTGAAGTGGACGCCCGCCCCGGCGTGGAGGGAGTAGCAGGGGCTGTCCTCAGTGGTGTCGTCCCCCGTCGGCTCGATGGTGTCGCCAATCTCCTCCTCGAGGGTGCCCTCCACGAAGAACAGGCGCTTGCACACTCGGTTATGTCCGCGCACGAACTTCTCATTGCAATTGTAGCAAAGGCCGAGACGACGGCGTTCCTCTTGTTCGGCCGTCGAGAGGCGACGGATCGGCCAGCCCTCCGTGGCTGTGTTCGGAGCCGCCGTGGTGGTCGCAGGCGACGGCAGGATGGCCGGGCATGTTGGTGGTGCCGGTAGGGCGTGCTGCCCCTGCCGAGGGGGGGGGCTGCACCGGCCGTTCGCTTCTCCATCGCTCCACTGGCGTGCCAGCCGAGGGCATGAGTCCGCCGGAAGAGCCGGACACGCGCGCCTCGTCGAGACGGCCGGCACGCGGTAGGAGAGCCTGGAAACGGTTGGCATACTCCTCCACGGTCCCGGTACGCCGGCACTCGGCGAGCTCGAACAGTGGTGCCGAGCGGAGAGGAGGCCTGAACCGTAGGTTCAGGAACTCCTTGAATCGCCCCCATGATGGCGCGCCCTCGTCCTCCTGGAGTTGTGTGTACCAGAGCTACGCGACGTCGTCCAAGTGGTACGAGGCCATCCACACGCGCTCCTCCGCCATGGTACGGTGTTGGCGAAAGTATGATTCGCACTTGTTGAGGAAGAGCAGCGGATCGGTCGTGCCGTCGAAGCGAGGAAAATCCCACTTCTTGTGCTTAGGGTGGTGATCCTGATCGCGCGGCCCTTCCGGCCGGCGGCCCTCGCCGCTACCCGACGACGAGGCGGATTTCTCCTTCATGGCCGCCATCTCGGCCTTCATGTCGGACACCTCCGAGGTGAGGGATTTCATTGCTGCCAGAAGATCGGCGATGGTGGACTCGCTCATGGTTGTTGGGTGCGGTGCGGAATCAACCGACGACTGCGGCGACAGCGGCGGGGTCGGGTGGTGGGCGGCGGCTGCGGAAGACTGGGTGGAGCGGGTGGCGAGGATCGACGAGACCTTGATACCAGGTTGTCAAGGGCGTGGCGATCTAGGGTAGGCGGCCCTCGACTACGGAGTTCGTAGTCTCCTGCCGTGTCTTCCAGTAGCGGAGGTTATGCCCCTCACGGCTGCCGGGCTTGGGAGTTCACGGGGAAGAGAGATAGGGTTTAGGTAATAGTTCTTACTTAACCCAATTAATGTGCCGAGTACAAGATATATAGCCCGAGGCTTGGTAACAAACTGGAGTAATTCACTCCTAAATCTAAGGCATGCATATGATTTATTTCCTAAACTTAGCCACTGGTTGGTTGGACGATCTCCTGCTGCGCCAGCTGGGCCTAGGCTGCGGCGCGCTCGGCTGCCCTGCGCACGTCGCGGGCACGCCTCCTCCTCGTGTAAGGGATGCCGCACATGACACGCTCGGTTCATGGAGCAACCTCACAAAGCTTGATCTCTCAAGCAACAGCTTCTCAGGTCCAATACCTCGTGAGCTCGGCAACCTGAGCAATCTTGGAACTCTGCGCATGTCATCAAACAGGTTGACCGGATTGATACCACATGAATTGGGAAATTGCAAGGAACTTGTGCTTTTGGATCTTGGAAATAACCGTCTCAGTGGAAGTATACCAGCAGAGATCACAACACTTGGTAACCTACAAAATCTACTACTTGCTGGAAACAACCTGAGCGGAACAATACCGAACTCCTTTACTTCAACTCAGGCCCTCCTTGAGTTGCAGCTTGGTGATAATTCCTTAGAAGGAGCTATACCATACAGCTTAGGAAGTCTTCAGTACATCTCTAAAGCTCTTAACATTAGCAACAACCGGTTGAGGGGCCAAATTCCAAGCAGCCTTGGCAATCTTCACGATCTGGAAGAACTTGACTTGTCGAATAACTCATTGTCTGGTATAATTCCATCACAGCTGAGCAACATGATCTCACTTTCTGTTGTGAATGTATCTTTCAATAAGCTATCCGGTGAGCTCCCTGCTGGGTGGGCTAAGCTCGCTGCACAGTCTCCTGAAAGCTTCTTGGGGAATCCTCAATTGTGCGTACACTCCAGCGATGCAGCATGCTTGAAGAGTCAATCTGCGAAAAATAGAACCTGGAAAACACGGATTGGTGTCGGATTGGTAATCTCCTCTTTCTCTGTTATGGTTGCTAGTCTGTTTGCTATTCGTTACATCCTGAAGAGGTCTCAGCGCCTATCGACGAATCATGTCTCAGTCCGTAGTATGGATTCGACTGAGGAGTTACCAGAAGAATTGACCTATGAAGATATCCTTCGTGCCACTGATAACTGGAGCGAGAAGTATGTCATTGGAAGAGGTCGGCACGGGACGGTCTACCGGACAGAGTGCAAACTTGGAAAGCAGTGGGCAGTCAAGACAGTTGATCTGTCACAATGCAAACTCCCAATTGAGATGAAGATTCTGAACACGGTGAAGCACCGGAACATCGTCAGGATGGCTGGGTACTGTATCCGTGGAAGCATCGGCCTGATCCTCTATGAGTACATGCCCGAGGGGATGCTGTTTGAACTATTGCACAGGAGGAAGCCTTATGTTGCCCTTGACTGGATGGTCCGGCATCAGATCGCCTTCGGTGTAGCGCAAGGCCTCTCTTACCTGCATCATGATTGTGTTCCCATGATTGTTCATAGAGATGTCAAGCAACATACTGATGGACACCGAGCTAGTACCGAAGCTCACAGACTTTGGTATGGGGAAGATTGTTGAAGATGATGATTTGGATGCCACAGTATCTGTTGTTGTTGGCACCCTCGGCTACATTGCTCCAGGTAATCTTCCTTCTTTCACTTGAATGTTCCTAAGATCAAAGTTTTTTTAAAATTTAGTATTTACCAAGTGTTTTCTGTTCTTGTCAGAGCATGGATACTACACAAGACTAACCGAGAAGAGCGATGTCTACAGCTACGGAGTAGTGATACTCGAGCTCCTGTGCAGGAAGATGCCTGTGGATCCTGCATTCGGAGATGGCGTGGACATTGTGACATGGATGCGATCGAACCTGGCGCAGGCAGATCACCGCAGCATCATGGAATACCTTGATGAGGAGATCATGTACTGGCCTGAAGATGAGCAGGCAAAGGTACTGTACTTGCTGGACTTGGCCATGTCCTGCACACAGTTGGCTTGCCAGTCAAGGCCTTCCATGAGGGAAGTTGTGAACAATCTAATGAGGATGGACAAGTAAAGATGTGATGAAGATTTTAATATCATTTTGAGGCCAATTATTATCTTCTAAATAGCTTACACATAATGCAATTGTACAATTGATACAAATGTTTCTTTAGAATTTTGTCTGACAGTAAAAATTTCAGTTATCTATCAGGGAAAAGAATTAGTGTGTTATACCAGAACATGATTATATTGTATCATACAATTCAGGCCTCAAGTCAAGCTGTAAATTTATCTGTAAATAACTTTTCAAAAGGTAAAATTACTGTTTCCTAACCTGCATCCTCTGAATATGGATGAAGTATCATCTGCTGCCAACTGTTGAGAATCAAAGTTTGAGCTCCAAATTTTCAGTTCATCTATCTCAGTCGAAGAAAATTTACAGTGTTATGCTATGAAATGGCTGTATCCTACAATTCGGTCCTCGAGTTAAGCTATAAATTTCTCTGTACATAAACTAAAAGATAGAATAATTGGTTTTTAAGTGAAGGGAAAATTCTGTTTCTTCCTAACCTGCATTATCTGAACAGTGATGAACTAAAGTTGAGCTCATCTTCAGTCTGAGAACCTTTTTCAGTTGTGACTGCTGCAGGTGTGAAAAAACTCAATTCCTTGGTTGAATCGCATCTGCAAAACAGACTAAGAAAAGTCAAAGGAATCGATTCCATGTCAAATTTCTGGAGAAGAATTTGATTCCTTGTCATGTTCTTGAGAAGAGCGGAACAGAATAGGTGGGCTGGGCTCCCTCATCGCCGCCATGGATAAGCTCGCCTCGCCGCCTAGCGCGGCCGCTCCCTGTTCCACATCCACCTGCGCCTCCCACCAGAGCACATCTCTCTCCCCCGCTCGGGTCGTCTGCACGCACTGCCTGCCACCGACTCCTCCGCCGGCCGCCGGGACGGTCGCCTCCGCTTCCGGTCCGGTCGTCCGGACTTCAGTTGCAACCTATAGCTCTTTCCTCTCTCTAATATTTGTTTTATCCAATAATTCTGAAAGATTTGAAACGTTTGTAGTTCCAGTATGCATGAATTCCATCTTGGTCAAGTTAGTTTGTACTGTTTGAACTACTGGAATTGGTTTGTGCTGTTTGAATTTCATATTGCATTTACTAATTTGTATAGAAATTTACCAACTGCTAGAATTCTTGGCTGAATGCTTGGATTCATGTCATGCTGCAAAATCTTCATGTCAATTGAATTCATAACAATTTAATATTTTTCATCAGTTCTATAGTGTAGAACTATAAATGGCTGTTTACCATGGTATCTTACCTCCAAAGTTAGAGCAGCTACAAAAAACCTAACCTATATCAGTAGGCTATAGTAATCTACGTAACAGACTTAGGGCCCGTTCGGCTGGTTTGCAGCCATCCATCCAAACAGTGTTTTTATCTCACACCAAATCAGCATCAGCAATCAGCCGGCTTAAGACAACAGTATTTTTTTCTCACGGTAAATCAGCACCAGCACCAGCCACCAACCAACCGAAACCCTTCCTATAGTTGGAAGAGGGATAAAGGCAAAGGAGAGAGGCGTCGGCAACTATTTTGCCGCCGGGCTGCACGCTGCTAGGCCCAGCTTCTTTCCCTGCTTGCGTTGCGTGTGACTTGCTGCCATCCTTCCTGAGCAGCCACGCCGTTCCGTTCTTTTTTTATTTAGAATATTTTTCAAACTATTAAACAATAAATTATATATATATGCTTACTTTAAAATATCAAATAAATTAATTTATCAAGTTTTTAATAATTAAAATTTAATTAATCATGTGCTAATAATTTTTTTTGCCGATGTCAACTAAATTTTTATCTTTTATCAGTTTCAAACATCATCAAAGAGCTATACCTGAGAGATGGATAGAGATAAACATAGAGCTTATTACTGTATTTGTTAGCTTTTTGGAACTAGTTGTAGCAAGATGATGTTGTTGTTTTTGGAGCCAATAGCTAGCTGTACTATTAGCCTTTCTCTAAGAGTTAACCATGGTATCTTACCTCCTAAATAAGAGTACAATTTGAAAAATTGCTGAACAGGTAATATAATGTGGCTTTGAATGATAATTTAGCTAAGCCTGGGTGATAATGTGTCATTTGTTAGATTTGGCTAAGATTTTCAGCAGCACGCGTATCAAGAAAAGTCATTAGCATATAAACTTAAAAAATAAATTTATTTGATTTTTTAATAAATTTCTAGATAAGAAGGTTTTTTATAAAATACGCCCGTTTAGCGATTTAGTAAGCGCTCGCGATAAAAAAAAAGTAGCCTAGCCGAGGATCTGTTTAGAACTCAGCCTTAGTCTCATCAAGCTTAAGAAGAGTGACTAGCTAGTTTCACTAGCTCCTGCTGTTGCAAGTGCAACTGCCGCAGTCATACAGGCATATAATGCAGAATTTGGACAGCTCTTAGCTTCCCCAGAATAACTGTGTACAGTACTGAAAAACAAATGGTATTGTAGGCCAATTTCACCAATAGCATGCTGTATTTGTTGTTGATGGGAGAAAAAGAAGAGGTGATTTGTTATTCTTTTGTTGTTTCTGAGACCCAAGAACAAGTGCAGAAGGTGAATTCTTTGAAAAGTTGCAAAATCTTCCTACAGTCTGATTAGGATTGTTCTGGGCCTGCGAATGGACCATACAAATTTCAGCTTAGTACTTGTGATGGATTTCATTTCATTTTATTTTTTGTTTTTTACAGTCCAAAAACTCAATAGAATCAATAGGGTGTATCTTCCTTCTTTTCTTTGATTAACATGGTAATAATTTCTAGCCATAAAGAGAAGCTATGGTGACATTTCTTTTACTCTGTGTTAATAAATAGTACATGAACATTTGAAAAAGACAAATAAAAGAAGCAACAATAGATTGCTTCTTCCAAGCAATAAGTAATTTGTCTTACAAATCACAATTGCAGTTTGCACATATTGCTGCAAAGCTAATGATGTCCTACTCTTAATTACAAAAGAATAAGATTTACAAGAATCAATTCATCCTTGATGACCCAATTACAAAGCCAAGTCGGCGAGGCAGTTGAGGACGGCAGGGGAGTCGGCCTCCTCCGTGAACCACCGGTGCTCCAGCGCCGCCTCCGCCGTCATCCTCTCGTCGCCGTTGAAGGCCAGCAGCCCAGCGAGCACCTCGCGCCCCGCCGGCGACAGCCACCGCAGGCCGCCGAACGCAAGCGAGTCCATGGACCCGATGTCGTAGTATCTCAGGTCCATCAGCTCGAGAAGGTGCTCTTCCACCGTCTCCGACGCGAACACTTTTCTGCCGGTGAGGAGCTCCGCCATCACGCAGCCCAGCGCCCACATGTCCACGGCCTTGCCGTCGTACTGGCCGTTCAGGCCTTTCTCGGTGAGCTGCTCCGGCGAGTTGTAGTGGAGCGTGCCGACCATGAATGGCTCGTACGGCGGCGGCGCCGTCGTGGCCATCCCGAAGTCGCATATCTTGAGCGCGTAGCCCGGGCCGACGAGGATGTTCCCCAGCTTGATGTCGCGGTGGGCCATGCCGGCGCCGTGCATCGCCCTGACGCCGGCGAGGAGCTGCCGCATCAGCGCTCGGGTCTCGTCCTCGGAGAAGGGACATCCGGCGATGAAGTCACGGAGACTGTTTGCGCCGACGAACTCCATGACGAGGAACATGTCCCAGTTGAAAGGGTTGGCGGCGACGTCCCTGAACTGCACGATTGACGGGTAGCCGCGGCACGCGGCGAGGCAGTCGCGTTCGCGGGCGAACGCGGCGACGTCTGCCGGCTGGCCGTGGTCGCGGCCACGCCGTGGAAGCACCCACTTGACGGCGACCGTCTCGCCGGTGCGGCGGTCGCGGGCCTTGTACACGATGCCGTAGGTGCCCGCCCCGAGCGTCCCCATCCTCTCGTAGTTGAAGATACTCGTGAACGGCCGCCGCGGCTTCTTGCAGCAAGGCAGTGCCGCGGTGGAGAAGGCGCCGTCGGGCGCCGGGCGCTTGCAGGCCATCGCCACGACGGTGGCGGCCATGGAAGGGCAAGAGAGGAAGAGGGGTGGCGAGGAGGTACGGTGGAGGGTGGCGATGGATGGCGCGGGCCGTGGCCGGCGTCGAAGCTTTATGTCCGGCGCGGGCGCGCTCTCGTGAATCCGAGTCGGACTTGGCGGCAACTCGACGCCGACTCGGGTTTCCTATTTGGAGCTGGACACGTCTCGCCGTCGTCTTACACGTTTTTTTTCCCGGCTCTTTGGTTGTTTGCTCGTTCGTGTTTGCTTGTTTCGTGTGTAGTTGCATGTGTTAATATTTGCGTGTATTTCTGATGCTTCTCTTTTTTACATATCAAATCGTCTAATGTTTGGTTAATCCCTACCATAAAAGCCCGCTCAAGCCTCTCCCTCCTCCCGTTCATCCTGCCAGCTTGTCAAATATTCTTTTCCGGGCTTCATCATGGCTTTCTCGGACATTCTTGACAAACTCGATTTTAATCGGGGTCTGTTGTTTCAGATTGAGGTGTGTGAGCTCTTTAAATCCCCAGTTCATCACCTCTTGCCTTCGCCCTCTGGTTCTTTCTTCTTGCTGGTCACCTTTTGTCGGTTTTTCTTTCAGCTCTCTGAGGATTCAGTTTTCTTGGCTCTTCAGTCCTGCTTGGGTGGCAAAGCCTCAGATTTTCACGTGACTTTTCTCAGCAACAACCACTTTCGGTTCTCGGTTTTCTCGAAGCAAGTTGGTTTTCATATTTACAAGCTCCGCCGTGTTACCACTGAGCTCTTTGATTGCTATTTTCATCTGTGGAATAATGGCACCCCTCATTGGGAGCGGGAAAAACGTCTTTGGGATTTGGAACAGGAAAAAGAATGGACAAAAGTCATTTCCAAAGGATCCAGGAAGAAATCTCTTAAGAGCCCTAAAAAGTTTCGTTTGCTAAAAATATGGTTCTTTCCCCGATCAAAAAGCCTGCTCAACAAAAGTCCATCTCTTTTGGGGCTTTCTCGGTTTCGATTTCAGAAGATCTTTCTCTTGTCCCTGGCAAGTTCTCTTTCGCGGTTCTTCCATGAGGCTTTCTCCTGCTCTGAGCAAATTTCAAAACAATGTGTGTGTTCTTCGACCATGCTTGAAACGATCCAATGCTTGCCACAGCCGTACGCGCATTCAAGATGATGCGTGCTTTGCCAATCCAGTGACCACGAAATCCTTCATGGCTCGAACTCCAACTGCCAAATCCCCTCTCTTCGGGCTTTGTTCTTCCTGTCATAGCATAGGTCACTTCAGCATTAACTGCCCAGGGAAAACCCGTTGCCACCGTTGTTCAAAACTTGGTCACACCTCTAAACGTTGCTTGTCACGTTCTCATCCTGACACTCACTTCGTGTGGCAACCGAAAGATCACAAGTCTCCCACTTGGTCTGTGTGGACTCATGCCAAGCCTAGTATCTCTTGGGTTCTAAAGTCCAGTACGGGGAACAAACCGACGCCCTAGTTTCTCGTGTCCCTCGCTGCATTACCAAAGGATGAAAACCCCCGATTCTTATTCCCCTTTCTCTGCAACACTCCCAATTCCACCGCCTCCCTCCTCCAACTTTTGCCAACAACTCCCAAAAGAAAAACCCTCTTCGGACTGACGTCATCTCCTGTCCTGCCTCTCCGCCATGGCCAACTTCCCGGTTAACCCATGGCCTTTCCTTACTGGGGACTTGCAGATCGCCCATGGCTGGGAGCGTCAGGCTCGGGGAAGGGTGGCCCTGGGAGGAGAATCACCAAGAGGGCATGAGGAGTATGTCATTGTCTCCCTGGAACCGATGCCGCAGGAAGACGACCTGCTGCGGCCTACCCTCAATGTTGTTTGTAACTTCCTTCAAGAGGACCAACAGGTTAACATCATTGATGCCCACCTCTCCCCTCTTGGTCTAGGGTTGATCAGATTACGCTTGGCGGTGCAACGGGAGCAGCTGGTCCGTAACTCCCCTTTTCAGCAAGGAGAGGACAATGTCATCAGGGTGGTTAGGCTGAAGGAATCAACTTCAGATCCTGCACTTACTCAAGAATCTGCTGGGTCATGTTTTTGGCCTTTCTTCTTGACTGCCAGAACGATCTTTACATCAAGGTGGCGGTATCTTCTTTTGGTCGGGTCCTAGAATGGTACAGAGATGCCAACCGGTCCAGGATCCTTGTCCGCACCCTAATCCTCACTCCTAAGAGGGTCCCCAGAAGCATTGTCATCTTGAGTGGCTCCATGATTGATGGCCTTGGTAGATCCTGGTCGGTCTTAGTGTACATTCTGAATGGTCAGTTCCCGACCAGTTTCCAGCCGATGAAGACTTGGTGCCACAAGACGGGATCCCTCACCCAGAACAAGGGCTGCCTCTCCCTGGCCGTGACCTGCAAGAACCTAATTGGAACCAGGAACAGATGCATGCGGCAGAGCACCTTGATCTTTTGGCTGGTCACCCACAGTAAGACCATCACCAGCCCCAGCAGCAGGCTCCTCACCAACAACATCTGATGGGCCAGGATCAGCACCAGCACCAAGACAATGACAATGGCGGTGACATGGAGATTGATGCGCAGGATGATGATTGGCCGGCTGGGGACCCCCAAATCCCTGAGCACCCACACGTGCCGCAACACTACCTAGATATCGACTCTGCTGGATCATCCATGGAATATCTCAGAACTCACGGCCCAGACATACCGATAGAGGATTTAATACGGGCTTTGAATGAAGACCGGGGCAACTCCTCCTCAAGTGATGCCAACTCTTCCCTCTTAAATGAAGAGCAAGCTCGCTTTGAAGCCGCCAGAGCCAGATGTGCTAACATCTGCTTGTATGGAAGGAAGGACATACCTAGTGAGGTCCTGCCGCCTGCCCTGACTTCATCCTCCCAATTGTGATCAGTGCCACTCAACTGGAGGCTCCCCAGGTTCATGGGCTGGAGATTGTGCCTTGGAAACCTGTCACAGATGCAATTGCCCTTCAGCTTTGGCCTGCTGTTGACCAGTCTATAGGGGAGGCCTGTGAGAGGATGCAAATAAATGCCCATTCTTCCTCGGTGGATCTGAGCCCATCTACCGCTCAGGGCACCAAGAACAAATCTCCAGTTGGTAAATCAACTCTCGCCCTTCCTAATTCAATCTCTTTTGTCAGAAATTTAATTCCCCTAGTGCAAAGCACTATAAGAAGAAGTGCGAGAAGAAATGCTAATCTGCAGGGTTTCTTTTGCTTGATAGGGAAATTGGACACCAACCCAACCAAGAAAAGGAAGATTGCGGTGGTCCAAATCGACGAAGCAACGGGCAAAGAGGGACCGGTGCAACTTTCAGTGCTTCAGGGATGGGGGATTGATTGCGGAGTGTCTCCTAGAAAGCTCACTAAGGATGTGCTGATGCAGAATATCAATGACAATGATGATGAACCAGACTCCTAATCGGCTCTCTGTCTCTGATCCCCAAGCCCTTCCCTCCCCTTGCTTCTGCATCCTAATCTTCAATGTCTTTTGCTCATGGTACTGTTGTATCTTGAACAATTTAGTCTGTAATTATTGCTGTCTGGAGATGGGCCTCATCTTATGCTGTGTGATCATGGAAGGCCATTTATCTTATTATGATTCCTCTGCCATTTGGTTGTTGGCCTATTGTGCCTCTTTTATCCTCCTAGCTTGCAGTCAGTTAACCGTCTGGGCCTCTGTCCTTTTTTGAGCCGGTTTTCTTCTGCTCTTTAACTCGAGCTAGCTAGCCATTCTCGGGCAATTATGCATGCAAAAACCCATCTCATTATAATGAATCGTGATTGGTTTATCCTTTGCTGGAATGTGCGTGGGATTAATGCTTCTACTAAGTGGGAAGCAATCAGAAATAAGATAGAGGAGAGTGCTTGTGCAATCGTCTGTCTAAAGAAAACTAAGAAAGAGCACTTTGATAGAAGCTTTATTCGGAATTTTGCCCCTCGCCGCTTTCATACCTTTGACTTTGTTCCCTCAGTTGGGGCCTCAGGAGGTACCCTTGTCTTGTGGAATAGTAACATATTCTCTGGTCAGGTGATTGAAAAATAGAGTTTTGGGATTACAGTTAACTTCAAGTCTGTGCATAGTCATGACTCCTGGAAATTGACAAATGTATATGGTCCTTGTGATGAGCCTGCCCGGATTGAATTTATTACATGGTTCAGAAATCATGATATCCAAGATTCCAACAATTGGATCTTTCTTGGGGACTTCAACTTTTATAGATCACTAGGCAACATAAACAAGCTGGGTGGAAATATCAGGACACTTTCATTTTCAATGAAGCTATTGGGCATCTTGGCCTCATTGAGTTGCCTTTAAAAGGAAGAGCTTTTACTTGGAGCAATATGTAGTCGGGTCCTTTGCTTGAACAACTAGACTGGTTCTTCACCTCCACGAACTGGACGATGGATTTCCCTAATACCTCAGTGATGCCTCTAGCAAAGATCATCTCGAACCATGTTCCTTGTAAAGTTAGTATAGGTTCCAACATCCCCAAAGCTAATATCTTTCGCTTTGAGAATTTCTGGGCTGAACAGGCTGACTTCCTGGAAACGGTTTCGGAGTGTTGATCTTCCACTACATGTCTAACTGATGGAGCAAAGAACATCTCTAAAAAATTCAAAACTCTTAGAGCAACCCTTAAAAGATGGAGCAGAGGTATTTCGAACCTAACAATTATGATCAACAACTGCAACACACAGTTATTAACCATTTGGATCTTCTTGAGGACAGAAGAGGGCTCTACAACCCTGAACTCAATCTGAGAGCGATAGTAAAGAAGCAACTGTAGACCTGGCTACACTATAAAAACTTATACTGGCAAAACAGACACAAAATCAACAGAGTCAAACTTGGAGATGAATGCACCAAGTACTTTCATGGAATGGCCACCATTGCATACTGAAGGAATTCAATAGCACAGATCAAGAATGAAGAAGGGGGCCTGGATGCAGGATCATGCCGGAAAGGCCGGCATCATCTGGAATGCCTTCAGAGATCGTATGGGCACCTCTTCAAACCCAGCAATGCTCTTTGATCTACCTGCCTTGATTTCGCCGGTAGAAAACCTAAGCCATCTTTCAGACCTGATAAGTCATCAAGAAATTGATTCAATCATTAACAAAATGCCCAGTGACAAGGCCCCTGGCCCGGATGGTTTTAATGGACTCTTTATGAAGAAATGCTGGCACCTCATCAAGACAGACATTTATGCTTTATGTGAGGCTTTTCAGGAAAGCAGAATTGAGCTTGGCCCAATCAACAACTCCTACATAGCCTTGATCCCAAAGAAAGACAACTCGGAAACAATTAATGACTACCGGCCAATATCTCTGATGAACATCTCCCTCAAAGTCATAACTAAAATTTTGGCGGATAGGCTACAAAATGTCATCCTCTCAATGATCCACAACAATCAATATGGTTTCATTCGCACAAGGACCATTCAAGACTGCCTAGCCTGGTCTTATGAATATATTCACCAATGTCATCACTCAAAAAGAGAGATCTTAATCTTAAAGCTTGACTTTGAAAAAGCCTTTGACACGATTGAGCACTCAGTGATTATCCAGTCAATGTCTTGCCTTGGGGTTCCTGAGAAGTGGGTAGCCTGGGTTACTTCTATCTTATCCTCGGGGTCCTCAGCGGTGTTTCTGAATGGGGCACCAGGAAAAGTTTTTAACTGTAAAAGGGGTGTTCGCCAGGGGGATCCCCTTTCGCCTCTGCTGTTTGTCTTGGCTGCTGATCTTCTTCAAGTCCTTGTGAACGAAGCAAGATGGAAAGGCCTAATTGATCTACCAACCCCTCAACTGTCAGAGGACTTCCCCATAATCCAATATGCAGATGACACTTTGTTGTTCATTCATGAAGATGTCAGGCAACTCTTCTTCCTTAAATCTCTCTTACATAGCTTTCACATATCCACTGGTCTGAAAGTCAATTACAGAAAATCTCATATGTACCCTATCAATGTCAATGCGGAAAATCTCAATATGTTAGCTAATACTTTGGGATGTAATGTGGGTACAATGCCGTTCACTTATTTGGGACTCCCAATAGGCACAACAAAACCAAAGATTGAAGACCTAACCCCAATGATGGATAGAATTGAAAGAAAACTTTCTGCTTGTGTGACGTGGCTATCCTATTCTGGTCGTCTTGAGATGATAAACTCAGCCATCACCCCGATCACAACGTATGCAATGTGCACAATCAAGATCCCCAAAAGTGTAATCGCAAATATTGATAGAGCAAGAAAACAATGTCTTTAGAGAGGAAGCGACAGGGAGAAGAAAGGGGGAAATTTGGTGGCCTGGCAAATGGTTCAACCGCCAAAGTTGAAGGGAGGACTTGGAGTTCTAAACCTCAGGTTACAAAATGATGCCCTGTTGCTAAAGCAACTCAACAAACTTTACAACAAAGCTGATGTCCCTGGGTAGGCCTGGTATGGTATAGATATTACTCTAACAAAGTCCCCCACGCTGCCAGAGAAATGGGTTCCTTCTGGTGGAAGGACATTCTAAGGCTGAATGAAATTTCAGGGTAATCTCCAGATGCCGCATAGGAAAAGGAGAGACAATTTGCTTCTGGGAAGACCACTGGAACAATAATAACCTTTATGAGGCTTACCCTCATCTGCTTCTTTTATCATGAACAGTAATGCCCCTGTGGCGGAGGTCATGGAGGCTGAGGATCTGGACACCATCTTTTATCTGCCTCTGTCACAGCAGGCCTTCCAAGAACTGGAGCAACTCCAAACCTACTTGCAAAGCATCGTGTATGACGAGGGGATTGATGATTGCTGGACGCCAATCTGGGGAGGACGTTACACATCTGGAAGGTTCTATCAGCATGTCTTTAGTAACTTTGACTCACACCTACTTTTTCTCAAGCTTTGGAAGTCTGGCTGCACGCCTCGCATTAAATTCTTCGCATGGTTACTCTTAGTAGATAGACTAAATACGAAAACAATGATCCATCGAAGAAATCTGAATGTTCAGGATGATGCCATCTGTGTTATGTGCGACAGAGGAACAGAGGAGACCATTGATCATCTTTTTTCTCCTGCCCATTTGCTACTCAGTGCTGGGCTGCCATTCAAGTCCAATGGGACATCAATCTCCATTGCGCCGACAAGATCATACAAGCCCATAACGCAAGCTCCATGCCTTTCTTCGCTGAGGTGGTTCTCATAGCTGCCTGGGAATTATGGAAACTATGGAATGACAAGGTCTTCAACAGAAAAGTGCCAAATCTGAGGCTTTGGAAGTTAAACTTCAAAAGTCAAGGCCACCTACAATCAAATAGGTTCAGAGAGGATATCAAAACCTTCTTTTGTGCTTGGCTAGATGCCTTCAGCTAATTGGTCTGTTCTATAGGGCTATAGGGCTACAGGCCTTCGGGCTAAATGCCTGCGCTTGCTTTTGTTCTCTATGTTGCCTTGGCCCTCTTGTAACCCTTGTCTGTAAGTCTTTTCTACCCCTCCTTTTTAATAATATTCACTTTTGGTCGCGACTGTAGGGATCTACCCCACAGTGTTTACGGTCAAAAAAATCCCTACCATAAAAGATTAAACATATCAAATATTTATCATCAGGGAAGTTGCTATTCATTGATCTGGTGTAATAAACAGGTTAAGTTGGTGCTCATGTGAAATGTCCATGAATTGATAGTACCTATTATGAGTATTTTTCAAGCAGAAAAAGTTAATAGTCTTGATGGAAAGAAAACTAATCTTTTTTCTTTATATTTATATATAGGGACACGTAAATGTTAGTGATATGCCCTAAAGGCAACATGAAGATGTTGGATATCATGGTCAATGTTTATGTATCAATGAATAAAGTGTTATTTAGTTCCATAAAATAGACAACTAATATTGATCAATAAGTATGTGACTTATTTATGACTCTTTATGTATGAATCTATTTCTAAATGATCCCTGATCATATATCATATTAGTGGAACAGATGTGATTCTAAGATCAGCATGTTTATTGATTGATGATCATGTCTCATAGATCATGGTATGGAGATACCAAATCAATAAACGTGAACATGTGTTAGAGAACATATTGTTGGATAGACCCACCTTGAGACACTACAGGGAATTAATGTGTCATTAGTTGGTCTCAAGTAGTGTTGGTGCAAAGTCCATTGACCTGAGATCATCATGGATTCCAACATGTATAATGGCTCACTCAGGGACTACCAAACTGTTAACGGCAAAATTTGGTAAGCCCTGGAGTCCTCATCGGCTTAAGGTTCAAATCAGCTCAGAGCCAGTATCGGTTTAGAGTTTTGGTCAACCGATGAGGATTTTCCCTTATCAGTATCTCCAGCAGTCAGATTCTTATCAGATTTGGTTTGGGAAGATCTTATCCAGAAGAGACCGAGTTCGAGGAGGATGCGGCTTGTATCTATTAATTAGAAAGAGTTTGTTAGCTTTCTATTTTATCTTTAGAAAAGTGTGTTATTGTCCAATAAGGACTCGGTTTGTTTTCTTTGATCTTTAGAAAAGTTTGAATTGTAATTGTTAGGATCTTTGTCAGCTTGCGGGTATAAATATGTAAGCCCGGGGTTCATGTAATCTATCCTCAAGATCAATACAACTCGATGCATCGCCA
Organism: Oryza australiensis; assembly: GCA_019925245.2. NCBI lineage: Eukaryota > Viridiplantae > Streptophyta > Magnoliopsida > Poales > Poaceae > Oryza > Oryza australiensis. Next base: position 917,345 of record JAIFGZ020000486.1, on the reverse strand, counting down.
CCTTTTTACTTTTGGCTACTTTGTTCATCATCCGGCGAAACTTGGCACCCAACGCAGGGCTGCATCGGCTTCGATCTCCGACGAAGGGGTAAATCCAAGGTCCCGCCGGCCTAGGTATATGGTATCTATCTTTAGTTTTATTACCATTCATAGATACATCAGCTTAGTTAGGACTTTCTCGGTTAGGTTTTATATTCTGATCAAGTCAATGTTTCTATAAACGTAATGTCGCTTTAGGTGGATTTGTTATATCCATCAAATTAGACAGATCTATCGGCTCATCGAGTATTAAATTATCATATATAATCTCGTGCTGCATCGGTTAGGTCCAACCTACTAGATTGTTATCGATAATCTAAGTCTTGTTAAGCCGATAGGTTTATGCTAATGTTTCACCGGAGGGTTAGCCAGTCTTATCATATGTCTCTGTTAATCTAGTCGTAGTATCTCAATTTAGCTCTATCGGCTGTCTCTCGCTTTAGGGTCTCTGCTGATACCAGCTAAACTGTTTACTATATTAGATTAGTTTAGACATCTACCACCCTGAAAATTAGTCAAGGGCTTGATTGTATAGATATTGCGTTTCTTTTTATACTTAGTGCTGCATCAATTCAATTTGACCTACTAAGTCATAATTAGAATCATAGTCTCTAGCGTGCCTGATGGCTACCAATAAAAGTTTCGTCGGGGTTTCAGCTGACGAGTTATCTGGACATCGGCATTGACTAGAATCACACAATCGGCTGTCAACAAATCGACTGTTTTGCATATCCTGTTAGTGGCAGGATCAAACTGACTGACACACCCACACTTCATCAATTTTAAGACCTCCACTGAAGCTAAGCAGATCTCCCAGGCCAGCGTGTGCTCTGACGTCAACACATCTTTCGGCACGACAGCGGCGATATAGATTTGGCATCAACACATTTCTGGCACGCCTGGTGGGACTTCACGATTGTTTACATGGCTTGTGGAACCCACAATGTCTGATAAAGAAGTCAAGGCCGAGGAAGAGCAATATCTCAAGTCGATGAATGAATATAAGGGACAATCTACTGAGCTGATGGATGATAAGACACTTCAAGAGATGGTTGATGAAATTGTTCATCGCGCTGTGTTCAATCCATCTAGAGTTTTGGTGAGTACATTACATGGTTTGATTAAGAAGATGGTTCCAAGTGTGATTGCATTAAGAAGTCAGCATGGGCAATATCATCATCATCGACAACAACAATATTGGCTCGGGGAGCAAGCATATCAACATGAAGAGCCACAACAGCATTATCGGCCAGAGGAAACTCAACAATATCAGTCTAAAGAAGATTGGGCTGATATTATTGCAAAGGTAATGAAGGAGCAGTTTGGAATTAAACCCAAACATCAAACTTTTGTGTATTGGCCGCCATATCCTGAATGGTTTGATAGAATACCACTTCCAAGCCGATACAAGGTTCCAGATTTTTCCAAGTTTTCAGGGCAAGATGGTGTATCTACAATGGAACATGTCAGCTGATTTTTAGCTCAATGTGGGGAGACATCGGCTGAAGAATCTCTAAAAGTTAGATTTTTTTTCCTTGTCCTTAACTAGATTGGCCTTCACATGGTTTTCTTCATTACCACCAAATTCTATCAGAGGTTGGGCCAATCTTGAGGAACAGTTTCGCATGTACTTTTTTGTTGAGGTTGGTAAGTTGAAGCTTGCAAATTTGATATCAATCAAACAGCAAGAAGGGGAATCGGCTAAAGAATATATTGAAAGGTTTTGTTACATCCACAGCCGATGTTATAGTTTGAGCCTGAGTGATGAGCAGCTAGCAAATCTTGCATTTCAAGGGTTGTCAGTGGCTACCAAAGACATGTTTTTCTTCCAGGAGTTTGACAACCTGACTCATCTACTACAGAAGGTATCGGCTTACGAGGGCCGATGTCAAGAAGAAGAGAAGAATCGGTTTTGGGGCAATCAAGGCCAGGATAATTTTGAAGCATGACTTCTCATACTCCAAAACTGGGGGGCATGTGTTAACGGAAAAAATTGGTAAGCCCCAGAGTCCTCATTGGCTTAAGGTTCAAATTGGCTCAGAGCCAGTATCGGTTTAGAGTTTTGGTCAGTCGATGGGGATTTTCCCTTATCAGTATCTCCAACAGTCAGATTCTTATCAGATTTGGTTTGGGAAGATCTTATCCAGAAGAGACCGAGTTCGAGGAGGATGCGGCTTGTATCTATCAATTAGGAAGAGTTTGTTAGCTTTCTATTTTATCTTTAGAAAAGTGTGTTAGTGTCCAATAAGGACTCGGTTTGTTTTCTTTGATCTTTAGGAAAGTTTGAATTGTAATTGTTAGGATCTTTGTCAAGATCAATACAACTCGACACATCGCCACCTTTTTACTTTTGGCTACTTTGTTCATCATCGGACGGAACTTGGCACCCAACGCGGGGCTGCATCGGCTTCGATTCTTCGGCGAAGGGGTAAGTCCAAGGTCCCGCAGGCCCAGGTATATCGTATCTATCTTTAGTTTCATTACCGTTCATAGATACATCGGCTTAATTAGGACTTTCTCGGTTAGGTTCGATATTCTGATCAAGTCAATGTTTCTATAAACGTAATGTCGCTTTAGGTAGATTTGTTATATCCATCACATTAGACAGATCTATCGGCTCATCGAGTATTAGATTATCATATATAATCTCGTGCTGCATCGGTTAGGTCCGACCTACTAGATTATTATCGATAATCTAAGTCTTGTTAAGCCGATAGGTCAAGGTTCATGCTAATGTTTCACCGGAGGGTTAGCCAATCTTATCATATGTCTCTGTTAATCTAGTCCTAGTATCTCAATTGAGCTCTATCGGCTGTCTCTCGCTTTAGGATCTCTACCGATACCTGCTAAACTGTTTACTAGATTAGATTAGTTTAGACATCTACGACCCTAAAAATTAGTCAAGGGCTTTATTGTCAAGATATTGTGTTTCTTTTCATACTTCAGGGTCGATCCAGTTGGACTCAGGCCGGAACCAAATGTACCTGAGCCTACAGGGTCGCACACTTAACAGGAAAGAACATACATTCGAGTTTGACTCGGATATGGCTCAATTGGATAGAGATCCAACCGGACAAGGAATCTCGATGGGCCTTTAGGCCTAGTCGGCAACCCTATATAAAGGAGGCGAGGGGTGGAGGGTTCGATACACAACATACAGTCGGACAGATCTCCTCCACGGAAACCCTCCCACGTCCGAGCCAAAACCCTAGCCATGCATCGCGTGCTAGCACACAGGTGTTCGAAGTTCTCTCCCTGGATGTGTGGATACCGGTAGAGACATCGCTACATTGCGGCGTTCTTCGGCGGCATTTAATCTCGTCAAGATCCATCTTGTCTAATTCAATTCGATGATTTGGGTCGGGGTCGGTAGATCTGAGGGCCGGGAGGAGCAGCTCGGCGTCATCGGCATCGGCAACTTGGCACGGGGTTGTCAATCGTTAAACCCTAAACACCATCAGGGAATCGGGCAGCGCGCATGGAGATCCACGGGGTCGGGCGAGACGCAGACGGAATCACCGTCGGGGTCGGGTGAAACGCGTCGGGGTCGGCGGGTCGGCTGATCCGTTCCCGGGGTCGGCTGAAGCATTCCCGGGGTCAGCAAGGTGGTTCCGAGGTCGGCTGGGACGTTCGCGAGGTCGGCAAGACTTTTCCAAGGTCGGCTAGTGTCACGCTCCGCTTTTCTCCCTAGATTAAAAATCACCGGTGAAAAATCGTAAAGAAGAAATTGCCGGAAAAGCTAAAGAAAATCAAAATCCTAAATTAAAAATCTATTTAATAATTGGAAATGGCTTGGTGGAATTTTTCTTAAATTCCCTGTGTCAAAATACGCTAATAGGATTTTTATCGGAATTTTCAGAGCATCGGAAGCAATTTTAAAAATTAAATTAGGCTAACTGGAATTAATTTTCTTAAGGAAAAGGGCTTTTCTTTTTCTTTTTCCTTTTCCACTCTTTTTTCTGTGGGCCTCCGGCCCACTTCCCTCTTTTTCCCCCTTCTCCTCCCGCCGGCCCAAGTCTTTCCCTCCCCTCGGGCCCAAGCCGGCCGGCCCAGCCGCCCCCCTTTTTCTTTTTCTCTCTCCTTCCTCTTCCTTTTGGGTCGGCCCAGCACTGTTCCTCCCGCGCACGCAAGTCTGGTTCTGTCCGCTTTCGGCCTGGGGTGATGACAAGCAGGGCCCGCTTGTCATCCCCAAGCTCTAGCCGCCCCAAGCAGCAGCCGCGCATGCCGTGCGAGCCGCCGCACCTCCGGCCACGTTCTCGCGTCTCCTGGCCACGTTCCACCTAATTTATCTGTGTCATCATGTGTTCCCGATGTTACTCCTTCATTTCCCCCCACTTCTCCCCTTTCTCCGCTCATTATGTGTGCCGGAACGGCCGATTGAAGACCATCATTTGCAGCCGCCATTAATGTCTCGACGTGACGGTTTTCGTCCGTTCCCCGCTCCTCCCGGCCATGCCCGAGCTCCTTTGCCGGCTATAAAGCTCCCCCACACCCCAAAACACATTCCCCACTCGCACTCGCTCGTGTTCGCCTACTCCCGTGCTCCCGCACCGTGCGCCACCCAAACTCCACCGCCGAGCTCACTGTTTTCGTCCGTTCCCACTAAACTGTTGCCCCTCTCACCGAACTACCACCGCCTCCACCTTCGCAATCGTCGGGAACACGCTCCCGTTACTTTTCCCCAATTTTCGATCACTGAATCACGCCGTCGCCGTCTTCTTCCCCGAGTCCGGCTGTCGGTGAGAAATGTCATCTCTCTCCTTTTTCCCCTTGCCGAGCCGCCTCACGCGTGCGGCTGCCCAGTGTCGCCGCTACTGGCGTGGCCAACGCCGTCGCCCTTCGCCGGTCGTGGCCGACGCCACCGCCCAAGTGCCGCCACCGCCCGTCGCCACCTTGCGCCGCAGCCACCGTCGCCTGTCGCCGCCTTCGCCCTGCATCACCGCCGGCGTGGCCGCCGCTGCCGCCACCGGCCGGCCAAGCCCGGCCGAGCCATGCGCCCTCCCCTTCCCTGTGCAGCCACTCCAAGCCCGGCCAGTGGCGTGTCGCCACATGGTGCACCCCTCTCCCAAGCCGGTGGACTCGGTCCACCGTGCACCATTGAATTTCTCTCTCTTGCGTCACTGTTCCGTGGATCCCGTGGTGACGTCAGCCCTTAGACGCTTGCGTCATAAATCATTTTTCTTTTTCTTAACTAGTAAAAAGGCTGAAAATTGTAAAATTTACAGAAAATTCATCCGAACTCCGTTTGAGTCCGTTCAAGTAGCAGAGGATTCATAAAATTGTCAAGAATATATTAAAAATGGATTAATTGTCTGTTTTAGCTGTCTAATAGCCTGTTTTTGCTGTGGTTTGTTTGTCGGAAGATTCTGGTTCCAAGGACGCTCCGGTTTACTTTGAGGTTGTCGCTGAGGTTCCGTTGGATCAAGATCAAAGCAAGTCATTTTCCTTTGAACATATTGTACCTATTTTGCAAATTACTATTGTTTTATCTATTGCATTACATTATTTTATAATGCAATCGGGATGGGACCTATAGTATTAAGCCTAGGTCGTTTACCCTGTGTATTTGATCACCTAGGAATCAATTTGACTAGAATCAGGGCTAGGACATGCTTATTATGCTTAGTATAACTAGATCATGAAAGGGAAAATTAATTTACTAGAATTATTTCACATGAAATGTCGGTTTTTGACCGGATGTACCGTTGGTACTGCTAATTGGTAAGTTAAAACTTGACTATTATGGTGGGCTGTGGGTGCACGGTTTTGCAAGTCGCACCCATGGCAGTTAAGGACCGGTTCACGGGAAACCCTGAAAGAATTATTAGTGTGTACCACAAGCCAACATGGGCAACGACTGGGCTTGTAGTGTAGCTTTTCCTGGCCGACGCATCCAGGCGAGGGTGAGCGTGATGGAGTGCGGATGGACTGGGAAAGGTCTATGCGGCTGCCGGATTCACCTAGGCATGAGAGGGGGCTGCCTACCCTAGATTCTGGGTAGGGGCGAAACCTGAGGTGTGGTGTCGCTTGGTCAGGGAGGGTTATGCGAATGGTCCTGTCACAGACCCCTTTTCGATATGCCGTGGTGGCATGTCGACGCACGGGCACGTGTTGTGGGGCTGTGTCTTGTGGGTACAGACGTACACCTCTGGCCAGAGTGAAAAACTATTCGAACAGTCGTGCCCGCGGTTATGGGCGATCATCCAGATTCACCGTGATTAGTCCCACTAAAATAATAACCTGATTCACTGGAAATGAGATAGAATAGTTGGATGGATTGGGCCTGACTCAACGTGGTGTAGCTTTGAGCAGAGTTGTTAAAATATTGCTTCATTACATTTAATTACTGCTTTTACTGCTTTCAACTTAATTCTGTGAAATGCCTGCTTTATGCAAAAGTTAACCCTAGCCTATCCTTGGAATTAACCCTGCATTATACCTTTTCTCGGTATGACTTGCTGGGTACGGTGGTTGTACTCAGTCTTGCCTCCTTTTCCCCCACCTCAGAGCTAGAGGATGAAGCTGCAGTTGGGTTCGATGCTGAGTAGGCTCGTCACTGTCGTCAAGGGTTGCCTGTGGAGTGGAATCGCTGCCCCGCAAGAGTCGAAGCCTAGTTCCTAAGTTTATTTTACCTTTTCGCTGCATATGTAAGACTTTTAAATGTTTTAAGATGTGGATCTGTATATATAATTTGTCGTTTGTGTATCCCTGGCTGGTCCTGGACAGGGTATTTTTATACACATTCAGCTTCAGAAATTCTGGTGCGAATTTCTGGGCATGACAAGTTGGTATCAGAGCCGACCTTGACTATAGGATGAGCCCACTGGTTAACCCTAAGAGCCCTCTGAAACTCTTTCATCTGCATGTCCCTCTTGCATTTGGAGTTGTTTCGGGAAAATTTGGGAATTCTCGTTTTCGAAAAAAATTTTGACCGTTCTCCGAATTGGATTTTCCGAGTGTGGTCGGACTAGGGTTTTAGAAATTTTTACATTCAGATTGGAGTCGAATTGACTTTTATTCGACCGTCGTTTGGGAATAGTCGGGATTATGCATTAAGTCGCGTCTAGAATTTGCGGGTTGCAATATTTCATGCGTCTTATTATTAATATGTAATTATTTTGCTTATTAATTTATTGCTTAATAGAGTCTGTAGTATTTTATTTGCTCTCATGTCTCATGCAGAAAGGGGGGAGAGGAGCTCGAGGTGGCATTTATAGGTTGGGGGCACGCTCGAACGTGGTCCGAAGGGGGCAGAACGATGACGACGTGGAGAGAGAGGGGAACGGGTGGCGGATTCAGATTTCGAATCCCTACCGTTTCGCTGTGCGATGCGCACGGGGGAATGGGGGAGAGGGGCACATCTCGGGGCGGCGCAGAGCGTACGTGAGGGGCGCGGGGAGAGTGGCAGCAAGGCTGACGTCAGCCCGCTCTCTTCATCCGGAGGTGGATGACGGGTCCGATAGGTGGGGCCCACATGTCAGTACCCGGGAGGGAGACGAAGGCAGAGTAGACTTGCTAGGCGGCGGCCACGGCGGCCGGCGTGAGGAGGCGAGGCACGGGTGCGAGCACAGGCCGAAGGCGGGAGATGGGCGAAACGGCCCAAGGGTAGGGAAAAATAAGAAAAAGAAAAGAAAAAGGAATTTTGGATTTTAATTTAATTCTGATAATATTATTTTGATTATTAAAATTATTTTATTTGCTTTGAAAATTCCACAAAAATCCCTGTTAATATATTTTAGCATGGGGAATTTATGAAAAATCCCACCAAGCCAATTTCACTTATTAAAGTGATTTATTAATTAGGGTTCCTCTATAGATTAATTTCTGATAATTTTTTCGAGCTATTTATTAAATAATTTAAAGCTAGAAAGGAAAACTTCGGGGTGTGACATATATGAAGCATGCAAGACTTTCACATGTCAAGGCCATCCGTGACAAACATGCCTTTTTATACTTAGTTTCCCAACAGATACTACGTGATAGTCTTGTACATTTCAATCTGACAAAATGTGGCAAAAACTCCCGAAGAAAATTAGAAGTTCATAATTACCCCACACACACTATTGTGGAAACTGTCTATAGTCCCGGTTTGCAACCCCTTTTAATCCCGAGTTGCAAACGTAAATAGATTATTTTAATAACCAAGGTTGAAATAAGATTCATTTTTAATTTTTTCTTTTTTTTTTTTGTTTTTTCTGCTCGCATATCTTTTTTCCAACGCCACACATAAAATGCAATAACATCAAAATTATTTTTTTAAACGTCACGATCAAATGCAACAACACTAAAATTAACACCAAAGATCAAATGCAACAACAAATCATCCAATAATTCATAAATAACATCTAAAAAATCTATAACAAAATCATTCAAAAAAATCATCAACTACCGATGCCCGACGACAACGACGACGACGACGGAGGAGGAGGTGACAAAGGGGCTGGCGATGGTGAAGCGGTCGAGCGACCCCTACAGCGACTTCCAGGAGTCCATGGCGGAGATAATCTTGGAGCAGCAGGTGTTCACCGAGGCGGAGCTGGAGTGGCTGCTCCGGTCATCCTTTAGGCCTTCTCCGACATCTGGGTTGTCCTTCACAGCGGCGTCGGCGTTGGTGGCAACGATGACGACGACAACGATGACGAGATCAGGACATATACGGCACGAGACGATGAGGCGAGACGATGACGATGGCGAAAGAAGAAGAAGAGATATGAAAAAACAGCTAAGTGTTGGATCGGTGGAGAAGACGATGCGCGTCGGGATATATATACCCTGGATCGTAGTCCCGGTTGGTGCCACCAACCGAGACTAAAGATATATTAGTCTCGGTTGGTGGCACGAACCGGGACTAAAAATAATTTTCCGCTATTTCCAATTCATCTTTAGTCCCGGTTGGTGACACCAACGAGACTAAAGATAATTTTTGTTATTTTCAATTCATCTTTAGTCCCGGTTGTAGCCATCAACGGGGACTAAAGATAATTTCCTGTTATTTTCAATTTTTTTGTCCCGGCTAGAGTTAACAACCAAGACTAAAAGTTAAATAATCCATTAAATAGGGCCAAATTAATTTCATTAAATATATGTTAAAACTATAATAAGTAATGCATTAAAATTTAATACAATAATAAATTTACATGGTAATCCTAGACATTGCCTCTCTCTATGTTCTCCTCTAGATATTGTTCCTCTTTTGCCCTTTCTTTTTTATCTCTTTTTTGAGTTGTCATTCTTTTTTGGAAAATTTTGACTTTTTCTTTTTATTTCTTTTTATTTTTCTTAACTTAGGAGCACACAAGAAGTAACAACAGAAAATTTGAGCTTAAACAAATGAATGACATGGTCGGAGGAAAATTCAAAAGACGCGCTCGAAATTGATAAAAAGCTTTCGGGCTCAAAAAGGCAATCTTCTGACCAGTTTTTGGAGAACATAAAATCGCCAAATCCAGCAAAGCCAGGGGATGAACGGATTCGAAATTCTTTTATAATCAATTTTCATATATAGAACGTCTCAATCGAGTCCGTATGCGAAAGTTATGAGAGTTTTAAAAACCGATTCCGAATTAGAGGGAAAACGGGAACAATGCGTGCAAAAACTTGTTACACGCACACAAACCGGACGCGACGGCTAGGGTTTGAAGGAAACAAAGGGGAAACACATGAACTGCACTTTAACACGATCTAACCAGCAATAAGACCTCAACCAAGACACAAACTCAACACGACGGACTCTGAAACTGAAATATGCAAAGGCTATGGCACGGAAGGTTCTAGGACAAGAAAAACAAATGTGGCAAAGAGTGACACACCGATCTGGATTCCAATCAAAAGATCCAACCCTATAATCTTAGCACCACAACTCCTCTGGTAATCAACTGAGACACAGACCCGATTGACCTCGCCAAAAAGGCTAATCCTCCCTTCTTCCTTCAAACCTTCGCATTTCTCGTTTTTCACGCACACGCTTCCCAAACTGATAAATGGTGTCTATTTTTGAAAAAATTCTATAGAAAAGTTGCTTTCAAAAACATATTAATCATTTTTAAATTTTTTAGCTAATACTTAATTAATCATGCGGTAATATATGCTTCATTTTACTTGCTGAAGAGGAGGGATTCGCAATCCCTCCTCCCACACAGCCCTAAGTATCATAAGTTTCACTTAGATTTTTCATTGTTTTTTCTCAATAATATGGCACTATCTAGTATAAAGTAAAACTTATTTCAATTCCTCTTTTGTAAAGTAAAGGTAAATACTGAACCCGATGTAAAGTGAATACAATTTATCGATACAAAGTGAGTGAAGATCTTTAGTCTCAGTTGGTGTTACCAGCACGGACTAAAGATTATTTGGATCTTTAGTCCCGGTTGGTGCGGGACAAAAGATAGGATCTTTAGTCCCTCCTGGCACCCTGACAGATTCTGACAAGAATCTAATCACGACTAAAAATTATCTTTAGTCCTGATTAGTAACAGATACTAGAGAACCATTGTCTTTTTAATCAGAACTAAAAACATTTTCTAGTCTCGGTTCCTATTGGACCCGGGACTATTATGGATTTGGCCAATGGAGCAAAGATCATTTCTCTAGTAGTGACAGTAATCATTGATTAAATTAGCTTTTAATTAACCACCCGACTAAAGTCTCTGAGTACATTCCGCAAAAGTATTACTGAAAGCAATTGGTTTATTTGTCAGAAAAATTGGCAAGCAACATATTGTACCTCTAGTTGTATTTAGTGTTCCATTTCTGAATTCTTGAATGCCCTCTGAATTGATTATGCATCACATTAGTGAAGAATCGAATTTTGCGTGTGGGTCGAAAGGCATCTTCCGTGCGGAAGGCCTGCCCGCACGCACGAGATGGTTTGCAAAAATCAAATTTTCACGTGCGGGCGGCCTAACCGCATGGGAAAATCTATTATCCCGTACGGACAGCTTAAAGGCACGCACGGGAAGATCTATTATCCCGTGCGGACCACTTAAGCCGTCCGCACGGGATAATAGATATTCCCGTGCGGACGAATTAAGTGGCCCGCACGAAAAGATACATCCGTCCTATATTACATATTAAATTATTAAATTAAATCGATAATTAATATCAAATCATAAATTGCACAAAAATAATTTCACATTATCACAATTTTACCAAAATTTTACATGTATAATTTTACCATAAATTTTATAATTTTTACAACAAATTTTACAATGCATGGATGTGACAGCGATGCGACGGCGGCAACGGCGGTAGAGGTGGTGGTCGGTGTTGCCGGCGGTGGTGCGCAGTGGAGGAGGCGGTCGCGGTGGACGAGGCGACCACGGTCGGAGGAGACGGCGCTGGAGGCCGGCGGTGGAGGAGGCGACCGCGATGGACGAGAAGCCGCGGTCGGAGGAGGCGGTGGTGGACGAGGCGGCCGCGGTCAGTGGAGGAGGCGGCCGTGGTCGGTGGAGGGTGGAGGACGAGGCAGCTGTGGAGGAGGCGGTGGCGGTGGAGACAGCGGGTCAGTGAGGAAGCCGCGGCGCTAGAAAATTTTGTCGGGAGTTAGAAAATTTCGGAGCCCGCGCGCACCTATATAGACGGTGGTGATCATAGCGTGCGGCGGCTTAAGAGATAATCTATAAACATTTAGAGATGGACTACAAAAATTGTAATAATATCTAAATTTGGTCCGAAAATTCTATAAATCGACATGATAATTTAATTTTGTTTCATAATACTGTCATAAAAAATTCAATCCGTTTTGATCAAGTGAGACTATCTGTTGTTCATAAATGGTTAAATAGTTTATGAACTCTAAGTTTTAAAGTTTATATACCTTATAAGAATCTATGAATTTGTATATTACTCAAATTTATACATAACCTTAACATTAACTCATTATCACAACATATGAAGTTATATTGCCACTTGTGTTAAGGAAAATATTTTTTTTCTATTTTTAAGTAATAACCCCTTTTTGGAAAAATTTGACCTTTTTTATTTTTTTAATATTTTTATTAACTTAGGAGCACACGAGAGGTAACCACAGAAAATTTGAGCCTAAACAAGCGAAAGACAAGGCCTGTGGAAAATTCAGAAGAAACGCTCAAAATTGGAAAAAAAGCTTTCGGGCTCGAAAAGGCAACCTTCTGAGCCCTTTTTAGGGAAAATAAAATCGCCGAACATGGCAAAGCGGTAAACAAATGCATTCAAAATTTTTTTCTGAACGATTTTCATATATGGAACATCTCGATCGGAGTCCGTATGCGAAAGTTATGGTCGTTTTAAAAACTGACTTCGAGTTATGGACGAAACAGAAACAATACGCGTAAAAACTTGTTACACGTGCACAAACTGTATTATATATGCAGTGGAAGCCACTCTGTTACAATTTTATCTAAATGAACTCTTTTATCTAAATGAACTCTAAGTTTCAAGTTTATAACCTTATAAGAATCTATGAACTTGTATGCATATTACATTTGTATATAACCTTAACATTAACTTATTATCACAACATATGTTATATTGCCACTTGTGCTATGAAAAAATATTTTCTATTTGATTCTATCCCATATCCAAGAATTAGATGAAGAATTGAATAGGTTTATAGATAATTAAAACCTTACATCTCTAAATTGGTTTACAAAAATACATGAGCATCATCCCGTGCGGTCTACTTAAGCGACCGCACGAAAAAAATGGATTATCCCATGCGGTTATTTAAGTGAGCCGCACGGGATAGCGTGGCATTGTCCCGTGCGGCCCATTTAAGCGACCGTACGGGATAATCCATTTTTCCTGTGCGGTCACTTAAGTGGACCGTACGAAATAATGCATCTTTGATTTTTGCAGACGTGGCCACTTATGACCCATCTAAAACCTATCAAGGGTCTCGTCCAGAAAAACCGTTTCTTCAGTAGTGTCATATACCTACTGACAACAACGTTGACAGTTGTGATCAAATTGTGTGCCTGCGCTGATGTTTTCACCTGGAGCTCCTCCAAGCAAGTCGCTGAACAAATCCAGCTGAAAAATTCAGGTTATAGTGCACATTGTACATCCTATAAATATTATTAGTTAGTTTAGTGCACGAAAGAATATAAAAAGCACCAAGGAGTGAGTTCGTTGGAGATCCTGATCCATCTGAACAAGCTTCAACTTGCAGGTAATTCTCAAATTGTTCACCTTCTTTTGCAACTGTCTTTTGTGCACAACCGTACCTCTCGCTTAACCTTGTCATGATCTGTCACAACATGCATGAAATTCAAAGACCAGCCAGTAACAATAGCGGGCGCTCACTCCTTACGGTTATAATTTCTTTATTCACTACACTGATTTGAATCTTATTGACAGTAATTAACCAACTTTGATTGAAAAAGAAAATCATTGAAATAATAATAAATTGATATGGAGGTTGTGAAAAAAATGAACTCACAAGTTGGAGTAGTTGCTAACTCTTTCAACTGCTAGAAAGTAATTAGAAGAGCTACTTCAAACTAACGTATATGCCAGTGCAATTTAGTTCCAATTTCCACACATTCAGATTAAAATGGAAAATCATCCTCTATAAAGGCATGCATAAGCTAACATTGAAGGTACTATAAATCAGATTGACAGATAATTAACCAGTAGTGCTGGTTGGTTTAGCATTTTTTTAAGATTTCCAAAGCAGCATTAGGACTGTATAAAGTTGGCATACTGTTAATAAACACCATATTAAAGAGGATTACTGGATCATATTGCATATTGTTGGGAGGCATTTCCAAAAACACCCTATTAGCATGTTAGTGCACTGTAGTGAAGATCAGCATATAGCTAATTGCAATTCTGATATATTTTTTTCATCATTCACAGTTTTTCCCTTGGAAACACTTTTTTCTCTTTAGAAACTTTTATATACATAAACACGAATCTGCTCACATAAGAATTCCATCGAGAACCTAGCAACCCAATGAAAATAATACCAGTTTCTACAGAAACTGGTTATTATTGGGTTAAGTTTAAATAAAGACCAATCCAGTACACCATTAAGTTTTGTTTTTTTTCCATTCTTTCTTATAGATTTTTTTGTTTTGCACAATTCTTCAAATAATGGTACGAATCAAGGAAAAGAAACACATGGGAGCAGTTTCTTGGCCCCAAACATCATCTAAGCATTTTGTACCAAGCAAAAGAAGAAAGAAAGATAGTAGTGTTGCGGATCGGAAGGATTGTGTGAGGGGAAGAGAGAGGCTACAAAAGATGTTATGAACTGACCGATCATGAAGGTTGGATCCTCCAAGCTTTTGGCTGCAACTGCTGCCGATCACAATTGAGCCCGTGCACGGGGAGCTAGACGAGGCCACGGCGATCGAGTCTTACCCACCCAGTAGTTCTGTCACCAGTGGCGGATCCATGATCATAATTCACCTGTAATGAATTTTTGACTAAAGGTTTTGTCCGATGAAATGTAACATAGAAATGACATATTTTAATTAAACAATATATTAAACGAGCAAAACTATATTATAATTCTTAATTGATATTTCAAAATATACTAAAAGACAATGTCAAACATCAATGATAGATCATCGTGCAGGATGAGGTAAATTCATTCTCCGTCATTTAATAGCTTAAAACCAATTCAAAATCCTTGTTCTATAGCCCGATCACGATGAAGGGTCGGCGGCGTTCGTGATGTTCACCGTCGTCCAGTACTTGAGCGTGAGCCCTGCCATGATAGATGCATCTACTATCTCTCAACTCAAGATGATCAAGGATGAGACAGAGCAATTGAGCAAATCTTTGTTATCTCTCAAAGTGTCTGGAGAAGAGAATTAATCTCACCACTCACCTGATGGTCCTGATGCTTCCCTCTGCTGCAGTATGAAGAAACCAGGTGAGCAGAGCAGAGCGTATGGCAGCACACACAAACAATTAATCCCTTGTTAAGGCCTTAAAGGTGAGATCAATTAGCGACTCGGCGCTGTGTGCCTGTGTCGATCTGACTTCCTGGCAAGCAGGCCTCATGGGCTATCTTCTCTGCGTGCGCGTGGGCCGTGTTTGATTGGACCTTCCTTCCTTAGCGCGCCACATGACACACGGCTTTGAGCCTTCGATGCCGCACGTGCCACAGGAAGCAGCCGTCGCGCGCCACCAGGAGCTCCAGGATGCCACGGTCGCCACCCACGGCTTCGGCGCCTACACGCAGGGTGGAGGCGGAGGTATGGCAGACGCCATATCTCGCCATAATAGTGCATCCCCCAGTGGCTGCCACCACCACCCGCTCGGCATAATAGTGCATCCGCCAGTGGCTGCCACCACCACCCATCGCGCGTGCCTGCTGGCCGCGGAACACTACCGCCGCCACCATCGAAGAGTGGACCATGACCTGATCAACGGCAAGTCCTTGCGGCCAGATCCGGCTAGGTCTCGATCTACCATTGAGGTTGTTGCTCCATCAGCCATTGAGTTCGTCACTTAATCCACATTCACCGGCCCACACCACCTGCATCTGTGCTTACCGATGAGGCGAGGAGAAGAGCTTAGTTAGGAATTCCTCGACGCTTTCTTCTCGAAAAAGGTGCATCTTCAGGCATATCTCGAGCACAGTTTGGAACAAAGTGAACAAATGATGAGCTTTGATTCCCATGTAACTAGATTGAACTCACCTTTTGGTCTAAAACTGGGTTGAGTAATACTTCTAAATGTCACCGTTGGCCAGTTCTTCATTCCAACTTTAGTGGCCACTTCACCGGTTACTGCTGATACGACATGCTCCGTCTCCAAATCCTCCAAATTAACAGAGAGAGGAGAGATCAAATGTAGCTGTCGTATGTTGCTGAAATTTCGGCGGGAACTATTTGGTTTAATTGGTTTTGATATTTGTCAGGTCCGTCAAAATTGTTGGCTTCTATTTGTGATATTTTTGGCCTTGGGGGAAACATTTTAGAAGAACATGAAAACATCTGGACGTCCTGACATACTAGCCTGGCAGAGCAAGTTATTTTCCGATGCAGACATAGGATATTCTCGTGATTGGCATACTTTTGAAATTAAATATTTAGTACGTTACTATTTTCTGTCGCAATGCCACACATAGTTGAAATGGGTTCACATCCTCTGCCTTTTTAGTCCAAAGACAAAGTTTGCCGTTGCTGCCATCCACACCCTTCATTTTGCGATCAACCGTTACATGGTTTAGACCCCTTCCTTAGAGCATCATCAACTTTTCACCCAAATCTTATCCTCAAATTAAATCAATAGGGAATCATTTATCTAAATAGGACACTCATACATTTTATCTACAGCAGATCATCCAAATCTTTCACCCAAACATAAATTTTGAAATTTATGTGAGAGTCCTCTCTATTTGGGTGATGAAAGAGTCCTCACTATTTGAGTGACCAGAAGTCTAATTTGGATGATCATCTATTTTATATGATGGGATGGTTTGGATGGTTTGTTGGACTATGTTTTTCATTAAAAACACCCAAATTTGATATAGAACAACATTTGGATGAGCTATTGGTGATGATCCAATGATAGAATTTACTCTCCAAAAGATGTCAAGAAAAAATAAAAACTATATTTTGAAACCATTTGGTATCCATTCATTCAAGGAAACAATTTCATTGTAGAAGACTATATTTTACATTTTGTTGATTTGTCAAAAGAAAAGTAATAGACACAGCTAATCCCTAGAAAAGGCTATAGGGGAAAAAAATTCTTACAACTTCTATAAACGCTGATTTGACATGGTGTGAGTAAATATAGATTTTCTACAAGTTCTATCTAGTTAAATTAAATGGTACCAGGAAGCTTTGTGAGGATTTTTTTTAAGTATATGTAGCAGTACTAATCAATTATTTGTCTTTTAAATTGGTCCAGCATAACTGATTTTATCAATTAATTGGCCGTTAATCATCCTTGAATTGAGGAAAAAAAAATGCAGCCGTTGAATAGGAAATGGATGTACTGGATGGCAGCACCGGCAAACTTTGCCTTTGGCCTGAAAGACAGGGGATGTGAACCCAGTTGGAATATATATTTGAAGGGCTTTTATAGAGCATCATCTATCAAATGTTGCTGTCGGGTATGAATGGATGTTCTGAAATTTTGGCATTTATAATTTTATTTTTTAAAGATTTACAAAAATAATTTTCGGATTCGAAAATTTGTAAAACTAGTCGCTTCTCACCCTCGGGAGGCGGGATTTAAAAACGCCCTTCCAAAGGGCGTTTTATCCGACGTGGCAGACGGCCGTTGGGTGCCGTCTGCCGCGCGGGGGATATTTTGCAGGCGGCCCCCTTCCCGCCCTTGGTAAGGGCGTTTTTTCCCTGTTCAAACAGGGGGCCGCCTGCAAAAAGGGCGGCCGCCCTGCCTTTTTTGCAGGCGGCCCCCTTCCCGCCCTACCAGAGGGCGTTTTTTCCCTTTTTTGCAGGCGGCCCCCTTCCCGCCCTTCCAGAGGACGTTTTTTGCTGCCCTCTGGAAGGGCGTTTTTATCCTAAACCCTAACCCTAATCAACCAATCCCTTTCTCGTTTTGAAACCGATCCCTTTCTCGTATTGTTTCAAATGTAAAATGTTATCGTCGTATTGTTGCAAATGTAACCGATCCATTTGATTTGTCGTATTGTTTCAAATGTAAATGTTATCGTCGTATTGTTGCAAATGTAAATATGTTGTGTAATGAACCATAATATTCGAGGTATCGTACATATGTTGTTTGCATTACCTGTGATCGTAACATATTGTTTTAACCAAGTTAACTTAGTAGCAATGATTAAGAAGTTGTGAGTCACACTGTTACATAACTCATTAGGTATGGATGATATAATACATGGCAAATGTCTTATTCATACATGATACAACTTACTCATCCCCGACGAGTCAAGACTCGGCTACCTACGGAACCGTTCAAGGGCGATAAGCTTGTCATCAATTTTCTCTTTCCTTCTCGGCGTTGTACTCCTTTTGAGTTTCACATTCAGTTACTTTTAGGCCGTTATATTGGGGAATGACATTATCGATCCACCTAGTGAATCCACACCTCCTTTGAATGCCTTGGTAAAGAAACACATGTAATCAGTTAGAGAGCCACTAAAGTGAAGACGTTTGCGGGATTGTAAAACGAAAGACGTACAACGAAGTCGTTGTCTAAGTTGGGGCAAATGAAATATCTGCGGCCATATGTTCGTGGTTCAAAGGAGGTAACCATCTTGCAACGATCCCTACAACCGCACATGGGACGTTCCGACCATTTAGGGAAACCCAGTGGGTTGTTCCTCCAAGCTAAGCTTGTGATTTTGACACGATGTTCGTACTCCATCCAAGCCTGAATGAATTGTTCAGTCGACTCAGGTTGTGTTATCGTCTGACCGATCGAAGCAGGTTTAACCGTATCGATCCACTCTTCGTATGGACACTGACGTAAATCCTCCTGGTTGCACATTTTTGATGTTCGGGGTTAGAAAATGGAACAAGCGAATATGTTAAACAAAGAAAAATTATACTCACGACAAAATCGTCATCCACAATCTCGGGACATACGAAGCATCTTTGTCCTCTAGTTGCTTGTCTTATGGATCTTACCACCTGGCAACGGAGACCACAGTGGCATTCTGGACGTTCTTGCCATGTGGGTAGTGCCAGCTGATCCATAGGCCAATCCAAAGCTTCAACACGAACTCGACGTTGGTACTCAGCCTTCCGTCGAAGGTAGTCTGACCTTGTTTCGCTAAGTGGGTAGTAACGTGTTCCGTCGGTTCGTGGGTTCTCCGTATCTATCCACTCAACGAAGTTGCACACCCGACAATATGCCTGCATGAGGTGTTAACACGATGTACAATCAAGTTAGCGTTTTCTAAGATTTTATAGCTGAAAGCATTGTAGATAAGCCATACCTGATCAATGTTGGCGCATTGGAAAAATCGTTTCCCCCGGGTTTCAGTGAGGAGAGACGACGTAAATATGCAGCCATCTTCACAATGGCATAACGGACGGTCACACCATGGTGGAAAAAAACCGCTCAAAGGATGGAGTCGCCAGTGCAGACGCTCAAGGAATGGATGATATGAAGATCTCATTGTACGAGTAAATCTAGAAAAGAGAATGCAGATTTGAAGAGCTCGTATTCGGATCTAAGCAATATATAGTGCAGGGAGGTCAAGGTTCACATCGGTCAAGGTTCACATCGATGTATCGTTTATGTCTGTCACAGGGCAACAGCTGAACGAGACATATCGTGTAGGATTGTCAGGGGGCAAAAGTTGATAGCGACGTATCATGTAGGACTGTCACGAGGCAAAAGCTGATAGCGACGTCTCGTGCAGGTTTGACAC
Source organism: Oryza australiensis (assembly GCA_019925245.2). Lineage (NCBI taxonomy): Eukaryota > Viridiplantae > Streptophyta > Magnoliopsida > Poales > Poaceae > Oryza > Oryza australiensis. The sequence continues at coordinate 898,003 of JAIFGZ020000486.1, read as the reverse complement.
CGCCGAAAGTTATTTTGTCGTTAGTAAGAGTATCATGCAGTGAACGATACGGAAGGATCTCGTGACATGTGAGTGCGACGAACAGACAGAGATATATACAAACATCGAACACAAAATAAATAATTACAATTTTTACAAACTGTTGCACACAGAAACTACTGGCGAGGCCTCTTACCCCTAGCCCTCCTAGCCTGTGCTCTAACGTATCCCTGAGAGTACGTCAGCCTGTCTGGGGGCACGGCACGACCAGCACGGACATCCGACGCGGGCGTCTCCTGTGGCGGGTCCTGGCTCTGTGGTAGAGGTGCTCCACCAAGCTGAGAGGTGGCGAGAACGTCCTGATCTGGGTCCTTGTAGACCCCCGTTTTTGAGGACGGGAATCATTCGTGTTCATAGTACCTTATCCCTGGATCGAGTAGTTTGGTACCCACGAATACAGTTCTGAATTACCAGGTGCAAAGTGCACGAATAGTCTTACAACGAAATTATTACAATAATAGGCCCGAGGGCAATATCCAATACATATAGGACCTACCGGTCCGGATACATCCAAAAGAAATTAGATAAGATAGCGACGGAAGGCGGCGGATGCCGATTGCCACGTGCAACGACCGGGACTAAGACTGTTGCGCTCCATTGCCTTCATTCCTCCTAGTAGTATGTGTACGGGTCTTCCTCATCTCCTTCATCTGAAGGTTTGTGCGTATAGCAAGGGTGAGTACCCAACGTACTCAACAAGCCAACACGGAATGATGCACATGATAGGGTCATTCAAAGGATGGCTATGGTTTATTTGCGCAAAGCCAATTTTCACAAATCATTTCACAAACCTAACATCTAGCCAGGTCAAGTTTTAGGTCCATAGTATATTAAGTCGGCAACGGTTGTCCACCATCCATTGTGATCCCAAGGATAGCTTCCCGCCTCCGATCCGTCATGGTTTTCTGGGGGTGTCTTTCTCCTTTCTCTCAGATAGAGAAGTTGGTTTCCCCAGCACATAAAGTCATTATGCAATCCCACCCATCATTTTAAAATTTATGAGTCTAGCCACGGGAAACACTTGTCACGTCGCTCATTAACCGCGAGCACGGCTATTCGAATAGATTGATTAACTCACACTGCAGTGGATGTACACTTTACCCGTACTCCACAACTACTCATTGAATGAGCTTACATCCTCTATATGGGACGGTCACGGCAAAGCCTTTCGATAACCTCACTTTGGCGTGCACGCTCCATGAACTTAAGCCCTCATGCACTCTAGCCGTCATTTCCTAGCAGGTGAGAGGAGTTCTAGCGTTCCTGGGTAAGAGAAAGAATTGCTCTATCCTTGCACTTTCCATCTTCATGTCCTTTTCTTCATGTCTTCATTTCTTCATGTTGATCGCATGCCCGATCTCTGCCCAGGTACCAACCAGCGGTACATCCCCTGCCGGAAGGCCCTTGACTATCGTCCAGGCACCCACCAGTGGTGCACCCCCACCGGCAAGCCCTTACCTCAACGCCAACACCGAACCTACTATGCAAGGATACGCCTCCGCTCGGATATTTAATCGCTTAGGTCTATACCCATTCGAGAAGTACGGTTGTACGGCTCGTTCTAAGTTGTAGTCTCATGGCTCGGTCCTTAACCGACCGGGGACGGTACTAGCCTTTTCCGGAATCCACCCAAATCCATCCATCCGCCCAGTCTAAAAACATTGGTTTGTATTTTCATTTTTCATCAAAGCCATTTCCAACATGATCAAGGCAACGTGGCGCTCATGTCTCCACTTGCCGTGTCTCAACCATCTTCCCAAGATAGTTGCCCAAGCACGAGGCTTATTTGTAAAATCATGAGTATGCAAGAATCTAGTATAAGCGTGGCTAAGCATTTTATCAAGATAACCTCCGGTTGCATCACATCGAAGGTTTACAAAGAATATTTCTAAGGGTATTCAATATCAAGGCAGGATATATCAAGAATAGGTACTCATTTGTGTATAGCATGCAATTTGTAATTGAAAACAACATCATTTCACAAAGTAGGATCAATATGTTCATAGAGTGTGATGACTTGCCTTGCTCGCACACTTGTTGGTTGGGGTCTTCTGTGTACTCAACGCCTTCCTCGGACGCTAATCGTACGTGCGAGAAATAAAATTTGAATTCGATTAGAATTCAAATAGAATCCAAGAAGATCCAAAAGAAAACCAAGTAAATCGCAATAGCGGCTCCTAACACTAGGCTATGACTCTATGCGAACCTAGGCTCGAGTTTTGACGAAATCGGGTTAGAGCGAAAGGGTTATAAGGATTCGAAGTTTTGTATTGAATCCGCTTTTGTTAAGAAGGGTGCGATATTTATCTTAATATGCTTAAAGTTTGAGAAATACTAGAGTTGATGATTCAATTAATAAAAGAAAGTGATTACCCTTCAATTTCATCAAATTATTTCTCAGTCCTGGGAAGCCCTAGGGTTTATAATAATCCAAATTAATTGGTGTCGCGGTCTACCGAAAATGGGTTGGGAAGGATTCTATGGAGCAACGCCGTCAAATGTACATATATATATATATATGCATATATATACATATAGCAAAGGATTGACTAGGGTTTATAAAGATGGTTTTGAAATTATTATAAGGGTTCCAAAAAAAAACAATAGATAGATGGATGGGCTTTACAAAAGATAGGGATTTTCGAGAGGGAATAGACTAAGGAGTTTGAGTATAAAGTTTTTATTCCTGGGAAATAAATGGTAATATAAAGTTCATTTTTATTTGTAAGAACATTTTGGGAAAGGATAAATAATATACTCTCGAGAAAATTCTTGTAAATTAAGTTTAAGGTTTAAAAAGAGAAAATATAAATTTTTGTGATTTTTACTAGGCTCCTACAAATTTTAATTCTCAAAAGAAAATGGAAATAAAAATTTTGCTAAACTTTGCGTTGGCTGGGAATCGAACCTGCGCCCTCACTCTCACTCAGCCCAGCCTTCTCCACTGGGCCAGCACCCTCTTCTCGCTTCCTTTCCCCTTTCTCTCTTTTTCTCCCTTCTCTATTCTCTGTTCCCTGGGTCTCTCTCTCGACGTGTGGGCCGGCGGGAGAGGAGAAAGAAAAAAATGAAAATCACCAAAATTTTGCACGGCTAGGGGTTCGAACGCAGGACCTCACGCTCCTCTCACTCGTCTCTCTCACTGCGCCAAGCAGCTCTTTGCTCCCTTCTTTCCCTCTTTTTTTTTTGTTCCATTTTTCACTGTTCTTCTTCCTCCCGTGCGGGCGCCGGTGGAGTAAGGGCAAACAACGGCGAGGGAAGGCCGGAGCTCGGGCACTAAAGGGCCAAGCACCATCCTCGAACCACGGGGATGCTATTTTGAGGCACGGCCGGACCGGGAGGCGGTGGGATGGGCGGCGGCGGCGAGGCGGCCATGGCGACGACGGCGCACATTGCGGCGGCTATCCGGCGACGGAACAGCCACGAAGAGGGCACTGGGAGCATCCTAGCGACTCAACGGTGCTAATGGCGGCGATGGTTCGGCAAGAAAAAACAACGGAGCGACCTAGCCACGTGCGCATGGTGACGGCCGGGGCAGGGGAGTTCGGCGGCGCTCGTCGCCGGCGATTTCCGGCGGTGCATTGACTCGGGCAAGTGGGGGAAAAGATAGAGCTGAGTGTGGGGAGCATGATCGTACCTTCAATTTGGGAAGAACTCGACCGAGGACGATGAATTTCGATTCTTTGCTCCGGGCGGCCGAATTAGGGTTCCTCCGACCGAGCTTCGTTCTTTTGTGAAATTCTTCGCGCACGGGCTATGGCGGCGAGGATATTTGAGGGGTTTTGCGGAGGGACAAGAAGCGGTCAAGTTTCGTGTTTGGAGCTCGGCTCGAAGAGGCTTCTTGTAGCCGATGGAGGGAAAGGACGACGCGATGGCGACCATGGCGCGGCGACGTGGCGGCATGGCGCGCGTGCGTGGAGGTTGTGCGCGACGTGCGGGCGTACGCGCGGGCGTACGGCGTGGACTGTGTGAGGCTAAGGCATGACGCGGGCGAGGTACGACGGCATGGCGGGCGACGTGGCGGCGCTGTGTCTGAACGCGGTGACGCGGCGACATGGCAAGCGGCGACTTCGGCGTCGTGCGATGTACGACTTCTCCGTCGCGGGCGGGCGACGCCGGCGGAACGTGCATGCACGAGCGCCCGGCATGGCAAGTGACGCGCGGCGCGCGGTGGCGAGGCGGTCCGGGGTCCGGGTACGGCGTCGAACAGTGGCGCGCAATGAATAGTGACTTTTCTGATTTTCCCGAATTAAATTTCCTATTTTCCAAATTTTATTTCCTTTCACCCCCAAAATTCAAAATAAAATATAAACCATCTAAAAATAAGTTGTAAAATATATGTCCACCCTTTTTACCCACTTTTATTATTTTTAAAAATATATTTTACATAATTAATTTAATCCTTTTCCTCAATTCCACAAAATGTGATTTTGATTCAAATAAATTTCTAGATTTCATATATATACCCTAAAATATTTTATTACTCATTTTTTTCACTAATTAATATTACTCAATCACCTAAATAATGTTTTGCTCCCAATTCTAAACTCGAAAATTTTCTCCCAGAAATTCGAATCGTTTGATTTTTCAAAACACCGAGATGAATCGCTTGCGTATAAATTTATGCAACCAAGCTGGTAAATAAGAAGCGAAAACTCGATCAAGAAGCAACAATAAAAAGGTTTTTGTAAGTTCTGATTTTTGATTCCGGTTTTAAATTCTCCGATTTTCGGATGTTACAAACCTACCCCCTAACAATAAATCTCGTCCCCGAGATTTGGGTCGGTCGCGATCGGGAGTCGGTCGGCATAAACATATGGGATGGATCCATGGGACTCCTTCTTAACGGGACGACGAATAGATTGGTGCTCCGGTGACGCAGAATCATCACCGAGTTTCTAAGGGTGGTCCACTTCGATTCTTTGTTTCGGATAACATGATGTTGTCGGCTCTTAATCCTTGGGAATCCTTCAAGCATGTAGGATTCAGTAGGTCTCTACTTTTCCTTAAGTTGTATAATATACTTGCTGTTCTAAACTGTTGGAACCTTTAGGCTGCAGACGGGTGGTGATCCGGTAGGATTGCGGTCGTGTGATTTTGGTGGGCGACAAGAGGTTATCTAGGGAAGTTCGGTTCTACCAAGCTCTAACATAGTGTCCAATCTAAGAGTCCGGAGTTATGTCACTCTACCCCCCTAACAATAAGTTCAAGCTTTGCTTTTTAGGATAAGGCCTATATTGGTGCCGGTATGGGGTACACTATATCTCTTCCCGCCGATTGCACTATAATGGGTTTCCTAGGGTTTACCCGACATAGGTTATGTCTTTGTGCTTGTTTCTAACGTCATGAAAGAATGCGAAGTTTTGAAACCAAACAAAACTTTAACTTAGTGCAAAATGGATGGAGAACGTACCCATTAGCACGATCTGGTCCTCCCGGGCCTCTTCGGCATGTGCATGGTTCACTTGGCCATGGCGGATTCTGTGGTGGCCTCCTTCGGTTGGGGTGTCCCGACGGTCTACGTCCAGTGCACCGGGCGGGGTCCCTCTTACAGCAATGGCGTTGGCTCCAGTACGGACGGGGTGTTACGTGACTTAGGGCGTGATTGGCAAAATGTCCATATTCCCCACGTGAAGCAGTTCACGTTCTTAAGTCTTGGGGTCGCCAAGGTAGGTGCCGGGAGCGAAAAGGGGTGGCGGGTGGCTGCTGGCGTTGCCGGGTGCAACGGGCGATTGGTCATTGTGACAGCTGGCTTCCAACCTGTTGGTGCTGCTCCTTTGGGTCGTGGGCGTTCCTTGAATCGGGCGGGCTAGAGCAAGTCTTCTCTTCCGTTGTTTTCAACCGTCCTTTGATCATGCTCGAGCCTTACGACCTTGTTGATGAGGCTCGAAAGCTAGCGTGGTCCCGACCGATCATCGGTCCTCTTAACTCATCGTTCACCTTCAATAAACTTGTCCATCTTTTCCTCTTCATCCGCCGATCGCTTGTGGCGTAACGGGCAAGCTGCGTGAACTTGTTAAGATACTCTTGTACCGTGGTGTTTCCTTGGCGCAGCCTACGGAACTCATTTTTCTTCATCCTCATAACCGCGCTGGTACGAAATTTTCACAAAAGCAGCCGTGAATTCTTCCCATGTCGGTTCTCCGGCATCTTCACCCGAGTCTCTTTGTAGGTGTCCCACCGTCACTTGCGGGACCTTCCAGTGATTAGTGGCGAAACGACCCTGTCGGCTTCTTGTACTCGGACGAGGGTCAACTTCTTCTCTATTACTCTCGGCCAATCTTCAGCATCCATAGGTTCTTCTGCCATAGCGAAGGTGGGTGGCTTGGCTCTAATAAACTCACCTAAGCTTGATCCTCCGTGTTGTCCTTGGTTGTTGGCAATGGCTTGAAGCAATTGGGTTTGTGAAGCCATGACCTCTGCTAGGGTGGTAGGGTTAGGTTCCGACGGGTTCTCGTAGGCTGCCGAGGCTCTACGACGGTGCGCCATCCGAAAAGTATAGATGGGGTAAGGGATTAGCCTACTAAGGTCACGATTCTAATCGATCCCGTTTCTTTCTTTTTGTTTACGTTAAGTTGTTTCAGATGATCTTTTGCACACAACAAGCATGGTGGAATAAACTCATTTAAGACATAACATGGAGCTTCATATTAGTTCGTAGATGTTACATCAGGGGGATACATTGGACATGTGTAGTCCATACAACACAACACAACAACACTAATATCGATCTAGGGTCTTCATACACAAGGGTAGGGGCATGGTCGTTGCTGTCTTAATTCCATCCAAAGCAAGACCGAGTTGATGCGACTTTTTGTCTAGTTGTTTGGGCTGCCGCCCGATCCGGGGTTGCCTCCTATGGCATGTTGTATTGGCACCGGTAAGAGGAGGGATCTGTGTGACTTGGGGCATTGGTTGGCATAGTGTCCAAATTCCTCACGTTGAAGCAAAGTCACATTCCTTTTCCTAGGGGCAGCCGGGATAGGTGTTGGAGTGCGAAACGGTGCGGTAGTTGTCCTAGGGCAGTCATTGGCATAGTGTCCTACCACGTTGAAGCGGTGCACATTCCTCTTTAGACGTCGGGGAATCTCCTCGATCTTCGGGGTACACACGTGCTCGTGATGATCATCCCGCCGATACCACCGTGGTCCATTTTGGTGACTTCCTCTTCCCGGAGTTGGATGGTGAACCGAGCCCTTGGCCGGTCGTTGGATTGAATTCCTTGTCCTTCCTTCCGCACTCGTATCTCCCCTCGATCCGGGTTCCGGTGTGTTTTCCCCCACTGTTCCTTATTCCATATCCTTGTTCCATGAAGCCGTAACGAGGGCCAAGTGTTTCCTTCCCTCCTAATGGTGGATTTGGCGTTTCGCTCTCTGTGGGCTTGACAGTATATTCGCAGGAGTCATCAAGGCTTGAGTCGGAACGTGCCGATGTTGCTCGGACACGAACCCAAAACTTGAAGGTGTCGTTGCATTTGCTGCACCATCATGATCATCAATTGTGTCCGGCTAGCCATTATCTCGGCTAAGGTCGGATTCATAGGGAAAGAAGGTGGAATGCCCATAGGGTCGCTCTGTGTTGATCCATGAGATTGCGAGATCTTGATTTTCGCCCTTGTTCTTTCCCATCTATTGTCGAGAGAGAAAGAAATCGGAAGAACAGCTTAAGCTCAGTTGGGACCTTGTTCCGTGACACTCTTATTGCATTAGCGGGTGGAATAAACAATCTCCTAAGCTTTAACACGGTCACAGTCCTATATCTATTTTTGAAGATAGTTTAGGTTTAGAGAAAGTAAAATCAAATGTTTGTAGAGAAATTGGGGTGAGAGAGAGAAATATGTTTGTTTTGTGAAAATAGTTTGTATTTCCAAAATAATCCTATGTAGGGATATTTCCTTTTGACCAGCTATAAAGGGGTAGGGCGCCGCTTGGTCTTATCCTACGGTCGCACGCTCTCGATACCACATAGACCCCGTTTTTGAGGACGGGAATCATTCGTGTTCATAGTACCTTATCCTGGATCGAGTAGTTTGGTACCCACGAATACGGTTCAATTACGTGCAAAGTGCACGAATAGTCTTACAACGAAATTATTACAATAATAGGCCCGAGGGCAATATCCAATACATATAGGACCTACCGTCCGGATACATCCAAAACAAATTAGATAAGATAGCGGACGGAAGGCAGCAGATGCCGATTGCCACGGCAACACCGGGACTAAGACTGTTGCGCTCCATTGCCTTCATTCCTCCTAGTAGTATGTGTACGGGTCTTCCTCATCTCCTTCATCCGAAGGTTTGTGCGTATAGCAAGGGTGAGTACCCAACGTACTCAACAAGCCAACACGGAATGATGCACATGATAGGGTCATTCAAAGGATGGCTATGGTTTATTTGCGCAAAGCCAATTTTCACAAATCATTTCACAAACCTAACATCTAGCCAGTCAAGTTTTAGGTCCATAGTATATTAAGTCGGCAACGGTTCGTCCACCATCCATTGTGATCCCAAGGATAGCTTCCCGCCTCCGATCCGTCATGGTTTTCTCGGGGTGTCTTTCTCCTTTCTCTCGGATAGAGAAGTTGGTTTCCCAAGACATAAAGTCATTATGCAATCCCACCCATCATTTTAAAATTTATGAGTCTAGCCACGGGAAACACTTGTCACGTCGCTCATTAACCGCGAGCACGGCTATTCGAATAGATTGATTAACTCACACGCTGCAGTGGATGTACACTTTACCCGTACTCCGCAACTACTCATTGAATGAGCTTACATCCCTCTATATGGGACGGTCACGGCAAAGCCTTTCGATAACCTCACTTTGGCGTACCCGCTCCATGAACTTAAGCCCTCATGCACTCTAGCCGTCATTTCCTAGCAGTGAGAGGAGTTCAGCGTTCCTGGGTAAGAGAAAGAATTGCTCTATCCTTGCACTTTCCATCTTCATGTCCTTTTCTTCATGTCTTCATTTCTTCATGTTGATCGCATGCCCGATCTCCGCCAGTACCAACCGCGGTACATCCCTCGGGAAGGCCTTGACTATCGTCCGGCACCCACCGGTGGTGCACCCCCACCGGCAAGCCCTTACCTCAACGCCAACACCCGAACCTACTATGCAAGGATACCGCCTCCGCTCGGATATTTAATCGCTTAGGTCTATACCCATTCGAGAAGTACGGTTGTCGGCTCGTTCTAAGTTGTAGTCTCATGGCTCGGTCCTTAACCCGGGACGGTACTAGCCTTTTCCGGAATCCACCCAAATCCATCCATCCGCCCAGTCTAAAAACATTGGTTTGTATTTTCATTTTCATCAAAGCCATTTCCAACATGATCAAGGCAACGTGGCGCTCATGTCTCCACTTGCCGTGTCTCAACCATCTTCCCAAGATAGTTGCCCAAGCACGAGGCTTATTTGTAAAATCATGAGTATGCAAGAATCTAGTATAAGCGTGGCTAAGCATTTTACCGAAGATAACCTCCGGTTGCATCACATCGAAGGTTTACAAAGAATATTTCTAAGGGTATTCAATATCAAGGCAGGATATATCAAGAATAGGTACTCATTTGTGTATAGCATGCAATTTGTAATTGAAAACAACATCATTTCACAAAGTAGGATCAATATGTTCATAGAGTGTGATGACTTGCCTTGCTCGCACACTTGTTGGTTGGGGTCTTCGTGTACTCAACGCCTTCCTCGGACGCTAATCGTACGTGCGAGAAATAAAATTTGAATTCGATTAGAATTCAAATAGAATCCAGTAAGATCCAAAAGAAAACCAAGTAAATCGCAATAGCGGCTCCTAACACTAGGCTATGACTCTATGCGAACCTAGGCTCGAGTTTTGACGAAATCCGGTTAGAGCGAAAGGGTTATAAGGATTCGAAGTTTTGTATTGAATCCGCTTTTGTTAAGAAGGGTGCGATATTTATCTTAATATGCTTAAAGTTTGAGAAATACTAGAGTTGATGATTCAATTAATAAAAGAAAGTGATTACCCTTCAATTTCATCAAATTATTTCTCAGCCGGGAAGCCCTAGGGTTTATAATAATCCAAATTAATTGGTGTCGCGGTCTCACCGAAAATGGGTTGGGAAGGATTCTATGGAGCAACGCCACAAATGTACATACATATATATATATATATGCATATATATACATATAGAAAAGGATTGACTAGGGTTTATAAAGATGGTTTTGAAATTATTATAAGGGTTCCAAAAAAACAATAGATAGATGGATGGGCTTTACAAAAGATAGGGATTTTCGAGAGGGAATAGACTAAGGAGTTTGAGTATAAAGTTTTTATTCCTGGGAAATAAATGGTAATATAAAGTTCATTTTTATTTGTAAGAACATTTTGGGAAAGGATAAATAATATACTCTCGAGAAAATTCTTGTAAATTAAGTTTAAGGTTTAAAAAGAGAAAATATAAATTTTTGTGATTTTTACTAGGCTCCTACAAATTTTAATTCTCAAAAGAAAATGGAAATAAAAATTTTGCTAAACTTTGCGTTGGCTGGGAATCGAACCTGCGCCCTCACTCTCACTCAGCCCAGCCTTCTCCACTGGGCCAGCACCCTCTTCTCGCTTCCTTTCCCCTTTCTCTCTTTTTCTCCCTTCTCTATTCTCTGTTCCCTGGGTCTCTCTCTGACGTGTGGGCCGGCGGGAGAGGAGAAAGAAAAAAATGAAAATCACCAAAATTTTGCACGGCTAGGGGTTCGAACGCAGGACCTCACGCTCCTCTCACTCGTCTCTCTCCACTGCGCCAAGCAGCTCTTTGCTCCCTTCTTTCCCTCTTTTTCTTTTGTTCCATTTTTCACTGTTCTTCTTCCTCCCGTGCGGGCGCCGGTGGAGTAAGGGCAAACAACGGCGAGGGAAGGCCGGAGCTCGGGCACTAAAGGGCCAAGCACCATCCTCGAACCACGGGGATGCTATTTTGAGGCACGGCCGGACCGGGAGGCGGTGGGATGGGCCGACGCGCGAGGCGGCCATGGCGACGACGGCGCACATTGCGGCGGCTATCCGGCGACGGAACAGCCACGAAGAGGGCACTGGGAGCATCCTAGCGACTCAACGGTGCTAATGGCGGCGATGGTTCGGCAAGAAAAGCAACGGAGCGACCTAGCCACGTGCGCATGGTGACGGCCGGGCGGGAGTTCGGCGGCGCTCGTCGCCGGCGATTTCCGGCGGTGCATTGACTCGGGCAAGTGGGGGAAAAGATAGAGCTGAGTGTGGGGAGCATGATCGTACCTTCAATTTGGGAAGAACTCGACCGAGGACGATGAATTTCGATTCTTTGCTCCGGCGGCCGAATTAGGGTTCCTCCGACCGAGCTTCGTTCTTTTGTGAAATTCTTCGCGCACGGGCTATGGCGGCTGAGGATATTTGAGGGGTTTTGCAGAGGGACAAGAAGCGGTCAAGTTTCGTGTTTGGAGCTCGGCTCGAAGAGGCTTCTTGTAGCCGATGGAGGGAAAGGACGACGCGATGGCGACCATGGCGCGGCGACGTGGCGGCATGGCGCGCGTGCGTGGAGGTTGTGCGCGACGTGCGGGCGTACGCGCGGGCGTACGGCGTGGACTGTGTGAGGCTAAGGCATGACGCGGCGAGGTACGACGGCATGGCGGGCGCGTGGCGGCGGGGCGAACGCGGTGACGCGGCGACATGGCAAGCGGCGACTTGGCGTCGTGCGATGTACGACTTCTCCTGTGCGCGGGCGGGGCTGACGCCGGCTGGAACGTGCATGCACGAGCGCCCGGCATGGCAAGTGACGCCGCGCGCGCGGCGAGGCGGTCCGGGGTCCGGGGTACGGCGTCGAACAGGTGGCGCGCAATGAATAGTGACTTTTCTGATTTTCCCGAATTAAATTTCCTATTTTCCAAATTTTATTTCCTTTCACCCCCAAAATTCAAAATAAAATATAAACCATCTAAAAATAAGTTGTAAAATATATGTCCACCCTTTTTACCCACTTTTATTATTTTTAAAAATATATTTTACATAATTAATTTAATCCTTTTCCTCAATTCCACAAAATGTGATTTTGATTCAAATAAATTTCTAGATTTCATATATATACCCTAAAATATTTTATTACTCATTTTTTTCACTAATTAATATTACTCAATCACCTAAATAATGTTTTGCTCCCAATTCTAAACTCAAAATTTTCTCCCAAGAAATTCGAATCGTTTGATTTTTCAAAAACACCGAGATGAATCGCTTGCGTATAAATTTATGCAACCAAGCTGGTAAATAAGAAGCGAAAACTCGATCAAGAAGCAACAATAAAAAGGTTTTTGTAAGTTCTGATTTTTGATTCCCGGTTTTAAATTCTCCGATTTTCGGATGTTACAAACCTACCCCTAACAATAAATCTCGTCCCCGAGATTTGGGTCGGGTCGCGATCGGGAGTCGGTCGGCATAAACATATGGGATGGATCCATGGGACTCCTTCTTAACGACGACGAATAGATTGGTGCTCCGGTGACGCAGAATCATCACCGAGTTTCTAAGGGTGGTCCACTTCGATTCTTTGTTTGGATAACATGATGTTGTCGGCTCTTAATCCTTGGGAATCCTTCAAGCATGTAGGATTCAGTAGGTCTCTACTTTTCCTTAAGTTGTATAATATACTTGCTGTTCTAAACTGTTGGAACCTTTAGTCAGCAGACGGGTGGTGATCCCGGTAGGATTGCGTCGTGTGATTTTGGTGGGCGACAAGAGGTTATCTAGGGAAGTTCGGTTCTACCAAGCTCTAACATAGTGTCCAATCTAAGAGTCCGGAGTTATGTCACTCTACCCCCTAACAATAAGTTCAAGCTTTGCTTTTTAGGATAAGGCCTATATTGGTGCCGGTATGGGGTACATATATCTCTTCCGCCGATTGCACTATAATGGGTTTCCTAGGGTTTACCCGACATAGGTTATGTGTTGTGCTTGTTTCTAACGTCATGAAAGAATGCGAAGTTTTGAAACCAAACAAAACTTTAACTTAGTGCAAAATGGATGGAGAACGTACCCATTAGCACGATCTGGTCCTCCTGGGCCTCTTCAGCATGTGCATGGTTCACTTGGCCATGGCGGATTCCTGTGGTGGCCTCCTTCGGTTGGGGTGTCCCGAACAGTCTACGTCCAGGTACCGGGGCAGGGGTCCCTCTTACAGCAATGGCGTTGGCTCCAGTACGGACGGGGGTGTTACGTGACTTAGGGCAGTGATTGGCAAAATGTCCATATTCCCCACAGTTGAAGCAGTTCACGTTCTTAAGTCTTGGGGTCGCCAAGGTAGGTGCCGGGAGCGAAAAGGGGTGGCGGGTGGCTGCTGGCGTTGCGGGTGCAACGGGCGATTGGTCATTGTGACCTGGCTTCCAACTCGTTGGTGCTGCTCCTTTGGGTCGCGGGCGTTCCTTGAATCGGGCGGGCTAGAGCAAGTCTTCTCTTCCGGTTGTTTTCAACCGTCCTTTGATCATGCTCGAGCCTTACGACCTTGTTGATGAGGCTCTGAAAGCTAGCGTGGTCCTGACCGATCATCGGTCCTCTTAACTCATCGTTCGTCCTTCAATAAACTTGTCCATCTTTTCCTCTTCATCGCGGATCGCTTGTGGCGTAACGGGCAAGCTGCGTGAACTTGTTAAGATACTCTTGTACCGTGGTGTTTCCTTGGCGCAGCCTACGGAACTCATTTTTCTTCATCCTCATAACCGCGGCTGGTACGAAATTTTCACAAAAGCGTAGTGAATTCTTCCCATGTCGGTTCTCCAGGCATCTTCAGCCCAAGTCTCTTTGTAGGTGTCCCACCGAGTCACTTGCGGGACCTTCCACCGATTAGTGGCGAAACGACCTGTCGGCTTCTTGTACTCGGACGAGGGTCAACTTCTTCTCTATTACTCTCGGCCAATCTTCACATCCATAGGTTCTTACGCCATAGCGAAGGTGGGTGGCTTGGCTCTAATAAACTCACCTAAGCTTGATCCTCCGTGTTGTCCTTGGTTGTTGGCAATGGCTTGAAGCAATTGGGTTTGTGAAGCCATGACCTCTGCTAGGGTGGTAGGGTTAGGTTCCGACGGGTTCTCGTAGCTGCTGAGGCTCTACGACGGTGCGCCATCTGAAAAGTATAGATGGGGTAAGGGATTAGCCTACTAAGGTCACGATTCTAATCGATCCCGTTTCTTTCTTTTTGTTTACGTTAAGTTGTTTCGAGATGATCTTTTGCACACAACAAGCATGGTGGAATAAACTCATTTAAGACATAACATGGAGCTTCATATTAGTTCGTAGATGTTACATCGGGGATACATTGGACATGTGTAGTCCATACAACACAACACAACAACACTAATATCGATCTAGGGTCTTCATACACAAGGGTAGGGGCATGGTCGTTGCTGTCTTAATTCCATCCAAAGCAAGACCGAGTTGATGCGAACTTTTGTCTAGTTGTTTGGGCTGCCGCCCGATCGGGTTGCCTCCTATGGCTGTTGTATTGGCACAGTAAGAGGAGGGATGCTTTGTGACTTGGGGCATTGGTTGGCATAGTGTCCAAATTCCTCACGTTGAAGCAAGTCACATTCCTTTTCCTAGGGGCAGCCAGGATAGGTGTTGGAGTGCGAAACGGTGCGGTAGTTGTCCTAGGGCAGTCATTGGCATAGTGTCCTACCACGTTGAAGCGGCACATTCCTCTTTAGACGTCGGGAATCTCCTCGGCATCTTCGGGGTACACACTTGCTCGTGATGATCATCCGCCGACCACCACGTGGTCCATTTTGGTGACTTCCTCTTCCTGGAGTTGGATGGTGAACCGAGCCCTTGGCCGGTCGTTGGATTGAATTCCTTGTCCTTCCTTCCGCACGTATCTCCCCTCGATCGGGTTCCGTGTGTTTTTCCTCCACGTTCCTTATTCCATATCCTTGTTCCATGAAGCCGTAACGAGGGCCAAGTGTTTCCTTCCCTCCTAATGGTGGATTTGGCGTTTCGCTCTCTGTGGGCTTGACAGTATATTCGCAGGAGTCATCAAGGCTTGAGTCGGAACGTGCCGATGTTGCTCTGGACACGAACCCAAAACTTGAAGGTGTCGTTGCATTTGCTGCACCATCATGATCATCAATTGTGTCTGGCTAGCCATTATCTCGGCTAAGGTCGGATTCATAGGGAAAGAAGGTGGAATGCCTATAGGGTCGCTCTGTGTTGATCCATGAGATTGCTGAGATCTTGATTTTCTGCCCTTGTTCTTTCCCATCTATTGTCGAGAGAGAAAGAAATCGGAAGAACAGTTAAGCTCGGTTGGGACCTTGTTCTGTGCACTCTTATTGCATTAGCGGGTGGAATAAACAATCTCCTAAGCTTTAACACGGTCACAGTCCTATATCTATTTTTGAAGATAGTTTAGGTTTAGAGAAAGTAAAATCAAATGTTTGTAGAGAAATTGGGGTGAGAGAGAAATATGTTTGTTTTGTGAAAATAGTTTGTATTTCCAAAATAATCCTATGTAGGGATATTTCCTTTTGACCAGCTATAAAGGGGTAGGGCGCCGCTTGGTCTTATCCTACGCCGTCGCCTTGCTCGATACCAGCTCGTAGACCCCGTTTTTGAGGACGGGAATCATTCGTGTTCATAGTACCTTATCCCTGGATCGAGTAGTTTGGTACCCACGAATACGTTCGAATTACCAGTGCAAAGTGCACGAATAGTCTTACAACGAAATTATTACAATAATAGGCCCGAGGGCAATATCCAATACATATAGGACCTACCAGTCCGGATACATCCGAAAACAGAAATTAGATAAGATAGCGGACGGAAGCGCGGCATGCCGATTGCCACGAGCAACGGCCGGGGACTAAGACCCGTTGCGCTCCATTGCCTTCATTCCTCCTAGTAGTATGTGTACGGGTCTTCCTCATCTCCTTCATCGAAGGTTTGTGCGTATAGCAAGGGTGAGTACCAACGTACTCAATAAGCCAACACGGAATGATGCACATGATAGGGTCATTCAAAGGATGGCTATGGTTTATTTGCGCAAAGCCAATTTTCACAAATCATTTCACAAACCTAACATCTAGCCAGGTCAAGTTTTAGGTCCATAGTATATTAAGTCGGCAACGGTTCGTCCACCATCCATTGTGATCCCAAGGATAGCTTCCCGCCTCCGATCCGTCATGGTTTTCTCAGGGGTGTCTTTCTCCTTTCTCTCGATAGAGAAGTTGGTTTCCCAAGCACATAAAGTCATTATGCAATCCCACCCATCATTTTAAAATTTATGAGTCTAGCCACGGGAAA
Source organism: Oryza australiensis (assembly GCA_019925245.2). NCBI lineage: Eukaryota > Viridiplantae > Streptophyta > Magnoliopsida > Poales > Poaceae > Oryza > Oryza australiensis. The sequence continues at coordinate 881,686 of JAIFGZ020000486.1, read as the reverse complement.
CACTTGTCACGTCGCTCATTAACCAGCGAGCACGGCTATTCGAATAGATTGATTAACTCACCTTGCAAGGGATGTACACTTTACCCGTACTCCGCAACTACTCATTGAATGAGCTTACATCCCTCTATATGGGACGGTCACGGCAAAGCCTTTCGATAACCTCACTTTGGCGAGTACCGCTCCATGAACTTAAGCCCTCATGCACTCTAGCCGTCATTTCCTAGCGGTGAGAGGAGTTCAGCGTTCCTGGGGTAAGAGAAAGAATTGCTCTATCCTTGCACTTTCCATCTTCATGTCCTTTTCTTCATGTCTTCATTTCTTCATGTTGATCGCATGCCCGATCTCCGCGTACCAACCAGCGGTACATCCCTGCCGGAAGGCCCTTGACTATCGTCCGGGCACCCACCAGTGGTGCACCCCCACCGGCAAGCCCTTACCTCAACGCCAACACCTGAACCTACTATGCAAGGATACGCCTCCGCTCGGATATTTAATCGCTTAGGTCTATACCCATTCGAGAAGTACGGTTGTACTGGCTCGTTCTAAGTTGTAGTCTCATGGCTCGGTCCTTAGCGGCCGGGGACGGTACTAGCCTTTTCCGGAATCCACCCAAATCCATCCATCCGCCCGAGTCTAAAAACATTGGTTTGTATTTTCATTTTTCATCAAAGCCATTTCCAACATGATCAAGGCAACGTGGCGCTCATGTCTCCACTTGCCGTGTCTCAACCATCTTCCCAAGATAGTTGCCCAAGCACGAGGCTTATTTGTAAAATCATGAGTATGCAAGAATCTAGTATAAGCGTGGCTAAGCATTTTACAAAGATAACCTCAGGTTGCATCACATCGAAGGTTTACAAAGAATATTTCTAAGGGTATTCAATATCAAGGCGGGATATATCAAGAATAGGTACTCATTTGTGTATAGCATGCAATTTGTAATTGAAAACAACATCATTTCACAAAGTAGGATCAATATGTTCATAGAGTGTGATGACTTGCCTTGCTCGCACACTTGTTGGTTGGGGTCTTCATGTACTCAACGCCTTCCTCGGACGCTAATCGTACGTGCGAGAAATAAAATTTGAATTCGATTAGAATTCAAATAGAATCCAAGTAAGATCCAAAAGAAAACCAAGTAAATCGCAATAGCGGCTCCTAACACTAGGCTATGACTCTATGCGAACCTAGGCTCGAGTTTTGACGAAATCCGGGTTAGAGCGAAAGGGTTATAAGGATTCGAAGTTTTGTATTGAATCCGCTTTTGTTAAGAAGGGTGCGATATTTATCTTAATATGCTTAAAGTTTGAGAAATACTAGAGTTGATGATTCAATTAATAAAAGAAAGTGATTACCCTTCAATTTCATCAAATTATTTCTCGAGTTGGGAAGCCCTAGGGTTTATAATAATCCAAATTAATTGGTGTCGCGGTCTACCGAAAATGGGTTGGGAAGGATTCTATGGAGCAACGCCAAAATGTACATACATATATATATATGCATATATATACATATAGCAAAGGATTGACTAGGGTTTATAAAGATGGTTTTGAAATTATTATAAGGGTTCCAAAAAAAACAATAGATAGATGGATGGGCTTTACAAAAGATAGGGATTTTCGAGAGGGAATAGACTAAGGAGTTTGAGTATAAAGTTTTTATTCTGGAAATAAATGGTAATATAAAGTTCATTTTTATTTGTAAGAACATTTTGGGAAAGGATAAATAATATACTCTCGAGAAAATTCTTGTAAATTAAGTTTAAGGTTTAAAAAGAGAAAATATAAATTTTTGTGATTTTTACTAGGCTCCTACAAATTTTAATTCTCAAAAGAAAATGGAAATAAAAATTTTGCTAAACTTTGCGTTGGTGGGAATCAAACCTGCGCCCTCACTCTCACTCATTGACCTTTAATATGTTCATAGAGTGTGATGACTTGCCTTGCTCGCACACTTGTTGGTTGGGGTCTTCTGTGTACTCAACGCCTTCCTCGGACGCTAATCGTACGTGCGAGAAATAAAATTTGAATTCGATTAGAATTCAAATAGAATCCAGTAAGATCCAAAAGAAAACCAAGTAAATCGCAATAGCGGCTCCTAACACTAGGCTATGACTCTATGCGAACCTAGGCTCGAGTTTTGACGAAATCCGGGTTAGAGCGAAAGGGTTATAAGGATTCGAAGTTTTGTATTGAATCCGCTTTTGTTAAGAAGGGTGCGATATTTATCTTAATATGCTTAAAGTTTGAGAAATACTAGAGTTGATGATTCAATTAATAAAAGAAAGTGATTACCCTTCAATTTCATCAAATTATTTCTCGAGTCGGGAAGCCCTAGGGTTTATAATAATCCAAATTAATTGGTGTCGCGGTCTACCGAAAATGGGTTGGGAAGGATTCTATGGAGCAACGCCGTCAAATGTACATACATATATATATATGCATATATATACATATAGCAAAGGATTGACTAGGGTTTATAAAGATGGTTTTGAAATTATTATAAGGGTTCCAAAAAAAAACAATAGATAGATGGATGGGCTTTACAAAAGATAGGGATTTTCTGAGAGGGAATAGACTAAGGAGTTTGAGTATAAAGTTTTTATTCCTGGGAAATAAATGGTAATATAAAGTTCATTTTTATTTGTAAGAACATTTTGGGAAAGGATAAATAATATACTCTCGAGAAAATTCTTGTAAATTAAGTTTAAGGTTTAAAAAGAAAAATATAAATTTTTGTGATTTTTACTAGGCTCCTACAAATTTTAATTCTCAAAAGAAAATGGAAATAAAAATTTTGCTAAACTTTGCGTTGGCTGGGAATCAAACCTGCGCCCTCACTCTCACTCAGCCCAGCCTTCTCCACTGGGCCAGCACCCTCTTCTCGCTTCCTTTCCCTTTCTCTCTTTTTCTCCCTTCTCTATTCTCTGTTCCCTGGGTCTCTCTCTCCGACGTGTGGGCCGGCGGGAGAGGAGAAAGAAAAAAATGAAAATCACCAAAATTTTGCACGGCTAGGGGTTCGAACGCAGGACCTCACGCTCCTCTCACTCGTCTCTCTCCACTGCGCCAAGCCAGCTCTTTGCTCCCTTCTTTCCCTCTTTTTCTTTTGTTCCATTTTTCACTGTTCTTCTTCCTCCCGTGCGGGCGCCGGTGGAGTAAGGGCAAACAACGGCGAGGAAGGCCGGAGCTCGGGCACTAAAGGGCCAAGCACCATCCTCGAACCACGGGATGCTATTTTGAGGCACGGCCGGACCGGGAGGCGGTGGCATGGGCGGCGACGGCGAGCGGCCATGGCGACGACGGCGCACATTGCGGCGGCTATCCGGCGACGGAACAGCCACGAAGAGGGCACTGGGAGCATCCTAGCGACTCAACGGTGCTAATGGCGGCGATGGTTCGGCAAGAAAAGCAACGGAGCGACCTAGCCACGTGCGCATGGTGACGGCCGGGCGGGGAGTTCGGCGGCGCTCGTCGCCGGCGATTTCCGGCGGTGCATTGACTCGGGCAAGTGGGGGAAAAGATAGAGCTGAGTGTGGGGAGCATGATCGTACCTTCAATTTGGGAAGAACTCGACCGAGGACGATGAATTTCGATTCTTTGCTCCGGGCGGCCGAATTAGGGTTCCTCCGACCGAGCTTCGTTCTTTTGTGAAATTCTTCGCGCACGGGCTATGGCGGCTGAGGATATTTGAGGGGTTTTGCAGAGGGACAAGAAGCGGTCAAGTTTCGTGTTTGGAGCTCGGCTCGAAGAGGCTTCTTGTAGCCGATGGAGGGAAAGGACGACGCGATGGCGACCATGGCGCGGCGACGTGGCGGCATGGCGCGCGTGCGTGGAGGTTATGCGCGACGTGCGGGGCGTACGCGCGGCGTACGGCGTGGACTGTGTGAGGCTAAGGCATGACGCGGCGAGGTACGACGGCATGGCGGGCGACGTGGCGGCGCGTGCTGAACGCGGTGACGCGGCGACATGGCAAGCGGCGACTTCGGCGTCGTGCGATGTACGACTTCTCTGTGCGCGGGGGGCGACGCCGGCCGGAACGTGCATGCACGAGCGCTGGCATGGCAAGTGACGCGCGGCGCGCGGTGGCGAGGCGGTCCGGGTCCGGGTACGGCGTCGAACAGTGGCGCGCAATGAATAGTGACTTTTCTGATTTTCCCGAATTAAATTTCCTATTTTCCAAATTTTATTTCCTTTCACCCCCAAAATTCAAAATAAAATATAAACCATCTAAAAATAAGTTGTAAAATATATGTCCACCCTTTTTACCCACTTTTATTATTTTTAAAAATATATTTTACATAATTAATTTAATCCTTTTCCTCAATTCCACAAAATGTGATTTTGATTCAAATAAATTTCTAGATTTCATATATATACCCTAAAATATTTTATTACTCATTTTTTTCACTAATTAATATTACTCAATCACCTAAATAATGTTTTGCTCCCAATTCTAAACTCGAAAATTTTCTCCCGAAATTCGAATCGTTTGATTTTTCAAAAACACCGAGATGAATCGCTTGCGTATAAATTTATGCAACCAAGCTGGTAAATAAGAAGCGAAAACTCGATCAAGAAGCAACAATAAAAAGGTTTTTGTAAGTTCTGATTTTTGATTCCCGGTTTTAAATTCTCCGATTTTCGGGATGTTACAGCCCTCAGGTCGTCGGTCGTCGCCGCGTACCGACCCCCTCGTCGTCCGCCCCGGACCCGCCCGCCTGCGACGATGAAGCCCCCGAGCGGAAAATCCCTGCCGAGTAGAATCCTCCTGTATATAAGCAATGTCAAGCATCAGTGATTTAAACTAATAAGTCTTAATTACTTGGCGGACGACGCTTGCTCACCTCCTGGCTGAGTGAGGAGACGAGGAATGGAGGATCCACTCGCTCCAGCAAAGCTCGCAGTGCTCGACCGAGTCGTGAAAGGTCGAGGATCGACGATCCACTCGCGCCGGCCGTATCCCTGTCGGTAGCATCGGACCTACGCGACATTTGTTTTGTTAGATCACGTTGTAGGGTTGTCACAATGAAAATGAGTGAAATTAACCTGCGGAGGCACCAGCGCCGTGTGGTGACCATCCTGGTACCGGACCGCGTGGACGTGGACCTGCAGCAGCCTGCGGAGGTACCGCGTCGACGGCTGAACGACAAGAGAAGATCCGCAAGATCGAACGTCCCGTCGTATGCATCCGCTGGAACGTCATCTTCTGTTCCACGTCGTTCAGGTGAATGCTTGCGTCCAACCTCAGCATCACCGAGTCGATTTCGGCATTCAATGCCCGTGCGGCGTCGGCCTACAAAAATCGAAACAAATTAGGTTCTTCGATGAAATAAACAAAAATCATGACGTACAAAGGCATTAAGGCCGAGAAATCATGACGTACCCCAACGAAGTAGTCCTGGTCTCGGTGCCTGGGGTAGGTGTCCGTGACCGCTGCCTGGTGCTGCTGCTGCGCGGCCGGTGTGAAGGTCACGCACGGACGCGTCCGCGGTAGGTACCACCGAAGGCAGGCAGTGTAGTTCTCCTCGGAGTGGCCGTAGATCTCGCCAATCACCTCCTCGGTGGCTATCAACCAGTCCGCCACGTATTGCTGCATACGTGGTTCCCAGAGGGAGCCTCCCTGTTGTCCCCGTCGAGTCAACCTGCGTACACAGTAAAGGTCGACTATAGTTCCATTTCATTCAACATAATAGCAGTAAAGTTGAAATAGAAATACTCAATGGTGGTCCTGGTGGGAAACGGCAACCGCTACGTCTACCGGGAATCCCTACCGCAGTCCGAACTGCCTCATCACTCGGCCTAGGCAGTGAGGCTCGACACAAATGTCGTACACCACCGGGATCAACATCATCCAGTAAGCCGAGTCACGCGTGCACAACGTCGAGAGGCCTAGAGGCGCTCGAGCTGCGACCGCCTGCTACGTGTACGGCTCCCAGACAACGTCGTAAGGCTGAAGACGGTCCAACTCAAACACGAAGTCCGGGTAGCTCCGTCTCACCTGAGCGTGGGCGTAACGACGCTGCGAAAATAAAATATTCAAGTGGTTACAAGTTTTGTTCAACACAATTTGAATATTAGAAAGAAATAAGAATTTGTACTTATGTTGCGTCGAAACCAGTACGAGCCCATCGTAGGCCCGTCGGCTGGGTTCTCGAACGCGGGTGCTGCGTCGTAAGGATAGGTGTCGACGATCGGTCGGCCGATCGCGAACCGCTCCGCAGCCCAAAGCTGTAACAGAAGGGGGCAGCCTGTGAAGATCGCTCCTGGATCCGTCTTCGTGCACGCGTCGCACAGCCCACGGTAGGTGGCTGCGAGGACTGCTGAACCCCAACTCCACTGAGGCACGAAGCCTATCTCCGCGTCCGCTATCGACCGGGCATAGTGGATAAGCCCCCTCTCTATAGTGTTCCCCGACGTGTTGGTGAGCATCACCCACCTGAACATCCAAAGCAGGTACGCCTCTAACGAGCATCGCACGGAGTACTCGTCGGCGTCGGGGTGGAGCTTGTCGGCCTACAAAGGAGAAAACCAAGCCTTGGCATAGCTGATAGTATACTTGAATTTGTTCTCAATGTGCTTAATAATGGAGCCTGGTTCAAAATCCATGTTTTTAACAACATGGTTATACATCTCACCGGCAACAAACGCCGAGGTGATGTTGCGATGGTACTTATCTACCCCCGGCAACAGACATATGTGCTCACCAACAATGCTCACTTTCCAATAGTCACTCCATTTCCCCTTATATGCATAAACGCGCCACGGACAATCATCCTTCATACACTTCACATCATACACATAGTTCGTAGTCTTCACCACCCTAAACTCTCTATGCAAAGAGACCGCCCAATGCTTCACTGCCTCTTTTATGTCTTCCTTATGAGCATACCTAGCACACTGGATGACCTCGTTATCCTTGTATTTAAATGAAACATGCTGCCCTTCGGAGATAACAAGCTGAGAGAAATCAGCTTGTTCCCAATCGACGGGCATGACATCTTCTTCCTCGTCCGATGATTCATCGCCCTCCGCCTGCTCATTTTCAGAATCCTCCCTCTCCATTTCTTCAACAATTGCTTCGATTCTCTCCCCCTCGTCCGCCACGCCAATCGCCTCCTCCAATCTTACTTCATTGCTCGGACCTTCACCATACTCCGTTTGCATTGTATTACTGCTATCGATTTCGTGCAATGCCACAAAAATAACAAGGGGCCAGGACCTTTCAAGTGCCATGTCCACATAACGTCTCCACGACTCAGTGTTATCTATAGGCGTTCCCAATAATATCCTTCTGTTGCACGACTTACTACAACGAATAGAGACATTGTGTTCACTCTTGTATCCACTTTAAATCCACGTAGCAACCAACTATACACTGACTCAAATGTTTTCTCGGCTGGCCTATCGATGCCCTTCGATTTCATCCTAAATTCTGACAGATCTACACCTTCTAGACCGTATCTAACATTGCCTTCACCGTGAACTATCTGAAATATGATCATACTTGCCATAGTGCCTGACAAACAAATTGAAACTAAGTTTATTCCATACTACGAATATGTTGCCTATAATTCTGTGTCTAAGTTAATTTCTTTAACAATATGTTCTCTGGTCTACATCTTAAGATATCCCGAATCGGTTTGTTTGTTTCATCTACCGCCAATTGTACCTCGTTCATTTAAATTTGACAAATTTTATAAACTAAATTAAATTAAATCGTACTTTATATCTACATATATTTTGATTATCAACGAAATTATACGTACGATTATCTATAGTGCTTACCATCTACTCACATAATTTACATATAGATCCAAACATATTCTATCTAAGTTGATCTATCTATTCTACCTATGTTTATGTCTATTAAATTATCCTTGTTGATCTATCTATTCTACCTATGTTACTGTCGATTAAATTATCTAAGTTGATCTAAATTAAATCATCTGTTTTACAAATCTAAAACAAAATATTCAATAATTATTCAAATATTAAAAATTTACATTTTTCCTAATATTGCATTTACATACTAACTAATAAAAAAATAACGACGGGATATTACACCTCGGATGGAGTACGCAATCCAGTAGGGCTTCGCCGCGCTCCTTCCTCTTCCTCACTCCTCTCCTCCGTTCTTTTTTCTGGATTTGGGAGGATGCAAATGAGAGGAAATCCTTTGACTCTCGGCTTATATACTGCTCAGGCTAAAAACGTCCTTCCGGAGCGAAGGTAAAAACGCCCTCTGGAAGGGCGGGAAGAGGGCCGCCGCAAAAAGCGGGACGGCCGCCCTTTTTGCAGACGGCCCCCTGTATGAACAGGGAAAAAACGCCGTTACCAAGGACGGGAAGGGGGCCGCCTGCAAAATATCCGCCGCGCGACAGACGGCACCCAACGGTCGTCTGCCACGTCGGATAAAACGTCCTCTAGGAGGGCGTTTTTTAAATCCCGCCCTCCCAGAGGGCGAGAAACGACTAGTTTTGCAAATTTTCGAATCCGGAAATTATTTTTATAAATCTTTAAAAAAATAAAATTATAAATGCCAAAAATTCTGGATGTTCTCCCGAAAGAATGAACGAACTGTTTGTACCTCAGCTCAACCATTCCAAATAGTAATTGATAATACTGAAAAAAATATCCCCTATTTGGTTACAGACCGAAAAAATTGGCACTACCAAATTATGTGGCATCGCTTTGAAAGCTATGCAAATTTAAAGCATAGTCGATCTACCAAAAAAATTAAGTACCAATTCACACAACTTGCCAACTGGTGCCAATGGCAAATATTTTCATTACTGGAATAATTGATAAGGCTAATAAAGGCATAGAACCAAATAAGCTCTTACTCTAGTATTTCACTTAGTTCATCTACCACTGTTCGTCCGAGTACAAAAGCAAAATCAAGAACGGTTGGGTACAGTGGCAGAGCCAGAAAGATTTTCAAGCCCAGGCAAACTCAACTATATCTAGAATTTGCTATATAAATTCTATTCTCAATACTTTCAACAGCTAAAATTTTAATGGAGCACTCGACGGCGAGCCTGGGCAGCCTAGCCAGGCAGTGGCTCCGCTCCTGGTTGGGTAGCATCTTACCTTGGCGACTCTAATTTTAGTCCTATAGTATCGAAAGTTATTGGTTTCAGTAATTTTTCTTCTAATCTTCGTCACACTGAAGCCAGATTCCGTCAAACTTAGCCATAATGCCCTTATTTTGCTGACGTTAGAGTCATCAGCGACGGTATTTAGGGTGATGGATGAGGCAAGGAGCCACACATGTTTGAGCTCTGCTTCTCCATTGCCTTCGACAGGTTGCCAGCCCTAGCAAGCCATCAAGGTTGAGCTAAGATGGGGAGAGAGGGCAATGTTAGTAATCTGCATATTGATTTTTGGACAAAAAAATCGGAGGAAATCTAACGGTTGTTTGGACCGAATGTTATAAGAGGGAACAAAGACAACTTTAGTTGCTAATAATGTAAATCCATGTCTTTCAGTGTCTCAATAGAAGTTCAAGTATAATTCTTTGAAAGTATAGCCCATAAGTATCCTGCTTACATTGGTAACAACAGAATGTACATAAAACTGTTACCAGTTTAGCGATATGCCCATATAGGACTGAAGGCAATAAAGCAGAATTTGCGTTCAGACCCAACTCAGCTAACAGCTCTATTGACATAAAGAGATAGAAACTCGAAAAACACTCTAAAAGGAGACTAATAGACTACTAATTTTACACAAGATCTATTGATGCATATTTTTCATATCCATGACCTATGGGCACCAGCTACGTCTAGAAGCAAAAACAACAGAAGAAAAAACCTTTTTTCACAGCTCTTCAACAATGCAATCCAGCTTATTGAGCTCACTCGTCTGGTCCAATGCCTTCCATTGCTGCATAATAAAAATGATTTTGTTGTGTAAAATCGCAATGCAGAACATACAATCTTCCTGAGTTACAATATTTGTGGTAAAAACGATAGGATTCCTATCCAGTTCTATGAGCGAAATGATTCAACTACAGGAAAGCGCATTTGAAAACACCCAAAGTTTGACAAGACATAATATAGGTTAGGTGACTTGATCTGCCTTCAAAGCTTACAATGCATGTTTCCAACCCATTTTCTCTTATAGCCAATTTGGTTTTCCGAATGACTCTAGTTACAGAATAATATCAAAAGGAATATCTGAATTTTCATCTGCATTTTTTTGCGATCCATAACCTTTCATTTTAACTTCTGCCATCCCTCCAAAAGTTAGTCTTGGTAACGCTCTACTGTACTAAAAGCATATTTTTAGTTTTTCTGTAGACAATGTCTACTTTCTACGTAACAAAATGCTGAAAGGACATGTAACATAGCTACATGCTTGTAAAAACTCTAACAAAGTATACTGTAAGAAAACATAAATTGACATAAAACAACAAACTTTCATGCATCTTCTTTAATCGTGGCCATTCATAAAACTACATTTATTTATAACATAAAAAATGACACGCTATAATTATGAATGCATCAATCTAACAAAGTGAATAGAAGGCAAGTTAAATTGATCAGCTAACAGATTAGTATCATAGTAAAGACATTCCAGCAACTAAGAACATGGAAACAATTAGATCCTTTTATGCTAATGCAACATAAAAACAAGTAACTACCTGCAGTATAGAAACTTGTGTAGGGATGACAGCGGGTGATGACATTGCAATCAAAGAGTTTCTTGGACTGCATTGAGTCAATTTGGACCATGTAGAAACCCGTATCCACCACTAAAATAAACACATTAAGATCCTCAGCATATCCCACAATATCTATTTTCTCTCTCTGCACAGCAGAACTCAGCCCAAGAATGTCATGCAGCTTGAAAGTCTTCCGTAGCACCCATTTTGTGGCACCTCCAAGAGTGACCTTCCTCTCCCACATTTGGAATCCACGGTACGACAGAATGGCAAGGCTGGCATTATCATCCTCCCCACGCATGATACAATAGCGACAATCACTTGAAAAATTCATCTGCGGCCAATTGCCATCGATCACAGCTAGGGTCAGCGTCTCAAGATTGAACTCAAGAATGTGATGCCTGGACACAGATAGCAACCAATAGAGGGCATTGCCAACAAGTATGGCAGGTGAACCAAAATGGTAGATGGTGGATACAGGCCCTGTGAAGATGACATCGCCCCATTCGCCGGTCGCCAATGAGTAAACGGAGGCGAAGATTCGCCTATCCATCTTGTTGGCGCCGATCAAGACCACCTTGAAGTGGCAGAAGCGGAAGCCGCCGCCGTGCACGTGGCCATCGTCGCCGGCGGCAGCGGCAGCACAAAGCACCGTGCCATTCATGACGAATTTCTCCCCACCGGCGAGTCTCGGCGGAACGGCCACGCGGCGGCGATCGCCGGAAACGGGATCCCACACGAGGAACTCACTGGTGTTGTAGTTGAAGATGAGGACGAGGCCGTGGCGGCAGCCGAGGATGCTCGCGACGCAGTCCCGCCGGTCGCCGTCGAGCCGCAGGGCGAAGCGGTCGGGCGGGATGAGATCTGGCGGGTCGAGGACGGATCTGAAGACGGGGTAGCGGAGCTCGTCCTTGAAGACGCCGAGGAAGGGAGGATCCCGGTGGCGGGCGCGGAAGCGGCGGAGGAAGACGGGGTCGGAAACGAGGCGACGCCACTGCTTGCAGACGAGGGAGGCGCGGGGGAGGGAGGACGGCTGCGGGGAGTCGGAGGAGGATCTCCTGGATGAGGTCGTCGTCGTCCGGCGGAGGCACCGCCTCCGGCGCCGGCGCCGTCGGGAATGTCTGCAGCCGCCGCCGCCGGCAGGTAATTTCGTCGCCATGGTCACTCATGTAATTCCTTCTGTGTCTCGTTTGTTCACTGGCGGCTTGTCTGGTTGGGGGAGTTTACCAGAGGGGATGGGAGTCTACGAGATCTAAACATTTTAATTTCAGTTTGATTTAGAATATATGAAGATTCTTGGAGGGACAGGGATAAAGAATTAATTGATTCAATTCTCATCGACCCATTGGTAGGAAAGGAGTGATAATTATATTTTAAATAAAACATAAATATATCTTAATCGTTCATCATTAATTATATAATTTTCTACTTCTAAACTCACGCATCAAACAGAGAATATGAATTCTCTTCTAAAATCCCTCTCTTATTTCTCTCTAGCAACTAAACAAGGGATTAGGATTAAAAAATCAAATTTTCATATTAATTCTCTCTATCAACTCCACGGCTAATTTCCATGCCCGTTTACAATTGTTGCCAAACAGAGCCATACAATTTGAGTTTAGTTTTTCTCCCATAAATTCGGGTAAACTTTAAAAACTCGGATGAAATGTCTCTCAACTTCAAAAATTAGTGAAATAGTGAAATGTAGGATTAATAATTTGATCCATGTCGTTACGAAATTGCCGTATTGAAAAAATGGTATTACCAAAGTCGAAGCCAAATGGGTGCTACTAATACGGCTACAAATTTAAATCATACTAATGCTATTAATATTTATGTCAACTCCTATCTCTCTCTTCTGTTCTTTACCTTTAACGCGAATACCATCACCCGTTCAAGTCAAAGCCACTTGACAGAAGATGATGCCAGAGGTGGGAAAGACGATGGATGTGGAGGAGATAAGCAACATGTCAATCACCAACGCTTGAGGGAGCACCTGGCAAGGCAACGATGCCTAGGCTCGAGCACCCAAGGGTGACCGTGGTGTGGCTTAGAGAGACGGCGGAGCTTGGCGGTTTCGAGGAGAAGCGGTGGTGGTTGCTACGGTGTTGGAGATGGAAAGAAAAGAGGCATGTCAGTGGATCCCGTCTCACTTCGCCCTCTTCGGTCACTATCATATCCCCTGCAACCACATTTCCTTTGGCTACCGCCGGATCTTCTCCTGTCATGCCTTCTTTTGTCGTCGCCGCCAGATCCTCTTGCCCATCCGCCTATGATCCCCTCCTCCCTACCCAGAATCCCAAATACCTACCTCATATGTTTTTTCGTACCTACAACGAGAACACGAGGCACTCGGTGTAGAGAGGTGGCTCCTGCGATGGCGATAGTGATTAGCAACGACACCGGTGGTAGTCACGGGGAGGGAGAGGGGCATGGCACGTGGCGGATTTGGAAGGATACACGGCCCAATCAATGAAGGAGGCGGTGGCAGCTCGGAGAGGAACAAGAGTTTGAGTCGAAAGGTTTCCTGCTCTGACGAAAAAATTAACAGTGATGGCATGGTTTAAATTTACAGATTATCATTGATATTCATCCGATTTCGGGTTTAATAATAGTACTTTTCTAATACAATAATTTTGTAATGGTGTGATCAAATTAACCCTAAAATTTATTAATTTTCGTTTTTTTATCCCTCTTGGCCAAAATAAACATCACGGTTTATCTAACACCATAGAAAACAAATATCTATGTTGTCTATTAACACAGGAGATCATAGTTGGTTATCTAAAAATAGGCTGTTCTTTAATCCAGGTTTGCTTATGACCTTTACACATGTAGACTATGGACCATAAACTTCTATTTTAATGTATCATGAGCTGAAAGAGCTAACCTAGTAATTAGCTAAGCTCGTTAAGCAAATGAACAAAAGTTCAAACTCAACTTGACTCGTTAACTGCTTGAGTTGAGTTTTACACGAGTTGAATTAGCTCATGAGTTCCGAGTTTTTTTTCACCCTATGTTATACAGACATGGGTCCACCTCTTATTCTATTTCCATCTCTATATGACATGTGAACCTCACTCCTAAATCTGTTGAAGAGTTAAAGATGAGAAACACAACATTTTCCAACATAATTGTAAACGTAAATGTTGTGTAAGATCCCGAGAATTATATCAAGCGTGTGGATTTATTAACGTACTGCCTCTGATTTTTTTTTAATATACTAGCAAAAATACTTGCACGTTACAACATGTGAAGATAATTTTCATGATTGATAAAAACTCTATCAATTTAAACAACAAACCAAAATAAGACACAAAACAATGAAAAAACAAAGTCAGAAATCATATATAGCATTGAGCCTGGTTACGCTTGTTTTATGTGTCATCACATGAAAAATCTTTCATGTACATCTTTTCATAGACTCACAAATCAATCGGGTGACTATCCATAAGTTGACGCATGTGTATTTTGCTATATCTCATCAACCAAAAATTGAAATTTTGATTACTCAATTAGTGAAAGTTTTTTTATTATAGATGAAAAGCATTTGTAAAGTAACAAAATTATCATATACACTCATAAACAATTATAATTTTAAGGCCTCGCTCGTATGCAAGGAATAGGTTTAGGCAGGAACACTACCTTCTCCAAGCTAGCAAACCTATTATTCCAATTTTTATGTGAAGCGAAATTTGGACGAGAAAAGAGAAAAGAGAAAAGAAGGAGAAAAGATAGGAGATTGGAAGGATGAGAGGACCATGATGATTTGGAGAAAAGAAAAGAAAAAAAAAGAAAACAACAAAAAGGAAAGAAAAAAGACGTTGATCGAGGAATGGATGTGCGTGGTGCCAAGTTGAGGCGTATAGTGTTATAAAATAGAGAAAAACAGATCTAATATGAGAGAGAGATTTTTACGTAGAAAACCCTTGCGGGAAAAAACCACGGATGCCACACGACAAATCTTCACTATATCAGGAGAGTTTACAGAATCGTATGGGAATCACATATGAAATGCTTGAGACCCTCTATGGTATACAAGAGATATATATAGGGTGGACTAAACGGGCCAAGGCGTCCCAAAGCCCAATCCAAATTTGGATCATAAACTAACAAACTTCACCTTGAGACAAATTCTCTCTTGTAGCAAATAGGTGTTGATGAGAAATTCGATTCACACGCATTGGCCTGAGAGGTTTGCTTTACTATAGTACAGGTCAACGTTGATCGTCTTTGGTGAAGTTTGGACGTACCAGTTGGTTTGATCCTGTAACCAACAAGAAAACAAGAAATAGACGTTTTGGTTAGGATTAGATCCTATTCGGTCGGCTAAAGCAATTAATAAACATATAATTACTATTTCAAAGCATGTTTAGACTAAGTGGTTGGGATAGATCGGTAGTGTACTGAGATAGTATAAATCACTTAGATCCAAAAGTGTATTAGGATAAAAATTACATGCATTCATAACCAAGCCGATGTCGTAGATCTAATGTAAATCGGCTAGTACTCTGATATGTTTTATAAAAAAGATATCAATCTGAATCAAATGTGATAAACCTAGATCAATCGACTGTTGATATTACTCAACGGATTGATGCCGGCTTAGGGCATTTGATTAGATTGTGATCTTAATATAAAAGGCAGTTCTAATACATATAATAGCAATTAATACTAAAAATACGATTAAAACAGGTAAGGCTGGCTAAAACCCCAGCATTGTCTCTAATGGAAAACATTATGCTGAACAAATCTATATACCTCTAAAAGCGACTTAACAGGTCAATTTGATGTAACATTAAGTACAAAAAGAAATACTAGATCTGTATAAGCTAATGAGAACCCCTCGAGATGGTGGACACGCCATATAATTTAAATCCACCTCTAGATGTAGCTCTATCGGTTGCTGTCTTCAGAGAGAAATCAGCCGATGACGAGATAGATCTAGACATTGTTCTAGATTATATGCCACATATGATAATCTAAGCAGTTTATAACATCGAAATTAGAGTACCATTACGATGGAAGCACTAACCCTGACGATACAAGCCACTTGTAACAAGGAATTACCTCGTTCGGAGATCGAAGCCGATGCAGCCCGAGCAAGAGCAAGAACTTGTCGAGAAAAAGTAAAACGAAAAGGTTGGCGATGCGTCGAAGGTGTATTGATTGTGTGATGTATATCTACAAAGAGCCCTTGGGTCTTATTTATACCCGGTTACAACAGTGTCCGTGTAGATCACGGTTTCTACTCTATCCATTATTTACGGTACGACAAAATCTCGGGACGGGTCCCATGCCACGTTACAAAAGGAAAACTTTCTATTTTACAGATACAATTGCCGTTACAGGACCTTATCCATAGATGGCAATATCTTTAATGAACTCTTGGGAATCATATCCAATATCTATCTTTGAGCTTCCTTATCGAGACCAGTTCTTCCTTCATCTCCTAATCGGATCGGCTATCGACTGTTCCTGTCCGACTCGGTCTTAACCGACTGGCTTCCCAGCCGATTCAAACTTAGCCGATGCGGCCTCTGTTTCTCCGCATATTGTGTTCCCGATCCGATTCCGCTTCAATCTCTACTTCAAACCCGGGGATTTGGTTATCAAATTTTGTCGTTAACATGCCCCCCAAGTCCACGATATGAAAATGTTGCGGATTTGATGAGGACATCACCACCTCGGATACAACCACATTGGGAGCTTTTGATTTAAAGGTGCACGAATTCTTTATCAAGATTGTATTTGATGCTTTTGATGAATTGATGCTACACCATGATATGTGTTTATTTACATTTTCGAAATACATACCTGGATCAAAAAGAGTGTTAAACACACATGGAAGACATGGAGGACAAAGGAAATTGATTGGGGGGCAAATCCAAGTACTTCTCACGCCACTTTTGGCCCAAGGAAAGAAAGAGATCTAATCCAACACGTTTTGGTGCTGAATTCGGACTGTAGTACAGCGCTGAATTCAAATGGCCGTCAAATATGCATACGTGCTCCGATTTGGGTCCATAAGTACTTGATGGAAAGCTCTTGGAGTCCTCTTTCCAACGGATCTGGCCTCATCTCAAAATTCCATCCCAATCAGCCGCAATCACAGAAACAAGGTGTTGCATCACCTATAATGGGCCTATGGGCTTGTAACTTCATCGGGACCCGGCCCAAGTGGGGCCCAAGTGGGGTGCGCCCCAACCAGGTGGAGCACGACCCTAGGGAGCCCTAGGTCGTCCTCCCACCTATATATACCCCCTAACTGCCATAGAACAACTCGGGTTTTGTTTATGTAAGTTTAGCTATCGCTACTTCCTAATAGACGCGTGTGTCGGCTAGACCATCCGTTCTATTTGATTCGGAACCCCATCTTATCATTTGTACTCAATTCCTATTTGCAATTCAGATTGTTTTTATCTTGTTCTTGCTTGTTTCTTCGATTTGCTTGCGGAATAAGGTTGATCTCGCACCGGCAAGATCAACAACCCACGAAGAGGTGTATCGATCGCTAAGGCGCAACACAACGTCTCGTACGGTTGTAGTCGGATCGTCAACGTTTCTTCCAAATCGTAGTTATCATCAACTCACCAAAAGATCGAGACACCCTAGTTCACATCAGTTGGTATCAGAGCGCGGTTGATCGGTGATAGATTTTTTTTTGCCCTTCGTTGTTTAATTTTGTTTCCTATAGTCCAGAAAAAGCCAAAAAAAATAGTAGATTAGATCAATCCTAAAAAACCCTTTGAGCCTTTTTTTACTAGGACTGCTTAGTTAGGGCTTGTTGAGTCTTCGATTGCATGGTTGTGTCAATGTGCTGGTCTTAGTGTTTAGGCGATTAGAGTTTCGAGTTCTTGCCACCACATACCGCCACCTTCACCATCGCCGCCATCACCTTTGTTTTAGCCGTGATCACCACCCTTGCTGCCACCCACCAATTACTTTCCTTCCATAGTTTGATCTCGTTTCCGTCTGTGTAACTGTCTTGCCTTTGTTCCACCATCTCAAGAAAGGAAATAGAACCCCGATTCGAGTTGCTCGCCTTAAAACAGTGATATCTTTTTTATACGGGCTCGAAATTAGGCAAATAAGATATCCACGGACATCTACAGAAAAGTTACATCCGTCTGTTCCCCGCTTTGCCGGGTTTGGCAATCTTAAAATCGCCAAATTCCGCTTGCAAAATTCTGTTTTCGTGGCGAGAAGCTTCGGAACCCCTTTCGATAAAACTTTGAAAAATTCCACGTGCCTCATTTTTTGTCCGTTTAAGCTAAGAATTTTTGTGGTTGGTTCTAGTGTGCCCCTGGTTGTGAAAAAATATCAAAAAAATAAAAAAATAAAAAAAAGTCGCATATCTCTCCTCAGCACTAGAGAGAGAACAGCAAAAAAAAAGAGAAAAAAAGAAAAAAAAGAAAGAAAGGGGCCGACTTGTTCTAGATTTGCAGATACACCTCGTTCCACGGTTGCAGACTTGTCGGTTGTCGTCACCCCTCCTGTGAGCATGGTAAGAACTGGTAAGAACTTGTGAGATAAGCGAGAGTGAGCGCCTTTCGGTAGCCACACCCCAATAGTTGTAGGGATTAATTCTTGTCAACTGTTTTCGTTTTGTTTTGTTATATTAACCATGGCAGGCTCGGAGGAAGAAGAAGGTGCATCCCATTCTCCACGCACCGGACGCATCATACAACATTTTGCAAGGGAAGTGAAGCGACACACGTAAGGACTTGATGCAGATCTGCAGTGACGAATGACAAGATCGGGCAATTGGAGGCCACACAAATCGATGCCACAACCAGGCTTGGGGTTGGAGGCATCGGTCGCGCGTATTGACACCAGCCTTGCTACACTTGTGAGGCATTTTGATAACCTCAATGCTCGGGGCCATGATCGCGTGATGAAGACGACGTTGATGGTGAGTACGGTGAGGACAACTTCGATGGTGACTATACCGCCGACACCGAACATGATGACCGCAACGCTCGTGATCGCCGTCGGCTACGTAACAACCGTAGAGGCATGGGAGAACACCGCCGACGAGAGGTACGCAATGAAGATGCTTTTTCTAAAGTCAAATTTAAGATACCTCCTTTTGATGGAAATATGATCCCGATGCATACATTACATGGGAGATTGTGTTGATCAAAAATTTGCATGCCATGAATTCCCCGAGAACTCTAGAGTTAGAGCTGCTACTAGTGAGTTCATCGCTTTCGCCTCGTGTGGTGGATAGAACATGGCAAGAAAAATCCTAACAACATGCCACGACTTGGGATGCTTTGAAACGGGTCATGCGGGCTAGATTTGTTCCTTCTTACTATGCACGTGATTTGTTAAATAAATTGCAACAATTGAGGCAAGGTGCTAAAAGTGTAGAGGAATATTATCGGGAATTACAAATGGGCATGCTTCTGTAATTTAGACGAGTCCGAGGATGCCGCTATGGCTAGATTTTTGGGTGGTCTAAACCGTGAGATCTATGACATTGTGGACTACAAAGATTACACTAATATGACTCGATTGTTTCATCTTGCTTGCAAAGCTGAAAGGGAAGTGCAGGGACGACGTGCTAGTGCCAAGACTAATGTTTCGCAGAAAATCGACATCATGGCTGCCACGCACGCCTTCTACTCCTTCACCATCTTCCACACCCCGGCGGTCGGCACCTTCTCCATCCAGCGACAAACCACGTGTCCCGGCTGTTAGTGCACCAACTAAGACAGCCCAAGACCCGCCGCGAGTGATTCTTCTGTTGCATCCACCGGAAGAACAAGAGATGTCCAATGTCACCGTTGCAAGGGCTATGGGCATGTCCAGCGTGATTGCCCAAAGCAAGCGTGTTTTGGTAGTAAAAGATGATGGTGAGTATTCCTCGGCTAGTGATTTCGATGAAGATACACTTGCGTTGCTTGCGGCGACCATGCGATAAAGATGAGGGAACGAAGAACATATTGGTGCGATCTTTGCGAACGCTATGACAGCCTCATTGTGCGCGTGTGCTCAGCACACAAATGGAGAAGGCCGAGCAAAATCAGCGGCACACCTTGTTCCAAACAAAGTGCGTCATTAAAGAGCGTTCTTGCCGCTTGATCATCGATAGAGGAAGCTGCAACAACTTGGCTAGCAAAATGGTGGAGAAGCTTGCACTCGGCACCAAACCACATCCCCACCCATATCACATTCAATGGCTAAACAACAAGTGGTAAGGCAAAGGTAACCAAGCGGTGCATATTAATTTTGCAATTGGGGCATATCGTGATGTTGTTGAGTGTGATGTTGTACCTATGCAAGCTTGTCATATTCTGTTAGGTAGGCCATGGCAATTTGATATGGATTCTATGCATCATGGTAGATCAAATCAATATTCTTTTATGTACCATGATAAGAAAATTGTGTTGCATCCCATGACTCCTGAAGCTGTTTTTGAGGATGATGTTGCTAGAGCTAAGAAAGAGAAGAATCGGGTCCATGCTATAAGTGAAAATCAGATTGTAGCCAAAGAACATGTGCAACATAACAAGAGAGACTCTAAATCGACAATAAAAATGTGATTCAATTGAAAGGTTCTTGCATGCTTGCCGTTAAATCGATGTTGCCAATTTGGATACAACGAAACGTATGCTATGCTTTTGTATGCAAGGATGCTTTGTTTTCCTTTGAGGATATACTGTTTCTTTTCCACTGCGGTCACTAATCTTTTGTAGGAGTATGAGGATGTTTTTCCCCAGGATGTACCGCGGGCTGCCACCGGTGCATGGAATTGAGCATCAAATCGATCGATTCCGGGGCTTCACTACCCAACCGCGCGCCATACGTAACCAACCCGACGAGACCAAGGAAATTCAGCGTCAAGTTCGGGAGTTGCTTGATAAAGGGTACGTACGAGAGTCTCTTAGTCCATGTGTTGTGCTCGGTGATTTTGGTGCCTAAGAAAGATGGATCTTGACGTATGTGTGTTGATTGTAGAGCTATTAATAACATTACCATTAGATATCGTCATCCAATTCCTAGGTTAGACGATATGCTTGATGAATTGAGTGGCTCTCTGTCTTCTCTAAAGTTGATTTGCGTAGTGGATACCACCGATTCGTATGAAGTTGGGAGATGAGTGGAAAACAGCTTTCAAAACTAAGTTTGGATTATATGAGTGGTTAGTGATGCCTTTTGGTTTAACTAATGCACCTAGCACTTTCATGAGGTTGATGAATGAGGTTTTGCGTGCTTTCATTGGCAAATTTGTGGTGGTATACTTTGATGATATTCTGATTTATAGCAAATCTTTAGAGGAACACCTTGATCATTTACGTGATGTTTTTAATGCTTTGCGCGATGCACGTTTGTTTGGTAACCTTGCGAAGTGCGGTTTTGCACCGATCGCGTATCGTTTCTTGGCTATGTTGTTACTCCGCGGGAATTGAGGTTGATCAAGCCAAGGTCGAGGCAATTCGAGTTGGCCGCCTCCTAAAACGGTCACACGGGTTCGAAGCTTTTAGGACTTGCAGGATTCTATCGGCGCTTCGTGCGGGATTTCAGCACCATTGCCGCACCGCGAATGAGCTTACAAAGAAGGGAGCGCCTTTCACGTGGGGCACCGCACAAGTGAACGCCTTCAACATGTTAAAAGATAAGTTGACACATGCACCTCTCCTCCAACTTCCAAATTTTAATAAGACTTTTGAACTCGAATGTGATGCTAGTGGGATTGGATTGGGTGGTGTTTTGCTACAAGAGGGAAAACCCGTTGCATATTTCGTGAAAAATTGAGTGGGCCTATTCTGAATTATTCTACTTATGATAAAGAATTGTATGCTCTTGTGAGAACTCGGAAACATGGCAACATTATTTATGGCCCAAGGAATTTGTCATACATTCGATCATGAATCTTTAAAACATATTCGTAGTCAAGGCAAACTGAATCGTAGGCATGCTAAATGGGTTGAATTTATTGAATCTTTTCCTTATGTCATTAAACACAAGAAGGGAAAGGAGAATATCATTGCTGATGCTTTGTCTAGGAGATATACTTTGTTGACACAACTTGACTACAAAATCTTTGGCCTCGAAACAATCAAAGCCCAATATGTGAATGATGATGATTTTAAAGACGTGTTGTTGCACCGTAAGGATGGAAGGACATGGAACATATTTGTCTTCAATGATGTGTTTATTTTTAGATCTAACAAGCTATGCATTCCAGCTAGCTCTGTTCGTTTGTTGTTGCTTTGCAGGAAGCGCATGGCGGTGGGTTGATGGGGCATTTTGGTGCCAAGAAGACGGAGGACATCCTTGCTAGCCATTTCTTTTGGCCGAGGATGAGAAGAGACGTGGAGCGATTTGTGGCTCGCTGCACGACATGTCAAAAGGCTAAGTCACGCTTAAACCCCCATGGTTTATATATGCCTCTACTGTTCCTAGTGTTCCTTGGGAAGATATTTCAATGGATTTTGTGTTGGGCTTGCCTAGGACCAAGAGGGGCGAGATAGCATTTTTTTGGTTGTGGATAGGTTTTCTAAAATGGCACATTTCATACCATGTCATAAAGCGATGATGCTACTCATATTGCTTGACTTGTTCTTTCGGGAGGTTGTTCGCTTGCATGGTGTGCCAAACACCATTGTTTCAGCACGTGACACTAAATTTCTCAGCCATTTTTGGAGAACTTTGTGGGCTAAATTGGGGACTAAGATTTTGTTTTCTACTACTTGTCATCCCCAAACTGATGGGCAAACGAAGTTGTGAATAAGACTTTGTCTACTATGTTAAGGGCTATTTTAAAGACAAATATTAAGATGTGGGAAGAATGTTTGCCTCATATTGAATTTGCATACAATCGTTCGTTGCATTCCACTACAAAGATGTGCCCTTTTGAGATTGTTTATGGATTTTTGCCTCGAGCTCCTATTGATTTAATGCCTTTGCCATCTTCTGAAAAACTGAATTTTGATGCTAAACAACGTGCTGAGTTGATGTTAAAACTCCATGAAACTACTAAAGAAAACATAGAGCGCATGAATGCTAACTATAAGCTTGCTTGGTGACAAAGGTAGACGTCAATTGAATTTTGAACCTGGTGATTTGGTTTGGTTACATTTGCGAAAGGAACGGTTTCCTGATTTGCGAAAGTCTAAGTTGATGCCTAGAGCTGATGGACCTTTTAAAGTGCTTGAAAAATTAATGAAAATGCATACAAGCTTGATCTCCCCGCAGATTTTGGGGTTAGTCCCACTTTTAACGTTGCAGATTTAAAGCCATATTTGGGAGACGAAGATGAGCTTGAGTCGAGGACGACTCCAATGCAAGAAGGGGAGGATGATGAGGACATCAATACTACCGATACATCCACGCCTCCACACGTACAACTTCATGGCCCAATAACACGCGCTCGTGCACGTCAACTCAACCATCAGGTGAGTTCATTCTTAAGTTTATGTTCCTCTTCTTTATACCACGGAGGCGCGTGCACTTTTGTTTTACTCAGAACGATGGAGAGGATCCAACGGGAAGAGGATTCGCGCGGGGTGGATTCGGACTGCAGCACGGTGTCAAGTTCTAACGGCCGCCACGACTTCATGCAAACTCCAATTTGGGCGTGCAAGTACTTGATGGAAAGGTTATCAAGTCTACTTTCAAATGGATCCAGCCCCATGTCAATATCTGTCCTGGAGCGGCCGCAATTGTTCTTTTTCTACCGAGTGTTTTCTGTCTTTGGTGTTGCGTCACCTCTTTTGGCCCAATGGGCCGTGTATCAAGTTGGGCCCATTAGGGGCGCGTCCTAGGGTTTAGCACGACTCCGGCACCCCTGTGGTCGTCTCTCCCTCTACTTAATCCTTCAGCCGCCACCAAGAAGGGCGGGTTTTGTTGATTAGAGTTAGCCTTTTGCTACTTGCACACGCGCGTGTCGGCTAGACCGTCCGTCTGTTTGTCTTCGAACTCCACCATATCGTGTATTCAGATTGAATCTTTCATCTTAATATATAGCAATTTCAGTGCTTGTTTTACTTGTTCTTGCTTGTTCTTCGATTGCTTGCGGGACGAGTGCCCTAGTGGCCGGGTTGTCGCGCACCGCAAGATCGCGTCAACCATCGGAGACGGTGTATCGGTTGCTAAGGCGCATCGTCCTTGGACGGTTGTAGTCGGGCCGTGAACGTCACCTCTATTCCCCAATCGAGTTATCCTCCACCTCTCATCGAAAGATCGGGACTAAACCCTAGCGGGATCGCATCAGGATTTGACTCAATTTCAAATTTGGCTCGATCCGAAATCGAGTCTTTCTCGGCCGTTACAAAGAAACCCTTTAAATAACGTCCCGTCTGCGCCAAACAAATCCACGCCGTCACTTTTGTGCTCCAAGCCCTAGCCAAACAACTTCCTCGACCTTCTTCGGCGATTCCATCGACACCGAAGAACACATTCACTGGCGAACCCCTCTGCGGCGGTGATCTCCCCCAGCAATGGCGTCCTCCAGCACCTGCCCCGACGCGACCCAAACGGAGTACCCTAAGGTGAGTCTCATCGACTGTAGCTTCCCTTTCACCGCGATTTTGCTGTTTACCTCCTGTAATCTTGCTTTTTTCATCTTTCGACTTATAGCATCTTTCCCACCAAATCGCAATCCCAGACCTCCTCCATTCCAATCAATTTCTATTAGGCCCAATCGGCAACCCGGACCCCTTTTAATTTATCAACGCCAAGACCGACCGGATCCCTTTTAGGTTTTCCACCCCCAATCTAGCATATTGGTCTGGTGCCTTCAAATCATGGCCCTCAACGGACAAGTCATGGCCATCTTGGTATCTAAGGATATCGGCTAGGAAGCAAGCTCACTGGGACGAACTAGGAATAGGTCAATGCCTAGCCCTGACAATAGCCGATACACCTAAGGACGAGCCCCTTCTGTCGGCTGCAAGCTACTTTTGGTCAGATACCCTGAACGCATTCCCGTTTAGACAAGGGCCGATGACGCCGATGCTCTTAGACATGGTCATGATCACAGGGCTAGACATTACCTCAACAGCTGACCACATCGGCCTCAACACCAAGTGCCATCACAATTTGAAGACTAAGAGCATAGGGGGCTAGAATGGCTTCATAGCCATGAATATGAGGGATGGCTCGATATCTGATAGGGAGCATGCAGCTTTCCTCCTCATGTGGTTGGACAAGTTCGTGTTTTGTGGGTCATGCTGTGGTCCAACAAGCAATTGGCGGCATATAGCCGAGGCTTTGGTTGATAAGAAACAAATCCCTTTAGGAAAATACCTCCTCGGCTACCTTTATCAGACATTAGGCAATGCATCGGCTAAGCCTGCCTCCAAACAAGCCATCAGCACCGGAGGCCCTTGGTGATTGCTACAGCTATGGCTGAATCTCCATACCTACAAAGTTGCACAGAGACCAAGTCTCTTTGAAGCCGATTTCCCCTTGCATCCTTCCAGTCGGCATCCATCAAGGGAGGAAAGAAGTCTTATGAGTTCTACCACCCCATGATCACTGCCAGACAGGTTGGTATGGGTCAACTGCCGATCGGCCTATTTTACTCGGACAAGATTCAAGCCGGAGGCAAAATTAAGGGAGCTATCATGATGCGTTGGCTGCTTGACATCCCCGGTCCTCCTCTGGGCAGTATCGACAATATTGATTTGGCAGTAACAAGGACAACCATCTTCAGCCGATGGTGGAACGAATGGAAGCTGCACTTGTTCCATCAGTCGGCTTCAATGTATTTAACAATCGTCGACCCGGACCTGATTCCATCGGTAAGCGTCTTCTTCCCTTAATTCCTTTCCTTTGTTGGCTGACATTTGCACATTTGAATAACCCATTCCCTTGCAAACAACCGATTCCTCCCCTCCCCACGCTAGCAACACAGGAGTTGCAATACTTTATGCTCCTGGTGTACTGTTCGATGGCTGTGGGCTGGCCCGTCCATCATCGGCTTCCATGCGCCGAAAGTGTCAACACTTTTGCATGGCCAGACTCGTGAGCCATTGCGTCGGCAGAAAAGGACTAAACCATCACCGCCGCTGCACCTGGCCATCGCGGCTTTGGAGAAGAAGATAGCTTCCAAGAAATGAAAAGGATCCCACCGACGACCTATCTCCGATCAACTCGGACGTAGATGCGTTTCTTGATGAAGAGGTCCGCAATGAGGAGATGGAACAAGCTGTCCACGAAGCTATAGCTGAAACAAGTACTTTGGACAAATATGTTCGGACTCCATCGGCTGAACAAACTGTTGAAAAGACTCCGAGCCCTCCGAAGCGCGCTTCTCATTCCCAGCCGGTAAACATCTCTTATTATTTAATCTTATCAACTTTTCCATATTTATGCCTTATCAAGTTTTTGTGTTTGCAGACAAAGAAACTGGCCTCGAGAAAGAAAGCAGCCCCTCCTCCATCAGTAAGCTTTATCAACTCTAGTATTTCAATTGGCCGATTCCTAAACTTATGCTTTTTTCAGCCTCCTCGCGCTCCAACGTCTGCCCCCCATGTGTCGAGCGAGCGTACACCGTCGGCTGCAGGTGGTGGCGATGCTGAAGATGAGGCCACTTCGATCCCGGTCATCCGAGTAAGTCTCTTTATCCTTATAAACCAGCTCATTGACTTTTATTGATCTTCTAACCACTTCCTGTCTCACAGACTGTGGCCGATCTCTTGCCTTTCGATCTCTCAGAGTTCATGGACCCCGATGAGGATGCTGGCAAGGCCATGGTGCTATTGGATGAAGATTTAAGGGCCACACTATCAGACAGCAAATCGGCTAGAGAGCTCCCTCGACTTCTTGGTCACCGATTGCGGCTCCATCCGAAGTCGGTTTGAAGATATCCAAGATCGGCTGCCATATCGGCTGGTTGATATCATCGCACCGGCTACCTTCATGGAGGCGCATCGGCATAAGTTTGAACGAGCTAAGCAAAGACTAGCCGATCGCCGAGAGAACCAAGCGCTGGAGGCCAATATCAAAGCCAGCCAACAAGAAATCACTGCTGAGAAGGCGAAGTTTGACGCCTGAAGACTAAGCTGACTGCTAAACTGGATCGTCTTTGCAAGCGTCGGGAAGAATTGGTGGCTGAACTTGCCAGGCTTGACGACGAAATAATATCAGAAGAACAGCGCGTAGCTAGCCTACCCAAGGAGATTGAAGACTAGAGGGCGAAGATCAAGGCTGCAGTGTCATATCTGTCCGATCTGGCCAAGGTGGTGAAGCCGATCCCGGGGAGCGATGTAGCTGACGTGAAGGCGATCAATGACATAGATCAAATCCATCGCAAGGCCATATTGGCCATAACTGATTTCTTGTCTCACTAAGTCGATTATAATATTTGACTTTGCAGCTTTTGTAAACTAAATTCTCACAACTCTTTTGTAATCGACTTGCTTGCATTATTCAATGTTAATCACATGTGTGTTTGCCGATCGTATCTTGAATGCTTCGAAAGAAAGTTTCAAAAATTTGCAACAACCAAAAATCTGCTAAGTCTTCTATATCTGATATCTGACTTTGTATTGTATATGCCCCCCTAATTTTGTCGTTGATGTCTTCAGCATTGATAAAATTAGTAATCCAACGTTGTCGGCTAGATTGGGCTGATTTGGAAAAATCAGAGGGGAAAAAAACTTAGGGTAAACGTCCTAAAGGCAATGCGTGTATCGGTCACAACACATCGGCTAACATGCATCAGCAAAAGCTTAGCCGAATCATGAGTTGATCCAAACACTGGGATAATACTTCTTCAGATACTTGTCATTAAGAGCCCTCCCAAATACTTCTCCATCCAATCCTTCTAACATGTGGGCACACTTAGAGACGCATTTTTGGATCTTGAAAGGCCCTTCCCAGTTTGGTGACCACTTGCCAAACTTGCTATCCCTTGATCCAATCGGCAGTATCAATTTCCAAACGAGCTCGCCCTCTTCAAAAGACTTAGGCACCACCTTCTCGTTATAATGATGGGCTACTCGCTCCTTGTCCCTAGTCACTTTTTCAAATCGTGCATCCTTGATAGAGCTAGGTCTTCTGATTCATCTACCATTAGATTATAATAGTCATCGGCTGTTAGCTGATCTTGTAGTTGAATCCTTCGTGAGCCGATGATGTTTTCCCATGGTAGAAATGCTTCATGTCCATAGACCAATTTGTATGGAGGCACCTGGATTGATCCATGGCAAGACATCCGATAAGCCCACAATGATTCGGTCAATCGGCTGTGCCATTGCTTCGGGCACTCAGCGATCTTCCTCTTTATCAACTTGATCAAACTCTTATTTGAAGCTTCTGCTTGCCCGTTAACCTGAGCATAATATGGTGAAGAATTTAATAACTTGATCCCCATGCCGTCGGCAAACTGAACAAACTCGTCGGAGACAAAGATAGATCCCTGGTCCGTGGTGATAGTTTGAGGGACGTCGAATCTGTATATGATGTGCTCCTTGACAAACTCGATTGCATCCCCGGAGTCAACCTTCTTCAAAGGAATCGCTTCCACCCACTTGGTAAAATAATCGGTAGCTACCAATATGAATTTATGTCCTTTGCTTGAAGGTGGATTGATTTGGCTGATCATGTCACTTTCCCAACTTCTGAACGGCCAAGGCTTGATGATGGGGTTCGTAGCCGATGCTAGTGCCCTCTGTATGGCTCCAAACTTTTGGCAGTCTTGACAGCCCTTGTAATATTTGAAGCAATCTTCCAGCATCGTCGGCCAAAAATATCCTGCTCTCAGAAGTAACCACTTCATCTTATGAGCCGATTGATGTGTGCCACAAATTCCTTCATGTACCTTTCCGACAGTGACCTTGGCTTGATCGGCACCGAGACACTTGAGCAAGACACCATCAATCGTCCGATAATACAAATCTTCGTCGAATGAACATATCGTAGAGCCTTGTAATGCAATTTCCTTTAAGCCGACTGGGACGGATTTTGTAGGTAGTTGTAGATGTCAAATCTCTAGTCGTCGACTGACTTGATGGCTATTTCTACCTCTATTTCTTTTGTCATCGGCTTATAGCCCGATGCTCCCTGAGCTAAATCATTGGCTTCTGCATTTTCCTCCCTGGGGATATGTTTCAAGGTTATAAGCCGAAAGCTGTCCATCAATTCTCGGCACTTTTGATAGTAGACCATCAGCGTGTCGTTCCTGCACTCATGTTCTCCTGATAACTGGCGGATGACCAACAGTGAATCTCCCATTATCTCGATGGCTTCGGCTTCGACTTCCTTGAGCAGTTCTAGTCCCTTCAGCACGACCTCATATTCGGCTTGATTGTTTGTTGTGTGGGGTGTGATTGAAAAAGTAAACTCAAAGCTTGCCCCCCTTGGGGAAATTATTACTAAGCCGATGCCGCATCCACTTGTGCAAACCGAGCCATTAAAAGTTAAAATCCAAGGTATGATATCCACCGAGCCAATTGAATCATCTCCATGTTCCACTATAAAATCGGCAATAGCCTGTCCCTTTACTGCCTTGGGTGCTTGGTACCTCAGATCAAACTCTGTCAGGGCAAAAATTCACTTCCCAACTCGTCCTTTTAGAACTGGAGCCGATAGCATGAATTTTACTACGTCGACTTTGCATACCACAGCACACTCGTTGGATAATAAATAGTGCCTTAACTTCGTGCATGAAAAATACAGGCATAAACATAACTTCTCCACTGGTGAATATCTTGTTTCTTCATCCAGAAGCCGTCGGCTGAGATAAAAGATTGTCTTCTCCTTCCCTTCGATCTCCTGAATCAAAACTGAGCCGATTGATTTCTCGTCGGCTGACAAATATAACTTAAATGACACCCCTTTTTGTGGAGAAATCAAGCCTGGAGGGGAACTTAGATAACTCTTGATATCGTCCAAAGCTTTTTGTTGCTCTACCCCCCAGGTAAATGCTTGATCGGCCTTCAGCCAAAGCAACGGTGTGAACGGCTCCATCTTTTCCGACAGATTTGCAATGAATCGTCTAATGAAATTGATTTTGCCGATCAAAGATTGCAATCCCTTCTTGTCCTTTAGAGGCTGAATCGTCTTGATGGCGTTGATGCTTCTCTGCGTTACTTTGGTTCCCCTCTCATGAACAAGAAACCCCAGAAACTGTCCAGCCGACACGCCAAACGCGCACTTTGTAGGGTTCATCTTCAGGCCATACTTCCTTATGCGCTCCAAAACCTTCCTCATCGGCTATGTAGTCTTCTACTTCCTTGGATTTGACGACGACATCATCGATGTAGATCTCCACTAAAAAGCCAATCAAATCATGAAAGATGTAATTCATGGCCCTCTGATATGTAGCTCCAGCATTCTTCAAGCCGAACGTCATGACGACCCATTCATGTAGGCCGATTGCTCCTGGGCACCTAAAAGCTGTCTTGTGGATGTCCTCCTCAGCCATAAAGATTTGATTGTAACCCACATTGCCATCCATGAAACTTATAATTTTTGTGACCGAAGGCGACATCTACTAGCAAATCGGCTATGGGCATTGGGTATTCGTCCTTAGGGGTGGCCTTGTTTAAATATCTGAAGTTGATACACACCCTAAGTTTGTCATTTTTCTTCATCACTGGAACTATGTTCGAAACCCACTCTGCATATCGGCAGGGCCGAATGAATCCAGCATCACATAGCCGAGTGATTTCGGCTTTAATTGCTTCATACATATCGGCTCTAAATCTCCTGGGAGGCTGTTTGTATTGCCGATATCCAGGCTTAATAGAGAGCCAATGTTCAACAATAGATCGGCTAAGACTAGGCATCTCAAAATACTTTCAAGCAAAGCAGTCTTTATATTCCTTTAACAAATCAACAAGCTTGGTTCTAAAATGAGAAGACAACTTTTTACTAATATATGTCGGCCTAGGCCTATCTCCTGGACCTATATCAACCTCTTCTAATTCATCGGCCGACATAAAACCTTGCCCAAGTTTACCTTCGTTGTCATCCACGGTGTCCTCATTGTAGACGCTCGAGCCCTCCATGATGCCTTCAAAGTAGTAATTGAGACTCCTCGTCTCCAATGGGTTGTATGTCAGAATCGGACACCTTCAGAAAATCGGCTTGCCAAACTTTGCTGGATAGACAATCAATACCATCAATTTTCCAGAGCGGCAAATCGGCGTTAGCAACGTTGATTGACCTGTCGGCTGGCATGATTTCTATCTTGTCGCCCTGCCACTGGACTAAGCTTTGGTGCATTGTGGAAGGGATGCAACAATTGGCATGGATCCAGTCCCTCCCAAGCAGCAGGCTATACGACCCCTTCCCGTCGATGACGAAAAACGTTGTGGGCATGGTCTTGCTGCCGACGGTCAGCTCAACATTTAAAACTCCCTTGGCTTCTAAAGGGTTGCCGTCAAAGTCCTTGAGAATCATGTTGGTCTTGATCAGATATTCGGCTTCTTTGCCCAGCTTCCTGAAGGTTGCGTAAGGCATTAGGTTGACAGCAGCCCCTCCATCAACTAGCATCTTGGACAAATCCTTTGACGTATAAGGGCTTCAAGTGCCGATTCACGATCCCCTCAGGTTTCTCGAAGAAAGCTTGTTCTGGGGACAGTACCAGCTTAGCAAAGGTTTCTTCTACTGTGTCTGTATCGGCCTCGACAGCCTTGAATTTGGCTGGTAAAATGAAAACCATGTTGACCGATGTAGAGACCACTCCTTTGCCTTTTGCCGCCCTTTTGGCTTTGTCGGTTGGGCTCTCGTCGGCTGGGGCTGCTTGTTTCTTGACACGCCATTGCCTTGTGCCCTACCGACGTTGTTGCTGTTGGATCATCCATTGGACTTCTTCTTCCTGTCCCTCACTCTTAAGCCTCTAAATTTTTCTTTTCCACGTTTTGGTGAACATGTCTGAAGGGTACCATTGGGGATTGGCTAATTGCTCTTCTTCAGCCTCCTCTTCGTCCTCTTCTCAGAAGAAGTCTTGGTGAATTGGGCCAAGCCGGTCATGGACGGGAAGTTTCCGCTGGGTAAGTTGAACAGCTCGGGGGACGAATCGGCTAGGATTTTCCATCGGTGGATCCCTGTTTTCATCCTCCCTGTATTCGCTGCATGCGGGGCAATTTTCAAGTGTGGGCAGTCTCATTCCTTGCTCCCAGCAGAACCTGAAGAACTCGCAACGCCAATGCGGATCATAGCCATCATGGCGACGGTAGTACGCTACACCCAGCCGATCGGGTGCCCTCTGGTACGGCTTACCACGCCGGCTATCTTCTTCCTCCTCCACCCTGCGTTGGAATCACAGCTGGCTATTTGTTTGCCTGGGCCGACAATCGGCTGATCGGCCGCTGGTGTAAACCATGTTGATTGGCGCGACTCTTACTTCGGTCGGCTCTTGTTGGTCCTCGGCTGAGCTGTACGCCATTCTGTTCTGCTGATCCGCGCCCACGGGACTGGCTTGGACATTATTGACCGGGAAAGGATTGCCGTCGACCTTCATCGGCTTAGCCAATTCCTTGAACTTAATTTTCCCTGCGTCAATGGCCGACTGTATCTGTTGGCGGAAGACCTTACAATCGTTGGTGATATGAGAGGTGGTGTTGTGCCACTTGCAGTACCTTTTCTTTTTGAGCTCATCGGACGATGGGATAATGTGGTTGTCCGGCAGCCAAATTTGCTTCTCCCTTAGCAGTAGACCAAAAATCCTATCGGCTTTAGTTATATCAAAGTCATATTTCTCCTCCTTAGCCGACTTTTTCAACCATTGGCAGGTTATGGCCTTCTTGTTTCTGGTCCACTCGGCTGCTGCCACCTCTGCGTCGCTATCACTTGAGTCTGAATCTGTTGTGCAAGCGACGTGGGTAACTTTCTTGACGACCCTCCTGGATTCTTGGAATCTTTGCTCGTGTGTCGTCACCTTTTGGGCCAAGTGGGCCAGGCTGTCAAAGTCTTGAGCCGAAAACCTTTCACGGATTGGGGCCAAAAGGCTGTGAAAAGCTAAATTGGCTAGCTGTGAGTCTGATAATACCAAGCTGTAGCATCGGTTCCTCATGTCCCTGAAACGCTGGATGTAGTCCTGAACCGATTCTTCGTGCTTCTGCCTGATGCTGGTAAGATCCAACAGCTTCATTTCATGGGTACCGGAGTTGAAGTAGTTGTGGAATTGTTTCTCGAGATCGGCCCAGCTTTGAACCGAGTTATATGACAAGGAAGAAAACCAGGTAAAAGCCAACCCCGAAAGTGATAGTGGAAACAAGCGTACCCTGAGCGCATCTGTAGCTGATGCCTCCCCGCATTGAGCTAGGAATCGGTTGACGTGTTCGTAAGTGGATACGTTGTCTTGCCCGGAGAATTTTGAGAAATCCGGCACCTTGTACCGGTTTGACAGCGGCACCCTCTTGAAGTATTTCGGATACGGGTACCAGTACATGTTGTCAGAATCTTTGGGTTTAAGGCCGAACTGATCACGCATGACGTCGGCAATCAGATCGGCCCAAGGTCTATTGTCTTGAGCTTGAACTTGAGGTATCGGCTCGTACTGCTCGTAGTGAACGGGTCCTTGCCGATACTGGAGTGGTAGCGTCTGTGGCTGGTACTGTTGCTCAACGTGGCCTCCCGGATATTGGCATTGAAACTGATTTGCAGCAGGAGGTGGCCGAGATGCGATCGACGGCGATTGCTCAGGAAGTAGCCGATTGCCGGTGGGATTATGATGTGGCGCCGGGGCGATGTTCCCAATCGGCTCATTAGACATGATTGGCCGCCGATTGGTGTTAAACATGTTCTCCACCTGTTCCTACGTCACCGTTGGGACACCACGGCCCTGATGTTGAGGCTGTTGTCAGACCAGGATCCTGAGGTGTGGCTCTGAAGCCGATGCCTGTATGTTGGCTGAATCGGAGCCCCTCCTTGAGGATTCGGATGTCCTAGTGGCAGGACTGGCATGCCGTGAGTAGAAAGTGTTCTGTATGGCGGGAACTGGCCGTCGACGAAATACTTTGGCCCTCTCGGCAGCTACTCGGCTATCTTCGAGTCAACCACAGTGCTTATCATGTTGTTGAGGGTGTTGACCAGTACACCACTTTGGTTGACGAGCGCATGATGGACAACCGAGTCGATTCGGTCCTGTAGAGTGTAAGGGCCCGAACCGTCTTGTTCTTGCTTGATATCCTCCATCTTCTTTTTTTTCTTTCTTGTCCTCATTAGACACGTCGAAGTCTTCAATGGAGAACTTGAATTTCTGGAGGACTGCCCTAGATGTGGTCTGGGTGAAAGATTGCAGGTAATGTACCTGCAGCCGCTCAACCATCTGCTTGTAGTCGGCTAGTTTTTCAGCCGACAGTTGCTCCATTGTTACTGGGATGGCGTTTTCTTTGTCGATCTCTGGAGTCTTGGTGTCAGACATCTCGTCGAACTTGTAAGTCTGCAGATGGTCCCACTGGGCATGCCAAAAGCGTGTTGATGAGAAATTCGATTCCCACGCACTGGCCTGAGAGATTTGCTTTACTATAGTGCAGGTCCACGTTGATCGCCCTTGGTGAAGTTTGGGCGTGCCAGTTGGTTTGATCCTGTAACCAAAAAGAAACAAGAAATAGACGTTTTGGTTAGGATTAGATCCTACTCGGTTGGCTAAAGCAATTAATAAACATATAATTACTTTTCCAAAGCACGTTTAGACTAAGTGATTGGGATAGATCGGTAGTGTACCGAGACAGTATAAATCATTTAGATCCAAAAGTGTATTAGGATAAAAATTACATGCATTCATAACCCAGCCGACATCGCAGATCTAATGTAAATCGGCTAGTACTCCAATCTATAACTATCTATAAAGCAAGTAGTGTTTCTACCCAAAATTTTGTTCTGCCATGCTATTTTGCAGAAAAACCCTTGAGTTTTTCCAAAATTAACCCGCAGTTAGGGGTGGATACCGGCTCGGCTAGGCCGGCTCGGCTCGGCCGGCTCGGCTCAGCTCAGATCAGCTCGGCTCGGCTCAGTAGAGAGCCGAGCCAGGAGGCCGGCTCGGCTCGGCTTGGCTCGGCTCGTGAGCCAGCTCGAGTCAGCTCGTTTAGCTCGCAAGCCACTTTAATACAGTACAATTTATGTACAAACTACATTTCATTTTTTTAGTCTATTAAACATGCAAATGTACAATTGAAAAAAGTAAAAAAAGTGATATATTAAGTCCTTAATTAACGTAACAACACTTGTCCATCGACAATTATCCATGCAAATATAATGATGCAACTAGATTAGATATTATTACTATTATAATCTAAAGCATTAGATCCATATTGACCATCACAAAATCATAAAAATTATTGATTTATTGCCACATCAACAACAAAACAAGCAAAAGAATAGCAAAACAAGCAAAACATTAGGCCCTGCTTTGTATATTGCATCTGGCTCGTTGAGCTCACGAGCAGCTCGCGAGCTGACTCGAGCTGGCTCGTTATAGCTAACGAGCTAAACCCTTGGCGCAGCTCGTTAGCATTTCTCAATGAACCGAGCCGAGCCGAGCCAACCACGAGCCGAACGAGCTAGCGAGCCACGAGTATTTCGTCAGCCCTACCGGCAGTCCTAATGCTGAAAAGAAAGGGAGGGCTTGGATGAAAATAAGACCCCCTTCGCCCCTCCCTCCTTGCGCCCCTCCCTCCCGTCCCCATTTGCGTCGCGCCCCACGTCGCGCCTGCGCTTCTCCCTCCCATCGCTGCTCGGAGCTTCCGCGCCCCTCCATGCCGTCCCCATCCGTGTCGCGCCTCGACTTCACCCGTTGCAACGCACGGGCACAATTGCTAGTATGTTTTATAAAAAGATATCAATCTGAATCAAGTGCGACAAACCTAGATCAATCGGCTGTTGATATTACTCAACGGATTGATGCCAGCTTAGGGCATTTGATTAGATTGTGATCTTAGGGCACTCCCAATGCAGAAATCACTCGTAGTTTCTATACCTCGAAGACTGCACCACAAGAAACTATCATCTCCAATGCATAGCTTGTAATAGTAGTTTCTTAGAGAAAAATAAATCAATATATAACACAAAGCTAGTTGATCAGGTGTGGCATGTTTTCTTGTGGCATGGAGGCATGGAGAAGAGAAGCTTCAAGAACTCTCGTGCAGGAAGAAGAGAAGAACGCGTAGGGGCCGTGCGGTGGCGCGGCGGGCGTCGGGCGGGCGGCGGCGGCGACGCGGCGGCGTGGGGGCCGGACGGCGGGCGGCCGCGGCGTGGGGCCGGACGACGGCGGCCGCGACATGGGGGCCGGACGGCGGCGGCGCGCGCGCGGGCGGCGCGGCGGCGGCGGGCGTCGGGCGGCGGCGGGGCGCTAGGCGGGCGATGGGCGGCGGGGCGCCGGGCTGAGCGGCGGCGGGTGCGGCACGGGGCCAAGTGGCGCCGGACGCTACAATAGATCGGAAGAAACCATGCTGGTCTCTCCAACGCTGTTTCGTGCACTTTGGGACTAGCGAGGACTCGGTTTCTAACTTAGAAACGAAGTCTTCTTTTCCTCCTCTCTCTTTAATAATTATGGTGCCACATCAACAAAGTACATTAAATAGAGAGGGTAATAAATGAAGATAGAAACCACCTAGAGTCTGGGTTGGGAGTGCCCTTAATATAAAAGGTAGTTTTAATACATCTAATAGCAATTAATACTAAAAAGATGATTAAAACAGGTAAGGCTGGCTGAAACCTCAGCACTGTCTCTAATGGAAAACATTATGCCGAACAGATCTACATACCTCTAAAAGCAACTTAACAGGTCGATTTGATGCAACATTAAGTACAAAAAGAAATACTAGATCTGTATAAGCTAATGAGAACCCCTTGAGACAGTGGACACGCCATATAATCTAAATCCACCTCTAGATCTAGCTCTATCGGTTGCTGTCTTCAGAGAGAAATCAGCCGATGGCGAGATAGATCTAGACATTGTTCTAGATTATATGCCACATATGATAATCTAAGCAGTTTATAACATCGAAATCAGAGTATCATTACGATGAAAGCACTAACCCCGACGATACAAGCCACTTGTAACAAGGAATTACCTCATCCGAAGATCGAAGGCGATGCAGCCCGAGCAAGAGCAAGGACTTGTCGAGAAAAAGTAAAACGAAAAGGTTGGCTATGCGCCAAAGGTGTATTGATTGTGTGATGTATATCTACAAAGAGTCCTTGGGTCTTATTTATACCCGGTTACAAAAGTGTCCGTGTAGATCATAGTTTCTACTCTATCCACTATTTACAGTACGACAAAATCTCGGGACGAAGTCCCATGCCGCGTTACAAAAGGAATATCTATACAACTTCCTATTTTACAGATACAATTACCGTTACAGGACCTTATCCATAGATGGCAATATCTTTAACAAACTCTTGGGAACCGAATCCAATATCTATCTTTAAGCTTCCTTATCGGGACAAGTTCCTTCTTCATCTCCTAATCAGAATCGGCTATCGACTGTTCTTGTCCGCCTCGGTCTTAGCCGACTGGCTTCCCAGCCGATTTGAACTTAGCCGATGCGGCCTCTGTTTCTCCGCAGACTATGTTCCCGATCTGATTCCGCTTCAATCTATACTTCAAACCCAGGGATTTGATTACCAAATTTGGTCATTAATAATAGGTAACTGTCAGTCATCTCCTTTCAATAATGAATATTACCGACGCCAAAAAATCACTAGGATTTAAGCTGTAACACCAATCAAGCTTGAGCATACCTCAAACTTAGTTATAGGAATTGACTTAGTTAACATATCAGCGGGATTATCATGAGTGCTGATTTTGCAGACTTTAACATCACCTTGAGCATTGACATCTCGAATATAGTGATATCTCACATCAATATGCTTTATTCTTTCATGGAACATTTGATCTTTTGTAAGGCAAATAGCACTCTGACTATCACAAAATATAGGAATGCAAGAAGTAATCCCGCAAAGCTCAGCATACAAACCTCTTAACCAAGTAGCTTCTTTACATGCTTCAGAAATAACCATATATTCAGCTTCAGTAGTAGACAATGCCATAGTAGCTTGCAAACTTGCTTTCCAGCTAACAGCACAACCACCAATGGTAAAGACATAACCTGCAAGAGATCTCCTTTTATCCAAATCACCAGCATAATCAGAGTCAACATAACCAACAAGTCCTTCTCCTGATTTTTCAAACTGTAAACAAGCACTAGAAGTACCACGTAGATATATGAAAATCCACTGAACAGCTTTCCAATGATCTTTACCAGGATTAGCCATGTATCTACTAACGACACTTAATGCATGAGATAAATCAGGACGTGTGCAGACCATAGCATATATTAGTGAACCAATTGCCCTGGAGTATGGAATTCTAGACATATAATCAATATCATCACTTGACTCTGAGCATAAAGCTGAAGATAATTGAAAATGTGAAGCTAGAGGATTACTCACAGGCTTTGCATTATGCATATTGAAACGATGTAGGACCTTTTCAATATAACCTCGTTGACTGAGGTATAATTTACCAGATTTTTTATCTCTGATAATTTTTATACCAAGAATTTTCTTAGTTGGTCCTAGGTCTTTCATCTCAAATTCATCACTCAACTGTGCTTTTAACTTAGCCGCTTCTGACTTATCTTTTGCAGCAATTAACATGTCATCCACATAGAGCAAAAGAAAGATAAACGAGCTACCAATTGGCTTCAAATAAACACAGCTATCATAACCTTACCGCTTAAAGCCATGAGAGAGCATAAAAGAATCAAATCTTTTGTACCATTGCCTAGGAGATTGTTTTAGGCCATAAAGAGATTTCTTTAAGTTCCATACTAAATGCTCTTTTCCAGGAAAAATAAAACCTTCAGGCTGGTCCATGTAAATGTCTTCTTCTAATTTCCCATGTAAAAAAGCTATTTTAACATCTAATTGCTCAAGTTCATAATCATGCATAGCAACAATGCTGAGTAGACTGTGAATTGAGCTATGCTTTACAACAGGGGAAAAGATATCATTATAATCAATACCTGGAATTTGGCTCTAACCTTGCCTTATATCTTGATGATTCATTGGGGCTAATGGTTTCTTTTCTTTTGAAAATCCATTTACAATGGACAGTCTTTTTCTCTTTAGGAAATTTTTGCTAAATCCCAAGTACCATTCCTTTTAAGTGACTCCATCTCATCTTGCATCGCAGTCATCCAATTCTTGTGATCAGCAGAAATAATAGCCTCAGAATAGTTAGAAGGTTCTGCATTACCTTTAATTTTTTCTACAACATTCAAGGCGTAAGAAACAACATAACATTCTTCAATGAATATTTTAGGTGGATTGATTGTTCTTCGAGGTCTGTAAATGGCAATAGATTGTTGTGGGGGCTGAACAAAAGGAGAAGAATCATCAACAATTGGTGCATCTTGAACATCAATATTTGGTGTATCTTCTACATCGACAAGGTGCTCCACTTGCACACTTGTTTTCTCTTGTGCCTCAATGGAAACAGCAGGAGGAGGATTATCATAGAACATGACAGATTCATTAAAGATGATATTCCTACTGATAATGACCTTTGAAGTCTGAGGATTCCATAATTTATAACCTTTAACACTAGATTTATATCCAAGTGTTAATGACCAAATTGGTGAGCCAAATCCCCGGGTTTGAAGTTACAATCAAAGCAGAATTGGAGTGTGTGATTCTTGGAAAGAGAGTGCGCATCGGCTAAGTATGAATCGGCTAAGGAGTCAATCGGCTGAGACCAAGTCGGATGAGGATATCCGGCATAGCCGATTCCGATTGGGACAACAAATGTGACCAATTTCGGTGCGAAAGCGTGGAGATTATTATTGGATTCAGTTTCGGTGCTTCAGAGCTATTGTCATCTATGGATAAAGTCCTAAAAAGGCAATTGTATCTTTAAATTAGGATATTTTGTATAGTTTCCTTGTAGATCACAGCAGGGGACCCTGTCTCAGATATTTGTCGTATTTTAAATAGTAGTTAAAGATAAGAGTCGTGTCCTACATGGACTGTTTGTAATTGGGTCTAAATATGACCCGAGACTATGTAATTTAGGAATCAATCACACAATCAATACTACTTCGGTGCATCGCCACCTTTTCCTTTAACAGTTTTTCGATGAGTTTCTGCTTCTAGTTGGGCTACTTCGTTTGATCTCCAGCGAAAAGGTAATTCTTGTCACAACGGTTTGCGTTGTCGAGATTAGTGCTTCCATCGTCATGATACTCTAATCTTGTCTTCGTAATCTGCATAGTTATCATATATGCTATATAATGTAGATCGATATCGTAGTCTAAACCCTAATCGGCTAGCATCAATTGCTAGATGATAGTCGATAGGTTTAGATTTTAATGTTAATCTAGATTATATAGTATATCTACCATCTTGAAAGGTGTTCATAGACTTGTACAGATCCTATGCTTCTTTTGGTACTTAATGTTGCATCGGTTACGTTCGATCTATTAAGTCGCTTTTAGAATCATAACAGATCTATCTGGTTTTATGATTATTACTAGAGATAGTATCGAAGTTTCAGCTGATCTTATCTACTTTAACTATCTTGTATGTTTATATTTACTTGATATGTTGAAGCTGCCCTTTATATTAAGATATATCTATAATTAAATATATTAAGCTTGTAATCGATCTACTACGTTATCTTAGTATATGATTGGTCCCTGTTTAATATATTTGGCTGGCAGTGATATCTTAGTATAAAGCGTATTGGAGTACTAGCCGATACATGTTAGATTAATCTCTTTGGCTATGCTGTTAATAAGTTTAATCCTTGCCTTACAGTATATTTAGATCTAAGTGATTTATACTATCTCGGTATGCTACCGATCTATCCCAATCACTTGGTTTAAATATGCTTTAAGACTTGGATTGAATTCTGTTAACATGTGTAGCCGATCGAA
Organism: Oryza australiensis; assembly: GCA_019925245.2. Taxonomy (NCBI): domain Eukaryota; kingdom Viridiplantae; phylum Streptophyta; class Magnoliopsida; order Poales; family Poaceae; genus Oryza; species Oryza australiensis. The sequence continues at coordinate 841,172 of JAIFGZ020000486.1, read as the reverse complement.
CAAATCTAATCGTTGCCGATTAAGTGTTCACTGCATCGGTTTAACCCTAGACGATATGTCATCGGCCACCAACCGATCGACTATCGTTGGCAAATTAATACTTTCTATTTGTTTCTTGTTGATTGCAGGATCAAATCAACTAGCACGCCTACGAACCATGAAACAATAATTTGGACCTGCATTAGAGTTAAGCAGATCTCTCTGGCCAGTGCGTGGGAAATTTTCTCATCAACACGCTTTTGGCACGCTTGGTGGGACCCAAATCACAAGACAGACGCCATGGTAGATATCAAGACCTCCAATGTTGATCCGGAAAACATCATTCTGATCACCATGGATAAGTTGACGCCAGAGCAAAAGGCCGAGCTTGAGGAGATGATGAACAAACTGTAGAGTCAGTATCTACACTCTTTTACACAAACTCGGTCTGGTACGGTCGTCCAGAGGTACAAGGTCAAATTGCCAGCCGATGACGACCTCGAATCCAACTCTGACAAAAGCAAAAAGCCTCAGAAAATCAAGCAGGAGGAAGCCCCAGAGCTTAACAATTTGCAAGAAAGAATTGATTATGCCGTCCACCATGCTTTGATCAACTAATCTGGAATTCTGGTCAATAATCTTAATAACATAATCAGCACAGTTGTCGATTCCAAGATTGCCGAGCATCAAGCCAGGGGCCTAATCTTCCTCCCTGATGGGAAATTTTCTCAGTACAGGACCTTGGCAACAGATGGACTGCCGACTATCTCAGGCCTTCCTCCACCTCAGCCGACGGTTCCAACGTCAACCCCTCTGAAGCCAGTCATACCACCGTCGGCACAGAAGCAATCAGAATTTACTTCCATATTGATATCCAGGCAGCAATCTCAGCAGGTGGGACATGAGGTTCCTCAGATCACTCAAGAGCAGGTTGCTGCCATGTTCAATGCGAATCGGTCACCTCCATAGCCGATTCCGAAGGTGCCGATAAGCTCTTTCCCGCCAAACTTCGTACAACATCCTATCGGCTCATAGCCTCTTCAGGATCAACAGCCACCCATAGTGCACCAATCTCCCCAGCATTATCCAGGAGGCAACTTTAATTAGCACTATCAGCCTTATTCGCCTCGGATGTAGTATTGGCAAGGACTAATCCAGTTTGATCAATACGAGTCGATGCAGCAACAAGCATAGAAGGTGCTTCAACAAAACAAGCCTTGAATAGACCTAATAGCCGACGTGATGAGAGAGCAATTCGGCCTCAAGCCCAAGGACACAGGCAACATGTATCGGTATCCCTATCCTGAGTACTTTGAAAGGGTTCCATTGCCTAACCGGTATAAGGTGCTAGATTTTCCAAGTTCTTAGGGCAGGACAATGTTTCTACCCATGAGCATGTTAGCCGATTTTTAGCTCAGTACGGAGAGGCATCGGCTACAGACGCCCTGAGAGTTAGGCTTTTTCCCCTCTTACTCTCTGGATCGGCCTTTACTTGGTTTTCTTCGCTACCATTCAATTCTGTATAGAGTTGGGCTGATTTGGAGAAGCAATTTTATTGGTATTTCTACACTGGCATCCATGAGATGAAGCTGTCCGATTTAACATCCATCAGGCAGAAGCATGACGAATTGGTCTAGGACTACATCCAGAGATTTAGAAACATGAGGAACCGATGCTACACTTGGTGCTATCCGATAACAAGCTAGCAGATCTTGCCTTCCAGGGTTTGCTAACACCCATCTGGGAGAGATTTTCGGCTCAAGATTTTGAAAGCTTAGCACACTTGGCGGAGAAGATCACTACCATGATCAACATTTTCAAGAGGCCAAGAAAGCTTTTAAAAAGGTTGGCCATGTCGCCTACACTTCCGACTCCGATTCAACAGATAGAGAGATGTCGCACCCCGAGTTTTGCCCCTAAATCGTTTAAATAATTTACCCTGAAATAATCGAAATTTCTAGAATTAATCTGAAGCCAACAAGTAATTTAAAATGCAATTAATAAAGGGAAATGGCATGGTAGGATTTTTCTTAAATTTTACATGTCAAAATACACTAACGAGGATTTTAACAGAATTTTCGAGCAATCGGAACTATTTTTAATGAATTAAATAAGCAATCTGCAATTAAATTAAGTCGTAAAATCTTTTTTTCTGATTTTCCTATTCACCCCATACTTTTCCCGCCCATTTCCTACCCGAGCCAATGGCCCAGCTCCTTTCCCGCCGGCCCATTTCCTTTCCCCGGCCAAAGCCGCCCGGCCTCCCCTCTTCCTCCGGCCTTGGGCCATGCGGCCCAAGTGCCCGGCCGCCCGCGTGCCGAAGTCCAGGCCGCCTCCCTCGCGCCCGCGGCCACCGATAGGTGGGCCCCAGCTGTTGGGCCACCTTTCTCGTGGCCGGCCGGCCCAGCCGTTGCTGCCGCCATGTGCGCCGCCGTGCCCCGCCCAAACCGCGAGCGCCCATGCCACGTCGGGCCAATGCTGGGCCCGAGCGCGCGCCGCCGCACCCGACGTTGCCATTCCCGTGTGCTGCAACGGCCACCGCCGCCCCGAAAAGGTCGTCGCCGCCCCGAAATGGCCGTCGAATATCTCTCTCTCCCTCTCCGAATCAGTTGTGCCGGCGAGAGATTCGCGCTCATCCCGTGTGCAATCTGGTCACTTTCCGTCCCTATAAAATCCCCTCATGCGCCGTCGTGTTTCCCCTTTGTTTCATGTTCAATCTAGCCCCAAAATCACTGCTCACCGCCGTCGGCCGCCGCCTCCTTCCCCGTCTCCGGTGAGCCCCACCGCCCCTCTTCCTTTCGGTTTCCCGCATTGTGCCGCCGCTCCCGTGTCATCCCACGCCGCTCCACAGCCTTGGCATTCTCCCCGCGCCGGTTCCGTGCTCCACGCCGCCCACCGCCGTCGTTTCTCGCGTCGTCGGAGCCCGGCCGCCGCCGCGAGGCAATGGCCGGCGAGCCAAAGCTCGGCCGCCACCACGCCCGAAAACCCTAACCCTAACCCTAGCGCGCCCGCAGCCGTCTGATCGCTCGGATCGGGCGTATCCGAGCAGCTCGATCCCGCGCGCACGCCCTGCCGTCCAATCCGGCTGCCATCCCTCCAATGGCCGTCGTGTGGCGACAAGCCGCCGCCGCCGCCGACTGCGTCGGCCCGCCGCCGTGTCGGCAACCTTTGCGCCGCCGCGGCGTGCGTCGACGCATGACATCATGATGACGTCAGCCCTAGCCACCCGCGCGCGTTGACATCATCCCGGGACTTAATTACACAATAATTAATTTTTTTAGTTTTCTGTTTAGTTGAAAAATCGTAATTAAACTTCTAAAATTCATATCTTTTAACTCCGAGCTCCGTTTTAGTCCATTCAAATTTCATTAAATCCAGAAAAATATCAAGAATCCCTTAAAAATAGTTTCTTGTGCTATTTTAGTAGACTTTTAGCATGTTTTGTTGAAGTGCTTTGTTTGTCGTGTAGATTCCGATAGTTCCGGCGAGCCCGTCTACCTCGAAGTAGTCGCCGAGGTTCCCCAGTCTCCAGAGCAAGGCAAGTCATACTTTAACTACAATTTCAAATAGAGTAAATTTCATCTTGGCCACTTCTTTTTCCTAAGTTTCACCATGAAGAAGAGTGCAATCCTAATATTTTCACTTAACATCATGTATTGTTGTCTTGAGTTGCACCTTGCACCGGGTTAAATGATTTTGGATGGCCGATTCATGCGAACACACGTACGTTGGCTCGCCACTCAAGAAGTTGGCCATGATCTTGCCGCCTCTCCGCACGCGATGACGTGAGTACTGCTTCAAGCCCCCAACACGCTCCAATTATCACGTTGTTGTTAACGACCAAATTTGGTAAGCCGGCCATCGGATTTGGAACTAAAGTCGAAGAGGATTTGGAGGAGATCGTGGTTCTCGAAGACAGAGTGTGCATCGGCTAAGATCGAATCGGCTAAGGTGTTCATCGGCTAAAACCGAGTCGGACAAGGAAAGCCGATGTAGCCGATTCTGATAAGGACAACCGATGTAGCCAATCCCGGTAAAAGTGCCTTGGAATCGTCATCAGATTCGTTTGAAGTGCTTTATGAGGATTGCCATACATGGATAGAGTCCAAAAAAAGGCAATTGTATCTATTAATTAGGTTGTTTTAAATAATTTCCTTATAGATTGTACCGGTAAGAGTCCACCTAGGGGACTTATCCGTAATTTGAATTGTAATAGAGATAAGAATTGTGTCCGACAAGGACATATCATCTATCTGGGTATAAATATGACCCAAGACCTTGTAAACAAATCTATCAATCAGTTCAATGCAACTTTGGTGCATCGCCACCTTTTTCCTTTTAATTACTTCGATGAGTTCTTGCTCTCGAGTTGGGCTGCATCGGGTTCGATCTTCGACGAGAGGTAAAGCTTGTTATGGCGGCTTGCACTGTCGAGATTAGTGCTTTCATATTTATGACACTCTAATCATGTTTACGTAAATCGTCGAGTTATCATATATGCTATATAATTTAGATCGATATTAATTGGCTAGCATCTGTTATTAGACAACAATCGATAGGGTTATATATCAACGTCGACTTAGATTATATAGTGTATCCACCATCTCGAAAGGTTTTCATCAACTTGTTTAGATATTATGCTTCTTTTTGGGCTTAGTGCTGCATCAGTTGAGTCTGACTGCAAAGTTTTATCTAGAATCATAATATATATTCTCTCTCATGATTGCTATTAGAGATAGTATCGAGGTTTCAGCCAATCTTACCTATTTTAGCTATCTTGTTTCTCATATGTTTACTTGATATGCTAAATATGCCCTTTATATTAAGATCTCACTATGATAAAATATATTAAGCTTGTTATCGATCTGTTAGTTTATCTTAACACTTGATCGATTCTTGTTTAATCTATTTAATCTATATTGATATCTTAGTATACAGCGGTATCGAAGTACTAGCCGATACATGTTAGGTTTATGACATCGGCTATGCTATAAATACATATATCTTTGTTTTAAAGTACTTTAGACATAAGTGATTTATACTGTCTCGACACGCTGCCGATCTATCCCAATCACTTAGTTTGAACGTATTTTGAGACTTAGATTATATATTATGGATATCTACAGCCGATCGATTAGATCTAATTTTTCCTTTGCCGATTCAGTATATATTGCATTGGCTCAATATTAAACGATATGTCATCGGCCATTAGCCGATCGACTATCATATACGAACTAACTCTATTTTCTTTCTTTGTTTCTTGTTGGTTGCAGGATCAAACCAACTGGCACGTCCTACGAACCTTAAAAGCAAGATTTGGATCTGTAGTAGAGTTAAATAGATCTCTCAGGCCAGTGCATGACATTTTTACTGTCAACACGCTTTTGGCACGCCTGGTGGGACACGTCGACACATCATGGTGGACATCAAGTCATTGGAAATTGACCCAGAGAACATCATCCACATCATCCCCGTCACCATGGACAAATTGACACTAGAACAGAAAGCTGAACTCGAAGAGATGATGAACAAACTGCAGAATCAGTTTTTGCACTCGTTTATCCAAACTCGCTCGGGCACGGTTGTTCAATGATACAAGGTAGTTTTGCCAAGCACTGATGAGCCCGAGTCAAATTCTGGCAAGGAAACCAAAACTCAGGATGTCAAGCAGGAAGAAGGCCCTACGGAGTTCAATAACCTACAAGACCGGATCGATTATGCCATGCATCATGCGTTGATCAACCAATCGGGGATCCTTATTAACACCTTAAACATCATGATCAATTCTGTGGTTGATAGTCGGATTGCTGAGCATCAAGCCAAGGGGCCGATATTTCGTCCTAAAGGCAATTTTTCACCATATAGGACTTTGGTTACTAATAAACAACAGCCTGCTTCGGGTATGGTCCCAGAACAGCCGATGGTATCAGCATCGGCTCCTGCAAAGCCCATTGTATCATCATCGACACAGAAGCAACCAGAGCTTAATCCTTTTCTTTTGGTCAAACAGCAACCTCAGCATATCGGATACAACATCCCTCAGGTTTCCCAAGCCAAGTCGTTGTAGGATCGAATGCCCAATGAAAAGCCAACCAGAGGAGGGGTGAATGGTTGATTACCCCAAAAACAAAGTTTTAGCGGAAATTAAACTTTACCTCTGTTTTACGGCCGGTCGACCGCAGGTGCTTTGCTCGGACGCCGAACTGGCCTCGACCACCAAGTAAACTCCGGTCTGACCGCCCTAGCTGATCACCTCAACCGATTGAGCGAAGTAGCCGATGCCGATGAAGACCAATGCCCGCTGGTCTGACCGCCAATGTATTCGCGGTCTAACCGGGAAGAAGGCGCGGTCTGACCGGTTAGCAGATCCGAAAAATGCCGCCGCATCGAAGAAAAAGTAGACACAAAGAACTATTAAGAAAATTGATCTTTATTGAAACTCTCTGTGTTTACAAAGTGCGAACAAAGCACTCCTCACAAAATCTCAATCTAAACTTGAAACCCTAACTTGAGAAACTCTAAAACTTGAACTCAAAAGCGATACTGAGAAGCCACGCCTCCCCTCACTATTTATACACAAAATCCGCAGCCAAGAGCCACGAATCCAACTCATACAAGAAGTCCTAATCCACTAGGAAACCTTCCCGTACAAGAAACAAACTATACATAAACCAACCTTAACAATCTCGGTTTTCCTAAAACCGAAATTCCGCTTTCCATACGCAACAATATCTCCATTGTATGCCATATGGAAACTTTCCAATCATGTGCACTAATCTCTACCCTTCAGCATCCCGCATGATCCCCATCTCGAACGTCACCGCAGTGCCGCCGCGTCGACCGCCGAAACACCTCCCGGGTCCGACGGCCGCGAGAACACGCCCGTCGATCCAGGTGCCGTGGCACTGACGAACACTGTTCATCGTCAGTAAATTCAACTCTTTCAAAATCAAAACACTCAAATCAATAAATCCCAAATAACCAATTGTTCATCATCCAAAGAAAAATCAAACACACACTTTGATTTTACAATCTCCCCCTTGATGAACACATTGGCAAACAAAATAAAAGAGTTGTTTTGGTGTTTGAAAAGTTAAAAAAATAGTAAAAAGCATTTGAACGCTCAAAAATCAAAGAAAATTTCTCCCCTTTTTAAAAGAAAGAAAATCCTTTGACCCAAAAAAATTGCACCTTGCACTTTTTTTGGCACTTTGTATGCAAATGTCTTGCACTTTTTGCACAAATGTCTTGCACTTTTTTCACTTTGTATGCAAATGTTCTCCCATGCAAATGTTTTCTCCCAAACAACATTATGTTCTCCCCCTTTTGACAATGAACTCATCAAGCATAGGAATTATGTTTATTTGATTGTCAAGAGCTTAGCACCATACAAAAAGCAAGTCAAGTCATGTGTTGCAATAATAAGAAGATAAATTTATCAATTAGATAGCAAATATGCATTAAAGTATAATCATGAATCAAATATTTTATAATTAAGAGCAATAACATAATAAAAATTCATGAATGTCAATGATTTATAATGCAACATCTTTACAAGCACATAGGTTGAAAGATAAACCCAAATATATATACCTATTGCAATCTTTATTCTTTCTCAAATATACCTTTTTGCACATATAATTCAAGAGAAAAACTTTTTCATATTGATTTGAGCCATATTTGTTGCTCCTTTTTTTCTCTCAATTATTCCGAGTACGTCCTTGTCGTCAAGACTGTTTCCAAGGATTCGGTACTCATTATTTTTGCTCACATCGAATACGTCTTTGTCGTCAAGACTGTTTCCAAGGATTCGGTATTTATTTTTTTCTCTCATAGATAATATTTTATTCTCTTTTCACAATGAGCAATTTTAAGTAATTTGAGGAATATTAAAGCAAAATAATATATATATAAGAATTTAAAATCCAACACATGTACGAGTATCAACATTGCATATTTCTTTAATTCCAGTATTGCTTTAAAGTGTCATGCATTATTTCTCTTAAACATAAAATCTAGATCACATAAAAATACTAGAATACATATAAGCTATGCTAGTGGCAAATAAATCTTCATAACATTGCTAGCATGCACATGATCAACAATATATATGGATAAAGCTCTCTTTTTAATTTAGTTCAATCATGTAGCTTGATAAATCAAAGAGCACAAAAACTCCCCCTCAAAACATGCCAAAAGGATGAATGATTCCCAATTCCCTCGAAGAAAAGCAAAGCGAAAAGAATCCAATGGTTTTGTAAAGATATCAGCAAGTTGCAATTTTGTATCCAAAAATTTTAATTCAACATCTTTCTTCTCAACATGATCTCGCAAGAAGTGAAAACGAATATCAATGTGTTTGGTGCGTGAGTGTTGAACAGGATTCTTAGCAATGTTAATGGCACTTGTATTATCACAATAAAGAGGCACATTTTCAAAAACAAGTCCATAATCTTTTAAAGTAGAAATCAGCCAAAGAATCTGTGAACAACAACTAGCGGTAGCAACATATTCAGATTCAACAAGTGGATTGAGCTACACTAGACTGTTTCCTAGAAGACCATGCAATCAATGAAGTTCCAAGAAAATGACATGTTCCACTAGTACTTTTCTATCAATTCTACAACCCGCAAAATCAGCATCCGAATAACCACTTAAGCAAAGAGAAGATGAAGTTGAATACCAAATACCAAACTCAAGTGTATGACTCAAATACCTCATGATGCGTTTGACCGCTTGACGATGAGAAGCACGTGGAGAAGCTTGAAAGCGCGCACACAAACACACAGCAAATTGTATGTCTGGTCTAGAAGCAGTTAGATACAATAAAGATCCAATCATGCTTCTATACTCCTTTTGATCCACACTTCACCATCTTCATCGGGATCAAGAACAGCAGTAGATCCAATGGGTGTAGAGATTGGCTTGCAACTCTCCATCTTGAACCTGCGCAAAAGATCTTTGGTGTACTTTGTTTGATAAATGAACGTACCTTGAGGTGTTTGCTTGATTTGTAAACCCAAGAAGTACGACAGCTCACCCATCATACTCATCTCAAACTCCCTATGCATAGTCTCAGCAAATTCGACAACCAAAGAGTGAGTCGAACAACCAAAGATGATATCATCAACATATATCTCGAATGAAAAGTTGATTTTCACCATGCTTAAGAACAAAAGCGTTTTATCAATTTTTCCCATTTAAAAATTTTTCAAGCAAAAAGTTCTTAAGTTTGTCATACCAAGCTCTAGGTGCTTGTTTCAAACCATATAAAGCTTTTGAAAGTTTAAAAACATGGTTGGGAAAATCAGGATTTTCAAAACCCGGTGGTTGTTTAACATAAACTTCCTCCTGAATAAAGCCATTTAAAAAGCACTTTTAACATCCATTTGAAACAATTTAAAACCTTTAGAAGCAGCAAAAGCTAGCAAAAGCCTAATTGCCTCAATCCTAGCAACAGGAGCAAAAGTTTCATCAAAATCCAAACCCTCCACCTAAGTATAACCTTGAGCAACTAGTCTAGCCTTATTGCGAACAATCAAACCATCCTCATTTTGTTTATTTTTAAAAACCCACTTGGTTCCAATAACATTATGTCCAGAAGGAGGTTCAACTAAAGACCAAACTTTATTTCTTTCAAAATTTTCAAGTTCTTCATGCATGGCGTTAATCCACGATTCATCAGTTAATGCATGAGTAACATCTTTGGGTTCAAAAGAAGCAACAAAAGCAGAATTCGCAAAGTCATGCGCGGTTACCTTAGATCTCGTTGTTCGCTCATTTAGATTACCTATTATTTGTACTGGCAGATGTCGTCGCTGAATGTGCAAGGGTGCAGTGATCTCAGAAGTTGATTCACGTTCTGGTTCAGCACTGGTCGTGGTCCCCGAAGAATCTTCTTGATTGGAATCGACAGAGTCTGAAGAGGTTGGCCCCTGTCGGTCTGACCGGGTCTCTGGTCGGTCTGACCGGGCAGCCTCCTCCGGTCTTACCGACGGCACCTGGCCGGTCTGACCGGGCAGGTCGACCTCATCGTCATCGTCGTCGCTTTCGTCTTCAAAGATTAGACCAAACTCCCCCTTATCCTGTGGCTGTGTACCTGAAAAATCTGGTCTAGTACGGACTAGCCTCATCAAAAGTGACTTCGCAAGTCTCGATAATTTTGTTAGTCTCCAAAAGAAGTACACGATAGCCACAAGTGTGTGTGGGATAACCAAGAAATAAACCATCAATTGAACGTGATTCAAAACTTATCCAAATTTCCAGATTTTAACACAAAGCACTTGCAACCAAAAACACGCAAATGTGAAACTTTAGGCCGACGACCAAAACGAAGCTCATAAGGAGTTTTGCCAAGTTTAGAACGCAAGAAAATGCGATTAGAAACATAGCAAGCAAGTGTTAATAGCTTCGGCCCAAAATTTTCTAGGTGTGTGATATTCATCTAGCATTGTCCTAGCCATTTCAACCAAAGAACGATTTTTTCTTTCGACAACACCATTTTGTTGAGGAACACGTGGAGAACAAAATTGATGTTCAATTCCTTTTTCAACACAGAAATGTTCAAAAGATGCATTTTTAAATTCACCACCATTATCACTTCTAATTGTTTTCAAAGAGTTGGGAATTTCACAATTCAAGCGAAGGAAAAGACTTCGAAAGTGTCCAAAGGCCTTGTCCTTAGTTGCCATAAAGAAAACCCAAGAATATCGAGAAAAATCGTCAACAATAACTAACACATACCACTTTCCTCCAACAGATTGCACTCTAGCTGGACCAACAGTGTCCATGTGTAAAAGCTGTCCCGGTGCATCCGTTATCACAGAAAGAATTGGTGTGTGAGAAGAAGCAACCATTTTACCATGACGACATGGTGCACAAACCAAATCAAGATCCTTTTTGAGTTTTGGCAAACCACGAACAAGATCCAACCCACTTAAACGAGTCAAATGATCAAATCCAACATGACCAAGTCTACGATGCCAGAACATCAAATCTTTGTTGAATTTTGCAACTAAACAAGTAACAATAGGAGAAACTGGGTTTTCAAAATCAGCTTTAAAACTCTCCCATAACGAGAAATGTTCAAAACAGAATCACCACAAGAGTCAAATATTTTACTTCCAGTTTTCTTGAAATGAACTTCAAAGTTTTCATCAACAATTTGTGAAACTGAAAGTAAATTGTATTTTAAATCTTCTACCAAAGCTACCTCTTTTAATTCGAACTTGTCACTTACCTTGACGGATCCTAGGTAGCAATAACAAGACTTGTTGAAGCATCCCCAAAGATTATCGATTCCGTCTCGGATGCCAACTTGAGGGAGGAGAACCACTTCTTATCACCGGTCATGTGTCGCGAACAACCGGAGTCCATGATCCACACGTTCTCCTTCCTCGCCACAAAAGCCTACAAAACAAAGGATGTCGAGGCCTCGCATCGGGTTAGTTAAAAGAAACTTAGGAATCCAGACTGAGACACACGACCGTAGATCCAATAGGCACAAAACCACGAGAAAAACAGTTTTGGAATTTTTAGAAAAATTCCTTCGGGGCGATCCGACCGCTGCGTGATGCTGCCGATCCGACCGGGCGCCATTGCCGGTCTGACCGAGGCAGAGCCGTCGGTCTGACCGGGTGCCAGGGCAGGTCTGACCGGTGGACCAGCTGCGGTCTGACCGGCCTTCCCGAGGGAAAACCAGATTTTTGCCACTTTGATTTTGCAAAATTAGTTTCTCTTTCCTTTTTCTGTTTTCGTGCTAATCTGAAACAAAAACCAACAAGATGACCATCTTTACCACAAAAAGAGCAAGAAAACTTTTCTTTAGTAACAGATGGATTTGAAGAATTAGGTTTAGTTTCTTTTAGATAAACAGAAAGAGATGGCAAATTTCCAGCAGACTTGAAAACTATTTTCATGGTGTTAGGTTTTGTCAAGATTTCACCGTTTTCAGTTATTCCTAAAACATTTGGAGGATTTTTAGTGAAATAATCATGAGCATCAAAACCTATTCCCTTATTGTCGCTACACACTTTTGATTTGTCCAAAATCATGTTAAGTTGTTTCTTACCATCGGAAAATTTTTGCAAAGAACTTTTCAAGTAAGAAACTTCTTTTCCAAGATTAACACAATTTTCACAATCAATTGAAACATCTTTGCCTTTGCGACATCTAGATCAAGAAGCTACCTCATCTTGTTTAACTATTTCTTTCATGTGCTTAACACGAGCTAAAGCATATTTTAGTTACAATTCATTAGTATCACAAGTTAAACAAGATTTAGAAGCTAAAACTTGAGAATTATTGACATCTCTAATTTTTGAAATTTCCAGCATTAAAACCTCACAATTTTTGCAATTATCATCATTGGGAATAAGAGATTTCAATCTAGCAATTTCAGCATTTAAAGATTCAATTACAAATTCTTGTTTTTTAAACATTTTCTCACATTTTTTATTCTTAGCACTTAAAACAAGAATTGCATCTTCAAGTGAGCTTACCTCATTTTCTTCATCTGAAGAATCTTCATCTCCATACGTCATGAGACAAACGCCGGAGATGTTCTTGCCCTTCTCCTCCTCACCGTCGAGTCTATGTCGCCGAGTGGCTCAAAAGCGGCATAGACTTGACTCAAGACCTTCTTGATCATCTCCTTGGAGCGCCTACCCTTGGGTTTGTCATCCTTTGTCTTCTCAGCGCTCTTGTCCTCCTTTTTGCTCCTCCCAAGCTTGGGGTAGTTGGAGCGGATGTGATCCAAGGCGCCGCATTCAAAGCAACGCATTGGTCCTCCTTTCTTCCTGAACCTAACTCTGTTCATAGCTCTGGAAAGCTTGTTAGTAGCAAGAGCCAAGTCCTCCTCAAATTGCTCGAGTTGTTCATCGGACATGGTGTTAATCAAAGCAAGAGCATTTGAAGATGATGAAGAAGCAACATCTGAAGAAGTCGAAGGAGAAATCAAAGCACTTGACTTAGAATCCGTTTTTCGAGAAAGAATATTCATCCCATGAGTTTTGAGTTTTGTATAAAGCGAATCCAAAGTCAAATTTGCCATGTTAACAGATTCTTGAATAGAAGTTACTTTCATCTCCCAAACAGACATATCAAGACCATTTAAAAAGTGGCGAGAAATCTCGGATCGTGGATAATTAGTGTCATAAAAAGAATCAACAGATCTAAGATTGCTCAAGATTTTATTAAACCTACAAGGATAGTCATCCAAAGCTTCAGCAGGTTTCATCTCAAATTTTATATATTCCTTTTTGAAAAGATCTCGACGAAGTTCTTTTATGTTTGTAGTTCCTTGATGAAAGTTTTTCAAAGCGTTCCAAATTTCATTAGCGGTTTGAAGATGAGAAACATGATCAAAATCAGAACGCGAAATTCCATTCAGCAAAATGTTGCGAGCTTTGCAATTGTTATTAAACTCGGTTTTCAAAGCATCAGTATTAATGGCATCAGGTATGATGTAGGGAAGCGCAACCTTTTGCCACACATCATAGTCTTGAGCCATGATGTAAGTGAAGGGTTACGCGGAAGCTACGCTAGCCGAAAACAAAAAATTTCTACCGCGCAAACCAGGAACACTTGCAAGTAAGGGCCGATAGATCGTTACCGATTGGAGTAGAGTGCAAAATAGCCAATCGGGCAATCCGATCCGAACAGTGTAGCCGATTCCGGAGACACCGATCCGGCCGATCAACGGCGCGCAACGTAGCAGCGCCTCTACCGGTATCCACACGTCCGGGGACAGAACGCCGAACACCCGTGTGCTAGCACGCGATGCAAGGCTAGGGTTTGGCTCGAAAGTAGGGAGGGTTTCCGTGGAGATTGATCTCGGCGACTTCTGTTGCACGCGATGCAATTGATATGCAGCAGCTCTCCACCCCTCCCTCCTTTATATAGAGTTGGCCGACTGGGATTAGTAGCCGCTCAGGACTCTATTTTGAATTGGATCTCATCCGTATCTCATATAGAGTTGGCCGCCCACACGTCGTAAGCCCATAGGACTCTATCCGATCGGATCCCTATCCGATCGAGCCGTATCCGAGTCCAACTCGAATGCCTGTTCTTATCCCCTTAAGCGTGCGACCACGTAGGTTCAGGTATACTCGGTTTCGGCTATAGTCTAACTTAGCCGATCGTCGGCTCGAGTCCAACTCAGCCGACATCACACGACGGCGCCTAGCGGCACATATTGACACCATAGTATACAAGAATATAATATCGGCTCTGAACCTGTAATGTGTACACAAATCCCTTTGCCTCACGATACCAATTAAGCTATAGGCAAGATGTGTGCCATCCCTTCAATAACTTAACCATTCACTCGAACCGTATTGGATTATCTGTCTATTGATTGACTCCTCAATCAACTTAGCATGGCCATGCATTTCCATAATCCATTACCTCGAGGGCCAGAGATATCTCTCCAAAGGAGGGGCAAATTCCATCTTGATCACTCACATCCCACTCCATGTTTCATAGCAAACCCGAAAACTACCTTTATAACTACCCAGTTACGGAATAGCGTTTTGTAGTCCCAAAGTAGGCTACTACACATGTTGGAATCCATGGTGATCTCCGGTTTAAGGACTTTGTACCAACACTACCTGAGACCAACTAATGGCACATTAATTCCTGTAGTGTCTCATGGTGGGTCTATCCAACAATGTGTTCTCCAACACATATGTCCATGTTTATTGATTTGGTATCACCATACCCATGATCTATGAGACATGATCATCAATCAATAAACATGCCGATCTTAGAATCATATTTGTTCCAACAATATGACATATGATCAGGGATCGTTTAGAAATAGATTCATACATATCGAGTCTTATAAATAAGTCACGTACTTATTGATCAATACAAGATGTCTATTTCATGGAACTGAATAACACTTTATTCATAAATACATAAACATTGACGTGATATCCAACATCTCCATGTTGCCTCTAGGGCATATCACTAACAGTAAGATTGCATCTTACTACACCAATACGCAAAATCGGTGCCATCAAAAACATGCGGTTTTGTTGAAAATTTATCCGACATGATGAAAGACTTTAGATCAAAGAAAATCCAAAGCAGAAAAACGTGGCTCTGATACCACTTGTAGGATCGAATGCCTAATGAAAAGCCAACCGAGGGGGTGAATGGTTGATTACCCCAAAAACAAAGTTTTAGCGGAAATTAAACTATACCTCTGTTTTCTGAAGCCGATCTGACCGCAGGTGCTTTGCCGGTCTGACCGAATTGTTCGACCGGTCTGACCGCCAAGTAAACTCCGGTCTGACCGCCCTAGCTGATCACCTCAACCGATTGAGCGAAGTAGCCGATGCCGATGAAGACCAATGTCCGCCGGTCTGACCGCCAATGTACTCGTGGTCTAACCGGGAAGAAGGCGCGGTCTGACCGCCGTATCGACTGCGGTCTGACCGGTTAGCAGATCCGAAAAACGCTGCCGCACTGAAGAAAAAGTAGACACAAAGAACTATTAAGAAAATTGATCTTTATTGAAACTCTCTGTGTTTACAAAGTGCGAACAAAGCACTCCTCACAAAATCTCAATCTAAACTTGAAACCCTAACTTGAGAAACTCTAAAACTTGAACTCAAAAGCGATACTGAGAAGCCACGCCTCCCCTCACTATTTATACACAAAATCCGTAGCCAAGAGCCACGAATCCAACTCATACAAGAAGTCCTAATCCACTAGGAAACCTTCCCGTACAAGAAACAAACTATACATAAACCAACCTTAACAATCTCGGTTTTCCTAAAACCGAAATTCCGCTTTCCATACGCAACAATATCTCCATTGTATGCCATATGGAAACTTTCCAATCATGTGCACTAATCTCTACCCTTCAGCATCCCGCATGATCCCCATCTCGAACGTCACCTTATCTCCAAGTTGACTCCGACTTGATCACCGGCAACACTTTCCCGAGGCGTAAAGAATACCGCACACAATTAAACAAAGAATACCATATCCGAGCACAAGCTATTCAAACTTGACTCATTGTTAGCATAAACAACCACACGTGCATAGGAACACGAAACTTTCATGTATGTATAAGGAAACAAACCGAAACCAAAACCGAAACAAAATCGGCAACCAGTCGGACTGGCTCGGCCGGTCTGACCGCAGGCAAATGCCCGATCTCGACCGCCGAAACACCTCCGGTCGGACCGGCGAACACGCCCGTCGGCCAGGGTGCAGCCGGCGGAACACTTGTTCATCGTCGAGAAAATTCAACTCTTTCAAAACCAAAACACTCAAATCAATAAATCCCAAATAACCAATTGTTCATCATCCAAAGAAGAATCAAACACACACTTTGATTTTACAGTCGTGGCTATGTTCAGAACAAACCATCGGTTGTTGAGCCGATTCCACGGGTACCGATAGGGCAGCAGACACCAATCCTACAGTAGCCTTAGCCCATTGGTTCTCAGTTTGTTCATGATCAGCAAGTCCATGGGGGTGCATCAGTCTTCCCAACATCACATGGGGGGCAATGTCAATTTCCAATATCAATCCCATTCACCTCAGGTGTAGTATCGGTAGGGGACACAACCTCAACCCTAATACCTGGCTCAAATCAACCAATTTGAACCGATACAGCAGCAACATCCTGCAGCGTTGGTGCCATCTCCCCACAAGGAAGATGGAAGGTGTGCGTCTCAGGACGCCACCGATCCACCAAAGCAGCTATCAGGGACCGGTCCGCATCCCACCGTCTGGCTTGGTCGTGCTCGTCGGCACGCGCCTCAACAAGTCTGCAAAGAGCGATCAGGCCAGACTCACGTAACCTGCATATCATACACATAGTGTAATATTAGTGTCAAGCATAATATTCTTGCAATAAATGAAAAGAGTTTGATCGTACCGCTGGACGTGTCGTGGATCGACACGCAACAACTCGCAAGACGGCCGTGGACGAAAGGTGGTCATCTGAGCACCCTGCACTGCCGACAAGTACGACCTGTGCACCCTGTCGACCTGTCTGCTGAAAAGCGCTGGTGTATCGTCCGCCATGCATGAATACATGAATAAATTAATAAGCAATTTATAAGAAAAAACAAAACAACATGAATACATGACATAAATGGTCCATTATATCTCAACATTACAAAAAAGTGCACGTCGTAATTCAAACTACCAAACACAACATATAAGTATCACAACACCAATATTACACGCACGACAGATGGCAACAACATGACAAATATTACAAATATCGGATCACCACTAGATTGAAAGGAGCAAACAAAATAATCAAGCCATTGCATCACCAGCGGACGACGTAGTCGCTGCACGAGCACGTCTAGGACGTGGTCGCCTCGTTGTTGTTGCTTCTCCAGATGGACGGCTACCATCGGAGGGCTGTCCGGAAAGTCCTGAACCTTCGACGGTTGAAGTTTCTGAATTCTTCGAACATTTTTTGTATGTATGTCCGCGCTCATCGCATTTGCTGCAAAGTAGGGTCCTTCCCCCGGCATCGGACTCGTCCATGTCGTTTCTGATGCGTCTCGACTGACGACGTCCCTTTTTCATCCTTAACTTCGACGGATCTGGAATGTAGAACACTTGTGGCCGCAGTGTTGTGTACGATCCAGATATCCCAAAACCATATATCTCCTCCTTCCACGTATGAAAAATTGATTCTTTCCTGTAGTATGGTGACACATAAATATCTGGAACTATGCCGCAGTCCCCAGCTACGGCAAGGACGTGTGAGCAAGGCAGATGTATAAGCTTCGGCTTCATACAGCTGCAGCTACGACCACCATCCGCATGAAGCACACATTCCTGCACAGCTTGAACACGGTTGATGCCGCGCCTTCTCCTGTCGACGCACATGATCTCGTACCGAAGAACTTGGGTTCCTTGGGGGATTACTCTGTGCTTCATAGCCTTTAGAATTTTGTCTTGCATATATTTCGTCACCACGTTGCCAAATACAATGTTGTTATCGACCATTAAAGGGAATATTTTCTTAAATCTATCCCTAAAATATGCCTGAGTGCCATGAAGGATAAATTCCACAATACCCACCAATGGAAGCCCCCTAACTCCTCGCATCACCCAGTTGTACACCTCGGCTAGGTTCGTTGTTATTATACCACTAGGGGCACCTCAGCAGAAGTCTTGGGCCGATATGATAGCCACCCATCCTCATCATGTACATGACCGTACTGTTAGAATGATTTTTGGCATGATAATCATAATGTCAAACAACAAACAAGGAAGATATTTAACATGCATGAGGGCATGCCCTTCCTCAAATGAAGCATGTACCGCCTGACATCCACTCAAAGGCCATGACCAAAATGGCAAAGTGCATACCCTAGACAGGACTCGACTATAATGATATCCTGCAAAGATCTTAATTATTCATGAGCCTTCATGGCTAGTCCGCAAGATACATGTGGGTAGCCTTGCACTTCACATCTCAAGCAATTGACATCACGTAAATACGGAGCATACGTAGCGGCGATACATCCTTAGGTTACATAATAACCGACTAACTACATATTAGAGTGACAGCAAAATAAGCAAAGAAATATAAGTCCTCAGTGTTCCCGTATATCCACCCCATAGGCAACATACTATATATGGGCTAGACCCTTACTTGGAAACTATCCTAAAAATCGGCATTGTCCTCATCATAAAACTCATCATAATCATCACCTCATTCAAGGGTCTAAATGCAATAACAATAATACAAATCAAGTGATAGTACATTAACATTAATATATTGGCATATCCAAACTAAAATACATGCAAGCTGAAATGAAAAAGGGCTATTTATGGTCTTATTTTTAGCATAAAGTAAATTTTATTTCACAATATTTTGCAATGGTAGTTTCCAAAACCTCTGACAGCCTCTTTAGTCCCGGTTTATAGTACCAACCGGGACTAAAGATCTCATTTTATCCTGGTTGATGTTACGAACCGGGACTAAAAATCATTTAAATTTTTAGTACCAGTTGTAACACCAACCTAACAAAAGTAAATATGATTATTTTTTAACTGAACCTAATAAAAATATACAAATTTTGCTACATGATTCAAATGGCCTAAAATTAATTTGAGAGGATACATGATTTCAAAGAGTGTGGTGTTGTGTGGAGGTGGATGATTGAAGATAGAAGGAAGCTTTAATTTAATCATTACATTGTAATTATATATCATCATATTGTTATTAACTAATGATTCTCAATATATAAAATCTTTTGTAAAATTATTTTGGTGAAAATATACAAATCAAAGGGATTACTATATATTGATAAGAACATTCAAACCCTGGCCGTCACGTCTAGTTTATGCGCGTGTAACAAGTTTTACGCGCATTGTTCCCGTTTTGTCCTCTAACTCGGAGTCGGTTTTTAAAACGACCATAACTTTCGCATACATACTCCGATCGAGAGGTTCCATATATGAAATTTGACCAAAAAAATTTCGGATGCCTTCGTCCACCGCTTCGCCACGTTCGGCGATTTTATTTTCCCCAAAAATGTCTCAGAAGGTTGCCTTTTCGAGCCCGAAAGTTTTTTTTCCGATTCTGAGCACGTCTTCTGAATTTTTCACAGGCCACGTCTTTTGCTTGTTTATGCTCAAATTTGATTTTCTGTGCTTACCTCTCGTGTGTTCCTAAGTCCATAAAAATATAAAAAAATAAAACAAAAAAGTCGAATTTTTCCAAAAAAACAACAACTTCACATGAATATGAAAAATAGAGAGGGGCAAAAGAGGAACAGTATCTAGAAGAGCACATTAATGTCTAGGATTATCTATGTTTGATTAAATTTTAATATTATTGTTTTAAACCTATATTTAATGAATTTAATTTGACCCTATTTACTAATTATTTAATTGTTAACCCTAGACGGGACCAAATAAATTTGAAAAAATAGCGGAAAATTATCTTTAGTCCCTAAAGATGAATTAGAAATAGCGAGAAATTATCTTTAGTTCTAGTTGGTACCACCAATCGGGACTAAAGATGAATTGAAAATAGCGGAAAATTATCTTTAGTCCTGGTTCGTGACACCAACCGGGACTAAAAATTCAGGGCTATATTTATCCCCGGCGCGCATTGTCTGCTCCACCGATCCAACACTTAGCACATTTTTCAGATCTCTCTCCCTCTCCCTCTTCCTCTTCTTCTTCCTCTTCCTCTTCCTCTCCCTCTTCCTCTCCCTCTCCCTCTTCCTCTCCCCTTGATAAGCAAGGGGAGGAGATGGCGGCGGCGGGGGAGGAGGTGGCGGCAGCGGGGCACCATCTTCTCACCGGCGGTGAGTGGGACAAAGGCGGCAGCGGCGAGCGGGAGTCGACGGCAGCGACGAGCGAGAGCTGGCAGCGACGAGCGAGAGCCGGTGGCAATGACGAGCGAAAAATACTTGTTGCTGTTTTATTTTGTTGTATATATAGTGTGTACAATTTTGTGGATAAATTTGTAGACAATTTATTGTATATATGTGTGAATTTTGTTGTATTCGATCGTTAAAAAAATAACTTCGATGTTGTTTGCATATATATGTATGTGATGTGTTATATATATATGTGCGTTATGTATTTACACATATATATGCATATTTGCATATATATGTATATATATACGTGTGTTTAAACAAGCAGCAGCAGGCTAAGAGCAGGTGGAAATTAAAAAAATTAAAAAAACTTTAGTCCCGGTTGAAGCCATCAACCGGGACTAAAGATGGCGGAGCCAGCCACGTGGTGCCGTTATTTTTAGTTTCGGTTGGTGGCTCTAATCGGGGACTAAAGATCTTTAGTCCGTTATTTGAACCGGGACTAAAGATAGTGATCTTTAGTCCCGAATTCGTGGTTTCGGTTTGACAACCGGGACTACAAGGGGTTATCAACCGGGACAAATATGCTATTCTCCAGCAGTGATATTACTTTGTAAGACAAGAAAAGATGGAAAAATTTGGACCATAATTAGTCATTTGAAGAGTAGAAACAGTTGATTTAAAAGGTAGAAACAGTTGATGTGATGTGGCTTAATGAGAAAAGAAAAATAAAAATAGTATTAACTACTTTTAGCTTAACGAGAATGAACTATATATTATAAATATATAGGATATCTAGGTCCGTCACCGTAGATTGATGGTATAATAGAGTGAGCTGTGATCAGGAATAAAAACGGGAAGCAGCTGGGCACACGTTAGCTCAGACGCCATGGACATCGTCGTCGGCGTCCTGCTCTTACTGGGTCTGGGCCTCATGCCGTTCGAGCTCATCATGGCCGCCGACGATGGTGGTGATGTGTTGTGCGACAACCTCAGGCTTGTGTCCGCAACCCTCCCAAACAAAACCTCCTCCCGCACCACTACGCCACCGCCACCGCCGGCCAAGCCCCCGACGTGGTGTAAGTTCTCGCGCTCTGCCGTGGCGACCTCAACGACTCAGCTTGCGGCGAATCCGTCTACACGTTCACGAAACTGATCAACGAGTCGTGCAACGCCGTCTACAAGTTCGGGGCTTACTTCGGCGGCTGCACCGGCGTCTACTCTTCCGACAACTTTCTCGAGCCTTCCAACGGGGATGAAATGCTTCTCGACAAGTGGAACGACGACATCATCCCCGGCGACGCCGAGAGCGTGCGGTTCATCGCCGGCCTCATCCACGACCTGCTTTCTGAGATGGTGCAAATGGCGGCCAGCGCAGCGACACGGTTTGCGACCGGCGTCGTGGACACCGGCAGGACGTTCCCGCTGGTGTACTCCCTGGCGCAGTGCACGCCGGACCTGTCCGCCGGCGACTTCTTGGCGTGCCTCCGCCGCCTCACCGGCATGATTAACTCCGCCATGGCCATGCGCATGGGTGCGCAGATACATGTCATACGGTGTTACTTCAGGTATAGGGCATACGTGTTCTACGACAGCAAGCCCATGCTGAATCTCAGCGGCGCGGCGGCGCCACCGCCGGCTCCGGCCATCCCCAAAAGTAAGAGTATTCTTGGATTCTCAATTAGACGGTTATTCCCTCCAAGTGTGAAATTAGTCCCCTGGGCTTGTTCAATTATTCTCCAGAGGCATTGGAGGGGCCTGAGAGGAATAATTCCTCTCTAATAAATCCCTCTCAATCCCCTTATGTGTAGGATTAACCACCGAATAAGGCAACAATCACATCCAATTTCTTTCTCATCTAGATTAACCGAACAAGTCTTTACAGATTACAAATTCTGTAAAATTAATTTAATCATATGTACTCTTCTGATCCCACATGTTAGTGACCTTAGATGACGTCACATGTCACTAGTATAGCAGGGTAAATCTTTAATGTTTTTTAATAAAAAACTGGCACGATTATATCTTTTCATTGAATAGAGGAGGAAAACAAACCTCGAGGGATGAATACAAGAAAAACTACACAAGGAATATTACACTATGCTGTGCGTTAACTCTTTTAGGTGCTTTGCACCCGCCATACCCCAGAGATTGGCCTCCTCTCTTTGATCATGTTTAGAAGAATGTGTGGCGCCGCCTCCTTCTGCTCGAAATTTCTTTGATTTCGTTCCTTCCATATTTCCCACCCCACTAGGAGGATTAGAGAACGTAGACCCTTTTTTGGAACTGCAGGTGTGTATGCCAGATTTTGTCACCATTGTTGCACCGACTGGCCTCATCCCACTCTATCGGCTGTAGTTGATGGTACCCCACCCAGCTGGCCACATGGTCCCAAATTCGCATGGTGTATCTGCACGTAGCAACCAGATGTAGTGCATTCTCATCTGCCCTGCGACAAAGGGGGCATTTCCTGTTATTTCTCCACCCTCTCGCTGCTAAGCGGTCTGACGTCCAGACTCTATTTTTGATTATTAGCCATGCGTGATGTTTGCATTTTGGGGGCGCCCACACTTTCCAAATCAGTTGTCTGTAGATTGTGCTAGTCGCGCCGCAGCATTGTGCTCGATAGGCCGATAAGGCCGTGTAACACCCGTGATTGGTGAATTTCCATGTGATCTGATCTGGCTCTGCATCATTCAGTTCGGTTCCCCGCACAGCCCCCCATAGGGTTATTAGCTGGCTCACCAGGTCTACTGACCAGCGTGTGGTTGCATCAATGTTGAGGTCTCTTAGCCAACTGTCATCATGTTTGCCTTGTCGTAGGGATTTGTCTCTGTTCCTTGAAATGTTGTAGAGAAGCGGCATGAGGTCCCTATGCCTCTGCCCATCTAGCCACGACGATTCCCAGAAACGTACTGTATTACCATCCCCAACGTTATTTTTGTGCAAGCTGCAAAAAGGGCTCTGTCTGCCTCATCGCAGGGTATTTTCAAACCCATCCAAGGTTTGTCCGAGTCCTTCCGCTCATGCCATAGCCAGTGCAGCCGGAGTGTCCGTGTGAATTTATCCAAGTTCAAAACTCCCGGCCCTCCTTGGCTGGTGGGCAAGCACGTTTTGGCCCAATTAACTTTACATTTCCCTCCAGTGACCTATCCTGTCCCTGCCCACAAAAAACGTCTTCGTTGTTTGTGTAGCTGCTCCAGAGATCCCTTTGTGACCTTAAGGGCTGTCAGGAGGTATATTGGTTGCGCCGATATTACTGATTTGACCAGTGTGGTTCTCCCGGCTAGTCCCATATGCTTTCCTCTCCAACCAACCACCTTCCCTAAGATTTTATCGAACACCGGCTGAATATCTGACGATCGCATTCTTCCCAAAACAATTGGCAACCCTAAATACTTCAAGGGGAACTATGCTCTTACTGTCGGAACACTGGGGAGGACCTCTTCTAAATCTATGTTGTCACACCTGATAGCCGCAACTTGTGATTTCTGGAAATTAGTGACAAGCCCAGAGGCCGCGCCAAAGCGGTTGAGGATTTCTGTGAAAGTTCTAACGTCATGACGCTTTGGATTAACAAAAATCACCACATTGTTTGCATACATCGAGATCCTCATGCCGGTTCCTCTACCCCTTAGCTTCGATAGAGCCCCAAGTTCTATTGCTTTAGAGAGGAGGTGCTGAAGTGGGTCTATGGCCAAGATGAAGAGCAGTGGTGAAAGGGGGTCTCCTTGCCTCAGCCCTCTCCCGTGGTATATTCGTTGCCCTGGGCAGCCATTAAGAAGTACTTGAGAGCTTGCGGTATTAAAGATCGCACTCCGCCAGTCTAACCATTTGGCTAGAAAACCCTGGTGCTATATGTGGAGATTATGGCAATCAGATATTCACATGGCAAGCTTATCCGACTGGAGATAGAGATAGGTTACACCTGCCAATTATGTAAACCAGCTATGACTTGGGTGTTACGTTGCCGATTAGATAAGACAACAGCTCATAGTCATGGTTTGGTAAGATTGAGGAAACCGACTTAGAGTAAGATAGGGTTTTCGACTTGTAAGCCCGCCTCCCAAGACTATATAAGGGGGGTAAGGGGCGTCCCTTGAGACATATCGACTTTAGGAGCAACAGATCTTGAGATCAATAAACACTCGGCGGATCGAATCCCCGAAACAGGAGTAGGGTATTACCTCACGAGAGGGCCTGAACCTGTCTAAACTTTGTTTTCCACCTAACCCATCGAGCTTGGCGATCTTGATTGCACCCCCAAATTTCTATTGCCGAAACCAAGATTCGACACTATAGTAGGCTGATCAAATAGTCCCAACGGACGGAGTCGAAAGCTTTTGTGATGTCTAGCTTGAAGAGCAGGATTGCTCGCCTTAGCCGGTGGTATCTTCTTGCCATGTTCCTGACAAAGAGAAAATTATCATGGATGCTTCTACCTTTTATGAACGCGCTCTGATTTAGTGAAATCAAAGACGACATAAGCGGTCATAGTCGTAAGGCGAGAACTTCAGTAAAGATTTTGGCCACGCTATGTATCAGGCTTATTGGCCTAAAATCCATAACCCCCTCTGCTCCTTCTTTTTTGGGAGAAGCACAACATTTGCTGAGTTGAGCAAGTTAAGGTGCGTGGTTCGACCCCTATGGATGGCATCAAAGACCATGAGAATGTCTAGTTTGATGATATCCTAGCACGCCTTAAGGAATATCCCCGTGAATCCATCGGGCCCCGGAGCCTTATCGGCTAGCATTGCCTTGATAGCCCAATGGACCTCCTGCTCGATGAAAGGCTCCTCTAATTGGGTCAAGCTAGCTGGTTGAATGCAAAGTGCTCATAGATCAATTCTTCCTTTTCTTCGTGAGTAACAACCCAACTATTTTCTTTTCACAAGCTTTGGATGGTATTTTTCCTCTTTCGCCCATTTATCCGAAGGTGAAAAAACTTTGTGTTTGCATCCCCTGCCCTGAGGTGAGAAATTCTAGAGGCATGCTTTTTTCCTTGCCCTTTCAAGAGATGCTAGGGCTATAACTTTCCGTTTTAGTCTAGCTCTTAGGTGAATTTCCTGGGGGGAGAGCACCCTATCTTCTTGTGCCACCTCAAGGCGTTGAATTATATCTAGCACCATGTGAAACTGTAGTATGGCCTCAGAAAGAAAACCTCTCGCCCATTTTCTTAAGTCCCCTGCAACTCTCTGGAGTTTGTGATGCAGACGGTGCATTGGTTCGGTATGATGAGAAGGCTTGTTCTAACTGTCCTTGACGACATCCTTAAAACCTGGTAGTGTTACCCAGAAGTTTTCAAACTTGAAAGTTCTTGGCTTAGGGGGGCCCGAGGATTAGAAAGCAGTAGGGGGCAGTGGTCGGAAAGGCCTGTGGGCAAGGCGTGTAAAACATGATCTGGGAACGCCAGGTCCCAAGCTTTGTTGCAGAAGTAGTAGTCAAGCTTAACCAGGGTTGGCCTTCGTCGCTCGTTACTCCAAGTGTACTTTCTGTTTAGCAGTGGGATCTCCCTGAGGTGGGCACTCTCGATTGCCGCGCGGAACCGCCTCATTCTTGGCAAGTTAATGTTATTGTTGTTTTTGTCCCTTGCCCTGTAGATCTGATTGAAGTTCCTCCTTTTGTTCCCCTGGCTGGCTTAAAGGAAAACTTGTCCAACTTAAAGCCTCCTAGAAATCTAGCTAGGCCTTCGTCAATATTTTGGAGTTTGGTCTCCTGGAAACATGCCAGATTGCACTTTGTGTCGGTCATGAACTCATGCAGCACATTGCATCGTGTTGTCGCATTTAGCCCTCTGACATTCCATGAGATTATTTCTAAGCCGTCTGTCATATGGAGCAATTCAAATTCTCTTCGATTGCCATGCAGAGCCACATGAAAGGAGAGAAAGGAGATAAAAGGACCCCTTGTGCATTCTTCGGCTTAAGGTGCTTGGATGCTTCTAGAAAGCCAAACCCTAACTTGAGTAACGAATTAGCCGACTTCGGCACAGTGCTTTTAGGCTTGCATCCCTTCCAGTCGCATTACAAATTGGGCTCTCGCCTTGACATAGGTGAGCCGAACGTTAATAGGTCGTATCTGCATTTTTCCCTTGGCCCTCAGTGGGCGAAGCCTTGTTTGTGGCCTAATTGGGCAGGCGGGTTCGTCATGCACCCGTTTAACCACCGAGGAGTGCGCTGAACCCGGACCCGTTTTGGCCAAGCAGGATGGGCCTGGACCCATTTTGACCACGGTTGCGCCCCCCGAAAAGGGGGGTACTGTTTGTTTGGCTGTCATGTGTTCGACGCGAGTTTTCCCCAAATCAGCGCCGCCCTTGATTGGCCAGCGAGGAGAACCCATGAGACTGCACAAAGGCAAACAAGCAAAAGTGGACGGGGCCAAACACGACGAGTAATAGCATAACTAATCAGTTCTTGTGAATTCCACAGAGTTGCACGACGATGGTTGCTGCAACCGGCGGCGTCCCGGCCTTTAGGGAAAACAAGCTTGGCCGGCGTTCCGTCATCGGTGCCAACATACATAGTTGGGCAGTGATCTAAGGCACAAAAGCAGCATAAAATCTGGCGATACAAGGAGTTTAGGGCACTCCGAGCCTGGTAGTTGCAGAAGTAGATGGGCATTAGGCGGCCACTTCGGCGATCCCTTCTCCGGCCAGTGAAATCAAAGCTTCGTTCATGGTCTCTTGCTGTGGAATGTCAATGCCGAAGATGGATGTCATGGCTGCGATGACATTCTCTGGTAGCGGTCCATGGTACATTGTGACATATTGAGCGAGCGCGTGTTCTACCGCCAGCCCATTGTTGCCACCGAGGAGGCCAAGTCTCTTGCAAAGCACCCTTTGGCACCTCTCCATCACTGGCCACACCGGCTGCTTGGCGATCCGAGCGCTAAGTCGAGTTGGTTGTGGTGTGCGGCGGGGACGGGTCTTGCCGCGCATTGGCAGCATGCCACGCACCGCTGGTTGTGGCTGTTGTAGGGGTGGAAAATAGCATGTCGACATCGGTGTCCGTCACCGGCGTGAGGGACGGCAGTGAGTCACCGTTCGCTGGTTCCACCACCTCTTGGTTGTCATCTCCCAGCTCCGTGGTGTGTGTGTCGGAGTTTTCTTCCTCTTGTTCCGCCTCGGAGATGGCGGTCGCCGTCTGGTTGACAAATTCTCCTTGGGTAGCTTCGCTGGCTGCTCCCACTGGTTTGATGTCAGGCGCCGTTGAGCGAACGATGGCCGCTTGGGTGCCGCCGCTCGCGGCTGCCGTCTGGGATGGTGTTGATGAGAAATTTTCCCACGTGCTGGCCTGGAAGATCTGCTTAGCTTCAGTGCAGGCCCAAAATTGGTCGCCTTTGGTGATTGAGCGGGCGTGCCAGTTGGTTTGATCCTGCAACCAACAAGAAACAAAAAGATAGGCATTTGGTTAACATTAGATCCTACTCGATCGGCTATAGATATCAATAAATATACAATTATTATCCCAAAGCACGTTTAGACCAAGTGATTGGGATAGATCGGTAGCATACCGAGACAGTATAAATCACTTATATCTAAAAGCATACTAAAATAATAATTATATATATATATATATTTATAGCCTAGATGATGTCGTAGATCTAATGTAAATCGGCTAGTACTCCGATATGTTTTATAAAAAGATATTAATCTGAACTAAATGCTCTAAACTAAGATCAACCAACTGTTAGCACGACCTAACAGATTGATACTGAGCTTAGCACATTTAAGTAGATTAAGATCTTAATATAAAAGGCAGTTCTAACACATCTAACAGTAATAATACATAAAAGCTGATTAAAACAGGTAAGACCGGCTGAAACCCTGGTACTATCTCTAATAATAAACATTGAGCCGAATAGATCTGTATAATTCTGAAGGCGAATTAATAGGTCGATTAGATGCATCATTAAGTACCAAAAGAAGTATGAGATCTATTTAGACTAATGAGAATTCCTCGAGATGGTAGATACGTCATATAATCTGAATCAACCCCTAGATCTAGCTCTGTCGGTTGCTATCTTGAAAGATATGCTAGCCGATCGTGAGATAGATCTAGACATCGATCTAGATTATATGTTGCATATGGTAAATTAAGCAGTTTGCAACATGAAAATCAGAGTATCATGATGATGAAAGCACTGGCCTCGATACCACAAATCGCTTGTAACAAGAAATTAC
The DNA here is from genome assembly GCA_019925245.2 of Oryza australiensis. Taxonomy (NCBI): domain Eukaryota; kingdom Viridiplantae; phylum Streptophyta; class Magnoliopsida; order Poales; family Poaceae; genus Oryza; species Oryza australiensis. Next base: position 812,687 of record JAIFGZ020000486.1, on the reverse strand, counting down.
CTTCCCTGGAGATCGAAACCGATGCAGCCCAAGAACAAAACAAGAACTCGTCGAGAAAAAGTAAAATAGAAAGGTTGGCGATGCGACGAAGTTGTATTGATGTGTGATCTATATTTTAGAACAAACCCTCGGGTCTTATTTATACCCGGTTACAACAGCATCCGTGTAGATCAAGGTTTCTATCTTATCTACTATTTACAGTACGACAATATCCTGGGACGGAGTCCCATACCACATTACAAAAGGAATATCTACAAAATATCCTAATTTATAGATACAATTACCGTTACAGGAACTTATCCATAGATGGCAATATCTTTAACATCCTTTGGAAACCAAATCCAATAATCTTCTCTAAGCTTTCCTTCCGGGATTGGCCCCACCTTCGGTCTTCAATCAGGATTGGTTATCGGCTATCCTGGTCTGACTCGGACTCAGCCGACTGGCTCCGTAGCCGATTCGGATTTAGCTGATGCGGCCTCTGTTTCCACAGATCATGCGTTTCCTCCAATTTTACTTCAATCCTTGTTTCAAACTTGGGGATTTGCTTATCAAATTTGGTCGTTAACACATGCCCCCCAAGTCCGCAGCATTGATAATGTTGCGGATTTTGTGCATTCCTATCTCCAGCGTAACCCTAGGTCGAGTCTAATTCGGCCGTTATGGAAACTCTTTAAATAACGTCCTTCCACGCTGAACAATTCACGCCGTCAACACAGTCCACAAGCCAGCAAACGTCCTCGAGCTCCCCGGCGATTTCCTCAGCTCCCTCGACTCCGCCACGGCGAACCCCTTTCTCTGACGACCTCAATCGCGGCAATGGCGGCCCCCGCTGCTCCATCAGACTCCGCTCCCGTGGAGTTCTCCGAGGTACGCCCAATCGGCCAAACCCTTTCTTTTTCCCGCTTTTAGCCGCAAATCTAGATTTTAGGTTTTCTGGACCTTAAATCTTTCCCTCTTTCCAATTGTAGCATCTCACGCAGCAAATAGTGATTCAAGCTTGATCAACGACCAAAGATACTTTTAGGGCCTATTGGCAACAAAGATCCCAGCGAGTTTATAATAGCCGAAACCAATAGAGTGCCCTATAGGATGAGGAAACCAAACCTAAGCCATTGGAACGGCACCTTCAAATCTTGGTCCTCAGCTGACAAGTCTTGGCCGTCATGGTACAAACGGATGCAAGCTAGTAAACAGTCTCATTGGGAAGAGGTAGGCATAGCTCAATGCCTGGCTTTGTCTATAGCCGATTTGTCCAAGGATGAACCACTGCAGCCACCTATTTCGGAACAACACCCTCAATGCTTTCCTCTTCCAGCAAGGTCCGATGACCCCCACACTAGTCGACATCTTCATGATTACCGGACTAGATATAATGTCGTCGGTAACCCTAACAAACTGGATACCAAGGGCTAATTTTCCTTCAAGACCAAAGCCATCGGAGGCTAGAATGGCTATGTTTCCATGAATATGAGCATCAGGCCGATTAATGCTAGAGAGCATACTGCCTTCTTAATGATGTGGCTGGAGAAATTCGTGTTTTGCGGATCAAGCTGCGGTCCCACAGCCAACTGGCAAATGATAGCTGAGGCCTTGGTTGATAAGAAAAAGCTTCCTCTAGGCAAATTTCTCCTTGGCTATCTTTACCAGACACTGAGTCAAGCAGTGGCCAAAATAGCAGCTGACACAACAATCGACACAGAGGGCCCTTGGTGAATCCTTCAGCTCTGGCTTGTGTTATTAACTAAGAAGGTCTCCGATCGGCCAAGACTAGCCGACGCCCGCTTCCCCCTCCTGGAACCGACTTAGGATGATGAGGGAAATGAAGTGACTACCAGGAGATATCTGTCCTTTGGGGAGGCCGCAACCACTCACACTGGATCAAAGCAATCAAGTGACCTACTGGCCGAGTGGTTCATATCCCTCTACGACGGCCTGGCCAAAACCAATCGGACTTGGTTCTTTTATGAAGACCGAAGGGAATTTGAGCTGCCGATTGATCTAAACTTGGATGAGATCAACTCAAACAAATACCCCAAATGTAGAGAAATCTTCACCACATCGCTCACTCCGTGCATCTTGCCGACTGGGGTACACCAAGGTCGCAATGTGACAAAGACTTACAAATTTTATTATCCCGCATCGGTGGAAGACAGTTCGGACTTGGGCATGCCGATTGGCTGCTATTATGCCGACAAGATTGAGACCCGAGGGGTGATCGACTCAAAGCTGGTGATGAACAAACTAATGAAGACAGAGAATCCACCCCTCGGCCGCATCGGGATCTTGGAGCTAGCCCACAAAAGGAGTCCAGCCTATGATAAGTGATGGGTGGAGATCAAGCAACACATCTTCCATCAACGCGCCTCCATGTATCTCACCACCCTTCTGCCAGATGAAATCCCCTCTGTAAGTATTTCCGTCCTTAAGCTTCTTTTTCTTTGATCAGTCGGCTGTCATCTCTTGCTAACATTTTAAACATTTTTTTCATTTGCAGACGACAGATTCGAATCCCCCACAGTAAGTAACTCTGGGATTGCCATTGAGTACCGCTTGGGTGTTCTCCCGAACGGATGCGGATATGCTCCATCGGCCATTGGCTGGGACACCAAAGTTGAAGTCATTGATGCATGGGCAAACTCGTCAAGCTGTAACAAGGAATAAAAGAACTGCCCCATCGGCTGCGGGGCCGTCGGCTTCCCCCACAATGAAGCAAAAGAAGCCAAAACCGACTACACCAGCCGACAACATGCCTTCCCTCATTCCCAGCATTGACGAAGCCCTCAACAACGAAGTCATGGATGAGGAGATCTCTCAAGCTGTCAAGGAAGCGGTAGAATCAAGCAGTTCAAGTCATGACTCAACCAGCCCACCGGCTGATGATCTAGCTCCACAGTCTTCTCTCCTCCGAAGCGATTGGTACGTACTTCTGCCTGCTGAATCTGATCCTTAATTCGTAATCACTCATCCTCTGACCAAATTCCCCTTGCAGTATAAAAGATTTGCCAGTCGGCCTCCTCGCCCAGCTTCGCTAGTAGTTTCCAGTTTCACCATCTTTCTTTTTACTTATGCTTGCTTTGGCCGACTCGCACTAACACTTATCCTTTTTTGTAGCCTCCACGGTGTTCGTCGGCTGCCCCCCATGTATCAAGCGAGAGAACTGCGTCAGCTTCGGGCAGCCACCACACCGAAGAAATACCTAAATCAGCTCCTGTTGCACAAGTTTGCCTCCCTCCTTCCTCAAAAGTTTAGGATAGGCTGTCATGCTCTCTTTCAATTGTGAAACTCTTTCTGTAGACTCTAGTCGATCTGCTTCCATTTGACATTAAAGAGTTCGTCAGTGAAGAAGAAGAGGCTACTAGCCAGGACCAGGCCACCATAGCCGACGACATCAAAGAAAAGCTTCAAGACCTCCATCGTCGGCTCAGCATCGATATAGATCATCTGGTCATGGAATGCGGGCTAGCCCGAGCGCGCTTCAATGATATTCAGAGTCAGCTCCTCGATGACTTGGCTGAAAAGATCTCCCGACCAGTCTTCATCGACCAGCACCAGTTCAAACTGGAGCGAGCTGTACAAAGAATGGTCGACCGACAAGCTCAAGCCGACCTGGCAGCCTCGATCAACGCCACTGTGCAAAACATAGTGGCCGAGAAGGCTAAGTTGGATGAGTTGGTGGCTAGGCCATCAGCTACACAAACCAAGATCGGCCAACTTGAAGCAGAAGAGACTGACTTTCTGGCGAAGCTAGAGCAGTGCCATGCCAAGCTCGCGGCAGAAAAGCAAGTGCTAGCCGATCTTCCCAAGGCTACCAAAGATCAAAGGGCCAAAGTGACTTCCACCATCAAGCACTTGGGAGAACTTCATAAATCGGCCAAAGCGATCCCGGGCATCGAGGAACAAGACATAGCCACGGTTGAAGAAATCAAAGCCATCCAAGAAGAAGCGATGTTGGCCATTGAAAAATTCCTAGGGATGTAATAGGGTCTTAATCCTCCAAAACTGTTGACGTTTTTTCTGTACATCTAACTCCTTTAATCGGCCTGTTGTGCCTTAAATATTATCCATATCCCTTTTGCCAATTCATTTGTCTTCTATGTCTTATGCTTGAAAAATTCAAAACCCCAAAAATTTTGAAGTTCTCCGATCTTGATCGCTGACTTTGTATAGTATATGCCCCCTAATTTTCTTAATGTTGTCTTCAGCATTATAAAATTATAAGATGAAACTTTTCATCACCTGTCGGCTAGATTTAGCCGATTTGACAAACTAGGAGGGAAAAACCTAGAGTAAAAAACGTCCTGAAGGCGATGTGTGTAACACATCGGCTAGCATGGATCGGCAAGGACTTAGCCGAATCATGAATTGATCCACACACTTGGGTAATATTTCTTCAAGTACTTGTCGTTGAGAGCCCTTCCAAATACCTCTCTGTCCAATCCTTCCAACATGTAGGCTCCCTTAGAGACGCATTTATGGATCTTGAAAGGCCCTTCCCAATTAGGTGACCACTTGTCGAACTTGCAGTCTCTTGAACCGACCGACAAGATCAGTTTCAAAACAAGCTCGCCTTCTTCAAACGACTTAGGGACAACCTTTTTGTTATAGTGACGAGCCACGCGTTCTTTATCTCTAGTCACCTTTTCCAATGCATGCGTCCTTGATAACACCAGGTCTTCAGACTCATCCACCATCAGATTATAGTAACCATCGGTTGTCAACTCGCCTGCAACTGAATTCTCCTTGAGACAATGATATTTTCCCATGGCAAAACTGTTTCATGTCCGTAGACCAACTTGTATGGAGGCGCCTGGATTGATCCGTGGCAAGACATCCGATAAGCCCACAATGATTCGGCTAATCGACTATGCCATTGTTTAGGGTACTCAGTGATCTTCCTCTTTATCAACTTGATCAAACTTTTATTTGACGCTTCAGCCTATCCATTAGTCTGGGCATAATACGGTGAAAAATTTAATAACTTAATTCCCATGCCATCGACAAACTGAACAAACTCGTCGGAGACGAAGATAGATCCCTAATCCGTAGTGATGGTTTGAGGGACGCCAAATCTGTATATGATATGCTCCTTAACAAACTCGATTGCATCCCCGGAGTCAACCTTTTTCAAGGAAATTGCTTCCATCCACTTGGTAAAATAATCGGTTGCCACCAATATAAACTTGTGTCCCTTGCTCGAGGGTGGATTGATTTGGCCGATCATGTCGATTCCCCAACCTCTGAACGGCCAAGGCTTAATGATAGGGTTCATAGCCGATGCTGGTGCTCTCTGAATAGCTTCGAATTTCTGGCAATCCTGACAGTGTTTATAATACTTAAAGCAATCTTCCAGCATGGTCGGCCAACAGTATCCTGCTCTCCGAAGTAACCACTTCATCTTGTGAGCCGATTAATGAGTGCCACAGATTCCTTCGTGCACTTCTCCTGTGGCAACTTTAGCTTGATCAGTACTTAGGCATTTGAGTAGCACGCCATCAATCGTCCGATAGTATAAGTCATTATCGAGCAAGACATATCGTAAAGCCTTATAGCGCAATTTCCTTTAAACCGACTGAGAAGGGTTCTGTAGATAATTGTAGACATCAAAACTCCAGTCGTCGGCTGATATGGTTGCAATCTCCACTTCAACATCTTTTGTCATTGGCTTGTAGCCTGATGCCCCTTGAACCAAATCATTTGCTTCTGAATTCTGCTCTCTAGGGATGTGCTTTAAGGTTACTAGTCGAAAGTTGTCCATCAAATCTCGGCATTTTGATAGTAGATCATCAGCGCGTCATTTTTGCATTTATATTCTCCTGATAATTGGCTAATGACCAATAGTGAATCGCTCATTATTTCGATAGCATCGGTTTCAACCTCTTTCAGCAGCTGCAAACCTTTAAGAACGACTTCATATTCGGCTTGATTATTTGTGGCATGAGGCGTAATGGAGAAAGCAAACTTGAAGCTTGCTCCCCTAGGAGAGATTATTACCAAGTCGATGACGCATCCATTCATGCAAACCGAGCCATCGAAAGTTAGAGTCCAAGGCATGATATCAACTAAGCCGATTGAATCATTTCTGTGTTCTATGATAAAATCGGCTATGACTTGTCCTTTTACTGCCTTGGGTGCATGATACCTCAAATCAAATTCTGTTAAAGCAAATATCCATTTTCCAACTCACCCTTTCAGAACTGGAGCCGATAGCATATATTTCACTACGTCGGCTTTGCAAACTATAGTGCACTCGTTGGATAATAAATAATGCTTTAACTTTGTGCATGAAAAATATAGGCATAAACACAACTTCTCTACGGGAGAGTACCTTGTTTCTGCATCCAGAAGTCTTCTACTAAGATAGAAAATTGCCTTCTCCTTGCCCTCGATCTCCTGAATCAGAACTGAGCCGATAGATTTCTCATCGGCTGACAGATATAACTTGAACGACACTCCCTTTTGTGGAGGAATCAATACTGGAGGGGAGCTTAGATAATCCTTAATGTTGTCCAAAGCCTTCTGCTGTTTTGCCCCCCAAGTAAAGGCTCTATCGGCTTTTAGCCGTAGTAACGGCGTGAATGGCTCCATCTTTACTGATAAATTGGCTATGAAACGCCTGATGAAGTTAATATTTCTGATCCGAGACTGCAATTGCTTCTTGTCCCACGGAGGTTGAATAGTCTTGATAGCATTAATGCTTCTTTACGTTACCTCAATCCATCTCTCGTGAATAAGAAATCCCAAGAACTGGCCAGCCGATACACCAAATGCACACTTTGTGGGATTCATCTTCAGGTCATATTTTCTCGTTCTCTCCAACACCTTCCTTAAATCGGCTATATGGTCTTCCACTTCCTTGGATTTAACGACGACATCATCGATATAGATTTCCACCAGGAAGTCGATTAGGTCGTGAAAAATGTAATTCATGACCCTCTGATACGTAGCTCCAGCATTCTTCAAGCTAAAAGTCATGACGACCCATTCATACAAGCCGATTGCCCCAGGGCATCTGAAAGCTGTTTTATGAATGTCCTCCTCGGCCATAAAGATCTGATTATAACCAGCATTGCCATCCATAAAACTTATGACTTTGTGGCCGGAGGCGGCATCCACCAGCAAATCGGCTATAGGCATAGGGTACTCGTCCTTAGGGGTAGCCTTATTCAAATCTCTGAAGTCAATACACACCCTAAGTTTGCCGTTTTTCTTCACCACTCGAACTATATTTGATACCCATTCTGCGTATCGGCATGGCCGAATGAAACCAGCATCGTATAGCTAAGTGATTTTGGCCTTAATCGCATCATACATATCGGCTTTAAACCTCCTGAGAGGTTGTTTGTACTGCCGATATCCAGGCTTAATAGGGAGCCGATGTTCAACAATGGATCGGCTAAGGCCAGGCATGTCAAAATACTCCCAAGCAAAGCAGTCTTTATATTCCTTCAATAAATCAATAAGCTTGGTCCTAAAATGAGAAGACAAATTCTTGCTAATGTATGTTGGCCTAAGCCTATCCCCTGGACCTATATCAACTTCTTCTAACTCATCGACCGACAAAAAACCTTGTCCGAGTTTGCCGTCGATGTCGTCCACGGTGTCCTTGGTGTAGACGCTCGAGCTCTCCATGACATCCTCAAAGTAATAATTGAGGCTCTTCGTCTCCAATTGGCTGCATGTCAGAATCGAACACCTTCAGAAAATCGGCATGCCATACTTTGCCAGACAGGCAATCAATGCCGTCGACTTCCCATAAAGTTAAGTCGGCGTTAGTGACGTTGACTGACCTGTCGGTTGGCACGATCTCTATCTTATCGCATTGTCATTGGATTAAGCTTTGATGCATTGTAGAAGGGATGCAGCAGTTGGCGTGTATCCAATCCCTTCCAAGCAGTAGGCTATATGATCCCTTCTCGTCGATGACGAAAAATGTTGTGGGCATGGTTTTGCTACCGACAGTCAGCTCAACGTTTAAAACTCCCTTGGCCTCCGATGGGTTGCCGCCAAAGTCCTTGAGCACCATGTTGGTTTTTATCAAGTCGTCGGCTCCCTTGCCTAGCTTCCTGAAGGTTGCGTAGGGCATGAGGTTGACAACAGCTCCTCCATCGACTAGCATCTTTGACATCAGCTTTCCATTCATGAATCCTTTAACATACAGGGGCTTCAAGTGCCAATTTTCAGTCCCCTCGGGTTTTTCAAAGATGGCCTGCTCTGGGGACAGTACTAGCTTGGCCAAGGTGTCTTCAACATTGTCTGCATCGACCTCGACAGCCTCGAATTCAGCTGGCAATATGAATACCATGTTGACGATGCAGAATCTATTCCTTTTCCTTTTGCCGTCCTTCTGGCCTGGTTGGCTGGACTTTCATCAGCGGAGGCATTATCTTTCTTCACGCGCCATTGTCTCTCTGGACGGTTGTGTTCTTTTTTCTTCCTCAGCCGATAGTCGATCTCGGCCTGAACTTCTTTCAGCCGACCTTCGCTTTTTAGCCGTTGCACCTTCTGCTTTTGTGTTTTTATGAACACATCGGAAGGGCACCATTGAGGGTTGGCAATCTGCTCTTCTTTGTCCTCTTCTTCATCCTCGTCCTGGAAGAAGTCCTGATGAATCGGGCCAAGCCGTTGGTAGACAGAGGGTTTTCTCTGGTTGAGCTGGACGGCTCGGGGAATGAATCAGCTAGGGCTCTCCATTGGCGGGTCCGTGTATTCATCCTCTTGGTACTCATTGTAGGTCGGGCAGTTCTCGAGGGTAGGGAGCCTCATTCCCAATTCCCAGCTAAATTAGAAAAACTCGCAGTGCCAATGTGGATCACACTCATTATGGCGGCGAAAATATGCCACACCTAGCTGATCCGGCGTCCTCTGGTACGGCTTGCCGCGTCGGGCCTCTTCCTCCTCTTGAGCCCTTAGTTGAAACCGGAGTCGGCTGTCCATGTGTCTTGGTCAACGATCGGCCACTGGTATAGACCATATTGACTGACATAGCGTTGGTTACAGTCGGCCTGCTGGATGACTCCTCGTGATCTGAGCCAGCCATGTTTGCTTGTTGGGCTTTGGCTAAGCTGTGCGCCATGCTGTACTGCCGATTTGCTCGCCTTAGGCCGGCTTGGACTATGTTGACAGGGAAGGGGTTGTCGTTGACTTTCATCGGCTTAGCCGATTCTTCAAACTTGATTTTCCCTGCCTCTATCGTTGACTGGATTGCTGGCGAAAGACTTTGCAGTCGTTGATGCTGTAGGAGGTGGTGTTGTGCCACTTGCAATACTTCTTTTTTTTTGAGCTCCTCGGCCGATGGAATGACGTGGTTGGCCGGAAGCTGTATTTGTTTCTCCCTTAGTAGTAAATCGAAGATCCTATCGGCTTTTGTGATGTCGAAGTCATATCTTTCTTCCTTAGCTGATTTTTTCAGCCACTGACACATAATTGCCTTTTTGTTCCTGGTCCACTCGGCTGCTGCCACCTCCGTGTCGTTGTCGCTTGAGTCGGAGTCCGTTGTGTAGGCGACATGGGTGACATTCTTGAAGGCCTTCTTTGATTCTTGAAAGCGTTGTTCGTGGGCCGTCATCTTTTGGGCCAAATGGGCCAAGCTCTCAAAGTCTTGGGCCAAAAACCTTTCCCGAATGGGGGCCAAAAGGCCGTGAAAGGCTAAGTCGGCTAGCTACGAATCCGACAGCACCAGGCTATAACAATGGTTCCTCATGTCTCTGAATCGTTGGATGTAGTCTTGAACCGATTCTTTGTGTTTTTGCCTGATGCTGATAAAGTCCGACAACTTCATCTCATGTGTGCTGGAGTAGAAATAACCATGGAACTACTTCTCGAGATCGCCCAGCTCTAAACTGAATTGTAAGGCAGGGATGAAAACCATGTGAAGGCCGATCCCGAGAGAGACAGTGGGAACAATTGTACTGTGAGGGTGTCAGTAGCCGATGCTTCTCTGCACTGAGCCAGAAATCGGCTGACATGTTCATAGGTCGAGACGTTGTCTTTCCTAGAGAATTTTGAAAAATCCGATACCTTGTGCTGGTTTGGCAAGGGAACCCTCTGAAAATATTCGAGATACGGGTACTGGTACATATTACCGGAGTCCTTTGGCTTAAGGCCGAATTGATCACGCATGACGTCTGCAATCAGATCAGCCCAAGGCTTATTTTCTTGAGCTTGCAGCTGCGGCATCGACTCGTACTGCTCATACTGCATGAGAGGCTGCCGATGCCATATCTGTGGTGAATGAGGTTGATAGTACTGCTCGTAGTTGCCTCCTAGGTACTGATGTTGGACTTGATTCATGGTAGGAGGCGGCTGTGGCATAAACGGAGGGCGCTGCTCAGGGGGAGGCCGAGCCCCGTTGGAGTTGTAAGGCTGGTCTGGTGTGTAACCACCGATCGGCATTTTGTGCGAGAGAGATTGTCGATAGGCACCAAACATGCTCTCCACCTGTTTTTGGGGAAGTATTGGAGCCCCGTGGCCCTGATGCAACGGCTGTTGCCTGGTTAGGAGCTTGGGTGCTGGTTTTGTAGCCGATGATTGTTCATTCGGCTAAATAGGGGCTCCTCGTAGAGGAATCGGTTGTCCCAATAGAGGAATTGGTGGCTCTTGTGTCGACAGGGTCCTGTAAGGTGGAACTCGGCCATCAGGGAAATAGGTCGGCCCCCTTGGCAGCTGCTCAGCTATCTTTGAATCAACCATGGTGCTTATCATGTTGTTCAATGTGTTCACCAGTATCCCTAACTGGTTGACAAGCACGTGGTGGACAGCCGAGTCGATCCGATCTTGAAGTGTGAGCAGCCCTGAGTCATCTGGCTCTTGCTTGATCTCTTCAATCTTCTTTTTCTCCTTCTTGTCCTCGCTGGAGGTGGCACCGGAGTCGAAGTCCTCAAGGATCACGAACTTGTACTTCTGAACGATTGACCCATACCTGGTCTGGGTGTAGATCGCAAATAATGTGCTCTCAATCGTTCCATCATTTGTTGGTAGTCGGCCTACTGTTCAGCCGACAGTTTGTCCATAATCACAGGGATGATGTTATCTTGGTCCAGCTCTATGGCCGTGACATTCACCATTTTACTGGATCTGGAAGTTGGGGTCCCATTGGGCGTGCCAAAAGCGTGTTGATGAGAATTTTTCCCACGCGCTGGCCTGAGAGATCTGCTTAGCTCCAGTGCAGGTCCAAAATTGGTCGCCTTTGGTGATTGAGCGGGCATGCCAGTTGGTTTGATCCTGCAACCAACAAGAAACAAAAAGATAGGCATTTGGTTAAGATTAGATCCTACTCGATCGGCTATAGATATCAATAAATATAGAATTGTTATCCCAGAGCACGTTTAGACCAAGTGATTGGGATAGATCGGTAGCATACCGAGATAGTATAAATCACTTATATCTAAAAGCACACTAAGATAATAATTATATATATATATAGCCTAGACGATGTCATAGATCTAATGTAAATCAGCTAGTACTCCGATATGTTTTATAAAAAGATATTAATCTGAACTAAATGCTCTAAACTAAGATCAACCGACTATTAGCATGACCTAATAAATTGATACTGAGCTTAGCACATTTAAGTATATTAAGATCTTAATATAAAAGGCAGTTCTAACACATCTAATAGTAATAATACATAAAAGATGATTAAAATAGGTAAGACCGGATGAAACCCTGGTACTATCTCTAATAATAAACATTGACCTAAATAGATCTGTATAATTCTAAAGGCGACTTAATAGGTAGATTAGATGCATCATTAAGTACCAAAAGAAGTATGAGATCTATTTAGACTAAAGAGAATTCCTCGAGATGGTAGATATGCCATATAATCTGAATCAACCCCTAGATCTAGCTCTGTTGGCTGCTATCTTGAAAGATATGCTAGCCGATCGTGAGATAGATCTAGACATTGATCTAGATTATATATCGCATATGGTAAATTAAGCAGTTTGCAACATGAAAATCAGAGTATCATGATGATGGAAGCACTGGCCTCGATACCACAAACCGCTTGTAACAAGAAATTACCTCACTGGAGATCGAAACCGATGCAGCCCAAGAACAAAGCAAGAACTCGTCGAGAAAAAGTAAAATAGAAAGGTTGGCGATGTGACAAAGTTGTATTGATGTGTGATCTATATTTTACAACAAACCCTCAAGTCTTATTTATACCCGGTTACAACAGCATCCGTGTACATCAAGGTTTCTACCTTATCTACTATTTACAGTACGATAATATCCCGGGACGGAGTCCCATGCTGCATTACAAAATAAATATCTACAAAATATCCTAATTTACAGATACAATTGCCGTTACAGGACCTTATCCATAGATGACAATATCTTTAACATCCTTTGGAAACCGATTCCAATAATCTTCTCTAAGCTTTCCTTCCGGGATTGGCCCCACCTTCGGTCTTCAATCAGAATCGGTTACGGCTATCCTTGTCCGACTCGGACTCAGCCAACTGGCTCCGTTGCCGATTCGGATTTAGCTGATGTGGCCTCTGTTTCTGCAGATCATGCGTTTCCTCCTATTCCACTTCAATCCTTGTTTCAAAGTTGGGGATTTGCTTACCAAATTTGGTCGTTAACAGGTGGGCGCGTCATATCTGCCCCCAAATCAGGAAGTGGCAGCTGGTCGTGCTCGCGACAGCCCCCATCGGTGGCATCGGTCGGCGCCTGCATCTTCCTCTGTTTCTGGCGGCGCCAACACCAGTTGTTCAAGTTCACACCGTGCCATCTCCACCTCTTGGTTGTCCGGTGCCGCAAAGCTGACATGATCCGGTGGAACGCACGTGAGACAGGAATTAGTTCCTAGCTCTTGAGACCGGACCAGGCCACATTCCCTTGTAGACACAATTCATCATGTGCTCCAGGCGTCATTGCTTTGGTTGCCACTGCGCTATGCGCTGCAACGTTCATCCGCCGCTGGGGAGCCTTGTCCCTACTGCAGAAAGGGGGAGTTTTGTATTGCGTGAAGCAGATGAAACTCGCATACCTTAGCATGGCTGCCCACGTCGCCTATGAGGGATTGAGTCCGTAGGTTGGTCAATTCCTCCGTCGGGCCTGCCTGATACCGTTTGTCGCCGCCCCTACCGTGGTTCGCACCTTCCCTGTCTCGGTGACGCGGCGAGCATGTGCGCTCCCGGCGGTAGGCGTTGCCATTGCCCTGCCTTCCTTCTCTGTTGCCCCGGCCACCCCTGCCATCCCGGTCTTCATCCTCATCCTTATGACGCCATTCATGCCGGTAGCCGTAATGGTCGTCTCCGACTCCATGGCGCCTGCCTCGCCCGGCTCAGGCGTGACCCACACGTTTGCGGTCACCGGGGTCAGCGCGGCTTCTGCGGTCGTGGTAACCGGGGTCATCTGAGTCTTCTTTACCTTCACAGACATCATCCCGCCACGTCGCTTGCCCCCCGGCGAGGCCTTGCAGTGCGATGCTCAATTTCCTCCTCGTCAGACTCTAGGTCCTCGCTCCCCTCCGCAGGTCGCTCTTTTTCGTCGAGGTGGTCACGAACGAAGCGTGGTGGTGGTGGCTGGTGGGGAAATTCCTCGAAGATGCGCCTCGACACTTACTCTCCGTCCGGCACGCCCAAGCTCCAGGGCAGCAACCAACGGATAACAGGTTGAAAGTTCCCTTGCTCGTCGAAGTCGATGGTTACTGCCGAATAATCGTGTATCTCAAGATGAAACAGGACCGGGTGCCTTACTCCTCGTTGCCACCTATGTTGCACCGATACGGCACACCCCCGCCGTATCCCCGTATTGGATACCAGGATACGGGGATATGTCAGGGATTTGGGGATAGGCGTGCTCGCGGCGGCCGACGTTGAGGCGTGCTGCGGCTGGCGGCCGGTGGGGTCGGTGGAGGGAGGGCGTGCTTCTACCTGTTTTCAGTGGGGCGTGCTTGGGGCGGCCGGTGGAGGGGGCGTGCTGCGGCCGGCGAGGGGGCGTGCTGCTTCTGCTAAGTATTGCTTGCTTGTGCTTGCTTGCTGCTTCTGCTAAGTATTGCATGTACCATATGCTTCTGCTTGCTGCTTCTGCTTTTTAAAGGAAGTACTGTGTAGGAGTAAAAAATATTACATATGTATTAACCGTAGTGATGGTGGATATATAAGATATCCTACTTATTTCCATATTACTGTTTTTCTAAAATTTCATATCGTGCAACATAGGTTGCCACTGTTCCAGCAGCTTGTCCTCGGCGAGGTGAGACAGCTGTGCGTCGGTCGCCCTGGCAGTGAACCCGAGCCACATCTTCTTCGGGATCGAACTCGGATTAACCGTCCACGCCCAAAGAGCAATGGAGCACGTGTTCCCCGATTCGACCAGATGCATAACGTCGGTCTCAATCCGCTCCAAAGCACATGTACGACCAATGATCCGTTTGGCCACATCCGCCGCCCAAGCATGTAGGGGTACACCGTCCAAGCTCATGCGAACCCGGAAGAGCAACGCCACTCTGAGCGTGCTATGGCCGCTCTATGCCTCGTCGCTTGATGCACCCCTTCTCCAGAGCTTCTTCATAATGCTTTTTGTGCTGGAATTTGATCAAGAATGCCTGAGGATGGTGACGGGAGACTCCTCGGTGAAACTCCTCGGCGAAGTGTGGAGATTATGGCAATCGGATATCCACATGGCAAGCTTATCCGACTGGAGATAGGGATAGGTTACACCTGCCAATTATGTAAACCAACTATGACTTGGGTATTACGTTGCCGATTAGATAAGGCAACGGCTCATAGTCATGGTTTGGTAAGATTGAGGAAACCGACTTAGAGTAAGATAGGGTTTTCGACTTGTGAACCCACCTCCCAAGACTATATAAGAGGGGTAAGGGGCGTCCCTTGAGGGATATCAGATTTTATAAGCAAGAGCTTTAGACTTTAGGAGCAACAGATCTTGAGATCAATAAACACTCGGCGGATCGAATCCCCCGAAACAGGAGTAGGGTATTACCTCACGAGAGGGCCTGAACCTGTCTAAACCTTGTTTTCCACCTAACCCATTGTGCTTGGCGATCATGACTGCACCCCAATTTTCTATTGCCGAAACCGAGTTTCGACAGTTGGCGCGCCAGGTAGGGGCCCGCGCGTCAAGACTTCTTCGATAATCTCGCCGGCAAGCACGATGGGATCTTCTTCAGGCATCAGCGACTTCGTCGCCAACGACTTCAACAGGTTCTCCTCCTTCGACTCGGATTCGGACCAATCGGGAGGAGAAACCCACTCGGCGATGTTCGGGCTCCGAACAACGCCAAGATCTGCGACGAAATCTTGAATTCCAAGATGCAGTCCATCCACTCCGACAGAGGAATCCACTCGGTGCCGTTCGGGCTGCCGAACACCGCTGAGATCTAGAGCGGTCTTCTCATCACCCCGTCGGAACCAATCCACTCGGGAGAAAACCTCTCGGCGCCGTCTGGACTACCAAACGCCGCTGAGATCTACTGCAAGCTCCTCTTCCCCGAGTCGAGGTCGATCCACTCGGAGAAGTCCACATCATTAAGCTACGACTCGGACTGGAACGATCCAGATCCAAGCGACCCAGGCTCGAGGGAAGTCACGGTCATCCTTCAACCGTTCGGGTCATGTTCATCCTCGGAGCTCGACGAGTACCTCAACTCTTCAGGCTTCGACGACCTCTACGGCATCCCCTCGGACGAAGCCAACGACTCCGATTGCGACAAGGACTACGAGCCGAAGTGCTTTGACGTCCTCATGGCTGAGGTGGCCGAGACCGACTCAGCCATGGCTCGTAGGCTCACGGAAGAAGAATGAGCCAGACTTGAGCAAGAGCATAAGCTGGCAGAAGAAGAGAAGAAGCGCAAGGAGGAAGCCGACAGAAGAAAGTAGGATCTAAGGGCAGCCAGACGATCCGCTCAAGAGGCCATACTGAAGGGTTACGCGGAGGCTACGCTAGCCGAAAACAAAAACTTTTAACCGCGCAAACCAGAACACTTGCAAGTAAGGGCCGATAGATCGTTACCGATTGGAGTGTGCAATGAAACACCAATCGTGGCTATCCGATCCGAATGGTAACCGATGATAGCCGATTCCTGGGGACAGCCGATTCACCAATCAGCCGATTTGAGTCGTCCGACCGTGTTCTAGCGCCTCGCTCCGATGCGCCCGACCGCAGCCGGTTCGAAGCTGATAAACAGCGCGCAATGTAGCAGCGCCTCTACCAGTATCCACACGTCCGGGGACAGAACGCCGTACACCCATGTGCTAGCACGCGATGCAAGGCTAGGGTTTGGCTCGAAAGTGGGGAGGGTTTCCGTGGAGTTTGATCTCGACGACTTCTGTTGCGGATTCGATTAAAAGCGATCCAACTGATGTGTCGCAGCTCTCCACCCCTCGCCCCTTTATATAGAGTTGGCCGACTAGGACTAGTGACCGATCAGGACTCTATTTCAAATCGGGTCCTATCCGAATCTCATAGAGTCGGCCGCCCATACGTTGTAAGACCATAGGACTCTATCCGATCGGATATATCTGATCGAGCCTTATCCGAGTCCAACTCGAGTATCTATTATATCCCCTTAAGCGTGCGACCCTGTAGGTTCAGGTATACGCGGTCTTGGCTATAGTCTAACTTAGCCGATTGTCGGCTCGAGTCCAACTCAGCCGACCCGTCAACAGCGGTGCCTAGCAGCACATATTGACACCATAGTATACAAGAATAATATCGGCTCTGAACCTGTAATGTATACACAAATCCCTTTGCCTCACGATACCAGTTAAGCTATAGGCAAGATGTGTGTCATCCCTTCAATAGCTTAACCATTCACTCGAACTGTATTGGATTATCTGTCTGTTGATTGACTCCTCAATCAACTTAGCATGACCATGCATTTCCATAATCCATTACCTCGAGGGGCCCAAAGATATCTCTCCAAAGGAGGGGCAAATTCCATCTTGATCACTCACATCCCACTCCATGTTTCATAGCAAACCCGAAAACTACCTTTATAACTACCCGATTTACGGAATAGCGTTTGGTAGTCCCAAAGTAGGCTACTACACATGTTGGAATCCATGGTGATCTCAGTCTAACGACTTTGTACCAACACTACCTGAGACCAACTAATGGCACATTGATTCCTGTAGTATCTCATGGTGGGTCTATCCAACAATGTGTTCTCTAACACATATGTCCATGTTTATTGATTTGGTATCTCCATACCCATGATCTATGAGACATGATCATCAATCAATAAACATGCCGATCTTAGAATCATATTTGTTCCAACAATATGACATATGATCAGGGATCGTTTAGAAATAGATTCATACATATCGAGTCTCATAAATAAGTCACGTACTTATTGATCAATACAAGATATCTATTTCATGGAACTGAATAACACTTTATTCATAAATACATAAACATTGACGTGATATCCAACATCTCCATGTTGCCTCTAGGGCATATCACTAACACATACTTCAAACGCGAGTCCGCAACACCAACGTCTTTCAGACGCCGCAGCAGAACGCTGTCACCGCCCTCACGCTCCTAGATACTGTGATCGAAACAGCGCCCCCCGACGTAACGCCAATCTTGGACAAGATCAAGATCATTATCGTGGCTACGGCCAATGGTCCTCCCTCCACCTCAGCCCGAAGACCGACTGAGTTCGTGGCAGAAACGCCCGACAGAAGCCGACTCCCACCGCTGAGGTCAAGGAATTACAAGAGGCCCGTGCCAGACCGGTCGGCGACTAGGTCAAGAGACCTCCGCCAAGAGACCACGCGCAAGAATCAGGAGCAAACGACCGACTCCCGCGAGAAGCGACACGGACGTCCACCCGTCCACCACCGGGTCCGCCGCAACAACAGCTCCGACTACCGAAGCAGCTTGCCGAGGACCCCGCCGAGTGATCTGCGGGAAGTCCTCGATCGTCGCTACCAAGAACGGGATCAACGCTCCCGGGAAGATCGAAGGGGATCGCCTAACAGTAATGATGACGGAGTACCAGCTTTCACTCGGGAGCTTCGCCGAGTGCATTGGCCGAACGGATTCAAGCCGACTGGAATCAAGAAGTACGATGGGAAGACTGACCCCGAGTCATGGCTAACCGTGTACACTCTCGCCATCCGTGCGGCAGGAGGTGACAACAAGGCCATGGCCAATTACCAACCTGTGGCCCTTGCTAACTCAGCCAGGAACTGGCTCACGAGCTTGCCAAGAGGCTCGATCGGCTCGTGGAGTCAGCTAAGGGACCACTTCATCGCCAACTTCCAGGGCACCTTCGAGAGACCTAAAACCCACTTCGATCTCTACAATGTCATCCAAAAGCCAGATGAGCCTTTGAAGGACTACATCCGGCGCTTCTCCGAAAAGTGTAACAAGATCCCCAACATCACCGACGACATTATCATCGCCGCCTTCCAGAAGGGAGTCCGTGATGAACTGTTGATCGGGAAATTGGGCGCAAACCATCGAAGACGGTAAAACAAATGTTCGAGATGGCAAACTCATACGCCAAGTCCAGCGATGCAATCAAAGCAGCGCCAAGACCGCCCGACAAGGGATGACAAGCAATCGGAAGCCGGCATCCTAAGAAGGATAACGGCAACAACAACCAGGGCCAGAAGGACCGCAAGCGCCTACCCGAAGACCTAGTTGCCGCGACGTCCAACTCCCAACGCCGTCCCCGAGTTGCGCCCTATGACGCCATCATGAGCGCTCAGTGCACGCATCATCCCAATCACAAGCATGCGGCCAAGGACTGCTTTATTTACAAACAGTTCGCCGAGCAATATGCGGCACAGCTCAACAAGAAGCCGACTGATGAAGCCGGTCCATCGGGCACCAAGAAGAACAACTCGGCTGGAAACACAGAGCCGTTTCAAGACCCCATGGGCGAGCTAAATCACATCTTCGGAGGACCGCTAACCTATGAATCCAAGAGGAAACAGAAGCTAATTGACCACGAGGTCAATGCGGCGCAGCCCGAGGTCCCACAATACCTACGATGGTCGGAGGTGGCCATCACATTTGATCGCTCAGATCACCCGGACCGAGTGGTCCACCCGGGACGCTATCCACTGGTTTTAGACCCAGTGGTCCGCAACATCAAGCTCAAGCGCGTCCTCATCGATGGGGGCAGCGCCCTCAACATCCTGTTCACTAAGACCTTGGACGAGATGCAGATCCCGAGAGCTGAACTGAAGGCAAGCTCAGCCCCCTTCCATGGAGTGATCCCGGGGCTGTCCTCCACACCACTCGGGCACATCGCCCTTCCAGTCACCTTCGGAGTTCGCGAGAACATCCGAACAGAGAATATCACTTTCGAGGTGGCCGACTTTGAGACGGCCTACCACGCGATCATTGGAAGGCCTGCACTCGCCAAATTCATGGCGATACCGCACTATACCTACCTCTGCTTGAAGATGTCGGGTCCGAACGGCGTCATCACTCTTTGCAGCGACGTCAAGCAAGCCTTCACCTGCGACAAGGAGGGCTGCGACATGGCCCAATCTCGCGAAAGATCACGTGGCCAGCAAGAAATTCGATTGGCCACATCGACTTCGACGGAGGGTGAAATCCCCGCGAAGAAGATAGCCAAGTCGGGATAAGGCGATGCCAAAACTAAGAAGATCTCCCTTGATCTATCGGATCCCTCAAAAACTGCTGTAATCGGCGATGAACTAGATCCTAAATAGGAAAGCGCGCTCGTCACCTTCCTCCAAAATAATAAAGATGTTTTTGCTTGGAAACCATCTGATATGCCTGGAATTCCTAGGGAGGTGATCGAGCACTCTTCACACGTCAAAGATGACGCAAAGCCAATCAACCAACGATTATGCAGGTTCGCTCAGGATCGAAAAGATGCCATCAAAGAAGAGCTCACAAAGCTCTTAGCCGCCGGTTTTATCAAGGAAGTTTTGCATCCCGACTGGTTGGCTAACCCGGTTCTGGTCCGGAACAAGACGGGACAATGACGCATGTGCGTTGATTACATCGACCTCAACAAGGCCTGCCCCAAAGATTCGTTCGGGCTACCTCGCATTGACCAAGTCATAGACTCAACAGCCGACTGCCAACTTTTAAGCTTTCTGGACTGTTACTCGGGCTACCATCAAATCAGCTTGAAGGAATCCGACTGCCTGAAAACATCGTTCATCACGCCGTTTGGAGCTTACTGCTACATCACGATGCCTTTCGGCCTGAAGAACGCCGGGGCCACATACCAACGCATGATCCAAAGATGTTTTTAGACGTAGATTGGGAAGAACGTGGAAGCCTACATCGATGATGTCGTCATCAAGACCAAGCAGAAAGAAGACCTGATCGCCGATTTAGAAGAAACCTTTGCAAACATTCGGCCCTTCCGAATGAAGTTGAACCCGGAGAAGTGCACGTTCGGTGTGCCATCAGGCAAACTGCTCGGCTTCATGGTGTCACATCGCGAAATCGAAGCTAACCTTAAAAAATCAATGCTATCTTGAACATGAAGCCCCGAGTAACCGAAGGACGTCCGAAGCTTACGGCTGCATGGCGGCGTTAACCCGATTCATCTCTCGACTCGCGAACGTGGCATGCCTTTCTTCAGCTACAAGAAAACCGACGATTTCCAATGGATCGCCGAAGCCCACAAAGCCTTTGAAGACTTTAAAGAATTTCTCACGACGCCGCCCGTCCTAGCCTCACCTCAGCCCCAGGAGCCCCTGCTACTGTACGTCTCAGCCACTCACCAAGTGGTCAGTACGGTTCTTGTGGTTGAACGTGAAGAAGAAGGGCGAATCTAGAAAACTTAGAGGCCAATCTACTTTGTTAGCGAAGTACTGGCAGGAGCCAAAATTCACTACCCTCAGGTACAAAAATTGCTATATGGTGTTCTGATAACCGCAAGGAAATTGGCACATTATTTTCAGGGTCACTCGGTCACCGTCGTCACTTCCTTTCCACTCGGCGATGTCATCCACAACCGGGAGGCAACTGGGCGCATCGCGAAGTAGGCCCTGGAGCTGATGCCGCTGAACTTAATTTTTAAGGCGAGGACCTCTGTGAAATCACAAGCCCTGGCGGATTTTTTGGCCGAGTGGACCGAACAGCAAGAAGATGTACCTCGAGAAGACCTCCAATACTGGACCATGCACTTCGACAGATCCAAGAGGATCACTGGCTTGGGAGCAGGAGTCGTGCTGATCTCCCCGACTGGGGAAAGGCTAAGATACATTCTCCACCTCTACTTCTCCGCCTCACACAACGTCGCCGAGTACGAAGCCCTGCTACATGGACTGCGGCTCGCAGTTTCACTCGGGATACGTCGGCTCGTCATGAAAGGGGATTTCCAGCTGGTTGTGAACCAAGTGATGAAGGACTGGTCTTGTCTAAACGACACCATGGAGGCCTACCGACAAGAAGTCCGCAAACTTGAAGACAAGTTTGACGGACTAGAGCTATCCCATGTCCTGAGACACAACAACGAGGTTGCTGACGAGTTGGCACAGTTCGGATCCAAGCGAGAAGCCGCTCCAACAGACGTTTTTGTCGAGCATCTCTATGAGCCAACCGTTGCAGCAAAACCAACTCCCAACGAACAAGCTGTAAACGAAGTCGCCATGATCGACGCCGACTGGAGGATGCCGCTCATCAAATTCTTAACTCAGCAAGAGCTGCCGGAAGACCGGGATGAGGCCGAACGGGTCCGATGTCGTGCTCAGAGCTATGTCATGATTGACTCCGACTTATACAAGAAAAGCCCTTCTGGAGTCCTAATGAGATGTATCACGCCCGAGGAAGGACGACAACTACTCCAGGATATCCACTTGGGCATATGCGAAAGTCACGCGGCAGCACGCACCTTGGTGGGCAAAGCCTATAGACAAGGTTTCTTCTGGCTAACGGCGGTCTCCGACGCTGACAAGGTGGTCCGCACCTGCGAAGGCTGCCAGTTCTTCGCTCGGCAAAGTCATATCCCAGCCCAAGAACTACAAACGATTCCACTATCCTGGCCATTTGCAGTATGGGGCTTAGACATGGTTGGTCCTTTCAAAAAGGCTCCAGGAGGATTCACACACTTATTCGTCACAATCGACAAGTTCTCCAAGTGGATCGACGCTAAACCGGTTGCTATGATCACCGCTGACGAGGCACGGGACTTCATCCTCAACATCGTGCATCGTTTTGGCGTCCCAAACAGAATTATAACCGATAATGGGACCCAATTCACTGGAGGCATCTTCAAGGAATTTTGCGAAGACTTCGGAATCAAAATCTGCTACGCATCAGTTGCACATCCCAAAAGCAATGGACAAGTTGAGCGTGCCAATGGCATGGTTCTTCAAGGCATCAAGGCCCAAGTGTTTGATAGCCTAAGTCCTTATACTGGCAAATGGGTTCAAGAGCTCCCCTCGGTCCTATGGTCTCTGCGGACTACACCCAGTCGGGCTACCGGTCAAACTCCTTTCTTTCTGGTCTACGACGCAGAAGCCATGTTGCCAAACGAGATGGAGTACGAATCTCTCCGAGTCCGCAGCTTCAATGACGAACGCTACGACCCGGACCGAGTGGATGACCTCACCCAACTGGAGGAGGCCCGTGAGGCAGCCCTCATCCAGTCGGCAAAATATCTTCAAGGGCTCAGACGATACCACAGTCGCAACGTTCGAGCACGAGCTTTTATCATTGGTGATCTGGTTCTACGCAAGATTCAGACCACCAAGGACCGTCACAAGTTATCCCCCTTATGGGAAGGACCATATATAATCACTGAGGTGACTCGGCCAGGTGCATACCGATTAAAACGTGAAGACGGATCCATGGTGAAGAACTCCTGGAACATCGAACATCTTCGATGATACTATGCTTAAATTGCCTTAAGTTTCATGCTCTTCTTGACTGCCAAACTCAAGCAAGATGACTTCTTGAGTTAGCAGTCGAGGGCTGTACATATGTCAATAAAGCATAGTTTTCTTCAACAACTTATGCATATTCGGTTTATCATTATTTAATGTTCCTTGATTTGAGTTCAACGTATAAGGACTAAGAATTTTTTGATGACCTAATAAAGCTTAGGCTTGGTAACAGTCGGACGAAAATTACTTAAGAAATTTTACATAAAAACTCGGATCAGGACATTAACATAAATAAACTGAATATTCATAGGTTACATCAAAAAGTCAAAAACATACAATGTTTACAAGACAATCAAAGCCAAAAGTTGTTTACTACATCGATGGCAATCTTCTTGGCCGACTCATGCGCATCACTAATCAAGTCCAGAGCCTGCTCATCTGAGGTACCGTCGGCGAAGCCTTCCCCGATTGAATTGACATCTACCCGGGGGTAGAGTGATTTGGTTTGCGCAAGGGCAAGGCCCGCTCCCATGGTAGCTGCTTCGGAGATGTTAGCCAAGTACTGATCGGGAGCCCTCCGGAGCTTGTCGAAGATCTCGACTGGGTCCAATGAGCTGGTCCCGACTCCGTAATGGAACAAGGATAACAGGATCGGCGTCGCCGCGTTAGCAACATCTTCCCTGACCTTTCCAGCTTGTTTGACCCTCTCAATCAAAACATCGTATTGAGCTCGGGTCTTGACTTTGTAAGCTGCCAAAGACATGTGATCACACAAAGCATTCGAAAACAAAGCAACACAGAGTATGTTACTTTTAAGGAGCTCACCTTCAAACTCGGTCCTCCAACTCGGCCTTGCTGATGTTG
This sequence comes from Oryza australiensis, assembly GCA_019925245.2. Taxonomy (NCBI): domain Eukaryota; kingdom Viridiplantae; phylum Streptophyta; class Magnoliopsida; order Poales; family Poaceae; genus Oryza; species Oryza australiensis. The sequence goes on along the minus strand of JAIFGZ020000486.1, from coordinate 789,012 downwards.
ACTGCTTCCAGCTGGACCTAGAGCGAGTGGACCTCCGATGAATTTTCTACAGCAAGAAAGGTTGTCAACAACCAGGATCAACACAGAAGGCATAAAGAGACCAAGAGGGATAAGCTTACTCCCGACTGAACCCCGGAGGTCGAGGTTCTCCTCCCGGAGTTCGGCTATTTCTCTCCTTAGGGCCGCTTCCCTCGATGCAGCTTCCTCTCGAGTGGTCTTCAGTTCTTGCTGGATGTTCTCCAGAGAGTTCAGATGCGGGACCAAGTTCTCGAGTGCATCGGACTTGGCCATTGATCGGCAGTACTCCCTCTGCATGCAAGATCTGAAGTTGGCCGACTGAAAAGAGATGATGATGCTACAACAGAAAAGGATTAGGACATACGTTTAACAGCCGAGTCGCTTCATTCAGGCTGCTTACAAGCGCATCTCTTTCTTCATTTTCCATTTGTTTATTCAAGATGATGTCTTGTCTCTGGCCTTCCAAATCCCACCACTCGATCTTGATCGGAGGAACCCAGGTTTCAGAAGACTGCAACCTGGGAATCTCCTCCACTGTGGCTGAATGGATCAGAAGGGCTAGATGAAGATACAGAAGAGTTGACTACAGATTAAAAGGCTAGAGATTGACTCAAGACTTACCGGTTTCAGTGGCCGAATCTTTAACCGGCACTTCCCGACCGCTCTTCCTCTCTTGACTTTTGCCCGACCGGACTTCAATCGGGACCCGTTGAGTAGTGGCCGAGGGCTCTTTTGCACGCCGGTTTCCGTCGGGTATCCCCTGCGATCGAGGGCTCGTCCTTGGGGTATCTTCGTTGGGAGGTGAGGGCCTTCCACCTAGAGCGCTCCTGCTCGGGAGAGGGCTGCGGGGTTTTGGCTCCGCAGGCTTGGATGCCTCGGTTGTTGCAGCTGGCGTTGGCCGCTCACTCTACCCAGCAGGGTCTATGTCTTGAGGCCTCCTGCAAAGAGAAGGACAGGAGCAATCGGATGAAGACGAAGAAATTTTTCAACAAAGAGCTCGAGTTCGATCGTAAGGCGTACCTGGACGATCGGCGGATCTTAGGTGCTGCTTTTAGTGACGGCCTTGGAGGGGTTGCTTCGGCTGGAGGGGCTGGGACATCGTCATCCAAGTCATCAATGACGAGCCTCCTCTTGCTCGACCGTTTACTGATATCTTCACTCGGGGCCGCCCTCTTCCCGGCTGGATCACTCTGGATCTTCACGCCACCGGCTGGCTTCTTGGCAGGCCGAGTCGGCACGTTATCATGAGGAATTTTGTATGGCTTCGAAATTATGGAGGCATATTCTTACAACACTAAGAAGTGTGACATTAAGATTGAAAGGCAATGAAGGAGTTAAGTCAGCTTACCGGAGGAGAAGGTCGATACAGATTGAATGGGAGGACTGGCAGCATGAGGCTGCGTTCGACTGCAATCCCAGTCGAGAAGACCTTGTACATACGAATCTTCAAGATCTCGAAGCTGAGGGAGTCACGGTCTTCCCGATTGGGGTCCCTCTCGCCCTCGTACTCAAAGGCTGGCTTGGATCGTTCCTTGATCGGTGCCAGTCGGCTCCTAATGAAGTGCAGAGTGATCTGCTCGCCACGAAGACCTTTTTGCTTCATTTCCAAGATCTTCGCTAGCAACTTGTTGGCTTCATCCCAGTCTTGGGCTACTTACACAGTGCTCCAAGTATGCCTGGGTACGGGGGAAAGGCCAACGAAGTTTGGCAAGCTGGGTTCAAGATTGTTAATGTAGAACCAGCTCACATGCCAGCCCTTGTTAGAAGATTTCAAGGGGAGATAAAAATACTTCTTGCGGAGGGATCCACGGAGTTGGAAGCCTACCCCACTGACGACGCAGGGCTGATCTTTATTCGAATACGGCTTAAGGTAGAACATGCGTCGAAAAAGTTGAAAGTGGGGGAGAATGCCAAGGAAAGCTTCACACACATGGATGAAGAGAGCGATGTGAAGCATAGAGTTGAGGTTCAAATGATAAAGCCGAAGGCCATAGTAGTCAAGAAGCCCCCTAAAGAACTCAAAGGTGGGGAGGCTAAAACCGCAATAGAAGAAAGAGGTGAAAACAACGAGCTCACCGGTGTTCGGAGTGGGGAACTCTTCACCAGCCGCCAGGCGCCAGCCCACGATCTCCTTAGGAGGAAGTACTCCATGCTTCACCATCTCCTTGAGGATGGACTCCCTGACATCCGAGGTGGCCGACTGCTCGAAAGGGATCTTCTTCTCACCCGCCATGAGTGTGGTTTGTGTGGGGAGTAGATCTGGCTTGAAGGATGGGGATTTGAGAAGATGGATGCGGAGACTAACTGGGAGCGAAGCACAAGCTTCTGGATCGGTGGATTGGGTGCGCGCAAGAGCTTAGGGTTCTCCGCTGCAAGCTGATGAACAGTGTTGCGAGTGGGGAATTTTTTTCTGGGAAGACGAAGTGGCGGGGATGACCTCGAGGCTTTGTAAGAGATTTGAGGGTTGCGCTAGGTTTTCTCGCGATTGGGCCGAGCCCATGAGAAACTTGCGGCCCAGCTAAGGTGTGGCCTGACGCGTGTCCCTAGGGACTTAAGTGGATGAACTTAAGCAGATTTGCTTTTGCAATATGCACGTGTTTGAGTGCACTGTACCTTTGGAAATCCTTTCATACCGCGGTTTGTCCGACTTCATGAGAAGTTGGCACGATGCAATTTGAAAGGTGACAAACAGCTAAGCTTTTTATGGCTGCCTTCCTGACAGGGGCTATTTGGTTTTTTATTATTTGATTAAATGATTATATCAATGCTATCTTTTCACTTTGGTGAAGATCTTTTTAGATTGAAACCAGTATTATGGCAAGAGCTATTTAATACTTTGGTCATATTTTTTAGACGACTGAAAAACTTGTTTACCCATAAGGGATGATTAAAATATTTGATCCGAGATGACTCGGGTAGATTCATTCGGATAAGCATGAGCTTACCGAGTGCTTTTCACCCACGAGGGTTGATTGAGTTATTTGTTCTGAGATGACTTGGGCAAATTCACTCGGATGAGCGCGAGCTTGCCGAGTGATGAGATTTTTTATGATTGCTTTAGCATAAGCTAAGCATTTATATGAGAATGATTCTTTATAGTTCTCGACTATGTGCTTAATCATATAGTCGGGGGCTACGCATAATTATGTGTACCAAGAGATGCACCTAGATATTTATTTTTGAGAATTTTTTGGATATTTTTCAGTCCTTTACAGTCTTTGAAGTCACTCGGGAGATTCAGGCAGAGGTGATGGAAGCACTCGGCGCCAGAAGCACTCGCCAAAGAGTTGTTTGGCTGTGTACTATCTTGGTTCGAGGCTGAGTTATCTCGTCGACTGCAAAGGACTCGGGGGCTACTGTGGAGGTTATGGCATCGAATATCCACATGACAAGCTTATCCGACTGGAGATAGGGATAGGTTACACCTGTCAATTATGTAAACCAACTATGACTTGGGTATTACGTTGCCGATTAGATAAGGCAACGGCTCATAGTCACGGTTTGGTGAGATTGAGAAAACCGACTTAGAGTAAGATAGGGTTTCCGACTTGTGAACCCGCCTCCCAAGACTATATAAGGGGGGTAAGAGGCGTCCCTTGAGAGATATCAGATTTCATAAGCAAGAGCTTTAGACTTTAGGAGCAACAGATCTTGGCATCAATAAACACTCGGCGGATCGAATCCCCGAAACAAGAGTAGAGTATTACCTTACGAGAGGACCTGAACCTGTCTAAACCTTGTTTTTCACCTAACCTATTGTGCATGGTGATCTTGACTGCACTATCAATTTTCTATTGAAACTGAGTTTCGACACGAAGATCTGCTCGATGTCTTGCGGGCCGGTGGTGGGCGGCGCACGGGCAACCCAGGACACGACCGCCGTCTCGCTCCACTCGCGCAACTCCTCATCAATTGCGTAAGAGGTGGGGATGAAGCAAATATCTTCTTCGGGGCGGGTCACCGGATCACCGAGCTGCGACATTTTGGTGCGCGGGTACAGCAGCCGGAGTTGCTCGGAGGCCGTAGCGGAGCGTCGAAGGCGAGGCGGGGGGCGTGGCCAGAGCGCCGCAGAGGGGTGGGGCGAGGGCGAGGGACACGGCACGGTATGGTTGGCTCCGGCCTCTGCCAGCCAGAGCAGAGCAGGAAGCAAGCGACGCAGGCAGTGGCGCGCTCGGTGCCCCGAACGGCGGCAGGAGAGGCAACGGATTGGATCTCGACAGTGCAGAGCTCTGTGGCCGCGACTGAGGCATTTGAAGCATTTCCCATCCGTCCTCGACTTGAATTCGTCAATAGAGATCCCGTCAAATCGCCTTGAAGCCGGCCGCTGGGCTTGTCTTGAATGCGTCGCGCGGCCCGAAGGTAAATGCCGGACGACGGAGGTAAATGCTGGGGAAGACTTCCGTGGCCCGAAGGTAGAGGCGTCGCGCGGCAAGGTCTTGACTACCTCTGCGTAGGAGCGGCGCCTACCGTCGTCCGCTGGATCTTCAGAGCTTCGCAGCTCAGAGGCAGAGCGGGCAGCAGGCGGGCGCTCGCAGCTTGGCGAGGTGCTTGGGAGCTTTCTTGGCGCGGGCGCGACGACGGCCAAGCAGCAGCAGAGAAAAACACTTACCGTTGTCGCCGAAGGAGCCGTTGGGGGAGCCATACCATTATGATTATGAGTTCTTTAATGTTCGATCTAAAGGGAGGATATATGGTGAAACCTCCCACCAGATGGTTTGAACTTGTTTGAGTTTAGTTAAAATTAATTCAACTTCAGCAAAATCAGATTCAACCTTCTTTTCTGAGAAATTTGGAATTCATCAAAATTATTATGTATTCAGATTTTCAATCTCCTGACCCACCTGTCGGTGACTTTAGATGACCCACATGTCATTGGGTACAGGAGAATAAATTCTTAATTTTTTATCTAAATGAACGTTATACGATCAAATCGTCTGCTATATGATTTAAATTCCTTTCTTATTAGTTTTGAAGTGAAAAATGTTCATTGCCTTGAACAATTTCGAATTTGTTTGACTTTAAGGTAAAGTTTATTCAAATTCAGCAAAATCTGTTCAAATTATTTTTTTGAATTTCCTGAAATTTGTAATTCACCAAATTATTCAATATTCACATTGTGAACCTGTCCCAATGCACTATAGTTATGAATGATTTGCAAAATAATATCCAATGTGTAATATATTTTTCCATGTATACAATTAGCTTCTGTCTACATTTGTTTAGACAAAAGATTGTTATGTCATGTTTTAGGGCATAAAAGCAAGCTCTGGGCAATTCCCATTGTCGTAATGCCTGTGGTGGCATTTTTCTGCTTCATTGTTTACTGCGGCTGGATGAGGGGGCACAGAAAAGGTATGTTACTAATTTATAAATGTTTCATATTGTTTAAATTACTTACCAATGTCATTGTCATGGCAGTATGCCGCCGACGCCGCCGAGCGCAGTAGATATGAGTGCGAGGACGCCGGCCGCTCTCGCGCCGGCTTCCTCTTTACAACGGGGAGAGCAGCAGGGAGATGAGAAACAGAGAAAGGAGATGAGAACTAGGATGATTCTATTGCATACCGATCACCAAAGAGTTCAGTTCCTTTTACATGATACGATATTGACAAAGCATAACTAACACATGACGCACACGACGCGCACGATGCCCACGACCTGGCGCTCGCGTCCACAACTCAATCCGAAGTTGTCGCGCGTTCCCGCACGACTCGCGTTCCAGCTGCATCCGTTTCTCTTTCTTCGCTTTCACCCTTGCACTTGCTGTTGCTGACGGCGCCGCCGCCTGTAAGACAGACCGACCATGACAATCATGGTCGGTTTTTTACTGTGAGGTATAGATATTAGGAGATCCTACACTACTAATTAATTAAAATCAGGGAAAATGACACTAGTTAACATTAGGTGGTCTGAGACCATGAAAGGTAGCTAGTGTTGTGTTCATTAGATATAACTGAACATTCACTAGTGCCGGTTGGAAAACCCTCATAGGTTCCGGTTTCCCAACCGGCACCTATTGATCGGTACCTTTCTAACCTTCTCAAAGGTGCCGGTTTAAGAACTGACACCTTTGAGGTTGCATGAGCCAAAAAAAAATAGCTCGATGCATCGGCTCGAATCGAGCCGATGCATCGAGCGGCTCCCCTACAGCAGCTCCCTACAAATCCAACTCCTCTCGGGCGCCATAAACACATGAACAATCCCCATAAACACATACAAATGCATGAACAACACATTAACACATAAAACACATGAACAATCCCCATGAACATGGCTCCGGTGTCGTACAAACACATGACCTTCACCACGCAGATCCCCGCTGCAGCCATCGCCGAGAGATCTGAGGGAGAGAGGGAAAGTCAGAGAGAGAGAGGGAGAGAGGGAGAGATCGACTTATCTCCTCGGGCGCCGCCTCCCCTCGGCCTCACCTCCTCCCGCGGCCCGCCGCGATCCGAGGCGCGCCCGCCGTCCCTCGGCCTCCCCTCCCGCCGCCGCCGCCGCCGCAGCCGCCGCCCTTGGCCTCCCTCCCTCCCGCCACCCGCCGCCCTCGGCCTCCCCTCCCTCCCGTCGCCCGCCGCCCCTCGGCCTCCTCCTCCCCGTCGCCCGCCGCCCCTTCGCTCCCTCCCTCCCGCCGCCCGCCGCCGATCCGAGGCGCGCGCCATCCCATCCCTCCTCCCTCCCACCGCCCGCCGCCGATCCGAGTCGCCGCCCTCGGCCTCTCCTCCTCCCGTCGCCCATGCCGCCGCTATGAGGAGAGAAAGACATAACAAGGAGAGAAAGAAATAAGGAGGAGAGGAAGAGATCGGCGCATATAAAATGAATCTGGCTCTGCGGCCGGCTCGGTCGTTTTTAGGTGCCGGTTTTTTTAAAAAAACCAACACATATTATATATTATAGGTGTTGGTTTTTTAGAAAACCGGTAAAAAAAAACCGATATCTATAGTATAGGTGTCGGTTTTTGTGGAACCGACACCTATTCGATCGACACCTATGTATGTTTCTGTAGTAGTGATTGAAGAGTGATATTCTTAATTATTCAGGTATAATGGGATTACAAGCAAGGAGAACTGAGAACTTGCAGGGAGAGGAAGAATTAGTTTGGGACCTGGAAGGAAAAAATCCAGAGTTTTCAGTGTTTGAGTTCGATCAGGTACTGGAGGCTACAAGTAATTTTTGTGAAGAAAACAAGCTTGGAGAAGGTGGCTTTGGTGCCGTGTACAAGGTAAAAATACAAAACACATAGTCCCTCCGTTAACTTTTGAGAGTATGTTTGACCGTTTGTCAGAATATGTAAAAATACAGACCATGCTTAAAGTACTAGGAATGATAAAACAAATTATAGGAAAATAAATGATAATTATGTAATATTTTTTAATAAGACAAATGGATGAACATGTCCATAAAAATCAACGGCGTCAAAGGAGTATGTGATTATGTGTAATGGGAAACTTTTCTAGTTTAACCTCAGTAGACGACTATACAATAAACATGCAACTATTATTTAAAACGGGTTCGATTTATTTGGACTTCATGATCATTATCAGGAATTGAACTTTCGGACTAAAGTTTTATGACACCTAAAACACACCACCCTCATCTCCAAATATGCAGCCAAATTAGCTACTACTGGTTTCCTGAGGACTTTTCATGGATCAACGAGCTTGTGCATCATAAAACAATCTGCTTGCAGCACAAAACCACTGAAGGACTTTTTTTTTGCAGGGCCAGTTTTCTGATGGAACGGAAATAGCAGTCAAGAGACTTGCTTCACATTCAGGACAAGGTTTCATAGAGTTCAAAAATGAAGTCCAGCTCATAGCCAAACTACAGCACAGGAATTTGGTTAGGCTCTTGGGGTGTTGCTCTCATGGAGAGGAGAAAATTTTGGTCTATGAATTCTTGCCAAACAAAAGCTTGGACTTCTTTATCTTTGGTATATAATTTGTATTATATTTTTCAGTATAGGTTACATATTTTCATAAAAAATTACTGTTATGTTTTTCTCTTGTCATACTGATACTTTACTGATGTGCAGGTGAAAATAAAAGAGCTTTGCTGGATTGGTACAAACATCTAGAAATCATTGAAGGAATAGCACATGAACTTCTTTACCTACATAAGCACTCCCGATTTAGTGTCATACATCGAGATCTTAAACCGAGCAACATTCTCTTCGATAGCGAAATGAACCCTAAAATTTCAGACTTTGGGCTAGCAAGAATATTTAGCTCAAAAACACAGAAGGAAACAAAACAAGAAGAGTGGTTGCTACATAGTAAGTTTCATGTAAATTAGTCCACTTATGAAATTTATGTTATAACTCAACTGCACATACAATATATAATTTTACTTACATATATCATTTTAGCGGCTACATGGCTCCTGAGTATTCAGCTTCTTCTCTATCAAATCTGATGTATTCAGCTTTGGTGTTCTATTTCTTGAGATTCTCAGTGGAAAAAAGAATTCTGGTTCCCGTCATAGTGGAGACTTTATCTATCTCCTTGGATTTGTGAGTTTACAAACACATATGCAATATTTTAAATTGTCTTTTCTGTTTAAGTGGTGTTTTCCCTACATTAACCTACCTATATTGTTCTTGAAATTCTATACTCAGGCATGGTCACTATCGGGAGAGGGAAGATGGCTTGAACACATCGATGAATCATTAGTTTCCAAGTACCATACTGCAGAAATGATGAGGTGCATTAACATGGCGTTATTGTGTGTACAAGAGAATGCAGCTGACCGACCAACCATGTCAGATGTTGTTGCAATGCTAAGCAGCAAGACAATGGTCCTGGCTGAACCTAAGCACCCGGAATATTTCAATGTGAGAGTGGCAAATGACGAGCAATCTGCTCTTATTGAGTTATGTAGTGTTAATGATATGACCATATCTGTCATAAGTGCTAGATAGTTTATTCTTCATGTGTATGTGGCTTTCGTCGATCCAATATAGTATTTGAAGATGTAATTGAATTATAATGCTGTGTGATCCACATGAAAAACTTGACATATCTAACGGTGGACAATCTAGTGAAGAGAAATTGGCAACATTCGGACTGCTATCAACTTTGTCTGGTGGAGCCTGAAGACGGAAACCATCTATTTGTTTGTTGCGGCTATACAATGGAGGTGTGGGAACTGATTAGACAGCAAACAAATGTGGGTGAAATAGGGGAGCCGCTCCATGCCTGGTGGTTGCGCATGAGAAAGAAGTTTCGGAAGAGCAACAGGAAACTCTTTGATGGCCTGTTCATGTTGATTTGCTGGCGAATTTAGAAGGAACTCAGTGCAAGAATTTTTGACAAGACGCCGCAACTACTCGTGGAAGAGATCAAAGAAGAAGCAATTTTGTGGAGGGAAGCAGAGTTTTTGCCCGACTTTGGGGAGTAGTCGTCTCAAGCAAAACCGGTCAGGCGGCGACCGGGAACAAGGCTTTTCTCTCCTTTCAGTTTTTAGATTGTTTTTTAAGCTGACGTAAGTTAGGCTTAAGTCTGACAGGTTATTGTCGATGTAAATCAATTTGGAGACTCGGCAAAAATAATTATAATGCTGTGGTATTTCAGGTGAGTATGTAATCCCCAAAGATTGACCCTAGATTTCTATACAAACAATTGGCTCTTGGCCAATTTTGAAAACATAATTTGCTACCAAAGTGAAAATATTGAATATGGCCTAGTCCAAAATGAAACATTAGTTACAAGACTGTGTTCGAGATGGCGTTTAGGCTGAGCTTACGGTCTACGTGTAAAATGGGATGATTGATTAGGATATAATTAATTGAGTATTTGATTATTATAAATTTAAAAAGTTAGTTTATTTTATTTTTCAAAGAAAGTTTTTAAAAAACGCACGGTTTGAAAAACATGTTCATGGTAAACGAGAGAGTTGCAAAAGCCAACGCGCTCTACAACTCAACCGAGCCTAATGAGCAACTCAGGATTTTAATTGCTATGTCATACACTGTGCACAATTTAGTTGGTCAGAAAATAAAATGATGCTATAATATTTCATTTTCTCATTCCATGCTTCCCAAGCCAACAAAACTAAAATAATATGCCAAAGATATTCCAACAAATGCTGGTTAGGAACCAATGAGGCATTGGATGCTAGTTATCAGGGATAAGCAAGTAAAAAATTATTAGGTATGATTTTCATTTGGTTGTCGCTAATGTCATATGTAAACCATGTAAAAATTTTAGCATAAATCTCAAATAATTCTGACCATAACTTAGCCAGAAAAGATGAGACTACCGACAAACACACATTTTGGACTGCAAGATTTCGCAGGCTGGGGTGGAAAAGCTAGCTAACTTTGGACCAGCCCTTTTGTGTTATGAGATAGGAAAAGTTCCACTTTAAATATGTAAAATATGGGACAATAAAATCAGATATAAAGTATCCTCAATTTCAAACTAGTAAAAATTAGATTCTTATATTAACACTGACATGCCGGTTGTTGACTCGATCTTCATTCAAGGTGATGTTTATGTGACACTTTAATCAAAAATAAAAAAATAAAATAAATATAATAAGTTCTACATATCAATGAAACATGTCATCCCTTCTTCATTCTATCCCCTCTTTGCACTTTTCCTATTTTTCCCAACGAGTCAGCATGCTGGTGATGGGCCGGCCCGTCGACGAGAAGGCGGCTGACGGTAGCGGCAGCCGGCCGCCAACACCAACCCCTCCACCTCTACAGTAGCGGCAAAGGAAAGATAATATGACTCAACGGCGACGAGGACAATGCAGAGGCAGATGTGTCCTGACTGACCTCACTACTGTAGAAATCATCATTGGTTAAAGTGGCAAAAACCATAGTAGTTCCGGTTTAAGTTACACCCAGGACTAGAGATGATCTCTAGTTCCGGTTTAAAAAGTCTACGGATTTCTAGGAACATTAGTCCCGGTTCGTGTCACGAACCAGAACTAAAGATCACCTCTAGTCCTGGTTCAAATGTTGTCGAGTCCATCGGAGCGACGGGCATCTTTAGTCCGGTTGGTAACACCAACCGGACTAGAGATGCATGGCGCTTGACATGTTCTGACAGCCTCTGATACCATCTTTAGTTCTGGTTGGTAATACCAACCGGTACTAGAGATGTTATTTTTTGTCCTGGTTGGTAACAACAACCGGGACAAAAATGAATGTGCTTATTTTTTAACAAAACCTAATAAAAATATATAAATTTTGCTACATGATTCAAATGGCCAAAAATTAATTTAAGGGGATCTGTAATTTCAAAGAGTGTGGTGTTGTGTGGAGGTGGTTGATTGAAGATAGAAGAAAGCTTTAATTTTGTTATTACATATCATCATATTGTTATTAACTAATGATTCTCAATATACAAAATCTTTTGTAAAATTATTTTGATGATAATATACGAATCGGAGAGATGTACAATATTGATAAGAACATTTAAACCCTGGCCGTCACGTCTAGTTTATGCGCGTTTAACAAGTTTTACGCGGATTGTTCCCGTTTCGTCCTCTAACTCGGAGTCGGTTTTTAAAACGGACATAACTTTCGCATACGGACTCCGATCGAGACGTTTCATATATGAAAATCGATCAGAAAAAAATTTCGGATGCGTTCGTTCGCGTTTTGCCACGTTCGGCGATTTTATTTTGCCTAAAAAGCCTCAGAAGATTGCCTTTTCGAGCTCGGAAGCTTTTTCCGATTTTGAGCGTGTCTTTCGAATTTTCTATAGGCCACGTATTTTGCTTGTTTACGCTCAAATTTTATGTGGTTACCTCTCGTGTGCTCCTAAGTCCATAAAAAATATAAAAAAATAAAACAAAAAAGTCAAATTTTTCCAAAAAAAACAACAACTTCAGATGAATATGAAAAATAGAGAGGGGCAAAAGAGGAACACTATCTAGAAGAGCACATTAATATTTAGGATTATCAATGTTTGGTTAAATTTTTATATTATTATTTTAAACATATATTTGGCCCTATTTACAAATTATTTAATTGTTAACCCTAGCCAGACCAAATAAATTTGGAAAAATAGCGAGAAATTATCTTTAGTCCTGGTTGGTGCCACCAACCGGGACTAAAGATGAATTGAAAATAGCGGGAAATTATCTTTATTTTCGGTTGGTGCCACCAATCGGGACTAAAGATGAATTGAAAATAGCGGAAAATTATCTTTAGTCCCGGTTGGTGTATCCCAAGATGCATCGTCTTCTCCACCGATCCAACACTTAGCACATTTTTCAAATCTCTCTTCCTTTCTCCCTCTCTCCCTCTCCCCTCGCTCTCTCCTCTCCCTCTCCCTCTCCCTCTACCTCTCCCTATACCTCTCCCTCTTCCCTTGGCAAGCAAGGGGAGGAGATGGCGGCGGTAGGGGAGGAGGTGGCGGCAGCGGGTGCCATCTCCTCACCGGCGGGGCCGGGTCGGGCGCCCGCGCGGCGCGGCGGCGCGGCGGGCGGCAACCGGGTTCGACGGCGTCCAGCCGCGCGACGCGGGCGGCGGCGAGGCGGCGCGGCGGCTGCCGGAGGCGGCGCGGGCGGCGCGCGGGCGGGCGGATGGAGGCGGCGACGGGTGGGCCATGGCGGCGATCTGAATTTTTTTATGTTTGATGATATGTGATGTGATTTGGATATGTGATGTGATAGTATTTGATCTGTGATTTTTGTGGATTTTGAAGATGTATTTGATATGTGGAGAAAAATAAAAAACATTTAGGATATGTATTTTCATTGCTATTTATGAATCTGTAATATTTGATTTCAGTATTCGTGATGATTTTAAGATTTTGACAAGAAAAAACAAAAAAATCGAGGACAAGTGGGTGGAGAAAGGGCAAATTTAAAAAAAAAAAAAATCTTTAGTCCCGATTGAATCCATCTACCGAGACTAAAGATGGCGGAGCCGGCCACGTGGCTCCGTCATCTTTAGTCCCAGTTGATGGCTTCAACCGAGACTAAAGATGCATCTCTAGTCCCAAATTCATAGTTCGGGTTTGACAGCCGGGACTACTGAGAGTTACGAACCGGGACAGTTGTGGCTTTCTCCAGTAGTGCCTCCATCCCCTCTAAGACATGTCATGCTGCTCGCAAGCCTAGGCATGGGGGCACATTGTCCAAGAGGCATAGTTCATGGTGTGCCTCACCGTGCAATGGAGCCGAAATATTTTTGAGCCCGAGCAAACTTCACTATTATGAAATCCAAAACCAGCCTAAAAACTATTTCATGTATAGAAATTTTTAAAATAGAATCTCTAGAAGAATCAAGAATTTTACTCCCAGTTTTTACATATAGACACTATTGATTCAGCTAGAGTGCAATCTATTGAAGGAAAATGGTATGTGTTGGTTATTGTTGATGATTTTTTAGATACTTTTGGATTTTCTTCATGGTGACTAAGGATGAGACTTCTGAGCACTTTCAGAGTTTGTATTTCTGTTTGGCTCTTCAACTTCTCGGTTCTTTGAAAACTATTCAAAGTGATAATGGTGGTGAGTTTAAAATGCTTCTTTTGAACAATTCAACAATGAAAAGGTCTTGAACATCAATTTTCTCCTCCTCGTGTTTCTCAACAAAATGATGTTATTGAAAGAAAAAATCGTTCTTTGGTTGAGATGACTAGGACAATGCTAGATGAGTATCACGCACCTAGGAAATTTTGGGTTGAAGCTATTAATGTTGCTTGTTATATTTTCAATCGTGTTTTCTTGAGATCTAAACTTGGAAAGACTTCTTATGATCTCTCATTTGGACATCAACCTAAAGTTTCATACTTGTGTGTTTTTGGTTGCAAGTGTTTTGTCTTGATATCTGAAAATTTGGATAAATTTGAGTCATGTTCTACCAATAGAATTTTTCTTCGTTATCCTACACATTCTTGTGGCTATCATGTACTTGTTTTAGAAGCTAACAAAATTATCGAGACTTCTGAAGTCACTTTTGATAAGGCTGGTGTGGGTACTAGATCAGAAATTATAGGTACTTTGTCACATGTTCAGGGGAAGGATACATGTCACGCCGAGAAATTTCTGCCCGGAATTTTTGAAGCTAAATGTGCATTACATCCCTGTCTAGGATCGGCTAGGGTACACAAACGACAAATTGAATATACAGAAACCACATCTTAGAAACATCATAAAAGTCTTACATAAATGCAGCCGAAAAGTAAATGAGCTAAACTATATCTTGACGCTCGTAGCGTGGCGACTTCAATCCACGGGCATCCTCTACGGTAGCGACAAGTCTACTCTTACGCGAAGCCATCGTCTGATCCATACTTCAATTCTGATGTGGGGAAAAGGCAAGGTTGAGTACTTCCCACTTTACTCAGCAAGTCATATAAAGGGAAGGTATGATGCAAGTAGTTCCAAAGGGAGGCTAAGGGTTATTTGCATAAAGCATGCATTTTAAAGACAATAGTTGAAAGCAGTAAAAATAATTAAGTTTAATTTAAACAAAATTAATCATCAGTGTCCAACATTATACCACGTTGAGACAGACCCAACCCATCCTCCTAGTCTATGCCAGTTCCATTAAGTCAATTTATTAGACATGGGACTAATCACGGTGAATCTGGTCGATCGCCCATAACCAGGGCACGACTATTCAAATAGTTCTACTCTGATCAGAGGTGTACATCTGTACCCACAAGACACAGCCCCACAACACGTTTTCATGTGCTGACATGTCACCATGACATATCGAAAAGGGAACTATGATAGGACCATTCACATAACCCTCCCTGACCAAGCGATACCACACTTCAGGTTACGCCCCTACTTTAAATCCAAGGTAGGTAGCCCTCTCTTGTGCCTAGGTGAATCCGGAAACCGCATAGGCCTTGCCCGGCCCATCCAAACTCCATCACGCTCACCCTTGCCTGGGTACATTGGACAGGGAAAAGCTACACTACAAGTACAGCCGTTGCCCACGCTGGCTTGTGGTACGCACGATAATTCTTCTAGGGTTTCCTGTGAACCGGTCCTTAACTGGCATGGGTGCATCTATCAAAACCATACACCCACGGCTCACCATTAGTCATGTTTTAGTTGAACATATGCTATATTGCCATATGTCCACGACCATCACCATTAATATCATTATAAGCTAGTAGTGATATTCTCCCAAAGTGAACTAGTTGTTCTAAGTATGGCTAGGCATTCCCTAACCTAACATCTAATCATATTATATCCCAAGTTATCAATGACAGGGTAATTAATCTAGCCTGAGTACTATAGGTCTCATCCCATATGACATTATAAAATAATGCAATTTAATAGAAAAGAGAGATACTTTGCAATTAGGAACAATATGATCAAAATGGAATACATGACTTGCCTTGCTATTGCTCTTGAGGGACTTCTGCGACTACTTCAAAGTAAAAGGGAACGTTGGAGACACTGGAATCTAAGCGACAAACAAAACATGACAAAAATAGGCTATAAGTCTGGAAATAGACATCAAAACAATTTTTAATGGATTCTAGACATTTTTATGAGTCATCTGCAACTTGAATGGACTCAAATAGAGTTCGGATGAATTTTCTATAAATTTTAGAAGTTTCTCGATTTTTATTAATAAAAGAAAAAGAAATTAAATGATTTATTGCATAATCAGCCTAGGGCTGATGTCATCGGAGGCGGCGCCGACGGGCGGGGTCGACCTAGTAGTTGTGTGCGGGAGGACGGCGCACGGTGGACTGGGTGAAGGGTTACGCGGAAGCTACAATAGCTAATAACAAAAATTTCTACCGCACAAACCAGGAACACTTGCAAGTAAGGGTCGATAGATCATTACCGATATGAGTATAGTGCAGTGGATTAGCCAATCAGGAGCTATCCGATCCGGAATAGTGCTCGCCGATGACAACCGATTTGCTGACAGCCAATTCTCGCAAGCCGACAGCCGATTCCTGGGAACAACCGATTCACCAATGAGCCGATTCACCAAGTAGCCGATTTGCCGAGTCGTCCGACCGCACTCGCGCGCCTCGCTCCGATGCGCCCGACCGGAGCCGATTCCACCACAGCCGATTCGTAGCCGACGAACAGCACCGCAACGTAGCAGCGCCTCTACCGGTATCTACACGTCCGGGGACAGAACGCCTAACACCCGTGTGCTAGCACAAGATGCAAGGCTAGGGTTTGGCTCGGAAGTGGGGAGGGTTTCCGTGGAGATTGATCTCGCCGACTTCTGAAGACACGCGTGATCAGATTGATTCGATTCCAATTGCATGCATCAGCTCTCCACCCCTTACCCCTTTATATAGAGTTGCCGGTTGGGTCTAGAGGCCCATCGGGACTCTATTCGATCGGATACCTATCCGATCGAGCCATATCCGAGTCCAACTCGAATGCCTGTTCTTATCCCCTTAAACGTGCGACCTTGTAGGTTCAAGTATACTCGGTTTCGGCTATAGTCCAACTCAGCCGGCCGTCAATAGCGGCACCTAGCAGCACATATTGACACCATAGTATACAAGAATATAGTATCGGCTCCTGAACCTGTAATGTGTACACAAATCCCTTTGCCTCACGATACCAATTAAGCTATAGGCAAAATGTGTGTGCCATCCCTTCAATAGCTTAATCATTCAGTCGAACCGTATTGGATTATCTGTCTATTGATTGACTCCTCAATCAACTCGGCATGGCCATGCACTTCTATAATCCATTACCTCGAGGGGCCCAGAGATATCTCTCCGAAGGAGGAGCAAATTCCATCTTGATCATTCACATTTCACTACATGTTTCATAGCAAACCCGAAGACTACTTTTATAACTACCTAGTTACGGAATAGCGTTTGGTAGTCCCAAAGTAGGCTACTACACATGTTGGAATTCATGATGATCTCAGGTCTAAGGACTTTGTACCAACACTACCTGAGACCAACTAATGGCACATTAATTCCTGTAGTGTCTCATGGTGGGTCTATCCAACAATGTGTTATCTAACACATGTCCACGTATATTGATTTGGTATCTTCATACCATGATCTCTGAGACACGATCATCAATCAATAGACATGCCAATCTTAGAATCATATTTGTTCCAATAATATGACATGTGATCAGGGATCGTTTAGAAATAGATTCATACATAAAGAGTCTCATAAATAAGTCACGTACTTATTGATCAATACAAGATGTCTATTTCATGGAACTGAATAACACTTTATTCAAATTTGTACATAAACATTGACCATGATATCCAACATCTCCATGTTGCCTCTAGGGCATATCACTAACAGTCTCCCACTTGCACTAGAGTCAATCATGTAAGTATCTAATACCCATTGCTCTTGTGTGCGCCTCATGTTTCGGCTGAGGGAGAGGTTTTGTCAACGGATCGGCTATGCTGAGATCCGTGTGCACTTTGCATATCTTGGCATCACCTCTGTCCACAATCTCACGGATGAGATGATATCGCCAAAGTATGTGTTTGGACTTCTGATGTGACCTCGGCTCCTTGGCTTGCGCAATGGCTCCACTATTATCACAATAGAGAAACATTGGACCAGTTACACTGGTCAACACACCCAGCTGAGAAAACAAATTTCTTTATCCAAACAACCTTCTTTGCAGCTTTCGAAGCAGCAATGTACTCGGCCTCCGTTGTAGAACCAACAACAGTATCATGCTTGGAACTCTTCCAGCTGATTGCGCCTCCGTTCAGGCAGAACACACACCCAGATTGCGATTTATAATCATCCTTGTTTGTTTGGAAGCTAGCATCGGTGTAACCACTTACAACGAGCTCTTCTTTACCTTCATAGACTAGGAACATATCCTTAGTTCTTCTCAAGTACTTAAGGGTATTCTTTACGGCAGTCCAGTGACCTTCACCTGGATCTGACTAGTATCTGCTCGTAGCACTCAAAGCGTACGAGACATCTGGACATGTACAAAGCATGGCATACATGATGGATCCAATTGGCGAAGCATATGGAACCACACCCATCTTATTCCGCTCATCAGGTGTCTGAGGACTCTGATTCTTGCTAAGATTAATGCCATGTGACATGGGCAAGAAACCTTTCTTGGAATCATGCATGTTGAACCTTTTCAACACTTTGTCAATATATGTACTTTGGCTTAATCCAATTAGCCTCTTGGATCTATCTCTATTGATCCGAATGCCCAATATGTATGTTGCCTCCCCTAAGTCTTTCATGGAAAAACTATTTTTCTATGAAGACTTACGGATTCTAGCATTGGGATATCATTTCCAATGAGTAATATGTCATCCACATATAAGATTAGAAATACAATTGCGCTCCCACTGACCTTTTTGTAAACACAGGCCTCCTCTTCATTTTTGATGAAACCAAACCCTTTTATTACTTCATCAAAACGACTATTCCAACTCCGAGATGCTTGCTTCAATCCATAAGTCACGTACTTATTGATCAATACAAGATGTCTATTTCATGGAACTGGATAACACTTTATTCATTTGTACATAAACATTGACCATGATATCCAACATCTCCATGTTGCCTCTAGGGCATATCACTAACACTGGGTCCATGGGTCGGGTGCACGCATGAACCACGTGACACACACGTGGCATCGACGTGGCACCCATTCAGCGGACACGTGGGCGGCTGGCGCTAACGCGGCGTCGAGGTGGCATTGACATGGGACAGCATCGAGGTGACGCGTGGACAGCCCGGATTCACCCTCGGGTGAATCCGACGGCACGGAAGATGGTGGCGCGGTCACTGACGGGCGGGACACGATGGCGGGTTGTGGCGGCGTGCGGCGGCGCGTGGCACCAAATGGCCGCCGATGTCACGCGGGAGTGGCGCACGGAGGCGTGGCGTGTGCGAGCGAAGTGGCGATCTGTTCGGGAGAGGCGGTGGCCGAGAGAGGAGGAGGGAAAAGGGAAGGGGCTCACCACGGTGGCAGCCAACCGACGTTGAGGGAGCGGACGACGGGGCGGCAAGTGCGGCACCTAACCGAGGCGAGGACAAGCATCCGAGGTCCTGCGAGGTTCGGTAATCGTGAGAAAAGGGAAATAAGGGGAGGAGTGGGATTGTGGCAGCAGGAAATGCTAACCGAAGAGGATAGAAATGGAGGGGCTCCTCGACACACGAGGAGGAAGGGTTTCCAGCAGAACGGGGTAGAATCCGAGCCGTGGCCAGGGTTATCCGCAAGCTCGCGAAGCCGGCAGCGGCGGCAGGACAGCCTGGCGATGGTCGGAGTGGTGGAATTGAGTGGCCAATGGGGATGAATAGTGACAACGCTAGGGTTTTTAGGCACGGGTGCGATTCGGAAGATGGGAGTCGACGACGAGTTGAGGAAAGGCGAGGCGGAGCACGGAGGTGCTTTTTATAGGCATCAGTGGCCCGGTCGTGGCCCGAGAGCGGCGGGAGTGGTGGCGGCGTGCGGGAAGAGAGAGAGAGAGAAACGGGCGGCCAGGGTCCTCAGATCCAACCGTTTTGGGCTCTATGCACACGGGGAGAGAGAGGAAAGTGGTGCACAACTCGCGGGGCAACGTGGAGTGGCAGGAGTACGTGCGGGCGTGCGAGAGAGGCAGGGGCATGGGCTGACGTCATTCCGCGTCACCAGTCCGAAGGTTGGAGACGAATCTGATAGGTGGGACCCACCTGTTAGCGTCCCGACCGAAGAGGGAGAGGCGGTGGACTTGCATAAGCCACCGGGTCGTGGCCTTGGGCCAGCCCGGTGTGGGAGAGACAGGGGAGAGAGGGGGGCATGCGGGCTAGGCCGCACAGGAGTGGGCGGGGGACGCCCCACGGCGTGAGAAAAAGAGAAAAAGAGGGAAAAGAAAAGAAAGGAATTTTTAGGAGTAATTTAATTCCACTAATCCTATTTCAATTTTAAAATTTATTTCTCTTGCTCGAGAATTTCACAAAAATGTTGTTAATGTATTTTGACATGGGGAATTTAAGAAAAATTTCACCAAGCCCATTTCAATTATTAAATGGGTTTATTTATTAGGGTTTCACTATGAGTTAATTCCCATAAGTTTCTTTGCGCATTTTCTCGGATAATTTCTTTAAAGCTAGAGAGGAGAACTTTGGGGTGTGACAATATATTTGTGCAAGATAGCAAGATAGTGAGAATGAGGATGAGGTCGAGGCGGACGGTTAGACTAGGTCTGAAGCCGGTCAAACCACACGTATATCATTGGTCCGACCGACGGAGGAGGACCGATCAGGCCGGTCAAGGGGCTCTAGCTTGGGCTCGTGCCGTGTCAATTCCATTGGACCTCCAGAGGCTATAACTTCAACAAGTGAAGGTTCAGAACATGATACAACCTTCGATGTTACTGCTCCTTTACATATTCAACGTTGACATCCTCCGAAACAAATTATAGGTAACCTCGGTGAGTGTACTACAAGGTCTAAGGTAATGGCGCACGATATTCATGCAAATTCTACTTTTGTTGCTTCTTTGGAACCCAAAGATGTTACTTAGGCCTTAACTGATGAATCGTGGATTAATGACAGGCTTGAAGAACTTGAAAATTTTATTTTTCAAGAAACAAAGTTTGGACTTTAGTTGAACCTCCTTCTAGTCATAATATTATTGGAAGTAAATGGGTTTTCAAAAATAAACAAAATGAGGATGGTTTAATTGTGAGAAATAAAACTAAACTCATTGCTCAAGTGTTTAGTCAGGTGGAAGGTTTGGATTTTGATGAAACTTTTGATCCTATTGCTATAATTAAGGCAATTAGACTTTTGTTAGCTTTTACTGTTTCAAAAGGTTTTAAATTGTATCGAATGAATGTTAAAAGTACTTTTCTAAATGGTTTATACAAGAGGAAGTTTATGTTAAACAAACATCGGGTTTTGAATATTCTAATTTTTTTCAACCATGTTTTTAAATTGTCAAAAGCTTTGTATGGTTTGAAGCAATCACCTAGAGCATGCTATGATAGACTTAAAAACTTTTTGCTTGAAAAAGTTTTCAAATGGGAAAATCAAATAAAAATCTTTTTGTTCTTAGACATGGTGGTAATCAACTTTTTGTTCAGATTTATGTGGATGAAATGATCTTTGTTTGTTTATCATATGCTTTGGTTGTGGAGTTTTCTGAAATATGCACAGGGAAATTGAGATGAACATGATGAGAGAGTTGTCGTACTTTTTGGGATTACAAATCAAGCAAACACCTCAAGGTATGTTTTTATATCAAACAAAATACACCAAGAATCTTCTAAGACGTTTCAAGATAAAGAATTGCAAGTCGATTTCTACACCAATGGGACCTAGTGTTGTTATTTCCCTACGTTTGTAATCAACTCCTCAATAGTGATCATTGACGGTCGGCGCCACTGGTTTTTACCTGCAAGGGTTTTCCACATAAAACTTGTATCTCTGTTGTGCATCTATTTTCATAACAGGTCCCACACAAATGAGTCGGCCAAAGTAGGTGGCGTAGACAAGGGCGTGGCCATGGCGGCATCCGAACAAAGTGTTGTACTTGTCGTCGGAACGGTCATCACCAGGGAGCCACCAGGGGAAACCACTTTTGGGTGGGAATGAAGGTAGGGGACACTAACCCATCACTAAATAAGCCGAGGAGAGGAGGCTTCCTGTGACGGGCGTGGAAGAGGCGGAGGAAGCCGGGGTTAGAAATGAGGCGGCGCCAACGCTTGCAAACGAGGTGGAGGTGCAAGTGAGGGAGGACGGCTGCGGCGGGAGGTCATCATCGTTCGGCAGCTGCGCCGGTGAGGTGGGGCGGCGGGTCATTTCCGACTCACTCATTTGGGCCTCCTCCTCACTCGCCATCGGCCAATTTTGGGGGTTTTCTCGTCTAGAGAAGCATATTTGAGGTTTTTCTTGTGTTAGACAAAGATCGTTAGGCCTATGTGCTTTTGCATAATTTTCAAAACAAATATTGTTTAGTTGCACGTTAATTTTAAAACAATCATGTTTTTCTATTATTTTGTTAAAAATACTTTAGTTTCCAAATAAATTTAATAAGATTAACACTAACACATTTGAAATAAACCAATGTCGCATGGTTAATAAGACGAGTCAAGTTGTCACTACACCGACACCGGCTATCTCTAACAGACATTAACCCTCATCTCTATCGGGTTGGGCCCTCATCACTGTGCAAAGGTCACTGATGTGAGAAAATATCTCTAATAGGCACAAGGCCGTCACGGATGCACATTATCTCAATCGGGCCATAATAAATGACCGTCACAAATGAGTTTGAAAGTCAAACCAGGGGTGTTGAGCACCCGTCACGGATGACACATCTCAATCGGGCCTAGTTCTAAGCCCGTCACGAATAACAACACATCTCTAACAGGCTGTAGTTACTAGGCCGTCGCCGATAGGGTTGACCAACCACGGACTCAAATATTGTCCCGGTTTGTTGCCCGTCATGGATGACATATCTGTAATGGGCTGTAGTACTGAGCCCGTCATGGATGACCTATCTCTATCGGGCTGTTAGGTTGAGCCCGTTACGAATGTCCTATCTCTATCGGGCTTTTTTAAATGCCCGTCAGGGATGAGTTTATTATAAAAAAAATAAAATTTGTCTTTTGGCTAGCCTCAGGCCTTTGCTAGCCATGCCCGCTGCAAAAAATGACAGATATATAACATCACAGCCCAGCCATTCCAACCCCCAATCCCCAGCCCCAGCCATTCCAGGCCCCAGCCACATATATACTCATCACAGCCACAGCCAAGTTGATCCATTCACATATATATTCATCACAGCCACAACAACAAGTTGATCCAGCCACATATATATTCATCACATCCACAACCAAGTTGATCCATTCACATATATATTCATCACAGCCAGTTGATCCATTCACATATATATTCATCACAATCACAGCCAAAGCCATATCCATTCGCATATATATTCATCACAGACACAGCCACAGCCACAACCAATTCATTCACATATTTCATTCACAGTCACAGCCACAGCCACAGCCATAGCAAAATAACAAGTGTACTGACCCAAAAAAAACAAGTGTAGATGGATTTATTTTTCCAAAAAAGAACAAGTGTAGTTTCCAAAAAAAACAAATGTAGATGGTCTGTTCTAATAAAAAAGGACAAGTATACTGCCCCCAATAAAATAACAAGTGTAGATGGGTGATTTTTCCAAAAAAGAACAAGTGTAGTTCCCAAAAAAAGAACAAATGTAGTTAGTTGTTTTTTCCAAAAAAACAAGTGTAGTTCCCAAAAAAAAGAACAAGTGCAAATGGTCATTCACATTCATTTTTTGCTCTCCAAACCATCGACATGCATCAAAACTTGCAAAACTGTATTACAAAGAAAAGCAAGTATATACAGAAACAATGTGTAGAATTGTATTACAACGAATATTTACAAAAATCAAATGTTTGTCGCAAAAGCATTGCAAATGTTCTACCATTCAGAGTCGATCGAGCTACCTAGGACTTTACTCTAAACATTCCTTTCAGAGACAACATATCAGCTAGTATGAATTGTGCTATCTCCTCTCTAATGATATCGAAGTTGTTATCCGGAATGTTTGATAGTTTATCCTGCATGTGAGGCGCCAAGTTAGTCCACATACTTGGAAAGTTGTCGTCCTATGTTTATAAACAATTGTATCACACACCTCAAGGTCAAGCAATGTCACCTTGTCCGCTAAGGTCCGCATGTTATGGCAGACGTGGAACCCACACTGGTCACTCACTTGTTGTTTAATTAGGAAGTCTTTTTTGTGACCGAGTTTGGGATGCCCATCCTTATGCCTCCCGCCTTTTGCCACGTATAGGTCCCATGCCTCGTTCAAGACAGCTTCGATGCCCGACCAGTTGCATATTTTTGGCTTGATATTGGAGTTAAGGTAGTGTACCAAACTCCACTTTGGTGTAATTACCAGAAGAATCCAATGACCCCATCGACATTATTAAATTGCAAGGTAAATACTAGAGCTATACGAGTCGTGCATTTGATTCTAAGTAGGGTACACGCTTATTGTTGATTGTAGGCACACATAATGAAGCCCTTGTCTTGACGGGCATATAAGCAGTCCTTGATATATTCCACCATGTTGGCTCGATCGTTTTGTATATTTGTCTCGTTGACAATAGATGGATCGAGAAAGGCAACAAAGGGTGATTTTTTTGGACATGCTTCCAGGTTAACCTACAAGCAAGACCAGAGTCTGGGTTAGCGTAAGATATAGACAGTTATTATCATATCTCATACCCATAAATACTTACAAGGAGTAGCACTTAAGGAGGTTGGTGTCGACCGCTCGCACCCTGTAGAGGTCCCATAAATCTTGGAAGTCTACGACGATGAAGCCAGCAGGGCCAAGGAATGACTGACTATCGTGGTAGCCCAACATGGAGGTCTCTCTATGCTTCCTCTTTGCGTTGGTCCTCTCCATGTAGTACCCGTGCAACTCCTTGCATGCAGGTCGCATCCTGGATAAGGTGTCGTCTCTGACCAATGGCATGCCTATTGTGAAATCTGCCGGAGGCTTTACAGGAGCTGATGGTGCCTTGCCAAGATCAAGCTTCTTTGGAGCCAGATTGGTCCCTTGCACCTTTCCTACTCCTCTCACCTTTCTAGAACCTTTTCTGCGTGTGTCTATCTGGGGTGGAGAAGATTTCGCCTTCTTCAACTTTTGGCAAGAGGGGGTTGGTGCGACCTGCTGTCCACCTTCATACCGTCGTCCCCAAAATCTGTATCATATTGTAATTGGAGATCTTCTTCAATGGCACGAGGGGCAATTTCAAGTTCTCCAGCTTGAGGGGCCACTATAATATTTGTACGTGCACACGACGGTGTCGGACGAGAACTTGGGGCTGGCCTAGGAGTTACACTGATCTGAATGTTCTGCTTGGGCCATTGGACAAAGGTCCCACGTGCAGCTCCAAGGGTTAGAACCTCATCATTCGGTGGGTGCTGGAGAGTGAAGCCCACCCAATCGGGTTTCACTAAGTCTACTTGGACTTTTGCATGTCCGGCTAGCAGCTGCGCCCCATGAACCCGGGTTTCGGGGGTAGGCTTGAACGCAAGACCCTCTGCAGCCGAAATTGCAAATGATTTGGTCACCCTAACAACTAGGGTGCACGATGTGGGTTCCTGCAATAGAATCGTACATGTCATTACTACTAGGGTGTATTGTGGTGCTAATACAAAATATGCATTTGTTGATTTTTCTTACCGTTATGTGGTCCATCGCGGCGGGGATTGGTGCTTGTTCTGTCGCCGCCTCAGTTGATGCGTAGCTGCTACGCGTTTGCGTAGGGTTCACTTCTACTCTGGGAGGTGCAGTGGGCGGAGCTTTGGCGATCATCTTCTCATATGTCTCCACCCGAGCCTCCACTCGTGCCAGCTTCTAATTGAACTCTTCGGCGAGCTCGACTCTAAGCTTCTCCCGAAGTTGCTCCTTAAGGCGTGCACGTTTCTCTATCTTTGATAGCTTGTGCTTCTTGTACTGTCACGTGAATTGGGGAAACCCATACTTTCATGGGACATTAGAGCCAATGCCCCTTGTCTGTCCACTGTGTTCTTCGTTTCCCAAGGCTTTTGTGAGGATGTCATCCTCGCGTCTTTGTGAGCAGACCTCTTGGGAGGACTGTCTCTCAGCAGTTAGCTAGACCTGCCGTATAGTTAGGATGACTTAAATGAAGAGTACGATACAACCTATTGAAAGATGTGTTATGTGTTAAACTTACAAGTTTATCGTACATCGCTTGATCTTCGGGGTTTAGGAACGTCAGTGTTCCATCATTATTCTTCTTCGCCCTTGCCCTTGCCCAGTTCCTTGCTCGGGTAGTCGGGATATCAGCAAGGATTGGCGGGGTGTTAGATTCCGCGGCAACTTGATCCTCCCTCTACCATTCCTGCTGCTTCCCGGCGTATCCTTCCGTGCCAAGCCGGTGCGGGTGAAGGTTTTTTGCCTGCAACGCCCTATAGGCCTCTCTTTTTGCCCGAGAATCAGGGGTTGATTTGGCAGCATGGAACTCGTCCCACACGGCCTGGGTGATGAATGGGTACTTCCCAAATGGTTCTAGTTGGGTGCGGTTGAGGACGTAGTCAGTGACGAGGGTGGTCATGAAATTTTTCCACAAGTTGCCCATCTTGCGGATAGCCTACCGCTTCAGTCTTTCATCGGCCTCTTCTGGGTACTCAAAGCTCTCCTTGAACTCTCTCCAGGCCTCATCTTTTTCTTCCTGTGGGACCCGATCGATGTGGTCCACCAGAATTGTGAAGTTCCGCCTCCCTAGATTTCGCAGATTGTTGAGAACTTTTTGACAGCTTTCTCAGGAGCCGTAGGAAATCCCTGATTGTCCACCTCTGTTATTCTATAAACTTCCTTAGGAATCTTATTTTGGGACCTTGGAGCCTGGCTCGTTGTGGTCCCACCAGTAGTCGTCGACATTTTCTATCAAAGAAAAATAACATTACTAAACTTTTACATATTGATAACATCACTATTGGAAGTGAAAGTATTAGATGTGGCCTCGTTTGCTCGAAATTGTGCATCAATTACAATCATTTGCAAGTGTAGATCCAAAAAAGAATAAGTGTAGATCAAAAAAAGAACAAGTGTAGATGGTATGTTCTTATCAAAAAAGAGGAAGTGTAGTGCCCCCAAAAAAACAACAAGTGTCCATGGCAGTTTTTTTTCCAAAAATAACAAGTGTAGATCCAAAAAAACAAAATAACAAGTGTAGATGGTCTGTTCTTTAAAAAACAAGTGTAGTTCCCAAAAACAAAATAACAAGTATAGAATATATATGTGAATGGATCAACTTCGTTGTGGCTGTGATGAATATAAATGTGAATGGATCAACTTGGTTGTGGCTATGGCTGTGGCTATGAATGGATCAACTTTGCAAAAAAGAACATATGTAGAACCCAAAAAAACAAATTAACAAGTGTAGATGGTTTGTTCTTATAAAAAAACATCAAGTGTAATTCCCAAAAACAAAATAACAAGTATAGTTGGTATGTTCTTATTATTAAAAGAGAAATTTTAGTGCCCACAAAAACAAAAGAACAAGTGTCGATGGTTCGTTCTTATCGTATGTTCTTGGGCATTCATCATTGGCCAGGAAGAGGAGAAGAAATCCAGGGGAGTGGAGAGAAGAAAGGTGAGAAAAGGAACAACATTTTAATACTATCCCTAATTAATCCAGGAAAGTGGAGAGAAGACATGATAGTATTTTAATATATATTTCTAAGCATATATTAAACATGATAGTATTTTAATACTGTCCCTAAGCAATCAGGACAATCAGGACAATATTTTAATATATATAGAAACTAAGTCTATCAATATGAAGGAAATGACAACCATCTACAACACAAATAACTATCTCAGTATAATCTGAACAGGAAAAATGAAAAATAAGTCCCCAACTAAAAGTATATCTGCATATATGCATGCTAGTTTGCCTTGTAGTCAAGCTAACTAGTTTGCATTCTAAGTTGAAATACATATAAAGGTATCAAACATAATAAAACAATCTTAACAATAGCAAAAACAACAAAAAACATCATGTGATGTTCCAGACATATTCTCATCAAATTACATTAACTTTGGAGTCAATGTTGCAAATTAAGCTTCAAAGATAACAAAAAGATTAAACCCTAAATAGCACATATGTGTATCACTAATAGGTAATAAAAATCCTAAGTAGTCCATATCTCATCATAGTTTCAAGATTGAGAGTGGTTCACAACATGAAACATACCTGGCATGAGAAGACGCCATAAATGAAAAGTGTACAGATGCTATACCGTAATATAAGCCACAGAATGACAACCAAACTATATGAAGGTATGCCAAAAACAAAATTTCCACTGAAACCATTCTTAAATGTAGTTCATTCAAAAGTAAATCTAAAATACTATTCAAGCACACGAGAAAATCAACAACAGATTGCCAGAAATTACAAGATATTAGTCATGTGGCACCACAGCAAAACCCTAGCGCACAGCCAAGCCAACAAACCGTGCCGCCGATCGAAGAGAGAGCAACCATACGAGCGAGAGAGGGAGAGATGAGGTGGCCAATGAGGTACTAACCGGCGTGGAGGAGGAGGCGTCCGGGCTAGGCGAGGAGGCGTCCGGGCTCGGCTCAGCGAGGAGGTGTCCGGGCTCGGTGAGGCAAGGAGGCGTCCGGGCTCGGTGAGGAGGCATTCGGGCTCGGCGAGGCGAGGAGGCGTCCGGGCTCGGGGTCGACGGGGAGGCGGCCGGCGTGGAGGGGAGGAAGAGAGGAGGCGGCGGCGGCGTGGAGGAGAGGAGGAGAGGAGGCGGTGGCGTGGAGGTGAGGAGACGGCTCGGGGTCGACGTGGAGGAGAGCAGGCGGCGGCATGGAGGAGAGGAGGCATGAATGGATCTGAATCTGAGAGAGGGATTGACTAAGTAACCCTAGTCAACGTTATCTCTGACGGGCGTACTACTAGGGCCCGATATGGATGAGTCATCTCCGACGGGCCCTTGTAATAAGCCCGATACGGATGAGTGTCATTCGCATCGGCATTGACACTAGGCCCGATACGAATAATATTTTAAAAAATTATTATAATTAAGAGATGAATTATTTTACATTTGGGATTATATTTTTAAAAAATATTATAATTAACGGATGAATTATTTAAATAGTGTAAATTTGCCATTAAATTTAAAAAACCCATGAGAAATTAATAGCCGAGTCAAGGATAACACAAAAGACAACTTGAAATGCTGCGGAGATCCTTGCCTGCGGAGATGCTGCTGCCAGATTTGGCTCGCAAACCTACCATGCATGGAGCTTGGTTAGCTAGATGCAACGCACAGGAATACTGGGCCTGTATTTATAGAGCAGGATAGAGGTTGCTACGTGTCAATATTAAATGAAGAGTCACACACGGATAGATTATAGAGCAGGATAGAGGCTGCTACCATGAAAGATATGCAGATCATTCATTAAGGCACCGGTACAAAATACTTCATTACTTACATCAATTTACAAATTATATTACTACATAGACTCTATTTACAAGGATATGCCTTCCGAATGGTCTGAGCGAGCGTATGCCACTTCGTCTTCGGGATCATCATCAAGGTCGATCTGAGGTCTCACATGAAGATTCTGGTTGTATTCTTCTTCATCGACGACGTTGTCAACCCCAACAATTCTTCGTTTGCCATCCCTAACGACGTGAAGCTTCTTGTTTGCGGGGTCTTTTATATAGAAAATCTGCTCGACCTGCTTGGCTAGGACGAATGGTTCGTCCGTGTATCCAACCTTGGCCAGGTCCACTAAAGTGAATCCTTCCTTGTCGACTTTAACTCTGGTTTGGATAGTCACCCAGCTGCAACGAAACAAAGGGACTTTGAAGCTCCTGTGGTTCATCTTCCAAATCTGCTCTATGCGGCCATAATATGTGTTCGATCCAGCTTTATCCTGATATGCATCTATACGGACTCCACTATTCTGCACTGTGCTTTTGTCATCTTGTGTGATGGTGTAAAATGTGTATCCATTGATATCATACCCTTGCCATGTGTCAACATCCCAACTTGGGCCCCTTGCCAACCTTTGTATTATCTCACTTGGGCCATCGGTCGACCGTGCAATACGATCCTTGAACCATTCATTGAAGCGAGTACTATGTTCTCTGTTGATCCACATGTCCGATCAACCCATGTTGTCTGTCGGACCTTCGCTAGATGCTCCTCAAAATATGGAGTTACTTCAGCCATATGTTGTAGCACAATAAATGAGCTCGTGCATAGGTAGCTTGATCGGGAACAATTCTTTTTCTGCCTATTGTGCCAAGGCCTGCCAACCTTCCTTCGTGGCGAGATGCAGGAACTCCGATAGGATTAGTCTAGGCCATAAAGTCGATGCAGAGCTCAAGAACCTCCTCCGTCGTGTACCCTTCAATGATGCTTCCCTCAGGTTTTGCTCTATTTCAAACGTACGACTTAAGAACTCCCATGTACCTCTCGAACAGGTACATCTCCCTTAGAAAAGTTGGGCCACCTATTTTTGTTTGCTTCACTAGATGAACAGGGAGATGAACCATGATATCAAAGAAAGTTAGTGAAAAATACATCTCCAAGTGACACAGGGTATTGACAATATCAGCCTGCATCTGATCTAGATCTTCGGGATCTATAATCTTCTGGTCGATTGCATTGAAGAAGGCACAAAGCCGTTGGATTGTGTGACGCACTTTGGGTGGTAGAATACATCTGATAGCAACTGGTAAGATCTGTGTGATCAGCACGTGGCAATCATGAGACTTCATTCCAACCACTTTTAGATCCTCTAATTTAACGTATTTACTGATCCTTGCTGAAATAGCCCAAAGGAACCTTAATATCAGACAGGCATGACAGCATTGCGATCTTCTCATTCTTCGACAATGTGTGGCAAGCTGGTGGGAGGTACACTCTTTTTGTCTTTTCATCCGTAACAGGCTAAAGCTCACTGCGAATGTTCAATTCCTGCAAATCTAGGCGAGCATTCAAGCCGTCCGTTGTCTTTCCAGGCATATTAAGCAGTAGCCCGAGCAAACTATCGCAAACGTTCTTCTCTACGTGCATTAGATCAATGCAATGCTGACCTTAAGGTCTTTCCAGTATGGTAGCCGCCAAAATATGGATTTCTTCTTCCACATACCCTTATCATTTTCTTTGCCTCGTTTTCTTTTCTTCCCAAACTCATTAGTTATGTCTTTGACATGTCATGGACCTCTTCTCCAGATAAATGCTTGGGAGCAGTTCCAAGTTCTCTCCTACTGTTGAAAATTTTCTTCTTTCTTCTAAAAGCGTGGCGTAGCGGGAGCCATCTCCTAGACCCATGTAAACCATCTTTCTGGATTTCTTCAACCATCTGCTGCGTGTATGTTCCATACAGTCAGAGCAAGCCTTCTTTCCTTTCACGGTTTGTCCACAAAGATTGCCCAGTGCGGGATAGTCATTAATGGTGTAGAACAGTAGAACTCGTAGCTTGAAGTTCTCCTGACCATATGCATCCAAGTGTCCACACCTTCTTTCCAAAGAATCTCAAGATCATCGATAACAGGTTCCAAGAATACATCGATATCATTGCTCGGTTGTTTCGGACCTTGGATTAACAAGCACAACATAATATATTTCCTTTTGAAGCACAACCATGGCGGGAGGTTATAGTTCGTAATAAGGACAGGCCAAGTGCTATGAGAACTGCTCATATCTCCAAAAGGATTCATGCCATCTGTACACAGACATATCCTCATGTTTCTGGGATCGGCAGCAAAGTCTTTGTATTTTCGATCAATATTCCTCCATTGAATCGAATTCACAGGGTGCCTTAGCAAACCGTCGTTCGTCCTCTCTTCGGCATGCCACCGCACTCACTTTGCTTCCTTCGGGTTGGCAATTATTCTCTTGAAGCGATCAATGATGGGTAAATACCACACAACCTTCACCGGACCACCCCGCTTTGACTTCTTTCCCTCCCCCGCACTTTTCTTTCGCTTGTATCGAGAAGCCTTACACACAGGACAAGCTTCTAGGTCCGCATATTGCTTGTGGTATAATATGCAGTCGTTTGGACAAGCGTGAATTCTACGGACCTCTAACCCTAGGGGACACAGAACCTGCTTTGCTTCATATGTCATCTCGGGCAATGTGTTCTCTTCAGGAAGCATGGCCTTCAATATTCCCAAAAATTCTGTAAAACTTTTGTCTGTCCATCCACTACTTGCCTTCAGCTTCATTAGGTCCAAGGTAACTGACAATTTTGTGTGCTTTTGCCTTGCATCCGACGTATAGAGGTGTCTCGGAGTCACTTACCAACCGGCTGAACTTCATTGAATCTCTCTCGTTGTGAGCTTGCTCCTCAACATCACGTAACATCTCTTGCAGCATATCAAGATCCACATCAACCATTTCACCGCCCAATGAAGATGGAATAAACATGTCACGCTCATCTTCATCTTCATGATTGTCGTCACCGATGCTGTCTGCAACTACACCATTACCTGATTCTGTCTCTCCATGCTTCACCCAACATGTGTAGTCCTTCATGAATCCTCGTTGTATCAAGTGAGAGTGTACCTCCTCTCCACTAAACATAATCTCATTCTTGCAATCTCTACATGGACAACACATGTATTTGCTATTTCTTCTTCTCCTATCCTCCTCCGCGACGTTCATAAAACTTAAAACGCCATCTCTATACTCCTTGCAATGACGCTTCAAAGTTGTCGTATTCATCCAACTTCGATTCATCGCTACAAAATTTAACAAAACATTAGTTATCATACTACTAAATTTAAAAAAATTACAACCTTTATACTTACTTCAAATATTTTCCTGTTTATCTTTTAAAAAATAACAAAAATCTACCCCTTCAACCGCCCACCAAAAAGTGAACAAGGATGAATTGCATACGTTATTCGGTGCATTTATAGTGTGTCCGAACTATATCTCAATCGGGCCAATTAAACAACATCTGTAACGGGCGCACAGACATCTCTAACGGGCATAAATCAAAGCCCGACACCGATATGAGTCATCGGTGACGGGCTATAAAGTCATCTCAATCGGGCCATATTTTGAGCCCGTCACCGATGACCCTCATCTCTGACGGGCTCGGTATGAGGGCCCGATTGAGATATCCTAGGTCATCTCAATTGGGCATACATCTGAGCCCGTCACGGATGAGTGTCATCGGTGACGGGCTATACGTACTTGGGACTGTACAAGTATATCTACAACGGTGCAAATTCAGGCCCGATTGAGATGACTTTGTTCTGACGGCTCAAGTACTCCAGGCTTATTTGGGCCCGTCACAAATGTTGGGATCTGTACTAGTGTGTCTTGTCAATCCTGATTGCTCACTCTAATCTAACTCTAGCAGCTCGCTACATATGAGGATGAATTATTATAAGACTACTCTTATCTCCTTTTTCCGATGGACTAAAAAGCCTTCCAAGGAAAACCCAAGTTATTCTCAAGCAACAAGTTGTGATTCCAACATTGTCGAGACTTGACAATAGAGGTATAAATGTTGAAAACTCACGAGACATTTTCCATGGGGCTTTAAGAAAATGTGCTCGCTATTTTTTATGGTGAGCTTATGTTTTTTATTAGGCATTACTTATGTACCGGTCACTTAAAATTTTCGAAAATTTCAGCCAAATTCTTCTTCTCTAGTGACAGCCCAAAGACAGTGTGATGAAGAGGACCAATTAGGTGTGAGGGATAGAGGTTGGGGTGGGATAGGGGGTTGGGATCAGGGTTTTCCAAACCACGAAAACTGCGGCACAAAAACCGTGGTTTTCACGCGTACCGTAAGGATATTCGCGGCACGGGAAGGCAAGAAAAACTGCCACTGAAGACGAGGAAGGCAAGGCGGAGCAGGGGGATTCTGTCGAAGAGGAAGAAGGGTGAGGATGATCGTCTAAAGGAAGGGCGTAGCACGCGAAAACCACGGGCCTTGATAGTGTTGTAGAGGCACCATGAGGCAAAGGGATTGCATCGATAAGCATTGGGGTGAGGAAGAATAGGGAGGTAGGATTGGGGGAGGGGGAGGGGTTTGAAGACATCCTGTTCATCCAAAATTTGACTGATAATTCTTTTTATTTTCAAGCACCGAACCATAGACAATCCCTTTCTTATTATTACGATGGATCCAATAAACTTACATCTTGGTGCTAACTCTTTCTTTAAAAAAAAGTCACACCTAGTAATTCCACATCTGGTTACTTAATATCATGGAATGGAGTAAACTTGCCTTCATTTTCTCCCTTCAAACAACAGATCAATTTAATTCAATGCAAGTAACTTCCTTGAAAAAAATCCTATTTTTCTCCTAAAACAATTTTCTATAGAATTAAACCCCTCAAGCAACATGCCCCAAGTATTGAGAATGACTGGTTTTACTCATCTGTACTTCGTCCGTCCTAAAATATTTCTAACATTTGAATTCTGTCATAAATTATAAGGAACAATTAATTTTCTCTTAGCTAGGCTATCTTTAATGCAAGGCAGCACTTTTGTTATAGAAAAACTAGGCTTTTCTACTAGAGGCAGCATATTTGTTGGTTTGCCCATCCCAACGATTGGAAGCAATCCACGGTCAGACTTTTGAATGACTAGCTATGCAAAGATTTATAAGAGCTGATATTTTTGAGATGTAAGCGTGAAAATCAGCTTGAGTTGCTCAGAGCATGTTTAATAATAGGCTATACGCCAATTATGAACTTAGAAGGAGAGAAGAGAACTGAGAAGTAGTTCTCATGCAAGAGTTAGCTTTTCACATATTTCAAAATAAATTCCTCCCGTGTTAATTACCGGGATTTCGACATGGCATAAAGATTTTAGCCATGCAACGTATAGCTAAACGGGTATATTTTAGAAAATATTTAATAATTAGGTATTTTCTACCGGTTCTCACGGTAATAAAAAGATCTGACCGATATATAATTGCCTATTAGGCAAGTGGCAAACCATGCATGACCATGGATCATATGTAGATCAAACGTGGTGGCTGATCAGTTTGCCTAATTGACTTACTTTTGTTACTTTTGTTCTGGGCTATAGAAATACTATATCTCTAGATAGCGCCTCATATGGCATCTTGCCATTGAGTGCCTTCGTCTGTGCACGGTTCATGAGGAAGACTGCCGTCATGACGGGCTCATCCTACAACTCCACAGGCAAGTCGTGTTGCTTCAGCCTGCACGCCGTCGCCACGATGGTTTGCTTTTGCCGCTCCGTTTAGCTGTTATGATGATTATTTTTATAGTATGGTAGCATAAATATATAAAACTATATAGTTCTACAAAAGTACATATTGTCACAACGTATTCTTCATTGGATATGCTACAACATATATGGCAACATATAGTTGGCAAGTTTATTTTTCTTTCTTTTTCTTTTTTTCTAGGGTGTCTAAAATGGTCATTTCTGTTAACTCGATCAAATTCGCATCACGTGATTAGGCTACTTGTGCTAAAACAAGCTCATCCGGATCCAAAGCTACTTAGCATAGGTGCTCACATTTTTCTCTGATTAATATCAGAAAATAAAAATTGCTCTTATGCTACAAAGTCAAGGAGTG
This sequence comes from Oryza australiensis, assembly GCA_019925245.2. Classification (NCBI taxonomy): domain Eukaryota; kingdom Viridiplantae; phylum Streptophyta; class Magnoliopsida; order Poales; family Poaceae; genus Oryza; species Oryza australiensis. The sequence goes on along the minus strand of JAIFGZ020000486.1, from coordinate 753,963 downwards.
TACTCACATTTGCCACAAGGCTTATTGGTGTTGCAAATTTGCCCCATACTTTTTTTTTTGAAACAAACTTCACCAGACAGTATGATATTTCGTATTGATCCAAGGAAAAGAAAAAATTATGACACCATCACACACCGATGGCATTAAGCACACCAAAAGCTAGAACCGCACGCCCGCTTCTATGCGTGACAAGACGCCGCCAAGCCTATAATGTAGCCACCACTGCACCGCTCACCACCAGCTAGAAACAGCATGGCCTCATGGACACCACCTATATGAGAAGGACGAGAGAGCGAGAGAAAACACTACTAAAAAAACCCTCATAAAGACCGGTTATAGGTGTCGGTTTATTCAAAACTAACACCTATTGACATATCGGTTCTAACACAAGGCTGTCACTTATACTATTGGTACCGTATTTTAGAAAAACCGAGACCTATAATAGAGCAATAGATGCTGGTTCTAACTACAAAACCGACATCTGTACCGGTTTTTAAAAAACAGTTTTTTAAAACCGGCACCTATAATATATTATAGGTGTTGATTTTTTTTAAAAAAGGCATCTATAGAAAAGACCGACCACTTCTCTATCGTCGCCCCCATCCTTATCCATCCGAGCCAAGCCGAGCCTCGAGAGTTCCATCTATTCGGTGCACCCATCCCCATCTCTCTCTCTCACACATACACCTCGGCGCACCGCACCCATTCCCGTCCCCATCGCCACCCCATCGCCACCTCCCCTCATCTGGCACCGCCGTCTTCCTGCATCCGGCACCGCGGCTCGTCGTCCTCTCCTTCCTCCGTCGCCCCATCCTTGCATCTGGCGCCGTCGCCTCCCTGCATCCGACGCTGCCGCCCGTCGTCCTCTCCTTCCTCCGCCGTCCCATCCCCGTGTTCGGCCGCTTGGAGCTCGCCTGCCACCGGATCTGGCGGTGGAGAGGGATCCGGCGGCGATCTCGGCACGGAGAGACCCCGACGGCAACATCGACGTGGAGAGGGACCCAACGGCGACCTAGGCACGGAGAGACCCCGACGGCGTGAAGAGGGACCCTCGATGGCGACCTTGCTTCTCCAACGGCGTCAGTGACTCCACACCGCTTCTTGCTTGTGTGTTTCTTCATCTTAGTTGTGTAGTTCTATTATTGATTGTTGTTGTTGATCTATGACGGATGGAGTGGGGATTATTGTTCTTGTTGATTGATGGTGCTAGCGACTCCATTTATGTGATTGTTGATTGTTCTATTTTTGTTCTTGTTCGTGATTGTTGATTGTTCCTGCTGAATGATGGACGGGATTAGGGCGGCTTGGGGAGGGCAGCTCGAAAGCATCGGCTCATCGAGCCGATGCTTCGAGCCAGCTTCTTTTTTTGAATCGAGGAGAGCACAAAGGTGCCGGTTCTACAACCGGCACCAATGACCTAGCATCATAGGTGCCGAATAATGGGCGCCGGCTGCGAAACCGGCACATATGCTAGGTTTCCAACCGGTATCTATCCTCTTTTCTGTACTAGTGGAAGATGATCTACACATCCCTCGTATAACCTACCGCCATTCAAAAGCGTCAGCTCAACTCTTTGGAGATGGAAAAGGCAGGAACAAGACCTCCTAGACAACGCCTCCAAGGAGGACGCTATGCCATAGTGTCGTCGCCGCCCATCTAAGGAGCTGGATATGGTTTTCACCCGGAGTGTCCCACCAAGGGGAGGTGCCTCAACTATGCCCTCATCAGGTAACACGACACTCAAAAGTGTCACCGTTACTGACCCACAAACTGTTGGGATAGGTTTTCACCTGTAGGCTGCAGCCTACCGATACCTGCAATCATGACCCCATTGCCTTGCCAACAATCAAGCCCACCGCCTATGTGTAAACATCGCTGCACCAACGCCCCTCTACATGCCACCCTCCACCCACCTCAGGCATCACCCCAGACCTACATGCCATTGTTGTCGTCGCAGGACAAACCATCGCAAGGGCTAAGCACACCCGCTCTCCCCATAGCGTAGTTTGTCCTCCGCTGTCGATCTTGCTAGCTAGCATCGCCCATGCTGTTGTCATCACCACATGAAGATTGCCATGAGGCCAAGCTCTCATACCTTCTCTCGCATGTGGATTTGGTCCTCCACGTGAGAGTGCAGGTTAGCACCACCCAAGCCACCGTCGTGGCTGCAAGCAAATCACCACAGAGGCATGCCTTCACATGCTTGTGTTGCACCACACCAAAGATGTCGGAGGCCTCCATGCCGAAGTCATCGTCGCCGACCCCTCAAACCTCCAGGAAGACCTCTGCCTCCAGTTGCCATAGGATGACATGTTGCCACTAGATCCGTGGATCTTGCAATGGAGGCACCAAATCTAGCTACCGTTGTTGCTAGCCGTGCCCATGAACACAAGCATGAGTAGGTAAGCGCCGCCATTGGATTCATGCCTAGCCTTCGTCGTACGACTAGGGGCGTAGGCACTTCGTGCTATGGTAACAACCACCCCCTAAGACAAGCCGGTTGGATCTAGCCTCATTGGTCACGGATCTGAACGCTTCCTGACACCAGCTACACCCGCACCACCCAAGCTGCCGCCATCGGCATCTTCTCTGCTCGCAAGGTCTTTGGGAAGGGATTGCCCCACTGCAACCTTTCCTTGTTGCTCGTTGTGCTCCCAACAGGCTGCTCAGGCGGCGGAGGCAGGGCAATGGGTAGGGGGAGGGGCAGTGCTAGGTTTGGGATGCTACCCGAGTCGCCTCCTCGGGCAACGTGGTGGGGTGGGTGAGAAAAATCTTCCATGTTCTCCATTTTATGCTCCATATTTCAGGTGCTTGTACTCTCTTTTGACACAACACACCACATGAACTCCGTCCCCCCTTTCCCTCCATCATTATTTTATTCCTCTACACATCTAACTTGGTCGTGCCACCGTCCTCGTGATCTTTCTCGACTCCCTGAAAGTCGCTAGCAAGCCACTCATTCCCAACATGGCCAATCGTGCCCACGCTGCCACTAGGCATGACAGCGTCAACCACATCAACCTCGTCGATGCGCTCCTCCCTAAAACCGAGTTGGAGCCCGTTGCACGAATAGACAATGTTGAAGCTTAGGCCGCTCAACAGGGGCCAGCAGAGCTTGGGCATGGGACCAACCAGGATGCTCACTACGCCGGTGATGGGGCTCGCCATACAAGGGGCCAATGGCATAGGTCGGCCATGGGCATGGCCACACGCTACGCAAGAGGAGGATGCGGCAAAGAGTTTGGGAGCAGGGTGGCGCCAGCGAAGCTTGATACTTAGCATTCATCATCGGCAAAGCTTGGCGACGTGCAGAGGAAGATGGAGGAAGAAGAGGGTAAATTTGGAGGTGCATGTGGCACTGTGGCAAATGAGAGGGCAATCACCTCAACTATAGGGCAAATTTCCAATGCCAATCAACTTTGTGGCAAATGTGACTACACCCCTCAATTTTCCAGGAGAAAAAAAACATTGGCATTGTTTTTTTCTAGCGGCTACTCAACCAGTGGCATCCCTATAGCAGAAGCATTCTATTTGGTGATAAACTTGACAACAAAGTCAATTCATTCTTTTATTTCAGGAAAATTTTGCACCTTGTTGCACGTAATGTCCAATTGACCTACCATCAGTCAAGCCAAACACAAATGACACAGCATCTACGCCAAAGTGAAGTGATTGTTCAGTTTTCCTCAAGAATCACAGCAGGTTCACAGCAGCAAGAATAATGACTGCTATTATGTGACATCACAATCCCAAACACAGGCGACCATACCGAATTGCAGATGAAGGTATCTATGCAGCACTTGAACATGCTTTACATTATTGTCGCCAAATTATAACTATCCAAGTATTAGGAACAGGTGACCATGCAACACCTGCTAGGACTGACATATATCATATCCGACATGGTAATACTTGGAAAATATAGTTAGCCATCTTAAAACTCACAAAAATCACCAGGAATGCATCTCCATGGTCAAATTACAGGATCATTCATCACTGGGGCGACAGTTCTGCCATCAATAAGTACACAAAAGACAATTAGTCAGCGGAATATACAAACGGGAAGTTAAATACATAAACGAAAGTGACATGACCAAATGTGCGACGAATCAATGGCATTAATTCATGACAAATACACAAAATACTAGATTTTCCTTCAATATCATGACAGTGAAAAATCCTATGCTACACCAAAATCAGGCCAAATCTCCTTAATTCGTAAAACATCCAACTCAAATGAAGGACATGCGTGTTGGCATAAATTCGCTTACAAGAAGTGATATAATCATTCTATAGTATGTATGTATCCAGGAAACAAAACTGACCTTTTAATTAATACTAGTCAAATATGTGCATACAAACAGCCAGCAAGTAAATAACTGTGGGACAAAAATACAACTCCATGAAGAAACATCAGGAAAATACACAATACAGATTCACCACCCAGCATCCTATCCTATATAGCAAAATTAGGACTACAATTTATGCAGTCCACAGAACTGCATGAGAATAAATTAAACAAACTGTTATACTTTAGATATTTTGGATCTTTCAAGTCCATTAATGAGTGTCCATTCTCAATTGCAAACTCTAATGTAACAACGTTGCAATAAAAAAGGGTAGACCTAATTGACTTGTTCATCTACGTAAAATGAAGAGCATATACTGTGCACAATTTAGTTGGTCATGATTGATAATTCAAAACTGACACACTTCACGACTATGGAATTCTAGTGACAACAGGCAAGAGTGATAATTCTGACACAATCCAAACAGTTGAGGGAGGGCAAAGATGTGATATTTATATCAACCCAAAGCCCAGACCTATAATATGGGGCAAAAAAACAACGTCTGCTGTCACATGAAATGGATATTCATATTACTAAAACAGTTTGGATATCTACGTAAAATGAAGAGGATATACTGTGCACAATTTAGTTGGTCATGAAAAAATGCATTCATATATAATCTTTCACGAGCTCATTCCATGCTTCTCAAGCAGACAAAAGTAAAAATACGGCAAACCAAATCAACTCTAACAACTTATGTGGCCAGTAATGATTTTTTATAAAACTTAGGCCAAACATATTCAACTTATCTTGTCTTGCACATATGGAGTATGTATGGAGTATGCACTTGCAAAAGGATTTCTCAGCATGTGACTAAAAGCATAAATTACTCAAAAGGTAACAATTCAAAGCAATACACTTAACAGCACAGTCAATGATACATATAAAAGTATCGAATGAAAAGACTGTATAGCTTGGAAGCTTCTAAGCGGGCCAATTGTGCTGCTAATTTCATATTTCAATTGGTTCAGATAAGTTTTTCATATGGTTGTTGCTAATTTCCAAAGTGATATGTAACTCAAGCTAAAAAGTACTATACCATGTAGTATGCAGACATAAATACTACCATCAGACAAGTTGAATAAATGAATAGAAACTCAACTTTTAGTTCTACTATTTCTGATATGAGTAATCACAGTCCTAACTTCTAAGCTATGGATGTTCAAAGCATAAATTAGTCAAACCTGCTAAAACAGATAGATACTTCTGACACGAACCTTTAATTCTAGACTAATATTAGAAACGGCATGCCATATTTAGGACAATTTATCAAGCAGTTAAAGCAACAATAACTGTCATCAAGCAAATAAAAGGCATTCACAAACAACCAGCCACTGGAAATAACATGGTTTTGCTACATGTGCATCGTAAAAGGCAAGGCAAGCTATTACCTCTAGTAACAAAACCAGTGAATGGATGCAAGACATCTAGCCCCACTCTTTGGGAAACATTCTTAAATTCCATTGACTCCAGATGGATCATGGAGACACCAATATATGTGCAGACAAACACCACATTATGTTCCTCGGAGAAGCCCAGAATCATCGGTGCCTTTTTCTGAGGCCCTGGTTCCAAAGAAAGGAGCCTATCCAGTCGAATGGTTTTCTCCATCACCCATCCAACAACACCATCAGCATCAATCTTACCCTTCAATAGATTGAGAGCATAATGCTTCACAACAAGCAAGATAATCCCACCATCCTCAGCTGATGCAATCCGGCAGCAGCCATCCCAAATCCGCAGCGCGGCGCCTTGACATGGGCTGCTATCTGTTCATCCAAATCGAACCGAATAATGGAGGTCCTCCCCTTACTCTTACCTTGGAGCAACCAGTAAAGGGAATTCCCAACCAGGGTACTGAAACAAGTTATGCAATACCTCAAATTAAACGTAGCTGAGATGACATTGCCCCAATGGCCAGTCTCCGATGAGTAAACGCAGGCGAACGCCTGCGTCCGGGTACTCCAAGTCTCATTAGAGCCTAGTATAGCCACCTGAAAGGGACACGAATGGCAGCTGCCGTGCACGTGGCCCGGGTCGCCGTCGCCGGCGACGCAACGCACCTCCCCGGCGTAGACGACCACCTCCCTGTCAAGGAACACCCTGGGAATATCCAAGGCGCGGCGGTCGCCGGTGACGGGATCCCACACGATGAGGCTGCGCTGTGAGTGGAGACAGGGGTCGATGTAGACAAGGGCGCGGCCATGGCGGAATCCCAGCAAGCGGTTGATCTGATCGCGGTTGTCATCACCGGGGAGCCGCCAGGAGAAACGCGCGGCGGGGATCCGGTCTGGCGGGTCCAGCGTTGGGGTGAAGACGGGGTCGAACCACGCATGGAAGATGCCGAGGAGGGGAGGCTTCCGGTGGCGCGCGCAGAAGCGGCGGAGGAAGCCGCGGTCGGAGACGAGGCGGCGCCAGCGGCTGCAGACGAGGGAGGCGCGAGGGAGGGAGGATGGCTGCGGCGGGAGGCGGAGGAGGATCTCGGAGAGGAGGTCGTCGTTGTCCAGCGGCGGGGCCGGCGAGGTGGGGCGGTGGCGGCGGCGGATCATCTCCGCCTCGCTGCTTGTAATTTTCGATGCAATCCAGTCGAGGTGGGGTTTTTATCTCTCTTTTTTTCAATTTTCGCCGCAACTGTGCCTGAATTTTCGGGCGGCAGTTTTTCTTTGATTTCCTATACTTTTTAATGCTTCTAAAACCATGTTTCACAAAATTAGGAGTTACTCCCTTCATTCAATTCACCGTAAAAAGTGATTTGAAGTATTTTTAACTTAGCTAACTAAACTATAATCATCTGTACGTAATGTGCAAAAACCTAATTAATTTCATTAATTCTGTGTAAAGATTAAGATTACATATTTCACAGTCCGCGCAGATTTATTAAATTTTTTAAACAACTTTATAAAAATTATTTTATTTTTCATAGAAACAATTCGTCTTTTTAAATTTTTTAAACAACTTTATAAAAATTATTTTATTTTTATAGAAACAATTGCCTTTTTATTGACGAGTCGGGTTCGATAATAAAGTAGACAAAGCTAGGTTAGTCAAGAACATATCGAAACAGACGGTGTATCGGAACAGACGGTGTGACAATGCTGGTTGGTGAGTTTCCATCAAGATGGGAAGTGTGGCACTATGTCATTTCAAGAAAAAAATTTATGGGTAGCAAAGTTGAACAATCGAAAAAGAGGAACCAACGATACCTTGATAAACCAACGACAATAATGATATGAATAATGGTATGGATACGTTGTATGATGGCAAGATGATGCATGCTGGAGGAGGGAAAGATGAGGATTTTTGATAGGGTTAGGTTTATACTTGCTCATATATCACATATACCTCTGGGCTACAACCATGGCTCCCATCCTTTTTATGTCCCTATGGATAATCTGTGGGTCAACTTGTTTTTCATTTTTTGGTTGATGTCGGAACATATCTATTCAGTACATTGATAGCTAGAGATGAAAATGGCTCAAATATGGATGAACATTAGCTTTATCATGCTCATTTTCATTTTTTTCAAAACTAAAAACAAATATGAATATCCCAAATATGAAACCAGATATTATTATATACAGATACATAGCAAATACGAAAAAAATTTGGCCACTAATATTTATTGGAATATGAATGCCCTTAGACTCTGCTTCCAAAATCAACGATGAGATATAAATAGTTCTTTTATTCAAAATAATATATTAAATTTGTATTAAATATAATATGCCATTGTAACCAATTTAGATTCGTTAGTTTATTTGAAATTTAAAAATAGAATTAAGAAATATCAAGTTTTATCCATATTAGACACTTTTTAGTATTTATATAATCAATAACAGTACCCAATACAATGTATGGTTTGGAAACAGATAGCTACAATGCATATCATATTTCTAAAATTATTTGACAAATGATTTGAGCAAGAGGTACTATCCAGATGATATGTATATATATATGTATAAACATTAGAAAAATATAGTAAAAATGGTTGTTTTTTGAATGTAACAACTTATTCTTTAAAAAAGAAGAATCCACGTTAATTGCATTTGTTAATTATTAATTTTATAATTAGATAAAAAAATCTGAATTAGGGGTCTAATAGGGATAATACTTCATGTTTATTAACTACCATCGTCTCCATTTTTTTGAAAAATTCTAAATTCATTTCTATTTTCGATATTGTGAAATTATCCATCCGACATTGTTTTTGTTTTTTCAAAAATGCATTTGGACGCTTGAAAACAATTCGAACCGATTTCATATCCACTGACATGGTCGCCGACGGATCTGCTCCCGTCGGGGAAATGTCCACTCCCAATCTATTTCATTTGGATTAGTTGTGATTGTTAAGTTCGGTAATATTTTAGAAGAGTAATAAAAAAGCAGGGAGGAGACGATGCAAAGAGGTGTGAAACTCTGCTTCTTTGCTGCTCCCTCTAATCTGGCTCTAGCTGTGCTGACTTGATAACTGAGGCCTAAATGTTTAAAATTAACAAGGCCTTCTCTACTAGCCTAAGCAATTGTGCTCGTTCGCTGGCCAGCGTAACCTTAAGTTTTTCGTTAAACTTACTAGCAGTTTTGTTAGTAAAACAGGGCAACTTGGCATTGCAACGTCTCGGCGATCCAACATCAACGCCCAAATATTATTTTTAGTGCCAATTTTTTAGGTGACTAAAATATTCAGATTTTTATACTATTTTAAATGATATTAGTGGTGGTGTTTAAGTCTGCATTCAATATCATAAGCTGACACAAGAGATCATAAGATCTACACATGTGAATGCTTGGATATGACAATATGCCTAATCAACTACTAACTACGTTTGCTTTTGCTTTTATCTCTTGTAATATTTGTTGCAACACATGTGCTTTTGGCTAATCAAAATAAAACTTGACAAGATTTATTAATAAAGAAAGGGTTTAAAATAAACTCATACTCTCCTAAGGCCTTAAAAGTAATGCTTTCCTGAAATGTGTTGTCAGTTGGACGTTTTTGTCATTTAAAAATACACCACATTTCAATGAAGACTTGATGACAATCTACAAACATTATATACCGCACAAAACAATTCTGATAAGCCAAAGCAAACCAAAAGTGGACATGTGACTGCTCCGAAACACATCATACAACCAGTACTTACAATTGGCTGAACTGAAATGCCAAACTGTTAATTTGACTCACTCACAAAAATGGAAGTGGAACTAGCAAAAAAAATATATATGACAAAACCGGCGAAACAACGTACTCGCCATCATGTTCTGAAACAATCACCATCAGGTTCTTCAAATACAAGGTGGCTTGTACATTAGAAACACTATTGATCAAGCACCTACAAGGCAAAATAAAATAGTTCCTCAAAACTTTAGGAAACATGCAAAAGCTACAGCTCCAACTTGCCATCGTAGATCAATGTTCAAACGCACCCTCAGTACAAGTTGATGAGGCCAATATTTTAACTATTCATACATAAAACTTACAAAAGCAGAAATCATTGATCAATTCATGGCTGTCAGCAGTTTGCCACCGCCATTCACACCCTCATCAGAAGGCCAACCTGCTATCGACTAACTTGGCATGTTGGACATATCAGATGGAATACCCATCTCATCGTCACTTCCCATGACATACTCTTCTTTGGAGTTCATGGGCTGTTTCCGCTGTTTACACTTACGCTTGCTTCCAGGTGATCCAAAATCTTTGAGTAAGTGTATTAGCCTCTATGTCATGATATTTCCTATTTGCTTAGTGGCTCTTGCCGATGTGTTTCTTGGTCAATGTGATCAAGGGCTTATCAAGAACTGCTTCACATGACTTTTCAGCATTGATGGCATCAACATTTAGTTCTTCTTTGTCGGCATCAAGATAAGTGCCATCTATTTCGGCACCAGTAGGAACAGGCACATTGAAACCTAGCTGTTGTGTCAGCTCCATGGCACGACGGAAATATGGGCAATCTGCTTTTATTCCAGGAATACCATTGTTGTGAAACCATTCTGCCCAAGCTTTTCTTAGTTCTAATGTGCCAATTTCAATTTGTGTTGATGCCCCATGGGCACACATGATCTGCATCCAATGCATTAAGTTAGAGGCTTGCTTTGTTGGATGATTGTGTCAATAATAGCTGCCTGCAGCACTTGTGCTGTTGCTTCCACCACCATACTCAAATGTGCTGCATATCCTCTCCAATTTCTGCCGAAAGCGAAGTTCCTCCAATGATAATTGCTTTGCCATTTGCATTTGCTGTTCCTCGCGCTGTTATTGTGGACACCATGACGAACCATGTTTTGCGTGATTGGTTTCTTCATTTTCGCTCGACGGTTCTTCGCTGCTTTTGTCCTTTGTTTTACTTTGTTCAAACAAATCCTCATAGCTTTCCTAACTTTTAGTGGCACTCCTGGGCAGGCAATGACATTGTGACGCCTCCCTGCAAGATGCTGCTTTAGCCGCGTCCCACGACCACTTTTCCTGGTCATTTTACAGTACTTGCATTTAAATCCTTCACCAATTCCTTCACCGTGATTCCAAACATAGTCCAGGTTTTCATTATCTACCATTCCTGCAGTCTCAAAAGAACTAATGACTCAACATTAAGACATAAATTAATCTCCAAACAGGCTTCTAGAGTACTCAATATCACAAGGTCTTGTCGAATGCCGGCTGTTCGACAGACCCAACAACACGCTAAAATAAATTTATTTTTTAATATTTGGTTGTCTTGTTAATTTGGTTAGCGATTTTTAAAACTTGTTAATTTTTGTTCGATAAAAATGCATTGTATTTCTAAATGATAAATTTATTTATTTATAGATTTTTTTTATTTTTTTTCATTGGCTTGTTGGTTTCATGTCTTTGTCGTAATTTCTTTGCCCTTGTAAGACAGCCCCGTTGGGTGACATCGCTCCTAGGGGATGGCGGAGAAAGAATACAAGGAGAAGGAAGACATTGCAGCGGTAGCAGAAACGAACTTTATCGATAGAAAGAAAATTAACCATTAGTTTTTTATTCGTGACGCATAAACCAACAGAACTCATTCGTGTCGCATACACTAACACAAAAGAGTTAAGAAGTTACACAGATAAGCTATAAAAAATTGCCGGTCTCGACGAATCGGGCTTGAGCTTGTCTATGGACTCCTTCCACGTCATTCAGCGCGTACTGCAACTTCCTCCTTCCTCTGCATATATTTTGTTTGCGTTTCAGCTTCAGTTACTCTTCCGCCATCATACGTCGGGCTGACCATGTCGATCCACAAAGTAAATCTGCACATCCTTGGATTGTCTTGAGGAATAAATCTAATTAGTGAATAAGATCGGTATATTATTATGGAATCGTGAGCGAAAATAAAAATAAGTAATTAAGCATGTGACATACAACCAAGTCGTTGTCTATGTTGCGACAGACGAAACCTTCCAAATGTATCTTGTAAAAAGGATGTAGCCACTTGGCAGCGATCTCTACAACCGCATTTTGGACGCTCAGACCATTCAGGTAGACCTAATAGATTGTTTCTCCAGTGTAAGATAGCAGACTATGCCCGGCGCTCGTACTCCATCCATGCTTGAATGAATTATGTGGTCGTCTTAGGTTGTGTTATCCTTGCACCGATGAAAGTTAGTCTCGCCGTATCAATCCACTTTACGAAGCCACATTTCCTTACGTCTTCCTGTTTGCACAGATTCATTACAACCAATGACATATGTAAGTATATGAAAGTAGTGATCGGTGGGAGTGAGAACTTAATGATTCTTATGACGAAATTGGCGTCGATAATGTTAGGACACACGAAGCATCTTTGTCCTATAGTTTCTTGTCGTACGGACCTTATCACCTAGCAACATCTCTACAACCACACTCTAGATGGTCCCGTCATATGGGGAGTCCTAGAGGATTTACATACCATTCTAAGGACTCTGCAGCAATTCGTCATTCGTGTTCATCCTTCCTCCTTAGGTACTTCGATATTGTTTCACTGCGTAGATATGTGTGTGTTCCGTCATGTTGTAGATTCATCGTATCTACCCACTCAAGAGAGTCGCACAAACTATGGTAAGTTTGCGAAAGATTGTATGATTGTCCACGAACAGTTAGCGAGGTATGTACTCAGTATAGGTAATTGAAATAGATACAAATGATTGTTATCTGATAAATGCTTGAGCATTGGAAGAACCTCCTACCACGGATTTCTGAAGTAAGGGATGTCATGAGTATACATCGATCACTGCAAGAGCACAATGGATGGTCGCACCTCCGGTGAAAATAGACCAGTGAAAGGATCCCTTTGCCAGTCAAGATGCTCGCAAAATAGAGCTTCGATTCTCTCAAGATCGATGTGAATGTGAAAGGAAAATATAGTACCGAAAGAACTTGCGGAAGTGTTTTGCTAAGGTCCGGCTATAAATAGTGGCGTAGCAATTGGAGGAACTGCAGGCGTCTAAAGTCGATAATAACGTGAATAGACGTGATGTTGTGCCGAAAGGTGATCGTGACTAGTCGAGCTCGTACAGTGTCCATGTTATAACTCATTTCACGATAACGATGATTGTGACAAATGAGTACCATATTGTAGTGTGTCGATGTTATGACAAGGAAATGACTTGGCACCGAAAGCATATCGTAACCACACGTGATCACTATTAAGTTGATAGTGACTATTTGTGTAAATCCTTTTAAAATTATAAATATAAAAAAACCATGGAAACACAGCTGATCGAATAAATGTACTCATGACTCACTTCATATCTATTTGTCTCTTTATACTACCCGGATTCAAAATCAAGATTAGATCGAGCAACGCGATTGTCGTACCACCTTTGGAATTCAGAAAAAAAGCAGCTTTGGAACATATATAAACATTGCTTTGAAAAGCTCGACAACCTCTATTTGGCATCAACTAATATTAGAAAACGGGATTACTGGCACCGATTACGGCATCAGTAGCTAGACACAACGAAAACACTGTTGGAGAATCGATTTTATTTCGATTGCACAGACGTACCACTATACAGATACACAGAAATATATTGGAGTATCTAAGGTTTTTTATAGGAGTGATTCAACTTAAATAATTTTTTAAATACCCTAAATATAACAAAATTAAAAGTATAAATTGATCAAATGTGTATCCTAATATATTAATAAAGAAGATTTTTTTCAAAAATGTTATATATATATATACGGCTAGGATTTTTTCCTGGGACCACCTCTAGATCCGCCTATGCACATGTAACACCAGACTCATCCCCTCGCGAATGCGCATCCTAACACATGCTCGTATGGAAACCAACAGAACATCCCTGATTTAACTACATACCTGTTAAAAACCCACATGCATATGTGTAATATTTATGAGCATCAGGATTTAAACCCTGGTGGCTGAAGTCAGTAGAATGAAGCGCGTGAATGAAGCGCGTGAAAAATGAAGAAGTAGAAGTTGAGAAAAGAAAATGAGGGAGTAGAAGTAATTTTGTGACTGTTATAGGACACTCTAGTTATATGATAATTTGCTTAAAAACAATTTAACCATTATTTTAATATACCCTATTTGGAGAGATAAAACTTTACAAAGACCATTTTACCTTTGGGAGACTTTGCAAGATTGAAATATGGAGCTAAATTTAACTATAGTTTTCAAGGATGAACATGTCCTAACCTGTGAAAATGAGAATTGCAAAAATATTTTTTCAAAAAAATAAAATTTGAACAAATCTTGGCTGATTTTTTTAAAAATTCACAATTTTAAAATTATGTTTCAATTGAATCTAACTATATTTTTCAAAATTCAAAACTTGTACTAAACAGTGGAAATGAGAATTTCCAAAATATTTTTGAAAATACATGATTATAGCCATGGGAGGCTCTGATAAGAGAAAAAAATAAGGCACACCACCACACGTTGGCAACTCCTACATACAAAACTCAAGGACATAATTAACACCAACCGGTCGCGCTATGCGTGACTGGTAGCTGTCAGCCCTTCGAAAGGGGGATAAACACATTGGCTTGCTCTTCTCCAAGCATAAGGTTAAGGTCACCTATGTACTTTTGAACATCCCCATAGAAAAGGGTTGTCAAGGGAGAGGGTAAGACAGAACAAGATCCACTCGTTCCTCGCACAATCTAAATAATACATCCAAGAGCGCTGCCGCAAAATAAACTGATTAGCAGCGAGAAAGCTACAGAAAACATGATCTCCTAGACGATGCTTCCAAGGATATCGTTACCAAGACCTAGACAAGGCTTTCACCTGAAGGATCCCACTAGGGAGGAAGAGGGGGACGTCTCGACAATGCCCCAAGAAGAGAATGCTATGCCCAAAGGCGTCGCCGTTGCTAACCTAGGAACATAGGCTAGGCTTTTGCCTACAGTGCCCCTTCCACCACCCTAACAGTGCAACTCCATTTCGTCTCACCATCCAACCTCTGACAACATGTGTACCCAACTGCATGCCCCTTGAAGGTCCGTAGATGTCGCCTAGAGGGGGGTGAATAGGCGATCCTGAAATTTCTTGGAAATACAGCGGTTAAAACACACAGTCACCGGAACTTCCGGTCTATAACCCTGGAACTTCCGATCAGCGCAAGCTGTCCGGAACTTCCGATGTTACTATCCGAAACCTCCGATGTTCGTGATCTCCAAACTTCCGGTCACCGGTGAACTTCCGAACTCCGACCACCAGTGTGAACAAATTACCTTGCTTGCTTGTGGGGCTTCTCGTTCTTTGACAAACTTCAAGCATGGTTTCTCGTTCACAATTGTCCTTCTTGAGGGCTTTCTTTCTTTGGAGAATACAAGACCATGCCCATCTTTGTTGACATGGGTGGCTATGGTCTTGTAGAGGGAGTCTTTTGAGTGAAAATTCTTCAAACACCCATATTTCACCAAAATACCCAACCTCTCATTTTCCTTCTTGAGTTCCGCTATAGCTTCAAGGTTAGTTGCATAGGAATCCAAATCAAAGCTATAGCATCTAGCATAACCATTGCTAGAGGAGGCATTGAACGACTTGGCGACTTCATTGGAGGAAGAGGTGTTATTCCAAAGGGTATCAAATTGCACTTCAAGCGCTTTGTAACTTTGGTCCAATGTCACAAGTTTCTCTTGGAGTGAGTCATTGATATCCTTTAGGCTAGCCATTGATCCATTGACCAAAGAGAGTTCTTCGGTCAATTTCTCAATCCTCTCTCGCTCCTTAGCCAACTCCTCCTCTAGGGCAAGGTTTCTCTTCTTTTCAAGAATGAGCAAGTCCTCTTGCCTTTCAAGGGATTTTTCCTTGTAGTCCAATGTCTTCATTAGCTTAGCCACATGTTGCATTGCCGGTTTGCTAAAGCTTTTCATCACATCATCCAAATCATCCTCACTTCCCTCATCACTCTCAAGATCATCATCAATAGAGAGCTTGGATGAGGTTATTACCTTGCGCCCATGGGCCATGAAGCAAGAAGGGTTGGTGTAGCCCTTGTCATCACTCAAGTTGGAGAAGAGACGCTCCTCGGTGGGTGATGAAGACTTGATGTCGATGGTGGCAACTCCTCCATCATCTTTATCCTTCTCCTCGAGATCCTCCTCATCACCGGAATACCACACCTCTCCAATGTGAGCTCGTCCAAGCTTCTTCTTGACCATCTTTGGCTTGGTTTCATTGTTCTTTGGACACTCAGTGATGAAGTGACCATATTCACCCATTGAAAGCAAGCTCTCTTGGATTGACGAGCTTTTCCCTTGTCTTCACTTTTCTTGCTCCTGCCAAATCCTCCTCGGCGAAGGTATTGCTTGAACTTCCTCACCGTAAGAGCCATCTCTTCATCATCACTTTTATCTTCACATGATGCTTGATCACTTGAGGCCTTCAAAGCGATTTCCTTGTTCTTGATCATTGCCACATTCTTGGCCATTTGCTTCACCTCCTTTGCTTCTTCTTTTAGCATCTCGTGAGCAACAATTCTTCCAAGGATGTCACTTGGTGTGAGCCTCTTGAAGTCCTTTCTCTCACGGATGAGAGTGACCAAGGTAGGGTTCCGTCAAGTCTTTTGACCACCACGTGATTCGTCAAGTCTTCACTTCCAAGGCCTCGAATCTTGTTGACCAAGATCATCATCCGGTCATACATCTCTTGAGGAGTCTCATTATCTTCCATCACGAATCTTTCGAGCTTTCCTTCCAAGAGCTTAATCTTGGACTCTCTCACTGAGTGCCGTCATGAGCCACTTGCAATGTGTCCCAAATATCCTTGGCCTCCTTAAGCCCATCAACTTTGTTGAATTCCTCCGGGCTCAAGGCGGAGAGAATGGCATTGACAGCTTGAGCGTTGAAGTGGATGCTTAGCTCTTGCTCCGGAGTGAGGTCCATGTCCTCCGTAGGCATATCGATACATGTACAAACAGCCCTCCAAATGCTAGGATGCAAAGAGATTAGATGCAACTTCATCTTGTGTTTCCAAGCGGCATAGTGTGTACCATCAAATTGAGGTGCACGCCCGGATGGCATGGAGACGAAGTTGTTAGAGGAAACATTAAGCTTGCTGTAATCAAAAGGTATAGAAGCTCCCCCTGTCTCCTTGATTGGAGATTTTCCTCTCTCTGCATCGTCTTTAGGTTGATTCTCCACTTCCGACATCTTGGATCGACTCTGAGCGGTGAAGCCTATCAAGAGTGTAGACTCTGATACCAATTGAAGGTCCGTAGATGTCGCCTAGATGGGGGTGAATAGGCTATCCTGAAATTTTCTTGAAAATACAGCGGTTAAAACACAGTCGTCGGAACTTCCGGTCCATAACCCCGAAACTTCCGATCAGCGCAAGCTGTCCAGAACTTCTGGTGTTACTGTCCGGAACCTCCGATGTTCTGTGACTTAAAAGGATCTGAGCTCAAATTTAAATACTTTCTACACAGGTATATTGCTAACAACAGAGAGAATCATACAGGCAATAGAGACAAGCAATAGTAATAAAATGAATAGCACATGAGACACAAGGATTTTTTACCCGAAGTTCGGATTCAACGAATCCTACTCTTCGTTGAGGAACTCCGTAGAGTTGGGTCTCAATTAACCGCTTGCCTCACCAAGCAAATCCCTGGGAAGAAGTCTACGGTCTTCAATTCCAATGTTCCTAGGTTTTTGCCTAGAGATCGAATTGACCACAAAGATCCAAATTCGATTCTCTAGCGAGAACCACAAACGTGAATTACTCTACCTAGACAACTTCCAAAAGATCAGCTTGGTTTGTCACTATTCATACATCGTTTCCTTGCGGAGGAGAGGTGATCCTTCACAAACTTTTCCGGGCCAATACACAATTCTCCGGAGGCTCGCGGGAGACACCTAACCGTCTAGGAGATTGCTCTCTAAGAGTAATAGGCACCACTCCAAAGCCCTGCAAGAATCACCAAGTGCTCAAGTCACCTAGCTCTCTCACTCTCACAATCACACCAATCACTCAATCTTCTCACAAATTTGGTTTTGTTGCTCAAGAATTGAGTTGGAATGAGCTAGGACACCATAGGAGAGGCTATGGGACTGAAATGTGAAATTTGGACGGCCAAAAGTGGGTTGGGGACAAGGTGGGATATATATAGGTACATGCTTGCGTCACCTAGTCGTTACTCACATAGCCTGCTGGAATACTGACCAGAAGTTCCGGTCTGGGACTATCGGAAGTTCCGTCCAGCACTTAGTACTCAGGACTTGGCTACGAGGTGAAGATGTCCGGAAGTTCTGGCTTGGGACCCCGGAACTTCCGATCGGCTTTCTCTGCCGTCGGAGGGAGTAATTTCCAAAAATACTCCAAAAAATTCTCACTCAAGTATATTCTGACTAAGAGCACTTAAGTCATCTCATGGCATGAGTTTCACCCCTCTTAATAGTACGGTTTTTCCTAAAACTCAAGATTCAAGAAAAATAGTGTTATAAACCGTTGTCGTATCTCTTTCCCTTTTTGCAACTATTTGAGGGTTCTTCATTCTCTAAACATGCACAAACTAAGCATAGGGATTAATTTTCCTGCACACATCTCAATTAAACGTATTAGTCCCTTAACCAAATTGTCATTAACCACCAAAACCCACTTAGGAGGCTAGATGCACTTTCACCCCTCAGTCATTCTGCCCCCACCTGACTCCAAGACTAAAAGCAGGGGCCTTCCACTCCACAACCGCCACCATGCCGACACCCTACCGACACCTTAGCCCTGCACACTGTCATCTCTCAAGCAACCCATTGTAGGCTCGTCGATGCATCAGTCACCAGGGCTAGATCGCCCTCCTAACCACCTACGTACACTCGCCATGGATCTCCTCATGTCTGGAAGCAGACCAACCCTAGTAAGAGAGGAGCTTCTCAGAGAAGTGGGGGACCAGCTAGAGTGGAGTTGGCCATCGCCGCCATTCGCGTTGTCCACATCATCGGGGCCTGGTGTGTGTCTTGACCTCGCTGGTCGTTGTCAGGCTATGCTTCCATCCGGGAGTGGATGTCCCTAGCCACGCCCTCGCTGCATCCTGGCGTCCCACCAACCATGCCTCGTTGCAGCAACTGCTGTCACCGCCGGACTCCCACTAGACAAATTCTGAGGGATTTGACATTGACGGTCGTGGATCCTGGTGTCGTCCGTCTCCTAGCCACCAGCCGCTCGAGCCGACCACCTCCACGCCCTCTACCTTATCACCACGACCGTTGCTCGCCAGTTTGGCCTGCTGGCTTGGACTCCTCTGCCCCATCATCCGCTGGCATCCTCACTGGATCTGCCTGAGAGGGCCCCAGATATAGGCAGGGATCTTCGAGGGAGGGATAAAGAGCCCTGCCCCAACCGTTGCCGCACTTGTCTGACTTTTGACGGCCACTTGGGGCCAGTGAGAGGATGTAGGAAGGTTGTGTGGTGGTGGCTTAGTGGTGTTCGTGTAGCCAGGGAGCAACATGTAGCCCTAGCTATGTTTGTTTGTGTCAAAAGATAGTTGTGTCTACAGGGCTTCATCGTTTGCCTAAAAAATCAATAGCTCTCAAAATTTAAATTTTAAAACTTAGAATATTTTTTAAGCATCAAGAACATGTATATAAAAATTTTACCTATAAATTATTTTTTAATCACTAATAAATCGTTTTGGTTTATAATCAGCTATTAAACAACAGACGATGGAGCACTACGATTATAGAACTCGATCAGATATATACACACATACGGGAGTCATTCATTAGGGCATTCTCAATGCAAGAAACTATTAATAGTTTTTATAGCATAGGATATCGTATAAAGAAAAATTATATTTTCTAGTATAATTAGAATTTGTATAGCATATAACATCGTATTAAAAAATTATCATGTTTGTTCTTCTAATGGGGTTATAATAATTTTTTGTCCATTGATACCCGTGAAGACTTGATCTCTTAGTTAGATTTGGTTTCTTAGACTTTTTCTCTCTTTCCTTATTAAATCACTTGTCACATCACAAATTGTCTACGTAACGATGCAATTAATATCTATAAAAAAATTATAGTTTCTGTGTTGGAAATGTCCTTAGTATATCACACTGGCCGATAGCGTTGACTACAACCTCGTGCAACACACCAACCACATATTATATATTAATATTACTTAGACTATATTTTGAAACGAAGCGTGATGAAGCTCGGTTGACTTCTCGCTGTTGATGTTCTGCACCCACCTGAGATGATTAATTTGATATTAGTAATTAATTAAGAGTAATATCACTTCACATGCAGAGCTAAGGCGATTATTTTGATGTATAGGCCACATGGGGGGTCACCGTTCTCGTTCCTCTCACTTCTCATCACGCATGCAATTAGAAGCTACATCACCGGAGTCAGCAGAGTGAGATCCAGCAAACTAGCAAAGTAGCTGATATATATGGCAGGATCAATTTTTTTTCGCCTCCTTTAAAACGTGTAGGATTCTAAAAACATAAAATTTTAAAAAAGAAAATAGGAACAGACGATTAAATCATATATCTAATTACTTATAAAATATATATGTTTGATGGCTCAAAGAAAAAATATAATAATATTGAGATTATGTATTATTTCGACTTGAGTAAAAGAAAAGAGAGTTGTTGCTTTGGAATTGTCATTGGAAACAAATAACATGATATAGGAGCTCATGTTAATGGGACATAGGAATGAATGAATCCCAAAGGAATTTTGCAAACCCAAATCTTATCAATCAAACAACCTCTTAAAAAACCTAAAATTTAAATCCTTCATTTTTCTCTTTGAAGATCCTTTAATCCAAAGAAATTAATCTTTATTGAGTTTAGTGACAGATAGACCCACACAAAATCACATGCCTTGAAGTAGTACAAAGACGAAAGAACCTACGCATGCGCGGCGCCCAGCCACTCAGCTCGCTGGCTTGCCGAGTATAAACAAAAGCGAGGGCGGTGTGAGCTACAAGGTGGGGGCATCTTCTTCCTCCCGCTTGTCTTCTCCTCCACGCGCGCGCACGCCGTTAGGCCCGGCCGACGGCCGTGACCGATCGAGAGAGAGATCGACATGGGGGAGGCGGCGCCGGAGATGGTCGCGGCGGGGAGGGCGGCGGCGGCGGCGGTGGTGGTGGCGGTGAACGGTGAGAGGTACGAGGCGGTGGGGTTGGACCCGTCGATGACGCTGCTCGAGTTCCTCCGCACGCGGACGCCCTTCAGGGGCCCCAAGCTCGGCTGCGGCGAAGGTGATCGATCATCAGCTACCGGCATCTTTCTCCTTAATTTTTCCTCTCATGCTGTCTTTTCTTGTTTTTTTTCGGAATCTTGAGCTGGAAAAATTGATGCACCGCCAGACGTAGTGAGTAGTGTTCTTCCAGCTCGTCTAATTTTTGGTTGATTTCTTCCTTCCTAGTTGGTGTTTGTGCTTAATTAGCTTCTCCACTTCCTAGTTTTTTTTCAAGAGCGCGGCACGAACTAGCTAATACTGTTTCATTCGGAGCACTGTTTAGCCTAATTATATATCACACTCTAGTTAATTACTGTACTGATGCATAGTTTTACACACGTACAGCATGAAAAAACTAGATAGATGTTCACCAAGAATAGGAATTCAACCATATATAGCCAAGAAACAAAGCAACGTGCAGAAAATTTTTGTGACAGATTTACAACAAAACGGGCTAACTGAGCTACATTCTACCATATTAGATATTACCAGACTTGGGAGCTGCCATGTGGACGTGAAACGGATAGAAGAAAAACAACTTATTGTCGCAAACGTATTTTTGCGGGTGATTGATAGAAACAGCTGATAGAGAAAACAGAAAAGATCACGAAAATAAATTATAATTTGTCTATGAGTTTACAAATAATTCCTGCTAGTATAGAGTGTAAAGGCGGATTTGTTCGAGTCAGCATCCATTACTTACAGAAAAGTGGATAGGTGCCGGTTGGGAAACCCTTAGATACCGATTTTCCTAACCGACACCTATTGGTCGGCATCTATTTGAAGAGAAATATGTGCCGGTCTAAGAACCGACACCTTTTAAGGTGCAAAAAATAAAAATCCGGTCACAAATTCAAAGATCCAATATTCACAAATCCACAGATCCAATATTCACAAATCGGTCACAAATTCACAGATTCAATATTTACAAATTCACGGATCCAATATTCACAAATCCGATCACAAATTCATAGATCCAATATTCACAAATCCACGATCCAGTCCACATATCTTCACAAATCCACATACCACATCCACATATATTCACAAATCCATCCACAATAACAGCACCACAAATCCACATATATTCACGATTTATTCATACACATCAAACAAATCACAAAACAAATTTAAGATCCACAGCGACACAAAAAAAACCTCGATCTCGTCGTCGCCTCCGGCCGCCTCCCCTCCTCGGGCCGCCTTCCCTCCCGCAGCCCCTCCTCTGGTCGCCTCCCGCCGCTCCCCGACCTCCCGTCACTGCCCCTGCCTGAGAGAGAAGAGAGGAGAGTGAGATCCGAGGGAGAGAGGGAGACCGCCGCCTCCTGCACGGCCTCCCGCATCCGCGCCGCCTCCCGCACCGCCTCCTGCGTCTGCACCGCCTCCCCCGTGGCCGGCGCCGCCTCCCGCGGCCGGCGCCGCCTCGCCACTTCCTGCCACCCGGCCTGTGTGAGAGAATAGAGAGAGTGAGAGGCTTGTGTGAGAGAAGAGAGAGAGTGTGAGAGGAGAAAAGAGATAAGGATAGAGAATATAAAAGCGTGGTTGCGTCCGAAGAATATAAAAGCGCGGTTGTGCCCGATTCATGCGCGTGGATCGGTTCGGTTTTAGGTGTCGGTTTTATTTAAAAACCAACACCTATAATATATTATAGTGTTGATTTTTAATAAAACCAACACCAATAGTATAGGGTTTTTCTTTAGAACCGACACCTATAATATATTATAGGTGCTGGTTTTTCCGACACCTAAGCATAGGTGCTGGTTTTTTAAAAAACCGATACCTATAGTATAGGTGCCAGCTTTTCTTTAAAGTCGCTACCTATTGTTTTAAAGGTATCGGTTTTTGTTGAACCAACAACTATAAGGCCGACACCTATGCATGTTTTTATAGTAGTGATCACCTCGCACGAAATGGGGAAGTGGTAAACTCAGTACCTTACTGTATGTTTACGCTAGCTAGTCATTGGTCTTTATAAGATTATAAATATTAAAATTTTAATTATATAGTGAATATGCTGGTTATTTTTTTGAACCTATCAATTTTTAATCAAACTAAAAGAAGGGATCACGCCAATTATAGCTTGCTAATTAATAACTTTGAAAAATTGGAATTAAATTAACAACACACTAAATTAGGAGTCCAAGATGTATCCCTCTTCACATGGAATTTGTAAATTTAAAACTAAAACTAAGTCTTATTTTAGATTATTAGTTGGAGCAGTAGTTTCAGCGCACCTCTTTAGGACAATCCTAAAGGGAATCATTTCAACCTTTTCACCTAAAATTTGTACTTTTTATGTTTGTATCTTTTTGTTGTTTTACTAGGTAGGAATATTAGGTAACAGAGTCTCACATGCTCACAAACATGCAAATGCATAGGACAAGTCTGAATACTTTTGAATTGTCTTGTTAATTTTGATCGATACAGATAATAATATGATCTGTGATATGTCATCCATAATGCTGAGTAATACATGCTCACAAACATGCAAAATGCATAGAACAAGTCTGAATTGTAATTTTGATCGATACAGATAATAATATGATCTGTGATATGTCATATAATGCTGAGTAATGCTTTTTTCAAATAAATAGCAATTATGCCCGTGCGTTACAACGGAAAGATTATTATAAAATTTTCGGAAATTTGTAGGGATTATTTTTATATTTTTTCTAGAGATATTTTAATGTGTAAAGATTGAATGAAAGTTGATAAAATTCTTTCTTGTATAAATTTTAACGTGTATGTTTCAATCTAACCCATGTCCTCCTCAAGCCTAGCCGACGTCCTCCTCCCTAGAGGCCTAGTCCATCTCATTTCCATGAATTTTTGGCATTTATAATTTTATTTTTTTAAAAGATTTACAATAATTTCCGGATTCAAAAATTTGCAAAACCTAGTCGCTTCCCGCCCTTTGGGAGGACGGGATTTAAAAAACGCCCTCCCAGAGGCGTTTTATCCGACGTGGCAGATGACCGTTGGGTGCCGTCTGCCGCGCGGGGGACATTTTGCAGGTGGCCCCCTTCCCGCCCTTGGTAGGCGTTTTCCCTGTTCAAACAGGGGGCCGCTCGCAAAGGGCGGTCGCCACGCTTTTGCGACGGCCCCTTCCCGCCCTACCGGAGGGCGTTTTGGCTTTTTTGCGGGCGGCCCCCGCCCTTCCGAGGGCGTTTTTCCATTCCCACCCTCTGGAAGGGCGTTTTTATCCTAAACCCTAACCCTAATCGACCGATCCCTTTCTCGTATTGTTTCAAATGTAGAATGTTATCGTCGTATTGTTGCAAATGTAACCGATCCATTTGATTTGTCGTATTGTTTCACATGTAAATGTTATCGTCGTATTGTTGCAATTGTAAATATGTTATGTAATGAACCATAATATTCGAGGTATCATACATATGTTGTTTGCATTACTGTGATCATAACATATTATTTTAACCAAGTTAACTTAGTAGCAATGGTTAAGCAGTTGTGTGTCACACTGTTACATAACTCATTAGGTATGGATGATACAATACATGGAAAATGTCTTATTCATACATGATACAACTTACTCATCCCCGACGAGTCAAGGCTCGGCTGTCACGCCCAGAAATTCACACCAGAATTTCTGCAGCTAATTTGTGCATTACATCCTCGTCCGGGAATCAGCCGAGGTACACAAATCGACGTTATTGATAATACGAATCCTCGTCTTAGAAACAATATAAAAAGAGTTACATAAATGCAGCGGAAAAGAAAATAAAACTGACTTAAGCTAAACTCTGACACGAGCGAAGCGGAACACCAACTCCACAGCTAAACCTTGACGAGAACAAGCCTACACCTCCTCGGAGACCTCGACCTCGACCTCTGGCACTGAAGGGGGAAAAAGAAGCAAGACTGAGTACAACCACCGTACTCAACAAGTCACACCGGAAAAGGGGACATGATGCAAGATAAATAACAAGGAAAGGTCAAGGGCTCAATTTGCATAAACGGCGTTTGCGAATATGATATTAATATTTGAAGACAAGTAAAACAGTAGTAACATTTAAGCGTATTAAATAAACACTGTCCAACGCTCACCACGTTGCAACGGGCCCATCCATCCACCCGCACTAGTCATAATCCAACATTTCATTCGAATAAAATGAGACTAATCAAGGTGAATACGGACGATCGCCCGTAACGTGGGCACGGCTATTCGAATAGTTTTACTCGATCGAGGTGTACAAGCTGTACCCACAAGACACAATCCCACAACACATTACCGTGCGCCGGTGCACCACCACGGTGCCGGAAAGGAATTGTGACAGGACCCTTCACACAACCCCCTCTAATCAATCGTACCACACCAAGGTTTCGCCCCCATTCCCACCAGGCAATGGGCGGCCCCCTCTAGTGCGCGGTGAATCCGGAAGCTGATCAACCCTTAAAACCGGGGCCGACCCAACTCCATCACGCTCACCCTCTCGGGATACGTTAACTAGAGACGGCTATGCTACGGCCCGACCATTACCCATGTCGGCTTGTGGTATGCACGGCCTTTCTTCCGGGGTTTCCGAGAACCGGTCCTTAATCGTCATGAGCACGCTAACCAAAGACCAACCATGTGCTCACGACCCACCCTTTTCATAATTCAATATCATTAAAAACCAAAGTCATATCTTAATATCATCGGAAGATCCACTTTAGAATTAAACTTGATTAGTGTGATCCCCTTAAGTGAGCTAGTTGCGCTAAGCATAGTTAAGCAACCCTAAGCTAACATCTAGTCATATTGAACCCCAAGTTATCAATGGTATAAGGTAAACAATCCTATGGTTGAGTACAATAGGTATAATCATCCCATAAAATGACATTCTAAAACATATGCGGTATTTGAAAGTAAAGAGATATTTACATGAAATAGGTACAATATGGTCAATGTAAGGTATGACTTGCCTTGCTCGGAGATTGAGGAACCTCGGCGACTACTTCGAAAAGAACGGGCTCGCCTGGAAAACTCGGAATCTACACGACAAACAAAGCACTCAACAAACACCCTAAAAGTCTACTGAAACAGCACTGAAAAGTATTTTTAATGGATTCTTGACATTTTTCTGGATTTAATGAAATTTGAATGGGCGAAAACGGAGCTCGGATTCAAAAGATATGAATTTTAGAAGTTTAATTGCGATTTTTAAACTAACGAAAAGATTAAATTATTTATTGCGCAATTAAGTCCTGGTGACGTCACCCTCGCGCACGGGTGACGCGGCATGACGTCGGCTGGGCCGGCGCGCCTAGGGCGGCGTCGGCCGCACGGCTGCAGACGTGCGGGCGACGGCGGGCGGATTGCGCACGTGGCGCAATCCGAGCGGTCGGATTAGCGCGACGTGGCGTGATCTCAGGCGGCCGGATGGTGACGATCGGACGGCTCAAATCCATCACGATCGGACGGCACGGGACGACGCTAGGGTTAGGGTTAGGGTGGCGGCGGCGCGGCGCGGCGCGTGCGGCGATGACCATTCGAGCGGCGGGTGGCGCGGCGACCGACGGACGGCGGCTGGACCGCGGCGACTACCGGCGCGACGGCGGGGCGCGAAAGGAAAACGCAAACGAAACAAAATAAAACCGAGGACGGCGGCGAGCTCACGGCGGAGGAAGCGACGGAGAACGGCGGCGACACGGGCTAAAGCTTCGGCGATCAAAGGGGACACGAGGCGGAGCTCGGGGGATTTTATAGGGGAGAGGGAGGCCGAAACGGGCACGAAACGATGGGGATAAGATCGCGGAAAACTCGGACTCGGAGAGAGAGAGGAAAAACGGCGGCCGTTTCGGGCGGCGGCGGCCGTTGCGGTGCGCGAGAAGTGCGGCACGTGCGGCGGCGCGGGCGGAGCCGGCGTGGGGCCCACGCGGCGAGAGAGGCGAAACGGCCGGCAAACGGCGGCGGCGCGGCTATGGCGCGGCGGCTGCGCGGCGGCGGGCGCGGAAAGGCGGCCCGGCAGTGGGGCCCACTCGGTGGCCAGCGAGCGCGGGACGCGATCCGGACTTGCGCTGACGCGGCGGGACCGTGGGCTTCGGCCCACGTCCAGGGGAGGAGCGCGCGCGGGAGGCGGAGCCGACGGCCCGTAGGCGGCCGGGCGGGAAAAGGGGAGGCCGTACGGCGTACGGAAAAGGAGAAAAAGAAAAAGAAAGGAAAAAGAAAAGGAAAGGGACTTAATTAAATTCTTTTTTTCTTATTTAATTGATTAAAAATACTTAGAGTGCTCTAAAAATTCCAGTAAAAATCCTGTTAGCGTATTTTGACATGAAGAATCCGAGAAAAATCCTATCATGTCGTTTCCATTTATTAATTGCATTTTAAAATTATAGGTTGATTCCAGGTTAATTTCAGAAATTCCGATTATTTCCGGGTAAATTATTTAAATGAATTAGGGAAAAACTCAGGATGTGACAACCTACCCCCCTTAAACGGAATCTCGACCCCGAGATTCGGAGGTACTGGCGAAGAGGTGCGGGTGCGCGGCCTTTAGCTCATCTTCTCGTTCCCAAGTAGCTTCTTCCTCAGAGTGATGAGTCCATTGAACTTTGCAAAACCTAATAACCTTGTTCCGAGTCCTTCTCTCACTGACCTCAAGAATACGTGATGGTCTCTCTACATAGGTTAAGTCCTCTTGGATTTCGATCTGGTCTGGACTCGCCTGCTCTTCTGGCACCCTTAAACACTTCTTCAGCTGGGACACATGAAACACGTCGTGAATACCGGTCATGTTGGAGGAAGCTCCGGTGATAGGCCACTTCTCCTCGACGTTCCCGAATCCTGTATGGTCCCACGAAACGTGGTGCCAACTTACCTTTGGTTTGGAAACGGTGTACTCCCGAGTGGTGTAACGCGAAGATACACAAAATCTCCGCTTCAAAAGCGAGATCTCTTCGACGATTATCGGCATAGCTCTTCGTCGGGGCTCGCGAGTCTTCAACCTTTCCCGAATCACTCGGACCTTTTCCTCTTCGCTTCTGATTACTTCCGGTGCCAAACAACCGGCGCTCACCCGTCCGATCCCGTAATAGGGGTGTGCGGCATTTCCGTCCATACGGTTGCTTCATACGGTGCCATTTGAATGCGGGCTCAGTAACCGTTGTTGTAAGAGAATTCTGCATAGGGCAAGCTCTTGTCCCATGCTTTTCCAAAATCGAGCGCGCATGCTCTCGGCATATCTTCCAAAATCGATTCACTCTCTCGGTTGGCCGTCTGTTTGCGGATGATAGGCCGTGCTGAAATTCAAACGGTACCGAGTTCTTCTTGCAACTTCTTCCGAACTTGGAAGTAAACCGACTTCCCTATCGGACACGATCTTCTTAGGCACGCCATGCAAACACATGATCCTTGCGAGATAAAGCTCGCCAACTTCTTCCCCGAGTAGGTAGTATGTAGTAGAAGTGGGCCACCTTGGTGAGTCGGTCCACCACGAACCCAAATCGAGTCATGTCCGACGTTGTGCGGGGTAAGCCCGTGATGAAATCCATTCCAATTTCTTCCCATTTCCACTGGAATCGAAGGGGTTGCAACGATCCGGCGGGCCGTTGATGTTCCGCCTTCACTCGCCGACAAACATCACAAAGTGCAACAAACTCGGCTATCTCCCTCCTCATGCGACCCACCAAAACTTTTCTTTAAGGTCTTGATACATCTTTGTACCGCCAGGGTGAATTGAGTATTGAGTTTGGTGAACCTCCGTAAGGATCGCCTTTTCAAATCCTTATCTTCGGCACACACACCTCTTTCCCATCCAGATTGTGCCATGTTCGTCTTCCGAAAAACCACGAGCTTTTCCGACTCTCATGTTCTTCTTGAGTTCGGCCATTTCGGGATCGACGCTGAGCAGCCCGAATTTGATCAATGAGAGTGGGTTGGGCTTCCGAGCAGCCACAAAACCAAAATTCACCACTCGTAGATTTAAATTCTCGAATTCTCGCCGCAATCGGTCACACATTCCTTCGACACCGAGGGTGGTGCGGTAACTCTTTCGACTTAGTGCATCCGCAACCACATTAGCTTTGCCGGGATGGTAATGGATCCCTAAGTCATAATCTTTGATCGGTTCAACCATCTTCTCTCGGAGGTTTAAATCAAGTTGGGTGAAAATGTACTTAAGACTTTTGTGATCCGTATACACTTCACAACGATTACCAATTAGGTAGTGTCGCGGATCTTCAATGCATGAACCACTGCGGATAACTCCGCATCATGAGTGGGGTAGTTGTTTTCATGTGGGCGCAATTGTCGAGATGCATATGCGACCACTTTGCCTTCTTGCATCAACACACATCCCAACCCTTGGCGAGATGCGTCACAATAAACTTGGAAGTCCTTTGCTGGGTCGGGCGGTATCAACACCGGTGCGAGACACCAACTTCCTCTTGAGCTCTTCAAAACTCCTATTGCATTCGCCGACCATTTAAACTTCTCATCTTTCTTCAACAGGTTGAGTCATTGGCTTGGCGATTTTGGAGAAGTTCTCAATGAAGCGGCGGTAGTAACCCGCAAGTCCAAGGAAACTTCGGATCTGCGTGACCGTCTTAGGCGGGGTCCACTTAGTAACGGATTCCACATTTGCTTGGATCCACGGCTACTCCTTGGGCATTCACAATGTGGCCGAGAACTGTACCTCCTTTAACCGGAAAGCACACTTGCTAAACTTGGCGTAGAGTTGATGGTCTCTCAACTTCTCGAGTCTTGTCCGAAGATGTTGCTCATGATCCTCCTCGACTTAGAGTAGACCAAAATGTCGTCAATGAACACCACCACGAATTTATCCAAGAACTCCATAAACACCTTGTTCATCGATTCATAAAGAAAGCCGGTGCATTGGTTAAACCAAAAGACATGACCGTACACTCATACGAGTCCATACACAGTGGTGAAGGCGGTCTTGGGAATGTCCTCTTCCCGAATCCTCAAGCGATGATAGCCCGATCGCAGATCTATCTTGGAAAATACCTTGGCCCCTTTGAGTTGATCGAATAAGTCATCAATCCGTGGTAGGGGATACTTGTTCTTGATAGTAACCTCATTGAGGCTCGATAATCCACACACATTCTCTTGGTCTTGTCTTTCTTTTCCACAAAAATCACCGAGCACCCCAAGGCGACGTGCTCGGCGAATATACCCTTTTTGCAACTGTTCATCCACTTGCTTCTTTACTTCACCAACTCGTTGGCTCCCATCCTATATGGCCTCTTGTGTATTGGGCGGTCCGGTACTAGGTCAATCCGGAATTCAATTTCCCTTTTTGGCGGCATCGAGTTAAATCCTCGGGAAAAACTTCGAGGGTATTCTCGACGATGGGGATATCCTCTAACTTCACGGGGTCTTGGCCGCCATTTCGGACGATTCCCGGTGGTAACATGATTCAAACTCGCTATGGACTTGACTGCATGGGAGAACGAAAAACAACTCTTTCTCCTTTCGTATTAATTAGAGTAATGGTGCGACTAGCGCATCAATTACTCCCTTATGTCTGGACAACCAATCCATCCCAAGAATGACTTCTATGCCTTTGGACTGAAGGAGGATAAGGTTGGCTAGAAACATAGATCCCTGGATTTCTATGGCTACCGAGGGACAATGCGAGTGGTCTCCAAATGATTTCCGGGGTTTGAACCCTCATAGGTATCTTAAGTCCCACTCATCGACAACCCATGTGCCCCAACAAATTGCTTTGAGATAAATGAATGTGTAGCGCCGAATCAAATAATACGTGGCGTGGAGTATAGTTTACAGAAACATACCCAGTATAACTTCAGGAGCGGTCAGTGCTTCCTCGGCGGACGCATGATTGACTCGAGCTGGATGAACCTTGGCCCGGCGCGTCTTGGCTTCGGACACTTGTCCGCAAAATGCCCGGGTCACCACGCTTAAACAGACTCGGCTTTCCTCCCGAGTCCTTCCTTGGAGGTGGTGGGTCGTGATTCTTGCCGGGATGGCGCTGTTGGAGGGCGCGGGGCGGAGTACGCTAGCTGCCGACCATTGCCACTACCGCGCTTGGAAATTCCACGGGTGATAAGGTCGATGCCGACGAACAATCATGGTGGTAGGTCCACTCGACTCCCGGGCATGAAACGCGGCCTCTGCCGATTTCCCTGCTGTTGAGGAGGTCGTGTCCGGAATGCTTTTCTCTTCTTGATCATCTTGTTGCGCCGATCTTCTGTCGAATGGCCTTGTCGACCGCTTCTCAAAGTTAGCATACTCTCCAGGAGATAAGCTTGTCCGTGAGTTCATCATCCAAACCAGCCAAAAACTTTTCCTGCCTTTCGCATCGGTGCGCACATCTTCCGGGGCATAACGGGCAAGACGATTGAACTCGTGCGGATACTCGATGAACGATCGTTACCTCGCTCAAGAGAACGGAACTCACGTTTTTTACTGTGCAACTATTCCCGTGAGAATATGTGCGGTCCCAAACTGCGACAAAACTCTTCCCGAATGCTTCTTTGCTCCGGGGCGGGTAACCAAATAATTGTCCCACCAGTGAAGCGGGACCACTGAATCGATGGGTGGCAAACGAGACCTTCTCTTGATCCGTGCACTCGCAGTAGATCCAACTTCTTCTCTATGGCATGAAGCCAATCATTAGCCTCCATGGGATTAGTGGTCTTGGAGAAGGTCGGCGGTCGGACACGAAGGAATTCTCGGCTTGGGCTGGGGTGGTGGGGCGGCAAGCGATTGTTCTGCTCGTTTGTTGCTTGCATTTGTTGCAGCATCTGCGTTGCATCCGGTGGTGTTGTTGTTGCATTTGTGCATCATTGCAGCCATCATCTCGTGTCTCGTGAAGCGAGCACTTGAGCAATGGTGGGATTCTCGGGTGGCGGTGGAGGAGCATTGCCATTGGCGTCGTGAGCCTCGTGGTTGTCGGCACTGACGCCCATTGTTGCTGTTCGCCCGGCCGGTCCCGGTGTTCACCATCCGAAGGAGACGACCAGACCGAGAGAGAGAAAAGAAGAAAAAAGACAGAGACTTAGCACTAATCTTTATTATTTGAATTCAAATGCATTGTTTCGATCTTGACTAAAAACAAGGAAAAGCACCAAACATCCTTAATTGGTCGGTCATATCACACTTGATATCGATCGCCGGCTATCCCACACACACAGCACCTATCACACAAAGCAACTACCAAGAAGACAAACTAAGAAAAACGGTAAAACTAAGGAGGGCAACTAGAACGATCCACGGACGAAGAGTCGAAACTTCCCTTCGAAGATCCCCATTCTTCCGAACGGCTCCTGGAGTCCTCGGGCGTCACCTCGACTTGGAATCTTCGAATCGGTTGCCGTAGCCCAACCGATCCCGCCTCTTCCCTCCGAGGAATCTTGAGTCTCTTCGGAGTCCATGTCTTCAGCCGAATTCTACGAGCTTGAGTCGCCGGAGACGGAGATCCAACCATTACGCCACCTCCGCCTGGATTTGCCGAAGCCGGGGCAAAGGTGAGGCGAACCCGCAGCAGGAGGAACTGGAACCGGCGCCGGCCGGAGCGGGTGGAGCTGGAGAAGGCGGGAATCCGAGGGGCTAGGCTGGATATGGACGGCGCGGTGGTGGTCTTCCGAGGCGTAGTGCGGAGCCTGACCCCAACCGGTGGCGGGAGTCCCTTCAACTCGGCTACCTCCTTCTTCGGACGAACCACTTCGTCCTGCGGTCGTGCGATCCTCGGCACAGCTTCTTGTCATTCAGCTCCTTGGTCGCCTTGTGTAGGTCGGAGTGCATCGATCCGGAGTCCTTTGAGCACGGTGCACATGTGACCGAAGGTAGAGTCATTCTCCTCTGCCGTAGACTTGAATGCACCGACCTCGAGGAACTACCTCGACGGGGATGGTAGCGGTAGGAGGAGGTGCGAAGGTCGGCATCATGCGGCTCCTCATCTGGCCAACATCGGGTAGGCGGCTTCTTGACAAGCGTGATTTGACGTGCCTCGGAAGCCGTGACCTCCATGTTGGGAAGACACGTTCCCACAAACCCGTGAACCTCCAACCGAACACGGTATGGCAACTCGCCACGAGGCGCAACCGTCGTATACTCCGGTGCTTCGGGATATCCAAGCTGCAAGGGCCATACGTGCGCCTACGCCACGAAACTGTCATCCCTTTTCCGCAGTGCGTGTTTGCGGGAACCCGCCATCTATAGAAACAAAGGAGTGGGAAAAAAAATCAAAACATGCTCAAAACCCACGACCACATCCCATTTTCACAATTCCTAAACCCTAGACCGACTCCACTTTTCAAAACACCCCTTTTCTTTCAAAACATATGCATATGAAAAGAATTAGAGGGCTCTTAAGGTTTCCAGTTGGCTTGTCCTACGATCACGGAAGGCTCGATACCAACTTGTCACGCCCAGAAATTCACACCGAATTTCAGCTAATTTGTGCATTACATCCTCGTCCGGAATCACCGAGGTACACAAATCGACGTTATTGATAATACGGAATCCTCGTCTTAGAAACAATATAAAAAGAGTTACATAAATGCAGCGGAAAAGAAAATAAAACCGACTTAAGCTAAACTCGACACGAGCGAAGCGGAACACCAACTCCACGGCTAAACCTTGACGAGAACAAGCCTACACCTCCTCGGAGACCTCGACCTCGACCTCCTGGCACCGAAGGGGAAAAGAAGCAAGGCTGAGTACAACCACCGTACTCAACAAGTCACACCGGAAAAGGGGACATGATGCAAGATAAATAACAAGGAAAGGTCAAGGGCTCAATTTGCATAAACGGCGTTTGCGAGAATATGATATTAATATTTGAAGACGGTAAAAAAGTAGTAACATTTAAGCGGTATTAAATAAACACTGTCCAACGCTCACCACGTTGCAACGAGCCCATCCATCCACCTGCACTAGTCATAATCCAACATTTCATTCGAATAAAATGAGACTAATCAAGGTGAATCGGACGATCGCCCGTAACCGTGGGCACGGCTATTCGAATAGTTTTTACTCGATCGGAGGTGTACAATGTACCCATAAGACACAATCCCACAACACATTACCGTGCGCCGGTGCACCACCACGGTGCCCGGAAAGGAATTGTGACGGGACCCTTCACACAACCCCTCTAATCAATCGTACCACACCAAGGTTTCGCCCCCATTCCCACGGGCAATGGGCGAGCCCCTCTAGTGCCGCGGTGAATCCGGAGCTGATCAACCCTTAAAACCGGGGCCGACCCAACTCCATCACGCTCACCCTCTCTGGGATACGTTAACTAGAGACGGCTATGCTACGGCCCACCATTACCCATGCTGGCTTGTGGTATGCACGGCCTTTCTTCCGGGGTTTCCGAGAACCGGTCCTTAATCGTCATGAGCACGCTAACCAAAGACCAACCATGTGCTCACGACCCACCCTTTTCATAATTCAATATCATTAAAAACCAAAGTCATATCTTAATATCATCGGAAGATCCACTTTAGAATTAAACTTGATTAGTGTGATCCCCTTAAGTGAGCTAGTTGCGCTAAGCATAGTTAAGCAACCCTAAGCTAACATCTAGTCATATTGAACCCCAAGTTATCAATGGTATAAGGTAAACAATCCTATGGTTGAGTACAATAGGTATAATCATCCCATAAAATGACATTCTAAAACATATGCGGTATTTGAAAGTAAAGAGATATTTACATGAAATAGGTACAATATGGTCAATGTAAGGTATGACTTGCCTTGCTCTGGAGATTGAGGAACCTCGGCGACTACTTGAAAAGAACGGGCTCGCGGAAAACTCGGAATCTACACGACAAACAAAGCACTCAACAAACACCCTAAAAGTCTACTGAAACAGCACTGAAAAGTATTTTTAATGGATTCTTGACATTTTTCTGGATTTAATGAAATTTGAATGGGCGAAAACGGAGCTCGGATTCAAAAGATATGAATTTTAGAAGTTTAATTGCGATTTTTAAACTAACGAAAAGATTAAATTATTTATTGCGCAATTAAGTCCCCTGTGACGTCACCCTCGCGCGGCACGTGGGCGACGTCGGCATGACGTCGGCGGGCGTCGGCCCTAGGGCGACGCGGCTGCACTGGCTGCAGCGTGCGGCGACGGGGCGGCGGCGGATTGCCGCCACGTGGCGCAATCCGAGCGGTCGGATTGGCGACGTGGCGTGATTCAGGGCCGGATGATGACGATCGGACGGCTCAAATCCATCACGATCGGACGGCACGGGGCGACGCTAGGGTTAGGGTTAGGGTGCGGCGCGGCGGCGGCGGCGGCGCGTGCGGCGATGACCATTCGCGGCGGCGGGTGGCGGCGACGACCCAGGCGGACGACGGCGGACCGCGGCGACTACCGGCCGGGCAGACGGCGAGGCGCCGAAAGGAAAACGCAAACGAAACAAAATAAAACCCGAGGACGGCGGCGAGCTCACCGGCGGAGGAAGCGACGGAGAACGGCGGCGACACGGGCTAAAAACTTCGGCGATCAAAGGGGACACGAGGCGGAGCTCGGGGATTTTATAGGGGAGAGGGGAGACCGAAACGGGCACGAAACGATGGGGATAAGATCGCGGAAAACTCGGACTCGGAGAGAGAGAGGAAAACGGCGGCCGTTTCGGGCGGCGGCGGCGTTGCGGTGCGCGAAGTGCGGCACGGGTGCGGCGGCGCGGGCGGAGCCGGCGTGGGCCCACGCGGCGAGAGAGAGGAAACGGCCCGAGCAAACGGCGGGCGGCGCGGCTATGGCGCGGCGGCGGGCTGCGCGGGCGGGCGGCGCGGGAAGCGGCCCGACGGGTGGGGCCCACTCGGTGGCCCGCGGCGCGAGGGACGCGATCCGGACTTGCGCGACGCGGCGGGACCGTGGGCTTCGGCCCACGTCAGAGAGCGGCGCGCGGGGAGGCGGGCCGACGGCCGGCGCGCCGGGCGGGAAAAGGGAGGCCGTACGGCGTACGGAAAAGGAGAAAAGAAAAAGAAAGGAAAAAGAAAAGGGAAAGGGACTTAATTAAATTCCGGTTTTTCTTATTTAATTGATTAAAAATACTTAGAGTGCTCTAAAAATTCCAAAAAATCCTTTAGCGTATTTTGACATGAAGAATCCGAGAAAAATCCTATCATGTCGTTTCCATTTATTAATTGCATTTTAAAATTATAGGTTGATTCCAGTTAATTTCGAAATTCCGATTATTTCCTGGTAAATTATTTAAATGAATTAGGGAAAAACTCAGGATGTGACATCGGCTACCTATGGAACCCGTTCAAAGGCGATAAGCTTGTCATCAATTTTCTCTTTCCTTCTCGGCGTTGTACTCTTTTGAGTTTCACATTCGTTACTTTTAGGCCGTTATATTAGGGAATGACATTGTCGATCCACCTAGTGAATCCACACCTCCTTTGAATCCCTCCGGAAGGGCGGGAAGGGCCGCCGCAAAAAGCCGGGCGTCGCCCTTTTGCAGCGGCCCTATGAGCAGGGAAAACGCCCTTACCAAGGGCGGGAAGGGGCCGCCGCAAAAAGCCGGGCGGCCGCCCTTTTGTAGGCGGCCCCGTGAACAGGGAAAACGCCTTACCAAGGGCGGGAAGGGGCCGCCCGCAAAATATTCCCGCGCAGCGAGACGTCACCCAACGGCCGTCGCCACGTCGGATAAAACGCCCTCGGGAGGGCTTTTTGAATCCCGCCCTCCCGAGGGCGGGAAGCGACTAGATTTGCAAATTTTTGAATCCAAAAATTAATTTTGTAAATCATTAAAAAATGAAATTATAAATGCCAAAAATTCTCATTTCCACCTTGTGCATCAAGCCCAAAGGCAAGTTGGACCAGCCATCATGTCTCTCTCTCGTTTAGCCCAGCAGGCTACCTCCTTCCATTTTCTATAAGCCTAACTCATTATCCACGAGCAACAGTGTAATTGTATTCCTTCGAAAGTTTCGTGGTTTTGATAATTGGCGCATACGCGTGACTTAACGAAGTCACGTGCATTGCTGAGATCACTGTGGCACACATGCGCAAGCGCGGCTTGTCGGGACCTCATTGACTGGAATCCGAATAGGATAATGTAAGAGCATCTCCAGCAGTACTCCTAAATTTTATCTCCTAAAATGAGAGTTTAGGGATCCCCTGAGAAAAATAGGAGTTCAAGATCTCTTTTGTCTACGCAGATCTCCTAAGAGATGATCTAAACTTCAAATTATAGAGATAGGAGTTCAAATTGGACTCCAAGGAATAAGAGTGGAGCGGGTGGATTTTAGTAATTCAGGATTTTTGGGGATGGGATAGAAGTGCTGCTGTAGGCTAACAAACTTTCAAATATAGGATAGGAATTCACTTAGGAGTACTGCTGGAGATGCTTTAATTAGCACTAACTCTTCGTAATTAGCCTTCAATAATCATAAACTTTAATTACGGTAAAAAATTGTTCAATGTAGTTGGTTGTTGCTATTTTTTACTATGGAAATTGAAAAAGTTATAATCCAATCTTCTTCCTCTTCTCTCATTAAAACTCGATATTTGAAAACTTTCTAACTCAAGTTTAAAAACTTTTAACTCGATTTCAAAATCTTCAAGTCAAGATTTGAAAATTTAAACTTAGATTTGAAAACTTTCAAGAAAAGATTTGAAATCTTTCAACCCAAAATTCAACACTTTCAACTCAAATTTTGAAAACTTTTGGCTCAAATTTATAAGACTTTCAAATCAAATCTAAAAACTTCCAACTCATATTCAAAATTTAGAGCTCCAAAAATTTAAATTTTCAGTGATACTTTAAATTTTTTAGCTCGACTGTTTATTTATTATCTTATTAAAAATATGTTTAATATCGTCATTAGTACTAAGGATGTTATTAGGCCTCATTCGACGCGGGAGTTTGTGTCGCCGTACTCCAGCACGACACGCCGATTAGGAGTCCCCAAGTTCCCCTACCATCACCAAGGAATCGTTTTCACTCTTCCCAACTGTACAATTGATTCCCTTCGTCAAAATGCACTCAGCTTGGTGATTTTTTTTCTGTTCTCCACCTCGCTAATAGAGACAAATTACCCTAAGCCACCGCTATGCCCGGAGGTCACAACGACACTATCTCTTCCTGGCACAGAGAAGAGATAGAGGGGATGGATGTCGATCGGGCTGTGGTGAGAGATCAACAAGAACACCTTAAGAAAAACATGTTCTTAGGAGTTGCAAGTTTGATGGTGTCACTATTTTTAGAGGAAGTATAAGTGTTGATGGGAACGACGGCTCTAGGTCGAGGGTTGCGATAATGTTTGTCATGGAAGTCATGACTTCGGTGGATAAACAGACGAAAATAAGGGAGCATCACACGTTTTCGAATATGGGGATTCCATTTTATTAGAAAGAGAGGATGTGCAAGATTTGTTAGAGGGAATGCACATCTTGGTTAGCCGCAGCAACAGCTGTGCTATGGTGGTCAAGTGATCGAATCGGAGAGGAAAACACGACACTAGTTTCTCTATGCGCGTGTGACACACGAAGACTGAGCGGACGGACATGAGCAATGGACAAAAGTGCGTTGCAACGATCGGAAAAATATTTTTAAGTAGGTTAGATAGATTAGACTAGATATATAATTTTGAAGATATAAGTAGGTTGAAACTTGATCGTCGTCGTATGCCCTACTTGGAGATGATAGTTATCCTCTGTTCCATAGAAGTTTTAGAAATAGAGCTCATGTGACGATGAATAGTTTGGACATGTACTTTTTACCTTTACCTTGCAGTTGTTAGAAGTTTTAGAAATAGAGCTCATGTGACGATGAATAGTTTGGACATGTACTTTTTACCTTTACCTTGCAGTTGTTAAGCCGTGTCGAATCAATGCTCATTAAATTGTTGATCGAAACACCACATTATGCACCTAAGTATCACAATTTTAGATATGGCCTTCATAGCCTTCGGTGTTGTGGTAGAATTGGAGATATGAATAAGTCGGTAGTACATGGGCTTCGTGGCTTCAGAAATAGAAGCTTCGTGGTTTTGGTTGTGTGGCAAACTAAATTAGATTTCTGATTTCCTATTTTCATACTATCACATGCAATCGGAGTTGGACATGATTGGTGTTGTATGGAAAGGACATCGCCTGATATTTTAAGTGGGACAATAAAAATATATATGTTAGGTGAGAGGGTAAAAATACTATGAATTTTTAAGTAGGTAAAGATGGAAAAATGATGATGTCCTCTGAAGCTAATAATTCATCAGTGATTGTCATGATGGGTAATTAATCAACGAATGTTAAGTAGTGACAATTACTAACGATTTTACCTCGGATAAATTAACAGTGCTAATTACTGGACAAGCGCTGAGTGTAATAATTGTCAATTTGACAGTATGGATAATTAACAGTAGCTTAGCTGAATTGTTTTTGTAAAACCTGTTCATCCGTATTTAATTTATATCTACGTAATTAATTGTTTTTAATGGTAAATAATGTATTGATCGATACGGTGCCTGTGCTGTCCCGATTTTACTTAATAATGGTAAAGCAATGACGGATCTACAATTTCTTTAGATCCTAGAAAAGCATATCCGCAAAAAATTAGGAACATTATTAAACTTTGAAAACAAAATCCATTATAAATACTGTGATCCGCAGGTGAGCCCGGGCAGCCGTCGACACTGTGTTTCTCAAACCGTGTGATTATCATGATTATCACATCATGGTTACCTCTTTCCAATTTGAAACCATAGTATACATCACGGTAACCGTGTAGTTTTTATGGTAACCACGTTACCACGGTAACGTCAAACCGTCGGGGCGGTAACCTCCCTAACGGTTTGTATAACCCTTCTCGATGGTCGCCGGGCCTTTAGATGCGTGTGGCTGTGTAGGATTCAAAATTCTGCAATAAAATTTCTTGAATTTCGGTCCCTCATCCCGCACCGAAATTTTTATTTTCTTTGAATTTAGTGAAAAATTATTCAAATATAACCAAAATTTTTTAAATTTTAAATATTTTTGGACCAAAATATGATAAAATTTTCGCAATTTCCAAATTTTCGGTTCTATCAGAACTTCCCTGATAGAAAGGCCAAACCGAAAATTTGAACCCTCTTGTGCGTGACACGAGCCTGTTCTTTTGAAATTTCGAGTAAAATTACTGATGAATTTTTTTGATAAATCTGAGGACTTGTTTTTTCAGGCGGATGCGGGGCATGCGCGGTGGTGGTGTCCAAGTACGACGCCGCCGCCGACGAGGTGACGGAGTTCCCGGCGAGCTCCTGCCTGACGCTGCTGGGCAGCCTCCACCACTGCGCGGTGACCACCAGCGAGGGGATCGGCAACTCCAGGGATGGCTTCCACCCCGTGCAGCGCCGCCTCGCTGGCTTCCACGCCTCCCAGTGCGGCTTCTGCACCCCGGGCATGTGCGTCTCCATCTTCTCCGCGCTCGCCAACGCCGACAGGGCGGCCTCCCCCGCGCCGCCGCCGCCGCCGGGGTTCTCCAGGCTCACCGCCGTCGACGCCGAGAGAGCCGTCTCCGGTAACCTGTGCCGCTGCACCGGCTACAGGCCCGTCCTCGACGCTTGCAAGAGCTTCGCCGCCGACGTCGACCTCGAGGACCTCGGCCTCAACTCCTTCTGGAAGAAAGGCGCCGCTGACGTCTCCAAGCTGCCGGCCTACTCCTCCTCCGGTACTGGCGCCGCCGTTGCCACCTTCCCGGAGTTCCTCAAGTCTGAGATTAAGTCATCCGCTGGTGCTCCGGCGGTGGTGGACACCGGCGACGGCGGGTGGTTCCATCCTAGGAGCATCGAGGAGTTCCACAGGTTGTTTGCCTCCAACCTGTTCGACGAAATGTCCGTGAGGATTGTGGCATCAAACACTGGCTCCGGGGTGTACAAGGATCAAGACCTCCATGACAAGTACATCAACATCTCGCAGATTCCTGAGCTCTCAGAAATCAACACAAGCAGCAAGGGTGTCGAGATCGGAGCAGCCGTGTCTATCTCCAAAGTCATCGAGATACTACTGTCATATGATGGAGAAGCAGTGGTGTTCCGAAAGATCGCCGATCACCTGGGGAAGGTGGCCTCGCCGTTCGTCCGGAACACGGCCACCATAGGAGGCAACATCATCATGGCGCAGAGGCTGTCATTCCCGTCAGACATCGCAACTGTTCTTCTCGCTGCAGGATCAACTGTCACCATCCAGCAGGTGGCTTCCAAGAGGATGTGCCTCACTCTGGAGGAGTTCTTGAAGCAGCCTCCATGTGATTCCAGGACCTTGCTGATCAGCATCTCCATCCCAGATTGGGGTTCAGATGATGG
Source organism: Oryza australiensis (assembly GCA_019925245.2). Lineage (NCBI taxonomy): Eukaryota > Viridiplantae > Streptophyta > Magnoliopsida > Poales > Poaceae > Oryza > Oryza australiensis. The sequence goes on along the minus strand of JAIFGZ020000486.1, from coordinate 712,730 downwards.
CATCACCTTTGAGACGTTTCGTGTGGCTCCTCGTCCATTTGGCAATGCTGTCTCATATTTGAATTCAGCATTCTTGGCAAGGAGTTCGTTGGATGCGGCATCAGGGAGCCATCTCATTGAGGATGTTCGCTTGGCATTCGGCGCTTTTGGGTCTGAACACGCCATCAGAGCTAGTAAGGTTGAGGAGTTTTTGAAGGGAAAATTGGTTAGTGCATCTGTGATACTTGAAGCAGTTCGGCTGCTTAAAGGCATTTTTTCACCAGCACAAGGCACCACACATCCTGAATATAGAGTCAGCCTAGCTGTCAGTTACCTATTCAGGTTCCTGTCTTCCCTTGCTAATGGCTTGGATGATAAGCCTGAAAATGCTAATAATGTTCCCAACGGTTCGTGTACTACTAATGGAACCTCCAACGGTAGCGCTGAGTCGACGGTTAACAGCTCTGATTTGCCAATAAAATCGAGACAAGAGATGGTTTTCTCTGATGAATACAAACCTGTCGGAAAACCAATCAAGAAAGTCGGGGCAGAGCTCCAAGCATCTGGTACATATATACTCTCTTGTTCTGATATATGCACAATCTTGTTTAGCTTATAAGTTTTGCTTTTAACTTTTTTTTAAAAGAAATAAATTTGCTTTAACTAGTTTCTTTGAACTACTGTAGTCTAAAATCATGCAACCAATCTACTATGTGTTGAGCTCCTTGGACTTTGATAGCCTGAACTTCTGAACTTGTTATTCAGGGGAGGCAGTGTACGTTGATGACATCCCTGCTCCAAAGGATTGCCTCTATGGAGCATTTATCTACAGCACACACCCTCACGCTCGCATAAAACGTGTAAACTTCAGATCATCTTTGGCTTCACAGAAGGTTATCACAGTTATCACTGCAAAGGACATTCCTACAGGTGGAGAAAATGTTGGCTCCTGCTTCCCAATGCTTGGAGACGAAGCGCTTTTTGCAGATCCAGTTGCTGAATTCGCTGGTCAAAATATTGGCGTTGTGGTACTTGTGTCTAAACCACCTGAACTTTCTTTCAGATGAGACAAAACTAGCTAGTAATATGTCAAATATTCAGAATTTTTTTATAATACGTTTGAGCTTACCATGTCATGTTCCCTTGTTATCATTCAGATTGCTGAAACACAAAAGTATGCCTATATGGCGGCGAAGCAAGCTGTGATCGAATATAATACTGAAAATCTTCAGCCACCAATTCTGACAGTAGAAGACGCTGTCCAGCATGACAGCTACTTCCAAGTTCCCCCATTTTTAGCTCCTAAGCCAATTGGTGATTTCAACCAAGCCATGTCTGAAGCTGATCACAAGGTCATAGATGGGGAGGTACATACGTTTCGTTTTCTCTGAACATGCTAAAGCTTTAATTTTGCTCTTCTATATATTAATTAGAAGAACAATTTTGATTCACACTGGAATCTACTGAGCAGAAGAGATGCTAAGAAAGAAACGAAATATATAGCCTCGGTTCATGGCAATTCTAGGAGAAATACCTACACCTTGTTTGTTTTTTGGGCACGTACAGGTGAAACTTGGATCCCAGTACTATTTCTACATGGAGACACAAACGGCTTTAGCTATCCCTGATGAAGATAACTGTATAACCGTCTACTGCTCAGCGCAAATGCCTGAGGTTACTCAAGATATTGTTGCAAGGTGCCTCGGCGTTCCATTTCATAATGTCCGTATTATCACGAGAAGAGTTGGAGGAGGTTTTGGTGGAAAGGCAATGAAAGCAATACATGTAAGCACCTAGCTGACCATAGCTTTGCATTTGCAGAACAATTATATTCTTGAACTAGTGAAATTAATTTCCCGTCTAGCTAGTTCCGTTGCTGCAGATATACTGCAGTGATATGCTTTTGTTTGAAAATAAAACCACATATATTTGTTATACCACGTAGTGACAAACATTTGTGATTGAACATGTATGTAGCAGTATTTCACCTTTCAAAAGAAATATACTAGTATTTCATCACTAAAATTCAGCAATTTAGATCTCTGTTTTGATAGCAAAACAAAATTTTTTTTCCGATCTTGATCTTGATTTATATTTGAGTATTTGAAATGAAAAAGTTCTAGATGTAAGTATGACCAGAAGTATTATGATTTGACAGGTTGCAACTGCTTGTGCTGTCGCAGCATTCAAGCTGCGGAGCCCTGTTCGAATGTACCTCGATCGCAAGACGGACATGATAATGGCGGGAGGGCGGCATCCGATGAAGGCTAAGTACTCCGTTGGGTTCAAGTCTGATGGCAAGATCACGGCCCTGCACCTTGATCTCAAAATCAACGCGGGGATATCACCGGAATTCAGCCCGGTGATGCCATCCGCCATTGTTGGGGCTCTGAAGAAGTACAACTGGGGTGCTCTCGCATTGGACATCAAGGTCTGCAAGACGAACATCTCGTCCAAGTCGGCCATGCGGGCTCCCGGCGACGCGCAGGGCTCGTTCATCGCCGAGGCCATTGTGGAGCATGTTGCGTCCACGCTCTCAGTGGCCACGAACACCATCAGGAGGAAGAACCTCCATGACTTCGAGAGCCTCAAGGTGTTCTTCGGGGATAGCGCCGGCGAGGCCTCGACGTATAGCCTTGTCACCATCTTCGATAAGCTGGCCTCGACGCCGGAGTACCAGCAGAGGGCCGCCATGGTAGAGCACTTCAATGGCAGCAACAGGTGGAAGAAGCGGGGCATTTCTTGCGTGCCGATCACCTACACTGTGACGCTCCGGCCGTCTCCAGGGAAGGTATCCATCTTGAACGATGGCTCCATCGTCGTCGAGGTCGGCGGCGTCGAGATCGGGCAGGGTCTGTGGACTAAAGTGAAGCAGATGACAGCTTTCGTGCTGGGCCAGTTGTGCGATGACGGCAGCGAGGGCCTCCTCGACCGGGTCCGTGTCATCCAGGCAGACACCCTGAGCATGATCCAAGGAGGCTGGACCGCTGGAAGCACCACCTCCGAGACCAGCTGCGAGGCAGTTCGAAAGTCGTGCGTCGCGCTGGTTGAGCGGCTGAAGCCCATCAAGGAGAAGGCTGGCACCCTGCGATGGAAATCCTTGATTGCCCAGGTGAAAGAAAAAATTCTAATTTTTCTAGTATACATAAAGCATAGTATTCAGTACTTCCTTCAGTTCATAATTCTTGACGTTTTAGATAAGGTTTTGGTCAAACTTTATAACTTTGACTACCAATAATTTTAAAAATATTAGTTTAAAAACACTAGAATAACATATATAGATTTGTCTACAAAGTGCAATAACAAAAGTAAAAAAATATTTTTTATTATACATATTCTAATAGAAAAACATCATTGTCCAAAACATTAAGAATTATGGAACTGGAAGGAGTAGGCAGTACGAAGACAGCACTGTAAATTTTGTCTTCCCTTTCAGGCAAGCATGGCTAGTGTGAAACTGACGGAGCACGCGTACTGGACCCCTGACCCGACGTTCACTAGCTACTTGAACTATGGAGCTGCCATTAGTGAGGTACACACACTACACAAACCCTGATCCAAATTACATCAGCAAGCAGCTCTGAAAATTCATTTTAATCAGAAATCTGCATATATATGATATGAACACTCTTCACCAGGTGGAAGTCGATGTGCTGACAGGGGCAACCACCATCCTGAGGAGCGACCTCGTGTATGACTGTGGACAGAGCCTGAATCCTGCTGTGGACTTGGGCCAGGTCAGTCAATCACTCAATCTTTTTTAAGATCATTTTTAGTTAGAAAAAGATGATTACATCCTGGCCTCTGCATCTACCATAGACACACCCATAAAGTTTGAATTAAAAAAAACAGTGTTACTGCTACTATTTGGAGTAACTTGAAGATGCATTTGATAGTGCAGTGGCAAGGGGCGTGTGGTTTCAATCCCGAGGTCCCGTGTTCTAATCTTCACACGCTCACAATTTATTCTTAAAAAATTGTTTGGAGGGACGTCTCTCCCTCCAAACCTCGTTTTTTTATTTGGAGTAACTTAAAAACATCAATTAATTACTCTCGGTTCCAAAATATAATCATTTCTTTTCCTTTTTTAAAAAATATATTTCTAGACAATTTTGGAACGGAGGTAGTAATTAGATCTCTGCATGTTGCAGACCATTAATTAATTGCAAGGGTAATGAGATCGATGTGTAAATATATATGTATAATGTGAATGTGTATGCTAGATTGTTAGCTGAATGTTGTTGATTTTGGTGGTGGATCGATCAATCAGGTGGAAGACGCGTTTGGGTGGGTCCTATAGATCCAAAATTTTGGGTCTATCGGACCCCAATAGGAAACTATTTCGCCAGATTCTTTTTAGAATTTTCGATTCTATGTGAATTTAGAAAATTTTATTCAAGTTTGACTAAATTTTATTCAAACTTTTAATTATTTCGGACCGAAATATTCCGAAACTTTGAACCCTATTGGTGCCCCCCGATAGAAATAGCCAAACAGATGGATTAAACCCTGTGTGTAAATAGATATGTAATCTGAATGTGTATGCTAGATTGTTAGCTGAACATTGTTGATTTTGGTGGTCTCCATCGATCAGGTGGAAGGCGCGTTCGTGCAAGGGGTGGGCTTCTTCACGAACGAGGAGTACGCGACCAACGCCGATGGGCTGGTCATCCACGACGGCACATGGACGTACAAGATCCCCACCGTGGATACCATCCCCAAGCACTTCAACGTCGAGCTCATCAACACCGCTCGCCGTGACAACCGCATCCTCTCCTCGAAAGGTGACTTGAATCTTCTGCTAATCTCTTATTCATCCACCTTACTCTCGAGCTCGCATGAATTCATAACACTGAAAAATCTGAAACTGTTTGCCGTATCAATCATGGCATGGCAGCGTCCGGTGAGCCGCCGCTGCTGCTGGCGTCGTCGGTGCACTGCGCGATGAGGGAGGCGATCAGGGCGGCACGGAGAGAGTTCGCCGCCGTCGGCACCGGCGGCTCAGAGGTGACGTCGTTCCAGATGGACGTGCCGGCGACGATGCCGGCCGTCAAGGAGCTCTGCGGCCTCGACGTCGTGGAGAGGTATCTCGAGAGCTTTTCTGCAACCACCACCCCGTACAGCGAGAAGGCCGAAATGGCTTCTCATCTTGTCTTGTAAACACCACCAATAACCGAGCTGCTGACTGGTGTATTGATTGGTTTTTTATATATGACTCTGTTGATTACTAGAAATGGTGTTTAGCTATTCATTTTACTTAAAATTATTACGTAACTATCATTTATTTTTGCGGTGACTTGTTTTAATGTGACTTAAATTTTTTATATTTGTACTAAATTTTTAACCGAACATACGGTCAAATGTTATATTTAAAGTTAACGACGTCGTATATTTAAAAACTGAGGAAGTAGTTTTAGAAGAGAAAAGGTTTTACTTTTGCAAGATAAACCCGTATATGTAACGAGATAACATGCATGGTAGTGTTCTACCTTGTCTCATGGCTGATGCAAATGACAAGAGAAAAATGCTGTGGATCTTTTTCTAGATGGGACCGGTCGAACTTGGACCGGACCGAAGCGAACCGAGATCTGGCCGGCGCTTGCCATACCGTTTGGTCTGGTCTGTACTCAAGGTGCACAGACAGGGAAGTCCAAAGAAGCAGGCCCACCAACCAAACACGTGGCGAAAGCCCAATGCCCAGGGCGTGCAGGAAGGGTGTAACATAGTTGTATCGAGCCAAACTGCTTTCTTTACGGGTGAGCATTCGGTTAAAACCGATACTTCGATTCTTTTTTTTCTACGTAAAATTCGGTTTGACACAAAACAAAAATCAATCGGCTCTCGTAAATAGAAACCGTAAGATTTGGGTTTAATTTTTTTTTCGGTTTTCGGTTTTTACGGAATAACTCCCCCTCCCCTGCCCCTTTGCTAATATGTTTTCTCCTGGACCTTATATCAAATCAAATACAATCCAGCAACTCCGAAACATATATGAACAGCAGAGCCAAACCAAGTTAATTAAAAGGTGTGAGGCCAGAGAGGAACTAGCGCGAGGAAGAAACGGACCGACAACATTGAAATCACTAATTTAATTACTAATTTTTTTCTAGTCAAGTTAACCAAATTTATATTAGCAGCATATATAATATATAATATCAAATTAGTTTTATTAAATGTAACATTAAATATATTTTGACAATATATTTGTTTTGTGTTATTAGGAAAAATTACAATAATGGAACGGAGAGAGTAGTGGACAGAAATATATAGAATACAGCTAGCAATTGATTTATATTTTTCTAGTTAAAGGAAAATCATTTTGTATGAAACCTTTGAGCTCTGTTTGTTATTTTAGTCGAGGACTAAAGATTAGTCCTAAACTAAAGTCCCCGCCTGTTCTTTGGTTTCGGGAACTAAAGAGGACTAAAGGAAGGTGTAAAGATCATATTATCCTCATCGTGTCATTGCTTTGGACGCGATATGGAAGAGGAGAGAAAGAGGCAACGCAATAGCCAAGGGCATGGAGAGGAAATCTGCACTTTAGTTCCAATTAGCACTTATCTTAGGGACTAATCACCTGATGCAAATTTAGTCCGTTTTAGTCTCTACTGTTTGGATAATTAAAGACTAAAGGGGACTAAACTCTAGGGACTAATGGGATTAGTCCCTCTCAACCAAACAGGGCCTTTGTCTCGTTGCACAGTAGTACTCTCTCCTGGAGAACGCATGCAGCAACAAGCTAAGGTCGCTTTCACACCACGCGACCATCACTCTCTTTTGTCTCTTTCTACTCCAGGCAGAAAAGCCTCACTGTCGCTGTCATCCTTTGTCACTTACCATTTCCGTCTTCGATCGTCTCGACCAAAGTCTCCTCTCTCGGTTTCCTCCCCAATTCCATCCCAAATAGAAACCGAAGCACTAGCCACATCAACCTAGCTACCCCCGGCCGAGACATGGCTGAGACGGTACAGATCGTCGGAGGCAATGACGACGTCCCGCCGGCGCCGTATCTGCCCGACAACGTCGTCCACAACCTGCTGCTTTGCCTGGCGCCGGAGCCGGCCTACCTGGCCGCGGCGACGGCCGTGTCGACCAAGTGGCGGAGCGTCGTCCACAGCGAGGCCAGCTTCGGCCGCCGCTTCCGCCAGGAGTACGAGGGGCCGCTGCCGCTGCTCGGCTTCTTCTCCAACGCCGCTGCGGGGCCTTTCTTCACCGCCACCGGTGCCGGCGTGGTGGGCCTGACCCCACCGGACGAAGTCATCTCGGCCGACGACGGGGGCGTGCAGCACATCTACGACGCGCGCCACGGCCGTGTCCTCATGGACGGCAGGGAGGACAAGGAGCTCATCGTCTGGGACCCTCTGTCCCGCCGCAAGGACTTCATCGCCATGCCGCCCGGGTACTCCGTCGGCGAGGGCTACGGCGGCACGTTGATCTGTGAAGCCGACCACGACGCCGGCGACGACTGCCACGCCGCGTCGTACCGCGTCGTCTTCGTGTACAGCGGCTCGGATCAGATATCCACCACCATGGCGTGCGTGTACAGCTCCAGGAACAACACCTGGGGCGCCGTGGCCACCATGGATGGCCGCGTGGCCTTGGATCTCAAGCAAGCCGCTGTGTTCGACGACACCGTCTACTGGCTGATCAAGGGGAGGACCGAAATCCTTGAATTTGAGTTGGATACCAATAGCTTGTTACTGATCAGAACCCCGGTAGATCTCCCGGACTTCCTCGTCTTCCCCATGGACGATGGGCGGCTTGGCTACGCAGGCATGATGGGCCCAATCGTCAGGGTTTTTGCCATCGAAGACATTTACGAAGATGGTTATGCCACATGGGCAGAAGTTACGGTTCTTCACCTTGATGCTATGCGGCCAAATCATTCATATCACCAAGTTCCTGATTTGGATTCGAACTCCGACTCCGATGATGAGATGGAGGCTGTAATGATACTGGCACAAAAGTTTGATTCTAAGGTAAAGAAGGATAGCAACCACATTTTGCCGCAACCGCCGGCGATTAAGACCGACAACGATGAGTATAACTATGTCGTGATTAGACCACGAGTTATCGGGTTCGTAGAAGATCCCAACTCAATTTTAGTTCGAACCGAGCTCGGTGTCTTCATGATTGAAATGGAATCGAACGAATACAAGCAGTTGTCTCAGACGACCAACTTTATTACTATCTATCCCTACATGAGCTTCTACACCACAGGTATAAATATGACATATATATCTGTGTTCTTTTTACAACAAATTAACATCAATCATTGTTATATTTGCTTACTGAATAAATAACTAATCAACACATTTAGAAAAAGTCATCTTTTTAAATCTTGTTCTAAACTTAAATTTCTCTATATTTCCCACTGGGATATGCATTAATTAGTGTAGTGGTGTTAGGAAAATTTTATCTTCCTGCAATATTTGTTTCACACAATGAGACTCTTCTAAAGATTCAGTAGGATAAAGTATCATATATTCACAATAGTTGGCAGGGCCCAGATGCATGGTTTTTCCTGAATATATAGCTCGCGTGACTACTGTAGGACTTTACAAACTGTGCAAACAGGTTTTGATGAAAAGTTGCATTAGTTCCTAAAAATAATCGTGCCATTTTTTCTTAAAAAATATATATATCTGGAATTAATTATTTTCAAGTACACATTTCTTTTTTTCTGTGAACTCAGATTTCTATCTGCATTTTGTGGTACCAACCTCTTCGGCCATGATCTAATATTGGATTATAAGTGACCAAGTGTTAGGACAGATTTATCTTCCACTGCAGTTTCTTAGGATTTGGGTTTTGCTGTACATTTAGTGAAACAATCTTGCATATAGCTAGCTAGTGGCAAACATATAAAAGAGTTTAACTCCCTATATTACAGAGTGAGACTCCTAAAAAGTTTTTGTTGGATAAAGTAAATGCAAAAAAATATCTTTGCTCAGGCAGCAAGTGCAGATTTCCAAAGTGTATTGTATTATTATACTCAAAAATACCAATCATTTAATTAATTTTCATAGCATTTTATTCATGAGTATTTCCCTTTCCCTTTTCAATGTTGTCCATTCTTTTACGTGATGAACAGACGGCATCATTAAGTGTAGTGCTCTGTTGATTTCCTTTTGGTGGATAAATTTGTTTGTTATAATTACTAAGGTGTCGGCAGGATATGATATATTATTCTGATCATTGTTCACAACATTTTGCATAGTTTCTCTGCATATATAGTTGCTACCATAGGACTTCACAAATTGCATATGGTGTTCCAATGCAAAGGTATATTAGGTTTTCCTAAATATATTACATATTTGTTTGAACTGTCTGTTAGTCATCACTTCCATTTCCTCTGTACATTTTATGGTTGGCCATAGCAGATTTTACATACAATTAAGTTCATCAACTAATATATATTACTATTGCATCGTCCTGACCTGAGCTAATAAGCAAGTTCTATGCATGCATGGGGGATGTAGTTAATACGAACAGGAATATACCTTAGAACTGAATGGACAAGTGCATCTTGAAAAATATTCAAGTAAAAATATTAAATATTATTACTCAAGTGATAACAAGAATGGAATTTGTGCTTTTACAGTAGGAATTCAACAAACTACAGATATTCTAAGTTGGTTATTATTCAATTCTACAATAGTACATATTACTCTATTGTATGAGTAATTTTGTAAAGATTGTGCATATATATATATATATATATATATATATATATATATATTCGCAACTTGTAATGCATGATTAATTGCTACCCTATACCTTATGCAAATAGCTTTTGCATCTAATGACCGGCTTTTTCCTAAAAAATAGTTTTTATTTAAATTCCGTAAAAAATAGTTGCTGCACAACATATCTTCCTTGTGACTTGCATAGAGCTTATACATCCGATGTCGTTACAAACAGTTGGCAAAGCTAATTTCGATGATCCAATGCTGATTGATCATGAAAACAACGGTGAAGACGGTTTACAACTTGAACCTCTCAATGATACAATACTTCTAGATCAGGAGAACAATGGTAAAGTTTGCTGCTTAAATCCTTTGCAATTTATAATTAAACAGTAAACTATATGGCTTAAACATCAAACTTTTGCCTGTTCTTGTTTTCTCATAGGTGGAGGGATTAGTGTTTCAGGTGATGGAGATGAGCAGTAGACAGATGTTTTTATCTCCTCATCGGTTGAAGTGGTATGAATATACTCGCTGTTAAAAACATCATTTTCTGTTGATACAAAGTTTATTTATATATAGCAGTAGAGAACTGAATGTTCATGTGAAGATATGTAGTTTCTGAAACTATGCTATGTCAGTTTATATATCTACACATTTGTAATTTGCAGTTGTGCTAGCATAAAGTTTAAACTCCATGTTCTGTGACTAGAGGGAGAGTAATAAAAAATCTGGATGCAGACATTGGCCTAAGTTCAAATGTAAGAAATCCTGCAAGAGCTGGCAGATAGACCTGAATAGGTTTGACGATGCATTTTTTATGGGTGTTGACTTGTGCCTTGATATATTCTTAAATTATTTTAGTTACCAGTTGCCTAATTAAAGATAGACTTAAGAATTTTTCTGGCAAAGAAATGATTTTTTTTCCATTAGCAACACAACAGCATTTCAATATCTCATATTTTTAAAAATATTTACACCGAGTAGATGGAGAAATTATTTTGTGGCACAAAAGTAAATGTGTGCACTTTGGGATCAGTTGTTATAACTGTTATACATGATGATATATATCTTATTTCACAGGCATCAAGATTGAGCGCAACTTAAGGATTTCTCCGCGTGGGTAGCTTCTCATCAGGCTATCTGATTGAATTAATCAAAATAAATTGATCAATTTTCCTTGATAGTGCGATCGAGTTATGCGTCTGCCCTGCATGTCGGCGTGTCAAGTTCAGGGATTCTGGTGTTGTTTAATTACCTGCAATTTGATATGTATACTTCGACATGCGATCAGCTTATGGAATACAGCTGGAAACTGTTTACCTCTGCAATAACTATGATCAGCTGCTGGACTGTTTAAATCTTCAGTATTTATGTAAGTTTAGTCGAAAACAGGGATAGTTGGTACAAGATCAGACAAAGCTTTTGCTTAGCTTATCACTTAACAGCGTTAATAAGCATCAAAACTGAACTCCATGTCCGACTGTCCCTTATTCCCAACTCGACGAATCGATTTCATAATAACTGAAACTATTAATGGCTTCTAAATGAAACTAAAATCACCTCAGGCACATTTTGGCAGAAATTAAAAATTTCTATAACGTTCTTCTCCCGGTTGATAGAACCGTGCAGTGGTTGAGATTTGAGAAGGATTGAAAAAGTGAGATAGATAGAACGATGCCGCGTCATCGCATGCCATGGCGCTTGCAGCCGCTTGTCCTCGTCATCCTCGGCCAGGACGACTGACTGCTAGTGCTTTCGGCGTTAGACTGTCCGCACCGCGTGTTGTACGCCGTGTCATCTCTTCCTCTGCCCTCGCGCAAGCACGCATGCACCTTGCCATGGCGTCACGGCATCTCTCAGTCTCACCCTCGTCCTCTTTATATCGATCGATTTGTGCCCTTCAGTTCAACCTCACCTAACTCGCCGCTTTCCAGCAACTAGCACTCGTCGGAGTTCGTTCTCACCGAGCTAGCCCCTGATCGCCATGGCCGAGAGTGTTGTCTCTGTCGATGATGTCGACGGCGAGCAGCAGCAGCAGCACGAACAGAAGGAGCTGCAGCTGCCTGACCTGCCCGACGATGCCTTGCGGAGCATCCTGCTCCGCCTCCCGTCGGAGCCGGTGTACCTTGCGGTCGCCGCCGCCGTCGCCAAGAACTGGCGCCGGCAGATCCTCGGCAGCAACGGCAGCTTCCTCCGCGCCTTCCGCGCGGCGCACGGTAGGGTGCCTCCCCTCCTTGGCTTCTTCTGCAACAGGCGAAATTTGCCCTGTCCGTTCTTCACAAGCACGGTGGCAGCCGGCATGGTGAATCTGTCCCCGCCGGCCGGGAAACACCGCCCGTTCGTCCACGACGTGCGCCATGGACGCGTGCTACTCGACGACGGGGAGGACGGCCAGCTCCTGGTCTGGGACCCTCTCGCCCGCTGCCAAGATATCATCCCCACGCCCAGATGCTACTTCACAAATGACGACAGCTGCGGCGCCACCATGATCTGCAGCTGCGACGGCCCTGAACACACCGGCGCCAGCGCTGGTGGTGGTGACTGCCACTTGGCGCCGTACCGTGTCATCGTCGCGTTCAACGACCAGCCCAGCTATTCTCCGGATGAGTGGAACCTCGAACGCATCTGCACTAGAGTCTGGAGCTCGGAAACGAAAGAGTGGAGCGAGGTATACTCCATGAGAGGAAGTTGCGACTTCGATTTCATGCCGAGCGCCCTTGTCGCCGGCGCCGTCCATTGGCTGGTGGGGGACACCAATGGTGTCCTTCAGTTCAATTTCAATACTAAGAAGCTTGCCTTGATTCAGACCCCATTGAACATCTCGGAATTCATGCTCTTCCCAACCAAGGATGGGAAGCTAGGCTTCACCGGTGTGCTGGGCTCGCACATCGTCTTCTTCCACATGGACATTGCTAGTGATGCCCTCGCCGCCGTCAGGACCTGGAGTATCCAGAACGTTATTCCGGTGGACCACTTGTTTCCACCCCTCAACATTCTTGAGACTCGTGGATCTCTAGCTTCTCCATGGGTGGTGGACTATTACGTCTCCGACTCCGATAAAGGAAAAGAAGAAGAACAAGGTAATGATGATGATGAGCCTGGGGCAATTCTGCCAATAATGCAGCATGACAATGAGGCTAGTGGCAGTCATTCGCCACAGTGGAGCGAGTCATGGTCCGATGAAGATTTTGACCAAGAGAAGGATGCATTGATCCCAGCAATCAGCGCAAATGTAAATGTTATTGGGTTCGTCGCTGAAGCAAATGCAGTTTTACTGTATGCAGCTGGTAGGGGGGTGTACATGATTGACGTCGAAACAAGACACACCCGAAGAGTGGCTGATTCTGCCAACTACAGCCATGTTTTTCCCTACACCAGCTTCTACACTGCAGGTATACCACATACATAAGCTAGCCAGCATGTTCTTTACGGTTAGGAACCACATATTTTTTTCTTATTTTAACTAGCTAGGCAATAGAATATTATCACTTTCAGTAACTGAAAAAACATCACACAGTAATTAGCCTAAAGTTATAGTTTCTATCATATTTGTTTATTCTGTATTTGGGGAGATTTACCAACCTCTAGTGTGGTTGTTTTCTTATAGGTTAGAATACGCATGTCTCTTAAGTACTCTAGAAACATGTTTTATATATATATATATATATATATATATATATATATATATATATATATATATATAAAGCATGTTTGGCTACCTGAAATGAGTTTTTGCTGGTTTTTGATGTGCTAAGAAGATAAAAATTTATTATAAAAATTAATAGTAAAAGATCATCATTCAGTAATCTAGCTTTTCGAAAGAAAGCAAAAACTCAAACAAACACAGCCTCAGCCTAAGTTGTCACTAATTGTAATATATGCAAAACATGCCTAGATATAAAACCAAGAATTTAATGTAATGATTTTACATACTGTAATCTATGCTATGTATCTTTGCATGAGATCAGATAATGTCTTGACTGATGTTAGACATTAATCTTTCACAGCTCTATATTTTTCACTTGTACAGTACTATCAAATATATAGATGTTCCGCCATTTTGTATTCCATCAAGTTAATTTACCCGTAATGATCAACGCTAACAATTAATTGCAGCTGGGAAAATAGTACTCAGTGATCCAACAATCCCTGATCAGTTGAACAACAGTACATCAGGTTTAAAATTCTTACAGTCATTTACTTATAATATTTTTTTTGCGGGGATTTACTTATAATATGTATATTGAACAAGATTCATCTACACAAATTAATTGCACAGGGGGAGGAAATGATCATGTATTCGAACGTTTCTTAGAATATTTGTTTTGGCTAATATTGTTCTTTCTTGTACAGGGGGAGGAATTAATGCTGCAGGTGATGATGGACAGAACACAGATGGTAAGTGGTGACATTGTTAGGTTTAGCTAGCTGAAGGGTATTCATTTTTTACACAGTTATAACTCTTCTGTTATAGCTAGCTAGCATCCAAAAATGTATTCAGAATATAATTTTGCTGCAAGCTAGTAAACCTTCTTCTAACAAAATCTTACTGCAGTTTGTTTTATTTCTGGAGGTTTAATTTCCATGCTTCACTTTGATTATTTTCGTATATGTTGGAACTTATATTATAGGTTACTTGAATAATTTTGTCCCATGTTCATTATTAGGCTATTCTATGCGTGTAACTGAACAATGATATCATGGAATGGAGGCGAAGTTATATAGTCTTCTGTTTTTTTTATATCTACCTTATATGTAATTTGGTAGAGAGAAATACCTTCTTTGTTCTAGCAGTTTATGTTACATGCTTCTACTTTTCATGTTTAATTGTGATTAAATTGCAACGGAAAAAATAGCTACTTATTGCACAAGAGTACTTTTTATGGTGCATACATGTTGAAAATAGGTGTCTTGCCTTGAAGTTTTTTAGTACTTCATTATAGCACAGCTTAATTAACCTCTGGCAACACCTCACTATCGATCATCATCAATTCCAAATATTTGACAAGGACCTGTGCATGGCTTTGCTACACGGTGCCTGATGCAGTGTATAGTAGCATTTCTGCAAATGGTTACATCACTGTAGCCTGCTACTGGTTAAATATTGACAAATGCCTTATAATTCAATGTTGACAAATGCAGGTGCTAAAGCAGGTTTTTACAGCTATTATTCATTGCCATTCACTAATTATGGTGAAACCGTCGATTTTATGAAGGCATCTCATTCTTACAATATATTCTAAATGCATGTTCATTTGCTTGAGGGTGTTATATTTCATGACACATGTAGATTAATACAGATTAATTGATAATGGTTTTGACAAACGATTCTAAAATAGCATGCTCTCTGAAAGAGAGTTGAGGTTGTGATGGTAGGCTGTACACCCATTCTCCACTCCAGATCATTTGTGGCTACAAATATTAGGCATATGTTCATTTAATTTCTAAGGATTTTATGGATTAAATTTCATTTTTATGAGTATATGTAGGTGGCGATCAACTGTCTTATGTAATCATATAAATTAGTTTTGGGTTTGAGAATAATTATTTATTTACAGCATTATATATATATATATTCTGTATAAATATAGTATATTTAGTTGGGATGCATAGCATAGTACAGACACACAAAATGCTAGTATTGGATAAGATTATATATAAAAGGTAATTGGTACCATGTGTATGAATTTCCTTATAATTTCATTGTTTCCTGATCTTGTTATTTATCCTAGGTGCAGGAATTGATGCTGCAGTTGGTGGAGAAAAACTTCAGACAAAAGGTAACTAGTGACTTTCTTAGGTTTAGCAAGCTCAAGACATTTAATCTTTATACAGTTTATCCTAATGAAATATCTAAGCAGCTGTATTAATACTTAGCTTCATAAACTGTCATGTTAGTTTATATTTGTAATCGTACTGTCATTCCAAGACACACAGCTCCTACCATTTACTAATATAATTATCCTACAAATGGAGTGGTGATGAGGAGTGAAAATTTTACAAACTGCTCTTCAATTCAGTGTATAGCTAGCATACCAAATATACATTATTGCATTCAGATTTTTTTGTGCAAAGTAACTAAAAACTGTAACTTTTTCATGCATGGTGTGTCTATATGCAAACTTCAATATTTTGTTATGCTGGTAGTGATCTTTAACCAGCACGTATTGACAAGAGTTCTTTTTCGAGTTGACAGGTACCGAGAGTCGTTAGTCTCATGGAATGGAAGATTGAGCTTCAAAATTCTGATTGTCAAGAAGAATTTGGTTCAGATCAGATTAAAGAACCCATGGTTTTCCATTTAATCAATTTAGTTCTGAAATAATTTGTGAAGATCAAGATTTTCCTTGAGACAATTTTATTGAACTATTGTGTTTGCTATCATCTGCACCTTGATATGTGCTTAAGCTTTGTGATGGCCTCTGCCCTATACTTAAATTTTAGGTATGCCACACTCGTATGCCTGACAGCCTGAGGTATATCATAGAGCATCAGTACACTACATAAAAAACGGGATAGGATGGTCCAATAGAGACGGCCATTAGAGAACCATCTAAGATCTACCAAATTTTGCACACACTGCTCTCAGCAAACTCATCCCATGCCCCACAATTCAAATGAGCTTGCGTGGATTGTAGCCAAGTCAAGGTTTCGCCCACAAACTGCAACAAGGTCGCACTCGCTCAGATATCATGATATAATCCTAGGAGCGAGTTGGCTACCCCGTTTTAAATCTCCGCTATAGCTGCCGCTATAGCCGGAGATAGCTGCTGGGGAGCTCAAAGGCTAGGAGATGGCAATTTTCGCGCTAAGGTTTGAAAACAGCTGTTAGCTCCTTTTAGCCGGCTATAGCCGCTAAACTGGATGGGATTTAGCCCGCTATCAGTTTATTTTCTGGCCCAAATGACACAAACGGCAAAAGCCCATTCTAATTCCTTGAAAGTTGAAACCAGTCACCAGCCGTGACCTCAAACTAGTCATGCTGGATGAGACTATGAAATATGGACTGAATTCCTGGTCAAATGATGTCTGTATTGAAGTATTTATTTGAATACTTTGTAAAACCGCTAAACTGCTTAGCTCAGCTATTAGCCGGCTATAGCTGTTTTTAGCTGATGAAAAACCAGCAGCTAAATGGGTTAGCCGGCTATTTTAAACCCTGGTTGGCTAACTTGAAGACCCAGCTCCCCCATTTCCTCATGCAGATCCGCAACTAACTTCTTCATGGCTGACTTCCATCCAACCAATATTCAATCAGTGATCATCAGCTTGATTTTCTACATAGATGCTTGAATCGTTGAATTCTGAGCTTGGATTGTTGTCCAGTCATCACCACCACCAAACCTGCCATCTGTTGCTCGATTTCCCGTGTCTTGGCTAGTGATCCAGGATCGACTGCTCTCATATCAACTTGTTACATTTCACACTGAAGAAATTAAAATTTCAAATACACTGTGTTTTGTGCCATTTTGAGTTGGATGGATACGTTATCGCGTAGCAGCATGGCGAGAGCATCCGGGACTCGTGGTGTGGCTTGGGCGCCATTCAGCGACACCACTCAGTGTTGTCTCTGCCACGGTGATTTGGATATACTTTTTGCAAATATTTTCAAAGCCAGTATATTACAGTAATAAATTGTGGGAAAAACAGTATTTTCAGCGAAGAAGAGTGATTGGAATCAATAAGAGGGAGAAATTACAGAAAAAAGCTTGGGGCAGAGGTGGCCGATGGTTTTTATAGGTGGCCGACGATATAAACCACTGGCTAAAAGTTAGGAATATATATATATATATATATATATATATATAGTATTAGCTTTCTAGGATATAGTAGTTTTTTTTTATTATTTTGAAAGGAAGCTTCAATTAACCAACGGCTCCAGGCAAATACCTGAAGGGCCAGTTCGGTTAGAAAGCTTGGTGCCTGGCACCAAACACACAGGAGGGGTTAAAAGACATCGCATTACATTCATAGGTAGCTACACAATCAGCCACTCTATTACACGATATAGGACAGAAATATGCAGTACAAGATCGAGAGATGAAATGGTTTAGCACAAATTCTTCCATCTGCTTAAAGAGACCACCCTCTGGGCACCTTTCCATCTCATGTATGTGATAGACTGATACAAGTGCACGGCCATTCGCAACCAAGCTCATACAATCCATTTGTGGGCATGCTTCTTTGGAAAACCTTGGCTCTGGCCTATACATAGCAAAGGTTGTAACAACACCGGCCAGGTCAGATCAGACTAGTGACTCTCGGTACCTGTGAAATAAAAATGTTGTCATTACGTGCTGTGCTGGGCGGGTTAAAGCCACATTGCAAAATATCGAAGTTTTGAGTACATACATACGTACGCGCGCACGCCCACCCACACTATACACATACGTACAACATGCGTGAAAAAGGTTGCAGTTTTAGTTACTCGTGCAAAAAATATTTTCTGAATGAAATAATGTATATTGGCATGCTATCTATATACTGAAGATCAGTTATAAAATTTTCGCTCCTCACCACTGCATCTATAGGATGATTAGTAAATGGTAGGAACTTTATCTTGAAATGACAGTACGATTACAAATATAATCTAACATTACAGTTTATAAAGCTATATTTAAAATATATATAGCTCAGGTATTTTATTAGGATAGACTGTATTAACACTGATAGGGAAACACTCTATAGTTTTATTTTGCAACACCTTTAATCCCGGGTTGCAAACCGGGACCACGAAAACGTCTTGAAAGCGCCACATGGTTACACATCTATCTTTAGTACTGGTTGGTGTTACCAACCGACAACTACACTTTTTTCTTTCTTTCAATGCTTTTTCAGCTTGCATATCGTTTTTTCAACGCCACGGATAAAACGCAACAACATCACAATTATTTTTTCCAACACCATAGATCGAATGCAACAACATTAAAATTAACATCACAGATCAAATGCAATAACAAAATTATCCACAAATTTAGAAAAAACATCTTAAAAATACACAACAAAATCATTCACAAAATCTATAACAAATTCACAAATTCATTCACAGATCCTGCTGTCGTCGCCTATTGCCCATCGCCGCCGTTGCTTGCCGTCTCTGTCGATGGAGAGGGGAAGGGGAGGAGGAGGAGAAGCAAGGAGGGAAGGATGGGAGGAGGAGGGCGAGCGGCCGCCCACCCATTGTTGCGCCGCGCGCCGCCGCCCGCTGCCGATGTGCGCCGACGAAGAAGGGAAGGGGAGGAGGGGTGGAGGAGTACTGTATAAGGACGACGAACCAAGGCGTGCTGCACGAGGAAGTAACGAGGCTGCGGGGTCGGATATCGAGGCGGGGAGATGTGCGCGATTTGATTCAAATTTTTTCGCTCTTTAGTCCTGGTTGGTAACACCAATCGAAACTAAAGATAATGGAAGTCGACATGGCCTGAAATTTTTTTGAACCGGGACTAAAAATGATTTTTCCCCGGTTAGTAACACCAATCGGGACCCAAAATTATAAAGTCTCGTTGTACTTTTTAACAGGGACTAAAAATATTTTTTAATCACGATCCTATTAGCTATGAGACTATCGTAGATTTTGACAGTCAATAGTGTAAAATGAAATGTTGTCATCTTACTAAACCTAAGAAAGTCACTTCTTACCTTTTGCCTGCAGCTTTTCTCCATCAACTGCAGCATCAATTCCAGCACCTAGGAGAAATAACAAGATCAGGAAGAGCAATGCGAATATAAGGCAATTCATACACATGGTACCAATTACCTTTTCTATATAATTAATCTTATCCAATACTAGCCTTTTGTTTGTTTGTTTGTGCTATGCATCCCAACTAAATATGCTATAACTACAGAATGTAAAATGCTGTAAATAAATATTTATCCTCAAATACGAAACTAATTTACATGAATTACATAAGACAGTTGATCGGCCACCTACATCTATACTCGTAAAAGAATGAAACATTAATTTTTCCATAAAATCCTTACAAATTAAATGAACATGCCTAATATTTAATGATATGGAGTGGAGGGTGGGTGTACAACCTACAATCACAACCTCAACTCTCTCTTTTAGAGAGTATGCCATTTTAGAATTGTTTGTCAAAAGCACTGTCGATCTGTATGAATCTACATGACATGAATTTAATATCATCCTCAAGCAAATGAACATGCATCTAGAATATTGTAAGAATGGGATGCCTTCATAAAATCGATAGGTTCATCATAATTATTAATTAATGCCAATGAAGAGTTGTAAACCTGCTGGTCTGCTGCTATTCTCCTGATCAGAGAATGCTGCAGGTTTGAAAACTGCTTTAGCACCTGCATTTGTCAACATTGAATAAAGCATTTGTCCAAATTAAACCATTAGCTCACGCGGGTATCACTAGTGGAGAACCCCACAATAGTCCCGGTTGGTAACCCTCGGTAGTCCCGGTTGTCAAACGGGACTACGAATCCGAAACTAGAGATCACAATCTCTAGTCCCGGTTGAAATAACCAGGACTAGAGATGCATCTTTAGTCCCGGTTGAAGCCACCAACCGGGACTAAAGATGGCGAGCCACGTGACCAGCTCCGTCATCTTTAGTCCCGGTTGGTGGCTGCGACTAAAGCATTTTTTCTTTTTTTTTATTTTTCTCATGTTGCTTGTTTATATGTGTTTTTTTTGTTTTTTCGTTGTTTTTTTGCCGAAATTAAATTCACATATCAAATTAACATCCTCAAATCATATCACAAATTTGCATCACAAGTTTGCATCACAAATTCACATCCCAAATTCACATCACAAATCCACAACACAAATCCACATCACAAATCGAGTAATAAATATCACAAAATTTGAGTATAGAACATCACAGATACATACACACACACACACATATATATATATATATCAAATTTAGAACATCACAAAAATCTCCAAAAATCTCCAAAAATCTTCGGATCCGTCTCTGCTGCCGCTTCTGGAGAGGACGAGGAAGAGGAGAAAATGGAGGAGGCACTGACACCACCTCCCGAGCCGCCGCGCCGCCAGTCCCACCTCCGAGCCGCCGGGCCACCGCCTTCTTCGAGCCGCTACCACCTCCCCTCCCACCTCCTCACGTCTCATCGCCGTCGCGGAGTGAGAGAGAGCCGAGAGAGGAGAGAGAGAGAGAGCCGAGAGAGGAGAGTAGAAAACAACTAAGTGTTGGATCGGTGGAGAAGACGATGCGCGCCTGGGATATATATAGTCCTGGATTTTTAGTCCTAGTTGGTGTCACCAACCGGGACTAAAGATAATTTCCGCTATTTCTAATTCATCTTTAGTCCCGGTTGGTGGCACCAACCGAGACTAAAGATAATTTTCCGCTATTTCTAATTCATCTTTAGTCCCGGTTGATGGCACCAACCGGGACTAAAGATAATTTCTCGCTATTTCTAATTCATCTTTAGTCCTTGGTGTCACCAACCGGGACTAAAGATAATTTTCCGCTATTTTTCCAAATTTATCTTTAGTCCCTTGGTGGCACCAACCAGGACTAAAGATAATTTCCGCTATTTCTAATTCATCTTTAGTCCTGGTTGATGGCATCAACGGGACTAAAGATAATTTCTCGCTATTTCTAATTTATCTTTATCCCGGTTGGTGCCACCAACCGGGACTAAAGATGTCCGCGCTCGACAACCTCGACAATATTTGAACCGGGACTAAAGATCATCTTTAGTCCCGGTTCGTGTCACGAACCGAGACTAATATTCCTATAAATCCGTAGACTTTTTAAACCATGACTAGAAATATTTTTTAGTCCCGGGTACTATTCAAACTAGGATTATTGTGGATTTTGACACTTCAACCGAAAATGGTTTCTTTAGTAGTGTATATCCATTTTTTCAAAAAAAGATAGTGCCAAAAAAAGAATTAATGAACTTCAAGGCTTAAAACACATCCATTTTCAACATATATATATATATGCAACATAAAAGTACTCATGTGCATTACTAGCTATTTTTCGCACTGCAATTTAATCACAAATATGCAAGAGGTAGAAGCATGCATTTATGAACTGCTAGAACAAAGAATGTATTTCGCTCCTATTAAATTACATAGATATAAAGTAAAACGGACGACTGTATATAACCTCGCCCCCATTCCATGATATATATAATTGTTCAGTTTACATGCATAGAATGGCCCAAGGAACAACAGGAGACAAAAATATATATTCAAGTAACCTATAATATAAGTTCAATCATATAATATATAAAAATAATCAAAATAAAGCTTGGAAATTAAACATACAGAAATAAAACAAACTGTTGTAAGATTTTACTGGAGAAGGTTTACTCTGAATACATTTTTGGGGTGCTAGTTAGCTATAACGGAAGAGTTATAAGCAGTAAAATTACTTTCAGAAACAAATCAAGCAGTTCGTCTTGAATTAATAACAGTAAGATTGCAATAGTACATAAAATTGCTTTAACATTTCTGAATTAGCTATAAATATTAATATTACTCATGAATTTATAACCTTGTATATATAAAAATGAACATCCTTCAGCTAGCTAAACCTAACAATGTCACCAATTACCATCTGTGTGTTGCCCATCATCACCTGAAGCATCAGTTCCTTCCCCTGTACGAGAAAGAACAAGATCAGTAAGAACAAGATCACCAATTAATTTGTGTAGATGAATATTATTCAATACATATCATAATTTTTAGTAAATGATTGTAAGAGTTTTAAACCTGAGGCGCTGTTGTTCAGCTGAGCAGGGAATGTTGGAGCACCGAATAATGTTTTCCCAGCTGCAATTATTTGTTAACAGGGATCATTACATAAGGAATGAATTTGATGGAATAAAAAACTGCATAATATCTATATATTTGAGAGTGCAGAAATGACAAATATAGAGCTGTGAAAGTTTGATATCTAACATATTCAGGGTCAGACTTTTTTTGATCTCATGAGAGATAGCATTACAATATGTAAAATCATTATATTAAATTCTTGGTTTTGTATCTAGGCATATTTTGCGTTAGAAACAATGACGATGTAGGTTGCGGAACATGCTTGAGAATAGTTATATTAAAGAAATATATGTAACATGTTCTTAGAGTACTTAAAGAACCAACAAATTATAACGTATAAGAAAACAAATTAATAAACTAGAGCTTGGTAAATCTCCCCAAATATGAAATAAACAAATATGATATAAACTGTAACCTTAGGCTAAATACTGTGTGCTGTCTTTTAGTTACTAAAACATATACTCCCGTCCCTCCATCCCACCTTAATCATCCCCTAAGCAAAGGTACCAACACCAAGGACACCAAAATAACCATCATTCTGAAATTAATCCTCATCGAGTAATGTGCTATATCACTTCGTGTTCAACAAATATTAATTCATACTTTAAAGGTTACATGGGTTGAACCAATAGAAATTTGCATACATAAAGTTGCATGCATGCAGAACATTTCATGATGCACATTCTTTTCACAAATAAACAAAGAGACTGTGTAAAATGATGATCATTTTAAGAAAACTTTAAAAATCTTAAATGATGATCAAACTAGAATGGAGAGAGTAATATTTTGCTTCCTAGCTAGTAAAATAAAGAAAAAAAATATGTGGTTCATATCTGTAATAAAGAACATGCATGCTCGCTAACTTGTGTATATGGTATACTTGCGGTGTAGAAGCTGGTGTAGGGAAAAACATAGCTGTAGTTGGCACAAGCAGCCACTCTTCGGGTGTGTTCCGTCTCAATGTCAATTATGTACACCCCCTACCAGCTGCATGCAGTAAAGCTGCATTTGCTTCCACGACGAACCCAATAACATTTACATTTGCGCTTAATACTGGGACCAGTACATCCTTTTCCTGGTCAAAATCTTCATCAAACCATGAGTCGCTCCACTGCTGGGATATCGATTGACTGCCACTAGCCTCATTGTCATGGTGCATTAATTATTGGAGGAATTGTCTTATCATCATAGTTGTTATAAATAGAGAAAAATAGATCAAACACGAGAGACATAATTTTACGTGGAAAACCCTTGCAGGAAAAAAATCACGGATGCCACACGGCAAATCTTCACTATATGAGGAGAGTTTACGAATTGTAGGGAAATCACATATGAGAGGTTAAAACCCTCTACGACATACAAGAGATATATATAGGGTGGACTAAACGGGCCAAGGCGTCCCAAAGCCCAATCCGAATTTGGATCATAAACTAACAAACTCCACCTTAAGACAAATTCTCTCTTGTAGTAAATAGATAACTGTCAATCATCTCCTTTCAATAATGAATATTACCGATGTCAAAAATCTATAGGATTTAAGCTGTAACACCAACCAAGCTTGAGCATAGCTCAAACTTAGTTATAGGAATTGACTTGGTTAACATATCAGTGGGATTATCATGAGTGCTGATTTTGCAAACTTTAACATCACCTTTAGCAATGACATCTCGAATATAGTGATATCTCACATCAATATGCTTCGTTCTTTCATGAAACGTTTGATCTTTTGTAAGGCAAATAGCACTCTGACTATCACAAAATATAGAAATGCAAGAAGTAATCCCGCAAAGCTCAGCATACAAACCTCTTAACCAAGTAGCTTCTTTATATGCTTCAGAAATAGCCATATATTCAGCTTCAGTAGTAGACAATGCCACAGTAGCTTGCAAACTTGCTTTCCAGCTAACAGCACAACCACCAATGGTAAAGACATAACTTGTAAGAGATCTCCTTTTATCCAAATCACCGCATAATCGAGTCAACATAACCAACAAGTCCTTCTCGCATTTTCCAAAGCTGTAAACAAGCACCGAAGTACCACACGATATCGAAAATCCATGAACAACTTTCCAATGCTCTTTACCAGATTAGCCATGTATCTACTAACGACACTTAATGCATGAGATAAATCGGGACGTGTGCAGACCATAGCATACATTAGTGAACCAATTGCACTGGAGTATGGAATTCTTGACATATAATCAATATCATCACTTGACTCGGGCATAAAGTCAAGATAATTTAAAATGTGAAGCTAGAGGAGTACTCACGAGCTTTGCATCATGCATGTTGAAATGACGTAGGACCTTTTCAATATAACCTCGTTGACGAGGTATAATTTACTGATTTTCTATCTCGATAATTTCCATACCAAGAATTTTCTTAGGTGGTCCTAGGTCTTTCATCTCAAATTCATCACTCAACGTGCTTTTAACTTAGCCACGCTAACTTATCTTTTGCAGCAATTAACATATCATCCACATAAAGCAAAAGAAAGATAAACGAGCTACCAATTGGCTTCAAATAAACACGGCTATCATAACTTGACCGCTTAAAGCCATGAGAAAGCATAAAAGAATCAAATCTTTTGTACCATTGTCGGGAGATTGTTTTAGGCCATAAAGAGATTTCTTTAACTTGCATACTAAATGTTCTTTTCCGGAGAAATAAAACCTTCAGGTGATCCATGTAAATGTCCTCTTCTAATTCCCCATGTAAAAAGTGTTTTAACATCTAATTGCTCAAGTTCATAATCATGCATAGCAACAATGCTGAGTAGAGTGCGAATTGAGCTATGCTTTACAACAGGGAAAAGATATCATTATAATCAATACACGGAATTTGGTGTAAACTTTAGCAACCAATCTTACCTTATATCTTCTTTGGTTCATTGGGGCTAATGGCTTCTTTTCTTTTGAAAATCCATTTACAATGGACAGTCTTTTTCTCTTTAGGTAATTTTACTAAATCCCAAGTACCATTCCTTTTAAGTGACTCCATCTCATCTTGCATCGCGATCATCCAATTCTTATGATCAGCGAAATAATAGCCTCAGAATAGTTGGAAGGTTCTGCATTACCTTCAATTTCTTCTGCAACATTCAAGGCATAAGAAACAACATCACATTCTTCAATGAATTTTTTAGGTGGATTAATAGTTCTTCGAGGTCTGTCAATGGCAATAGATTGTTGTCTTTGGTGAACAACGAAGAAGAATCATCCACAATTGGTGCATCTTGAATATCAATATCTGGTGTATCTTCTACATCAACAAGGTGCTCCACCTGCACACTTGTTTTCTCTTGCGCCTCAATGGAAACAACAGGAGGAGGATTATCATAGAACATGACAGATTCATTAAAGATAACATTCCTACTGATAATGACCTTTGAAGTCGAGGATTCCATAATTTATAACCTTTAACACCAGATTTATATCCAAGAAAGATGCATTTAATGCTCTAGGCTCTAATTTACCATTATCAACATGAGCATATGCGGTGCAACCAAAAACTCTCAATTGCGAATAATCGCGGTGGAACCGAGACCATACCTCAATTGGAGTTTTCTTGTCAATGGCAATAGAGGGAGATCGATTAATAAGATAGCAAGCGGTGGAAGCGGCTTCCCCAAAAACGCTTATTCAACTTTGCATAAGACAACATGCAACGGGCTTTTGAGATGATAGTTCTGTTCATACGCTCAGCTACACCATTTTGTTGAGGTGTGCCAGGAATAGTGTAGTGTCTAATAATGCCTTCAGACTTACAATACTTGTTAAATTCATTAGAACAGAATTCCATCCCATTATCAGTACGTAGTACTTTTACCTTCTTTTTAGTTTGCCGTTCAATCATAATCTTCCACTCCTTGAATGCTGAAAAAGCAGCCCATTTATGCTTCAAGAAATATGCCCACACCTTTCTTGAATAATCATCAATAATTGTTAGCATATAACGAGCACCTCCTAAAGACCTCTTACGAGCTGGGCCCCATAAATCAGAATGTACATAATCAAGAATACCTTCTGTAGTATGGACAGAAGTATTGAATTTCACCCTCTTATGCTTACCAAATATGCAATGCTCACAAAAGTCTAATTTTTCACCTTTATATCCATGAAGAAGTTCTCTTTGCTTAATTACGCCAAACCTTGTTCACTCATATGACCAAGACGCTTGTGCCAAAGATTTGAGGCGTCAGATGACTTTAATGTCACACAAGCATCACCTGTAACGTAGTGCCTCGAAGCGGATATAGGTTTGCAGATTTCAAATCTCCTTTCATCACAATAAGAGAACCTTTTGATACCTTTAAAATTGCATTGCCACCGAGAATATTTGTATCCTTTTGAATCAAGATAACTCAAAGAGATGAGATTCCTTGTCATACCTGGAACATACCTCACCTCTGTTAAGGTCCTGATCACACCATCAAACATTTTAATTTACACAGATCCAATTCCAACAATAGGGCGTGGGGTATTATCTCCCATCCTAACATAAGCGGCACCTTGAACAGGACTCATAAGTGATGAACCAATTTTTATTAGTGCATATATGAAAAGATGCGGCGGTATCAATAATCCATTCTCACCGCTTGCTAACACATCCAGCTAAAACAACAAGGATATCGGCATTATCCGAGTTATTATCACCAGAAGCAACAGACGCTTTACCTTCGTCATCAAATTTACCTTTTGATTTGTTTGTGCCATACCTTTTCTCCTTATTTTTCAACTTGTAACATTCAAAAATAACATGGTTGTTTTTCTTGCAATACTGCAGAATTTTTCACCACTTACGGATTTTGACCGTCCCCTAGGACGACTTGAACTTTCTGCTATTAGAACCATTGTCGATTTTCTTTCATTTGACCTTCCTCGAACAGACAAAGCATCACCATGTGACTTAGAATTTTCAGGAGATACCATCAATTTCATCTTTTCCTTTGCATGCAAAGCTTCATAAACTTCAGCAACAGTTAGTGTATCACGACTATCTAAGATGGTATCTCTGAAGTTTGAAAATGACGGTGGAAGGGAACATAAGAGAATAAGAGCCAAATCCTCATCTTCAAACTTTACCTCCATAGACTCAAGGTCAGATACAATTTCCTTGAAATTTGATAAATGATCAATACGGATCCATCATCTTGCAACTTGTGCGAAAATAATTTCATCTTCATGTGCATCTTGCTTTGGTAAGATCCTTTGACATGCGGATCGATTCCGGCTTTAACCATAAGGCGGCGCGTTTTCTCTGCAATACCTCTTGCAAAATATTATTTGATAAATGAAGATGAATTTGAGATAAAGCCTTACGATCTTGCCTCTTTTCTCTATCAGTCCAAGCATTTTGTTGTTTGTTCCCAAATTTATCAAGTGCATCATCTAAATCACTTTGTGAAAGTATAGCACACATCTTTACTTGCCATAGTGAGAATCTTGTATCACGATCCAACAGCGGAATATCATACTTCATAGAAGTCATTGAGAAGAAATAACCAAGAGAAAAAATAATCTGCAGTAATAATCTAACCAAGAGAAAGAATGATCTGCAGTAATAATCTAGGTATGTTCTTGTGTAACCCTAGCAAAAGCCGAACAACCTCTGGTAGGTCTTCGTGTGGCCGTAGCAAAATTTGCCAAAGAAATCAATTCTGGATGGATGCATAGTACGAGTAAAAGCTGATTTGATTGAGGTGACTAGTAATTGATTCTGTGTGCGATTGCTTGCGACAGTAGGAATTTTTAGAATATCACAAGGCGTAGGAACTAATCGAGTAAAGGAAATAAAACAGTCTTCGTAGAAACGGTGAAGGAGCGATCGTGTGTTGCCTTTGCAAAATACTTGTGCTCGCTTGCGCTCGCTCGTCGGCTAGCACGATGGCTGACGGCACCGAACAGACCGATCTTCTTGATCGGTTCCGATGGATCGGCGACAAAATCAATTAGGATAGATTGATCGACGAGACAGCGCCAGCAACTTGGCGACTCGGCGGTCGTGACGATTTTTTCTTTCTCTCAAAAACAGATCTAATCTAACTCTCAAGAACAGATCTAATCCAGCTCTGATACCTCTTGTTATAAATAGAGCAAAAATAGATCAAACACGAGAGACAGAATTTTACGTGGAAAACCCTTGCAGGAAAAAAACCACGGACGCCACACGGCAAATCTTCACTATATGAGGAGAGTTTACAGAATTATAGGGAAATCACATATGAGAGGTTAAAACCCTCTACGGCATACAAGAGATATATATAGGGTGGACTAAACGGGCCAAGGCGTCCCAAAGCCCAATCCGAATTTGGATCATAAACTAATCATCATTACCTTGTTCTTCTGCTTCATCAGAGTCAGAAACGCAATAGTCCACTACCCAAGGAGAAGCTAAAGAACCATAAGTCCCAAGAATATTGGCATAGGGTGGAAAGAAGTGGTCCGCTAGAATAATGCTTCGGATATTCCGAGTCTGCCAGCGATGACATCGTTGGCAATATCCATGTGGAAGAAAATGATGTGTGAGCCCTAGCTTCCCGTCCTTTGTTGGGAACAAATGAATTCCAAGATGTCCACTGGAGTCTGAATCAAGGCAAGCTTTTTCATATTGAGATTGAATTGAAGGGGTTCCAGGACTTCGCCGCAGAAGAAAGCACTCCACGGCCCTTGAAATCCTCATGAACAAGGCGATCCGGGAGGGGCCGGCGGCGGAAGACGGGATTGAAACCTGGTCCGCTCCGAAGGCCGGAAGGAAATGATGACGACATGGGATCCTATCCGCCCAGCGGGTGTTCGGCGCATCGTCTCGTGCAAAAAAGTCAGCGATGCCAACGGCGTCGCCGTACTCGACGCAATGAGGTTCAGCGTGTGCAAGAGGCCCTGCGCGCCCTTTCGGTCGGGTGTGAGCCGAGGGTGCTCGACGGCGACGCCGGCCAGCCCGGCTCCTATGCCCAGATGGCGGCCGGGAAAGCTTGGTGCGCAATGCGGCGACGATCCAGGCAATTCGTCGAGCCAAATGCAGCAATTGGCATCGTCGCGTCGACCATGTCTCAAGGGGCACGCCGACAGCTTGGCATCGTGCTCACCGGCTGCCACACAACAGTGCTGAACGCCGGAGCGGTGGCTCTTGATAGCCGGATCGCAAAAATCTTTGTGCAGCCGCCGCGTCCAATCTGCCGGACCCGCCGTGCCTACGGTCCAGTGCGGGGGGCGGCGAAGCCCAAGGGAGGGGAAGGCGAAACACGCGTGCCGGTCCGGCGCAGCGCGCGTATAGCGAAGCAAAGCTCGGGCTTCACAATGCAACGTTGCCAACGTGTACTTGCGGCGGGAGCATGCTGAAGGACGATGAGGTGGCCTCGATGGAGCGAGCAATACAACGGTATGTCGACATGTTTAGCGGCCCTCTATCGCCGCAGACCATTGCCGCGCTGACAGGGGTGTTCGGCATCGAAGACGAGGATGAACAAGCGGCGGAGGCTTCTTTGCTTTCCATAGTTGGAGAAGGGGTGGCCGATGCGGCGGAGGAGATGGCTGAATTACTTGCTTGATGGCTTTGACGCTGCATGCTTTTGTGAAGGGAGTTCGTCACCTTCAAAAGAACTTCGTTTTTGTTGCGAGCTGGAGCGGCATGGCCCTCCCTACTAGAGTGCTCGACCAGAGTGGGGGTGTTCATGGTGTCCTGCGCGTCGCCGCCCCACTGCCGCTCTTTTGCTTATACCACTGTGGAGATTATGGTAATCGGATATCTACATGGCAAGCTTATCCGACTGGAGGTAGGGATATATTGCGCCTGCCATATCTGTAAACCAAACATGACTTGGGTGTTACGATTGCCAATAGAGATAAGGCAATCGGCCTATAGTCACGGTTTGGTAAGATTGAGGAAACCGACTTAGAGTAAGATAGGGTTTTCGATCGTAAACCCGCCTCCCGAGACTATATAAGGGGGAAAGGGGCGTCCCTTGAGGGATATTCCGATAGGAGATCAGCTTTTAGCTTTCAGCTTTAGATCACGAGATCAATAAAGACACTCGACGGATCGAATCCATCGAAACAGGAGTAGGGTATTACCTCACGAGAGGGCCTGAACCTGTCTAAACCTTCTTCTCCTTCTAACCCATTGTGCTTGGCGATCTCGACTGCGACCCCAGAAATTATATTGCCGAAACCAAGTTTCGACGGTTAGGCGCGCTGTAGGGGACCACGCGTCGAGACTTCTTCAACAATCTCGCCGACAAGCGTGATGGGATCTCCTTCGAGGATTCGGCGACTTCGCCGCCAACTTCTTCTGACGACTCCTCCTTCGACTCGGATTCAAACCAGTCGGAAGGAAAGACCCACTCGGCGCCGTTCGGGCTCCCCAATAACGTCGAGATCTTCGACGACATCCTCAAGATTGAGATGCAATCTGCTCACTCCAACGAAGGACTCCACTCGGCACCATTCGGATTGTCGAACACCGCCGAAATCTGCACCGATCTTCTCGTCTCCCCGACAGAGCTGATCTACTCGGAAGAAGACCTCTCGGTGCTGTTTGGGTTACCAAACGCCGCTGAAATCTACGGCAAACTCCTCCTCCCCGAGTCGGGGTTGACCCACTCGGAGATGCCCGCATCCCCAAGCTCTGACCCGGACTGGAACGATCCAGACCAGGGCTACCCAGGATCGAGGGAGGTTGCCGTCATCCTCCCGTCATTCGGCTCATGCTCATCTTCGGAGCTCAACGAATACCTCGGCTCCGCCGGCTTCGACGACCTCTATGGCATCCTCGACGAAGCCGACGACTCCGACTCGCCACAAGGACTACAAGCCGAAGTGCTTCGATATCCTCATGGCCGAGCCGGACGAGTCCGACTCAGCCATGGCCGGGAGGCTTGTTGAAGAAGAGCGAGCCAAGATCGAGCAGGAGCGCAAGACGGCCGAAGAGGAGAAGCAACGGCGGGAAGAGGCGACAAGAGGAAGCGGGATCTACGCACGCCGGACGATCCGCCCAGGAGGCCATCCTCCAAACGCGGATTCGCAACACCAACATCTTCCAAACGCCACAGCAGAACGCTGTTGCCGCGCTCATGCTTTTGGACACCGTCATGGAGACGACACCCGCCAATGTGACTCCAATACTTGACAAGATCAAGACCATCGTCGCAGCCACAGCCAACGACCACCCCACCACCTTGGCACGAAGGCCGACTGAGTCCGTGGCTGAAACGCCCGACAAGAGCCAACTCCCGCCTCTAAGGTCAGGAGACTATAAGAGGCCCGAGCCAGATCGGTCGACGACAAGGTCAAGAGGCCCACCCCGCGAGTCTACGCAGAAGTACCAGGAGCAAACGGCCGACTCCCGCGACAAACGACACGGACGTCCACCCATCCACCACCGCGTCAGCTGCAACAACAGCTCCAGCTATCCAACCAGCCAACCAAAGACCCCGCCGAGTGATCGCGGAAGTCCTCGATCGCCGCTACCGGGAGCGGGACCGACGCACTCGAGAAGATCGAAGGGGATCACCCGATAGCGGCGACGACGGAGTGCCGGCCTTCACTCGGGAGCTTCGCCGAGTGCAGCGGCCGAGTGGTTTCAAGCCCACAGAATTGAAAGGTACGACGGCAAGACCGACCCCGAGTCATGGCTTACCGTCTACACTCTCGCCATTCGCGCGCGATGGCGACAACAAGGCTATGGCCAATTATCTTCCGTGGCCCTCGCTAACTCCGCCAGAAGCGGCTCACGAGCTGCCAAGAGGCTCAATCGGCTCGTGGAGCGGCGAGGGGACCACTTTATTGCCAACTTCCGGGTACCTTCGAGAGGCCCGGCACACACTTCGATCTATACAACGTCATCTAGAAGCCGGACGAGCCTCTGAAGGATTACATCCGCCGTTTCTCCAAGAAGCGTAACAAAATCCCCAACATCACGGATGACATCATCATCGCCACCTTCCAGAAGGGAGTCCGTGATGACTGTTAATTGGGAAGTTTGGGCGCAAGCCACCGAAGATGGTGAAACAGATGTTCGAGACGGCGAATTCATACGCCAAATCCAACGACGCCATCAAGGCCGCCCGTCAAGACCGGCCCGACGGGAGGGAAGACAAGCGGGCGGGAGGAAGCCGAAATCCTAAAGAAGGATAACGGCAACAGCAACAACCAGGGCCAAAAAGATCGCAAGCGCCGATCTGAGGACCTAGTGGCCGCAACCTCCAACACTCAACGCCGTCCCAGTCGCGGCCTACGACGCCATCATGAACGCCCAATGCACTCATCATCCCAATCATAAGCACGCGGCTAAGGGCTGCTTCATCTACAAATAGTTCGCCGAAGCGATGCAGCGCACGGCTCAACAAGCCGGCCGATGAGGTGGTCCATCGGGCGCCAAGAAAAACAACGGCGTGAGAATGCCGAACCTTTCCAAGACCACGTGGGAGAGCTCAACCACATCTTCGGAGGGCCGCTAGCCTATGAGTCCAAGAGAAACGAAGCTAAGCGGCCGAGAGGTCAACGTGGCTCAACCCGAAGTCCCTCGGTACTGCGATGGTCGGAAGTGGCCATCACTTTTGACCGCTCGGATCACCACGACCGAGTGGTTCACCGGGCGCTATCCACTCGTCCCGGATCCCGTGGTCCGCAACATCGGGCTCAAGCGTGTCCTCATCGATGGGGGCAGCGCCCTCAACATCCTGTTCGCCAAAACCATGGATGAGATGCAGATCCCGAGGACCGAACTAAAGGCAAGCTCATCCCCCTTTCACGGAGTCATCCCGGGGCTATCATCTACACCACTCGGGCACATCTCCCTCCCTGTCACTTTCGGGGCTCGAGAGAATTTCCGAACGGAGAACGTCACTTTTGAGGTGGCCGACTTCGAAACAGCATACCATGCCATCATCGGAAGGCCAGCGCTCGCCAAATTCATGGGGATCCCACATTACACCTACCTCTGCATGAAGATGCCGGGTCCCAACGGCGTCATCACTCTTCGCAGTGATGTGAAGCAAGCCTTCACCTGTGATAAGGAGAGCTGCGACATGGCCCAATCTCGTGAGAGATTGCGTGGCCAAGAAGTCCGATTGGCTGCATCAACTTCGGCGAGAGGGGGACGAAGTCCCTGCGAAGAAGATAGCCAAATCGGGATCCGGCGACGCCAAGACCAAGAAGATCTCCCTTGATCCGTCGGATCCCTCAAAAGCTATGTAATCGGCGCGAACTAGATCCTAAATAGGAAAGCGCGCTCGTCACCTTCCTCCAAAGTAATAAAGATGTTTTTGCTTGGAAACCATCGATATGCACGGAATTCCTAGGGAGGTGATCGAGCACTCTTTGCACGTCAAAGATGACGCCAAACCGATAAAACAACGATTACGCAGATTCACGCGGGACCGAAAAGACGCTATCAAGGAAGAGCTCGCAAAGCTCTTGGCTGCCGGCTTCATCAAAGAAGTCCTTCATCCCGACCGGTTAGCCAACCTAGTCTGGTCCGCAAGAAGACGGGGCAATGGCGCATGTGCGTTGACTATACTGACCTCAACAAAGCCTGTCCCAAAGATCCATTCGGGCTGCCTCGCATCGACCAAGTCGGAGACTCAACAGCCGGCTGCCAACTCCTGAGTTTCTTGGATTGTTACTCGGGCTATCACCAGATCAGCTTGAAAGAATCCAACCGCTGAAGACATCGTTCATCACGCCGTTTGGGGCCTACTGCTACATCACCATGCCTTTCGGCCGAAGAACGCCGGCGCCACATATCAACGCATGATCCGAGAGATGCTTCCAGGGCGCGGATCGGCAAGAACGTAGAAGCTTATGTCGACGACGTTGTCGTCAAGACCAAGCGAAAGAAGACTGATCGCGACCTAGAAGAAACTTTTGCAAACATCCGGGCCTTTAGAATGAAGTTGAACCGGAGAAGTGCACTTTCGGCGTTCCATCGGGCAAGCTGTTCGGCTTCATGGTGTCACATCGCGGCATTGAAGCTAATCCGAAAAAGATCAACGCCATCTTGAGCATGAAGCCCCGAGTAACCGGAAAGACGTCCGAAGCTCACTGGCTGCATGGCGTGCTAAGCCGCTTCATCTCGACTCGGCGAACGAGGCATGCCCTTCTTGATTGTTAAAGAAGACAGACGACTTCCGGTGGACCGCGGAAGCCAACAAGGCCTTTGAAGATTTCAAAGAGTTCCTTACAACGCCGCCCGTCTGGCCTCGCCCGGCCCCAGGGAACCTCTGGCTGCTATACGTTTCAGCCACTCACCAAGTGGTTAGTACGGTCCTCGTGGTCGGCGCGAAGAAGAAGGACGGGCTCGAGAAGATTCGGAGGCCGATCTACTTTGTTAGCGAAGTGTTGGCGGGAGCCAAAATTCGCTACCCTCGGGTACAAAAATTGCTCTATGGTGTTCTAATAACCGCGAGGAAATTGACACACTATTTTCGGGTCACTCGGTCACCGTCGTCACTTCTTTTCCACTCGACGATGTCATCCACAACCGGAGGCGGCAGGGCGCATCGCCAAGTGGGCTCTAGAGCGATGCCATTGGACTTGACTTTTAAGGCGAGGACGTCCATAAAGTCACAAGCCTTGGCGATTTCTGGCCGAGTGGGTGAGCAACAAGAGAACGTACCTCGGGAAGACCTCAACACTTGGACCATGCACTTCGACCGGATCCAAGAGGATCACCGGCTTGGGAGCGAGGAATTGTGCTCATCTTCCCGGGGAAAGGCTAAGATACGTCCTTCACCTTCACTTCTCCGCCTCACACAACGTTGCCGAGTACGAAGCTCGCTACATGGTGTGCCTTGCGGTTTCACTCGGAATACGTTGGCTCATCGTGGCGACTCCCAGTGGTCGTCAACCAAGTAATGAAGGACTGGTCCTGTCTCAACGACACCATGGAGGCCTACCGACAAGAGGTCCGCAAACTTGAAGACAAGTTTGACGGGCTCGAACTCTCACATGTCTTGAGGCACAACAACGAAACAGCCGATGAGTTGGCGCGGTTCGGGTCCAAGCGCGAAGCTGCCCCAACGAGACGTCTTTGTCGAGAACCTCTATGAACCAACCATCACGGCAAAGACAACTTCCAACGAACAAGGCTGCGAACGAAGTCGCCATGGCCGACGCCGGCGGAGGACGCCACTCATCAAATTCTTAACTCAGCAAGAGCCGCGGAAGACCGGGATAAAGCGAACAGCGTCCGACGTCGTTGCCAAGCATATGTCATGGTTGACTCAGACTTATACAAGAGGAGCCCCTCGGAATTCTAATGAGATGCATCACACCCGAGGAAGGGAGGCGGCTACTCCAAGACATCCACTCGGGCATATGCGGAAGCCACGCGACGGCCACGCACTCACAGTCGGCAAAGCTTACGAGACAAGGTTTTTTCGGCTTACCGCGGTCTCAGACGCGGACAAAGTCGTACGAACTGTGAAGGCTGCCAATTTTCGCCCGACGAGCCATGTCCCGGCCAGGAGCTACAAACAATCCCACTATCCCGGCCGTTCGCGGTATGGGGCTTGGACATGGTCGGCCCTTTCAAGAAAGCTCTAGGAGGATTTACACACCTCTTCGTCGCAATCGACAAGTTCTCCAAGTTGATTGAAGTCAAGCCGGTCGCCACAATTACTGCTGACAAGGCACGAGATTTCTTCCTCAACATCGTGCACCGCTTCGGCGTCCCAAACAGAATCATAACTGACAACGGGACTCAATTCACGGGAGGCATCTTCAAGGAATTCTGCGAAGACTTCGGAATCAAGATTTGCTATGCGTCAGTCGCCCATCCCAAAAGCAATGGACAAGTCGAACGAGCCAACGACATGGTCCTTCAAGGCATCAAGGCCCGCGTGTTCGATCGTCTGAACCCTTACGTAGGCAAGTGGGTCCAAGAGCTTCCCTCGGTCCTATGGTCTCTGTGGACCACACCCAGTCGGGCTACCGGCCAAACTCCCTTCTTTTTGGTCTACGGCGCAAAAGCCATGTTGCCAAACGAGATGGAGTATGAATCCTCCGAGTCGCGGCTTCAACGACGAACGCTACGACCCCGCCGAGTGGACGACCTCACCCGCGGGAAGAGGCCGAGAGGCGGCCCTCATCCGGTCGGCCAAATATCTTCAAGGGCTCAGACGATACCACAGTCGCAACGTTCAAGCACGAGCTTTCATCGTTGGCGACATGGTTCTATGCAAGATTCGAGACCACCAAGGACCGTCACAAGTTATCCCCCTTATGGGAAGGACCGTACATAATCGCTGAGGTGACTCGGCCCAGTGCATACCGGCTAAAGCGTGAAGACGGATCTATGGTGGAGAACTCTGGAACATCGAACATCTCCGACGATTCTATGCTTAATTTGACTAAGGTTTCATGTTTTCCTTGCGCCAACCTCAAGCAAGATGACTTCTTGAGTTAGCGATCGGGTACATATGTCAATAAAGCATAAGTTTTCCTCATCAACCTCGTGCATGATTTGGTTTATCATTGTTTAATGTTCTTTGATTCGAGTTCGGTGTCTAAGGCGAGAGTTTTCGATGACCTAATTGAGCCTAGGCTTGGTGACAGTCAGACGAAAATTACTTAAGAAATTTCACACAAAAACTCGGATCAAGGTATTAACATAAATAAACTAAATATATCACAAGCTGTGTCGAGCATCACGATCATACGATATTTACAAGCCAATGTTCACAAGACAAATCAAATCCGAAGTTATTTACTACATTGACGGAAATCTTCTTCGCCGACTCCTGCGCCTCACTCGGCATGTCCAAGGCCTGCTCATCCGTGGTCCCGTCAGCAAAGCCCTCTCCGACCAGAGTGGATATCCACTCGGGGTAAAGAGACTTGGTACGTGCAAGAGCCGAGACCAGCCCCCATGTTGGCGGCTTCGGTGATGTTTGCCGGATATTGGTCGGGGGCCCTCCGCAGCTTATCGAAAATCTCTACGGCTCTAGCGAACGGCCCGACCCTTGATGAAACAAGGACAACAAGATTGGCGCAGCAGCATTGGCGACCTCTTTCCGGACCTCTCCGGCTCGTTTGACCCGCTCGAGCAAGACGTCATATTGAGCTCGGGTCTTAACCTTGTAAGTTGCCAAAAGCATCGATCATGCAAAGCACTCGAAATAAAGCGGCACAAAGAATGTTACCTCGAAGAGGCTTACCTTCAAACTCGGCCTCCGGTTCGGCCTTGTCGAGGCGACGGCCTCCAGTGGACTTGGAGCGAGTGGACCTCCGGCGAATTTTCTACAAGCAAAGAAGATCATCGGCAACCGGGGTCAACATGAGAATCATAAAGTAACTCGGAGAGATGGGCTCACTCCCGATGATCCTCGGAGGTCGAGGTTCTCCTCCCGAAGCTCCGCGATTTCCTTCCTCGAGCCGCCTCCTCGACGCGGCTTCCTCTTGAGTGGTCTTCGGCTTTATTGGACGTCCCCTAAAGAGTTCGGGTGAGAACTAGCTTCTCCGGCACCTCGGACTTCGCCATGGAACGACGATACTCATTCTGCGTGAGAAATCCGAAGAGTGACCGATTGGAAAAAGATGATAACACAATAAGAGAAAAAGACTAAGGCTTACGTTGAGTAGCCGAGTCGCTTCGTTTAAGCTTTCGACAAGGGCATCCCTTTCTTCCTCTCGGCTTGCCTGTCCAAGACGATGCCCGCCTCGGCCTTCCAGAGTCCCGCCACTCGATCTTGATCGGGGAACCCAGGTTTCGAAGACGTAACACGGGACTTCCTCCAACGTGGCCGAGATAGGAGGAACAAATGAAGACATGAAAGATTCAAACTAAAGAGCAAAGACAAGACTCGATTCAAGACTCACCGGCTTCGGTGGGCGTGCTCTTGGGTGGAACGCCGGCGGCCTCCTTCTTACGGCTCTCCGCGAGTGATCCCTAGTCGGGGCGAGAGCCGTGGCTGAGGTTTCCATTGTCGGCGGTTTCCGGTCGGGACGTCTGGCGGCGGTCGGGGCTCCTTACTTGGGGTATCCCTCTTCGGGCGAAGGTTTTTGCCGGAGCGCTTTCGCTCGGATGCGAGCTCCGAGGCTTCGGCTCCGCGGGTTTGGGCGCCTCGGGAGCGGCGGCGGGAGACGGCCCCTCACCCTTCCCGGCGGGATCTATGTCCTGGGGCCTCCTGCAATAACGAATACAGCTGGGATGAAGACAAAGAAAGTTTTCAATGAAAAAGTTCGGACTTAGTCATAAAGCATACCTGGACGACCGGCGGATCTTCGGCGCCGCCTTCGGTGATGGCCTTGGAGGAGGAGTCTCGACTGGAGGAGCCAGGACGTCATCGTCCGAATCGTCAATGATGAGCCTCCTTTTGCTCGCCCGCTTGTTTGTGTCCTCACTCGGGGCCGCCCGCTTCCCGATTGGATCACTTTGGATTTTTATCCCGCCAGGCTTCTTGGCGGGCGACGCGGCACGTCATCGTGGGGCACCTTGTACGGCTTTGAAGTAACAGAAGCATTTTCCTGCAAGAGAAGTTCGCACAACACTAAGAGACAAGATATCAAGGTTGCAAGGCAATACGAAGCAGTCAATTGGCTTACCGAAGGAGGAGGCCGATGGATGCTGAAAGGGAGAACCGGCAGAATGAGGGCGCGCTCAACTGCAATTCCAGTCAAGAAGATCTTGAACATCTGGATCTTCAGGATCTCGTAGCTGAGTGGATCTTGATCTTCCCGATTGGGGTCCTTCCCGCCTTCGTACTCGAAGGCCGGCTTCGACCGCTCTTTAATTGGAGCCGATCGGCACCGGATGAAGTGCTTGAGTGATGCGCTCGCCGCGAAGACCCTTCGCTTCATCGCGGGATCTTCGCTAGCGGTTTGTTGGCCTCATCCCAATCTTGAGCCACTGAAACAGTGCTCCAAGTTTGCCTGGGGACAGGGGGAAGGCCGACGAAGGCTGGCAGGCTGGGTTCAAGGTTGCTGATATAGAACCAGCCCGCATGCCATCCCTTATTGGAAGATTTTAAGGGAAGAGAAAAATACTCCTTGCGGAGAGATCCACGGAGTTGGAAACCTGCCCCGCCAACGACACATGGGTGGTCCTTATTCGGATGCGGCTTGAGGTAACACATGCGGCGGAAGAGTTGGAAGTGGGGGAGGATGCCAAGGAATGCTTCGCATACGTGAATAAAAAGAGCGATGTGAAGCATGGAGTTGGGGTTCAGATGGTAGAGTTGAAGGCCGTAATAATCTAAAAGCCCCCGGAAGAACTCGGAGGTGGGAAGACTGAACCCGCAATAGAAAAAAGAGGTGAATACAACGAGCTCACCGGTGTTCGGGGTTGGGAAATCTTCACCCGCCGCCGGGCGCCAACCCACGATCTCCTTGGGGGGAAGCACGCCGTGCTTCACCATCTCCTTGAGGGTAGATTCCCTCACGTCCGATGTGGCCCATTGGTCAAAGGGATTCTCTTTTCCTCTGCCATTGAGTGTGGTTTGGATGGGAAGTGGATCAGTCGGAAAGGATGGAGATTTAAGAAGGGGATTGGGTGTGGAAGCCGGTTTGTGGCAAGAAGCGAGCTCTGGATGGATGGATTTGGGAGCGCGCGAGTCTAGGGTTCTTCGCGGGAACGGTGAACAGTACTACGAAAGAGGAATCTTTTGGAAGACGAAGAGGCGGGGACGACCTCGAGGCTTTATAGAAAGATTTGAGGGTTGCGCTAGGTTTTCTCGTGATTGGGCCGAGCCCATGAGAGAATCTGCGGCCCGATTAAGGTGTGGCTCGTCGCGTGTCCTTAGGGACTTAAGCGGATGAGCTTAAGCGAATTTGCCACGGCAATATGCACGTGTCCGAATGCCCTATACCTTTGGAAATCCTTTCATACCGCGGTTTGCTTGACTTCATGAGAAGCGGCACTATGCAATTTGGAAGGTGACCAACAGTTAAGCTTGTTATAGCTGCCTTGATGACAAGGGCTGTTTGGTTTTTTAGCATTCGATTAAGAGATTATATCGATGTTATTTTTCCACCTTGGTGAAGATCTTTATAGATTGAGACCAGTATTATGGCAAGATCTATTTAATAACTTGGTCATATTTTTCATATGATTGAAAAACTCGTTTTCCCATGAGGGACGATTGAAATATTTGTTCCAAGATAACTCGAGCGGATCCACTCGGATAAGCATGAGCTTACTGAGTGCTTTCTACCCATGAGGGCTGATTGAGTTATTTGTTCTGAGATGACTCGGGCAAATTCACTCGGATGAGTATGAACTTGCCGGGTAATGAGATTTTTATGATTGCTTTAGCATGAGCTAAGTATTCATATGAGAATGATTTTTTATAGTTCTTGACTATATGCTTAGTCTGATTTTGACTAACCACATAGTCGGGGGCTACACCTAATTAGGTGCATCAGGAGATGCACCTAGATATTTATTTTTGAGAATTTTTTAGATATTTTTCAGCCCTTCACAGTCTTTGGAGCCACTCGGGAAGATTCAGGCAGAGATGATGGAATCACTCGGCGCCAGAAGCACTCGGTCAAAGAGGTTTTTGGATGCGTACCGTTTTGGTTTGAAGCTGAGTTGTCTCGTCGACTGAAAAGGACTCGGGGGCTACTATGGAGATTATGGTAATCGGATATCTACATGGCAAGCTTATCCGACTGGAGGTAGGGATAGATTGCACCTGCCATATCTGTAAACCAAACATGACTTGGGTGTTACGATTGGCAATAGAGATAAGGCAATCGGCCTATAGTCACGGTTTGGTAAGATTGAGGAAACCGACTTAGAGTAAGATAGGGTTTCCGATCTGTAAACCCGCCTCCCAGGACTATATAAGGGGGGAAAGGGGCGTCCCTTGAGGGATATTCTGATAGGAGATCAGCTTTTAGCTTTCAGCTTTAGATCACGAGATCAATAAAGACACTCGACGGATCGAATCCACCGAAATAGGAGTAGGGTATTACCTCACGAAAGGGCCTGAACCTGTCTAAACCTTCTTCTCCTTCTAACCCATTGTGCTTGGCGATCTCGACTGCGACCCCAGAAATTATATTGCCGAAACCAAGTTTCGACAACCACTATGTCTGTGTTTACACTCAAAATTGGCATCTAAGAATCAAAATAGGAAAAGTTGACAATATTTGGAAAATCTGTCGGTTTCTTCGGAGGCGGTCGGACCGCCGTGTATAGGCCGGTCGGCCGAGGGCGTGGGCGTCGAGGCCGGAGGCATGTGGCAGTCGGCCAGAGTGAGTCCGAAACCTAGATGACTTCGTCGGTATTTGGGTTTTCTTTCTCCGTACGATGTATCTCGGGTTTCCAAACATGTTTATCCCAAATTGGACGTGGAGAAGGGCCTGTGGAGGGCAAGACCAACCCCTATATAAGGACCAAGGCCGGTTCAATTGTAATAACGAATCACACAACATAGAATCAATCTATTTGAATCGTTTTATTTTCAGCCATATTTTCTACTTTGCCCTAGTTTAGTCCATCTTTGTCGGTTTGCGCCATAAACCGTTCGCCGCCGTTGCGAGAGTGCGACACTTCTTTGTAAGTTTGTCTTGAAAACTTTCCGTTTGCTCACGAGACGAGTAGTTATCAATCTATCCATCTAAATCGGTTCCGCTAGCTGATTTGATCTACAAAACCCACTTTGTTCTAGTTCTTGCTAGATTGAAGTGGTTGGCGACTCTGTACCAAGAACCACCACAAATCTTTAGGTGATTCGATCGTGTTCGTGCCTTTTGCCAAAAATGGTGCCAACACGATTTTTGGCGACTCCGCTGGGGAAGACACGACGCCAACTCGGATTCGACGCCGCCATATCCAAGCAAGCGGCGCAAGACGTGGAGCCATCCAACGTTGTCCACATCTCGTTGGACGACTTGGATGGGGAGGCTCGCCAAATAATGGAGGAGCGCATTCAAGCGATCACTCAGGAGGTGCTAGATCAATCTTGCACCAAAACGCGACAAGGCGTCATCATCAAGCCCGGGAGCCCGCTCAAGGTAACTCGCGGCGAGGTAAGCGCTGATCACATCTCTATGCCTATTCAAAAACTTGTTGCTCGTACGGTGGATGAGTCGATTCCACGCCGTGAATAATAAGATTGAATCCGCTATGGAGGCTTGTTTTAATAGGTTGTTCAAAGCGCACATGAGTGGTAAATCCGGTCCTCCCGCGACTGATTTGCCGCCTACCTTAATTGCAGGGGGAGGCCAGCCCCCTATGAACCACATATTCAGTAAGACCGACGAGGCAATTGCCCAAGGCCCTGGCGAAAGTAGTTCTGCCACCTCTGTCGGTCTGATCGGCCCTACGGCCGGTCCGAGCCCTCATTACGTCGGTCCGATCGGACCTACGGCCGGTCCGACCGGCCTACCACATCTCGGTCGGACGGCCCGACGGCTGGTCTGGCCGGAACCTGTATGGTGGTCTGACCGGTCCTATGGCTGGTCGGCCGGGTCGCTTACGTCGGGCTGACCGGCTCGCCATACATCGTCAGGCCGGCCGTCGGTCGGCCCGCACTCATACTATACCGGTCTGACCGAACGGCTATATGGCTGGTCAGACCGCGCCTTACTTGCCCGATCAGACCGGGCCCATGGTCGGTCAGACCGGTGCTCTGGTGCCAGTACAGGAGGTAGATCCCATCACGGGCAACTTGGTTCTATACCACGTTCCCGCACACGACTCCCCTGTGGCTACTGTCCATGCACCAATTCCCCCGCATGTCCCCAATCAATACAATGATCCTAATAGGGGATATCCACGCGACACGAGAGACGGCCAATATGACAATATTGCGCCGCAACAGCCACCTTTTAGGCCGCCGGTCGTGCCCGACCCGCCTAGGCCTGAAAATATGGAGGAACAAATCAGGAATATCATTAGAGAGTCATTCGGAATTGAGCCCAGGAATCGTGCTAAGGTTTACCAAAAGCCGTATCCTAACTATTTCGATAACATCCCATATCCTCGTGGTTATAGAGTCCCTGAATTCACCAAATTCAGTGGAGATGATAATAGGACCACATGGGAACATATCGGCCAATTCTTAGCGCAATGCGGGGAGACTAGCACTTCAGATGCTTTTAAATTGCGCTTATTTTCTTTATCTTTATCTCGAGTCTTCGCTTTTACTTGGTTTACATCTTTACCGGCTAAATCTATTCATACTTGGGCTTAGTTAGAACAGAAATTTCATGATTACTTTTATACTGGCGAGACTGAGCTTAGACTCTGTGACTTGACATCGGTTAGGCAAAAATATAATGAGTCTGTTGCTGATTATATTAAAAGATTTAGAGATGCTAGAAACCGATGTTTTAGCTTGAGTATAGCGAGAGAGACTTGGCCGACCTTGCTTTCAATGGGTTGCTTGCTCCCATTAAAGAAAGGTTAGATGGCCAACAATTTCTTGATGTTAGCCAAGTAATGCAAAAGGCTCTGGCTCGGAAAGCCGAGTCGAGATGCGAAGAAGTTTGTTAGGCCCAGTGATAAGAAGCCTCACGTTAGCATGATTGACTGTCCTAATAGCGATTCCGATTCCGATGAAGGCGATCATGACATGTATGTTGCTGAGTGGTCTTGGACAAAAAGAACAAACCCTTTGTTTGTTCTAGCTTAACGCCGACTCCTCGCAAGGATCGGCGAGTGAGGTTAAATATAGTTTCAATGTGGCCAAGTGTGATAGGATTTTTGACTATCTTCTACGGAAAACAGATCAAACTACCTAAAGGCCACATCATACCCTCATTAGAAGAATTGAAGCACCGTTCTTATTGTAAATGGCACGATTCTTATTCGCATTCTACTAATGAGTGTAATGTGTTTCGTCGACAGGTTCAATCGGCCATAGAGGAAGGACGATTGAAATTCACCGAGGGCCCAAAGATGAAGCTTGACAGCGATCCTTTTCCGGTGAATACCATCGACCTTGATGGTAAGAAGGTGTTGATTTGGCCGGAGCAAGCCGAATCGGCTAAGGGGAAGGAAGTTGTCATCGGAGAGCCTAGGCCCAAGATGCTTGTGCCAAAGAGCCCAGAGGTTGGGACATGGAAGGAGAATAAGGCCAAGGCATCCACATCGAAGAAGCCCTACAAGCCCAAGGTGAACTTCGACGTGCTCCTTGACAAATACAAGAAGAAGAGTGGCGAGAAGGAGCGTGCCAAAGGAAAGAGACCAAGATCGCCCCCTAAGGAGCAATTTGGTCCTTCGTCAAATGTTTTGGAGCCGCCGTTTCCCCATTGCCCTCAAGTCATGCCATGGGGACCATGCCTGATGCTGCCTCCAGGTTATCCGTTCCCTTACTTTATGCCTTGGGGGGCACCCCCACCTATGTACAACATGCCTCCGATGCAGGGTCACCAAGGATGGAGGGGGGAGAGGAGATCGCCGCGAGGGCATGCGTCTACTTCTAGTGGAAGCC
The DNA here is from genome assembly GCA_019925245.2 of Oryza australiensis. NCBI lineage: Eukaryota > Viridiplantae > Streptophyta > Magnoliopsida > Poales > Poaceae > Oryza > Oryza australiensis. The sequence continues at coordinate 667,889 of JAIFGZ020000486.1, read as the reverse complement.
GGCTCCCCACAAAGGACCGATTTGATGGCGAGAAAAGGGCATACAAGTGTGCCAAGCCTGAGGAGAGGGCTTCGAAGGCGATCACTATCAAGATAGGATCGTATGATGTGCTAGTACCCTCTGGCAAGGAGGCTAAGTTGATATTCGGCCCTCGAACCGAAGCCGTGAAGGATGCCGCGCAGAGAACGAGCTAGACGGGACGCACGGTCGGCCGTAGCTCAATAGCCGGTCCGACCGAGCCTTCGGCCGGTCTGATCGCAATTCAAGTAGCGGTCGACCATGCCGTCGCGGCTCGGCCCTTGATCTTGTGAGCGGAGTCGAGCCGACCGCGCCGTCTGGCCGGTCTGATACTCGTTCCGGTCTGACCGGGCCTGGTCACCGGTCTGACCAAAGATACAACATCGGTCTGACTGTCCACAAGGGCCGGTCTGACCGCCGTTCTGGTAAGAAGGGTACTAGGGCAATTCCCTCTTCGGGTAAAGGTAACGAGGGACATTATTTGCCTCCTGGAACAGAGCCAAATCCTAGGTGGATGCCTGAGAATTTGACGGCTACTCAGAAGAGGAGTTTGCAGCGTCTTCGTGCTTCTGAGTTGAAGGAGAAGGAAGCCAAAGAGAGGAGAGACAGGGAGTTTGATGAGTTGCGACCACCGCCCACGAAGGAGTGGAAGCGTAAGTCATCAATTGTTGAGAAGCTGGTAGTTGTTCAAAAGGATGAACAACCGGCTATGGAGGCATCGTCCGGCGAGAACATGGATATCAACATGGTTTGCATGTTGCCCATGGAGTTTTGCGCCATGGACGAGGCCGAGGTCACTCAAATGTCACTAGGTCCGAAGGATGCGGTTTTCGAGAAGCCCGACGAGTCCAACCGTCACATGAAGCCTCTTTATTTGAAGGGCCACATTGATGGGAAGCCGGTCTCGAGGATGCTAGTGGATGAAGGCGCGGCGGTGAACCTGATGCCTTACTCTCTCTTCAAGAAGTTGGGTCGCAAGGAAGCGGAGCGAAGAAGACCAACATGCTTCTCAACGGCTTCAACGGCGAGTCAACGGAGACGAAGGGAATGCTGTCCGTGGAGCTTACGGTGGGGAACAAGACGTTGCCTCTGCCTTCTTCATCGTTGATGTACAAGGTAACTATAGTGTCATCTTGGGGCGTTGTTGGATCCATGCCAAGCGCTGCGTGCCCTCTACTTTACATCGGTGCCTAGTACAAGGGATGGTGGTGAGGTTGAAGTAGTTCAGGTGGATACATCGGCTGAAGTTGCCATGGCCGATGTTTCTGTAGGATGGAAACATGGAGACATGCAGTGCTTATCAGGGCTAGATCTTTCTAGTTTTGATTTTATTAGTGTTTCCAAAGAAGGCTTTGTACCCATTTCTGTAAAGCCGGCTAGTTTAGCATGGCTTAGTGACATTACTTTATATGATGAATAAAACAGCCAACTTGGAATGGTTACAAAAAAGAGTTCAAGAATATCGGTCAACAAAGAATGATATTGGAGAAACTATAGAGGATTTTGACGAGGTAGAGAAGCTCGGTCAAGGGTTCACATCAGCCGACCCATTAGAAGAAATAGACATAGGAGATGGGAGCGTACCAAGACCGACCTTCATAAATAAGAACATGAAAGCCGATCATAGAGTTAAGATGATCGAGCTGCTTAGAGAATATAGTGATTGCTTTGCATGGGAATACCATGAAATGCCTGGACTTAGCCGTGATCTTGTTGAGCATCGGCTTCCGATAAAGTCAGGGTTTAGGCCTTATAAGCAACCTCCTCATCGGTTTAACCCACTTATATATGATCGTGTCAAAGAAGAGATAGACCGATTATTGAAAGTGGGGTTTATTAGGTCGTGCCGGTATGTGGAGTGGGTGTCTAATATAGTACCGGTGGAAAAGAAGGGGAGTGGCAAGATTAGAGTGTGCATGGACTTTAGAGACTTAAATAAAGCCACTCCCAAGGATGAGTATCCTATGCCTATAGCCGACATGCTAATAAATGATGCCTCAGGTCATAGAGTGATTAGCTTTTTAGATGGCAATACCGGCTACAACCAAATCTTCATGGCAGAGGAGGACATGTATAAGACAGCCTTTAGATGTCCAGGATTTGTCAGGCTGTTTGAGTGGGTACTTATGACATTCGGGTTAAAGAATGCCGGTGCAACATATCAAAGGGCAATGAACCTAATTTTCCATGATTTGTTAGGTTTTATCCTAGAAATTTACATTGATGATATTGTAGTCAAATCGGATGATATGGATGGACATATGGCCGATTTGAGGTTAGCTTTTGAAAGGATGCGTCGGTATGGTTTGAAGATGAACCCACTCAAGTGTGCCATCGGTGTGTCGGCGGGAAAATTCTTAGGATTCATGGTGCATGAGAGAGGGATTGAGATTGATCCTTAGAAGGTTGAGAAGATCCAAGACTTCAAAGCGCCGGCATGCAAGAGAGAAGTTCAGAGGTTGCTAGGTAAAGTAAACTATTTGAGAATATTTATATCTAACCTAGCAGGTAAAATCGATGCTTTTGTGCCTATTCTACGCTTGAAGAAAGAAGCCGATTTTACTTGGGGGCAGCACAGCAGGAGGCATTTGAAGGTTTGAAAAGATATTTATCTACTCCGCCCATGGTGCGAGCTCCTAAAGCCGGAATTCCGTTTCGGCTGTATATTGCTGCTGAAGACAAAGTTATTGGAGCCGTTTTGACACAAGAAGAAGACGGTAAGGAATACATAATTACATATTTAAGTCGCCGTCTTCTGGATGTCGAAACGAGGTATGTATTTGTAGAGAGGCTTTGTCTTTGCTTGTACTATGCTTGTACCAAGTTGCGTCATTATTTGTTATCTAGTACATGCATAGTTACTTGTCAGACCGATGTTGTTAAGCACATGTTGCAAAGGCCAATTCTGAGTGGGAGAATTGGCAAATGGGCGTATACATTAATTGAATATGATTTGGCCTATCAGTCATTGAAATCTATGAAGGGCCAGATTGTAGCGGACTTTATAGTAGATCATCATGTAGATGTTGATTATGGAGATGAAGTCCGTTTAGTTAGTGTTATACCTTGGAAAGTTTATTTTGATGGCTCTTCGTGTAAGGAGGGTCAAGGCACTAGGTGTAGTTTTTCTTTTGCCCAATGGTCAATGCTTTGAAGCATCGATTCGTTTAGAATATTATTGTACAAATAATCAAGCCGAATACAATGCTTTGTTATTCGGTTTACAAGTAATGGAGATCGTTGGAGCTACACATGTAGAAGCATTCGGTGATTCGGATTGGTGGTGCAACAACTTGCCGGGATCTACAAGTGCTTCGACGAATCATTGAACACGTATTTAGATCAATGCCTAGATATTATTGCCAGTTTCGATGAATTTACTATTAAGCATATTGCTAGGAATGAAAATTCTAGGGAAAATGATTTAGCTCAACAAGCATCTGGTTATAGCATCAAAAGAGGTTTATTTTTCATATTAGATCAACCGGTGCTTGATTATAATTTTTTGGGCGAAATTGGCAAAGAGGCAGACCAGTAGGCGGTCTGACCGGCGCACTGTCGCCGGTCTGACCGGCGTTCTGTGGCCGGTCTAACCGCGGGTGGTTGCCCGTCTGACCGGCGTTGCTTGGCCGGTCAGACCGACTTACAGAAGGTGCTGGGGGGCACAATCTTTTCAATACAGAGGCCGAATTAAGTGGAAATTCGGACATGTGTGCCCTGAAACTTGATAAATGATTGGCGAATTCCTTTGATTAGCTATTTGAAGGATCTTAGTCTTAGGGTTGATCGAAAAATTCGACGGCAAGCGTATAAATATACTTTGCTTGATGAAAAGCTGTATCGCCGGAATATAGATGGTGTACTATTAAAATGTTTAGATACCGATCAATCTAAGGTTGCTATGGGTGAAGTTCACGAGGGAACTTGCGGGACTCATCAATCGGCCCATAAAATGAACTGGCTGCTCAGAAGAGCGGGGTTCTATTGGCCGAGGATGATTGATGGTTGCTTCAGATACTATAAGGGATGTGAAGCTTGTCAACGGTTCGGCAATGTTCAATTGGCACCGGCTTCGGTGTTGAATCCTATAATTAAACCATGGCCGTTCTGGGGGTGGGCTTTAGATTTTGTGGGTCAGATTTATCCTCCGTCTTCAAAGGGGCATCGGTTCATGCTAGTTGCGACAGATTACTTCACTAAGTGGGCCGAAGCCGTGCCGCTCAGGAATATGACGCATAAGGAGGTAATTGATTTTATTCTGAAGCATATTATACATAGATTCATCATTCCTCAAACATTAACTACGAATTAAGGAGCTTCTTTTATGTCTAAAGAAGTGAAGAGTGTTGCCGAATCTTATGGTATCAAGCTGTTGAGTTCGTCTCCTTATTACGCTCAGGCTAATGGACAAGCGGAGTCTAGTAATAAGACATTGTTGAAACTGATCAAGAAGAAGGTCGAGGAACATCCGAGAAGGTGGCATGAAGTGCTTTCTGAAGCTTTATGGGCACACAGGATATCCAAGCATGGTGCCACCAAGGTGACCCCTTTTGAGCTTGTTTATGGACAAGAAGCTGTTTTACCGGTTGAGGTAAATCTTGGCTCTCTTCGATATATAAAGCAAGATGCTTTGTCGCTGAAGACTACGGGTTCTTGATGGGTGATAACCTTGATGAAGTGGTCGACAAACGTTTGAAGGCTTTGGAAGAAATAGAAAAAGAAAGAAGAGAGTGGCTAAAGCATACAACAAAAGGGTGAAGGCAAAGACGTTTCCAGTAGGAGATCTAGTATGGAAGACTATTTTGCCTTTGGGTTCCCGATCTAAAGAATTCGGTAAGTGGTCGCCGAGTTGGGACGGACCTTATCGAATATACAGAATCGTTCGGGGCAAAGCGTATTTCTTGGAGACGCTTCAAGGAGAACGGTTTCAGCGGGCTATCAACGGTAAATATCGAAGAAATACTTCTCGAGTATTTGGCAAGATTCTTAGGGGGTGTTGTGGCCGGTAATTAGGTTATCGTCCCAAGTTAAAACATGTCTTATGCTTTTAAATTCACGATGTTCATCATAAAAGGCAGGGGCATGTGTTTACACCAAAAATTGGCACCTAAGAATCAAAATAGGGAAAGTTGCCAATATTTGGAAAATCTGCGGGTTTCTTCGAGAGGCCGGTCGACCGCGGTGTATTGGCCGGTCGACCCGGGCGGTGGGCGGTCAGACCGGAGGCATGTGGCCGGTCGACCGGCGAGTCCGAAACCTAGATGACTTCGTCGGTATTTCGGTTTCCATTCTCCATACGGTGTATCTCGGGTTTCCAAACATGTTTATCCCGAATTGGACGTGGAGAAGGGCCTGTGGAGGGCAAGACCAGCCCCTATATAAGGACCAAGTCCGGTTCAATTGTAATAACGAATCACCCAACATACAATCAATCTATTTGAATCATTTTCTTTTCAGCCATATTTTCTACTTTGCCCTAGTTTAGTCCATCTTTGTCGGTTTGCGCCATAAACCGTTCGCCGCCGTTGCGAGAGTGCGACACTTCTTTGTAAGTTTGTCTTGAAAACTTTCCGTTTGCTCACGAGACAAGTAGTTATCAATCTATCCATCTAAATCGGTTTCGCTAGCCGATTTGATCTACAAAACCCACTTTGTTCTAGTTCTTGCTAGATTGAAGTGGTTGGCGACTCTGTACCAAGAACCACCGCAAGGCTTTAGGTTATTCGATCGTGTTCATGCCTTTTGCCAAAAAAGGTGCCAACAGTTTGCATGCTACAAAACGCTCAGCCCGTCCTTTTATTGTCGCCAATCTCGGCTTCGCTGCCCCTCACAACCTCTACATGTTCGGCGCAAAAGAGAGCGTCTACCATCCTTGCAACGCTCCCGTGCTGGCATCTCTCGTTGCATTTGGTGTGGCTGGGACGCATAAGGGAGAAAAGGGCGCTAGCTAGCTCCGTCCTCCGGCTGGACCCAAGCCGAACACCTGGGACCGGACAAACAGTGCATACAACGGCAATCAGCTCTCCGGCTGCCACGTGGAACGGCTACAGGCTGGAACCTCGGGTCTCTCTAATTAAGATCGGTGGCCATACTTTTAAAAACTATAACCTCGATGGGCCTCTCCGGCTCTCTCAACCCGGCTCTCAACCCAGCGCTTTTGGGTGGCATTATTGTGGAGCCATCGGGCTTAACCCTGCTCTCACCTTCTAGTTTGAAGGGTTTCACCCCAACTCGAGAGTGCAAACTTTTAAATCAAGTTAGATGACCTAAATCTCATATCCTGGAACGTTAGAGGTTTAAACTCACAAGCGAAGTGCAATGTCATTCACGAGTTCATGCGTGACACAAAATGCAGCCTAGTGTGCTTTTCAAGAGACGAAGCTTCAGTCTCTAGACGATAGCGTGGCTTCCTTCCTGGGAGGATACAAGCTGGATAAGTTCGCCTTCAAGCCATCTAGGGGTACGAGAGGAGGGTTAGCACTACTTTGGAACAGTGCAGTGCTCCAGATCCAAGACATTACTTTAGGTCACTTTTCAATTACGGCACAGGTCACGGGCCTGCGGTCGGGCATAACCTTCTAGCTCACCGGGGTCTACGGACCAACAAGGCAGCGGCTTAAAAGAACCTTCCTACGGCATATCAGATCCCTGAGGCCCGAATCTGGAATAGGCTGGCTCTTGATAGGTGATTTCAACATGATTTACCGAGCGCAAGACAAGAATAACGGAAACATCAACATGCCAAACATGAGACGCTTCCGATCGGCGATTAAAAGATGCGAGCTTATAGAAATCCCTTACAAAATAGGAGTTTCACCTGGAGCAATGGGCGCCGCCTGGCAACCTTGGTCAAACGGACTGCTTCGCAATGAAGGCGGGACTTGGCCTTCCCGGACTACGCCCGAACGCCTTACCAACGGCACCTCGATCATTGCCCCTTGCTCCTCTCGGACCCGGGGGACCTAGTCGTCCCGAAGTTTTAAATTTGAGAATTTTTGGACCAAATTGCCGGGCTTTAAAGACAAGGTCCAGGTGGAATGAACCGTCCCCTCACACAGAACCAATCCACTGACTAAACCACAAGCTGCAACGTATGGCATCTAGCCTAAAGGAATGAGCGAGAGGCTTCTGTGCAGAAGCAAAGGTCAAATTCTCTATGGCTTTGGATGTCATTCACAGATTAGACACAGCCCAAGAGAACCGCCACCTCACGGCCCAGGAAACGAGACTCAGAGAAGCCCTCAAGAAAAAGGTTGTTGCTCTTGCCTCCATAGAAAGGGCGAGAAATAGGCGCTTCTAGAATAACTAACATAAGGGAAGGGAAGCCAACACTATGTTTTTCCACCGAAAGTCAATGGGCGAAAGAGAAAGAATTCGATTCAAAGACTATGAAACAACATCGGGTGGGCGGTCACGCACACCGAAAAGGAAGCTATAATCTACAATCATTTTTTTGGCCATGATGGGGAGGCCGGCCTGTGGACCCCCGTTTTTGAGACGGGAATCTTTCGTGTTCATAGTACCATTTCCCTGGATCGAGTAGTTGGTACCCACGAATACAGTACTGGATAATTAGGTGCACATGCACGAATAGTCTTACATCAACATTATTACAACCATAGGCCCGAAGGCAATGTTCAACCCACAGGACCTTATGGTCCGAATACAACACAAAAATAGAATTTAGATACGGCAGCGGAATAGAGGCAGCGGCTTGTCATTTGCCACAGGCAACGACCGGAGCTAAGATCTAGTATGCGCCATCAGTTCCTTCACCCTCCTAGTAGTACGCGTATGGGTCCTCTGGCTCTTCATTTCCATCAGCTGAAGGTTTGTGCGTATAGCAAGGGTGAGTACCAACCGTACTCAGCAAGCCAACACGGAATTGATGCATATGATAGGGTTATTCAAAGAATGGCTGGAGTTCTTTTGCGTAAAGCCAATTTTCACAATTCTTTTCACAAGCCCGTCAACTAGCCAAATCAAGTTTTAATTCCACAGTTCATTAATCCGGCGACGGTTCTGTCTACCATCCATCGTGATTCCAAGGATGGCTTCCCGCCTCCGATTTGTCATGATTTTCGGGAATCCACCCTTTCTCGCATCTCGAGAAGTTGATCCACCAAAATGAAATCATCATGCACACCCATCCCAGCAGTTTTAAGTTTAAAGTCTAGCCAAGCGAAAGTCTTGTCACGATGCTCGATATCCGTGAGCACGGCTATTCGAATAAATTGATTCACTCACACTTTGCAGTGGATGTACACTTTACCCGCACTCCGCGACGGCCCAACAATTAACCTTGCCTACGTCCCAACTCATGAGACGGTCACGGCAAAGCCTTTCGATAACCTTGCTTTGGCGTACTCCGCTCCATGAACTTAAGCCCTCATGCACTCTAGCCGTCCTTTTCTAGCAGTGAGAGGAGTTCTGGCGCACCCGGGGTAAGGGAAAACTTCCTCAATCTTTAAGTTTAGTTAATATCAATTTAATTTCCACCATTCACAACAAAGGCCGCAACCTCATTCTCATCACATAACCACATCATAGAGAACCATCTATGCAAGGATACCTCCCGCTTGGCTATCTAGTCACTAGGTCTATACCCATTCGAGAAGTACGGTTGTCTGGCTCGTTTCCGGCTATCTCATGGCTCGGTCCTTAATTGACCAGGGTCGGCACTTGCCTTTTCCGGAATCCACCCAAATCATCCGGCGCCCCAGTCTAAAACATTTGTATAGCATTTTCAATTTTCATCAAGCTTAGTTCAACATTCTCATGGCCATGTGGCGCTCATGTCTCCACAGCCGTATTTCAACTACCTCCCCGAGGTAGTTGCCCGAGCACAAAGCTTTCTTGCAAAATCATGAGTATGCAGAATCTAGTGTAAGCGGGGCTAAGCATTTTTACCGAAGTTATCCTCCGGTCATATCACATCGAAGGTTACAAAGAATAAATTCTAATGGTGATCAATATCAAAGCGGGGTATATCAAGCATAGGTACTGTTTGTGTAAAGCATGCAATTTGTAATTTGGAATCAACATCATTTCATAAAGTAGGGTCAATATGTTCAAAGAGTGTGATGACTTGCCTTGCTCGCACGTTTGAGGGTGGTATCTTCAACGGGGTCGATGCCGGTTTCTTCAGTGCTACCCGTACGTGCGAAAGATCAATTGAATTCAATTAGAATTCAATAAAATACCAAGAGATCGAAAAGAACCATAAAAGCCATGAAAACAACTCTAAAGGTTTTGCCTAAAATTCTACTTGAGTTAGGACAAGGGTCGCTTAGGAAAAATCCGAGTTTTGGAATCGAGTCGATGTCCTAGGGTTTTCGCAAAGACGGCGATCGTAATAATTTGGGAATTTAGGTTTGAAAATGTCAGCGGAGGAAATTTGTGCTCGAGGTTTGAAGGTTTGAGCACAAAAGAGAAGCCTATTTAAATGGCAAGGAAGAATTGAACGAAGTCCGGATTTAAAAACGATGCGAAACGAAATCCCGAAAAAAGTCCGATTTCGATTTTCAAACTTTGCACTGAGAAAACATGCAAGAAAATAATTTATTTTTGCCCAAAATTTTACTCAAGTCTTCCCAAAATATTTTTCCAAATTTTCTAAAATTTTTCCTAATTTTTCCTTTTTTTCTTTTTTTCTTTTCTTTTCTCTTGGCACTATTCATTGGCCGCTAACTGTTCGACCGGTGTCCGGCCGAAACAGAGGGCGGCAGCGCGACAAAAAGGGCGAGAAGGGGGGCTTACCGGCGACGGCGGCCTCGGGGAGGAGCGAGGGGGCACGGGGATGCTTTGCGCACTGCGGCGCATGGATTGCGGCGGCGGCGCTGGGAACGGCGAGAAGAGGCGGCGGCGGTGCGGCAAAATGGGCGGGCGCCGCCCCTTTTATAGGCGCGGCCAAGGGGGCTCGCGCGGGCGCGGGGTGGAAGGAGGAGGGGGCCGGCTCGGCGCGGGCGCGGGGTGGAGACACGCGGCGGCGCACGGGGAGGGGCCGGCATCGGCGGCGCGCAACGCGGCGGCCGGCGCAGCGCGCGCGGCGGGGTCCGGCGCGGCGTGCGCGCGCGGCGTGGGGGTCCGGGCGCGGCTCGGCCGCGTGGCGGCGAGCGCGCGTGCGCGGGTGCGGGGCGGTGCGGCGGGGCGGCGCGCGCGCGGCGCGCGCGGGGTCCGCGCGGATCGGGCGCCGCGCGTGGCGCGGCGCGCGCGGGCGCGCGTGCCGGCGCGGCACGTGGCGCGCGCGGGGTAGGCGGCTGCGCGCGCAGCGCGCGCGCGCGTGGCGCGTGCGCGCGGCGGGCGGTACGACATGTACGGCGTCGAACACTTGGCGCGCGATGAACAGTGTCATTTCCGATTTTTCCCGATTTTCCATTTTAATTTTCCATTTCTATTTTTCTTTCTTCTAAAAATTCCAAAATAAATTCCTCTAATTCAAAAATATTTTTTAACTCAATATTTTCAACTTTTCTCCACTTTTATTTTCCCACAATATTTTTCATATTTATTTATTTTAAAAATCCCTTTTTTTCAAATTTCAATATCCTCTCCTATATTTTTCCAAAACTTTCCCGGATTTCGAGTACGACTCCGAGAATTTTATTATTTATTTTGTGTCTTAATTTATCTTTTCCCAACCAAAAATTTTATTTTATATTTCCCAAAACATGTTTTTCATAAATCCGCGCTTTCCCTGATTTCCTTTTTTAAAAACCCTGATGCGGCTTTCGCACCTCCATTTCGACAACTCCGAATCATCCAAAAACACCGAAAGGGGGATTGACCACGACTAAATTTATGCAACCGAGCTGGCAAATAAGAAGCAACAAACCCGAGAAAGAAGCAACAAGCGAAGGTTTTTGAAAGTTCCAATTTTTACGTTCCGATTTCGGTTCTTCGATTTTCAGGATGTTACAAACCTACCCCCTAACAATAAATCTCGTCCCGAGATTTCTTACCGTCTGAGTAGGTGTGGGTATTCTCGTCTCGGGAACTCTTCGCTCTTCCGGGTAGCCTCTTCTTCCGTGTGATTGCTCCATTGTACCTTGTACATGCGCCATGGCTTGGTCCGTGTCTTCTTTTCGCCTCGTCTAGTATCTTGATTGGATGCTCCGGTAGGTAAGATCACCGTGGACATGGATGGTTTCTAACGGGGCTTGCTCTTCCGGTACCCGCAAACATTTCTTCACTGCGATACGTGGAATACTGGGTGAACATTGGAGAGGTTCTCGGGCGGTTCAACCGGTAGGCCACTTCTCCTCTCCTAGCGTTTATCAAGAATGGGCCCACGTATCTTGGTGCGAGTATCCCTTTGACCTTGAACCTCGAGTTCCCCGTAGTGGCGAGACCTTCAAATATACGTAGTCACCTTCTTTAAACTCTAATTCTCTTCGACGGGTGTCCGCGTAGCTCTTTTGTCGTGATTGAGCAGCTTGTAATCGGTCCCGGATCAGGCGAACTTTTTCCTCGGCCTCTTTGATTATGTCAGCCCGAATACGGTTTGTTCACCGGTTTCGACCACATTAATGGGGTTCGGCATCGGCGACCAAATAGAGCTTCGTTTGGTGACATCTTCGACCGGCTTGATAGCTATTGTTGTAGGAGGACTCGGCGTACGACAAACATTTCTCCCAATCCTTGGTGAAATCCAACGCACGGGCTCTCAGCATATCTTCTAGTACTTGATTCGTCCTTTCAGTCTGTCCGTCAGTCTGTGGGTGATAAGCGGTACTGAAGGCGAGGTGACTTCCGAGTGCCTCGTGGACTTTGCTCCAAAAATGAGATGTGAATTGGGTACCACGATCCGATATAATCCTCTTCGGTACACCGTGGAGACATACAATCCTACTCATGTATAGTTTCGCTAGCTTGGCACTGTTGTAGTTAGTTTTTACGGGAATAAATCTGGCGGTCTTGGTGAGCCGATCTACTATTACCCAAATGGAATCGTAACCAGTCGCGGTTTTGGGTAGTCCCACTATGAAATCCATGCCTATCTCGTCCCATTTCCATTCAGGAATCTTGAGCGGCTGCAGCAAGCCCGCTGGTCGTTGATGCTCAGCTTTCACTCTTTGGCACACATCGCACACGGCTACGTATTCGGCTACATCTCTCTTCATATTGGGCCACCAGTATTCTCCCTTCAAATCCTGGTACATTTTCGTGCTTCCAGGATGTAACGAATATGCCGATTCGTGAGCTTCTTTTAAGATCAATCCTCTCAAACCACCTTGCTCAGGCATGCAGATTCTTTTCTTGTACCACAGGATTCCCTTGTCGTCTACCGAAAACTCCTTAGCGCGCCCGCGGCCATGCGTTCCTTGATTTCCTGGGTTTCCTCATTCCCTTTTGGGCTTCTTCTATTTGAGTCCTCGAAGGGGTTGGATTTCTAGTGAGTTCACTTCTCCGTGAGGAATCGGTGCAGATTAAGTCGAGCCATTTCTTCTTGGGGCTCACCGGCCATACCTCCCAATCCCATGTGGTTGCATTGGGCTTTGCGGCTCGCGCATCGGCCACTACATTTGCCTTGCCGGGATGGTAATGGATTCCTAGATCGTAATCCTTGATCAACTCCAACCATCGTCTCGTCGTAGGTTGAGATCGAGCTGAGTAAAGAAATATTTTAAGCTCTTGTGATCGGTATACACATCACGGTGGTTCCCGATCGATAGTGTCTCCGGATCTTCAATGCGTGAACAACCGCGGCTAGTTCCAGGTCGTGTGTGGGATAATTCTCCTCGTGGGGTCGTAGCGTCGCGAGGCATACGCTACGACCTTCCCATCCTGCATTAACACGCCTCCTAGTCCTTGCCGAGATGCATCACAATACATCACGAAATCCTTTCGGTTGTCAGGTAAGGTTAAGATTGGGGCGGTGGTTAACTTTTCTTTTAGTTGGTCGAAAGCTTTTTGACACTTCTCGTTCCACTCAAACTTCTTTTCCTTCTTCAGAAGTTGAGTCATAGGTCAGGCTACGGTGGAAAACCCTTCGATGAACCGTCGATAATACCCGGCCAAGCCCAAGAAACTCCGAACTTCCGTCACGACTTGGGTGCCTTCCATTCCGTGACAGCTTCGACCTTGGTGGGGTCTACCGCTACTCCTCCAGGCTGAAACCACGTGGCCAAGAAAAGCGACTTCCTTGAGCCGAACTCGCATTTGCTGAACTTTGCATACAATGGTGCTCTCGTAGTTTTTCCAAGATACCAGTAGTAGATGCTCCGCATGTTCCTCATCGTTCTTGGAGTAGATAAGTATATCGTCGATGAATACCACTACGAATTTGTCCGGTATTCCATGAATACCTTGTTCATCGATTCATAAAATATGCCGGGGCATTGGTCAATCCAAAGGACATAACTATAAACTCGTATAAACCGTAACGTGTAGAGAACGCCGTTTAGGAATATCTCCGCTCTAATCTTCAACGATGATATCCCGATCGAAGATCAATCTTTGAGAACACTTGCGCACCCTTAAGTTGATCGAATAGGTCATCGATTCGAGGTAGTGGGTACTTGTTTTTGATAGTCACTTCATTCAACGATCGGTAGTCCACGCACATCCTCATACTTCCATCCTTCTTCTTGACGAAGAGTACGGGCTCCCAGGAGAAGAAGCTGGGCGTACAAATCCCTTCTCTTGTAGTTCTCGGATTTGCTTCTTGAGTTCCTCTAACTCGTTGGCCGGCATTCGATAAGGCCTCTTGGATATGGGGGCAGTACGGTGCATTAGGTCGATGATAAACTCTATGTCGCGATCCGGGGGCATTCCGGGCAACTCCTCGGGAAATACGTCCGGGTATTCTTGTACTACTGGCATCCCGCCTAGAGGTAGCATGGTGAACACTCCCGTAGCTTGTTCGCATAGCTTTGGGTTTTGATCCATAGTTATGCTCATCGGTGATCCCCATGGGGTGGATACCGTGACTTCCCTTCGATTCGATCTATGATTCCATTATTCTTGGTCAACCAATCCATCCCGAGTATGACATCAATGGTTTGGGGTGATAGCACCATAAGGTTTGAAAGAAATACCACGTCTCTAATCCGTATGGGCACATTGATGCAAGCATGGGGTACGGTTATGTCTCCCCCAGGTGAGTGTACCAACATAGGCCTCTTAAGTGCTACTTGGTGTAGGTGGTGTTGTTTGCTTACTTGGGAAGATATGAATGAATGCGAGGCTCCAGAATCGAATAAAACTTTAACTGGGGTAGAGTTGATAGAGAACATACCCATCGCACGCTCCGGTCCCGCCGAGCTTCTTCACCCGCACATGATTCACCCGGCCACGTCGAAACCCGGTGGCAGCCTCGTTGGGTAGCGGGGTCCTGAACAGACCGCGTCCTGCAGCAGGGGTGGGGGTTCCTCGGACGGGCGTTGCATTGGCGCCGGTGCGCACAGGAGTGTTGCGTGGTTTGGGGCAGCTATTGGAGTAGTGCCCGAATTCTCCACAATTGAAGCGCTCACATTCCTTCTTCTGGAGCGGCTAGGGTTGGCGTCGGTGTACGGCCGAGGTGTAGCCGGCTCGCCGACATGGTCGGGAGCGGGGAACGACCGCCGCCGGAACGTTTGGCTTCCATCCGCACGGGGTGGCTCCCTTGGGACGTTGTGGCGCTCCCCGAAATGGGCGAGCCATAGCGAGCCTCCTTTTGCGGTTATTTTCTACCATCTTTTGGTCGTGTTCAAGCCGAACGATCTTATTGATGAGGCTTTGAAACTGGTGTGGTCCTGCCCGATCATCGGTCCTCTCGGCTCGTCATTTAGTCCCTTGATGAATTTATCCATCTTCTCTTCCTCGTCGTCGGTCACTTGTGGCGTAACGGGCAAGCTGGGTAAACTTGTTCGGGTACTCTTGTACCGAGGTGTTTCCTTGACGCAGCCTCGCGAAACTCATTTTTCTTCATCCTCATAACTGCATGGCACGAAATTCTCACGGAACGCAGCCGTGAATTCTTCCCATGTCGGTTCTCCCGCATCTTCAGCTCAGCGTTTCCTTGTAGGTGTCCCACCAGTCACTTGCGGGACCCTCTAGCTAGTTAGTGGCGAAGACAACTCTATCAGCTTCTCGAACTCGGACAAGAGTTAGCTTTTTCTCGATCACCCTCAACCAGTCCTCAGCATCCATGGGTTCTTCGGCCGTGGAGAAGGTTGGTGGCTTAGCTCGCATGAACTCTCCTAAACTTGATCCTCCTCGACTTCCCTGGTTGTTGGCAATTGCTTGGAGTAGCTGGGTTTGTAAAGCCATAACCTCCGCCAGGGTGGAGGGGTTGGGTTCCGGCGGGTTCTCGTTGGTTGCTGCGGCTCTGCGGCGATGCGCCATCTGAAGAAGATAGATGAATTAAGAGATCGGACCTGTTAAGGTCATGGTTCCTAGGGGATTTTTCTTCAAGTTGTTTTTAAATGATCTTCAATCAACAAGCATGGTAAAATAATAGTAAGCTCACGAATTAAGATACCACAAAGCGATGCTTAGGTCCATCATATTACATAAAAGGGGTACACGGACTGTACATGCACGATCCTTTAAGCCATGATACAACAACTACATCGTCTTACCGCATTAACTATTAAGGGGGATAGAGTGGGGTCCTTGCCGCGAGCCGTCCGAGCGAGATCAAGCCGGGTGGTCCTCCCGCCTAGTCGTCCAACCATCCGCAAGAGCCAAAGTGCGGGAAGTGGGTGGTCTGCGCCGAAGCAAATCGGAGGCCCCATGGCTCGAGGTGGTGGCCTCGGAGTCATGCGAATCTTCTGCTCGGTGGCCGCGTACTCTTGCGAGCGGTCCGGCGGGTGAGGGGACCTCCGGTGTGAGTCGGGCGACGAGTGGGAGCTTCCTCCTCCATTGGATCGGTGTCGCCGGACTCCCATTTGACCTCCATAGGTTCCGCCTCAGACTCCGAGTCGGTGTGGATCTGGATGGGGTTCTCCTCTCCCGATCCAGGCTCGGATGGCACTGCTACGGAGCTCGAGGTGGGTCCCATGGACGTGGCAGCAGTGGGGTCTATCAGGTACGGCGCAGGCTCTGTGCTCAACATAAAAGCTTGCTCCATCATGGCTTGAAAGGTATCCAAGCATGCTGGAGTCATAAGGTAATAGTGGTCGGGCACAGGAGCAGGAGGTGTTGGTACAATCTCGGTGGAAGTACCTGCAGCGTGGACAGGGCGAGTGCGCAGCTGCTCCTCCAGCTGGTTGACTTGCTGCTTGCTCTTCCTGAGCTGCTCCTCCAGCTCTACCAGGGCTTCCCCACGGGCCATGTAGCGGTCCGAGAGTTGCTCATATTGGGCACCATTGGCTTGCAGCTGAGTCTGCAGCATGTTTATCTGATCCCCACAGCCCTGGTGGCTCTCGACCAGATCATTGAGGCGTGACTGCTGGTCGTTGATCTCAAGCAAGGCCTCTTCGTAGCAGTCATCTGCCGTCTCCGCCCAGCGTGATAGACGTGTGACCATCGGGTTGTAGCAGCAGGGGGTGGCCTCCACGGTGCAAACTGGGTTGCCTTCCTCGCGATAGGGATGATGCACGAACTCGTCACCGTGAGTTCGGCACGATGTATCGCATTAAGGTGAAGAAATGCTTCGCGGGCCGCATCTTGGATGGTCGCTTCCGCTAAATCCCGGTGATAGCGGGTGTGGAAGCGAAAGATGTTTCACTTCCCATGCGGGCTTCCACGGAAACGGCCGCCTCCCATGCTGGATATCCTTCGGAGCCATGCCTTTTGATTTGGTAGGTGGGTGGTTCCGGTATCTTAAACACCACAGGGACTCGAAGGCGTGCCACAAACCCCTCGTCTCGTGGGATAGTGATCTCCCGGCTCCGTCATGGTTCGACATCCGCTTTTGAAGGCAACTTAGGGTTAGAGGGAGAGAGCTATTATAATCATTTGGTAAATAAAAGGAAATATAGATGTAGAAAAGATATATTTGTATTTTCGGAAATAATAATTTGAAAATGATTCTATGTAGGGATATTTCCCTTTAGCCAACTAGTCGGGGTAGGGCGCCATTTGGTCTTAGCCTACGGTCGCATGGCTCGATACCGGCTCGTGGACCCCGTTTTGAGACGGGAATCTTTCGTGTTCATAGTACAATTTCCCGGATCGAGTAGTTGGTACCCACGAATACAGATCTTGATAATCAGTGCACATGCACGAATAGTCTTACATCAACATTATTACAACCATAGGCCCGAAGGCAATGTTCAACCCACGTGACCTTATGATCCGAATACAACACAAAAAGAATTTAGATACGGCCGGAATAGAGGCACGGCTTGTCATTTGCCACGAGCAACGACGGAGCTAAGATCTAGTATGCGCCATCTGTTCCTTCACCCTCCCGGTAGTACGCATATGGGTCCTCCGGCTCTTCATTTCCATCACTGAAGGTTTGTGCGTATAGCAAGGGTGAGTACCAACCGTACTCGGCAAGCCAACACGGAATTGATGCATATGATAGGGTTATTCAAAGAATGGCTGGAGTTCTTTTGCGTAAAGCCAATTTTCACAATTCTTTTCACAAGCCCGTCAACTAGCCAAATCAAGTTTTAATTCCACAGCTCATTAATCCGGCGACGGTTCGTGTACCATCCATCGTGATTCCAAGGATGGCTTCCCGCCTCCGATTCGTCATGATTTTCTCGGGAATCCACCCTTCTTGCATCTCGAGAAGTTGATCCACCATAATGAAATCATCATGCACACCCATCCCAAAGCTTTAAGTTTAAAGTCTAGCCAAGCGAAAGTCTTGTCACGATGCTCGATATCCGTGAGCACGGCTATTCGAATAGATTGATTCACTCACACCGCAAAGGGATGTACACTTTACCGTACTCCGCGACAGCCCAACAAATGAGCCTACGTCCCAACTCATGAGACGGTCACGGCAAAGCCTTTCGATAACCTTGCTTTGGCGCACCCGCTCCATGAACTTAAGCCCTCATGCACTCTAGCCGTCCTTTTCTAGCAAGTGAGAGGAGTTCGCGCACCCGGGTAAGGGAAAACTTCCTCAATCTTTAAGTTTAGTTAATATCAATTTAATTTCCACCATTCACAACAAAGGCCGCAACCTCATTCTCATCACATAACCACATCATAAAGAACCATCTATGCAAGGATACTGCCTCCGCTTGGCTATCTAGTCAGCTAGGTCTATACCCATTCGAGAAGTATGGTTGTACTAGCTCGTTTCCCAGCTATCTCATGGCTCGGTCCTTAATTGACCAGGGTCGGCACTTGCCTTTTCCGGAATCCACCCAAATCATCCGGCCGCCCCAGTCTAAAACATTTGTATAGCATTTTCAATTTTCATCAAGCTTAGTTCAACATTCTCATGGCCATGTGGCGCTCATGTCTACACAGGCCATATTTCAACTACCTTCCCTGAGGTAGTTGCCCGAGCACAAAGCTTTCTTGCAAAATCATGAGTATGCAGGAATCTAGTGTAAGCAGGGCTAAGCATTTTTACCGGTTATCCTCCGGTCATATCACATCGAAGGTTACAAAGAATAAATTCTAATGGTGATCAATATCAAAGCGGGTATATCAAGCATAGGTACTTGTTTGTGTAAAGCATGCAATTTCTAATTTGGAATCAACATCATTTCATAAAGTAGGGTCAATATGTTCAAAGAGTGTGATGACTTGCCTTGCTCGCACGTTTGAGGGGTGGTATCTTCAACGGGGTCGATGCCGGTTTCTTCAAGTGCTACCCGTACGTGCAAAGATCAATTGAATTCAATTAGAATTCAATAAAATACCGAGAGATCGAAAAGAACCATAAAAGCCATGAAAACAACTCTAAAGGTTTTGCCTAAAATTCTACTTGAGTTAGGACAAGGGTCGCTTAGGAAAAATCCGAGTTTTGGAATCGAGTCGATGTCCTAGGGTTTTCGCAAAGACGGCGATCGTAATAATTTGGGAATTTAGGTTTGAAAATGTCAGCGGAGGAAATTCGTGCTCGAGGTTTGAAGGTTTGAGCACAAAAGAGAAGCCTATTTAAATGGCGAGGAAGAATTGAACGAAGTCCGGATTTAAAAACGACGCGAAACGAAATCCCAAAAAAAGTCCGATTTTGATTTTCAAACTTTGCACTGAGAAAACATGCAAGAAAATAATTTATTTTTGCCCAAAATTTTACTCAAGTCTTCCCAAAATATTTTTCCAAATTTTCTTAAATTTTTCCTAATTTTTCCTTATTTTTCTTTTTTTTCTTTTCTTTTTCTCTTGGCACTATTCATTGGCCGCCAACTGCTTCGACCGGTGTCCGGCCACGAAAGCGGCGGCGGCACGACAAAAGGGCGGAGAAGGGGGGCTTACGGCGACGGCGGCCTCGGGAGGAGCGAGGGGGCACGGGGATACTTTGCGCCTGCGGCGCGTGGATTGCGGCGGCGGCCCTCGGCGGCGCGCTGGAACGGCGAGAAGAGGCGGCGGCGGTGCGGCAAATTGGGCGGGGCGCCGCCTTTATAGCGCGGCAAGGGGGCTCGGCGCGGGACGGGGTGGAAGGAGGAGGGGCCGGCTCGGCGCGGGCGCGGGGTGGAGACACGCGGCGGCGCACGGGGAGGCCGGCACGGCGGCGCAACACGGCGGCCGGCGCGCGGCGCGGGCGGGGTCCGGCACGCGTGCGCGCGTGGCGGGCGCACGCGGCGTGGGGGTCCGGCGCGGCTCGGCCGCGTGGCGCGAGCGCGCGGTGCGCGGGCGCGGGGCGCGGCGGGCGTGCGCGGCGGGCGCGGCGCGCGGCGCGCGGGTCCGCCGGCGGGCGCACGCGCGGCGCGTGGCGCGCGGGCGCGGCGCGCGCGCCGCGGCGCGTGGTGCTCGCGGGGTAGGGGCGGGGCACGCGCAAGCGCGGCGCGGCGCGTGGCGCGTGCGCGCGGGCCGGTACGATATGTACAGCGTCGAACACTTGGCGCGCGATGAACAGTGCCATTTCCGATTTTTCCCGATTTTCCATTTTAATTTTCCATTTCTATTTTTCTTTCTTCTAAAAATTCCAAAATAAATTCCTCTAATTCAAAAATAATTTTTAACACAATATTTTCAACTTTTCTCCACTTTTATTTTCCCACAATATTTTTTATATTTATTTATTTTAAAAATCCCTTTTTTTCAAATTTCAATATCCTCTCCTATATTTTTCCAAAACTTTCCGGATTTCGAGTACGAGTCCCGAGAATTTTATTATTTATTTTGTGTCTTAATTTATCTTTTTCCAACCAAAAATTTTATTTTATATTTCCCAAAACGCGTTTTCATAAATCCGCGCTTTCCCCGATTTCCTTTTTTAAAAACCCTGATGCGGCTTTCGCACCTCCATTTCGACAACTCCGAATCATCCAAAAACACCGAAAGGGGGATTTACCACGACTAAATTTATGCAACCGAGCGGCAAATAAGAAGCAACAAACCCGAGAAAGAAGCAACAAGCGAAGGTTTTGAAAGTTCCAATTTTACGTTCCGATTTCGGTTCTTCGATTTTCAGGATGTTACACGGCCCCACGTCTCCTAGACTTAAATTGGGAAGCCTTAAATGTCCGTCAAGAGACCTCCGGTGTCGAGCCATTCACGAGGCGGAGATCCTTACCGCCCTAAAGGAATTGCCAGGAGACAAAGCACCGGGTCCGGATGGGTTTACCGATCTTTTCTACAAGGTGTGTTGGAGCATCATTAAAGATGACCTCCTCGCAGTTTTTCATTCCTTTTACAGTCTACGAACATCCCACCTAAACCTCCTCAATTCGACCAACATCATGTTGATTCCAAAAAAAGAAGGGGCAGATGGAGTGTCAGACTTCAGTCCAATTAGCTTGATTCACAGCTTTGCCAAGCTCATAACCAAAGTGCTTGCGGTGCGCCTAAGACCTCATATGGCAGGGCTAATCTCCGCAAAACAAAGCGCTTTCATTCAAGGCAGAACTATCCACGACAACTTCCTGTTTGTAAGGAACATGGCTAGGCGATACCATCGCCTAAGAAAGCCAATGCTATTGTTCAAGTTGGACATTATGAAGGCCTCCGACTCAGTTCGATGGGATTATCTCTTTGAACTTCTACGAAGAAGAGGATTCCCCCCACGCTAGATTGACTGGATGGCTGCTATTTTTTACACGGCTGACTCTCAAATCTGAAGGGTTACGCGGAGGCTACGCTAGCCAAAAACAAAAACTTTTACCGCGCAAACCAGAACACTTGCAAGTAAGGGCCGATAGATCGTTACCGATTGGAGTAGAGTGCAGCGGAATAGCCAATCGTGGGCAATCCGATCCGGAACCGTGTAGCCGATTCCCGGAGACACCGATTCGCCAATCAGCCGATTCGAGTCGTCCGGCCGCGTTCTCACGCCTCGCTCGATGCGCCCGACCGCAGCCGATTCCGCCACGCCGATCGCTCCGATTGCAGCCGATCCGAAGCCGATCAACGCGCGCAACGTAGCAGCGCCTCTACCGGTATCCACACGTCCGGGGACGAACACCGAACACCCGTGTGCTAGCACGCGATGCAAGGCTAGGGTTTGGCTCGAAAGTAGGGAGGGTTTCCGTGGAGATTGATCTCGGCGACTTTTGTTGCACGCGATGCAATTGACATGTGGCGCTCTCCACCCCTCCCTCCTTTATATAGAGTTGGCCGACGGGACTAGTGGCCGATTAGGACTCTATTTTGAATCGGATCTCATCCATATCTCATAGAGTTGGCCGCCGATACGTCGTAAGCCCATAGGACTCTATCCGATTGGATCCCTATCCGATCGAGCCGTATCCTAGTCCAACTCGAATATCTATTCTATCCCCTTAAGCGTGCGACCAGTAGGTTCAGGTATACTCGGTTTCGGCTATAGTCTATAACTTAGCCGATCGTCGGCTCGAGTCCAACTCAGCCGACTTGTCAATGCGGCGCCTAGCAGCACATATTGACACCATAGTATACAAGAATAATATCGGCTCAACCCGTAATGTGTACACAAATCCCTTTGCCTCACGATACCGCTTAAGCTATAGGCAAGATGTGTGCCATCCCTTCAATAGCTTAACCATTCACTCGAACCGTATTGGATTATCCGTCCGTTGATTGACTCCTCAATCAACTTAGCATGGCCATGCATTTCCATAATCCATTACCTCGAGGGGCCCGAGATATCTCTCCAAAGGAGGGGCAAATTCCATCTTGATCACTCACATCCCACTCCATGTTTCATAGCAAACCCAAAAACTACCTTTATAACTAGCCGTTACGGAATAGCGTTTGGTAGTCCCAAAGTAGGCTACTACACATGTTGGAATCCATGGTGATCTCGGGTCTAAGGACTTTGTACCAACACTACCGAGACCAACTAATGGCACATTAATTCTGTAGTGTCTCATGGTGGGTCTATCCAACAATGTGTTCTCCAACACATATGTCCATGTTTATTGATTTGGTATCTTCATACCCATGATCTATGAGACATGATCATTAATCAATAAACATGCTGATCTTAGAATCATATTTGTTCCAACAATATGACATATGATCGTGGATCGTTTAGAAATAGATTCATACATAAAGAGTCTCATAAATAAGTCACGTACTTATTGATCAATACAAGATGTCTATTTCATGGAACCGAATAACACTTTATTCACAAGTACATAAACATTGACGTGATATCCAACATCTCCATGTTGCCTCTAGGGCATATCACTAACAATCTCCCACTTGCACTAGAGTCAATCATGTAAGTATCTAATACCCATTGCTCTTGTGTGCGCCTCATGCTTCGGTGAGGGAGAGGTTTTGTCGGCGGATCGGCTATGTTGAGATCCGTGTGCACTTTGCATATCTTGACATCACCTTTGTCCACAATCTCGCGGATGACATGATATCGCCGAAGTATGTGTTTGGACATCGATGTGACCTCGGCTCCTTGGCTTGCGCAATGGCTCCACTATTGTCACAATAGAGAGACATTGGACCGCGTACTAGTCATCACACCAAGCTCGAAACGAATTTCTTGATCCAAAAGCTTCCTTTGCAGCTTCACGAAGCAACAATGTACTCGGCCTCCGTTGTAGAATCAGCAACGGTATCCCGCTTGGAACTTTTCCAGTGATCGCGCCTCCGTTCGGGCGGAACACGAACCCGATTGCGATCTATAATCATCCTTGTCCGTTTGGAAGCTAGCATCGGTGTAACCACTTACAACGAGCTCTTCTTCACCTCCATAGACTAGGAACATATCCTTAGTTCTTCTCAAGTACTTAAGGATATTCTTTACTGCAATCCCAGTGACCTTCACCTGGATCGGACGGTATCTCGCTCGTAGCACTCAAAGCGTACGAGACATCGCGGCGTGTACACAGCATGGCATACATGATGGATCCAATTCCCGAAGCATATGGAACCATACCCATCTTATTCCGCTCATCATGTGTCCGAGGACACCGATTCTTGCTAAGATTAATGCCATGTGACATGGGCAAGAAACCTTTCTTGGAATCATGCATGTTGAACCTTTTCAACACCTTGTCAATGTATGTACTTTGGCTTAATCCTATTAGCCTCTTGGATCTATCTCTATAGATCCGAATGCTAATATGTATGCTGCCTCCCTAAGTCTTTCATGGAAAAACTATTTTTCAATGAAGACTTGACGGATTCAAGCATAGGGATATCATTTCCAATCGTAATATGTCATCCACATATAAGATTAGAAATACAATTGCGCTCCCACGACCTTTTTGGTAAACACAGGCCTCTTCTTCATTTTTGATGAAACCAAACCCTTTGATTCATCAAAACGAATATTCCAACTCCGAGATGCTTGCTTCAATCCATAAATGGATTTCGTAGCTTGCATATCTTTCCAGTGATTCTGGATCGACAAAACCCCGAGGTTGTATCATGTATGCATCCTCGCTTAGGTTTCCATTTAGGAAAGTCGTTTTGACATCCATCGCCATATCTCATAATCAAAATATGCAGCAATCGCTAGGATAATCCGAATAGATTTAAGCATTGCGACGGGCGAGAAGGTTTCATCATAATCAACTCCTTGAATCTGTTTAAAACCTTTCGCCACCAATCGCGCCTTATAGATGTGAACATTTCCATCCATATCGGCCTTTTCTTAAAAACCCATTTACACTCAATGGTTTTAACACCATCGGAGTGGATCAACCAAGTTCCAAACTTGATTGTCGTACATGGATTCTATTTCGAATTTCATGGCTCCAAGCCACTTGTTGGAATCGGGTCCCACCATCGCTTCCTCATAGGTCTTAGGTTCATCGTTGTCCAACAACAATATATCACGTTGTCCGCACTGTGTACTGTCGGGCGCACGACGTGATCTTTCGTACCTCCGTGGGGTTGGTGTATGTACAACCGGTGGCGCAACACTTTGTTCCTCCTGTTGTGGTTACGTGGTCGCTGAAACGTTTTCCGGTGTTTCTTGAACTTCTTCAAGATGCACCTTGCTCCCACTAACCCTTCTTGAAAGAAACTCTTTCTCCAAGAAGACACCGTGTCGGGCGACAAACACTTTGCCTTGTTCCCGATTATAAAAGTAATATCCCTTAGTTTCCTTAGGATATCCCACAAAGAAGCACTTGTCGATTTGGGTGTGAGCTTGTCGATTGTAAACGTTTTACATAAGCCTCACATCCCCAAATTTTGAGAAAAGACAAACTAGGGGGTTGCCCTGTCCATATCTCATATGGTGTCTTTTCAATTGACTTAGATGGAACTCTATTTAGTGTGAGCGCAGCTGTTTCAAGAGCATATCCCCGAAGGATAACGGAAGATCACTTTGGCTCATCATCGACCGCACCATGTCCAGCAAGGTGCGATTTCTCCGTCTCGACACTCCGTTCCATTGTGGAGTTCCGGCGGAGTCAACGTGGAACAATTCCACAATCTTTCGATGATTACCAAACCCTTGGCTCAAGTATTCCCTCCACGATCGATCGTAGAAACTTGATTGTTTTCCCTAAATGATTACGTACTTCATTCGGAATTCTTTGAACTTTTCAAAGGATTCGGACTTATGTCTCATTAAGTAGATATAGCCATATCTACTAAAGTCATCGGTGAAGGTAATGAAGTACGATAACCACCTCGGCCGTTGAGCTCATTGGTCCACATACATCGGTATGTACGAGTGCCAATAAGTCACTTGCTCTCTCACGTGTCCCGTGAAAGGTGCCTTTGTCATCTTACCAAGTAAACAAGACTCACATGTCTCAAATGATTCAAAATCAAAAGAGTGAAGCAATCCATCCTTATGGAGCTTCTCCATGCGTTTCTTATTTATATGGCCTAAGCGACAATGCCGATAAACGTGGGGTTTATATCATTAGAGAGTTGCCTTTCGTATTAATGTTATAGATGGGAGACGCTTCAAGATTCAAAACGTATAATCCATTCACCAATGGAGCATGAAAATAGAACATATCTCGAGATATATTGAACAACCATTGTCCATTGATCTAAAATCATATCCTTCCGCTTGCAAACATGAAGCAAAAATAACGTTTTGACATAGTATTGGAACACAATAACAATTATTCAATTCCAAAACTAATCCTGAAGGTAGATGAAGTGGTATCTGTGCCGACAAGAAATGTAGCAATGCTTGCTCCATTGCCGACGCGCGGTTCACCTCGCCCCTTCTCAATCCTCTACTTCTTCTCATTCCCGCAACGATTTGCAAATATGAGCTACTGATCCGGTATCAAATACCCAAGAGTCGTAGGTGAAGTAGCAAGATTAATGTCTATAACATTAATACCTGAAGCGTAAGTCGTACTTCGCTTCTTTTTGAGATCCTCCATGTACTTCTTGCAGTTCATCTTCCAATGGCATGTCTCCTTGCAATAGAAGCAAACGACATCCGATGCCGCCGACCCCTTCTTGCCCTTCTTTGCATTGGAGGCACTCGCGATCTCATCGGGAGTTAACTTCCTCTTGGTGCAAAGTTTCTTGACAGTGGTTTGCGCTTTGCCTTCGCATCATCATCACGTGATGACCGTTTTTCGGATACTCTCCTCACGTCTTTAGCATCCCATGCAATTCAGCCAAGGTTCTATCCATGTTGTTCATGTGATAGTTTAATATGAATGGCTCGAAGCTCGGAGGGAGCGGCGGAGAATCACATCGGTAGCCAACTCTTGGCTAAGGGAAAACCTAGTTTTCCGGACTCTCGATATAGCCAATCATCTTTATCACATGCGGATGACGGGATTCCCTCAACAAGCTGCACGCAAACAAGGACTTTGAGGTGTTGAACCTCTCGGCCCGAGCTTGGTTCTCAAACATGCCACGCAGCCCCGAATAATAGTGTGAGCATCGCTGCTCTCATATTGCTTCGAAGCTCGGGGGACATTGTAGCTAGCATGAGACACTTATATCGGGGCATCATTAGTGTGCTTCTCGTAAGCCCTCCGTGCGCTTGCGGTGGCGTTATTAGGCAAATCCTCGGGATAGGGTACTTCAAGTACGTACTCCTTACGCTCTTGCTTGAGAACAATTCTCAAGTTGCGATACCAATCCATAAAGTTTGTTCCATTTAATTTTTCCTTTTCGAGAATAGATCGCAAATTAAAGGTGCTGGGTGTAGTATTAGCCGCCATTTATTCTACAACGAAAAAAGCAAAGTTTAGCACAATGTTTATGCTATGTCTATTGTTAAACAATTTAACATTAGACTCCCATTACGTAGTTTCCACCTTCCCTCTAGGTTACGTATTGGGTCAAGATCCACATGTTAGTTAATTTTCTAGTGAGCTTTGGCATCACTGCTTGCTAGAAAATTAGTAACATCGGTAAGCAACTCCTTGCTAATCACATCTCTATGTGACTCTTGTTGTTGGTGTGGCATCTCCATGCCCGGCCCCAACCTATGCCCCAAGGCCCAAAACTGTTTTGATAGCCTTGTTAAGTAAACCAAATGCTCCTGCATGTATATGTCGACATATACCCCTCGTGTTATGATAGAGAATGGCACTCGCTTTGGCGACCCACCATTGACGAGCATAACGGTGGCAGTGCAACATTTGGAAGGGCATCATTACTACTTAATTTTGCGAGGGATGCTATCCTATCAAACAAACATATCACATATGAAAGCAAGAAGAATAGCATATAGTGAAATAGTATGGCCCCCTTCACATGGTGATCTCCATCTCCATGCCGGTGTACGAGGATCTCCATCTTCATCACCGTTCTTTCGAGTGCCGAATGCTTGATTTCTTCAAACTAAGCTATTACTATAGAAGCTCTAATTGAAGATTACATCGACTCGCAGTCGTGAAAGAATATTACAAGCATTGCACGTATGAAAGAATATTACAGGGATTGCACATATGAAAGAATATTACATGCATCACATGCATCTCATACATACAATAGGGCCATACCATCTCAAAGCATTCTCTCGCAAAAACAAGTTAGGCATAGAAACGTTTTCTACCTATCGCAGAGATACGGCACCGAGACGACCTATAAGGGGTACGCACATGGCGGGACTTCGGGCAGCGCCGGACACCACACGAAATTCATAGATCCAATCTATGAAATCGCTACGAAAACCATATCGGCGTAATCATATTATACCGTCCCGATACACTATCAAGGAGATGGTTTGCATAGGCGCGAGGCGGCTAACAAGATCGGACTACGAGATAGCTTCGGCATAATCACATTATACCGTTCCGATACACTATCAAGGAACGCTATCTCGAAGCCGACTCAAACCGAGTTCTATGGATATTGCTTCGACGTAATCACATTACGTCGTTCCGATACACTATCAAGGAACGCTATCTCGAAGCTGACTCAAACCGAGTTCTATGGATATTGCTTCGACGTAATCACATTACGCCGTTCCGATACACTATCAAGGAACGCAATTACCATGAACTCTCCTCAACAAATCCCGTAAAACCGATTGATCTAATCAACCCGTGTGCAAAACTTGTTCCGATCCAATCTAAAACCCGAACTAAGCAAGATTAGCTCGATACCACGAAGGGTTACGCGGAGGCTATGCTAGCCAAAAACAAAAACTTTTACCGCGCAAACCAGAACACTTGCAAGTAAGGGCCGATAGATCGTTACCGATTGGAGTAGAGTGCAACGGAATAGCCAATCGGGCAATCCGATCTGGAACCGTGTAGCCGATTCCGGAGACAGGCCGATTCGCCAATCGCCGATTCGAGTCGTCCGGCCGCGTTCTCACGCCTCGCTCGATGCGCCCGACCGCAGCCGATTCCACCACAGCCCGATCGCTCCGATTGCGGTCGATCCGAAGCCGATCAACGGCGCGCAACATAGCAGCGCTTCTACCGGTATCCACACGTCCGGGGACAGAACACCGAACACCCGTGTGCTAGCACGCGATGCAAGGCTAGGGTTTGGCTCGAAAGTGGGGAGGGTTTCCGTGGAGATTGATCTCGGCGACTTTTGTTGCACGCGATGCAATTGACATGTGGCAGCTCTCCACCCCTCCCTCCTTTATATAGAGTTGGCCGACGGGACTAGTGGCCGATTAGGACTCTATTTTGAATCGGATCTCATCCGTATCTCATAGAGTTGGCCGCCCATACGTCGTAAGCCCATAGGACTCTATCCGATCGGATCCCTATCCGATCGAGCCGTATCCTAGTCCAACTCGAATATCTATTCTATCCCCTTAAGCGTGCGACCACAGTAGGTTCAGGTATACTCGGTTTCGGCTATAGTCTAACTTAGCCGATCGTCGGCTCGAGTCCAACTCAGCCGACTTGTCAATAGCGGCGCCTAGCAGCACATATTGACACCATAGTATACAAGAATAATATCGGCTCGAACCTGTAATGTGTACACAAATCCCTTTGCCTCACGATACCGGTTAAGCTATAGGCAAGATGTGTGCCATCCCTTCAATAGCTTAACCATTCACTCGAACCGTATTGGATTATCGTCCGTTGATTGACTCCTCAATCAACTTAGCATGGCCATGCATTTCCATAATCCATTACCTCGAGGGGCCCAGAGATATCTCTCCAAAGGAGGGGCAAATTCCATCTTGATCACTCACATCCCACTCCATGTTTCATAGCAAACCCAAAAACTACCTTTATAACTAGCCGCTTACGGAATAGCGTTTGGTAGTCCCAAAGTAGGCTACTACACATGTTGGAATCCATGGTGATCTCGGGTCTAAGGACTTTGTACCAACACTACGAGACCAACTAATGGCACATTAATTCTGTAGTGTCTCATGGTGGGTCTATCCAACAATGTGTTCTCCAACACATATGTCCATGTTTATTGATTTGGTATCTTCATACCCATGATCTATGAGACATGATCATCAATCAATAAACATGCTGATCTTAGAATCATATTTGTTCCAACAATATGACATATGATCGAGGGATCGTTTAGAAATAGATTCATACATAAAGAGTCTCATAAATAAGTCACGTACTTATTGATCAATACAAGATGTCTATTTCATGGAACTGAATAACACTTTATTCACAAGTACATAAACATTGACGTGATATCCAACATCTCCATGTTGCCTCTAGGGCATATCACTAACAATATCCTCCTAAATTGTTTCCCAGGTGGAAAAATCAGGCATGGGAGAGGGCTTCGGCAGGGGGACCCGCTCTCCCCACTTCTCTTTATTCTAGCCTTTGATCCCCTGCAACAAATTCTCTCGAAGGCGACAGAGATAGGTGCGATCTCTAAGCTAAAAGGTCGAGCACCTCGCATGAGAGTCTCCATGTATGCAGACGATGCCGTCATCTTCATCAATCTGGACAAATCTGATGTGAAGGCTTTTACAAGCCTCCTGCAAGGTTTTGGTGAGGTCACGGGCCTTGTCACAAACTTGCACAAATCCCAAGTGGCGGGCATCAGGTGCAATGGCTTGCAGTTGGACGAATACTAGAGGGAGTGCCAGCAGTGATAGCGAGCTTCCCTTTAAAATAACTTGGCCTCCCCTTGATTCTAGGAAGGATGCAGAGGTCAGATGTGCAGGTCATTTTTGACAAGACCTCAAGCAAGTTATCAACCTGGGCTGGAAAACACATGGGCATAGCAGCTAGAACGACCCTTGCGAAGTTCGTTCTGACAGCGTAGCCAATCTACCTGCTGACAGCGCTAAAAGTCACAAAAGAGTCTCTCAAACTTTTTGACAAACAACGTTGATGTTTCCTGTGGGCAGGAACTGGACCAATTACGGGAGGTAAATGCAAGGTTAAGCGGCAAAGAACATGTCTACCCACCTCGCAGGGGGGTTGGGAGTTCTGAATCTAGAAAAATTTACAAGGGCATTGTGTTTGAGATGGCTTTGGCAAGAGTGGAAAGACCCTTCTAAGCCCTGGACGGGCCTCGAAATGCCCTGCGATGAGGTGGATATAAATATGTTTGCGGCTGCAACAAAGATAGAGTTTTTGGGACTCTGCCTGGCTGGAAGGGGGCGTAGGCCTAAGGAAGCCATGCCTTTGGTGTATGCAGTTTCCAAAAACAGGAAAAAAGTCTCGAGACAAGGAAAAGAAAATGATGCCTGGGTTCAAGACTTGCACATACAAACAAACAATCAAATAACAGTTAGCCTGGTCACTCAGCTGGTCGCTCTGCGGGAAGCGGTGCGGGGAGTTCAACTGCAAAATGAAGAGTTGGACGACATAGCCTGGAAGTTCACTGCACATGGGAACTATACAGCTTCTTCGGCATACCAGGCACAATGCTGCGGATCGACAAATGAAATCTTTGACAAATTGATTTGGAAAGTTTAGGCTCTAGGAAAATGCAAACTCCATGCTTGGCTTCTCATCCAAAATAGGGTATGGACATCTGACAGATTGGTCGCTAGAGGTTGGGAGAACAATGGCCTCGCCCGCTATGCGAGCAGAACCAGGGACGACAATTCACCTGCGGCGGAATGCGGATTCGTCAAGGGGATCTAGGCCTTGTTAGCAAATTGGCTAGGTTACTCTCAGATAAATCCGACCCAATGGCCCCAGGTTATATCGTTACAACAATGGTGGGAGAGTATGGCAAGCATAGCCGGTGTCCCTAAAAGGGGATTTAAATCCATGCTACTACTAGTTGTTTGGGAAATCTGGAAAGAAAGAAACAGGAGAATTTTCGAGCATGTTGAGGCCCCGGCGAGCACTATTATGGCCACAATCACAGAGGAAGCTAATCTTTGGGCAATGGCAGGAGCAAAACGATTGCGAGACTTCATGCCACCTTGAGCTTTTGCTTTTGTTTTTCTCTTCTTCGGCCTTGTAATTAGCTTTCTCTTTACTTTGCCTTAGGGCTGTATTCTCTTCGTCTCTATCTAATGAAAATGGCACAATCGTGCCAACTTTCCTTTAAAAAAAGAGATTGAATTGAAGGACACCACGGGTGTCCCCGATCAACCAATGGACGGCGCCAGCGATGACAGCGCTCGGTTTGAAATCGAAATCACAGCTGCCTCTCATGGAGTATACTGTTGGCCCTCGTACTAGATCTCTCCTTTTCTCTCCACTCATTGCGCCTGTGTACTATCACCGATCCAGCAAAAACACGGCAACGGAAAAATAGAGGAAGGAAAAACAAACAGGACAAAGCTTCAACACTCAAACTTTTGGGGCAATTTTCTTCTTCATTCTCTCTGATGTTAATAGAGCTATTATATGCTAACTTTAACCTATTACAAAACAAAGGAAAGAATTGGATCATGCCATCCCATAATCCGAACTCAATTACTAAATTTAGGACTCAAAAAGAAACAAATGCCGTTAATGGCAAGGAAAGAAAAGATTTCTGGAGCGCGCTGAACGCGGCTCCCTTTCTTGTTGCACTCTGGCCGTCGTCATGTCCAGATTGCTGCGGGCCACCCAGGAGATACGATCAACATATACCTTGCTCCACTCCTTTGTCCCCGAACTCCAGATTGGCACGTAGATGCGGTCTAAGTTCCACTCGTCTGGACAGAAGGAGGGTAAGTCGCTGAACGCGACGACGACGCGGTATGGCTCCGAGTGGCAGTCACCACCACCTACGCCGGCATGGTCCGGGCCATCGCGTAGCCGCAGATCATGGCGGCGCCGCAGCTATTATCGTTGGTGAAGTAGCACCAGGGCGTCACATCTTGGTGGCGGGCTAGGGGGTCCCAGACCAGGAGCTGACCGTCCTCCCCATCATCGAGAAGCACGCGGCCATGGCGCACGTTGTAGACGAACTGGCGGCGTTTCCCGGGTGGCGAGGACAGATCCACCATGCCGGCCGCCACTGTGCTGGTGAAGAACGGACAGGGTAAATTTTGCCTGTTGCAGAAGAAGCCAACACTACGGGAAATCCTTTTGCCGAGTGCACGGACACTCGTGGCTTGTTTAACACTCGGCGATAATTTCACCGAGAGTTGCACTCGGCATAGGTCACATGGTGAACTTTGGATCGGCAAAGAGCTCTTTGCCGAGAGTTTTTCATTGGGCACTCGGCAAAATATTCGCGAGTGTCGCTCAACACTCGGCAAAAAAGTACACGTTAGGTTGGGTACGGTGACGGAAAAGTTTGCCGAGAGCCGGAAAAACACTCGGCGAAGTTTTCAATTTTGCCGAGAGCACAGGAAGAAAACACTCGGCGAATACCCCATACTTCGCCGTGTGTTTTTGCAAAAGCTCTCGGCGAAATTGAAAACTTCGCCGAGTGCTTTTGTCACAGCCCTCGGCGAAGTTTGCGCACTCGGCAAAGAGGGTACCCGAACCCCAGTTACCCTCTTTGCCGAGTGTTTTGGCCATTGCACTCGGCGAAGGCCCTCTTTGCTGAGTGTTGCACTCGGCAAAGTGAAAATTTTAACCCTTTTTTATTTGTTCGGTCACATATTTCACAAATTTTCAATATATACATCACATTCACAATCCCAATCATTCCACAACCCCATAAGCATCATTCCACATCCCCAATCAGTATAACCACATCGACAACCACAATCACAACAGCTTAGCCATAATTCACAATCCACAAGACATATAATTCACATTCGTAGTCACAGTCACAATCCACAAAACATAAACATAGTAGTTCACAGTACGTAGTCCACAATTCGCAAACGAAATTCGAAGAAAATATAGTAGTTCACAATATATACTCCGAATTACAATTGTTCAAAAGAAATTTACCGAGATGGCCACGGCGCCCAACCATCGTGGTCATTATTGGGGTTATTTGATGCCGCCGACCGAGACGCACAAAAGGAAAATAGAATAGTATAGGTTGTCAAGATAGTAATATTCGCAAATAAGAAAATTAAATGCGAGGTTAAGTGACTCACTGGAGTGCCTACAAAAGGATGTGGAGGAGTGAATACCACGGGTTGTGGTGGCGGTACGACAGGAAGACCCATGTTTTGACTGATTGATTGCACGTAGCTGTACATCTCAGTCATCCTCATCTCAATCTCCCGCCGTTTCCTTCTCTCCTCTTCTAACTCGTCCTACAATATTTCATTTCAATTTTACAAAGTGAAGCAAACAATCAGTAAATATTAATGAATTGAGAAAAAAAGAATTTTCTAACCTGCCATTTCGTTCTCTCCTCTTTCCAACTCGTCCTACAATATTCCATCCCAATGTTACAAAACGAAGCAAACAATCGTAAATATCAATTAATTGAGCACAAAATCAAAAATTTCTCACCCGAGTTGCTGCACTTCGGTCCGTGAAGCGGTCGGCCGTGTGCGTATGGCCGGGCTTTCGCTCGTGCTCCTTGCTCTAAGCTGGGACAGAGTGGGTGTACTGGCTGTGTCGAGAAGGTTGTCGCCAATCCAGTACCGCCCATGCCTCTTGCCTCCTCCCACCCTCATGACGACTTCTCCATCAATATCCCGGGTAGTAGGATCAAAATCCTCCCCATGGAGCTCCCTTGCCATCGTGGTGTACTGGGGCGGGCGTGTGGACGCGCGTTGGTGTACGCCGAGGGCCCGTCCTGGTTGTAGTCGACGTCGGGCGTCGCCTGCCCTTGTGGGCCAAAGCCCATGCCTTGAAGCTGGGAGATAGGTTGCCCATCATGCGACGCCGATTGCGAACAAAACAATAGTATGGTTAAGAACTATTGAGCATTGGTCGTTGAAATGAAAAATAGAATTCACGTACCCATCTAGCTGCATACTTGGTTGAGGCTAAGGCTGCCTTGGTGGTGTGGTGCACTGGCATCATCAAACGCCGCTCTCGGCAAGCGGCGTGCGTCTCCTGCCACTCGACGGCGCACCACCTATCCACCATGCGCTCCCAAGCAATCGAGAAGCGCCGCACCACCAAAGTGCACCTACACGTCGTCAAGTATAAGAGATATACCTAGATCAAATCAAATGTATTTAATCATTCAAAAATCCGATGTTATATTTACCAGCATGTTATTTTACCAGCATGTATTGTTCAAAAATCCGATGTTTTGGTGGGCCAAAACATAAATGAGAAGGAAATTTGTATTTGGCGGGCGTGATCTCCTAGGCTGGGAAGAAAAAAATCTCCATAAATTTTTTCGGATGTATCGAACCATATTGAGGGTGATGTGGCACAACTTTATGTCCTTCTTGTCAGAGGTTCCCTAGGAACATGAGGACACTCTAGGGAACCATGCCGGTTTACGTCATGCACCCTAGGGATATTTTGTTTCCCTTGGGTTGTTGCAAAAGCACTAGGGATTTATTGAAGTTTAGTAGTGATTTATATATCATGTAAGGATAGACAGTGCTAAGTTGGTCCTCTGAGACAATCGCATGTATTTCTTTGATTTCGTGTCGATCATCAAGATACCCAGCTTGGTTCGAACTAAGATTGAGTTAGGATTCTGTACGAACCTTACAACTCATGGTCTAATCATGACATAGTTATTGTTATCGGTCTTAATCTCCGAATGATGCGGAGGAATGTAGTTGCTATCGTTCTTCGCATTGGCACCAAACATTCATGTCAACATCAAAACAGCCTCCATCTCATGATGGGAGTTGTAGTCCGAAATCTGAATCGAGAACTTGGTGGTAAGAATAATCTGGCCGCATAGCATCAAGGTGGAGAACTGTAACTTCTGTCCTTGTGCCATAACCATCTTCATAGACATCTTCAATGGTGAAAACCTTTAACACTTGGGGCCATCACGCCTGCGTAGCCAAGCTGGCCGTCGGTCATGGGAAAGATGATAAAGTCAAGGAGATCCACTAGGGTTCTGATCAGAAGCAAGCTGTTGGTATGCAACTCAAATTCAAGGATTTGGGTGCTCCCCTCGACCAGCCAGTAGACAGCGTAGACGAGTATAGCGGCTGGCTTGAAATTGAAGGCCACACCGACATATATGGTGGCCACGGAGACCTAGTTATTGGTCTTGGAGCTATACACGTAGGCCAAGGTGGTGGACGGCTGATCCGATTCCACGTATGCGAAGTCGATGTGGGACGACATAGCATGGCAGTCATTCCTAGTATGGTGATGTCACACCCAGAAATTTCTGCCCGAAATTTTCTAAGCTAAATGTGTATTACATCACCATCCAGGACTAGCCAGGTACACAAACGACAATTTGATACACATATCTACGTCTTATAGAACATCATAAAAGTCTTATATATGCAGCGAAAAGGGAAAAAATGAGCTAGCTTAACATCTTGGTGCTCGCAGCGTGGCGACTCCCTCCATGGGCATCCTCGACGGTAACAACGAAGCCTACTCCTCCGCATATCCATCATCCAAACAGTAATCCAGCTCTGAGGTAGGGGAGATGAAGCAAGACTGACTACTACCCACTGTACTCAGCAAGCCATACCAAAATGAGGTATGGTGCAAATAATTCCAAAAGTGGCTAGGGTTCTTTTGCATAAAGCAGGAATTTTAAGATAGTAGTTGAAAACAATAAAACCCTTCAATTTAATTAAGCAGAATTAAACATCTCTGTCAAACACTACACCATGTTGAGACAGGCCCAACCCATCCACCTATTCTATGTCAGTTCCATTAGGTCAAATTATTAAAGGTGGGACTAATCATGGTGAATCTGGTTGATCGCCCATAATTGCGGGCACGACTATTCGTATAGTTTTACTCTGATCAGAGGTGTACATCTGTACCCACAAGACACAGCCCCACGATATGTTTTCGTGCACCGACATGCCGCCACGGCATACCGAAAAGGGAACTGTGACATGACCCTTCACATAACCCCCCCTGACCAAGCGATACCACATTGCAAGTTTTGCCCTTACCTCTAAATCCAGGGTAGGTAGCACCCTTTGTGCCTAGGTGAATCCACAAGCTGCATAGACCGTCGCCCGGTCAATCCAAACTTCATCACGCTCACCCTTTCTTGGGTACGTTGGACAAGGAAAAACTACACTACAAGCCCAACCGTTGCCCATGCTGGCTTGTGCTATGCACGATAATTCTCCTAGGGTTTCCTGCAAACCAGTCCTTAAATGTCATGGGTGTGTCTATCGAAACCATGCACCCACAACCCACCAATTAGACATATTTTAGTTGAATTTGTACCATGGTGGCACATGTCAATAATCATCCTCATTAATCTCATTATAGAGTAGTGGTGATATTTCCTTTAGTGAGCTAGATTATCTAAGCATGGCTAAGCATGTTCTAATCCAACATCTAGTCATATTAGTCCCAAGTTATCAATGGCATAGGGTAATCAAACTAGGCTGAGTACTATAGGTCCCATCTCACATGACATTATAAAATAATACAATTTAATAGAAAGCAAGGTATTTTACAAATAGGCACAATATGATCAATGTGAACTGCATGACTTGCCTTGCTCTTGCTCTGTGGGGATCTCTGCAACTATTTCGAAGTAGACGGGAGCGTCGGAACTGTCAAAATCTATGTGACAAACAAAACACACGAGCAAAATGGCTATAAGTCTACTAAAACTGGTATCAAAACTATCTTTAATGGATTCTAGGCATTTTTATGAATCTTCTAGAATTTGAATGGACTCAAACGGAGTTTGGATAAATTTTCTATGAATTTTAGGAGTTTATTGGTTTTTACTATAAACAAAAAAAGGATTAAACGATTTATTGTGCAACAACCCTGGGGCTGTCACGCCCAGAAATTCCAACCCGAAATTTTTGAAGCTTTATGTGTATTAAAAATCCCTGTCCAGGACCAGCCAAGGTACACATACGACAATGTTGATATTACAGAATCCACATCTTAAAAACAGTATAAAAGATTACAGAAATGCAGCGGAAAAAGAAAAGATGAGCTAAAGCTAAGTTTTGACGCTCGCGCGTGGCAACTCCACTCCATAGGCATCCTTGATGTCGGACGAAGCCTACTTCTCCTCATAGCCTCCATCGACTCGTAGACCGGCTCTGGTTTGTGGGAGAGAGAGCAAGGTTGAGTACTTTCCACGGTACTGAGCAAGTCATTCCGGAAGAGAAGGTATGAATGCAAGGGTAATTCATGGGTAGGCTAGGGTCTAAATTGCACAAAGCAAGCATTTCACAACAATAGTTGAA
Source organism: Oryza australiensis (assembly GCA_019925245.2). NCBI lineage: Eukaryota > Viridiplantae > Streptophyta > Magnoliopsida > Poales > Poaceae > Oryza > Oryza australiensis. Next base: position 630,388 of record JAIFGZ020000486.1, on the reverse strand, counting down.
AGTGGTAAAACAATTGTAATAATGAAGCAATATTAAAGTATTCACTGCCAAACATTACACCATGTTATGACAGGCCCAAACCAACCACCTGATCTAGTCTAGTTCCATTAAATCAAGTTATTAAAAGATGTGAAACTAATCACGGTGAATCTGGTTGATCGCCCATAACCATGAACACGACTATTCGAATAGTTTTCCTCTGATCAAAGGTGTACATATGTACCCACAAGACACAGCCCCACGACATGTTTCCGTGTGTTGGTATACCACCATGGTACCCCGGAAAGAAACTATGACAGGACCCTTCGTATAACCCCCTCTAACCAATCGCACCACACCTCAGGTTTCGCCCCCACTCCTCTACATGCAGTGGGCAGCCCCCCTCGTGCCTTGATGAATCCGACAGCCGATCAACCGGACACCCTGGTCGACACGACTCCATCATGCCCACCCTAACCTAGGTACGTCGGCTAGAGGCAAGCTACATTACAAGCCCAAGCGTTGTCCACGCTAGCTAGTGGTACGCACGGTATTTCTCCTAGGATTTCCCATGAACAGGTCCTTAATTGCCATGGGTGCGTTTATGAAAACCATGCGCACATAGCCCACCATTGTCATATTTTAGTTGATTAACAATTACATAGTATCTCATGCTTGAAATCATCACTATAGAGTCTATACTAGATTAATTAAGTGCAATGACCCATTTAATGAGCTAGATCTAAGTAGGGCTAAGCATATCCTAGACCAATAACTAATCACATTAAACCCAAGTTATCAAAGGTACGTGGTAATCAAGTCATATGGCTGAGTACAATAGGTAAAATAAGCCCATGAAATGACATTCTAAAATAATGCAACATTTAAGGGAAAATAAGACATTAATGAAAAATAGGTACAATATGATCAATGAAGAGCATGACTTGCCTTGCTCTGAAGCTCGGGGATCTCTGCAACAACTCCGAAGTAAACGGTGTCGTCGGAACTACCGGAATCTACACGACAAACAAGACAATCAAAAAATAGGCTAAAAGACTATTGAAATATGAAACAAAACTATTTTTATTGGATTCTTGGCATTTTTATAAATTTAATGAAATTTGAATGGGCTAAAACAAAGCTCGGATTAATTAGATATGAATTTTAGAAGCTTATCTTTGTTTATTACTAAAATAGAAAATCCTTAATTAATTTATTGCGTAATAAATCTCGGGATGACGTCGGCGGTGAGGGCGATGTCGGCGGCCGAGTGCCGCGTCGGCGGCCTCGGGACCGTGGGTCTATGGTGGACCGGGGCCACGCGACCGAGTGAGCCGGTGCACCACGTGGCACATGTGGCGCCGATGCGGCGCCGACGCGATGCCAACGTGGTGGCCCCATGGTGCCACGCGGGTATGCGGGAAAGGACGGCCCCAATCTGCCAAGGCAGATCGGATGGCTCGTATGCGACCGAGACGGTGCGGCAGGCGCGGCCCGGCCATAGCGCACGACGGCTGCGGCCGGCGCCAAGGCGGCGATGGTGCAAGGCGGCGAGCGATGCGGCGACGCGCGCACAGGCTAGAGAGGAAGGAAGGAGAGGGGCTCACCGGAGCCCGCCCGAGAGGAAGAGGATGATGGTGTCCAACGGCGTGCAGGCGGCGAATGGCACAGATGAGCGGCGATCGAGAGAGAACGCGGTCACATGAAGACGATGGCGACGGTGTCGCGGCTCGACACGGGACGACGCAGCAAGGAACGGCGGCCGAACTAACGCGAGCGGCGACGAAGCTAAGACGCACGGCGCAGGGTAATTAGGACACGGGGAAGCTCTGGGAATGGGTGGATTCGGGAGAGGGGAGCTCGGGCGATATTTATAGGGCTTGGGGGGCGGAGATGGCGGGGAACGATGGATTTGACACCGACGTTAAGAGGAGGGAGTTAATGTCGGCGGCCTCGAATCCAACCATTTACGGCTCGGGCGTGGGGACGGGGCGGTAACGAGCGGCGTGGCGCGGAGTGATGGCGGCTTGATTGCACATGCGGGGAAGGCAAGGAGCGGCGGGATAAGCGGCGACGAGGCTCGTGCGGTCGGCACGGTGGTCGAAGGAAGAAAACGGGGCTAACAGTGGGCCCCACCTGTCGGCGACCCGAGACGCGAGGACAGGAATTAGACTTTTTGGCGGGCGCGCGCGGCGCAATGGGTCGTGGCCTTCGGTCGGCACACGGGCGGGAGAGAGAAGAGGAGGCGCGCGGGGGAAAATGGGCGGCGAGTTGGGTGTCGGCCCAGGAGAGAGGAAAAGAGTGGGAAATCAAAGAAAAAGGAAAAAGGATTTCCTGAGATTTATTTAATTCCGAGAATGGATTTAATTGTTTGAAAATTATTTCTAGTGCTCTAAGAATTTCACTAAAATCCTTATTAATGTATCGTGATATGTAGAATAAAAAAATTGCACCATACCATTTCCACTTATAATTTGCATTTTAAAATTATTTCTTAGCTCGAGGTTAATTCAAAATTCAATTTATTTTGGGGAATTTCTTAAATATTTTTTAAATAGGGAAACTCCAGGGTGTGATAAGGGTTGACGTCAGCGAGAGGGATGACCGGCGCCGGTAGGCGGGTCCCACCTCGCGGTGACGTGTGAGTGGGTGGCGCACGGTGGACTAAGTCCATGGGTCGAAGGGGTAAGCGCACCACGTGGTGCACACATGGCGCCGACGCGACAGCCACGCGGTGGATACGCGGACGGGCGACACAGACGTGGCACCGAGGTGGCACCGACGAGGGATGGCATCGGGGCGACACGTGGACGACCCGGATTCATCCGAGGGTGTATCCGATGGTGCGGGAGGGATGGCAATGGCTCCGCTGGCTGGCGGGGTGCGGGAGCGGCTCGTGGCAGCGTGCGGGACAATATGGTCACCAACGACGTGCGGGAACGACACGAGAGGGGCGGTGCACTTGGGCGAAGTGGCGGAGCACTCGGAAGGAGTTGCGGCCGAGGGACAAAGCAGGGGAAAAGGGAGGAGGGGAAGCTCACCACGGTAATGGCGACCGACGTGGAGGGAGAGGACGGCGGGATCGACAAATATGGCGGCGGTCCAACGAATTGACAGGCGGCCGAGGTCCTACGGTACCCGGTGTGGGGGTGTCACCCCGGGTAGCACTCGGACCCGAGTGGAAGTCGAGTTGGAGTCGGATGCGAAGTTTTTCGGATAAGGTCGGGATCCCGACCTCCCATAGGGATCGGACGCCCGACCTCCCCGGTCCGACCTTGGCACTCCTTTCTCGATCTCGACTCCTCGACCCAACTTCCGGCCTTCTCGGGACGAAACTTGGCTTGTAAGGAGACAAGGAGGGGACAACCCAGCAAGGAATTGTAACACCCTGAAAATCTGGAGTTTTAAAAATCGAAACACAAAAATCAGAACTTGCAAAAATGTTTTGATTGATTGCATCTTGTCGTATTTATTTGCCTTTTATTCACGAGTCTTTGATGCCAAGTTGAAATAAATAAATAATTGTTTTGAAAAGGATAAGGTTGAGAGCAATTTCCAACATGTCGCCGCCGTGCGCATGTCGCCAGAACACCACCGCCCCTTTCTGGCCGATCCAAGCCCCTAGCTAGCTTTCCCGTGTCCCGTAGATGCTCTGAGACCCGCTAGTTCGGCCGAAACTTGACCGGAGCACGCCGGCACCATGCGCCTCCGTCGCCGTGACCACCTCACCGTCGCCGGCCCAATCTGCCGCCTCTCCGGCCCGGCCGCGCCTTGAAACGTACTCCCCACATCACGTATATGGAGTAGAGCCCGATAGATCCCGAGCTCCGGCCGTCCTCGTCCCGTTCACCCTCCTCTCGCCGTCGGCCTCGCGGGAAAGAAGAAGAGAGAGGAAAGAAGAAAGAAAAGAAAGAGAGGGGGAGATAGACGAGATTGGCTCGGTAGCTCGGTGGCTTGAGCCGAGGCGAGTGAGGGTGAGGTCGGGTGTTCGATTCCCAGCCGGCGCAAACTCTTGAAAATCTTTTTTATTTTCTTTTGAGGAGTTTAAAATTAATAGGAGCCTAATGAAAAAATCCTAGAAAAATATTTAATTCTTTTAAACTCTTCTAAAACTCTAATCACAAAGATTTTGCATCTTTTAAAGGAGTTTATTTATTTTTAAATTGCTTTGCAAATAATTATGAAGATTATATTTACTTAGACTTCGAACTTTTAATACAATAAATTTCCAAAATGTTTATATATCTTTGAGAGGCCCATTTATTCCCTTAGGTTATATTCGCAAATCAAGAATATTTTCAAAGAATTATAAACTATTTTTATAATTTCCGATCAACCCCTTTTCGACATATATGTTTTATGTTAAATCCTTCCCAACCCATTTTCGGTTGATGGCGACACCAATTAATTTTTATTTGAATTATTATAAACCCTAGGGCTTCTCGACCCAATGAATATTTTGATAAAATTGAAGGATAACCACTTAATTGAATCATCAATCCCAATGACGACTAGAGTGCATGAGGACTTAAGTTCATGGAGCGGGTACTACCAAAGTGAGGTTATCGAAAGGCTTTGCCGTGACCGTCCCATATAGAGGGATGAAAGCTCATTCAATGAGCAGTTATGGAGTACGGGTAAAGTGTACATCCACTACAGTGTGAGTAAATCAATATATTCGAATAGCCGTGCTCGCGGTTAATGAGCGACGTGACAAGTTTCTCTCATGGCTAGACTCATAAATGTTAAAATGATGGGTTGGTATGCATAATGATTTTTGTGCTGGAGGACTCAACTTATCGACCTGCGAGAAGGGATAGACTCCCCAGAAAAACCATGACGATCCGGAGATGGGAAACCATCCTTGGTATCACGATGGATGGTAGACAGAACTGTCACCGATTTAATATACTCTGGAACTAAAACTTGACTGGCTAGATGTTAGGTTTGTGAAATGATTTGCGAAAATTGGCTTTGTGCAAATAAACCACAGCCACCCTTTGAATGGCCCTATCATGTGCATCATTCCGTGTTGGCTTGCTGAGTACATTGGGTACTCACCCTTGCTATACGCACAAACCTTCAGATGGTGAAAACGAAGAATTGGAGGACCCCTATGCTTACTACCAGGATGAATGAAGACAACGGAGCGCAATAGGTCTTAGTCCCCAGTCGTTGCCTGTAGGCGATCGACATGCCGCTACCTTTCGTCTGCTATCTTATCTAATTTATGTTTTTGGTTGTATCCGGACCAGTAGGTCCTATATGTATTGGATATTGCCTTCGGGCTTATTATTGTAATACTTTTGGTGTAAGACTATTCGTGCACTTTGCACCTGGTAATTCAGAACTATATTCGTGGGTACCAAACTACTCGATCCAGGGATATGGTACTATGAACACAAATGATTCCCGTCCTCAAAAACGGGGGTCGACAGGAATGACGTCACCCGATAGCACAGTGTAGGTGGGATCTGCAGAGGAGGGGCCCCAAGGCAGGATAAGGCACAAGACACCCACGACGCGCAGGGCGCAAAGGACATCTTTATGTATCTTTTTCAGATGTTGTTTGTACTCACCTTTTTAAATTTTTAGTCTTAGCTTTCTTGGCCCCAAGTCCCTTGTAACTGGCCCCCTTGAGCTATAAAAGGAAGGGCAGGACGGGTTGAGGAAAGCATCCGAGTTCATTCCATCCTCAGCTCTTTGGCTGTTCTTGGCTAGCTTACTCTAAGCCCCAAGAACTCACTCTTTTAAATCTTGTTCATCGTCCACCCCATCAAAGAACACCACACACTGGACGTAGGCCTAATATCCTTTAGGAGGGCTGAACCAGTATAAATCTTGTGTCTCTTGATCTTTGGCTCATTTTAGCGAATTGAGTCGACCACCAAGTCCTGAGAGGAGGCACATTCCCGACCACTCACTCACCTCCTTGGGCACCCCCCTCGGAGGACTGCTGACCTACCCATCGACAGTTGGCATGCCAGGTAGGGGACGCGGTTCTTTTTCATTCTTGGCGACCTGATGGTTGTCGTTTTCTCCACCGACTTCACGGCACCCGTCGGGCGACGTTCATCTTCGGAGCTTGGTCTTCCGCGCCGACGACTTCCGCGCCTCATCCTCTCCCAGCAGCCGTGCGAGCTCGAGCGCGCGGTTGCGCGACCGCACGAGGCGGGGAGGCGGAGGCGCACGACTCCTCGTCCAGCGGCCTCGGTCCCCGTAGCTCGTTCCACCATGTAGGCTTGGCGGCCCAAGTCTTAGACTGCCCGCCCGGTCGTGTCGAAGGAGGACTCAGCTTGGGTCCGGGTCGAGCGCCCGACGAGACGTCGCTCCCCATATCCAACCTCCCCGCCGCACGGGAACCCGTCTTCCTCTTCGTTTGTCGCCGAGCGAACTCCCATGCACCTCGGGACGGAGAGCACCCGAAAGATCGCCCGCCGTGCCTTCTCCTCCTTGCACGGCACCGGCGGAACGATCGCGTGGGTTGGTCTTCGTCCCAGTGCAACGCTGGCGACGAACTTCGTCATGATGATGGGCACGATTTCCGAGAATGAGGTCACGGGCTCCCAGGAGTCCGATGCCCATCGCCACGCCCGTCGTCACCGCAATGCGGGGCGGGTTGCTCGGCGAGAGCAGGCCCAGCGCCCTCGCATCCAACCCCAAAGCCCGGAGTCGACTTCACTATGGAGTTCGAGGGACAAGAGGTTTTCCGAACGTCGGCGGCCAACCTAGTGGCCATCGAGCGAGTGCTCAACGGCCTTCCCGACTCCCCGAAGGTGCGGAAGGCAAGGCCATGACTCAGGCGGCCGCCGCTCAGCTCAACGTCCCGGGCCTGTCCGAGCGCCCCACGGGGAGCGCACGACGCTCAAGGTCCTGGCCGCAGTACAGCGCGGGCCACTCCGCCTCCCCTGGCCCCTCCAAGGGCCAAGCCACGATGGATGGGGCCGTTCTCGGTGGTTCGTGGGGCCGTCCCAGAATGCCGTGCAACGGAGCACCGGAGCGCTCCTAAGTTGGGATTCGGTTCAGCCTATCACCCACAAATGGAGGACAAATAGAAAGGGTAAACCAGATTCTTGAAGATATGTTAAGGGCCTGTGCACTGGTATATGGACTTACGTGGAACATCTGTTTACCCTTTGCACAATTTTCATATAACAATAGTTATCAATCCAGTCTAGTAATGGCACCCTTTGAGGCACTATACGGTAGAAAGTGCAGAACCCCCCTTAATTGGATAGAAGTTGGGAAAAGGTAGTTAATAGGACCACAGTTGGCACATGATGCAGAAGCTCATATCAGGATTATAAGAGAAAAATTAAGAATTGCCCAGGAAAGACAAAAAAGTTACAGTGATAACCGAAGAAGAGATTTAAGTTTCAAAGTTGGAGATTTCGTCTATTTAAAGGTAACACCATTCAAGGGTGTACACAGGTTTCAAATAAAAGGGAAACTAGCTCCTAGGTATATTGGGCCATATCAAATCCTAAAGAGAAGAAGAGAAGTTTCCTATCAGTTAAATTTACCATTGGAACTAAGTGAGGTACATCCAATATTCCATGTGTCCCAACTTAAGAAATGCCTAAGACAACCAACCGAAGAGATACCATTAAAACATTAAGTTACAGTCCAATTTAACCTATGTGGAAGAACGCGAGAAAATTTTAGAGGTATCCGAACGGAAATTAAGGAATCGTAATATAAAGTTTTGTCGGGTACAATGGAAGAACCATACAGAACAACAAGCAACTTGAGAAAAAGATTCAAAACTATAAGAACCCCAGTTATTTGAAACTCGTAGAATCTCGAGGACGAGATTCTTTTAAGGAGAAGGTCCGAACTTAGTCACCGGAACGCGGAACGACGCGGGGTTCCGCGTTCGCGAACGCCGTCCCGAAACGCGGATCGGGGACGACGAGGGACAGCTGCTGGAACGCCGGCGGAACTCGACCCCGCGCCGCGCGGGACTCGACCGCGCCGCCGGGAACAGAAGGCCAAGCGCCGCATCGGGAAGAAGTCCGCGGCGCATCTGCACGGGGCAAGGCGAGGAGGTGAAGCGCAAGCGTTCGGCCCCGTGTCAAGATCGGGAAGGCGGAAGGCCAAGCGGTGAGTCCTGCACTTCTCCGTCTCCCTCGTCCCTCTTCTCGTTGTCCGCTACTCTGCTCGATCGCTCCAGTCGGTGTCATCCGGTTCCGACTTCTCCCTCATCCTAATGAATGGCGTCCCATGTTCCTTCTCGTTGTTCCGGGAACGTCGTCCAAAATTAGCTTGGATCACGTTCCATGTTAATTTGGGACGTGTTGAATCTGTATACTCGTCGTTCCAAACAGTATTGAAAATTGGCGTACCACGTTCCTCGTCCCCGTTCCTCGACCCGGTCGACCCGGGAACGCGGTGACTTAGGTTTGTAATAGTCTAAAAATTTGTATCTTTAAAACTAAATAAAAAGGTGAAGAAAATTTTTGCGAATAAATTTTATACTATGATCAGTATGAAGTATTTAAAATCCTCTAAATACTTATAAAATTCTCTTGAAATTTAAATTAGAAAATCAAATAATATAAATAATTGATTGTTATTGTTGCAAATCTTAATTTAGTTTTCAAATTATAAAATTTCTAAAAGTTAAAATTAAAATTAATTTAAAATCTAAATTAAATTTCATCAAATCTCTTCCCAAAGTTTCTTCCTTTTTCTTTTATTCCTCTTTTTCTTATTTTTTCTATTTATCTTTTCCTTTTCCTTTCTTTTCTTTTTATTTTTCTCTCCCCTATCTTTGTCTTCCTCCCCGGTTCAACAGAACCGCGGCTGCCGCCGGGAAAGGGCGACCACCCCGCGGGATAACTTGGCTCACTGAAGATTTCAACCGACTAAACCGACTTAAATCATCCCGTGTGTTAGCAAATAATTAACTCAACCACGGCAGCGAATCCATCACCGGCCGACCAATTTTGCTCAACTACGGCAACCGAAGTTTGCCATCTCAAGAATTTTAGCCTCGCGCATTGGCACTAAAAACCATTGGAATAGAAACGCCCCAGTGAGTGCAACGTGCCCACATTGTAATGGCTAAGCCACGGCATCGTCCTCATCGTCGGCGAACCGACATACGCCGCACCGCCATAGCCGACGACTTTATCACAAGACAAAACCGACCTAAAGTACTATAAATAGACCCTGGTAGCCTAAACATTATATACAAAACTTGATCGCCATCTCTTTGTATTTATTTCCACTCAAACCTCCCTAGCTACCATAGATCCTACACTAAGAATTTTGAAGAAGAAGTAAGGGAAGGCTCTGAAGAACCCTAGCCGGCCGCAAAGAAGAAATCTCAAAATTAAACCTCCTCGATCAATCAAGCTTCCAATTAAAGGTATTTCTATGATCTATAGGCTCTAAACCTATTATCCCCTAAGTTTATTTACCTTTTAAATCACAGGAAAACCCCGGGGACGAGAGCCACCGGAGTTCCCCTGTTCTTTGCTTAGAACACGCACGATGCTAGACCAGTACAGAGCATCTCTGGCCGAACCAAAGCCACAGCTAGATACACCATGATCCATAGATGCTCACACGCCCCTTAAACTAGCCACAACACCCTTGTAATGCCCTGGCATCGAGAGCCGCCGCCGGCCCTTCCTACACTTTTTCCAATCCAACTAAGTACCAAACTGGAACCATCATACGTGTTAGATGGGAGAAAACGAGTTAGATTCCTTAGTCTAGCTGTCCCCGACCGTGCGCATCCACCTTTTAATGGCCACCGGCTCGGGAGAAGGAAGCAGAGAAGAAAGGTAGAAGAAGAACAGTACACAGGAGGAAGGGGAAATGAGAAAAGAACTGAAGGAGAAGAGAGGAAGAGAAATACCTGAGTGGCGCAGTGGATTTGAACCCAGCCTCCAACCCTTTTTTTTCAATTTTCCAATTTAATTTTTTTAGATAGAAAGAAGAGAAGAAAAATAGAAACAATCTTAGAAAACCTTAGGCAAATAATTTAATCTTTTCAAACTCTTTCAAAACCTTTTTAATCACATCCTCACAAATCCAAATCTTTAAACCAAAGAAATAATACTTTTTGAATTTTATAAATTCATCCTTTTTGAATACTTTTACTTTTGTGATGATTTTTTATTTTTATTTATTCATTAATTTCTTTTATTTATCTATTTATCGAGAGATCACGACATTGAGTCCATGGACAAATTGGAGCCCAACGAAGAGGTTGACGTAAACGCTCTTGTTGCCCTCCAATCGAGACAAATATTTTGAGACCACCGATACTCAAGGCAAGTCAAATTGTTTCTTAACATTTAATTTAAAAATAATAAATTATCATATTTTAATCATATATTTAGTTTAATTAGAAAATATTTTGTGGGATGGATTAGATAGTCATAGTTTTATTATTTTCCACATATTCTTTAAATTTCATATGTTTCATGTATTTTAGTGCATATAGAAGATCATTTCATGCATTAGAAAATATTTAATTATTTCATGTATTAAGGACACCCTACATGTAATAAAGAAGGAGTTTGTTACTTCATATATTCAGATATATTCTCCTTCTCCTTAGAAAACATAATAATAGCCTAGACTAAATGCTAGAGATAAGCATCATCACATACATTAATATTTCATATCATGGCTATGATTTCATATCTTAGAATGAGAGAACAACCCATTATTTTATGTGATAGGTAAATGAAGTTACTATCAATTTATAAGATATGAATAATTTTGGTTGCATGCCAGAAAACTATAAAAACTCTTATGCCAAAATAAGGACATAGTTTCGCCCATCCGATGAACCGGTTAAACTGGCATGGCATTTATATATTTCTCTCTCATCTCCCTCGGGACTTAGGAGTTGTAGTGTTGTTTTTGTTGAAGTCTCATTGGTGGACAGCTATCTAAACAGCGGGTAACAAGGCCAATACTAACTAGATCGGTACCGTTTGTTAAGATAGAGTTCCAGGTTTCATCAAGCTGGGGCAAGTGTGTGACGAACAACTATTAAATAGGGGTTGAGACACCAATTATTGGTTAGAACTTGGTGGCTCTATTAAGATAGCCTTCAGGTCTCGTTCACACATCAGAAAATGTTAGAACTATATAAAAGCCAAGTTATCCTTAGCTTTGCAACCTAGGGTTAATCCTCGGATAAAGCTGGCAGACACTACAGAGTCGATTGGTATTCGAATACGTTGTACTCCCGGTCAATAGAGTTATGTCTATGGGTGAATCTAGAGTAATGGCATGAGCACTTTTTCTTAAAATACTATCAAATGAAATATGCATATCTAGGTATCATTAGGAATGGGATGGAGCATAGACTTAATTTCATAATTCATACTCTTAAATAATTTCATTAGATATTATATTAAGGAATATGATATATTAACATATTAGAGTTATTCTTGATAATTTGTTTCTCTTGTTGATATAGCATACATAAATATTTAAAATAAATTGTATCCAGTTTGGCTTGTTGAGTTCCTTCAGTGCTCACCCTTTGTATAACCATTCAGATAACCCAGAAGCTAAAGATGAACTCCCAAGTACCCTAGAGGATTGGGAAGATGAGTACGATTTCTAGGTCGACTCTACACTCGGGCTATCCTTGTGGTAGTGTCGTGGTTTTCTTGTATTGTATGAGTTGTATCTAAACTTTATAAGTTTGTGGTAATATACGAAGTTCTTGTATCTGTATTATCTCATGCATAACCAAACTCCTGGAAGGTTATGTGGTATTGTGGGTGTTGACCTCTTTGGGGAGACACCACACTGAGGAAGAGTGGACAACCGGGAATTTGATTAGCCGGCTGCAGCGATGCCGTTCTTGCGCCCTTAATGAGATGTGGTTGGCACTCTATCTGAGGTTGTCAGAGGGTGCCCTTCGACTTCATCGACTATCGTAGGCCGTTCGGGTTCCGACCGGGACAACTCAATATCTAGCCTTCGGGCGGTAGTCCCAATCACCTCGCCGACCTCCACTGGCCTCTAGGCCGTGGCTTAACCGACTTGGGCGATAGCTTTCGGGCTGTCCCCCGGTCGGGGTTGGGATTACCATAGGCCTCCGGGCGGTAGTCCTGATCACCTCGTCGATCGCCACTGGCCTCCGGGCCATGGCATAACCAACTCGGGCGACGGCTTCCGGGCAGTCCCCCGATCGGGGTCGGGATTACCATATGTCTCCGAGCGGTAGTCCCGATCGCCTCCCTGACCGCCATTGGCCTCCGGGCCATGGCTTAACCGACTCGAGCGATGGCTTCCAGGCTATCCCCCAGTCGGGGTCGGGATTACCATAGGCCTCTGGGTAGTAGTCTCGATCGCCTCGCCGACCGTCACTGGCCTCCGGGCCATGGCTTAGCCAACTCGGGTGATGACTTCAGGCCATCCCCGGTCGAAGTTGGAATTACCATGAGCTTCCGGGCGACAGACTCATCGAACACAATAAACATCGCAGGACCCCGAGGTACGGTCGAATTGGAAAGAAAAAATAAAAGAGACAAAAGCAATCTCACAGACTGGACCCTAGGCTTGGATGTACCATCCGACCCTACGCTCGGGGGCTAAACCTGGCAGGTGCACCTGGGTGGTGCACCTGCTAAAGCTCGAACTACAAGATTCAGGGAACCTGCTGAAGTGCTGCTTGTGACGCCTTTGGGAACCCTAGACAACAAAGAAGACCTTAGATCCTAAGGATGGATGTCTCATTCCTCCTTAGGCTCGGGGGATGCTGTGGGAGGTGTCACCCCAGGCTAGCACTCGGACCCGAGTGGAAGTCGAGCTGGAGTCAGACTGTGAAGTTTTTTCGGATAAGGTCGGGAGCCCGACCTCTCCTAGGGATAGGACGCCCCGACCTCCTCCCGGTCCGACCTCGGCACTCCTTTCTTGACCTCGACTCCTCGACCCGACTTCCAGCATCCTCGGGACGAAACTTGGCTTGCAAGGAGACGAGGAGGGGACAACCCAGCAAGGATTGACGTCACCCGACAAACATTGAGGTGGGATCTACAAAGGAGGGGCCCCAAGGAAGGATAAGGCACAAGACACCCACGGAGAGCAGGGCACAAAGGACATCTTCATGTACCTTTTTCAGATGTTGTTTGTACTCACCTTTTTAGATCTTTAGTCTTAGCTTTCTTAGCCCCCAAGTCCCTTGTAACTACCCCCCTAAGCTATAAAAGGGAGGGCAGGACGCGCTGAGGGGAAGCATCCGAGTTCATTTCATTCTCAGCTCATTGCTTGTTCTTGGCTAACTTACTCTAGGCCCCAAGAACTCACTCTTGTAAACCTTGTTCATCATCCACCCCATCACGAACACCACACACCTTTGGATGTAGGCCTATTATCTTTCGTGAGGGCTGAACCAGTATAAATCTTGTGTCTCTTGATCTTTGGCTCATCTTAGCGCCTCGAGTCGACCACCAGGTCCTGAGAGGAGGCACATTCCCGACCACTCACTCAACTTCTTGGGCACCACCCTCAGAGGACTGCCGACCTACCCGTCGACACCTGGTGAAGGTGATAGAGAGGAATTGAGGGGAGGAGAGGGTGTGTGGCGGCATGAATCATTGGCCAGAAGAGAGGAAGAGGATTGGGCTCACCGGCACACGAGGGAAGAGGGGTTTTGGCAGTGGGGAGCGACATCCAAGCGGTGGCCGAGGTTCCTCAAGACCCCACGAAGTCGACGGCAGCAACGGGGTGGCTCGGTGATGAACAGAGTGGTGGCGAGAGGCAGCCGGAGTGGAGGAAGAGCGGTGGTGCTAGGGTTTTGCGGTGTGGGAGCAAATGTGAGAACCGGAGCTGATGGATTATTGGGGAAATGGAGGAGTGAAGCTCGAGGCACCGATTTATAGCCATGGGAAGCTTGGTCGTGGCCCAGAAGGAGCGGAGCTCGTGATGGTGCGAAGAGAGAGGGGAGAGAAATGGTCGAGATTTTGTATCCCCACCGTTTCGTGGCGCTACGCGCACGGGGGAGTGGGTGAGAGGGGGTGTGTGGATTCCGGGCAACGCGGCGCGGACGCGAGGGGCACGGGGAGAGCGGCGCCATGGCTGACATCAGCCCACTCTCTTCTGCCAGAGGTAAGGGACGACCTCGACAGATGGGGCCCATCGATCGGTGTCCCGGGAGGGAGGGAGAGGTGAGGCGGACTTTGTGCTTGACTGGGCCGCGACCATAGGCCAGCCCGGCGGGAGAGAGGAGGGTGTGGGCGCAATGGAGCGGGCCGAATAGGGTTGGGCCGAGATATGGCCCACGACCAGAAAAAGAAAAAAAGGAAAAATAATTTACGGATTTAATTTAATTTTGATAATTCTATTTCAAATTTTAAAATTATTTTCTTTGCTCTGAAAATTCCCCAAAAATCATGTTAGTGTATTTTGACATGGAGATTTTAAGAAAAATCCCACCAAGACAATTTCACTTATTAAATGGACTTATTCATTGGGGTTTCTCTCTGGGTTATTTCCGACATTTTCTTCGTGTCGTTCTTAGATAAAGGGGAAAATTTTGGGGTGTGATAGGTGATCAGCTTAGGAGATCACTGCTCTGTTGTAGCCCTCGCAAACGGACTAGCCGGGCGGCATCGTTATGAAGTACTAGCACGATAGCGGTCTCAGGTAGCTAGATCGATCTTTAGGCTAAGTACCGTGTGCAGTTTTTATAGTAACTTAAAGTGATAATTTTCTGTCGAAAAACTAATGTAGTATTAAAGACCATACTTCCAAGCTTATCTCTTCCAAAACCTCACGTAGAGGCACTTTTGTAGAGGTCACCTCTAAAATCATGAGTTCACACATTTTAGAGGCATTTTAAAAATTGCCTAGAACAATTTTAGTCTTGAGACACTTTAGAGATATTTTTAGCATATTTGTTAATTATTTCTCATAGAGGCATCTTTTTGGCAATATGTGAAAATGGTGAAAACTAAAGATTTTTTTTCCGAAGATGACTAAGTACTATATATGTCAAATCAATGTATATTTATCTCTTGATGTTGAAAGCATTGGTGAACCCCACCAGCCAGTGGACGGTGCTGGCAACGGTGGCACTAGGCATGAAATCCAAGTCGCAGCTGCCACTCATGGAGTGTACCTTGTTTTATTCCTTCATCTCCGAGCTCCAGTCTCACATGCAGATGCAATCTAGGTTG
The DNA here is from genome assembly GCA_019925245.2 of Oryza australiensis. Taxonomy (NCBI): domain Eukaryota; kingdom Viridiplantae; phylum Streptophyta; class Magnoliopsida; order Poales; family Poaceae; genus Oryza; species Oryza australiensis. The sequence goes on along the minus strand of JAIFGZ020000486.1, from coordinate 615,248 downwards.
CAGTCATCTGGATAGAAGTAGGGTAAGTCATGAACACAACACAGTGATGTGTTACGGCATCGACTGGCAATCACATCGCGCCAGCGTATCTGGGCCATTGCAGCTGCAGATCATGGCGGCGCCGCAGCTGTCGTCATTGGTGAAGTAGAACCTTGCTTGGGGATCATGTCCTGGCGGCAGCCGGGAGAGTCCCCGACCGGGTGATCTCTCCTTTTGACCAATTAATGGTTTGCATCCACGGGTCAAGAAATGTTTTTGCACATTATATGAAAAATTGAGATATTTTTGTTCAAAAGATCGTGAAGTCCCATATATGTCAAATCAATGTATATCTGTGTCTTGATGTTGAAACCATTAGTGTCCTCTGCCACCCATTGGATAGCGTTGTCGACGATGGTGCTCGGAATGAAATTGAAGTGCCTTTCATGGAGTTTATCTCCCTCCACTCCATTGTCTCTGAGCTCCAGACTCACACACTATTGTGGTCTAAGTTGCACTCATCCGGATAGAAGCATCACACTATTGTGGTCTAAGTTGCACTCATCCGGATAGAAGCAGGGTAAATCGTTAACACAACAATGATGTGATACTGACTTATACAGTGTTGGTGCTAGGGCAGATGAGGGGACATGTATAAATAGACATGGCATGCAACTCAAATAGTATAAATAGACATGGCATGCAACTCAAATAGTATTTCACAGAGTTAATGAATCACATATAATCAAGAGTGCATGTATAATATTATATAATAGAGAATATAATTTGACGGCACCAAAATTAATGCAAGGGTCTTTTTTTCAATTGTTGAAAACATTTTTAGATGATAAGATGGCCTTGTGTAGTGCGTAGGTGCTAGGGCACATAAGGTGAAATGTGTGAAATAGACATGGCTCGCTGCTCAAATTATATTTGATGGAGTTAACAGATCATATATAAAATCAAGAGTATGTCACTACTGCAGTTTTGATTTTCCTTATCCCGTGCGGTCCACTTAAGCGACCGCCCGAGCTATTATCCCGTGCGGTCTCTTAAGTGGACTGCATGGGATAATGCGATTATCCCGTGCGACCCACATAATAGCCCGCACGGGATAATGATGCATTATCCCGTGCGGTCCACTTAAAGACCCGCACGGGATAATGCATTTTTCGTGCGGGCCGTTAAGTGGACTGCACGCGATAATGCACCATAAAACAAACCCGACAGTGCCACATTTAACATGGTGTTTCTCTCTCCAAAAAGGCAATTATAGGGGGAAAGATTTTCAACTTGAATTCTTCAATTGGAATCAATACAAAAGGTACGATACTTGATCTCCTCTTCCATTTGCTTCTATTTTTAAAAATTTTTATTGGTTGAATGTGAAGATATTTGAACTTTTTAACTCGGTTTGTCTCTCCAATAATAGGCAATTTCTTTTGGTGGGAGGTTTTAGACTTGAAATCTTCAATTGAAATCAATATAAAAGGTAACGTGCTTGATCATTTCTTTCATTTGCTTCCGTTTTTGTAAAATTTCATCGGTTGAATGCAAAGATATTTAAACTTGTTTGAATTGTCATTTTGAGCTATTTGTAATTTGTAGGTCAAATATTTTGTTTTTTATTGAACCATTTTTTGGTACCTAATTTTGTCTCAGTATTATTATTTGCTGTGAATGAGATTTTAGTTATAAAGCAGGATTTAAGTTCAATTTGTTTATTTAGAAAACACCGCAATATAATATTAATTTATGCTGTGAATTTTTAGATGGATCGGACATGGATGTATGAGACACGGAGAACTCATCCGGTGTTTATGAGAAAAGCATCAACATTTATTGATAAGGCTAAGGCACAAACTTTGAGGGAGAATAGGAATGATATTTTTGTTCTTGCGTGAATTGCAAGAATCAGAAGATGTGAAAAGATCCGAATGTAATTCTCGGACATATAATTTAGCGTGGATTTGTGAAGAAATACATAGTTTGGACTTATCACGGGGAAGTCGTCTCTCCGAAAGAGATTCCAAAAAATCGTTTCTTCAGTAGTGTGTACATATAATATTATATAAGAGAGAACTAATATAATCTGATGGGCCTTCTCCAATGATTGAAACCCTTAGCATAATAAGGATCAGCTTCCATGTATCGTCCAGCACAAAGCTAGTTATTTAAAAAACATAATTGGAGGCGCACACAAATTACAGTAAAGTGCTTCCTACTATGTAATTCAGGTAGCATCCATCAACAGACAACTTTATTTAGCCAGTTCGTAAGTTTTTAAAGCCAACCTGCTTATTACCTTAGCCAAATCTCGGTTATTCGCTTTATCACTTCTGCAACCATTGCCACCTGCCATTAGACCATGTCGAGGAATACGAGCCTGATTAGGATATATCATCCTGCAAGCATACATACATATTACTTTTATGTTCACTTAATGCACAAAATTCATCCTAATAAATATTTATGTGGAAAAGTAAGGAATATGTTAAATAAGGTTTTGTTTTGAGTGATTTACGTTTTTTTAGGAAAATTTAGACAACACCCATTTTATGTTTTTGGTAGAGGAACACACTTTTTCTTTTTCTAAGTCGGATTCCAAATCCTAATCAAGAACTTGGTGATAGGAATGATCTGTGTGAATAGCATATGAATGGTCTGCAGGTAAAACAAAATGAACCAGATATGTCATTTCTCGGGCGATCTGTAGGTAACTGTTCCTTTACATTAGTTATTACTCAGTTGCCAAAAAAAAGATTGAGGTGAATTTTCTGTTCCACTCTTCTATTTGCAACAAATTTAGATATGTCATCTTCATACATGTAGTATAGAAACTCATGTAGGGATAGACAGTGGTGAAGTTGGTCCTTTGAGAAAGCTGCTTGAATTCCTTCGGTTTCACGTCGATCATGAAGATACCCAGCATGGTTCAAACTATAATTGAGTTAGGATCCTGTTTGAACCTTATTACTCATGGTCTAATCCTGACATAGTTATACTCAATATTATCGGTCTTAAACACTAGCCGAGGCAGAGGAATGTGTCTGCTATCGTTTTTCGCATTGGCATCAAACTTTCGTGCCAGCATCAAAACAGTCCTTGTAGACGGAGTGGCCTTGCGGCATCACTCTGAAGTAAAGGCACGGCAGCGGTCTCAGGTAGCTAGATCAATCTTTAGGCTAAGTGTTGTGTGCAGTTTTTCTAGTAACTTAAAGTGATAATTTTCCGCTTCAAAACTAATATGGTTCTTATAAGTAGTAAAGAACATACTCCCAAGGTTATCACTTCCAAAAAGAAACTCATGTATAGGCACTTTTGTAGTGGTCCCCTCTAAATTCAGGAGTTCTAAGTATACAGGCACATTTTTGAGGCATTTTGAAAAATGCCTAGAACACTTTTACTCTAGAGAGACTTTAGACACATTTTAAGCATATTTTTTAAATCTTTCTCTTATAGGCATCCATTTGTCATTATGTGAAAATGGTGAAAACCAGAGATTATTTTCAGAAGAGGGTGAAGTACCATATATGTCAAATCATTGTATATTTGTCTCTTGATGTTGAAACCATTTGTGTCCCCGACCAGCCAATGGATGGCACCGTCACGGTGGCACTCAGCATGAAATTGAAGTTGCATCTGCCTCTCGTGGAGTATGCCTTGCTTTACTCTGTTTGCTAGCTCCAAACTAGCACGCATATGCGGTCTATGTTGCACTTATCCGGACAAAAGTAGGGTAAGTCATGAACACAACAGTGATGTGGTACAACGTCGACTGGTAGTCGCAATCACTATTGTAGCCGCAGATCATGGCGACGCTGCAGCTGTAGTTATTGGTGAAGTCCAATATATGTCAAATCAATGCATATTTGTGTCTTTGATGTTGAAACCATTGGTGTCTCCTACCACCCAGTGTACGAGCCGACGACGATGGTGCTCGGCATGAAATCGAAGTCACAGCTGCCTTTTATGGAGATTATCTCGCTCCACTCCTTTGTCTCCGATCTTAAGACTCACATGCTGATGCGGTCTAAGTTGCACTCCTCCAAGCGAAGCAGCACAAGTTGCCAACACAACGACGATGTGGTACGACTTGTACTGTGTTGGTGCTAGGGCAGATGAGGGGACATGTATGAATAGATATGGCATGTCTATATTCTGTGTTGATTATGAAGATACCCAGCTCGGTTCGAACCAAAATTGAGTTAGGATGATCTACAAACCCAATCGCATGTGGCCTAATCACCACATGTTTATAGTCATATTTATCCGTCAGATGCTATGAGGTGGGATCTATCCTTCTGCTTGGCACAAAACTTGGATTCCAGCATCAAAACAGTCTCCATCTCATGATCTGAGTCGGAGTACGAATCCTAATCAGGAACTTGGTGATAGGAATGATCTGGGTGCATAGCATAGCGAAGAGCAGCAAGTAAACCAAAAATGGAAAAGATATGTCATTTCTCAGATGATCTCTAGGTACCTGTTCCTTAATATCTAGATTAGTTATTACTCAGTAGCCAGAAAAATGGTTGAGGTGAATTTGTTGTTTGACTCAGCTACTTGCGAAGAACATAGATATGTCAATTTATACCTTTAGTGTTGAAACTCATGTAGGGATAGACAGTGGTGAAGTTGGTCCACTGAGTAGCTGCTTGTATTCCTTCGGCTCCATCTCAATCATGAATATACCCAGCTTGGTTCGAACTATAATTGAGTTAGGCTGTTGTATGAACCTTATAACTCATGGTATATATAATGATGACATCGTTATACTCATTTTTATCGGTCTTAATCACTGGCCAATGTGGAAGAATGTGGCTGCTATCGTTCTTTGCATTGGCACCAAACTTTCGTGCCATCATGAAAACAACCTCCATCTAATGATGGGAGTCGGTGTCCGAAATCTGAATCAGGAACTTGGTGATAAGAATGATCTTGGCGTATAGCATCAAGGTGGACAGCCGTAACTTCTGTCGATGTGTGATAACCATCTTCATAGACATCTTTGATGGTGAAAATCTTGACATTGGGCCCATCATGCCTACGTAGCCAAGCTAGCCATCGGTCATGGGAAGACGATGAAGTCAGGGAGATCCACCAGGGTTCTGATCAGCAGCAAGCTGTTGGTATGCAACTAAAATTGAAGGATTTGGATGCTTCCCTTGACCAGCCAGTAGATGGTGTTGTCTAGCACAGCAGCTGGCTTGAAATCGAAGGCCACGCCGGCAAATCATTGTATATTTGTCTCTTGATGTTGAAACCATTGGTGTCCCCGACCAGCCAATGAATGGCACCGACACGGTGGCACTTGGCATGAAATCAAAGTTGCAGTTGCCTCTCATGGAGTATGCCTTGCTTTACTCTGTTTGCTAGCTCCAAACTCGCACGCATCTGCGGTGTATGTTGCACTTATCCGGACAAAAGTAGGGTAAGTCATGAACACAACGGTGATGTGGTACGGCGTCGACTGGTGGTCGCAATAACTGGCGTCGACGTGTTCTAGGCTATTGTAGCCACAGATCATGGCGGCGCCGCAACTGTAGTTATCAGTGAAGTCCAATATATGTCAAATCAATGCATATTTGTGTCTTTGATGTTGAAACCATTGGTGTCTCCTACCACCCAGTGCACGAGCCGACAACGATGGTGCTCGGCATGAAATCGAAGTCACAGCTGCCTTTCATTGAGATTATCTCGCTTCACTCCTTTGTCTCCGATCTTAAGACTCACATGCTGATGCGGTCTAAGTTGCACTCCTCCAGGCAGAAGCAGCACAAGTTGCCAACACAACGACGACGTGGTACTGACTTGTACTGTGTTGGTGCTAGGGCAGATGAGGGGACATGTATGAATAGACATGGCATGCAGCTCAAATAGTATTTCACGGAGTTAACAAATCACATATAATCAAGAGTATGCATATATAATATATATAACAGAGAATATAATTTGACGGCGCCAAAATTAATGCAAGGGCCATTTTCAATTGTTGAAAACATTTTTAGATGATAATTAAGATGGCCTTGTGTAGTGCGTAGGTGCTAGGGCACATAAGGTGACATGTGTGAAGTAGACATGGCCTGCAGCTCAAATTATATTTGATGGAGTTAACAGATAATATATAAAATCAAGAGAATGTATATATAGTATTATATAAGAGAGAACTAATATAATCTGATGGGTCCTCTCCAATGATTGAAACCCTTTGCATAATAAGGATCAGCTTCCATGTATCGTCCAGCACATAGCTAGTTATTTAAAAAACATAATTGGAGAAGCACACATTACTTACTGTAAAGTGCTTCTTACTATGTAATTCAGGTATAGCATCCCATCAACAACAACAGATAGCTTTAATCATCCAGTTCAAAACTTGTTAAAGCCAACCTGCTTATTACCTCAGCCAAATCTTGTTGTTCGCTACATCACTTCTGCAACTATTGCCACCTGCCATTAGTAGACCATGTGGAGGATTAAGAGCCTTATTAGGATCTATCATTATATCATGCAAGCATACATACATATCACTTTTATGTTCACTTAATACACAAATTCATCACAATAAGTATTTATGTGGAAATATACGGAATCCATTTAAAAAAGGGTATATTTTGAGTGATTTACCTTTTTCAAGGAAAATTTAGACAACACCCATTTTATCTTTTATGGTGAAGGAACACATACGTTTTCTTTTCCCCGCTATACGACACACACACCACAGCGCGCACACACGCAGACCCACAGAAACAAAGAAATGCATACACTAGCTCATTAGTTTAGGAAAAAAAAAAGCTCGTGTAGTGATACATTGGTCCTCTGAGATAGTTGCTCGTAAAGGAGACACCCAACTCAGTTTGAACCAAAATTGAGTTAGGATGCTGTACAAACTCAAGCAACTATGGCCTAATCACTACATGTTTATAGTCATCGTTATCCATAAGATGACGGGAGGTGGGTTCTATCCTTCTTCTGCTTGGCACGAAACTTGCATTCCAGCATCAAAACAGTCTCCATTGTTGAATCAAGTGAGTTTGATTTATAGTTTATGTGATGAAACATTGGATTTGTGATTGGCCGGCACGGTCTGACCGGTCGTCTCTGATTTCGGTTTGTTTTCTCGGTTTTGAATTGTTTCTTTGTGGATTTGATTTCTAGATGATTTCTGTGCATGTTGTTACTGTTGACAAGCTAATGTGAGTCAAGTTTGGACAAACTTGTGCTCGGTATATTGTTTCTTTGTCGTATATGTGCAGGTATTGCTTGAGGCCTCGGATAGTATTGCCGGTGCCGGATCGGAGTCGACTTGGGAGAAGTAGACGTCCGCAGACGCGGGATACTAAAAGGATAGAGGATAATGCACATGGAAGATGAAGAAGTTATATGGCATACGAGAGGGATCGTATGCGGAGTCGAATTTGGAAGGGAGTCTAAATTCGAAAAGTTAGGTTGAATGAGTCCTATTGGGAATAGGAGTCCTATTAGGAATAGGAGTTCTACTTCTACTATGAGTGAGAGGTTGAGTGCTATTAGGAATAGGAGTTCTACTTCTATTATGAGTGGGAGGTTGAGTCCTATTGTGAATAGGAGTTCTACTCCTACTTTGAGTAGGAGGATTTTGCATGTATAAATAGAGAGGGAGGGTGTGCCTCCTAGACATCGATTTTCAAGAGCGAAACTTGAGAGAATAGCTAGGGTTTTTGAGTTAGGTCGAGATTTTGTCGAGAAGTGCTGTTGTTGCACTTTGTAAACACTTTTAGATGCAATAAAGTTGAAATAGTTTGATCTACTTCTTCGAGAGTTCATCTTTCGGTGTTTTCTGGATCTCGCGGTCTAACCGCAGGTGTGCGCGCGGTCTGATCGATGGGTTGTGGCGGCGGTCCAACCGGAGGCTAGGCGGCGATCTGACCGGCCAGGAGGGGCGGTCTGACCGGGGCAGGTAAGACGGTGTGACCGGGCGGCGGCTTCAACAGCCTCGTTTATTGTCATTTTTAGATTGGTTTCATCAAGAAGAGGTAAATCTTTTAATTCCGCAAAAGATTTGGTTTTTTTGGTTTCCCTACCATTCACCCCCTCTCGGTAGGTTTGTTTGGTCTTATTCGATCCTACAAGTGGTATCGAGCCTCGTTCTTTATTTGCTTTTCGATCTTTTGCCATGGCTGAAAAGTTTTCAAACAAACCTCATGTTTTCAATGGAACCGACTTTGACTATTGGAAGAAAAAAATGGAATCTTATATCACATCTCAAGGTTATGATATTTGGCTAAAAGTTTCTCAATCTTATGAGATTCCCGAACGCATTGATACTCCTACTCTCAAATTAGATTATGAAAATAATTGCAAAGCTAGGAACATCATTCTTAATGCAATTTCTCGCTCCGATTTTGATCGTGTTTCGCATCTTTCAACCGCTAATGAAATTTGAAAAGCTTTGAATGATTTTCATACTTGGATCTTCAAACATTAAAGAATTGCGAAAAGATGTTTTCAAAAGGAGTACATAAAATTTGAGATGACACATGGGGAGTCTTTGGATGACTATTTGGGCCGTTTTAACAAAATTTTGAGCAATCTTAGATATGTTGATTCTTCTTACAATGCTAATTATTCTCAATCTGAGGTTGCTCGTCATTTTTTGAATGGTCTTGATATGAAAGTTTGGGAAGTTAAGGTTACCTCAATTCAAGAATCAGTCGATATGAATACCTTGACTTTGGATGTTCTTTACACTAAATTAAAAACCTATGAGATGAACATTCTTTCTAAAAGAGCTGATTCAAAATCTACTGCTTTGGTGTCTTCTTCTGCCTCTTCTGATTCTTCCTCACAGTTGATTTTTGCTTCTTTTTCTGCCATGTCTGATGATCAACTAGAGGAAATCAGTGAGGAGGACTTGGTATCTCTTGCTAACAGAATTTCTAGAGCTGTGAGTAATGTCAGGACCAGGAGAAGGGGAGGACCAATCCGGTGCTTTGGATGTGGACACCTAGGACATATCCGCTCTCAATGTCCCAAGGCTGAAAAAGGGACACAGGAGGAGGTAAAAGCTCAAGATGGCACCAAAGACGCTAAGCGAGCAAGAAGCGCAAAAAATATGAAGATGAAGAAGTTCTACCAAAAGGCAATTGATGCAAGATATGATGCGATTCGAGAATCAAGTGATGTTGAGTTTGAAAGTGATGAAGATGATGACAAGGAGAAGAATATTGCTGGGGTTTGTTTCATGGCCAGCGATTGATGAAGATTCCAAGATGATAATGAGGTAACTCCTGCTCCTAGTGTTGAATATCTTCAAGATGTTATTGCTAGACTTGGTTACAAGATTTCTAAATTTGAAAAGAAGATTAATCAACATGAAGTAGTTATTGATTCTCTTAAAGCTGAAAATAATAGATTAAGATCTCTTGCTTCGATGATGATGACTGTAAATCTTGTGAGGTTTTATTTGCTGAAATTAAGTCAATTAGAGATGTTTATGCCAAGAAGCTTGATATTGAATCTAAGAAAACTCGAAAATTTGAATCTTGTCTTGCTCTTAGCTTTTCCATGAACACTAAATTGACTAATGAATTGTTTTTAACAAAAGAAGCTTTAAAGAAATGTCAAGTTGCCTTGTTTGCTAGCTCTATATTTAATGCAATTAGCGCTAAAAGGTCAAAACAATCTAGTGCAAAACCTTGCTTATCATGTCTTGCTAATGAATTGAAATTAAAGGATGCCTTAGGTCGTGTTAGGCATATGGAAGAAACTGTTAAGCAAGATGAAGTGCTTTCTTGTCAAACTTGTAGAAAACAGAAAGGTCTTCGGATAATTGCAAAAATTGTGTTGTTTTGACTCAAGAGGTTTCTTACTTAAAAAGTTCTTTGCAACGTTTTCGATGGTAAAAGAACCTCAACATGATCTTAGACAAATCAAGAATTAACACGATAATCGTGGCTTAGGTTTTGATCCTTATGCTCATCATACTAGACATCCTCCCGTTGTTCTAGGTGTTGGTGCTAGAAGTGGAGAAATTTTAATTAAACCTGAATCTAAGAATACCGTGTTTAAATCTGTGGTATCATGACTTCTTTGAATGCATCATCTTCTAAAAGCAATCCCGTGATTGCAAAACCTCTTGTTGCTACTTCGTTGCTAAACCATCTGCTTCTACTTGTGCTTCTAATCATCATGAGAAATACACTTGTTCGTTTTGTGGAAAAGATGGACATTTGGTTGGATTTTGTTTTAGACTTGCCCGTAAATAGAAAAAGAAAGTGAAATTGCTTTTGCGAAACGACGATGGCAAAAATCGGGTCTTGGTTCAAGGAGCTCGGTCGACGACACCGACTGGCTCGGTCGAGCCGACGGCCAGGGTCGACCGCAGTAAACCAGCGGTCCGATCCGGCAGCAGCTCGGTTAGACCGCAGATACAACGGCGGTCGACCGGCCACGGGTTAGTTTTGTGCGTATTCAAATCGACTTTGTGAAACGACAAGGTAAGGTTTCGTAAGTCTGGTTCGATTTTGTATGTGCATATGTACCTACGGTTCTACTGGTCATGTGACTCGTGTTGGATTCCAAAATTTCTTATTTATAACCCCAACACGGAGGCCTCGACATCTTCTTGTTTGTAGGTATTTTGATGGCATACTCCCCATGTGTGTGCAATGTAGAGACAACGATTGCTTTTCAAGGTAACATCAAGGTAAATTTGGATTGACATAATTTTGTTCTACTCTCTTGATTATTAGCTTTTCATATACTAGTGTTAGAGGTAGTAGTTTTTATTAGTACAAGTGGATATATGTCAATTTATGAGAATCTTGGTGATATCTTTGGCAATTGGATGGTTTCTTCAAAATCCTTGATTTCTTCTTGATTTTTCTTTTGAGAAAATTGGAGGTTAATTTGAGGGGAAGTTTATGTTTTTCTCGAGGGATCATGTTGAAAAGGGGGACATTGAATTGAAATTTGTGGATACAAAGTTGCAACCTCGAGATATTTTCACCAAACCTTTGGATTCTTCTCGCTTTGCTTTTCTTAAGGGAGAATTAGGTGTTATTCATCCTTTTGGCATCAATTGAGGGGGAGAGTTATTGGCTCTTTGTTGTATGCATATTTTCCTTCTTCTTTTGCATTCATGTTTTAATTCATGTATGGTGTGATAAAAAAAAGGGAGAAAAAGGAAAAGAAAATAAAAGGTGGATGAGCTATGTCTTATATCTTTAGTATATTCTAGTGCTTGCTAGCAATGCTTGTTAGATAAATTGATTATTATATTAGCTTGTGTGCATTTTAGTAATTACTTGAACTTTTGATATTGCTTTTAAGAGATATGATACATGACACATAATTCTTTTACTTGAATTAATGAAATATGCAATGTTGAAGCAAGTGCTTAGGTTGAATGATTAATGCTTTTGTATATGCTTTATGAGTTGTTATTCCTCATATTAATCCTTTTGTTCCAATCACCGCAAGAGTACATAAATGCTTATTTATATGAGAGAAAAAATGAATACCGAATCCTTGGAAACAGTCTTGACGACAAGGACGTATTCACGGTGAGATAAAAAAGGGGTACCGAATCCTTGGAAACAGCCTTGACGACAAGGACGTACCCGCAATAATTGAGAGAAAAGTAAAAAAAGAGGTTCAAAAGAATGAGCTAAAAGTTCTCTCGGTTATTTTTGGAGAAAGCATTAATTTGAGAAAGAGTATCAATGTCATAAGTATATATACGTGAGTTTTTCTTTCAGTCTTTGCACTTGTGAATATGTTGCATGTTAAATCGTTGAAATCATGAATCATTAATGTTGACTTGATCTTAATTGTAATGTTTTAGGTTCATGTTTTTACTCTAGTGCATGCTTGTTAATTAGCTAGTCACTTTTTCTACCTTGTTACTGCAAAACATGTACTTGAGGTACTTTTGATATAATGCAAAGCTCTTCCATGCTTCCTATAATTGATGAACTCATTGTCAAAAGGGGGAGAACAAAGAAACAAAATTGTGCATCAAAATTTATGCAATTGTGCATTCATTTTTCAAAGATGAATTTTCAATGAATTTTCTTGCATTCGAAAATGCTTTTTGGGTTGCTTTACAAAACATCACAAACTAATTGATTTTTGTTGGGTTTGCCAATGGTTTCATCAAGGGGGAGATTGTTGAATCAAGTGAGTTTGATTTATAGTTTATGTGATGAAACATTGGATTTGTGATTGGCCGGCACGGTCTGACCGGTCGTCTCTGATTTCGGTTTGTTTTCTCGGTTTTGAATTGTTTCTTTGTGGATTTGATTTCTAGATGATTTCTGTGCATGTTGTTACTGTTGACAAGCTAATGTGAGTCAAGTTTGGACAACTTGTGCTCGGTATATTGTTTCTTTGTCGTATATGTGTAGGTATTGCTTGAGGCCTCGGATAGTATTGCCGGTGCCGGATCGGAGTCGACTTGGGAGAAGTAGACGTCCAGCACGCGGGATACTAAAAGGATAGAGGATAATGCACATGGAAGATGAAGAAGTTATATGGCATACGAGAGGGATCGTATGCGGAGTCGAATTTGGAAGGGAGTCTAAATTCGGAAAGTTAGGTTGAATGAGTCCTATTAGGAATAGGAGTCCTATTAGGAATAGGAGTTCTACTTCTACTATGAGCGAGAGGTTGAGTCCTATTAGGAATAGGAGTTCTACTTCTATTATGAGTGGGAGGTTGAGTCCTATTGTGAATAGGAGTTCTACTCCTACTTTGAGTAGGAGGATTTTGCATGTATAAATAGAGAGGGAGGGTGTGCCTCCTAGACATCGATTTTCAAGAGCGAAACTTGAGAGAATAGCTAGGGTTTTTGAGTTAGGTCGAGATTTTGTCGAGAAGTGCTGTTGTTGCACTTTGTAAACACTTTTAGATGCAATAAAGTTGAAATAGTTTGATCTACTTCTTCGAGAGTTCATCTTTCGGTGTTTTCTGGATCTCGCGGTCTAACCGCAGGTGTGCGCGCGGTCTGATCGACGGGTTGTGGCGGCGGTCCAACCGGAGGCTAGGCGGCGATCTGACCGGCCAGGAGGGGCGGTCTGACCGGGGCAGGTAAGACGGTGTGACCGGCGGCGGCTTCAACAGCCTCGTTTATTGTCGTTTTTAGATTGGTTTCATCAGAAGAGGTAAATCTTTTAATTCCGCAAAAGATTTGGTTTTTTTGGTTTCCCTACCATTCACCCTCCTCTGGTAGATTTGTTTGGTCTTATTCGATCCTACATCCATCTCATGATCTGAGTCGGAGTCCAAATCCCAATCAGAACCTTGTGTAGGGATGATCTCGGGCGCATAGCATCAAGGAATGATTTGGGCACATAGCATAGGAATGATCTGCAAGTCAACCAAAAATGAAATAGATATGTCATTTCTCGAGGATCTCTAGTTAATCGTTTCTTAATATCTAGATTAGTTATTACTCGGTAGCCAAAAAAATGATTTAGGTGAATTTGTTGTTCGACTCAGCTATTTGCCAAGAACATAGATATGTCATATTTATATATGTAGCGTAGAAACTCATGTAGGGATAGACAATGGTGAAGCTGGTCCTCTCGAGACAGCTCCTTATATTCCTTCATTCGTGTCGATCCCGAAGATACCTAGCTTGGTTTGAACTATAATTGAGTTAGGATCCCTTACGAACCTTATAACTCGTGGTCTAATCATGACATAGTTATACTCGTCTTTATCGGTCTTAATCACTGGCTAATGAGGAGGAATTTGGCAGCTATCGTTCTTTGCATTGGCACCAAACTTTCGTGCTAGCGTCAAAATAGCCTCCATCTCATGATGAGAGTCAGAGTCCAAAATCAAATCAGGAACTTGATGATAAGAATAATCTGCCGCATCGCATCAAGGTGGAGAATCGTAACTTCTATCCATGTGTCATAACCATCTTCGTAGACATCTTCGATGGTGAAAACCTTGACAATTGGGCCCATTATGCCTATATAGCCAAGCTGGCCGTCGGCCATGAGAAGACCGTAAAGTCAGAGAGATCTAATCTACCTGGGTTCTGATCAGCAGCAAGCTGTTGGTATGCAACTCAAATCCAAGGATTTTGGTGCTCCTCGACCAGCCGTGGACGGTGCTGTCAAGCACAGCGCCTGGTTATCGAAGGCCACGCCGGCATCCATGGTGGCCACGGAGACCTGGTTGTTGGTCCTGGAGCTGTACACGCAGGCCATGGTGGTGGATAGCTGATCCGATTCCCCATACGTGAAGATCATGTGGTACAGCACACCGTGGCAGTCATTGCCGGTGTGGTGGTCAGCTTTGGAGATCACCGCTCTGTTGTAGCTGGGCGGCATCATTATGAAGTACTTGCACGGCAGCGGCCTTAGGTAGCTAGATCGATCTTTAGGCTAAGTACTATGTGCAGTTTTTTTAGTAAGTTGGTAACCTCCCCAAATAAAGAATAAACAAATATGATAAAATATGATAGTAAGAGGAACTCTAGGCTAAGTACTGTGTGCCTTTTTGCTAGTAACTTAAACTGAAATTTTCCGCTGAAAAACTAGTGTGTTTCCACATTAGTAGTAATACTCCCGAGCCTATCACTTCCCAAAAATAACTCATGTAGAGGCAGTTCTGTAGAGGTCCCCTCTAAACTCAAGAGTTCTATAGTGTAGAGACACATTTTAGAGGCATTGTAAAAAGTGCCTAGGACACTTTCACTCTAGAGACATTTTTAGCATATTTTTATAATTCTTTCTCATAGAGACATCTTTTTGGCATTATGTGGAAAATGTGAAAACTAAAGGATTTTTTCAGAATATGGTTAATTACCATATCTGTCAATTCATTGTATATTTGTCTGTTGATGTTGAAACCATTTGTTTCCCCACCAGCCAAGAGACGACGGCGTCGACGGTGGCACTCGGCATGAAATCAAAGTTGTAGCTGCCTCTCATGGAGTATACCTTACTCTACTCCTTCGTCTCTGAGCTCCAGACTGACACTCAGATGCGGTCTATAAGTTGCACTAATCCGAACGGAAGTAGGGTAAATTGTGAACACGACGGTGATGTGGTATGGCGTCAACTGGCAGTAACAATAGCTAGCGCCAGCGTGTTCTAGGCCGCTGCAGATCATGGCGGCGCCACAACTATCGTTATTAGTAAAGTAGCACCTAGGCTTGGGGATCACATCCTAGCGGCAGGCTAGAGTCCCAAACCGATGATCTCCCCTCCTATCCGATTGATGGTTATGTGTCTACACATTATGTGTAAACTTGAGATATTTTTCTTCATAGATTGTGAAGTCCCATATATGTCAAATCAATGTATATATATTTGTGTCTTGATGTTGAAACCATTGGTGTCCCCTACCAACCAGTGCCGACGACAATGGTGCTCGGCATAAAATCGAAGTGCCTTTCATGGAGTTTATCTCGCTCCACTCCTTTGTCTCCAAGCTCCAGACTCACACGATATTGCGGTCTAAGTTGCACGCATCCGGGCAGAAGCAAGGTAAATCGTGAACACAGTGACAACGCAGTACTGACTTATATTGTGTTGGTGCTAGGGCAGATGAAGGACGTGTATGAATAGACATGGCATGCAGCTCTAATAGAATTTCACGGAGTTAATGAATCACAAATAATCAAGAGTAGCATATATAAAATTATATAAGAGAGAATATAATTCGATGGCGCCATAATTAATTCAAGGGCCTTCTTCAATTGTTGAAAACATTCTCAGATAATAAGAGTGTCTTGTGTGCTGCACACAGACCACAGCACATAACACACATTTTTTCTTTTCTGCGCTATAACACACACAGACCACAGCACACAGACACCACAGACACCAACAAACAAATACATACACTAGCTCATTAGCTTAAGGAAAAAAATACAAGCTTGTGTAGTGATATATAGAGTGGTGAAGTTGGCCCTCTGAGATAGCTGCTTGTAATGTCTATATTCCGTGTTGATTATGAAGATACCCAGTTCGGTTTGAACAACAACTGAGTTAGGATGATCTACAAACCCGATCGTGTGTGGCCTAATCACTATATGTTTATAGTCATGTTTATCCGTCAGATGCTGTGAGGTGGGATCTATCCTTCTGCTTGGCACAAACTTGGATTCCAGCATCAAAACAGTCTCCATCTCATGATCTGAGTCGGAATATGAATCCCAATCAGGAACTTGGTGATAGGAATGATCTGGGCGCATAGCATGGGAATGAGCTGCAAGTAAACCAAAATGGAATAGATATGTCATTTCTCAGATTAGTTATTACTCAGTAGCCAAAAAATGATTGAGGTGAATTTGTTGTTTGACTCAGCTACTTGCAAAAGAACATAGATATGTCATATTTATACCTGTAGTGTTGAAACTCATGTGGGGATAGACAGTGGTGAAGTTGGTCCACTGAGTAGCTGCTTGTATTCCTTCGGCTCCATGTCGATTATGAAGATACCCAGCTTGGTTCGAACTATAATTGAGTTAGGCTGTTGTATGAACCTTATAACTCATGGTATATATAATGATGACATCGTTATACTCGTTTGTATCGGTCTTAATCACTGGCCAATGTGGAAGAATGTGGCTGCTATCGTTCTTTGCATTGGCACCAAACTTTCGTGCCATCATGAAAACAACCTCCATCTAATGATGGGGGTCGGTGTCCGAAATCTGAATCAGGAACTTGTTGATAAGAATGATCTTGGCGTATAGCATCAAGGTGGATAGCCGTAACTTCTGTCAATGTGTGATAACCATCTTCATAGACATCTTGATGGTGAAAATCTTGACATTGGGCCCATCCTGCCTACGTAGCCAAGCTGGCCATCGGTCATGGGAAGACGATGAAGTCACGGAGATCCACCAGGGTTCTGATCCAAATTGAAGGATTTGGATGCTTCCCTTGACCAGCCAGTAGACGATGTTGTCTAGCACAGCAGCTGGCTTGAAATCGAAGGCCACGCCGGCAATCCGTGGTGGCCACGGAGACCCATGTGTAGGTCCTGGAGTGTAGACGCTGGCACTGATGGTGGGCAGCTGATCTGATTCCCCATACACGAAGATGATGTGCTTCGGCATAGCATGGCAGTCATTGCCAGTGTGGTGGTGTCAGCTTAGGAGATCACTACTCTGCTGTAGCCCTTGTAGACGGAGTGGCCTGGCGACATCACTCTGAAGTACAAGCACGGCAGTGGTCTCAGGTAGCTAGATTAATCTTTAGGCTATGTGTTGTGTGGAGTTTTTCTAGTAACTTAAAGTGATAATTTTCTGCGATAAAAACTAATATGGTTCTTATAAGCAGTAAAGAACATACACCCAAGGTTATCACTTCCAAAAAGAAACTCATGTATAGGCAACAGTGGTCCCCTCTAAATTCAGGAGTTCTAGGCACATTTTAGAGTCATTTTGAAAAATTCCTAGAACGCTTTTACTCTAGAGAGACTTTAGATTCATTTTTAGCATATTTTGTTAATTCTTTCTCATCCATTTGTCATTATGTGAAAATGGTGAAAACTAGAGATTATTATCAGAAGATGGTGAAGTACCATATATGTCAAACCATTGTATATTTGTCTCTTAATGTTGAAACCATTGGTGTCCCCGACCAGCCAATGGATGGCACCAGTACGGTGGCACTCGGCATGAAATCGAAGTTGCAGCTGCCTCTCGTGGAGTATGCCTTGCTTTACTCTGTCTGCTAGCTCCAAACTCGCACGCATATGCGGTTTATGTTGCACTTATCCGGACAGAAGTAGGGTAAGTCGTGAACACAACGGTGATGTGGTACGGCGTCGACTGGCGGTCGCAATCACCGGCATCAACGTGTTCTAGGCTATTGGAGCCGTGGATCATGGCAGCGTTGCAGTTGTAGTTATCGGTGAAGTCCAATATATGTCAAATCAATGCATATTTGTGTCTTTGATGTTGAAACCATTGGTTTCTCCTACCACCCAGTGGATGACCCGACGACGATGGTGCTCGGCATGAAATCGAAGTCACAGCTGCCTTTCATGGAGATTATCTCGCTCCACTCCTTTGTCTCCGAGCTGAAGACTCACATGCTGATGCGGTCTAAGTTGCACTCTTCCAGGCAGAAGCAGCTAGCACAAGTTGCCAACACAACGACGACGTGGTACTGACTTGTTCTATGTTGGTGCTAGGGCAGATGAGGGGACATGTATGAATAGACATGGCATGCATCTCAAATAGTATTTCACAGAGTTATCACATATAATCAAGAGTATGCATGCATATATAATAATATATAACAGAGAATATAATTTGACGGCGCCAAAATTAATGCAAGGGCCTTTCTGAATTGGTGAAAACGTTTTTAGATGATATGATGGCCTTGTGTACTGCGTAGGTGCTAGGGCACATAAGGTGAGATAAGGTGAGATGTGTGAAGTAGACATGGCCCGCAGCTCAAATTATATTTGATGGAGTTAACAGATCATATATAAAATCAAGAGTATGTATTATATAGTATTATATAAGAGAGAACTAATATAATCTGATGGGCCTTCTCCAATGATTGAAACCCTTTGCATCATAAGGATCAGCTTCCACGTATCGTCCAGCACATAATTGGAGAAGCACACGTATTAATTACAGTAAAGTGCTTCCTACTATGTAATTCAGGTAGCACCCATCAACAACAGACAACTTTAATTATCCACTTCGAAAGTTTTCAAAGCCAACCTGCTTATTACCTTAGCCAAATCTCGGTTATTCGCTTCATAACTTTTGCAACCATTGCCACCTGCCATTAGCAGACCATGTCGAGGATTAGGAGCCTGATTAAGATCTATCATCCTGCAAGCATACATACAAATTACTTTTATGTTCACTTAATACATTTTCTTATAAAAATTTAGACAAAACCCATTCTATGTTTTTGGTAGAGGAACACACTTTTTCTTTTCCCCGTAACAAACAAACAAATACACATACACTAACTCATTTGGTTAGGGAAACAAATAAGCTCGTGTGTGTGGGCGCGCGTGTGTGTAATATATATAGTGGTGAAGTTGGTTCTCTGAGATGGCTGCTTATAATGCTTAGATTCTGTGTTGATTATGAAGACACCCATCTCGGTTCGAACCAAACTGAGTTAGGATGCTCTATAAACCCAATCATGTGTGGCCAAACACCACTGAAGAAAGCCACAATTATCCCGGTTCATAACCCTCGGTAGTCCCGGTTGTCAAACCGGGACTAAAAATCGGGACTAGAGATGGACGATCTCTAATTCCGGTTAAATAAGCGAGACTAGAGATGCATCTTTAGTCCGGTTGAAGCCACCAACCGGGACTAAAGATGACGGAGCCACGTGGCGGCTCCGCCATCTTTAGTCCAGGTTGGTGGCTTCAACCGGGACTAAAGATATTTTTTAATTTTTTTAAATTTGCCCTTTCTCCACACTTGCCCTCGATTCTTTTGTTTTTTTGTCAAAATCCTAAAATCATCACGATACTGAAATTAAATATCACAGATTCACAACTAGCAAAGAACAATACATATCCCAAATGTTTTTTCCATTTTTCTCCACATATAAAATACATCTTCAAAATCCAAAAAAATCACAGATCAAATACTATCACAAATTTGTTCACACATATATACAACAAAATCCACTATATACAATAAAACAACATCAATTTTTCGCTCGGCTCGTCGCTGCCGCGCTCCCCTCCCGCTCGTCGCGGTGAGAAGATGACGCCCGCTGCCGCCACCTCCACCCCCGCCGCCGCCATTTCCTCCCCCCTTGCTTGCCCAGGGGAGAGGGAGAGAGAGAGAGAGGGAGAGGGAGGGAGAGGAGAGGAAGAGAGCTAGAGAGAGGAAAGAGATCGAAAATGTGCTAAGTGTTGGATCCGTGGAGAAGACGATGCGAGCCAGGATATATATAGCCAATTCATCTTTAGTCCCGATTGGTGGAGAAACCATCATTGGTTGAAGTGACAAAAATCACAGTAGTCCCGGTTTGAGTTACACCCGGGACTAGAGATGATCTCTAGTCCTGATTTAAAAATTCAATGGCTCTCTAGGAACTTTAGTCCCGGTTCGTGTCACGAACCGGGACTAAAGATCACCTCTAGTCCCGGTTCAAATGTTGTCAAGGCGTGTCGGGCGTCGGACATCTTTAGTCCCGGTTGGTATCATCAACGGGACTACAGATGCTTATATTTTGTCCGGTTGATGTTACCAACAGGGACTAAAGATGTCTGGCGCTCTGACAGGTTCTGACAGCCTCTGACACCATCTTTAGTCCCGGTTGGTAACACCAACCAGATTAACGATGATCTTTAGTGTCGGTTAGTAACACCAACCAGGACTAAAGATGGCTTATTTTTGTACTCCTTCTTCCTCCTCCACGCCGAGCTCCTACACTTGTCTTCAAAATTTTTCTCTAGCTAGAGGGGAGGTGCTGCCAAAATTTTTTGTGATTTTGTTTTGGTGATAATACACAAATCTTTGCTATCTAAAAGGTTAGCAATTTCTTCTTCTTATGATCTATGCTTAGCACTTTGTATTTTACGGTTGTTTTCTATACATTTTCATCTCTAGATTTTTTTGTAAACATGAGGAGAGAGAAAATTTGTTTGGACTAATTATTTTGCTAAGCACATTATATTGTGTTGAGAAAAAAGTTGAGGAAAATAAAGAGGAAGAAAAGTAAGCTTAGCACGTAACATTTATAGGAATTTAGTCCGTACAATTTTATCTCAAAAAATATTTATGGAAAATGATGAGAGAGAATCTTTTGAAAAAAAGTTATAAAATAGATAACAAAGGACCTTTTAAAATAGATGCAAAATAATTAATTAATTTTATGTTTATCACTTTAAAATACCTTTTAAAAATAATTAACAACACATTACGTATATTGGATTAGTGTATAATAATTATCGATTATATATATAAGTATTGTAATAATATTTAAATGATTTGAATTTCGTGGAATTTTCTTACGATGTTTGTGCATTCCATGTAGATGGATCGGCAATGGATGTACAACGCGGATCGACGGTCGAGAGAGTTTATTCAAGGCGTCCATTTTTTAGTGTGGTCGATGCCAACAAGCATAAGGGTTTCATACGCTGTCCATATAAAAGTGCAAAACGAGAAGGAGTATTCTACATCAAGAATTATTCATGCCCACTTGTTTCAATCAGATTCATGCCTCACTACAATTGCGACATCGCATGGAGAGGTGGGGGTTGCAATGGAAGAAGATGAAGAAGACGACGACAACATTCCGGACGTGGTCAATACGGTGGGTTTGAAGAGAATACGGGGCGAGGCGGGCGGGGATGCTTTGAAGAAAACGACGGTGCCGATGACCTTGGTCGATGTTGCGCGACATACGGGGGCTGCGAAGAGCGTAAAGGAAGTGCGAAATTGGAGCGTATGTTGGCGGACCACAAAGGTCCTTGTACCAGTGTGAACAGGGCACAAAAAGTTAGGTACCACGCTGGAATTCTTACAATGGAAGGCCAAAAATGGTGTCAATGACAAGGCATTTGGCGAGTTACTAAAACTCGTGAAGAATATTCTTCCGGAGGAAAACGAATTGTCGGAATCAACTACGAGGCTAAGAAGTTAGTCGCCCTCTAGGACTGGAGGTAGAGAAGATACACGCATGTCCTAACGATTGTATCCTCTACCGCGGTGAGGAGTACGAGAACCTAGAAGCATGTCCGGTTTGTAAAGCACTTCGATACAAGATCGACGAGATGATCCAGGCGAAGTTGACGGACGGCCCTCGAAGAAAAGGATTCTGCTAAGGTGATGTAGTATTTTCCTATAATACCATGGCTGAAGTGTCTGTTGAGGAACAAGGAGCATGCAAAATTGTTGCGTTGGCACGCGGAAGAACGCCTACAAGACGGCATGTTAAGACATCCCGCCGATGGGTCACAGTGGCGAAACATCGACAGAACATTTGAAGACTTCGGGGAGGATGCAAGAAACCTAAGATTCGGCTTAAGCACGGACGACATGAATCCTTTTGGAGAGATGAGTAGCGGGCATAGCACTTGGCCTGTGACAATGTGTATCTACAACCTCCCGCCTTGGCTATGCATAAAGCGAAAGTATATTCAGATGTTGGTTATTATTCAAGGCCCGAAGCAACCTGGTAACGACATCGATGTGTACCTGAGACCGCTGATCGAAGATCTAAAACTGCTGCGGAAGAAAGAAGGTGTTCCCGTGTGGGATGAAGATAAACAGAACAGTTTAAACTACGAGGTTGCTTGTTTGTTACCATCAATGATTGGCCTGCACTTGGCAACCTATCCGGACAGTCAAACAAGGGGTACAACGCTTGCACCCACCGTATGGATGAGACGAGTGTACGTACCTGAAATATTGTAAGAAGGTAGTGTACATGGGCCATAATCGCTTTCTTGCTGCAAGCCACCCTGTCTGGAGAAGAGGCAAACATTTTGATCAAAAGGCAGACCATCATACTAAACCAAAGCATCGCAACGGAAAGGCCGTGTTTGCCATGGTGAAACACCTCAAAGTAGTATTTGGAAAGGGACCCGGCAACCAATCTATAGCAAGTGAAGGTGGTCACGCGGCGATGTGGAAGAAGAACTCAATTGTTTGGGAGTTGCCCTACTGGGAAGTCTTGGACGTCCGCCACGCAATCACGTGATGCACCTCACCAAGAACCTTTGCATAAACTTGCTTGGCTTCCTAGGTGTATACGGAAAATCAAAAGATACACTTGAGGCACGTAACGATCTGAAACATATGGCACAACGCGACGGCCTTCACCCGCAACCAAAGGATAAAGGAGCCCAATACCTAAGTCCAGCCAGCTACACTCTAAGCAGGGCAGAGAAGGAAATAATGTTTGAATGCCTAGAGAGCATCAAGGTACCGTCTGGATACTCCTCGAATATAAAGGGAATAATAAGCACGAACGATAAGAAGTTCACAAATCTAAAGTCCCATGACTGCCACGTGCTGATGACACATGCTTCCGTTATAATTCGAGATATCCTTCCCGATAATGTCCGGGCAACAATAACAAAGCTATGTGCTTTCTGAACGCAATTTCACGAGAAGATCATCGATCCGACATGACTAGAAGACTTTCAAAATGATGTGGTCCAATGTCTTGTCAGCTTTGAGATGATCTTTCCGCCTTCCTTCTTCAATATCATAACGCTTGTCAACGAGATCCGTATCCTCGGTCCGGTATTCCTACAATACATGTTCCCCTTCAAGAGGTATATGGGCGTTCTAAAGAAGTACGTTCATAACCGTTCGCGTCCGGAGGCCAGCATCACCAATGGATATGGAACAGAGGAGGTGATTGAGTTTTGCGTCGACTTTATTGAAGACCTCCGTCCTATCGGGGTGCCTGAATCAAGCCATGAAGGTAGACTACGGGGGAAGGGAACTCTTCGAAGGAAGGCAATAATGAACATAGACAATGACTTGTACAGGAAAGCACATTGGACCGTGCTGCAACAATCTTCCTTGGTGACTCCTTACATCGAGGAGCACTTGGCGATTACTCGCTCGGAAAACATTTGTAAGACGGATGCCTGGATTACACGCCATCACATCGATGCATTCCCGCTTGGCTGCGACAATGTCTCATGGGCAACGCGAGCATTGACCAACAACTAGCCTTCTTGGCGAGGGACCATCTTGCTCGATCACCACATTCCGGGCATATGAAATCAATGGGTACACATTTTACACACGCCTAAGACTTAAAGAGCACGAATCAGAACAACGCTATCCGCATCGATGCCGTGGGATACGACGGTACGGCTAGCACATATTACGGCAGCATCGATGACATATGGGAGCTGGACTATGGACCTCGAAGGTCCCTCCGTTTGGTGCCGGTGGGTTAGGCTCGGTGGTGGAGCGTAAGCATTGATGCAAGTGGGATGACAACGTCGACCGAGCAAGGTTGGATACTCGGACGAACCTTTTGTCCTTGCCAATGATGTACGGCAAGTTTTCTATGTCAAGGACATGGCTAGCAAATCAAAGAAGGGAAAGGGTCCGACGAGCCAAAGCGCCACGTGGTTCTCCCAGGCAAAAGGAAAATCGTGGGAGTCGAGGATAGAACTGACGAAGATTACGATCAGTTTGACGGGCAACCTCCGTTCACGGTGGCGGTTGACCCGAGTATCCTCCTATCAAATGAGGACACCCCTTACTCACGCAACGATCATAACGAAGGAATAATTGTGTGGAGAAAGTACGTGAGGACAAATGTTACATAGCTAAATTTATATATGGACGATGTAAATTAAATTGAATCATTGAATATTATTCATCTACATCCAAAGATTCATGTTAATTATATATAAACATATGTTAATTATATATTAATATAAAATATATCAACATATGAACATTATAATTATATATGAATATAAAATACAATAGAATAGGGCATTGTAATAATTAGTCCCGGTTTGTAAAAAAACCACGACTAGAGGTGAATTTCAGTGGGCGGGAAAACATCTTTAGTCTCGGTTGGTGGCTCAAACCGGGACTAAAGATGTCCACCTACCTGCACCACATGGCTGCCCCGCAATCTTTTGTCTCGGTTGGTGGATTCAACCGGACAAAAGATATCATCTTTACTCCCGGTTGAAGCCACCAACGGGCGACATCTTTACTCCCGGTTGGTGGATTTAACCGGACTAATGTTCATATCTGTTGTCCCGGTTGTAGCCACCAACCGGGAGTAAAGTCTCTTCTATACCGGTTGTTGGCTTCAACGGACAAATGACGCCGTGACTATATATATAGCAAGGGCCTCACTGGGGATCCAACACTTAGCCGTTTTCGCACTTCGGACTGCATCGTCTTCGTCTTCGTCGCCGTCGCCGAGCCCCAGTCACCGCCGCAACACGCCGTCTCCGCCGTCTTCGTCGCCGGAGGACCTCCGCTCCGCCATCTTCGTCGCCGTCGCAGGTTAGCGTCGCCGCCCCCAAAGATTTCCCGACATTATGCGCTAGGGTTTGGCCGCCATCGACGCCATCGCCATTGCCGCCATCGTCGCGGTCGCCGCCGCGCGCAGCCGCCGTCGCCGTCGCCGCCGCCCTCCCCACGCCGCCCACTCCCCTTGCGTCCCTCCCCACGGCCCCTATGCCGGCCGGCCCCTAAACCCTAAACGGCCGCGCACCGCCCTCTACTCCACGCCGCCGCCGCCTCTCTGCATCCTCGCCGCCGCCGCCGCCGCCGCACTCTGTGAATGTTAATATATGAATTTTGAGTATATGTGTATTTTGAATATATGTGTATTTTGAATATATGAATTTTGAATATATAAATTTTGTATGTATGGGTATTTTGAATATATGATTTTTGTATGTAAATGGACTTTATATGTAAATAGATTCTTGGACTTTGAGAATTTTGAATTTTGAATTTTGAATATATATTTAAATTTGAAATTTGAATGTTTATGTGAATTGTGAATTTTGTATTTTCGAACGAACGAGAACGCTAGAATCAACAAACGGTCGTAAGCGAACGGACGGACGAACGAGCGAGTGTTCGTTCGTTCATTCGGTCGTGGACGAACGGACGAAACGAACGTGGACGAACGGACGTCTCCTTTCCTCTATCTTTCATTTCCTCTCCACTTCAACTCCCATCCTCCTTATCTCCCTCACATCATTCTCCTCTCTTTCTCTCCTCTCCTCCAGATGAACATA
This sequence comes from Oryza australiensis, assembly GCA_019925245.2. Lineage (NCBI taxonomy): Eukaryota > Viridiplantae > Streptophyta > Magnoliopsida > Poales > Poaceae > Oryza > Oryza australiensis. The sequence continues at coordinate 589,568 of JAIFGZ020000486.1, read as the reverse complement.
CTCACGGACGTAAATGATATAACGAACGGTCGGTCGGTTGTGTTCTATCAAAGAGGAAAAAAAGAGAAAAAGGAAAATATAGAACGTGATCTTCTTCACAAGTCTTTTCTACGATTGAGATAATATATGATTCTGAATCCATCTTCTTCATTTTGTCTTTTTTTACGTAGACATACATGATTTTTCTGAATAATTGATACACGTATTAACCGAATAATTTTTTTTCAGAATTCTTTGATTAAGTCCTCAACCCACAACAATCAAATGGCGGATCGTAACGAGGAACAGCTTCTCCATGATGAGATAGAACGAGGAAGAGAGGTTTACAACGAGGAGGGGAATGAAGATACAAATCAATACCTCAACGAGGAGGGGGACGAGCGGGGGAACGATGAGGAGAATGTGGGCTCCGCCTCCGCTGGACAGAAGAGGGCACGCGGGTAACGCGGTCTCAACAAGCGCATAGAGGGTCGACATGTCATAACGGAGGTAGAATCTGACGATCGCCCTATCGCCCCAGAGGACACCGCAAGGAAGTTTGTGGCGCACAGCGAATGGGTGGTGAGGGATCACGTGCCCGTAAGCATTGCCAACTAGAGGCGATCAAAGACAGGAGGAGATGAGCAGAGCTATCTCCCAGACTCAGAGAAAGAAATGTTGTGGACTACAATGCTGCAAACGTTCACCATCCCAGACTCACAACACGCAAGGGTCAAGGAATGGACGTTAAAGAAAATGGCGAGCTCTTCAGAACTACAAGAAAGAGTTACACAAGAAATATATCTGAAGGGCCGGACCCGACTTTGACAAGTTCCCAAAGCTTAGAGATCATTGGGATGCTTTTGTTGAACACAAGACTGGGGAAGAAGCACAAACTATCATAGAAAAGAACAAGACCAATGCAGCTAAAAAGAAATACCATCACAAGCTTGGGTCAGGCGGCTATAAGAAAGCAATGGAGAAATGGGAGAAAATGGAAGCCGACCTTGAAGCGCGAGGTATCGTTCTAGGCACACCACCTGGCGGAACGAGCAAAGCATTGGTTTTATGCTCACGGCGGCTCACTTAATCCCGTCGATGGCACAATTATCTTTGGTGATGAAATTCAAGAAGCGGACGGAGGTTAGAGGAAGCGTTGCAGGCCACTTCCTCGGGCGCGTTCAGCCCTACGAGAGAAGGACGAGCTAACGCTCGCCCTCCAAAACCCGAGCACCGGGCGAACGCGAGAAAAGGTGTCGTCCCACTGGAAATACGGGTTCCAAGGCGACGTCAACACATACAAGAGCCGAATGAGGTCAAAGCGAGAGCACGATGCGAGGTTCGCTAAGATGGAAATGAAGCTCTCGCACATTGATCAGATTGTGGACGAAAGGCGACCATAAGGTTGGCGAGAGTGGAGCCATTGGGTTAGCCAATAGCCGGATCCGCAAAGAATCAACTACAGCGACGGCGCGGCAGCTGCGCTTCAACTGGAAATGAAGGCGATTTGGCCCCACAAGCTGAACCGGGTCCACCATGCCCCGTTGATGACATCACACAACGGACCCCATGTGAGCTGCACATTTCGCTAAAGAACATAACAATAAAGGTATGTTCGTACTTTTATGTTGTACGTATATTTCATTGAATAACTTGTCAATCAATGTTCATTACTAACTAATAAACAATCTTCTCGAACAGTCGCGTCGGGCATGGCCATTCCAGTAGAACGAGACGGCACCTACCACTCCGACCCATTCCACTGCGTAGTCGAAAGTTGAAATTGAACAGGTGGAACGCGGCTACGAAGCTCTCGAGTGGATATCCCGGAGAGACGGGGAGGCGCGCTAGGAGAAACACTCACGGAATATTTCTCTGGAGGAAGATCTTCATAATATTCCCCGGACGTGGGCCGTCTCCTCCGTCTTCATGTGGGCCGTCTCCTCCGCCTCCACGTGGGCCATCTCCTCCGCCTCCTTCACAGCCTCCGCCTCCTCCACCTCCTGCGTCGCCTCCACGAGCACCGACTCCTAAACGGTCGTCTCCAACTCCACCACCTTCTCGAGACTCCTCCGTTGCCACAACGAGCACCGACTCCTAAACGGACAACATCTCGAGCCACGCGGTCAAGGTCAACCAAGCGGTGGACCAAGAAGCAAGAGGCCTAAACTTGACCCGCTCCCACCGCCCCAAAGAAACGGCGTACGACATGACTCCGGAGGAGCTACACGAGGCCATTCAAGCTGAAGTCAAGGCCCACTTTAGAAAGAAGTCTCCTGAGAAGCCTCCTGAAATCCCCCAGGAGACCAAGGACTTCTTCAAGAAGACGTACCTAATGCCACAGCCTAAACCGCAACCTCAACCGCAGTCCAACTACGATAGGACTATTCGGAAGGCTGCTGTCAAGGCGAAGAGAACGGGCAAAGATGTACCCTAGTTCAGTGTTCCAAATGTTAGATCAGACTTAAGACAATTTATGAAATCTGCTGGAATTTCAATGGATCAATTACACGACTGTGCTCCCCTTGCGAAGGCTCCGCTGAAATACAAGTTCAAACTTGGAAAGCCTCTTGTAAAGCCGGATCAAGTAAAAGCTACCAACACGGATGTACTACTTCCACAAGTGGTACATGGAAGAATCCAGCAAGGGTGGAGAGATGGTAACGGGCAAATATTCACAGTACTATTTTGAGATGGAGGTGACGACTTCTATATCCGATTCGAAGACATATTCGACTGTACCGGCTTGATGCCCTCGACGTCTCACTTCTAGCCATGCGGGCTCTGTAAGTATCATTGTGTTATTTTGTTTCTTACCTTCTTGTATTTAGCTGACTAAAATTCTTTTTAACCGTTGTAGAATGCCAATCCAATACTGCAACATGCACGACTGTAGCAAACATGGATTCATGGATCCACGCAAAATCAACGGCGTATTGGTTGATCATTTTCCCGATCCAACACTGGACAACATTTACAAGTCGGTGATAACCCACTTCCGGTCATTTATCCTTCGCCCTACAACAACTGCGTAAGTATTTTCTTCCTTCCATACCGATTTCAATCCCGTGTGCATACATAAATTTTCATATGTGTCATCTAAACCAATTTGCGATTCCACGGTTACGTTAGTAATTGACATGGATAACTCGCGGATCCATGTCTTTGACTCAATGGATAAACCAGAGTCCACGTACGCAAAGATATTTGAATTGCGAAATAGGTAATGCCATCTTACTTGCTAGCAATTGCATATATGCGGTTCTCGATAATTACTAGCTAACTTTCAACGCACGTAGGGCATGGGAACGACCGGACTAATGTTCGCGAAATTGGAAAGATAAGCTCTCCGTGAAGATGAACTTTCCAGTGAGTAACATGCTCCAAAGTTGTTTTGAATTATTACTTTGTTCTATATGAAATGTATATTAAATGCGCCGTCGTTTCTTCTTTAGTGTGCAAAACAGTCGCGGGGCACCAACTTATGCGGATACTATGTCTCACGACTATATTCACCGCTTTGTGACCGATGTCACAACTATCGACGATATAGATGTATGTATAATAGCCATTCATACATTACGTCTCGATTTCTTATTCACTTCATATATTTATTTCTCGTTTGATCGAATTAATGACAGCTTATGCAAGTAAGAGACAACCTCCCCCACGAGACTTTCATACGGGCCGCTCGGGAAGAATTGATGAGATTTATAAACGAGGAGATCATTGATCCCACGGGGAGTTCTATTTTAATTTAAGTAACTTAACCACCGGATCCACAAAATAGACAATGTTTTATAACATACGAAATATATGTGGATATGGTACATATCTGTATATGTTTTGGTAATATATTACATGTATATATTTCCTTTCTTAAGTTCATTTATATGTGTGTAACTTATATATTTATAAATATATATTATATAATATATATGTATAAATATATGTGTGTAAAATATGTATATGTGTGTAATATGTAGTATGTAGCACTGTTGGAGAAAGAATAAAATTAAAAAATATAAAAAATTCTTTAGTCCGGTTGATGGCAACAACCGGGACTAAAGATGGTGGAGCCACGTGGCCGGATGCGCCATCTTTAGTCCGGTTGGAGCCACCAACCGAGACTAACTATGGCGCGCCGGTCACGTGGCTCCGCCATCTTTAGTCCCGGTTGGTGGCTCCAACCGGGACTAAAGATGCATCTCTTGTCTCGGTTATTTAACCGGGACTAGAGGTCGCCCATCTCTAGTCCGGGATTCGTAGTCCGGTTTGACAACCGGGACTACGAGGGTTCGAACCGGGACTAGTGTGGCTTTCTCCAGTAGTGACTCTCCATCTCATGATCGAGTCGGATTCCAAATCCTAATCAAGAACTTGGTGATAGGAATGATCTGTGTGAATAGCATATGAATGGTCTGCGAGTAAAACAAAATGAACTAGATATGTCATTTCTCGAACGATCTCAAGTAACTGTTCCTTGATATGTAGATTAGTTATTACTCGGTTGCCAAAAAAGACTGAGGTGAATTTTTGTTCCACTCTTCTATTTGCAACAAACTTAGATATGTCATATTTTATACACGTAGTGTACACTACTAGAAAGCCACAAGCGTCCCAGTGTACATTACAAACCGGGACTATGAATGCAGGACTAGAGATGGGCGATCTCTAGGCCGGTTAAATAACCGGGACTAGAGATGCATCTTTAGTCCGGTTGAAGCCACAAACCGGGACTAAAGATGGCGGAGCCACGTGGCGGCTCACGCCATCTTTAGTCCGGTTGACGGCTTCAACCGGGACTAAAGATTTTTTAATTTTTAATTTGCCCTTTCTCCAGCCCACTTCCCTCGGATTCTTTTGTTTTTCTTGTCAAAATCCTAAAATCATCACGAATACTGAAATCAAATATCACAGATTCATAAATAGCAATGAACAATACATATCCCAAATGTTTTTTCATTTTTCTCCACATATCAAATACATCTTCAAAATCCACAAAAATCACAGATCAAATACTATCACATCACATATCCAAATCACATCACATATCATCAAACATCAAAAATATTTCAGATCTAGCCGCCTCCCGCTCGCCGCGCTGCCTGCCGCCGCGCCGCCCGCCGCGGCCACCTCCGCCACCCGGCCTGCCCGCCGCTCCCGGCCCGCCCCCGCTCGCCGCGCGCAGGGACGCGCCGCCGACCCCGGCCTCCCGGCCCGCCCGCCGCCGTGCGGGGCAGCCGCTATGCCCGCCGCCCGCGCCGCCGCCCCGCCCAGCGCGCGCCGCCGCCGCCCGCCGCCACCGAACAAGCCGGGAGAGGGAGATCTAAAAGGGAGAGATGGAGAGGGAGAGAGAGATCGGAGGGAAAGGAGAAGAAGAGGAGAAGATAAGGGAGAGAAGAAGTGGAGGAGAAGATAAGTGCGTAGGAGAGAGGGAGCTAGCTAAGTGCGCATGCACTTATTGTTGTTTGCGCACGGGATACGAGAAGATAAAGATTTTTCTCTGTTCTCCGGTTAAGGTAAAGAACCAGGACTAAAGATCCCTCGCGCCCTTTAGTCCCGGTTGGTAATACCAACCGGGACAAAATAGCATCTTTAGTCCCGGTTGGTAATGTTACCAACCGGGACTAAAGATGCCCAACCTCCGATAGGCTGACAATATTTGAACTGGGACTAAAGATGATCTTTAGTCCTGGTTCGTGTCACGAACCGGGACTAAAGATCCTAGAGATCCGTAGACTTTTTAAACCATGACTATAGATATTCTTTAGTCCGGGTATAACTCAAACCGGGACTATTGTGGATTTTGGCACTTCAACCAAAGATGTTTTCTCCAGGTAGTGGTAGAAACTCATGTAGGGATAAACAAGTGGTGAAGTTGGTCCTTTGAGAACGCTGCTTTTGAATTTCTTCGGTTTTGCGTCGATCATGAAGATACCCAGCTTGGTTCAAACTATAATTGAGTTAGGATCCATTCCGAATCTTGATGAGTTAGGATTCATTCCGAACCTTATTACTCATGGTCTAATACTAACATAGTTATACTCGTCATTATCGGTCTTAATCACTGGCTGAGGAAGAGGAATGTGTGTGCTATCGTTCTATGCATTGGCATCAAACTTTTGTGCCAGCATCAAAACAGTCTCCATCTGATGGAGTTGGAGTCCGAAATCCAAATCATAAACTTGATGATAAGAATGATTTGGCTGCATAGCATCAAGGTGGAGAGCCGTAACTTCTGTCCATGTGTCATAACCATCTTCATAAACGTCTTCGATGGTGAAAACCTTTACAATTGGGCTCATTATGCCTACGTAGCCAAGCTGGCCATCGGTCATGGGAAGAAGATGAAGTCAGGGAGATCCATCGGGGTTCTGATCAGCAGCAAGCTGTTGGTATGCAACTCAAATTCAAGGATTTGGGTGCTCCTCTCGACCAGCTGGTGGATGGCGTTGTCAAACACAACGGCTGGCCTGAAATCGAAGGTCAAGCCAGCATCCATGGTGGCCACGGGGACCATGGTGGTGGATACACGCAAGCCATGGTAGTGGAAGATGATGTGGTAAGGCACACCGTGGCAGTCATTGCTGGTGTGATGGTCAGCTTAGGAGATCACGCTCTGGTGTAACCCTTGCAGACGGAGTAGTCGAGTGGCATTGTTATGAAGTACATGCACGGCTGTGGCCTCAGACAGCTTATCTCTTCCAAAAACTCACGCAGATGCACTTTGTAGAGGTCCAAACTAAAATCAGGAGTTCACACATTTTAGAGGCATTTTAAAAATTGCCTACAACACTTTTACTTTAGAGACACTTTAGATACATTTGTAACATATTTTGTCAAATTTTTCTCGAAGAGGCATCTTTTCGGAAATATTTGAAAATAGTGAAAACTAGAGATTTTTGAAGATGGTGAAGTACCAGATATATCAAATCAGTGTATATTTGTCTCTTATATTGAAACCATTGATGTCTCCCACCAACCAATGGACGGCATCAGCAACAATGGCACTCGGCATGAAATCGAAGTCGTAGCTCCCACTCTTGGAGTATACCTTGTCTTACTCCTTGTCTTCGAGCTCCAGACTCACAGGCAGATGTGGTCTAGGTTGCACTCATCTGGGTAGAAGTAGTGTGAGTCATGAACACAACAGGGAATGTGTCATCGCATCGACTGGCAGTCATAATCGTTGGTGCCAGCTTCTCTAGGCCATTGCAGCTGCAGATCACGGCGGCGCCGCAGCTGTCGTCATTGGTGAAGTAGCACCTGGGCTTGGGCTGTTGAATATTTTGGTTTAAGTTAAGTTTTGATCTCGGTAAATAATAACCAACTCAAATATAGAAGATATCGATTCATATCTTACCGGACTCGGATTCTTATCCCGAGTCCGATTTCACTGTGATCGGTTGGCGATCCTTAGCCTTTTGGGCTCGGCCCCTTGCCTACAGTGCGACCCTATAAGAAGGGATTAACCCCGAGTTAAATCCTAACGCGAAAATCACGATCCCCATGCTTTTCCCAAACCCTAATTCCACCCTCCGATCTGTTAGCGCACTGGAAGGCTCGGAAGCTCGAGTTCCACGCCCGGGACAGTGTAGGTGGAGCCCCGAAGGACGCCGCTACCCCGAGCGATCGCTGAAGGAGCGGCTGCGCTACATCCCTAACGGTGATCAAGCCTCCACTTCATCACGGGATCACCGACGACCATGGAAGCCACGGCCGCCGGTATGGACCGATCTATTAATTTATTTTGCATTAGTCTAAGTTAGTAGATGTTATTAGACTAGATGATCTTGCTTTAATTTGTGTAAGCTAAGTACAGATCAACATTTTGATCTAACATTTGGTATCGAGCCATTAGATCTAGTCTATTACATCCTTTTAGTTCGGTCTAAGAAATCTCAAAGCTTTCATCCGATCTAGTTCATGTTTTAATTAAGATTTGATTAATCAGTAAGTTCGCATGCTAGATCCTTTAAGTTCTTAAGTTTTATTATGCTTTTAGTTTTAGATCTACGAGTTTAGGGTTCGGATTAAGAAAAGGAGTAAGACAAAAAGAAGCCAAAACCATAAATCAGACAAATCCGAACCCTAACCCGAAACTAAGAAACCCTACCTTTGTTTTTGCCGCCATCAGATTTGGCCGGCACGGCCGCGCGCGAGTTATTCCGGCCATTAGATTGGCCGGCACTCACACGTGCGCCGCTCGGATCTGTCGCCATTGAGAAAGGGCCTCGCGGGCCGACGTGGACACCCTTGACGGTCACGCGCTCACCGCAAGGAAGCGCGCGTCGGCAAGGGCATCCGCGACGACACCACCACTCTCTAGCCGCCGCATGCCATAAGCCCTTTGTTCCTCTCGCTAAGTTGAATAAGAAGAGGGGAGAAGGGAAGCGGGGCTCAACCGATTCGGAAGAGAAGAAATGGGGATTAGGGTTAGGTTTTCCCATTTTTGCCCTTTTATAAGTGCGGCCGGATCGAGCCCCGACCATTGGATCGACACGGACGGTTGTGATCCGGCCGTCCTCTCAGTTCAGCACAGGCGCTCGATTAGTGGGCCGTTGTGGCGGCCCATTTTGCACGGCAGCGAACGCGGCAATCGTGAGCAGCCGACACATGGCGCATGCGTCGCGGCGGTCGGCTCGGGGCGGACACGTGGCGCACAAGGACGGGCCGACTCGGGCGGCCGAGCACGCGGCCTGGCGCAGCTGCGGTGGTGGCACGTGGCGCATGAACACGGGCGGCTCGGCGGTCGCATGAGTGAGCGGCAGTGTCGCGCGGCAATTGGCCGGCCGAAGCGGTGCAAATGGACGTGCAGCGCGGGAGCCGGTCGGCTCCGATTCGACATGTGGCGCGCGAGAGACAGGGCGCACGGGCGGCCGAGCGGGCTGCCGACCGGTAGCCGCGTCGCGGACACGTGTCACATGGCGATAGGCCGTTGCGGCAGCCACCCATTAGATTAAAAAAACATCTTTTATTTTCCTTTATTAATTTTTAAGTTCAGTCTCATTAATTTTACTAAGTTTAGCTCAGTTTTTAAATTCAGTTTAATTGGTTTTATTAAGTTTTAATCTCAGTTTAATTATTTTGTTAAGTTTAAGCTCATTTTAAATTAAGCTTAATAATTTTCATTAAGTTTTAAGCTCAAAATTTAAGATAAGTTATTAGAGTAATTTATTTTCAGAATTTCAGTAAGTTTATTTTATTTTTTAATACATTTATTGTTGGTGTTGTATGATTTTTAATCCGCCACTATACCTTGAGATGCCTCTAAATAAATGGAACCACCGAGAAGTTTATTTAGAGAAAACTTGTGATTATTCTGACCACCGTTGTTTAATCATGAGTATTAAGACGAATTTCGATTGTTTTCCCCACCGGTGATGCAATTTGAAATTTAATTGTATGATTTTAATCAGACCACTGTAGGGTTATTATCATGCTCTAATTTGTATTTCATTGTATATGTTTATTAAGTTAAGTTTTAACTCAGTTTAATTTATTTTCAGTCACTAATGTCAATGTTGTGGCCTCCTACCTAAACAACATTGAGCCGCTCAATGGAGCAAACTTCCATGAGTGGAAGGGAAAGGTCATCACGTGCCTCGCGTGGAATGACCTTGACATCGCACTCAGGGAAGATAAGCCTGCTGAGCCCACTACAGGAGCGAGTTCAGCTCCCAATCAGAAATGGGACAGGTCTGATCTCATGGCTCTCATGGTCATGAAACAAACTATTAGTGCTGGCATCAAGGGTGCCATCCCCACTAAGAATGCTCAGGGGGTGGATCTGACTGCCAAAGAGTACCTGGCCAAGATTGAGGAGAATTTTAAGAGCTCATCCAAAACCTATGTCAGTACACTCATCATGAAGTTGGTGGGTTTTCAGTATAATAGTCTCAATGGCATAAGGGAGCACATTCTCAACATGTGTGACATGGCCAACAGACTTAAGGAGATGCAGATGGAGATCTCGAAGGTTTCCTTGTGCATTTCATCATGACATCATTGCCATCACGGTATGCTGCCTTTAAGATCAACTACAACACCAACAAGGCTGTTTGGTCCATCGGTGAGTTGATCACCTACTGTGTTGAAGAAGAAGAAAGGCTCAAAACTGAGAAGATGAAGGATGTTGTGAACATGGTTGGCAACCTCAACATTTCAGGCACTCCTAAGAATCAACATGAATCAGGTAGCAGTAAGCAAGGCCCTAAGAAGAACAAGAGAAATGGGAACAAGAAATTTGGTCCCACGAACAACAACAAGTTCAAGCGCCACCAGACTAAGGGTGGCAAGATGTTGTGCTCCTTCGCGATTCACCCAAGCATCTTCAGAAGGCTTGCCACAGGTTTAAGGAATGGCTAAAGGAAAATGGTAAGTGTGATGTTGTTTCATTCATAGATGAGTTATTCTTAGCGAATTTTCCCCGATACTTGGTGGATTGACTCAGGTGCCACTGTGCACATTTCTAAATCATTACAGGCATTCCGTTCGATCCGAACTATAAGAAGGGGGGAGCGAAACCTAAGAGTGGCTAATGGACATCCTGTTGAAGTAGAAGGCGTTGGAAGCTTCGAGTTAGAGTTGCCAAGTGGCTTCCAACTTAAGTTAGATGATGTTCTTTATGCTCCTAGTTTAAAGAGAAACCTTATATCAGTTTCAGCTTTAGATGATTTAGGATATTATTGTGGTTTTGGCAACAATAAATGTGAGATTAAGTACAATTCTATTAATATAGGTCTTGCCGTTAGGCAAGGCAAGCTTTATATGCTCTCTCATGATTACGTGATGAATGTCGATAGTGTTTCGCATAAGCGTAAGCGTTTTAATGAGACATCTTCGAAGTTGTGGCATTGTCGTTTAGGCCACATTTTGAGGGGGAGAATGGAACGTCTCATGAAAGACGACATAATCGACAAATTAGATTTCTCCGATTCGACCATTGCATTGATCGCATTAAGGGAAAATACGCTAAGACAATTAAGAAAGGAGCCACTAGGAGTATGGGCGTCTTAGAATTAATTCACACGATATCGTGGCCCACTCTCGTGACGACGGTAGATGGTTATGATTCGTTTATAACATTTACTGATGATTATTCCCGCTATGGACACATCTACCCCATTAGTAAGCGTTCAGATGCGCTAGAAATATTTAAGTATACAAGCAAGAAGTTGAGAAACAGCACAACACCACCATTAAGATTGTAAGATCAGATAGGGGTAGAGAATATTACGGGAAGCTTGGTCAATATGGTCAAATTAAGGGACCATTCGCTAAGAACTTAGAAGAAAATGGCATTAGAGCACAATAATCCATGCCAGGAGAACCACAGCAAAATGGAGTGGCTGAACGTCGCAATCGTACGCTTATGGACATGGTACGAAGCATGCTTAGTTATTCCAATTTGCCTGTGGAGCTGTGGATAGAAGCATTAAAGACAAGCGCCCACATACTTAATCGGGTTCCATCTAAGTCGGTTCCCAAGACACCTTTTGAGTTGTGGAATGGGAGAAACCGACATTGAATTACCTTAAGGTGTGGGGTTGTCCTGCTGAGGCTAAGTTATTCGATCCACATTATAAGAAATTAGACTCTAAGACGGTGGCTGCCACTTTATTGGATATCTGATAAGTCTAAAGTGCGATTCTACTTGTCTGGTCGCTCCACTAAGTTTGTAGAGACCGGACATGCTTGTATTCTTAGAGGACTCGGGTATTAGTGGAGAGTTCCCAAAGAGGGATGTAAGTCTCGAAGAACTGCGAGTCGAACTTCCGATTCAGCGGTTCAGAGCCGCGATGGTATATCGTTTGTACCACCGGTGATTTCACATATTAGCAGCATTGTGGCGGCCTCGAGCCATCTCTAGAGGTGCGGGCGCCGAGATCGGGAGCTAGCTCCGGAGGTTCAGCACAAGCGAGCCATTAGAGCAGCCTCAACCCGATCCTCAACCATCAAGGAGATCAACTCGGGAAAGAAGACGGGCTCTTCTGATATATATGAAACATACTTAAGTGAGGATATGTATGATATTGGGAAGATAAGTGATCCTGCCACATTTAAAGAGGCAGCGAGCAGTGAGAATTCCACTAAATGGATTGAAGCCATGGAAAATGAGTTAAAGTCTATGAGCTCAAATCAAGTTTGGGACTTAGTAGAAATTCCCGATGGAGTCAAAACAGTAGGGTGCAAATGGGTCTACAAGACTAAATGTGATTCCAAAAGGAAGATCGAAAGGTTCAAAGCAAGGCTTGTAGCTAAGGGGTTTACACAAAAGGAAGTGATTGATTACAATGAGACCTTCTCTCCTGTGTCTACCAAAGATTCTTTTAGAATAGTTATTGTGGACCGCCGTTTTTGGAACAGGAATCTTTCGTGTTCATAGTACCATTTTCCTGGATCGAGTAGTTTGGTACCCACGAAATACAGTACTGAATAATCAGGTGCAAATGCACGAATAGTCTTACATCGAAATTATTACAATAGTAGGCCCGAAGGCAATGTCCAACACATAGGACCTCATGGTCCAGATACAACCCAAAAGTAGAAATTAGATAAGGCAGCGGAATAAAGGCAGCGGCTGTCAATTGCCACAGGCAACGACCGGAGACTAAGACCTAGTAAGCGCCATCAGCTTCTTCGCCCTCCTGGTAGTAGACATATGGATCCTCCGAGTCTTCATTCCCACCATCTGAAGGTTTGTGCGTATAGCAAGGGTGAGTACCAACCGTACTCAGCAAGCCAACACGGAAGTGATGCATATGATAGGGTCATTCAAGGAATGGCTGGTGTTCTTTTGCATAAAGCCAATTTTCACAATACTTTTCACAAACCTAACAACTAGCCAAGTCAAGTTTTAGTTCCATAGTTCATCAAGTCGGCGACGGTTCTGTCTACCATCCATCGTGATTCCAAGGATGGCTTCCCGCCTCCGGTTCGTTATGGTTTTCGGGAGTCCACCCCTTCTCGCATCTCGAGAAGTTGATCCACCAGTGAATAGAAGTCATGCAAACCCAACCCATCATTTTAAAGTTTAAAGTCTAGCCAAGCGAAAGTCTTGTCACGATGCTCATTATCCGCGAGCACGACTATTCGAATAGTTTGATTCATTCACACTGCAGTGGATGTACACTTTATCCGTACTCCGCGATGCCCAACAAATGAGCCTACGTCCCAACACATGAGACGGTCACGGCAAAGCCTTTCGATAACCTCACTTTGGCGGTACCCGCTCCATGAACTTAAGCCCTCATGCACTCTAGCCGTCATTTTCTAGCAGTGAGAGGAGTTCTGGCGCACCCGGGGTAAGGGGAGATTTCATTCATCAAGTCATAATAAATTTCAAATTACCATCATCCCTTTCAAATCTCATCTCTTCCATAAGAACCACTATGCAAGGGTACCGCCTCCGCTCGGCTATCTACTCCGCTAGGTCTATACCCATTCGAGAAGTACGGTTGTACTGGCTCGTTTCCCGGCTATCTCATGGCTCGGTCCTTAATTGACCAGGGTCGGCACTTGCCTTTTCCGGAATCCACCCAAATCATCCAGCCGCCCCAGTCTAAAACATTTGTTTAGTACTTTCAATTTCCATCAAAACTCATTTCATCATTCTCATGGCAATGTGGCGCTCATGTCTCCACATGCCATATCTCAACTACCTTCCCTAAGGTAGTTGCCCAAGCATACAGCTTTTCATAAAATCATGAGTATGCATGAATCTAAGTATAGCATGGCTAAGCAGTTTATCGAAGATATCCTCCAGTTGTTTGTATCACATCGAGGGTTACAAGGAATAATTCTAAAGGTAATCAATAACAAGGCATGGCATAACAAGTATAGGTAATTCCCTATGTATAGCATGCATGTTTGAAGTTTAAAATAACATCATTTCGCAATTGGGATCAATATGTTCAAAGAGTGTGATGACTTGCCTTGCTCGCACGCTTGTTGAGTGGGGTCTTTAACGGAGTCGATGCCTGCTTCTTCAGGTGCTATCCGTACGTGCGAAAGATCAATTGAATTCAATAAAGCACCGAAAGATCGATAAGAACCATAAAAGCCACGAAAACGATTCCAAATGTTTATCCTAAAATTCTACTTGAGTTAGGACAAGGGTTGCTAGGGAAAAATCCGAGTTTTAGAATCGAGTCGATGCCCTAGGGTTTTCGCAAAGACGACGATCGTAATTATTTGAGAAAATAGATTTGGAAATACCAGCGGAGGAATTTGTGCTCGCGGTTTTGAAGGTTTGAGCGCAAAAGAAAGCCTATTTAAATGGCGAGAAAGAATTAAATGAAATCCGGATTTAAAACGACGAAACAAAATTTCGAAAAGTCCGATTTTGATTTTCAAACTTTGCCCGAGAAAATACACAAGAAAATAATTTATTTTTGCCCAAAATTTCACTCAAGTCTTCTCAAAATATTTTTCCAAATTTTCCATAATTTTTCCTAATTTTTCTCTATTTTTTTCTTTTTCTTTTTTTCTGTTTCTTTTTTTCTCTGCGCTCTATTCATTGGGCCCAAGGTGTTCAACCGGTGCTCGGGGAAAACAGAGGCGGCGGCCGGCGCTAGCACGAGGGAAAAAGGGGCGGCGGCTCGGGGCTTACCGGCGACGGCGGCTCTTGGGAAGTGCGGCGGGGCTCGGGCGTTGGCGCGCGTGGCAACAACGGCGATGGCGGCGCTCGGCGGTTAGGGGCGACAGGCGCTCGGCGGTTAGGGCGGCGATGGTGCTCGAGAGAGGGAAGAGAGAGGCGGCGGCGGTGTGGGAGAAGGTGGGGGTTTTGCCCCCTTTTATAGCTGCGGCCGAGAGGGGAACGGAGAGAAAGGGGTCGGCGCGGCTTCGCACACGCGGCGGTGCCGGGCGGGGCGGGCGCGCGGAGTGTACGGGCGACGTGGGCGACGTGGCGCAGCGGCGGGCGCGGGCGGGGTCGCGCGGGCACGGGCGCGCGAGCGCGGACCGCGAGGCGGGCGGGCGCGGCGGCGAACGCGTGGCGGCGCGGTCGCGGGCGCGGCGGGCCAAGCACGAGGCGCGGCGCGCGCCTGCGGCGCGGAGTGTGCGGGACGCATGGCACGCTGGGCGCGCGCAGCAGTACGGCCGGGCGACGCGCGGGCGGCACGGGCCGGGCACAGTACGGCGTCGAACGCTTCTTGAGCAATGAATAGTGCTTCTTTTTATTTTTCCGATTTTCAATTCTATTTTCAATTTTCAATTTTTCCTTCACTCTAAAAATTCCAAAAAAATACATAGCATTCCCAAAATTTATTAAAAATATATTTTCAACTTTTCTCTCCACTTTTTATTTTTCCACATATATTTTTCGTATTTATTAAAATCCCTTTTTTCCTAATTTCCTAATTCACTATTTTTAATTCCAAAAATTTCCTAGATTTCATGTAAATCCCCTAAAATATTTTATCGTCTATTTTATTCCCTAATTGATCTCCCATAATCACCAATTAATATTTTATTCCTCAAATACGTATTTTCATAAGTCCGCATCCCTTTTTCCGAATTTATTTTAAAAATTCCTAATCCTATATTTCGAGATTTTTTTCTCAACAAAATCCAAACCATTCACAACATCGAGAGGGATTGTTCACAACTAAATTATGCAACTGAGCTGGCAAATAAGAAGCAACAAACTCGAGAGAAAGGCAACAAGCAAAAGTTTTTTTGTAAGTTCCGATTTTTACGTTCCGATTTTAATTCCTTCGATTTTCAGGATGTTACAGTTATGGCTCTTGTAGCTCATTTTTATTTGGAGTTACATCAGATGGATGTTAAGACTGCATTCCTGAATTGTGATTTAGATGAGACCATTTACATGGCTCAACCGGAAGGTTTTGCCATTAAGGGTAAGGAACATATGGGATGCAGGTTAAGGAAGTCTATTTATGGACTTAAGCAAGCATCCAGATAGTGGAACCGTAAATTCGATGAAGTCATTAAGAGATTCGGATTTATGGAGAATGATGCACATAAGTGCATCTACATTAAGACAAAGGGTGGAAAACTAATGATTCTAGTATTATATGTGGATGACATCTTTGTTAGCTTGCAACGATAAGAACATGTTATATGAGACTAAGAATTTCCTCTCATCTCATTTTGACATGAAGGATCTCGGTGAAGCCTCGTATGTACTTAGCATTGAGATAGACCGAGATAGAGCCCGAGGAGTGCTAGGATTATCTCAGAACGCTTAAATTGAGAAAATGCTTAAGAGATATAAGCTTGATAAGTGCAACACATCACACATTCTTACAAAAGGGTCAAAAGTTAAATGGAAGTCGGTGCCTAAGAACGATTTAGAAAGAAGTAAGATGGAGGACGTCCCATATGCATCACCGTTGGTAGCTTGATGTATGCTCAAGTCGCACGCGTCCGGACTTGGCGTTCTTGCCGGAGTACTTAGTAGATTTCGAGTCTAATCCAGGATAGGCTCACCGGGTAGGTGTCAAGAAGGCATTAAGATATTGCCAAGGCACCAAGCATTACATGCTCACATATAAGAGGTCGGATAAGCTTGAGATTGAATGTTACACGACGCCGACTTTCTTGGTGATGAAGATGACAGAAGTCTACTTCCGGTTATATTTTCACATTGGCGGGGAGCGATATCGTGGAGAAGCGTAAGCAAAGTGTAACGGCTGCATCCACGATGCAAGCCGAGTTTGTGGCATGTTACCATGCCACGGGACAGGCAGTGTGGCTTAAGAGTTTTATACCGGCGTTAAGAATTGTGGATAGTATCTCGAGACCTATCACAATGTACTGCGATAACCAATCTGCAGTTTTTTTGCGGAAACGATAAACTAAGTGGTGCGTCTAAGCATATAGACCTTAAGTATCGTATCGTAAAAGAAAGAAACCAGGACAATACACTTAAGATTAAGCATATAAGTACTAAGGAGAATATCACGGATCCGCTCACAAAAGGTCTACCACCTAATTTTTTAGAGAAGCATGTCCTAGGCATTGGTCTGGTGGGTAGTCTGGATCAAGTCCTGGTTCAAGGCCATTGATTTCCCCAAATAAGATAAGAGTTCTGACAAGGTTTCTCAGTGAGACTATGGGTAATGTTGTCCCAGTATGCTGCTATGCTGCTGATGACGCATTGGTCTAGTACTTGCTGTTTAACTAAGGAGGGACTTAAGTTTAGTTTAGTTTAAGTCAGTGACCGAATAGTCGTTAGTTTAAGTTATGTTATTGACCTTCGGTCAAGGGGGAGAATGTTGGATATTTTGGTTTAAGTTAAGTTTTGATCTCGATCAATAATAATCAGCTCAAATATGGAAGATATCGATTCATATCTTACCGGACTAAGAATCTTATCCCGAGTCCGATTTCGCCGTGATCGGTTGGCGATCCTTAGCCTTTTGGGCTCGGCCCCTTGCCTACAGTGTGACCCTATAAGAAGGGATTAACCCCGAGTTAAACCCTAACGCGAAAATCACGATCCCTATGCTTTTCCCAAACCCTAATTCCACCCTCCGATCTGTTAGCGCACTGGAAGGCTCGGAAGCTTGAGTTCCACGCCCGGGACAGTGTAGGTGGCGTCCCGAAGGACGCCGCTACCCCGAGCGATTGCTGAAGGAGCGACTACGCTACATCCCTAACAGTGATCAAGCTCTCCACTTCATCACGGGATCACCGACGACCATGGAAGTCACGGCCGCCGGTATGGACCGATCTATTAATCTATTCCGCATTAGTCTAAGTTAGTAGATATTATTAGACTAGATGATCTTGCTTTAATTTGTGTAGCTAAGTACGATCAACATTTTGATCTAACATGGGCATCACATCCTGGTGGGGCGCGAGAGAGTCCCGACCGGTGAGATCTCTCCTCCCAACAAATTAATGGTTTGCATCTCCGAGGTCAACAAAATGCCTTTACACATTATGTGTAAACTTGAAATTTTTCGAAGATGATGATGACTCATACACGTCAAATCAATGTATATTTGTGTCTTGATGTTGAAGTTGTTGGTGTCCCCTATACCACCCAGTTGATGGCGCCGGCGACCATGGTGCTCCGCATGAAATCAAAGTGCCTTTCATGGAGTTTATCTCGCTCCACTCCTTTGTCTTCGAGCTCCAAACTCACACACTATTGTGGTTTAAGTTGCACTCATCCGGACAGAAGCAGGGTAAATCGTGAACACAACGACAATGTGGTACTGACTTATACTACATTAATTGGTGATAGGGCAAATGAGGAGACATGTATGGATAGACGTAGCATGCAGCTCAATAGCATTCACGGAGTTAACGAATCACATATATAAAATCAGGAGTACGCATATATTATATTACTAGCAATTGTGCCCGTGCGTTGCAACGGGTAAAGTCGAGGCGCGACACGGATGGGGACGGCACAGAGGGGCGCGGGAGCTCCGAGCAGCGATGGGAGGGAGGAGCGCGATCGCGATCTTTGGGCGCGGCGCAGATGGGGATGAGAGGGAGGGCGTAGGGAGGAGGAGCGAAGGGGGTCTTTTTCATCCAAGCCCTCCTTTTCTTTTCAGCATTGGGATTGCGGGTAGGGCTGACGAAATACTCGTGGCTCGCTAGCTCGTTCGGCTCGTGGATGGCTCGGCTCGGCTCATTGAGAAATGCTAACGAGTTGCGCCAAGGGTTTAGCTCGTTAGCTATAATGAGCCGGCTCGAATCAGCTCGCAAGCTGCTCGTGAGCTCAACGAGCCGATGCAATGTACAAAGTAGGGCCCAATGTTTTGCTTGTTTTACTATTCTTTTGCTTGTTTTGTTGTTGATGTGACAACAAATCAATAATTTTTATAATTTTGTGATGGTCAATATGGATCTAATGCTTTAGATTATAATAGTAATAATATCTAATCTAGTTGCAGCATTACATTTGCATGGATAATTGTCGATGAACAAGTGTTATTAAGTTAATTATGGACTTAATGTATCACTTTTTATTTTTTTTCAATTGTATATTTGCATGTTTAATAGACTAAAAATAAAATGTAATTTGTACATAAATTGCAATGTATTAAAGTGGCTCGCGAGCTAAACGAGCCGGCTCATGGTGAGCCTCTGGCTCGGCTCTCTCCGAGCCGGCCGAACCGAGCCAAGCCGAGAGCCGAGTCGGCTCTCTACCGAGCCGAGCCGAGCCGGTATCCACCCCTAATGTGGGTTAATTTTGGAAAAAATCAAGGGGTTTTTGCAAAATAGCTAAGCGAATAAAATTTTGGATAGAAACACTACTTGCTTTGTAGATAGCTAGCAAAATGTTCGTGCGTTGCAACGGGACGACGATGCGGGGAGGGAAGCGGTGGAGGACGAAGGTCCGGGCGGCGGCGCGGGAGCTCGAGTGGCGACGAGAGGAAGGGGCGCAAGCGCAAGCGCGGATGGGAGCGAAGAGAGGGACGTAGGAGGTCTTTTTTCATCCAAACCCTCTCTTTGTTTTCAACATTGGGACTACGAGTTAATTTTATAAACGGTCAATCTTTTCAACATTAGGACTGCGAGTTAATTTTATAAACAGTCAAGGGATTTTCTAGCCAAAATAACACTTTTTTCTTCTTTAATTAGGTTTTTTAAAATAGCCGGACGGACTACGGGTTAATTTTGAAAAACTCAAAGGGTTTTCTGCAAAATAGCCAAACAAAACAAAATTTGGGTGAAAACACTACTTGTTTTATATATAGGTATAGAATAGTATTGTAGCTGCTGCAATGGTTATCTTAATTTGTACCGCACAATATATTATGTTGACAAATAATCATAGACGTACGTCTGTCCTTCGATGCTATAACAGATTGACAGCCCTGCTTCGAAAGTTATTTGCACTGCAAGTTTTCTTAACAACATCAGTGTTTCCAAGAACAGAACAAAACCGCGATTTTCCCCGAACATCTTCCCTTACATAAATAGCAAATTGATGCCTTCTTAAACGAGGTTCCGCGTCACACTTGAAGCAAACATATGCTTAAGTGTGCCCTTGCCTCACAAGTACAAGTTAATTATATGTATGCACTTTGACATGCATGTGAGAGGTGACAACATTGGATACATATGCATATATATGCGGCGTGTTCATTAATTCAGGGCGGTGATGGGCGATTAATCCGAAAGATCGCAGGGCCGGTTATGATGGTTGGCTTCTTCCCACCGGAGATGTGGCCTTCGTGATCCTCTCCCTAAGAACAAACAACAATTCAAATTATAAATTTAAGAGATTATTTACGGACCATCCACAACATCACACCGACTATCGTAAAAACTCAACCCTTGTTTTACTCATTCGATCTGTATGGCGTTGTCCTTATTGCCGACAATCCGTATTTCCTTTGTCATTTCAAATGTTAACTCCTTGACATATCCAATTAAATTACAGGAGATCAAAACAAGCTAAGTGAGTTACGAGTCGCACGATCGACGAGCAGTAATAGCCGACGGTTGCATGCCGAAGGCGACGACTCTCCCTTGATGCCGTTCATCCAGCAGAGACCATGGCCGCGCGCTTGGCGGCATGGCGTGGGCGAGCTCACCGGCGGCCACAGCCACGAGCAGAACCAAACTTTGGATGCCATTATTGTTTCCTTTCTCTACCGTACGAGCGTATACGTGGTCGACGAACTGGGCATCACGCCTACACCGATATATATAAACACTTGAGATGGATATATAAACAGGATGGTCAGCGTCTGCAGCAGCCGGGCGATGCGACGCTAATTTAGAAACAACTCGGGGTTTTTTGTAAAATTGTATGGCAGAACAAAAATAGGGTGGAAACACTCCTTGCTTTATAAATAGGTATAGATATAAGAGAAAATATAATTTGATGGCGCCATAACTAATTCAGTGGCCTTCTTCAATTGTTGAAAACATTTTCAGATAATAAGATATGGCCTTGTGTGCTGTGTAGGTGCTAGGGCATATGAGGTGACATGTGTGAAGTAAAGATGGGCTGCAGCTCAAATTTTATTTGATGGAGTTAACAGATCATATAAAAAATCAAGAGAACATATATAGAGTATTATATAAGAAAGAAGTGATATAATCTGATGGTCTTCAATGATTGAAACACTTGTTCAAGGATCAGCTTCCATGTATCGCCCAGCACATAGCTAGTTATGTAAAAAACTATATGCAGAAGCACACATATTAATTTAATTACAGTAAAGTGCTTCTTACTACGTTATTCAGGTAGAGCATCCTTCAACAATAACAGATAACTTTAAATCATCCAGTTCAAAAGGTTTTTAAAGCCATCCAGCTTATTAGCTTAGCAAAATCTCGGTTATTCGCTTCATCACCTCTGCAACCATTGCCACCTGCCCTAGCACAACGTGTAGAGGATTAAGAGCCTGATTAGGATTTATCATCATGCAAGCATACACACACATATCACTTTTATGTTCACCTAAGACACGAAATTCATCATAATAATTATTTATGTGGAAAATTATGGACTCCATTAGAAAAATGGTTTTGTTTTGAGTGATTTACTTTTTTAGAAAATTTAGACAACACTCATTTTATCTTTTATGATGGAAGTGTTAAATATGTTATCCGAATTTGGATTAGTTTTTTAATAGAAGTTTGTTTTCCATGATTAGTTTTCTAGTAGGACTCCATGTCTTATTTTCTGGTAAGGACTCTATGTCGTATCCTATTAAATATTTTTCTTTTATCTATTATATATACTCTTACAAGTAGTACCGAAAGAGATATTTTTATTGTTATTTTTCTACGTTTATAATTAACTTCTCAATAGTGAGCATTGTCGGTCAGCACCCGTGATTTTTTCCGTAAGGTTTTCTCACGTAAAAATCTATGTCTCTGTTGTACATTTATTTTCATAACAAATGCATTTATTTTCAATATGATCGGCGGCGACGACCGCGGGTCGCGTCATCTCGTCATCGTGCTGCCTTCACGAGAAGAAAAGACTTCGCGTAGAGAAAAAAGCAAACAGCAGTTGCACTTGAGAAAAAAAACAACAAAGACATCTCCTGCACGCTACCCGAGCAGCAGCAACGCATGCACTTCAAGGAATAAAAAGGTTGACGCACTAGCAGCAAGTGTCCAAGGTGATTTTCTGGCGAAAATTACTACGTGCACACAAGCCATTGTACTAGAAGAATTTTAGATCATCGCTACGTGCACACAAGAAGTGTACAAGATATCACGTTTCTGCTAGGTTTAGCACCAATTTATTACCAGTAAATTCAGGATTAATTCTCATGGTGAGTTTGAAGTATGATCTACCACTTCTGGACCGAGACATAAGATTCTTTCTATGACAAATAAAGATGCAAGCTGTTTTTGCTCAGCATGATCTAGACGATCCGCTATCTGAATTTTATAAGAGGACTATGGATTGGTCCGACGATGAGAAGAAAAAGGATCGTAAAGCTATGGCATATATTAATCTTCATCTATCTAATAATATTTTACAGGAGGTGCTTAAGTAGAAGACAGCCACTGAGCTATGGTTAAAGCTGGAGCAGATATGCATGACAAAGAATCTTACCAGTAAAATGCACCTAAAACAAAAGTTATTTTTGCACAAATTGCAAGATGATGAGTCTGTGATGGATCATCTCTCCACTTTCAAGAAAATTGTTACTGACCTTGAGTCTATGGAGGTAAAGTACGATGAAAAGGATTTAGGTCTTATTCTACTGTGTTCATTGCCTAGCTCATATGCAAATTTCAGAGATACTATTCTTTACAGTCGTGATACTCTAACTTTGAAAAAAGTTTATGATGCTTTGCATGCCAAAGAAAAAATAAAGAAGATGGTACCCTCTGAAGGTTCAAATTCACAAGCAGAAGACTTGGTTGTTCGGGGCAGGCAACAAGAGAAGAACACAAAGAACCAATCAAAAGATAGAAGTTTAAATAGCTACTGTGGGAGATCAAAGTCCAAAGGTAGACATGAAAATACTGCAAGAGAGATGGACATGATATCTCTAAGTGTTGGAAGCTACAGAACAAAGACAAGAGAATTGGAAATTATAGACAAAAAGTAATAAAGAGAAAGAAAGTAAAGCCGCAGTTGCTACTGATGATAAGCCTAGTGCAGAATTGCTTGGTGCTTATGCTGGTTGTGCACAAACTAGTGACTAGTGGATTCTTGATACTGCTCGCACCTATCACATGTGTCCGAATAGGGATTGGTATGCCACCTATGAAGCTATGCAAGGTGGTACTGTTTTGATGGGTGATAATACGCCATGCAAGGTTGCAGGTATTGGAACAATTTAGATCAAGATGTTTGATGTTGTATCAGAACAATGTCAGATGTGCGGCATATTCCAAGTTTGAAGAGAAACCTCATCTCTTTATGTACTCTTGATCGCAAAGGGTACAAATATTCCGGTGGAGACATAAGTTTGAAGGTAACCAAAGGCTCTCTTGTTGTGATGAAAGCTGGTATTAAACCGCCGACTGTATCATCTGCGAGGTACAACTATATTAGGTAATATTGTTGCGGTTTCGATTCATTATCTAATTTCAATGCTACTAATCTTTGGCATATGCGTCTTGGGCATATGAGTGAAATTGGT
Organism: Oryza australiensis; assembly: GCA_019925245.2. Taxonomy (NCBI): domain Eukaryota; kingdom Viridiplantae; phylum Streptophyta; class Magnoliopsida; order Poales; family Poaceae; genus Oryza; species Oryza australiensis. Next base: position 566,031 of record JAIFGZ020000486.1, on the reverse strand, counting down.
TTGGCGGAATTGAGCAAGCGAGGATTTCAAGATGAACAAAGCATCGAGAAGTTGAAATTTTATGAGCATTGCATCTTTGGCAAGCATAAGAGGGGGAAGTTCAACACATCTACACATACTACGAAGGTATTCTTGATTATGTGCATTCTGATTTATGGGGGCCTGCTCGTAAGACATCTTTTGGAGGAGCTCGTTATATGATGACTATCGTTGATGATTATTCGTGAAAAGTTTGGCCTTATTTCTTGAAGCACAAATATCAAGCTTTTGGTGTGTTTAAAAAGTGAAAGACTATGATTGAAAGACAAACTGAAAGAAAGGTGAAAAATACTTCGTACTGACAATGGGATGAAATTTTGTTCTAAGATATTCAAAGCATATTGCAAGTCTGAAGACATTGTGCATCACTACACCGTTCCTCATACACCTCAACAAAACGGCGTAGCTGAGCGTATGAACAGGACAATTATATCAAAGGCCTGTTGTATGTTGTCTAATGCAGGTTTGCCTAAACAGTTTTGGGCGGAAGCCGCTTTCCACAGCTTGTTATCTTATTAATCGATCACCTAGTTATGCCATTGACAAGAAGACTTCAATTGAGGTATGGTCTGGTTCCCCAACAAGTTATTCGAGACTTAAGAGTACTTAGTTGTACTACTTATGCTCATGTTGATAATGGTAAATTGGAGCCTAGAGCTATTAAGTGCATTTTTCTTGGTTATCCATCTGGTGTGAAAGGCTATAAGTTATGGTGTCCTGAAACAAAAAAGGTTGTGATTAATAGAAACGTTGTCTTCTATGAATCAGTTATGTTACATAACAAACCTTCTACTAATGTTCCTGTTGAGAGTCAGCAGAAAGCAAGTGTGCAGGTCGAGCACTTGATTAGTTCAGGACACACACCAGAAAAAAAGAAGATGTTGCTATTAACCAAGATGCACTTGTTACTGAAGATTCTGATTCTTCTACTGTTGAGCAGTCGCCAAAACATTTTTTTGCACAAGATAGGCCCAAAAGAAATACTAAATGACCTCAAAGATATATTGAAGAAGCGAATATAGTTGCTTATGCTTTGAGTGTGGTAGAAGAAATTGAAGGTATTGCAGAACCTTCTTCATACCCTGAGGCTATTGTTTCTGATAATTACAATAGATAGATAACTACTATGCATAATGAGATGGAGTCACTTGAAAAGAATCATACTTGGGAATTGTTGAAATTGCCGAAGGAGAAGAAACCTATCTGTTCAAATGGATCTTCAAAAGAAAGGAATGTATATCTCCAAGTGAGGCAAGATACAAAGCAAGATTAGTTGCTAAAGGTTATAGCTCCAGAGCAAATGGATGTTTAAACCGCATTTTTACAAGGGGAGTTAGAAGAGGACATTTAGGGCTGTTTGGCACACTCCAGCTAGCTCCATCTCCCCTAGAGTTGGAGCCCAACCAAACGGTTTCAGCTTCACTAAAAATGGAAGTGGAGCTGGCTGAAGTTCTCTCACAAATTAAACTAGAGAGTTGGAGCTGGGTTTAGGCAGCTCCACAACTCCACTCCAGATCCAACTCCTGGAGTTAAATTTAGGAGTTGGAGCTGTGCCAAACAGGCCCTTATATGGAGCAACCTGAAGGTTTTGTTGTTCCTAGAAAAAAGAACCTAGTCTGTAGGTTGAACAAATCTCTTTATGTGTTGAAGCAGTCGACTAGACAGTGATATAAGAGATTTGACTCTTTCATGCTTTCTTAAACGTTTAGAAGATTCAATTTTGATAGCTTTGTTTATCACAAATTTATTGATGGTTCAACTATATATTTGCTTCTTATGTTGATGATATGTTAATTGCAGACAGTCTGGCAAGTTATATCTTAGTCAGAAAGGCTATATTGAAAAGGTCCTTCGTCGTTTCAATATGCATAATGCAAAACCAGTGAGTACTCCTTTAGCTACACATTTCAGATTATCTTCATATTTATGTCCATAGTCCAATTATGATGTTGAGTACATGTCTAGAGTTCCATATTCAAGTGCAATTGGTTTACTTATATATGTCATGGTATGTTCTCGTGCTGACTTATCATATGCATTGAGTGTTGTCACTTGATATATGGCTAATCCTGGCAAAGAGCATTGGAAAGCAGTTTTCAGTGGATTTTTAGATATCTACGTAGTACTTCTAGTGCTTGTTTACAGTTTGGAAGATCTAGAGATGAACTTATTGGTTATGTGGATTCAGATTTTGCTGGAGATTTGGATAGAAGAAGATCGCTCACAGGATATGTTTTCACTGTTGGAGGTTGTGCTGTTAGTTGAAAGGCAAGTTTGCAAGCAACTGTTGCCTTATCTACTACTGAAGAAGAGTATATGGCTATTTCTGAAGCTTGTAAATAAGCTATTTGGCTTAGAGGTTTGTACACTGAGCTTTGTGGAGTTACATCTTGCATTGATATATTTTGTGATAGTCAAAGTGCAATATGCCTTACAAAGGATCATATGTCCAATGAGAGAACAAAGCACATTGATGCGAGATATCATTTTATTCGAGGTGTGATTGCTTTGAAGGTGATGTCAAGGTATGCAAGATAAGTATTCATGATTATCCAACTGATATGATGACAAAGCCAGTTCCTGCTACTAAGTTTGAGCTCTCCTCAAGCTTGGTGGCTGTTACAGTATAGTCCTAGAGACTATTTGACACGCGGTGATTTTACCTACATGAGATATGGTGATTGATGATTTTTATGCTACAAGAGAAAATTCATCTTAAGGTGAAGATTGTTAAATATGTGATCTGAATTCGGATTAGTTTCCTAATAGAAGTTTGTTTTCTAGGATTAGTTTCCTAGTAGGACTCCATGTCTTATTTTCTAGTAGGACTCTATGTCGTATCCTATTAGGTGTCTTTCTTTTATCTCCTATATATACTCTTGTAAGCCGTACGGGAAGAGACGCTCTTATTGTTATTCTCCTACGTTTGTAATCAACTCCTCAATAGTGATCATTGTCGGTCGACGCCCATGGTTTTTTCTCGTAAGAGTTTTCCACGTAAAAATTTGTGTCTTCGTTGTGCATCTATTTTCATAACAGGAGAAAAGCACATCTTTTTTTTCGCTATGCGGCACACCACAGCGCACTCACACAACACACACACACAAACAAATATATACACATTAGTTCATTAGCTTAAGGAAACAAATAGAAGCTCGTGTAGTGATATATAGTGGTGAAGTTGGTCCTCGCTCGTGTAGTGATATATAGTGGTGAAGTTGGTCCTCTATGATAACTGCTTGTATTCCTTCCATTCCATGTTGATCATGAAGACACTCAGCTTGGCTCGAACCTAAATTGAGTTAGGAAACTCTACAAACCCAATCACTCGTGGCCTAACCAAGACATGTTATATTGATAGTTATCAGTCTTAACCGCTGGTAGATGAGGGGTTCTGGCTTCTATCCTTCTTCTCGGCATAAAACTTGTATTCCAGCATAAAAACAGCCTCCATCTCATGATCTGAGTCAGAGTCCAAATCCTATTAGGAACTTGGTGATAGGAATGATTTGAGTGCATAGCATCAAGGCGAATGGTTATAACTTGTGTCCATGTGGCGTAACCATCTTCATAGACGTCTTTGATGGCTGAAACCATGACAATTGGGCCAAATTTCCAACTGTACCGGCTGCCGTTTCTATTTTTTATCTTTTGTTTAGTCGGTATTTTAGTAGCATTATATCTATGTGTAAAGTCTGATATTCAAATTCATCATACGTAGGAAGAAAAATACAAAATTCTCATAAATTTGTACTCTTAAAGCTATTAGATTTTTTTGTTATAGTTAAAACATAATGAATTTAAAGTTAGGACTTTAGACATATATGTAATATTACTGGAAGTATATATATGATTGTTTTTAAAATTTTTGTTGATATTTATTACTAGTTGGTCTATATGGTGTATACACGAAAAGCTTGTGTGCATAGTATATGTTTCCTAATAAATCTTCCCATAAAGATAATAAACAAAAATGATAAAAACTATAACTTTAGGGTAGGCTATGTACTATGTGCTGTTTTTTTAATTACTAAGAGTAATAATATTTTGCTGCCTAGCTAGTAAAAATAAGAAATGTTATGTGGTTCCTAAGCGTAAAAAACATGCTCACTAGCTTATGTATATGGCAGACCTACGGTGTTAGAAGCTAGTGTAGGCAAAAATATGACTGTAGTTGGCACAAGCAGCTACGCTTTGAGTGTGTTTTGTCTCGACGTCAATCGTGTACACCCCCTACTAGCTGCATGCAGTAAAGCTGCACTTGCTTCAATGATGAACCCAATAACATTTACGTTTTGCTCTGATATTACCAGGATCAATGCATCCTTTCTCTTGGTCAAAATCTTCATCAGACCATGACTCAGTCCACCGTGGCGAATGACTGCCACTTGCCCCACTGTCCTGTTGCATTTTGTCAGCATTGCTCTAAGCTCATCATAATCATCATCATCATGATCATCACCTCGTCTTTTGTCACGATCCTCACTAGCCCTCCACGGATCGCGCTAGAACGAAAGACTGGATCGAATCGAACGATGCAATCTGAGGAGACACAGAACAGGGGAAAAGAAAGAACAGAGACAGAAGGGAAGAACAGATGAACAGAGAGAGATATTTGCCAGATAGTGTATAGTTGTCATCTTACATGCCCAGCTCATCTCTTCCTGCCGACTTATATAGCAATGTGCCATCAAGTCTCTCTCACAACTCACTGACATCGGCTCCCAAGCCATTACTGGGTCCACTCGTCAGCCGAATAGCGTCCGTTTGCTTTTCTCTGTCACGCAGCTCGCCGTTCTGTAGTCTGTCTTGTCGTTTCTTCAACATTAGCTCCCGTAGCACGTCTAGTTGCGCCGTTGCTCAGCGCCGTGACATTCCCCCCTCCTTCAGACGAAGCTTGTCCCCAAGCTTCTGCCGATGGAAAACGATGGTGAATCTCTTGATTGTTTTCCTAGGTGACTACATGTTGATCAGCACCTGACCAACGAACCTGCACTTGTTCCACCATTTTTGAGCCTTTCCGCACGAAACGCCGATCCAAAATTTGAACAGGAACCGGCGAAGCACTAGAATTGGCTTGCAGAATTGGCAACGAGGAATGAACAACTTCGTTGGCGCCAAGGCTCTCTTCGTTGAGACACATGAATTACTTGGATGAATGAGACTGCTCGTAGGTAGTGCCAAGCGATAAGCAACCGCACCAATATGCTCCAGGATCTGAAAAGGGCCATAAAAACAAAATGCCAATTTTCGGTTATAGTGCGGGTGACAACCGATTGTTGAACAAAGGGTTGCAGCTTCAGATAAACCCAATCGCCAATGGCAAAGGAACATTCAGAACGCTGCTTATCTGCTTGAAATTTCATCCAAGCTTGAGCCCGCAACAAATGATCACGAATCAAACTCCGAGCTTGTTCTCGTGCCGCAACCAATCGCTTAGCTCCCCGAAGAACAAGGAACTTGTGCCGACAACCCAAAGTATCCGGGCTTGTGACCATAAAGGACTTCAAAAGTGGTAGAACCCAGAGCAGAATGAAAGGAGGTGTTATACCAATACTCGGCCAACGCCAACCAATAACTCCATTGAGATGGACAGGCATGCACAAAGCATCTGAGAAAGGTTTCCAAACATTGATTGACTCTCTCTGTTTGGCCATAGGTTTGAGGATGATACGAAGAGCTCATTCGTAACTGAGTACCAACCAGTTTAAATAACTGAGTCCACAAAGCACTGGTGAAGATGCGATCCCTATCGGAAATTAGAGACTAAGGCATGCCATGAAGTTTGTATACTCCCTGCATATATGCTTCTGCCATATCCAAAGCAGTAAATGGATGAGAAAGTGAAATGAAATGGCTATACTTGGAAAACTTATCCACCACCACTAATATACAATTATAGGTCGCAGACTTGGGAAGCCCTTCAATGAAATCTAAAGACACCATTTGCCACGCTTGATCCGGCACCGGCGTGTTTCAAGAAGACTGGATATTTCACATGCTCCGATTTAGCTTGTTGACAAACGTGCAGGTGGACACAAAGTGAGTAATCGAAGGGCGTAACCGAGGCCAAGCAAATAAAGCTTTGATGCGCCGATAGGTGACATGGATTCCAGAATGACCCCCATGGGAGCAGAGTGCATGTTGACCAAAATTTTGTTCTGGAGAGATACATTGTTGCCTATCCACATGCGCTGCTTAAAATAGAGAACACCTTCCTTCATTGTGAAATTTGGGACAGCATTGGCACTTATACACGTAGTTTGCACTTTACCGCTGGCATCGGGTCATTTAAATACCCCGCTCGCACTTCTTGAATCCAATCAGCACCATCGAAGATAATGTCGTCAATTCCAATTGATGATTAGGAGGAGCACGAGATAAGGCATTAGCTGCACTATTGTCACACTGCCCTTCTTATAAATGATCCCGTATCACGTACCAATAATTTGGTTAAGGCTTTGTGCTGCCGAAGTGGTCAAACGTTGCTCATCCAAAAATCTAAATTGCGATGATCGACGAATAAGAAACTCATCATGTTGCAAGTAGGAACGCCAATGGTCAACCAAAACAATTGCAAGACTTTCCTTTTCATAAGTGGACAGGCCTTGATGTCGAGGTCCCAAAGCTCTACTCAAGAAGGCAATTGGATGATTCTTTGCATTAACACAGCGCCAATTCCCTTATCGTAGGCATCCGTTTCAATCACAAAAGTATCGGTGAAATCCGGCATTGCTAGAACTGGGGCAATGACCAATGCCTGCTTCAGAGCTAAGAAAGCCTAATTAGAATCTTTAGTCCAGATGTATGGGTGCCCCTTTCTCAACAAATTAGTCAATGGTTTACTCAAAATTCCATAATGACGCACAAATTTACGATAATAACCTCGCTAACCCCAAAAACCACGCAGGTCTTTAGTGTTTAAAGGAATTGGCCAATCCTTAACAACTTGGATTTTGTCCTCGTCCGTTGATACACCATTTGGACTAATGATATGACCCAAGTAAGCAAGCCGTTGTTGAGCAAAAGAACACTTGCTATATTTCACCTTAAGATGATGTTCACCAAGATTTGAAAAACTGTTTGTAAATGCTCCACATGAGCCGACAATGTCGGACTATAAATCAAGATGTCATCAACAAAACTAACACAAACTTGCGAAGAACAGGTGACAAGATACTATCCATGCAACCTTGAAATGTGGCTGGTGCGCTAGTAAGACTGAACGGCATTACCTTAAATTCAAAATGGCCATGGTGTGTTTTAAAAGCAGTCTTGTGCTCATCGGCCACCTACATCCTGATTTGGTGATAACCAGCGCGTAAATCCAATTTAGTAAACCACTGTGCACCAGCCAATTCATCCAAAAGCTCTTCAATAATTGGTAAGGGATATTTGTTCTTAACTCGTGATGGCATTTAAATGGTGATAATCAATACAAAATCTCCATGTGCCATCTTTTTTCTTTACCAGTAACACAGGAGAAGAGAAGGGACTAGAACTAGGTTGAATCAAGCCCTTGTTTAACATCTCCGAACCCGAGATTCTATTTCATCCTTTTGAGTGGGTGTAAACGGTAGGGTCTTACATTAACAGGCATTGCACCAGGAAGGAGTGGTATTGAATGGTCACAAGCTCGAGAAGGAAGCAGACCAACTGGTTCATCAAAAACAGGAGCAAAGGTATCCAAAACTTGCTGAACTTCCGAAGGAATTGAAGTAGAGGGAGAAGATTTTGTCACCGAGCACAATTGAATTAAATGAGAGATGGCCCGTCGGTCCAGAATTCCTGAAATTGCTGTGCTGAAATCCTAGCACATTGTTCCATTGCAGACACAATTCCTTGCAAGGTTATGGTCTGTAGGTGCCAAGTAATTGTTAGGGACCCCCACTCTCATTGGACTGTGATGCATCAACCAATCCATTCCCAATATCATATCATAATTTCCCAGATTCAGAATTTTGAAATTAGTGCAAAATAGCCGACCCTGTGTCATCCATTCACAATTTGAAGCCTCTGCAGAGCAAGTCGAATATCACCATTAGCCACCTTGACCTGAATGCCTGAGTTAAAGGAATTACACCGAAATATTGTTGGCAATGTGAGAATCGATGAAGCGCGTGCTGCGAATCAACAAGGATCAGCACTTTTTCCTTGAATGAATCCCAACATTCTCATGCATCCTGCCGCTTCGATCCATGCAATGCTTGCACTGAAATGGCCATAACACTGTGACTGTCCAGAATTTCTCCCACATCATCACACTCTTCAAATAATTTGTTTTCATGATTCAAGGTAGTTATTAATTCTTGCACTCCATGTAGTTGTACTGTATTGGCACATTTGTGAGATGGTGACCATTTCTCAGCACAGATATAACACAACCCTTGAGCTCTTCGTTGGGCCTTTAACGCAGACATCTTGTCATTACTATGTCATGTCCTCCCATTGTCGCTTGCGCTCATCCACACGATTTGCTGGTAATACCCCCGATTTGGTGGTAATGGTAGTGGTAAAGCACCCTTGAACACTTGGCTCTGTCGATTTGACAATCCTGGATCAATTTTCCTAGAATTTGCCATTGTTCCAGTGATTGGCTCCATCAGAATTTCCTCTTGTAAGGAAGCAATAGCCAAGGCCGCCTCCAAATCCTTTGGTCGATGGAGAAGCACAGCATTCCGAATTTCGCACCGTAATCCCTCAGTAAAACGATGAGTTAGATAGCGCATATTCAACACAGGATCATAAACCAAGAGTTGATGCATTAGTTCATCAAATTTTTCATAATACTCCCAAACCGAACCCGATTGCTTGATACCGTCCATTTGCCTAATGAGCAACTCGTGCTGATCTCTATCAAATTTATTAGAAATAGCCACGTAAAAGTTCTCCCAATTAGGAAACCGAACATGTGCCCGTGATGCACGCAACCAAGATGCAAATCTACAAGAAAAATAGATGGTCGCGATTCTAACCCACAAACAAGGAAATGTGTTATTAACATTGAAATAGTGCTCACATCTCATTCTCCAATCCAAAGGATCGTGCCATCGAATCTAGGAAAATCTAACTTCGACACCCGTGGCCGTACGACGCCCAAATTGATCCCGTTCAATTTCCCCACTACCTAATTCAAATTGATCAAAATTGTTCGGAGAGTGGGGAGATTCATACGTACTCTTGATCGGAGTTGGGATCAGGGTGGTGACCAACCCCGAAACCCTTCCCTAGTAGTCACAAGCTTCGCGGCGGCCATGAGGCCATTTTTCTCCTCCACCAACTGCAGTCGTGGTTGACGAAGGTGGAGTGGGAAGCAGAGGCACCTTCTTCTCATTTTCCATCACCACAGCTCGAGTCGAAATTGAAGTTGTTGCCGCGAGATTGGGTTGTTTACTCATCAACTCCATCTGTTGCCGCAAGTCTGATACCTCTTCTCGCAACTCCTGCACAGCTGCTTCCACCTGTGGACACCAAGTGGTAATTCCTTGATCCAGCTTTTATGACCACCGCTTGGGTCTCCCTTGCTTGAGATTCAATGTCGCCAATGATTCCCGGATTTCCCAAAATTTTCCAAAGTCTATGCTCTATTTCTCCATCGCCTCCACTTGTTGTTGCAGCCGTGAGGTGTAGTGCGGCTTCTCCAGATTGTTGGCTCTGATACCAAATGTCACGATCCTCACTAGCCCTCCACGGATCACGCTAGAATGAAAGACTGGATCGAATCAAACGATGCAATCTGAGGAGACATAGAACAGGGAAAAAGGAAGAACAGAGGCACAAGGGAAGAACAGATGAACAGAGAGAGATATTTGCCGATAGTGTATAGTTGTCATCTTACATGCCTAGCTCATCTCTCCCTGCCGACTTATATAGCAATGTGCCATCAAGTCTCTCTCACAACTCACTGACATCGGCTCCCAAGCCATTACTGGGTCCACTCTTCAGCCGAATAGCGTCCGTTTGCTTTTCTCTGTCGCACAGCTCGCCGTTCTGTAGTCTGTCTTGTCGTTTCCTCAACATTAGCTCCTGTAGCGCGTCTAGTTGCACCGTTGCTCAGCGCCGTGACATCCTTCTTCTTCTCCTTCATCAGAGTCAGAAATGTTATAGTCCAGCACCCATGGAGAAGCAAAAGAACCACGAGTCCCAAGAATGTTGACATGGGGTGGAAAGAAGTGGTCGGTGGCAAGGGCATCACTGGCAATGTCCAAGTGGAAGAAGATAATTTGTGAGCCCAGCACACTGTGAAGCCTAGCATCCCGTCCTTGGTCGGGAACAACATGAATTCCCAGATGTCCAATGGGGTCTGAATCAAGGCAAGCTTTTCCGTATTGAGATTGAATTAAAGGACACCATTGGTGTCCCTCACCCTGATGAATGGCACCGGTGACGAATCGAAGTTGCATCTTCCTCTCATGGAGTAGAGCTCGCTCCACTCTACTCCCACGCAGATGCGTTCTAGTTTTCACTCGTCTTGACAGTTGCCAGGCTGGTCGTAGAATGCGACGACGACACGATAAGGTGCTGAGTACATTTGATTCGGAGTCTGAAACCTATTCAGAAACTTGGTGATAGCAATGATCTGGATGCGTAGCATCAAGGTGCGGAGGGTTATCACTTACGTCCATGTGACATAACTATCTTCATAGATGTCTTCGATGGATAAAACCCAGACAATTGGGCCTATCTGAGGATGAAAATGGGACGGAAATTCCCAACTGTATCGGCTGCCGTTTCTGTTTTTTATCGGCCATTTTAGTCGGTATTTGGAATTTTCAGTATCAGAAACGAAAACTGTAATTTGTGTCGAAAATGTTAATGGAAACGGTGGAGAGGTTTTTTCATCTGTTTTTGGCGGAATCAGTTTTTCCTCACTAATTTCAAAAAAATTCAGAAGTTGCCCTATGCCACTCCCCTTGCTCCACGCGTATATATACAGGCATAGCTGAGCTGACTGTCGACCATGGGGAAGACGTCGAAGTCCAGGAGATTCACAAGGGTTCTAATCAGTGCCAAGCTGTTTGTCTCCCATTCAAATTCTAAGATTTGGGTGCTAATCTCAACCAGCTAGTAGACAGCATCGTCGAGCACCACGTCTGGCTAGAAAATCGAAGGCCATGACAGCATCCATAGTGGCCACAGCCATGGTATTAGTCGTAAAACTTTACATGTAGGCCAAGGTGTGGTACAGGTAAGGCGAGTGGACGAACGCAAATGAAGATGACATGGTATGGCATGGCGTGGCAGTGAACTTCTGATGAATTTTTCTCGGAAATTAGCAAGGAGAAACAGATCCCGCCAAAACAGATGGAAAACCCTCCCTTGTTTCCATTTCCGTTTTTGATGTTTGATGAATTTTTACCAAAATTCACAGAAAAAATAATAAATCATTGGACATTAATTTCATACGGGAATGTTATTTGCAGCCCAAATTTACTAAATATATGTGAAGCATGGCTCTACGGTGTGTGGGTCCAGAAAAATTAACTGTCACGCGATGTCCGAATATATCCAATATTGAACTCGTGTTGCATATTAATTTCAAACAGACAATTAATACTGGTTCGAATAGTTTATGATTTTGATATATGATTTGGAAGTTTTGAGCTGTTAAACAAAAATATATCTACTGCTATGTGTACCTAGTTGGTTTTGATATATTGTCGCGGTTGCTTGTAATTGTGTGCTACATTTCTGGTAATGGAAATGAGGGGCACACCCTTTATTTAAACAAATGATGTTGCTAGAAATAGTTACTTGAGCCAACCAGAACATTATATAGTGGCTAAACCCTGCCTATCTCATTTTAAGTGGGTTTTCCGATTAACACAGGATGCTCAGAAGAAATTTCAGGAAAATCAACAAACATGAGAATTAATTCGTTTGCTTCTGCTAGCTCCTATGGTGCTACTTAATTATACACCTTGTGTGATCTTGTTAGCTCCTTGCATATTGTGAAGCAATTATTTATGGAAAACAATAAAATTTCAGAAAATTTGTGGAAAATTAATATCTAGGAAAACTTTACTTCAATGTCCTATATTTGCTTTGTGAAACCCAAGTCACAGGCCAGGTGACTTCAGCCACATTTTTTCTTTGCATTTGTACCGGTGCATTGTGAAGTATTCCCAAAACGTATATTGTGAAATCTATAAGCAACAGTCTTACTAAAAAAAGTGCAGGCTGCACTGCTTCAGATAATGGAGATGTATTACAACCAATGCAAAAATTTTACAATTGATGAGGCAGACATTACACTACTGAAGAAACCATCATTGGTTGAAGTAGCAAAAACCACATTAGTCCCGGTTTGAGTTGCACCGGGACTAGAGATCATCTCTAGTCCCGGTTTAAAAGTCTACGGATTTCTAGAAGCATTAGTCCGGTTCTGACACGAACCGGGACTAAAGATCATCTTTAGTCCCGGTTCAAATATTGTCGAGGTTGTCGAGCGTTGGACATCTTTAGTCCCGGTTGATAACACCAACCGGACTAAAGATGTCCAGCGCTCTGACAACCTCTGACAGCCTCTGACACCATCTTTAGTCCCGGTTGGTAACACCAACCGGGACTAAAGATAATTTTGATATTTAGTGCTGGTTGGTAACACCATGAATGTGTTTATTTTTTTAACTGAACCTAATAAAAATATACAAATTTTGATGCATGATTTAAATGGTATAAAATTAAATTGAGGAGATTTGTAATTTTAAAGAGTGTGGTGTTGTGTGGGGGTGGGTGATTAAAGATGGAAGAAAGCTTTAATTTAATCATTACATTGTAATTACATATCATCATATTGTTATTAACTAACGATTCTCAATATACAAAATCTTTTGTAAAATTATTTTCGTGATAATATATGAATCGGAGGGATGTATAATATTGATAAGAACATTTAAACCCTGACCGTCACGTCTAGTTTATGCACATTTAACAACAAGTTTTACGCGCATTGTTCCCGTTTCACCCTCTAACTCGGAGTCGGTTTTAAAACGGCCATAACTTTCACATACGGACTCCGATCGAGACGTTCCATATATAAAAATCGATCAGAAAAAAATTTTGGATGCGTTCGTTCACCGCTTCGCCGCGTTCGGCGATTTTATTTTCCCTAAAAAGCCTCAGAAGATTACCTTTTCGAGCCCTAAGCTTTTTTCCGACCGTGAGCGTGTCTTCGAATTTTCACAGCCACGTCTTTTGCTTGTTTATGCTCAAATTTTATGTGGTTACCTCTTGTGTTCTCCTAAGTCCATAAAAAATATAAAAAAAACAAAAAAATTGAATTTTTCAAAAAAAACAACAACTTCAGATGAATATGAAAAATAGAGAGGGCAAAAGAGGAACACTATCTAGAAGGCACATTAATGTCTAGGATTATATATGTTTGATTAAATTTTAATATTATTGTTTTAAACCTATATTTAATGAATTTAATTTGGCCCTATTTACTAATTATTTAATTGTTAACCCTAGCCGTGCAAATAAAATTGAAAAAAAATAGCGGGAAAATATCTTTAGTCCCAATTGGTGGCACCAACCGGGACTAAAGATGAATTAGAAATAGCGAAAAATCATCTTTAGTCCCGGTTGGTGCCACCAACCGAGACTAAAATCTAGGGCTATATATATCCCAGCACGCATCGTCTTCTCCACCGATCCAACACTTAGTTGTTTTCTTCCTCTCCTCTCTCAGCTCTCTCTCTCCCCTCAGCTCTCTCTCCCTCTCTCGAGCTCTCTCTCGCTCCGGCGACGGCGGTGGGACGGAGGAGGTCGGAGGGATGTGGTAGCGGCTCGAAGATGGCGGTGGCCCGGCGGCTTGAGGTGGATGCGACGCGGCGGCTCGGGGAGGTGGTGTCGTTGCCTCCTCCATTTCCTCCTCTTCCTCGTCCTCTCCAGGAGCGACGGATCTGGAGATTTTTAGAGATTTTTGTGATGTTCTAAATTTGATATATGTGTGTATATGTGATGTTCATTACTCGATTTGTGATGTGAATCTGTGATGTGGATTTGTGATGTGGATTTGTGATGTGGATTTGTGTTGCGAATTTGTGAAAATAAAAAAAATAAAAAAATGCTTTAGTCCCGGTTGGAGCCACCAACCGAGACTAAAGATGACGGAGCCGGCCACGTGGCTCCGCCATCTTTAGTTCCGGTTGGTGGCTTCAACCGGAACTAAAGATGCATCTCTAGTCCCGGTTATTTAACCGGGACTAGAGGTCGTCCATCTCTAGTCCCGGATTCGTAGTCCCGGTTTGACAACCGGGACTATTGAGGGTTACCAACCGGGACTAATGTGGCTTTTTCCAGTAATGTTAAACACGCGCTTATATACTTGAATGCATCATGCCATGTAAAATTTGGATTGAGTAAGGGCTGGGTGTGAAATTAACTTCCCTAGCTTTAAGATAGAACAATCTGTTTCTTTAAGCAGGGAGGCTGATAGCCAGTATACTAGTTTAGACCTTAAATAAGAGATCAGTTGTGCTACTGTATATTAAGTAAGAGAGCTAGCTATGTACTGCAGGTTGCTTTTCTCATTGAGTCAGTTAATTATATGTTAGAATTTTGGAGTACAGTTATAAGTAGCACTTGTATGATGTGCTAGTAATTAATCTCAGTGTTAATTTTCTCATCTCTGTTACTGTTGCTTTCAATACAAGCAGGGCCAGGGGTGCCCTTTTCTGTCTAAACAGGGTCAAAAGAGATGGCCTTGTGCTGTGTAGTAGATGCTAGGGCAGATGAGGGACATGTATGAAACGGACATGGCATGCAGCTCATATAATATTTCATGGAATTAAACCATATATAAAATCAAGAGAACGCATATATAATATCATACATATAAGAGAGAATATAATTTGATGGCGCAATAATTCAAGGGCCTTCTTCAATGGTTGAAAACATTTTCAGATAATAAGGATTACCTTCCATGTATCACTCAGCACACATGTAGAAAATGATTGCAGAAGCAAATGCTGAAGCATACATATTAATTACAGTAATTCAGTAAAGTGCATCTTACTATATAGTTAATTCAGGTCACATCCATCAACAACAGATAACTGTAAATCATGCAGTTCAAAGAGTTTTCAGCCAGCCTGCTTATTAGCTTAGCCAAATCTCACTTTTTTAGGGGAACAACTAAACAATTAAAAGGCTAAGGAAACCTGGTTACACTCAGCCTCTAAGATCGACCGGATGAAACTGGGGTACCGAAATCAAGTAAAAGGGACGCAGCAGTTCCGAGATGCCTTCTTTAGCTAGTCTGTGAGCTCCCAAATCTCAGTTATTAATTATCGCTTCATCTCACCTCTGCAACCTTGCCACCTCCTGCCATTAACGGAACATGTAGAAGATTAAGATCTTGATTGATTAGGACCTACGATCATGCAAGCATACATGTAATATATAACTTTTATGTTCACTTATTACATAGAATTCATCAGAATTAAGCCATGCATGAATGTATATTTTCATAATCATAAGGATATAGTACGTAGCGTACAATGTTGCTACATGCAATGAGGTTCTGTCGACCGTTAGTAACATATACTCATTATTTGGAGGAAAAAAATAAAAACTATTATTCCACCAACATAATATCTGACACAACAATTACAGCTAAACGTATAATATGCATAAGTTGCGTGGATAATAACTACATCAACAACATTTAAGAAATTCCAGACAGAAGCATATTTTAAGTGTATAAATTCAGAGTTATGGCAGTTTATACGGATCCAGAAGTATGCCAATGCATAACCACAACTGCAGAAAGAATGACTGAAATAAAATTATCTAGTCACTACTGTTGTTCCAGTTATAACTATACGTACAGAGGTTTTCAGGTTTTAAGACTGGTGGTAATATCCTAGTTGTCTGATCCAAAAGCTTGACCAATGCATAATTAAGGGAGAAAAACAAAATGATATAGGAAAAACAGAAGGCAATTATATTTCTGATAATATTGATAAGTATTATTTTTGCTATCAGCTATTCTAATTGCTTCCTTCCGACATGACTGTCACAAACTTATCCACAGCAGGAAGGAAGTAGCTAGGATTTGGTTATGATATAGCTCCATTGTGTTGTCATTCCGATTGATTATATGCTAAAGAATATACATACTTTATATATTGTCAAGTAAATAGAGTACAGAAATTAATCATGAGTTAAGAAAAAAACAGGAAACAATATATTAACTCATCATTAGTCAGAGAAAGAAAAAGATCTCGAAAATCCAGTGCAATTTATGTAATGGAGGAGACAACTAGTGTCTTGCATTTATCAACTATATATATGTCACATCCGTAAGACAATATAATAAACTCTACTGTTGGACACAACTATATATATATATATATATATATATATATATATATATATATCAGTTGATCTTTAAAACAACAAGAATTAATGTTCCCATGAAAATTTTAAGGCCGCTTCGTATAGCACCTGCACTACTGTTGCTCAGAATACAGCTTAATTTATTTTAGATTACATGGACGGAGAGCTACAATGAACTCATTATATGCATACAACTCTATTACAGTGAATGGATCATAGGTCAAATACAACAGGAATAAAACATAAACAGGAAAAAATAATCAAACACACTGGCGTGGATATAAATGGGTTGTATGGATCGAGTACCATCAATATATATAGATCATATGTATGCAGTAGTGAACTTTTATATCATAACTTTTGTGCCTATAGTACGTAACTAAGTAGCTATAGCAGATTTTCCAATGCAATTTTGCATAGAGATATATTTAAAAGTACAACTATATTTCATATAAGTCTTACGTTTGTTTTTATTAACACAATTGTATTTTGGGACTGCATCAAGAGCCGAATTTGCAACCATCAAAACCTACTACTAGCAAGACATTGCTTTAGGATTCAGGTGATTACCTTTTATAAATCCAACATATATAGGCACTTGGATTACAGAAATTTGTAATATGTAAACTCAACATACAGCCTTCTATTGTATTGTACTTATCTGTTTGAATTAATTATATCTATCCCAAGAGCATGGTGAAAACTTGCTACTCCCTTCAGTCACAAAAAGAAAAATGATGTATGGAGTATGGACAACCATACTATCTTGAAATGCATATTGAGCTACTATATCCTACTATTCTTTTATAAACTTATTTTTCAAGCAAGGTAAACAAAAACATATATATTGTCATTTTCTGTCAAAATATTCTTAAACGTTAATTAGTTATCTCTATGTTCATGCAGTTGGATAGATCAACTTACTTTCCACAGGAAGGAGTAGAATTACATAATCATGGCTGCACTTCCACCTGAAAAATAACAGATATCCTCTGAAATATGTTTCAAGATCTATATTTAGACATATAATTAATAATGGAAAACCATGACAACGAACCAAAATAAAAACATGCAGTTGGAGTTCAGAAAGTGACAATAGACTAATAAGTAAATGTGAAAAGCACAAAGCACGCAGTTAATTAAACTTTTCATCAATATATAGTCTGTAAACAGAACTTAAAATGAAAACAGTGTAAGCACATGCGTGAGAATTAATATCGAATGTTACTGTTTCCAATAACAATTAAAACTATAAGCATTTGCAAGAATACTTTGCAGCATCATCCCTATTTAATAATTAAGGTACAAATAAGAACACAGTTAAGGTTCATTGAGCTTATCAAACTGAAATTTTCAAGTCAAATTCCAACTAATTACTTATATGACCCAGATCTCGCTATTACAAAAACGAAAAAAAATAGCACTATAGATACCGAAACAGCTAAAACCGACACATATAATGCTTTTTCCATCCAAATGTGTGCCCGCGGAACACCCAAGGCAAGAACCGGCACCTTTGTGAAGCAAGAACCGGCACCTTTGTGAAAAGATAGATGCCGATTCTAAACAAAAATCAATACATATAGTATTATGCCATTTTTAAGATGAACCAACATCTATAATATAGTTTCGATTTTTTAATATATTATAGATGTTGTTTTTTTTTAAAACACCCGACACCTATTAAAAAACCGAGCCGATCCACCGGCTCTCCTCCCTTTTTATTAGCCCCCTCCCTCTCTCTTTCTCTCCCTTATCCTCTCCTCTCTTAGTCTCTCTGTCTCCTCCCTTCTCCCTTTCCAACCTCCTCGGCAAGCAGCGGTGCTTCGCGGGAGGCACAGCCGGTGGGCGGCCGGCGGACGGTGGCGCTCTCCTCTCCGCCCTCGCCTCCTCTCGGCTCCCACCGACAGCGTGCGGTCTCCTCTCTGCGGCGGCGGGGCGCAACCTTCTCCTCTCTAGCATGGCCGTGCACAGCCTCCTCCTCTCCTTTGCTGGCCACCGCGAGCTCGGGGCAGATCCGGTGGCCCCGATGACATGACAATGGAGGAGGCCGGATCCGTCGTCGCGACGATGCGGAAGGCCAAATCCGCGCCGCAGCGATGAGGACGGCCGGATCCACCACCGCGACAGTGGGGGCTGCCCGGATCGATGACGCAACGACAGGGATGGCCGGATCGACGACGCGATGATGGGGAGTCCGGATCTACGACGGCAACGGTGGCGTGTGTTTGTGTTTTCGATTTTGTTGATTTTGTGATTGTGTTTGGTTGATTAAATGATGTTGATCTTAGTGATGATTTTGATTGTATTTGGTTGATGGGGATGATGTTGATCTCAGTGATGATGAAGAGCTGCTCGATTTGAGTCGATGCATCGAGCTGGCTTTTTTGCTCTTTTTCCATTCTTAGGATCTCAAAGGTATCGGTTTGTAAACCGACACCTTCGAGTTGTCTTAAAGGTACCGCCTGTTGGGTGCCGGTTAGAAAATTTGGCACCTATGGCCGGTTTCCAACCGGCATCTATCCCTTTTTCTGTAGCTGTGTTTGTGCGCGCACACACACATTTATATGTGTATGTATGTACATATGTATGTAACTAACAATTACGGAGGAAGTTTTAAAAAACAAACAGTTGTTACAATGTATGTCCTGTTTGTACGCAGTACGGGTTGATCATTACTTCTGACCAGTCAATTAACCATAAACTGAGTGAGCGAATTATCAGTGTCGTAACTCATAATTAATTAATTTATAGTCAAAGTTTTAAATGTTTGACATCAATTTTATTTTAAAACGATAATTATTTTCATCCTGAAGGGAGCAAGAACATAATTTTAGGTTCATTGAGAGCTTTTCAAACTGAAACATGCATGAATGTCAAATTCCAACAAAGTATATTACAGTGCCCAAAATTAAGCTAGCTAGTAGTAGGAGTATGTTATGTACCTTCAGGAAGAAAGAAGCTTTTGTAGGGGAAAACAAATTGCATCCCCCTGCAAACTGCTCCAAGAACCTTGTGGTAATTCATGGTGTCAATCTGAACAGCAAACACCCCAGCCATGGTCCAAACGTACCCCACGTTCTCATCCTCATCGAGCGCCATGATCCACACCAGAGGCAGCGGCTTCGCCGTCGCCGGCAGCGGCGGCGGCGGCGGCAGCCGGGCATTGCGCAGGGGAAGCAACGCGTCGAGTATCACAATCTTGCGCAGGTCCCAGGTGGATGCGCCATGGGTGTAGGTGCGGAGCGTCCAGAGCTGGAGGATGTACCCCGACACGGCGGTGAGTCCCACCCCGCCGTTCTTGGGGACGACGATGCTCAGGTTGGCCTCGTGGACGTCGTCGAAGGCGTCCGCCGGCACCAGGATCTCGTGCAGCTCGTGCGTCTCGAGGTTGAAGGCGATGATGCCGTGCGAGATGAGGTGCCAGTAGAGGATTTGGCCGATGAGGACGCTCGGCCGGCCGTCGATCACCGACGACATCTCGGCCGTCGCCACCTTGGTCCACCGGAATGTCGCCGAGTTGTAGATGAAGGCGGTGGAGCGCTTGGTGGCGGCGTTGCTTGACACGAACACGACGCGGAACAGGTGCGGGCGGAGCTCGTCGTGGCCGCCGGCGTCTGGGACCACGGCGGCGTTGCTGAAGCACGACGGCCTGTACTCCGGCGCCGGCGGCGCGGGGATGTACTGCCGCCG
This sequence comes from Oryza australiensis, assembly GCA_019925245.2. Taxonomy (NCBI): domain Eukaryota; kingdom Viridiplantae; phylum Streptophyta; class Magnoliopsida; order Poales; family Poaceae; genus Oryza; species Oryza australiensis. The sequence continues at coordinate 545,952 of JAIFGZ020000486.1, read as the reverse complement.
ACCGAGCATGGGCTCCAGCACGAGGAGGCGGAGCCGGGTAGGGCTAAGGAGGAGGACGCGGCCGCCGCGGCAGCCGATGACGTGCCACTCGGCGTCGTCGCCCACGGCGAGCACCCCGCCGGGATTACGCGCCGCGGCGGCGGCGCGGCGGTGGCGGCGAAGGCAGTGCCCGGAGCCGTCGACGCCGACAGGGATGAAGCGGTTGTCCGCCCCGGCGCCATGGTTGTGGTTGTGGAAGAAACCGACGAGGGGAGCCCCGCCGCGCCGCCGTGGAGGTCGCTGAACCGGCGGAGGAACCGGCGGCTGGTGACCACGCGGCGAAACCGCCTGCTGACGAGGAGACGCGGCGGAGGCAGGCCGGGTGCGGGGGCAGCCGGACGAAGATCTCGGCTAGGATGTCGTCGGTGAGCCCCGCCGCCTCGTCCGCCGCACCACGGCGGCGATGCCAGCAGCAGCTGATCGCGGCGCCCATGGGGAATTCCGAATTGGGGATTCTTTCTTTTTCCGAGCTCGGTGTGAGGTGTTTAGGGCGAAGGGAAGCTGCTGCTCACACTATGCATGCTCTTACTGCTGTCTTAAATGCTTAGGAGTTCCCGAAAATGCCCCTGGCTGCACCACGTGTGTTTCCCGATTTGCCCCTGGCTGCTGCTGACTCACTGGAGATGGAGTGACGCCACTGGAGACGTTGTCTTCTCAGGATCGGAGCCGGTTACTTACGACCAAGATTGTTGGTAGGTCTCACATATGATGCAAGTTCAATATGAGTTTTGATGATACCAATGACACAGCTTGTAAAATGTAAATGTTTTTTATAATATGTTTTACGGCTTTATGAATGCATTTATTTGCATATCTGGAAGTTAGAAGGTTAATTTGGAAATTAAAAGTTATGCTCCTATCATTTAATTTCGAAATAATTCCAGTATTAGTTTTGTGGGTGAACTGAAGATAATTGTCTTTTTAATTTCCTAATTAGCCGATCGAGCCCTTATATTGAATTGGAAAAACAAACATTGTATTGCAAAATGTTGTGTTAAAATTTTCTTTTCTAGGTGTTCATACGAACGCATATATATATATATATATATATATATATATATATATATATATATATATATATATATATATATGTGTAAGTGCTCATAAATATCACACACCATAAGCATCTATAAAGACCGGACCAATGATATCTTAAAACTTAAAAATTAAATAAATATGTCTCGCTTAACTAACTACGTATATCTACTATTTAATTAATTGATTGATTATATGCATCGTAAAATAAAAATGTCTTATAAACATTGTTTATAAAATGTTTTATTAATTTATTTTTTTAAATGCTACACATGAACTCATATAAGTGTGCGCACGGTCGTGAATATACATAAAAAAATTAAAATTAGCGAAGTCATCACTGATGACAATTAACTTACGTATGCATGCCTGCTTAATTATTTAATTGATTGGTTGCGTGCACTTCAAATAAAAACTTCTTTTTAATACTCTACGATAGACAAATTAAAACATGAGCATATCTTTTGCTAGCACCAAAGCTACAAACACGTCAGCTAAAGCACCTTTTGTTTTTGCTTAAAGCCATGCGAAACTGCAGCTATCCTGGTGATAGCACAGTGCTTACTACTACTACTACTCCAAGCCCAAGAAGTACGACAATGTTTGTCTCGATGCAATTAAGCGAAGAAGATATATATGCATATATTTTCCTGACGGGGCTTGGTTGATTATCTCCTAGCTTCAGCAACAAACATAAGTAAATGTAGCGAGAGAATAATATAAGAAAGAAGATTATAACATGTTTTCATATATACATACATACATACATACATACATACATACATACATACATACATACATACATACATATATATATATATATATATATATATATATATATATATATATATCAGAAAAGAGTTTGGTATTTTCTAGCCGGATGTATATATATAGCTTCAGGCCTGCAGTAAGTTTTATAGGTACACACGCCTTTTCTATTCATGGGCATTTCGTTTCAAATACAAAATAACAGCGCAAATTGTCTCTTAAGAGCTTCTGCATTTAAAAGCAGAAAGCCGGTAAGAATAATATGTTACCGTCTCTAGAGGCAATTCGGAGTATAAATCAATTTTTAGAGTATATATTACCCGTCCCATGAAACAATATACGTTACTCACAGGAAGGAACAAATTGTATGCATTGTACAGGCTTAACAGAAAATTCATGAAGTGTGTTCATTTCATTACAAACTTCTTGGGGAAAGTATGCAAGTGTTCATTACAGACTTCTGAATGAAAATAGAAGCTCACAAGAGCTAAATCACAGTAATGAGTTTCCCATGCCTCCTAATAACTGTCTGCAGCTTCAATATCATTGATATAGTATGTCTCAACATAGTGTTTAGTGCAATGCGGTGTTTTGGCAGGAACAAAAATAGAACATTCCAATTAGTTGCAGAGTTAAGTTGCCGCCTACAAACAAAGGGGCACAAAATATTATTTAAAACATGACAAAATCTATCATGTGCTGTTTCCAAAACAGTGTTTCTGTATACCCCTCTGTTATATATCCATCTAAAAGTGCATGTCTTACAATCAGATCATGTTTGCCATCTGATAGGTAATCAAGAATTATGTGTTGAATACATAGGTTTCAGCAGTAATTCAGCCATATATATGCACAAAAGGAAAAGGAAAGAAGATAAGAACAGAGGAATACGGAGGCCTGTGCAATATATTGAGGAGATTGTATTGGGAGAGAAGGGTTGTAGTTCAGTACATTACACCAATTGCTGGACAAATTATCATATTGATTCTCCGGTTCCTGTAACGATCATGACTTGAAAAGTGATAAGTTCATTGTCTGGTCCAACCAGTTAATTGTTCATATAGCAGCAGAAGATTCAGCCGCTAATGCAGACCCAGATTGTACTCTGATCGAGAAAGCTAAAATTATGTCCAAGAACTCCAAGTGCACAATATATTCAATATATGACAATTTGCTTATGTACCTGTAAATTGATGTCTTAACAGATGATCCGCAGCAAATTTCTTATCTTTTATCATGCTATCACAAGTTCCTTGCCTACAAATAGACATGCATGAACCAATATCCTTCAAATCTCCATAACAAATGAAAGTTTATGTCGTAATAACTAAATAGGACATAAATGTAATCCTTTGGAAAATCAGTAACTTCACATAATTCATTGTCAGGAACATATGACTTTCTTTACATACTATTTTGTAGTTACCATAATAACACACATCGATGTAGGCATCATAAAATGCCTGTCAATAACTCCCTCAACTATATATGATAACACCTGTATAAACAATGATACGATCATACAATGGATCTCCTGATGATGATTCTGAGATGAAATACAATATGATGATGAAGGGTGTTTCTACAAGCCGTACTAGCATTGTCACTGAAGAGGCTTGCAGATCGCAACAAGATGTACATTCTATCTATAATATTCAGGAGCAGTACCATGTATCACGCATGTATGCATGATAATCAAGACAGTATACATTGCATGCAGGTTAAATGACACAAATTCAGTAGTGCCGTATTTCTGGCGATGGGCACTTAAAATTGGTTGTGAACATGAATTATACAGATTGTGGTTGAGCCAATATGAATTATACTGAATTATCAGTAGCACCAGTATTTCTGACGATGGGCACTTAAACGAATGGATCGGAGGAAGGGCCCACATTTTGAAGCAAGACATCTGGAAGTGGAAGGCTAACCAAGAATTCATAGTGGGAAGTGCAAGGCTAATGAACCAAGAATTCATGTTGAATGCAATGGGAAAAATCAGCTGATTGCTGGGAAAAAAGCTGCTATGTACTCACCAATTAATTCCATAGCAACAATTATTATGTCAGGAAAACCTCTTTCCTCTCATTCATGATTGGTTTCAAGTTAATGAACAAATTCCTCCCTGAGGTTCTTTTTAGGTTGCTACCTCTTGATGGCTAATTCATCTTAGAGTTTGTTTTAGTAGTGCGTCATGCGGTAACGCCTTTTTCTTTTGTTGTCGTTTGAGGGATACTTTGGATCTCTCTCTCGTAAATATTTCTCCTCTTCTTAATGAAATGAAATGCAGTTCTCCTGCATTTATGGAAAAAAAGTTAATGAACAAAATAAGGATCTTTGGGAGATATTGCATGTCAGTATTGGAAGTTAATTTCATGATATGGCCGGTATTGCAAAATGCAAACTATCTCTGTTCACCTTAATTTGATGCATCTGCAGGCCTTGGAACCTTTTTAGTTTATTTTTTATATATACGTCAGTGGTGAGCTCCAATATTGGTCTGAGGCAAGCTGCATTGAGTAAAATCAAATTTGAAGTGTCATATAGAGATCAGGACATACAACAAAGAAAAATAAAACTAAATGAGGAGTTTCTTCGATACGATTTCGATAATTATGAAGGTGGTTTTGTTGCACCCATATAAATAACTACATAAATAACTAAATGAATTAGGATAAAAGCATAATAATTTAGTGTTCTATTGCACCTATATAAATAACTAGGCTTTATCTGCAAGCTAAGTTGAGAGCAAATCAAGAATGGGTTTTTGACATACCAATTGGATGGACATCTTAGCAACTTTCACATGCGATACGAGAAATGACAGAGTTAAAGAAATCATTTGCTTCATCGCAATTTATAGGGACAATAAAAAACAGAACAAAAATAGCACATAGGTGATTTTCAATGCCTCGAAAAGTACTGTACTAAAAGCATATTTGGTTTGTAGCAGTTATATGCAAATTATAATTTTCAGGGTCCAATTAAACCTAAACCTGTGCATACCACTTCTCCAAGAAGATAAATTGGTTAGATCTTTCACCATTTTAAAACAATTATTGCAAGAGTATATGTTGGTCCAGCTTATAGAACAATACACATACTTTCACATCTACACCTAACATATGAACATACCTGTGGGTGGTAGAAGAAATCACACTAAGGTTTTATGACAAGCCTATATATTCTCTTGTTTCTCATTATATTCACTCGTCCCCAAAATGATACAATTATAAACTATATGTATAATTAAATAGGCATGCCCCTCAATCTATCCATTCCAAAAAGGACATGGATTGACTTAGCTACAATCGTAAAATTAATGCAAAATCACACATGCACTCATACATGCACTATCGCACAACAGCCAATAATTAAGAACCGGCACATCACTACCGGTTCCTTCACAAAATTTTTCCCACCCACCCATGGTTAACCGAGAGAAAACCGACACTGATACTCCTTATTATTGCCGGTCTGTGGCATCAACCGACAATAATATATGCGATATACAGCCCGTATCACCATCGTCAATTCAGAAACCATGACTGATAGCAGTTATGAGCCAGTACTAATGGCCTGCCCAGTGGTAGGACGGTAACACATACAGGGTCACAAAAATATCTACTGTCCCATACTTTGGCTAATTAGTTTGAAAATATTATATGTAGTTCCAATAAGTAATGGTGCCTATGCCACTAATATCAGTTGGTTGCATGAGAGATAATAAAAGTGGGTATAAGAATTTAACGATGATGTTGTTCCCTAGCTTGGCCCTCATATATTCCGCTCAATCATTCTGAATAAATGCTAAACAAATTATTATATTCCTTGCATATAGCATGAATACCGTCTACCATAGCTATGAATGCAACGTGAAGCGTCTCAAGAAATATACAGCAGTTGGGACAACTGTTAATTCGTTGTCTCTACAGTACTAAAAAAATACTGCTGGAGTTAACTCCTAAAGAAAATGCTCCTTATGCTGTCCTACAGAGTAAAAGGGAGCTTCATATATCATAGAGGTTCCATTCAAAAAATATATATATCATAGAGGCCAGGGGTGCCAAGTTTCATCTATTTGCACAAAGACAATTCCTTCATCTGAACCAAGGGCAGAGCTAGAGGAGAAAGGAGGGGATGTGCCACTTACTATACTTATAGCTAGCGGTATATAAAATTCTCAAGACATATATCATACTAAATAATTTACGCTTATACCAGTTTTTAATAAGTAATTAAACATAAATGATGGCAATGTAGAGCAGCAAATGAGAAGTGATAAAATGGATTAGCAGAAATGAAGAAACCTGTACAATAAGGTACAAAACATTGGATTCACAAAAGATGGTCGGTATTGAAAACAAATACATGTTCCAACCTAAATGTCCTGAATAGCATACAACAAAAGAGAATAAAAACATCAAAATTAGCAACTGAAAACTGTAAAATAATCGTTTGAAGATAAACATATTACCCTATCTCCCTGATTAGACAGGCAAAGATCAATCCCTTTTCTTAAGCATTGATCAGATTCTACCTCCTCCTCCTCCTAATTGATATCATCTACTTCTTGACATGAACTCCTTACATAATTGAATTTTTATAGTGTTTTTCCTTCAAGAAATTTCTCCATATATTCACCTGTTGTTTGTTCGAATGTGGTCAAGTTAGAGAACAAAATGAGGAGGTGCACAATACAACAATGGTGGCATTGCATAGACTATACTTCACTAGTACTGTACAATTTTTCTCCCCAAGTGAGGATAAACCGTAACCCCATAATCTGGTGAGATTAATTAACAACAGCAAGCATATAAGTTAGAATCATATCTTCCAAATTCAGTATATTTTCTTGCAAAAGAAAATCAAATCAGTTGATAAAGAAGTACAAATACGAGAGAGGGCATGCATATATATGGAGAACAAAAATTGGAGGCCTTGCCTGATATGGCTGTGAATTAATCGTGGTCCAAACCACGGGGAGGAGCAGAACAGGATCGTCGGACGGAGCGTGCAGCCGGCCGCCGGCGAGGCGAGGCGAGGCCAGCACACGGCGTCGGCAGAGAGAGGATGAATCGGGACGGCCGCGAGGAGGGATGGATCGGGAGCGGCGAACCACCACGAGAGGAGGAGAGAAGATGAAACGGGTGTTAGGCATCATCCTGTCGACGAAAATATTGGAAGAGAGCGCCACTGCTACAACCAAAGCTGGGCTGCCGTATCTGGGCCCTGCGAGGAAACAAGGCTGGTGGGCCCAATATGATTGCAGAGCCTGACCTTGGTAGTAGGAATTTTTTTATTTATTTTTAAAAGATTTAAAACAACAAATCATTGTTTCAATGTTTTGTAAAAATATACTCCTCCCGTTTCTACCGTAGAGCGGGACATATAAATTCGTTTTATGGTAGAACAATTTATGTGATGTGCTACTCTATAAGAGATACGCGTCGTGACATTTTTGCAGGGGCCCTTTCTCGTTCTTGAAATAAAAAAGAATGTCCCATTCGGATGAGTAGAATGCTCGATCTATCTTCGTTTGTGTTGGGTTTGTCCCTTCATTCGACCACGTGAAACGTCTCCCGCCTAAGCTCACCTCCTTGATCTCTAGATTGTCTATCAACCCCTTGAATCGCTGCATCATTCTCCTGTCAAGGCGGTCATCGTTTTTGTCCGAAGCGCGGTAAATTAGGTTGAAAATTTCAACTTGAAATCACCCAATATTAGCCAGGCAGGGAGCATGTGAGGTTTTAAATCCTGTAGCTCGGCTAGGAAATGTATCGGTCTCTAATTAAGGGCCATAAACAACAGTAAGAGACCAAGCAGAGCCATCACTTATCGTGATCTTTGCGGATAAGCTGTATTTTTTCAGGACAATATCTGAAAGCACAAAGAAGTCTTCATCACAAGCTAAGAGAATTCCCCCTAGATCCATCTGCTGGCAAACATGCATAATTTCGACTGAAACGCTGCCACAACGTCCGCAAGATCACAGCATCATTCACTTCAGACAATTTTGTTTCTTGGACACAAACTATGGTCGCCTTCATTTGATCAACTAATAGCTTGACACAATCCATCTTAGCATGGGCATTTTGTCCCCTCACATCCAGTCAAGAATAAAACAGTTCATCTGTGACATAGACACAGAGCAAAAGCAGCTTGGGTACAATTGCGCAGGCGGCAACACGACGGCATACAGTAGGTAGAAAAGTGTAAACAAGCAGTCTGCAACGGGAACACTCTCAGAAACACAGCCGCTAGCTGTGGCAGAAACACACAGAGGGTTGTACAAATGCACGCTGCTACAGCAAAAGGCAACTCTAGCTGACAGGAAAGCTTCTGCTTGTGGCCTTGAATCCTCCAAGTTCTATAGATCATGGTGGGGATTGTGCCGCCTGTTCACGCCAAGGATGCTCAGGCAGGCGCTATCTTCGCCGGCCTCTTGCATCCTCCCTTCTCCACCAGCGTCGCAATTGTCTTCAGCGACGACGGGGACAGCGGTTTCTTCAAGTGCTGCAAATAGAGTTCTTTTGGAGCTTATTATCATCTAACAAACCAAACACGATTTCTTGAGCGATTAACTCCAAACTGGAGCCGCGCCTAGCTTTGTTGCTAGGCACGCACTGTGGCGTTGGGTGGAGCAGATTGCCTTGTTGCGGCATGGGCGGCGCTCTTTGGCACCCGGCGCTGGCAACTGGAGTAGAGGCTGAGGGCACGCGGCGTCTCAGGTGGCTGCCCAACCTCCTGTCCTGCAACACACCAAGGGATGAAAACAGGGGAAGCCATGTGTGGCGCTGTGGTATCTGGGGAGTACATGGAGCTCTGGATCGAAGCTTTGTGGACCATCGGATCCAGGTGCTTCTCCAGCAGGTCCAGTGATTGCAATTTCGGTTCGAAATATTTCGGACTCCCCAAGTCAATATCTCGGCTGAAATTTTTGGTTTTTCTCAATTTTTTTGAGTTCGATCAAAATTTAGTCAAATTCAGTTAAAATTGTGTCAATTTTTTTTAAAAAATTTGGTCCAAAAAGTGCCAAAAGTCCCAAAATTTCGGGAATTTTGGTTCTACCAAAATGGTCGAAATATTCGGCGAAATCGAAAGTGAAAACCCCGAGCAGGTCTAGCAAGTTGTTGGAGGTCTGCAAGGAAAGGGTGACATTAGGGGAGGAATAAATTGTGTAGCAACCACCACAGCCGCGCGTGGGGGAGGGGAGCTCGCCGAAGCGTTGGGAGGGGTAGTCGCCGGAGCTGCATGTGGTAAAGTGGAGCTCGCCAGAGTGCTTTGGAAAGAGGGAGCTTGTTGAAGCACATGAGGGAAGGGGGAGCTTGCTGGGTGCATGGGAAGGGGTGGTTGCCGGAGCTCCACATGGTGGAGGCAAGCTCACCGAAGCGAGTGGGGAAGGGGGAGCTCGCCGAAGTTGTCGGCCTCGAGCTTCACCGGTGCCACCCATCTCGTCTCTCTCCGAGAGAGAGGGAGAAGAGATGAAGGACATGGAGACAAAAGGGACATTTCACGTCCCTATGGTGGCAAAAAATAGAAACATTTGGTAGGGTGGCATTTGAAGGGTGGATATCCGTAAGAGTGACAAATAGTTAAAATCCTCCCAGTGAGAATGGTGTTCTATTGATTCCAAATCGTGCCAGAAATGCACTGACCAGGAAGATCACGCGCTGGCCTGAGAGATTTGTTTTCTCTAGTGCAGATCCAAAGTATTGCTTCTTAGGTTCGTAGGCGTGCCAATTGATTTGATCCTACAATCAACAAGAAACAAAGAAACAAGTGTTAATCTGCAAATGATAGCCGATCGGCTGGTGGCCGATGATGTATCGTTTGTTGTTAAGCTGATGCGGTGTGCACTGAATCGACCAGAGAAAATTAAACTTAATCGATCGGCTGTAGATATTCGTAATACATAATCTAAATATCAAAATATGTTTAAACTAAGTGATTGAGATAGATCGGTAGCGTACCGAGACAGTATAAATCACTTATATTTAGAAGTACCTTAATATGCAGATTACATATATTTATAGCATAGCCGATGTCATATATATAATATGTATCTGCTAGTACTCTGATACCATTTTATACTAAGATATCAATATAAACTAAATATATTAAACAGGAAACGACCAAGTGTTAAGATGACCTAACAGATCGATAACAAGTTTAACATATTTAATCATAGTGAGATCTTAATATAAAAGACAGCTTTAACATATCAAGTAAACATACAATGAACAAGACAGTTAAAACAGATAGGATCGGCTGAAACTCCGATGCTATCTCTAATAGTAATCATAAAACAAGATAGATCCTCTATGATTCTAAAAACGACTTAATAGGTCGGATCTAACCGATGCAGCATTAAGTATAAAAAGAAGCATAAGATCTAAACAAGTTAATGAAAACCTTTCGAGATGGTCGATATGCTATATAATCTAAGCCGACGATGACACCTAACCCGATAGGCCGTTGTCTAATAATAGACTAGCCGATTAGGGTTAGATCGCATTATCAATCTAGATTATATAACATATATGATAACTCGACAACTTACGTAAACAAGATTAGAGTATCATAATGATGGAAGCACTAATCCCGAGAGCGCAAGCCGCCATAACAAGCTTTACCTTTCGCCGGAGACCGAACTCGATGCAGCCCAACTAGAAGCAAGAACTCGTCGAAATCACTACAAGAAAAGGGTGGCGATGCGCCGAAGGTTGTATTGAACTGGTTGTTGTTTTTTTACATGGTCCTAGATCGTATTTATACCAAGATACAAGATAAGTCCTCGACGGACATGACTCCTATCTCTATTACAACTCAAATTACAGATTATTGCCTAAAACAAACTCTCACCGACATTATCTATAAGGAAACTGTCGAAACTTGGTTTCGGCAATAGAAATTGGGGGTGCAGTCAAGTTGCCAAACACGATGGGTTAAGTGGGAAAAAGGGTTTAGACAGGTTCAGGCCCTCTCGTGAGGTAATACCCTACTCCTGTTTCGGGGATTCGATTCGCCGAGTGTCTTTATTGATCTCTTGATCTCGTATATCGCATATCCCTCAAGGGACGCCCCTTACCCCCCTTATATAGTCTTGGAGGGTGGGCTTACAAGTCGGAGACCCCTATCATATTCTATGTTGGTTTCTTCAATCTTACCAAGTTATGACTATGAGGCATTACTTTATCTCATCGGCAACGTAACACCTAAGTCATAGCCTGTTTACATAATCATTAGGCGTAACCTATCCCTATTACTAGTCGGACAAGCCAGCCATGAGGGTATCCGATTCCCATAATCTCCACAGTAGCCCCCAAGACCTTTGCAGTCGACGAGATAACTTTGCCTTGAACCAAAATAACGTACAGCCAAACGACTCCTTGGCTGAGTGCTTCTGTTGCCGAGTGGTTCCATCATCTCTGCCTGAATCTCCTGAGTGCTTCATCATCCGATAAAAAGACCGTGAAGGGCTGACAAACATCTCAAAAATTCTCAAAAATGGATACCTAGGTGCATCTCCTGATGCACCTAATTAGGTGTAGCCTCCGACTATGTGGTTAGTTAAAAATAAACTAAGCATATAGTCAAGAACTTACATAAACGCCTAGCTCAAGCTAAAAGCGTTCATAAAAAATCATATAACACATAACCTGATAATTAAGGCATAGTGTGTAATAAACCGAAGCACTCGGCAAGCTCATGCTCATCCGAGTCAATTTACCCGAGTCATCTCAGAACAAATAGCTCAATCAACCCTTATGGGTGAATAAACTGAGTTATTAAACTCAACATAAATTTTTCAGTCATCTGAAAAATATGACCAAAATATTAAATAACTCCTGCCATAATATCAGTCTTAATCAAAAAGAGCTCACCAAGGTGGCAAAATAGCATTGACATATTTATTTAGTCAAATGCTTTAAGAAACCAAACAGTCCCTGTCATCAGGACAGCCATGAAAAGCTTAACTGTTAGTCACCTTCCAAATGACATCGTGCCAACTTCTCATGAAGTTACGCAAACCGTGGTATGAAAGGATTTCAAAGACATTGGGCAATGAGACACGTGCATATTGCCAGGGCAAATCTGCTTAAGTCCATCCACTTAAGTCTCTAAGGACACGTGTCAAGCCACACCTTAGCTGGGCCATAAGTTTCTCATGGGCTTGGCCCACTGATAAGAAAACTTAGCAACACCCTAAGTCTTTATTGAAGCATCGAGGTCATCCCCACCACTTCAACTTCCCAAATTCCCCTTTCGTGCTCCTGTTCATAGGATCTTCACAGAAACCCTAAACTTGCGCTCACTCAAATCCATCCATCCAAGAATTCAAGCTCCGCCGCAACCCACCATCCGCATCCAGCCTCCCACATTTCCCAAAAAAACCCCATCTTCTGCACTAGATCCATCCTCTCTCTGATTGCATCCATGGCGGAAAAGAATGAAATCCCCTTTGAGCAGTGGGCGACCTCGGATGTTAAAGAATCAACCCTATAGGAGATGGTGAAGAATGGAGTTCTTCCACCTAAGGAAATCATCGACTGGCGTCCTGCGGCCGGTGAAGAATTCCCCACCCCAAACACTGGTGAGATTGTCGTCTTCACCTCTTTCTTCTATTGTGGTTTTGGCCTTCCCACTTCTGAGTTCTTCCGTGGTATTCTCGAATACTACGGCCTCCAAATCTATCACTTGAATCCCAACTCTATGCTTCACATTGCAATCTTCATCCATGTCTCTGAGACTTTTCTTGGCATTCTTTCCCATTTCAACCTTTTCCGTCGCATGTTCTATGTCAAGCCCCACCCAAATAAAGATGACCCTTGCGTCGTCGGCGGGGCAGGCTTCCAACTCCGCGGCACTCTCCGCAGAGATTACTTCTCCCTTCCTCTGAAATCCTCCAACAAAGGCTGGCACGCAAACTGGTTCTGTATTTGAACCTCAACCCGCTTACCCAACTTTGTGGTCGTCCACCAATCCAAAGGGCCAACGGAGTGCAATGCCGGAAAACCAGGATTGGGTAGAAGCGAACAAACTCTGGCCAACATTCTCGAGCTAAAAAGAAAGGCCTCCAAGGAGAATTAATTACCTGGCATTTTATCAAGAACAGACTGGCTCCCATCAAAGAAAGATCCAAGCCAGCGTTCGAGTACGAGGGCAAACAGGACCCCAATCGGGAGGACCGCGATTCCCTAAGCTACGAGACTTTGTGCACTCGAATGTACAAAATCTTCTCTTCTGGGATCGTGGTTGAGCGCAGCCACAAGATGCCAGTTCTCCCCTATAGTCTGTACCGTCCTCCTCCTTCGGTAAACCAACTCAACTTCTTCAATTTCTTTAGTTTTTATATCTCTCGATGTATCTCAAAAAACTCCCTTGCAGGAAAATGCCCTTATTATATCTCGACCATACAAGGTGAATCATGACAATGTGCCAGCTCAGCCTGCCAAGAAACCATCCGGCGGCCCCAAGATCGGAACCGAGCCTGACAACCAAAGGGCTGCCAGCAGTGAAGACACCAGCAGGCGAGCAAGCAAGAGGAAATTGGTGATTGACAATTTGGATGATGAAACGCAGACTCCTCAAGCTGACACAAACTCTCCGAAGCCGTCCACCTGATCCGCTCCTAAAATTCGTCGATCAAACAGGTATATCTTATAATCAAAGTTATCTTCTTAAAAATCTTTCCATCTTTATCCCAATTATCTTTGTCTTCTATCTTGCAGAAACCCCGGACATAGATCCTAGTAAAGAAGACGTAGCCTCGATGCCAAGCTGCAGCAACGAAGAGACAAAGCCTGCTGAACAAGGGTCTCAAAGCCCTTTCCCGAGTGAGAGGACTCCCGCGAGAAGAGCCCCGATGCTAGCTAGAAACCCTGCTGAAAACCGAGTCGGTTGAGGGAGAGCTCCCGACTGCCGATCAGGATGTTCCGACTGGAAACCAGTCGGACGTGAACCAAGAGGGGGCGAGCAGTCGGGGTGCACCGATTGAGGACTCGGCCGCCAACACTAGTAAGCCTGAAAGTGGCCTTTTGTCTCTCGTCTTCAGTATATCTTTTCTTCTATCTTTATTCGTCTTTCTTGAATCAATCAGCCAAAGAGGAGGAGATCCCCGGATTACAAGCGTCGAGAATTGGATCCCTTCTATCAAAATTGAGTGGCGTGACTCCGAAGGCTTGAAACAAGGCATCATCTTGAACAGAGGCAAAAGAAAATGAGGAACGAGATATGCTTGTGGACAGCCTCAACGAAGCAACCCAGCTATTAAACGTGAGTATCAATCTTCTCTGTCACGACCTCATGGTTTCTTTCAATTAAGTGATTCTGAACTCGTGTGCAGAGAATATATTGCCGGTCAATGGCCAAGACGGATGCCCTAGAGAGGCTGGTTCCTCATGTAAATTCCCTAGAAAACATTCAGCAAGACCTCAAGGCCGCTAGGGAAGAAGCCATGGCTAAGGAAGCCGCCTTGCGAAAAGAAATTGCCATGCTTCGAGACGAAAACCTCGACCTCCAGGGTTCCATCGGAAGTAGGTTTAATCAACTTAATCTTCCTATGCTTCTGTATGTGATCTGTCTTGATCTTGATGCTAGCAAAACCTTTTATTGCAGAAAACTCGACAGAAATTGATGCTCTCAAGACCCAGCTGAAGAAATCAAGAGCTGACAAAGCTAAGCTGGAGTCTGACAATGAGCGAATTCAGGAAGAATTTGAAGGTGAGTCTTCTAAGATAGCCCTCCGCGTCTTGCTCAATCTTGGAAATTTATGTGATCACGTGACTCTTGCATCTTGTAAAATCAAGTCCCAAGCATAGTTTGATGTCTTTGCGGAGCGAGTCCGAAGGGATGAGAGTGTAAGGGACGACATTGCCAATGCAGCCACGCCAATCCTGTTAACGCTGTACAAGCGTGGGATCGGGACAAGCTCACTGGATGCTGCTAAAGTCTTCGACAAGCTCAGGACGGCCCCAGAAAAATACATTGCAAATATCTCTGAGGCAGCCGCCATGGGTGCAAGCTTCGCATTTGCACAAGCTAAGTCACTCTACCCTCGGATAGATGTTGACTCTGTCGGAGAGGGCTTCGCAGACGGCACCACAAATGAGCGAGCCCTAGAGCTCATAAATGAAGCACAGGAATCGACGAAGAAAGTGGCTGTTGATGTGATTGAAAACTTTCAATCTTGATTACTTTGCGCGAGACTTTGTATGTAACTTCGATGTGAACTTGTAATATTTAGCTTATTTATATTAATGCCTTGATCCAAGTCTTTATATCAAAGTTCTTAAGTAATTTTCGTCCGACTTTGTCACCAAGCCTAAGCTTGATTAGATCATCAAAAAATTCTCGGTCCTTATCTATTGAACTCAAATCAAAACACTAAACAATGATAAACTAAACATGAACAAGTTATCGAAGAAAACCATGCTTTATTGATATATGTATAGCCCCCCGACTGACGACCCAAGAAGCCATCTTGCTTGGGATTGGCAGTCGAGAAGAACATGAAGCTCAAAAAGGTTCAAGTATAATATCGTCAGATGCTCAATATTCCAAGAATTCTCCACCATGGTCCCGTCTTCATGCTTTAGTCGGTATGCTCTGGCTGAGTCACCTCGCGATTATGTAAGGTCCTTCCCATAATGGAGATAATTTGTGACGATCCTTGGTGGTCTGAACTTTGCGCAAAACCATATCACCGATGATAAAAGCTCGCGCCCGAACGTTGCGACTATGGTAACGTCGAAGCCCTTGAAGATATCTTGCTGACTGGATCAGTGTTGCCTCATTGTTTTGCCTCAAGACATGGGATAGCTCCAATCCATCGAACTTGTCTTCAAGTTTACGAACTTCTTGTTGATAGGCTTCCATAGTTTCATTGAAGCAGGACCAGTCTTTCATTACTTGATTAACTACCAGCTGGAAATCTCCTCGCACAATCATCCATCGTATCCCGAGTGACACGGCGAGTCGTAGACCATGAAGCAAGGCTTCGTACTCGGCGACATTGTGTGAGGCGGGGAAATGAATATGAAGGACATACCGCAACCTTTCCCCAGTCGGGGAAATCAACACGACTCCTGCTCCCAAGCCAGTGATCCTCTTGGATCCGTCAAAGTGTATGGTCCAGTATTGTATATCTTCCCTAGGTACATCTTCTTGTCGTTCAGTCCACTCGGCTAGGAAGTCTGCCAGGACTTGGGATTTGATAGACGTTCTCGCCTTGAAGGTTAAGTCGAGCGGCATTAGTTCCAGAGCCCACTTCACGATGCGCCCGGTAGCCTCCTGGTTATGAATAACATCGCCGAGTGGAAAGGAGGTGACGACGGTGACCGAGTGCCCCTGAAAATAGTGTGCTAACTTCCTCGCGGTTATCAGAACACCATATAATAATTTTTGTACCTGGGGTAGCGAATTTTGGCTCCTGCCAGCACTTCCCGAACAAAGTAGATTGGCCTTTGAATCTTCTAGGCTCGTCCTTCTTCCTCATGCTCAACTACGAGAACGGTGTTGACGACGATGAGTTCTGAGACATACAGCAACAGGGGTTCCTGAGGCCGAGGTGAGGCTAGGACGGGCGGCGTCGTGAGAAACTCTTTGAAGTCTTCAAAGACTTTATGGGCTTCCATGGTCCATTGGAAGTCGTCGGTCTTCTTCAGCAACCTAAAGAAAGGCATACCTCATTCGCCGAGTCTGAAAATGAATCGGCTTAGTGCCGCCATGCAACCAGTGAGCTTCAGGACGTCTTTCTGGGTACTCGGGGCTTCATGTTCAAGATAGCGTTGATTTTCTGCAGGTTTGCTTCGATGCCGCGATGAGATACCATGAAGCCGAGTAGCTTGCTGACGGGACACGAAGGTCATTTTTCCGGGTTTAACTTCATTCTGAAGGCCTGTATGTTTGCAAAGGTTTCCTCTAAGTCGGCGATCAGATCTTCCTTCCGCTTGGTTTTGATGACAACATCATCGACGTAAGCTTCCACGTTTCTCCCGATCTGCGTCTGAAAACATCTCTGGATCATGTGCTGATACGTGGCTCCGCCATTCTTCAGGCCGAAGGGCATCGTGATGTAGCATGAAGCCCCAAACGAGTGTGATGAACGCTGTTTTGAGGCGATCGGACTCCTTCAAGCTGATCGATGGTAGTCAGAGTAACTGAGTCCAGCAGAAAACTCGGCGGCCAGGCTGTTGAATCCGTGACTTGGTCGATACGAGGCAGTCCAAAGGGATCCTTAGGGCAAGATTTGTTGAGATTGGTGTAGTCGACACACATGCACCATTGCCCTGTCTTCTTCCGAACCAAGACCGGGTTAGCCAGCCATCTTTGACGTGTAAAGAGTGCTCGATCACCTCCCTAGGAATACCCAACATGTCAGATGGTTTCCAAGCAAAAACATCTTTGTTATTTTGGAGGAAGGTGACGAGCGCGCTTTCCTATTTAGGATCTAGCTCGGCGCCGATTCAGCGGTTTTGGAAGGATCAGAGGGATCAAGGCAGATTATCTTTGTTTTGGCGTCGCCTTGTCCCGACTTGGCTATCTTCTTCGTGGGGATTTCACCCTCTTCAGATGTTGATGAAGCCAGTCGAATTTCTTCCTGGCCACGGGATCTCTCACGAGATTGGGCCATACCGCAGCTTTCTTTATCGCAGGTGAAGGCTTGTTTGACGTTGCTGTGTAGGGTGATGACACCGTTAGGGCCGGGCATCTTCATGCAGAGGTAAGTGTAGTGTGGTATCGCCATGGACTTGGCGAGCGCAGGTCTTCCGATGATTGCGTGGTAGGTCGTTTCGAAGTCTGCCACCTCAAAGGTGATGTTCTCCGTCCGGAAGTTCTCTTGAACTCCGAAGGTGACTGGAAGGGTGATGTGCCCGAGTGGCGTAGATGACAGCCTCGGGATAACTCCGTGGAACGGGGTTGAACTCGGCTTCAACTCGGAACTTGGGATCTGCATCTCGTCCAGCGTCTTGGCGAATAGAATGTTGAGGGCGTTGCCCCCGTCGACGAGGACGCGCTTGAGCTTTATGTTTCGGACCATCGGGTCTAGTACCAGGGGATACCGCCCCGGGTGAACCACTCAGTCAGGGTGATCCGAGCGGTTGAACGTGATGGCCACCTCCGACCATCGTAGATATTGTGGGACTTCAGGTTGTGCTGTGTTGACCTCTCGGTCAGTCAGCTTTTGCTTCCTCTTGGACTCATAAGCCTGCGGCCCCCCGAAAATATGATTTAGCTCGCCCACGGGGTCTTGAAAAGGCTATGAGTTGCCAGTCGGGTTGTTCTTCTTGGTTCCCGATGAGCCGGCTTCATCAGTCGGCTTCTTGTTTAGTTGTGCCGCGTATTGTTCGGCGAATTGCTTATAGATAAAGCAATCCTTGGCCACATGCTTGTGATGTGGATGATGTGTGCACTGAGCGTTCATGATCGTGTCGTAGGCTGCAACCCGGAGACGGCGTTGGGAGTTTGACGTTGTAGCGACCAGATCCTCTGGCCTGCGCTTGCGATCTTTCTGGCCGTGATTGTTGTTGCCGTTGTCGTTCTTAGGATGCCAGCTGCCTCCCGACTGCTTGTCGTCCCTTTTGTCGTGCCGATCTTGTCGTGCCGCTTTGATCGCGTCATTGGATTTCACGTAGGAGTTCGCTGTCTCGAACATTTGTTTTACCGTCTTGGGTGGCTTACGCCCAAATTTTCCGATCAGCAACTCATCACGAACTCCCTTCTGGAAGGCGGCTATTATGATGTCGTGAGTGATGTTGGGGATCTTGTTCCGCTTCTCCGAGAAGCGCCTAATGTAGTCCTTCGGCTCGTCGATTTCTAGATGATGTTGTAGAGATCGAAGTGGGTTCCGGGTCTTTCAAAAGTGCCCTAGAAATTGGCGATGAAGTGGTCCCGAAGTCCACTCCACGAGCTAATCGAGCCTCTTGGCAAACTCGTGAGCCAGTTCCTGGCTGAGTCGGCGAGGACGACGGGCAAGTAGTTGGCCATGGCCTTGTTGTCTCCTCTTGCTGCGCGGATGGCGAGGGTGTACACGGTCAGCCACGACTCGGGGTCGGTCTTTCCGTCGAACTTCTCGATTCCTGTGGGCTTGAAGCCACTCGGCCAATCCACTCGACACAGGTCCCGAGTGAACGCAGGTACTCCATTGTCGTTGTAGTCGGGCGATCTCCTTCGGTCTTCATAGGAGCGCTGCTCACGCTCCCGATGGCGCCGGTCAAGGACTTTCCACAGATCACTCGGCGGGGTTCTTTGCAGGCTGCTACGGTAGTTGGAGTTATAGCTGCGACGGATCCGATCATGGATAGGTGGTCGACCGTGTCCTCTTTTGTGAGAGTCGGCCGATTGTTCTGATGGCGAGGGTCTCTTGACCTAGCGGCCGTCTTGGTCCAGTCGGGCCTCCTATAGTCTTTCGGCCGTAGCGACGGAAGTCGGCTTCGTCAGTGTTTCAGCAACGGACTCGGTCGGTCTTCGTGCGGAGGCGGAGGGAGAGCAATTGGCTGTAGCCGCGACGATGGTCTTGATCTTGTCCAGGATTGGTGTTACCGTAGCGGGTGCCACTTCGATAACAGTGTCGAGGAGGGTGAGGGCGGCAACGGCGTTCTGCTGAGGCGTCTGGAAGATGTTGGTGTTGTCGACTCGTGTCTGAAGTATAGCCCCTCGGGTGGATCGCCCAGTCGCCCTCAGGTCTCGCTTCCTCCTGTCGGCTTCTTCTCTGCGCCTATTCTCTTCCTCCGCAAGCTTGCGCTCTTGCTCAAGTCTGGCTTGTTCTTCTTCTGCAACCCTGCGGGCCATGGCCGAGTCGGTCTCGGCTACCTTAGCCATGAGAATGTTGAAGAATTTTGGCTTGTAATCCTTGTCGAAGTCGGAGTCGTTGGCCTCATCCGTGGAGATGTCGTAGAGATCATCGAAATATGAAGAGCCGAGGTACTCATTGAGCTCCGTGGATGAGCATGACCCGAGCGGTTGGAGGATGACGGCGACTTCCCTTGAGCTCGGATAGCGTGAGTCTAGATCGTTCTAGTCTGGGTCGTATCTTGATGACGATGGTTCTCCCGAGTGGGTCGATTTCAACTCGGAAGATAGAAGATTGCAATAGATCTCAGCGGCGTTTGGTAATCCAAACGGCGCCGAGATGGTTGCTCCTCCCAAGTGGATGGATTCCAACTCGGAAGTCAGAAGGTTGTAGAAGATCTCAGCGTCGTTTGGTAACCCGAACGGTGCCGAGCGGATTCCGCCTCCCGATTGGTCCGAATCCGAGTCGAAGAGGGAGAGCTTGCCGAATCTATCAGCGGTGAAGTCATCGATGCCTGATGAAGATCCCATCGCGCTTGTCAGCGAGATGAAGAAGAAGCCTTGACGTGCTGCCCCTACCTGGCGCGCCAACTGTCGAAACTTAGTTTCGGCAATAGAAATTGGGGGTGCAGTCAAGTTGCCAAACACGATGGGTTAAGTGGGGAAAAGGGTTTAGACAGGTTCAGGCCCTCTCGTGAAGTAATACCCTACTCCTGTTTCGGGGATTCGATCCGCCGAGTGTCTTTATTGATCTCTTGATCTCGTATATCGCATATCCCTCAAGGGACGCCCCTTACCCCCCTTATATAGTCTTGGAGGGTGGGCTTACAAGTCGGAGACCCTATCATATTCTATGTCGGTCTCTCCAATCTTACCAAGTTATGACTATGAGCCGTTACTTTATCTCATCGGCAACGTAACACCCAAGTGATAGCCTGTTTACATAATCATTAGGCGTAATCTATCCCTATTACTAGTCGGACAAGCCAGCCATAACGGTATCCGATTCTCATAATCTCCACAGAAACTATTTAAAAATATTCTAACTAATAGATACAATTGTCTTCCCTGGACTCTATCCATGCATGGCAATCCCCATGAAGCGCTTTAAACAAATCCAAAGACGACTCCAATATTATCTTACAGGAATCGGCTACATCGTCTCTTCTTGTCCGATTCGACATTGGTCGACGATTACCTTAGCCGATTCAGTCATCAGCCGACAAACTCCTTAGCCTGTCTGCACTTAGCGTGTGCATTGTCTTGAAGACACCCGATTCCTCCAAATCGGCTTCGGCCTTAGTTCCAAATTTGATAATTGGCTTACCAAATTTTAACACATGCCCCCAAGTCTACGATATTGTTAATGTTGCGGATTTGTATAACCTTATCTCCGAGCAAATTTCTGGCTTCCCATCAGTCGGTTACCACGCCTTAACAACTGCCGCCTTAGAGTTTTTCATGCCGTCACTTTTGCCTTCACCGCCTTAGCCAAAAACATTTCTAACCTTCATCGGCGACCTCCCGGCGCTCTCGGCGAACTCGCGCAGGCATCCTCCACGCGGCGACAAACTCATCCTCACAGGCAATGTCGACCTCGACCACCCCTTCCACGGCGCCGTCGGCGAGTTCCCGAGGTAAGCACCGTTGGCTTTAACTCCTTTCTTTTCTGCAATTTAGTTCTTGCTTTTCATTAATTTGTCTTTTCCCTTTTTTCTTCATTGTAGCACCTATCTCACCAAATTGCAATCCCCAACTTCATCCATTCCAACCAATACCTCTTAGGGCCAATCGGCAATCCCGATCCCTTAGAATTCATCAATGCCGAAACCAACAGGATCCCTTTTAGGCTATCAAACTCTAACCTGGTACATTGGAATGGAACTTTCAAATCATGGCCATCAACCGATAAGACTTGGCCAACATGGTACAATAGGGTGTCGGCTAGCAAACAGAGCCATTGGGAAGAACTAGGGATAGCACAGTGCTTAGCCCTAACCATAGCCGACATGCCTAAAAATGAACCCCTGCTATCGGCTGCAAGTTACTTCTGGTCCAACACCCTGAACTCCTTCCTGTTCAACCAAGGATCGATGACACCCACTCTCCTGGATATAATCATGATCATGGGCCTTGACATTACTTCATCGGTCAATCCTGTCAACTTTGAACACCAAATGCCGGTACTCTTTTAAGACCAGAGCCATTGGAGAGGCCGGAACGGATTCATAAGCTAGAATATGAACTGGCCCAGTGGACCCTACGGAACACGCAACTTTCCTTCTTATGTGGCTAGAAAAATTTCTATTTTATGGTTCAAGCTGCGGCCCCACAACCAACTGGCAACACATAGCCGAAGCCCTAGTGGAGAAAAGGCATATTCCCTTAGGAAAATATCTGCTAGGTACCTTTATCGACGTTGAATAATGCATCGGCCAAAATTGCCGCCAATTCGGCTATCGGCACTTGGAGGTCCACAGTGGCTACTGCGAGATATAGCTAAACGTGCACACATGCAAAGTTGCTCGAGACCAGACTTGCAAGATGCCGGCTTCCCATTATCACGGCCGACAACGGACAAAGATGGCGATGAAATCACAACACGCCGATGCATGTCATTCGGAGAGGCAACATCTTCGTACTCCGGAGCTAAGCTTTCGTCGATCCCTTCAAGAACTAGTTTGGCAACTTTTATGATGGGTTCCCAACAACTTTAAGGATAGAATGATTTTGTATATATATATACACATGATGTTTTTATTTACGAACGAACGAGAATGATAGAACGAACATGAAGGAACGATAGAACGACAGAATGACCGAACGAGTATATTCGTTCGCTCGTTACAATGAGGTAGTGGTTCAAGATATTGGCTGAAAACAATATTCCAAAACAAAATTTGTCTATGCATGGAGAGGCAAAACAAAATTTTATCTTCACTCCTATGCATCGGGAATCAAAACAAAATTGTCTTTACTCCTATGCATTGGAAATCAAGACAAAACTAGTTCGATCGTTTTCACCCAATATCCTGAGTTACTATCTCTTACATAACGATGTATATATGCATTGGGAATTTAGATTTAGTACCATTGTACATGTTGTCAGAATTACTTGGTCAAGCTGCTGACCGCCGTCGTCACTCAAGCTTAAGTGGTCCCAAGGCCTCCAAACAAAACTAACAAATGACAGATCACACCGACGAACAGATCCTCTATGACGAGATCGCACAGGGGAGCATCCAATATTGGAATGATGAGCAGAGGAACGAGGATCCCAACCAATGCCTTAGCAAGGACGGGAACAAGGAGGGCAACAATGAGGGGAATGAGGCGGACATTGGTAGCACACCGGCTGTTGGAGAGAAGAGGGCTCGCAGACAATGTGGCGTCACCAAAAAGATTGAGGGTCGATATATTATAACTGAAGTGGTTAAGGACGGTTGACCATGTGCCCCAGCTGATGCCGCAAGGAAGTTTGTCGCACACAACGGTTGGATAGTGAGGCATCACGTGCCCATCAGCATGGTGTACTGGCGCCAAACAAGGACAGGCGGGGATGACCAAAGCTATCTCCTATATACAAAGAAAGAGATGTTGTGCACCACAATGCTCGAGACCTTCATAATCCCTGAAGCAGAATAGACCAAAGTGAAATAATCCCTGAAGCAGAACAGACCAAAGTGAAGGAATGAACACTATAGAAGATGGTCGAATTGTTCAAGAACTACAAGAAGGAATTACATAAGAGATACATCCTGAAGGGCTAGACACCAGATTTCGACAAATTCCCCAAGCTGAGAGATTATTGGGATGTGTTTGTCCAATACAAGAAGGAGAGCAAGTGCAAGCGCTGATAGAGAAAAATAAATCGAATGCCAGTAAGAAGCAGTATCATCACAGGCTAGGGTTAGGCGGCTATAACAGGGCAGTGCCGAGATGGGAGCGAATGGAAGCTGACCTGATAGCAAGAGGTATCGTTTCGGCCACAACTGATTGGCTAGAACAATCAAAGCATTGGTACTACACTCACGGTGAAGGATGTTGTGGAGGCCTCTGCTTTAGGCACATTCCAGCCCGACAGAGAGAAGGACGAGCTTACGCTCACACTACAGAATCTTGAGCATCCAAACATATAGATTCCAAGAGAACATCCAAACATACAAGAGTTGCATGAGGAGCAAGCGAGATACGGAGGCAAAGCTAAAAGATCTCAAGTATCGGCTCGTGACCCACGAGCTCAAGATGCAAGAGGAGGTGTCCAGATAGGTGGACCAATGGTTGGCCGAACAGCGGAGCCAACAAAGCCAACCAGAAATTCCACCCATCATGGTGAGCCCCTTAGGCAAGCGCAACAGCTGCGCATCTACAGGCCAAGTACCAGAATAAGCCATTGAAGCTGAAGACAAACCCCCATGCCCCGTTGATGAGATCACGCGGCGGACACCTTGTGAGCTACATATTCCCTTCAAGAACTCGTCAATCAAGGTATGCTCATATATGACTTGTACAATGTGAAAGTTGGTGCATATGTTGATTACTAATTAATAACCTCTTGTGAAGGTGGCGTCGGGCATGGCCATACCAGTTGAACGAGAAGGGACATATCACTGCAGGCCGATTCCACCTAGGTATTCAAAGGTTGAAATTGAGCAGGTGCAATGAGGCTTTGAAGATCTCGAACTGGATATCCCCGAAGGAGATGAAACTAGGAGACACAACCCACACAATTATACTATGGTGCAAGCCATTCATCGTGTTTCCTGGGCGAGAAGTGGTTTTCGTTCCTCCGTCTCCTTCACGTGGACCGTCTTCTCCGCGTGAACCGTCTCCTCCGCCTCCTCCGTCGCCTCCGTCGAGCACCGACTCCTAAACGGTCACCGACTCCTCAGCTTCCTCCACCTCCTCTGCCTCCTCCACCGCCTGCGTGAGCACAGACTCCTAAATGGTCACCGACTCCTCAGCCTCCTCCGCCTCCTCCGTCGCCTCCGCGAGCACCGACTCCTTTGCCTCCCCCACGCCCAACTTGTTCTGCGCCGTCAAGGTCAACCAAACAAACAAAGAAGCCAAGACTTGATGCGCCAAGGCTCCCCGCTCCCGAGGAGACTGATGAGATCGTCGCTGCGGAAGTGAAGAGGATTTTAAGCCACAGAGTCCTGAAAAGAAGATTCCTATCGACCCGACGGCTAAGGCCTTCTTTAAGAAGATGAATGCACCGGTTAAACTGGCCTTACCGTCCGACGATGACCAATCAATTAGGAAGTCTTTTCAGAAGGCGAAAGGAAAGTCAAAAGTTCTCCCTCAGCTCGGGAAGCAAGCAGAAAAATCACTTGAGTCGTTGCTGCCAGATGGTAAAAATGAGTTAAGACAATTTATGGCAGAGACAGGACTAATGAGGGAGCAACTGTTTGGAGGCGTATCAATCAAAAAGACAACAAAAGAGGATATGAAATACAAGTTTACCCTCGGTGAACCTCCTGCCAAGCCTTCTCAGGTGAAAACTCTCTCTACATCGATATACCGATTTCATCAATGGTACATGCAAAATTCAGAAAAGGTAGAGAGATGTTCGGCGTGCGGATAAAAGGTGTCAATTTCTTCCAAGGAGATGATATCATGTGGATCCTCTTCGAGGATGTATTCGACCTGTACCAGCTAGACGTCCTTGACGTGTCTCTTATCAGTTGCTGGGTTTTGTAAGTATCGTTCAGTTAAATTTATTTTGTTCCTTAGCTCCTTGTATGTAGCTGATGAAAATTTTCTTTTATCCGTTGTAGATCGTAGATTCAACAGTGCCGTAAGGAGGGGTGTTACAACATTGGATTCATGGAACCCCGCAAAATAAACACGAACATGATACGTGATTTTGAGAAATAGAGGACAATATCGTACGGATGTTGGTGCAACAGCATTACAAGACTTGGATACTTTTGCCGTACAACACAACGTGAGTTTTTTTACTTCTTTTCGTACCAATTTCCTTCTCATGCATATACAGCTTTATATATATCATCTCATGCAATTTGCAGATTCCATTGGGTCTTTTTTCGACCTTTCCTCGTCCAAAATCCATGTCTTTGACTCAATGGATAAACTAGAGTCTAGCTTCTCAAAGATTTTTGAAGTGATAGACAGGTAATGTTATCTATTCCACTGTCATTATGAATGTTGCTATTGCTACTATGTGGATCTCGAATAATTAATCATGCTTGCAATTGTGCATAGGGTATGAACATGGTTTCGTACAACTACACGGGACTTGAAAAGAAAAACTTGATGTGAGAACAAAATTTTTAGTGAGTACATGTTTCAAAATTATATTGAATCATTAATTTATTCTAAAATAGAAAAATATATATTAAATCTCTCGTCGTTTCATCTTTAGTGTGCAAAATAGGAGCGGAGGACGAAACTACGTCCGCGACTATACTCACCTCCTAGTTCACCAAATCAAATCGATAAGAAAATGAATGTACGTAAAAATTATTCATACATTATGTCTTGATATTTTATTATTTTCATATATTTATTTTTTATTTTTTTTCCAAATGATAGATACAATACATGAGGGACAAACTCTCTCACGACGACTTTATAAAGGTTGTTCAGAATCAATGATGGAATTTATCAATAAACAGATTATTAATCCCGCGAAAGAGTTTCACTATGATGAAAATACAGTTATCCAACCCCATCCTAGAAATTAGATTTTGTAATATACGATATAGAACATTAGAAATTAAGAATGATTGTAATATATGTATATATTTATATGTGTGTATATATTTTGGTAAAATATATATATATATATATGCATATTGCATATATATATATGTATAAATAAATATATTACATATATATACATATTATATATATTATGCATATATATGTATTTACACATATATATGCATACTATATAAACAATCAGCAGGAGCAAAATTTTTTTTAAAAAATATCTTTAGTTTTGTTTTTGCTATCCAGGTTTACAAATGAATTACATCAGGATTAGAAAGGGTTTTTCCCAACAGTGCTCTTTCTCATTCCCCTCGGTTTCTCTCTCTCGCTCAAGCAGCGTGCAGGCGCCGAGCATAGCGGCGTGGGAACGACAGTGGCCGGCACCGTGACTAGGTATGGCTTGATGAGGTTAGCGGCGGCTTGGCTCGTGGTCGGAGTCTCACGGAAAGCTGGCATGGAGGAGGAAGTGGCTACCGCGTGTGGCTTGGGCAGCCATGGCGCCAACGAACTCTGCTGGTGGTTGCTGGGAAGTCATGGCCGGGTGCCCCATCCTTGAGTTCGATTTGGATAAACAGACAGCAGCTGTGGCGACTACCATATTGCACCAGCAGAGGATGGTGATGGGCTTGTACTCCTTGTTGTGACGCCACATTTTAGTCTTGATCTATGGAAGAACAAGACCAATCGTGATGGTATCGCTGGATGGGTGCTGGAAGAACATGCTCCTTTCATTCGGAACAGGACCAGAGACATGGGCACCAGTGATTCTGTGCTTTGCAGGGGAACATGACATGGTATTTCTGCGAACGCATGTTGGTTTCTTGATGGTCAATATGCAGTCAATGCGATTCAAGAATACTCCCCAAATCCTGAAAGGAGGCCTTTATTATCCTTTCTCTAGCTTATATACTAAAGGTAATTGCTTCCATGCCATTTACACTGTACGACAGCAAAAACATGTTGTTTTCTGTAGCTAGTTGTTTGTGAAATCCTTCTATTTGCTCGGTGACCATTGTTGTTCCTTTAATTGCTTGATGCCTTGATGAACTGTCCTACATATGACATGTTATTTTAGGTCTCTGTTCAGCTTGTTTTGCTCTAGTACAAATATGTACACGCTGATACAGTATACATCATTTTACCATAAGTTGATATCACTTTTGAGAATCAGCAACAACCACATGAAAAACTTACCTGAACCAATTGAAATGTCAAAATAGTAACTCAATTGGCCTTCTTAGAAGCTTCAAGCCAGTGCAGTCTTTTTACTCGATACTTTTATGTGTATTGACTGTGTTGTTAATATAAATCTTATGTGTATTGTTTTGAATTATTACTTTTTGGAATAATCTATGTTTTCAGTTACGTGCTGAGAAGTCCTTTTGCAAGTGGCTAGTCCCATATGTGCAGGAGAAGACATAAGTTGAATATCTTTGTCTTAAGTTTATATAAATTAATGCTTACTTATGGCCATATTTCTTTCTAGAGTTTGACTTTGTTTTGTTATGGCGTGTTTTTAGTTTCGTCGATCTGCTTGAGAAGAATGGAATGAGCTCGTAAAAGATTATGTGATGCATTTCTTTTCTCACCAACTAAATTGTGTGCGGTTTATCCGTATTTTACTACGTACATAAGCCAAGTGTTTTTAGGTGACAGAAGATGTTGTTTTCTTGGAATTTCTCCCCTTAAATATAACATCTTTGCTCTTTCTTAGCTATTTGAATTTTCTGAACTATCTAATTTCTTATGCTAAATGGTCACTAGAATTCCAGTGTCATTTTTGGATGCTTGCAAATTAACTGTCTAAACACTAGTTGTTGAATATATCTGGATATTTGGATCGAACACATGATAACTGTAGTTTTATATTAAAATGTTCATTTATAATATTATTATTCTTTAGTGTTTACAAGTATTTCACAATACACATTAGTGGCTAAGTTTATATTTAAGAAGGTGTTTTTGTTGTCTAAAATGGCGATATTTTGTGGAGGTTGTACTAGAGGAGGAAAAAGCATTACCTTTTCTCCAAAAGATATGTTTTATGATTATTATGGAAGAGTTATCTTTTCTCCAAACAGATCATGCTTATTATTGGCTGACTACCTATATTAAAAGTGAAGGTGGAACATGTCATGGAGGTTTAGCCTTTTTCTTTTGTTATTACAATTATTACATTAGATTTGTAATTGACAAATGGAAACTCATATATGAACTTAAAACATCCAATATATCTAAATTATAACAGTTTTCTTAATTTATTCTCATGCAGTTTGCTGACTACATAAATTGTAGTCCTTATTTTGCTATAGGATGTTGGGGGTAAATTTGTATTGTGTATTTCCTTTATGCTTCTTCATCACTACGGGAAAGCCAAGGGTTGCCGAGTGTAAAAATGTTTACCGAGTGCTTTCTATCGGGCACTCGCGAATAACATATTTGCCGAGAGGGCTCTCGGCAAAAGACACACTCGACAAAATCAACACTTCGCGAGAGTAAACACTCGATGAATAAAAACACTTGGCAAATAGGTTATTTTTGCCGAGTGCCTCCACATGGCTCTCGGCAAAATTACATTTTGCCGAGTGCCAATAAGAGACACTCGGCAAAATTGCACGGCCGTCGCTGAAGCCGTTTGTCAATAGATTTGTCGAGTGCCAGTCAAGACACTCGACAAAATATCTCCTTTGCCGAGAGCCAAGGAATGACACTCGGCAAAATGAGACCTTTGCCGAGTGTCTCACAAAGGCACTCGGCAAAATGAGACCTTTGCCGAGTGTTCTTATCTGGCTCTCGGCAAACTTGTGATGATTTTTCCTCATCTACTCTTCAAACTTTATCTATTATGTAAATACAACATGTAATCCCTAATTATAAAATTTGGTAATTTTTCGATTGGTTTTGCTATATTTCTTTGATTTATTGTATTTTCGTGAATTTTTTGGTTAGTCTCAAATTAGAACTGCAAGTGGTTAAAAAAAGAAATAAAATTAGTGAAAAATTATATACATGTTATTTATACCCTTTGAGTCATTATGCGGTTAATGAACAGAAATTTCAAAATTTTTCTTCACGAAACATGGTTAGGAACCTATTGAGCGAATGATTTTAAAATTGTAAAAATAGCAAACGAAGTTGGAAAATCATGAAAATTGTCGGGATGTCATGATATCATACACCGAGACCGTGGTAAAAATCGAGAAGGTTTCGAATATTTTATCGTACGACGCTCACAAAACCGAAGATTCTCCGGAGTAGATTATAAGTGTTGAGAAGGATTGGTTAGATTTGGAGAGAAAGTAATGGCCAAATTGTCGTTTGATTTCAAATCTTTTTCCCTAGGAAATAAATAGCATATATGGGTTTATGAAAAATTTGGTAAATTTTTGAGTCCGTTTGATAAATTTTAAATTATTAGAAGAAAAAACTAATAAATTTTTTGCCGAGCGTAGCTCTCGGCAAAAATGTGACACACACAAAATTGTTCAAAAAGAGCCCCATCACAAGCTTTGCCGAGTGCGTTCCCTAGGCACTCGGCGAATTTGTCTTTGCCGAGTGCCACCGATCCGGCCCTCGGCAAAGCTAGATTTCGATCCTACTACCTAGGATATTGATGGAAAAGTCGTCATGAGGGTGGGAGGAGGCAAGAAGCATGGACGGTCTGAATTGGTGACAACCTCCTCGACACGGCCAGTACACCCACTCTGTCCCAGCTTCGAGCAAGGAGCACGAGCGATAGCCCGGCCATACGCACACGGCCGACCATTTCACAGACCGAAGTGCAACAACTCCGGGTGAGAAATTTTCGGTTTTGTGCTCAATTCATTGATATTTACTGACTGTTTGCTTTGTTTTGTAACATTAGGATGGAATATTGTAGGACGAGTTGGAAGAGGAGAGAAGGAAACAGCGGGTTAGAAAATTCTTTTTTCTCAATTCATTAATATTTACTGATTGTTTGCTTCACTTTGTAACATTGGAATGGAATATTGTAGGACGAGTTGGAAGAGTTGAGAATGAAACGGCGGAAGATTGAGATGAGGATGACTGAGATGTACAACTACGTGCAAACAATCAGTCAGAACATGGGTATTCCTGTCGTACCACCATCACAGCCTGTGGTATTCACTCCTCCACATCCTGTTGTAGGCACTCCGGTGAGTCACTTAACCTCGCATTTAATTTTCTTATTTGCGAATGTTAGTATCTTGACAACCTATACTATTCTATTTTTCTTTTGTGCAGCCTCAGTTGGCGGAATCAAATAACCCCGTAATGACCACGTAGGTTGGGCGCCGTGGCCACCTCGGTAATTTTTTCTTTGAACAATTGTAATTGTGGACTACCTACTGTGAACTAATATGTTTTCTTCGAATTTCGTTTGCGAATTATGGACTACGTACTGTGAACTACTATGTTTATGTTTTGTGGATTGTGACTGTGACTATGATTGTGGATTATATTTATGTCTTGTCGATTGTGAATTATGGCTAAGGTTGTTGTGATTGTGGTTGTCGATGTGGTTATGCTGATTGGGGTTGTGATTGGGGATGTGGAATGATGCTTATGGAGTTGTGGAATGATTGGGGTTGTGAAGTAATGTATATTTTAAAAATTTATGAAATATGCCACTGAACAAATGAAACAGGGTTAAATTTGTCACTTTGCGAGTGTAACACTCGGCAAAGAGGCCTTTGCCGAGTGCAATGGTCAAAACACTCGGCAAAGAGGGCAACCTGGGATTCAGGGAATCCTCTTTGCCGAGTGCGCAAACTTCAAGAGCTTTGACAAAAGCACTCGGCGAAATCCCCACCTTGCCGAGTGTTTTGCAAAACACTCCGCGAAATTTACAATTTCACCGAGTGCATTTGCAAAAACACTCGACGAAGTTTATAATTTTGCCGAGTGTTTTTTGTCGGCTCTCGGCAAAAGTGAAAAGTTCGCCGAGTGTTTTTTTCCCGGCTCTCGGCAAAATTTTCCGTCATCGTCCACCCAACCTAACGTGTATTTTTTTGTCGAGTGTCGAAGGACACTCGGCGAAGATTTCGCCGAGTGCCCGATGGAAAACTCTCGGCAAAAAGCTCTTTGCCGATCCATAATTCACCGTGTGAGATATGCCGAGTGTAATACTTGACGAAGTGTTCGCCGAATGTCTCAGGCACTCGGCAAACAGGAGATTTTCCGTAGTGCATGAACTTGTATTTTTGTCCCAGAGTCTACTTTGTGACGGTCTGTATGTACATTTGAGTAGTGTTATTTGATAGGTCAGTTTTGTTTCCTGGAGATATATATACATACCGTAGAATGGCAATATAACTTCTTGTAAGTGACGTAATGTGATCACGCATGTTCTTCATTTGAGTTTTGTTATTTGTGGTGATTGTTGTTTGTCGTTGTGGGCGTCAGTCCGTCTAGTTGGCGCTGCAATTAATGCACTGGTCTCTCACGAATAGTACCTAAACTATTTTCTTGGAAACAAAAGATAGAGTTGATCATGGAAATAGGAGGAGCCGAAAAATTGTTTAGTAAGTTACTCAAGTGCTATGTCAAAAGTTCCAGTAAAAAAACAAGAAGTGGTATGACAAAATAGTTTGGAACTTTTTATTCATTAATGGAAACTAATAAAAAAATACCATTATATTACAAGCATGAAACTACATTAGCGAGAGTATGTCAAATGTCTAATAAACCCCGCGACCGGCAACCCCTCTGGGCAGCAGACGCGCCCGGAGCGGCTTCTCCATGACGACGGTGAACTCGAGCTTCTCGCCGTCGACGTCCACCGCCTCCCCTCCGCCTCCCGCCACTCGAACGCCGCCACCAGGTTGGCCACGAAGTACTCAAGGTGCAGCGTCGCCACGCCGAGCCCCGGGCAGATCCTCCGCCCGGCACCGAACGGCATCATCCTGATCTCCCTCGTGCCGGTGATGTCCACCCCCTCGCCGTCGCCGCCCGCCATGAACCGCTCCGGCACGAACTCCCTCGACCGCTCCCAGGTCGCCTCGTCCATGCCCATGTCGGCCACCGTGAAGTTCACCAGAGTGCCCTTGGGGATCGTGTACCCGCCGAGCTCCATGTCCTCCGCCGGCGCGTGCGGCAGCACGAAGTGCCCCGGCGGGTGGCGCCGGAGACCCTCCAGGACCACCGCCTTCAGGTACGGCATCTTGTGCACGTCCTCCTCGGACACCTTGCCGGAGTTGGAGGTGACGGCGGCCTTGATCTCGTCGTGGAGCTTGTCCTGGATGGCTGGGTTCTTGACGAGCTCCGCCATGATCCACTCCAGCGCCGTCGAGGTGGTGTCCGTGCCGCCGTTCAGGAACTCGGAGCAGAGAGCCACCAGCTCGTCGTCGGTGAGCGCGCGCTCGCCGCCGTTGTCGTCGCTGATTCTGAGGTCAACAAGCGTGTCGACGTACGAGTGCGGCAACGTCGCGGCGTTCGCTGGCGGTGGTGGTGCGGTGGCGTCGCCATGGTCGACCAGGTTCTTGCGCTCTCTCCGCGCGTCGATCAGCGGCATGAACATCCCCTTGAGCCGCTGGCGCATGGCGACCATGGCCTTCATGCGGCCGGCGAAGAGGCGCGTAGTGACGGCTGGGAGGAAGGCGAAGACCCTGAGCTTCTTCGAGGAGTGGAGCAGCAGGTCGCGCTGCGCGGCGGCGATGTCGCGCACGGCGCGCTCGTCGAGCAGCTCGCCGAAGCACATGGCCACGAGCAGGAAGAACATCGCGTACTGGAACGTCTCCACAATGGTACCCGCGTCCTTGCCGTCGTCCTCCTGCCGGCGACGCAGCTTGTCCGTGAGCTCGGCGAGCACCGCCGCCCTCGCCGGCGAGAACTGCCGGAGGCGAGCCGGGTGCGCGACCTCGGCGACGAAGTTGCGCCGGAAGAGGCGCCACACCGGGCCGTAGCTGGAGTTGGAGATGGTGGCGGTGTCGAGACCGAGGAGCGCACGCGACGCGAACTCCGGGCGGTTGGCCATGGCGGCGCCGCTCTCAACGAGCGCGGCGTGGGCGAGACGCCGGTCCGCCACGATGACCTCGCCGGGAGCCCATGCGGAGCCCGAGCATCGGTCCATGGCGCGCGTGGAGGCGGCGCACGGCACGCAGGATGTCCATCCCGGAGTTCGTCGCCCACAGCAGGTTGCCGAGCACTGGCACGGTGGCCGGTCCCGGCGGCAGGGGGCGGCGCTTCTCGCCGCCGGTGGCGCTACTACCGATCTTGCCATGGAAGAGGAAGACCACGAGAGTGGAGAGGAGTAGAGTAGCGAGGAGTATAAGCCATGTGACCTCCATTTGTGCTTGTCTCGAAGCTAGTTGATGAGATTTATCCAGCTTAATATGGTGATTAACTTTGTGGATTTGGTAAGGTTTTATAGCTGAATCATTAGGGATCATTGGAGAAGAATGTATTTAAATCATGGAGACCAATTACAAGTTGATAACTGTAGTTGAATAGTAAAAAATAGCTGTAGCCATCAACAACGACGTAGATTTACTATTCAAAAGCGTACACACGGGAGAGATTCTAAACTCTCCACGGGATATTTCACCGCTTCTCGTATATCATCTAGTTATAAAAAAAATAAATTTTTGACAATATAACAAATATACAACTTCAAATATAACTTTTATAAGTTATAAAAAATACAAATTAAACTACGAATATATCCAAATATATATTTATTTTTTATAACTTGTAGTATAACTTGTATTTAAATTTGTAGGTTTACATAGTGATATGAATAATTTTAAATTTTTTAAAAGAATTTTGATAACTATTTAGATAGACGATAGAAGATCCTAAAAAGTTTAAAACAATTTCCTCTGTACACACCTATATAAGCTAGCGTACGTACATTGTCCTAGAATATAAATATCTTCAAATCCTTTTGTGAGGTAAATTTCAATATATTTACATTGAGAGACCATTTGAATAAAACGAGACTATCGATCAATCACTTTCGGACTAGATCAACATCCAATAACTTACACATTCGTTTGTTCTGGGTGAGAACAAGATATGCTTACTAAAAATTGTACCTTGGTGTATCATCAATATGAAAAAAATATATAATTCATTATACAATAAACACATTTGTAATATATCAGGTAATATGTAATTGAAATAAAAGGGACAAAAATAGAGGCAGTGAAATTATATAGTTTTTTTCTAACGAAAAGAGCAATGATTAATTAGAAAGGGAGAGCGAGGTTAAATTAATGGAGTTGACCCAACAGGATCAGGGTATGAAACCAAAAAAAGGAAGAATATTCTATTAATTATACTTTGATGAAAGAGAGAACTTGGGAGTAAGTAATTGACAAATTATTGGAGAGACTGCGTATGTCCTCTTGACTTGTTAATTATGTGCTTGGTGAGCAAGCAATTAAAAGACCGAAACTGCGAGGAAGCTAATTAACGGAGGTACGTACGGAAAGAATGTTCTATATACTATTGCTTTGGATCCTTTTATTAATTGACTCGATCAATAGCGTCTAGTAGTTCTTCGCTGACGAAAAAAATCTGATTGATTTTGATCTTTGTTTAATTAATCGTTCATGACGCACTATTAACAATTATACACCACAGTAAGACATAAATTTGTACGCCCTATATTTCAAATTTAAGGGGTTATTCATTTTTAACATAATGTTTAATTTTTCGTCTTATTTAAAAATTAGGAGCAAATAGAAAAAATACAAGTCACGTTTAAAATACCATATTTGTTCTTTTCGAAGACGAATGGTAAACTGTCATGTCCAAAACTAATAAGATCGTACATTTAAAAACAAAGGTGGTTTACAGAGATTATTAATGCTGCAATAATAAGTCATACTTCCCCATCCTTCTTTACTTGTCACCACTAATCATTTGTGTTCAAATTTTCAATATGGGATAAGTCTATTTTACACCTTTTAATTCTTACCTTTGTCTAAAATTTTCCCTCAAACTCTAAAACCGGATAATCAACACCCTCCAACTATCAAAACAGTTCAATTTACCCCACTCGTGTTAGATGAGGCGATTTTAGCCTACGTCGCAACATGCCAATCTGGTAAAAAAAGAATATTTAAAAAATATGGGATCATCTTTCAGTCAAGGTTTTCTCCTCTTTCTCTCCTTCCCTCTCAATCTTTCTTGTCTCCTCTCGTGACGGCAACACACAGAGCGCCGCCATCGAGTCATCCTTGTGGAGTGTCGCCGCCAAGCTCCACCCTGAGGGTAGCCGCCGTCAGAATCCTCGCTATTGAACATCGTTGCCGAGCTTCCCCCAATGGTTGCGGCTCACCGCCGTTGGAATCCTCTCAATAAAGGGATCCGAACAAAGAATCGCACTCAGGAGAGGCCGGACGCCGTCGGGACTCGTGTCACGCCTCCTTGAGCACCACTACTTCTCCTGCTCATGCGACCCATCTCCAAGACTAGGGCGGCGAGGTCGGGGAGCACAGGTTCAACGGAGGCGGTGCCAGAGCTGTAGCTTGAGGCAGGGAAGGAGGTGGAGCTTGAGCTTGCCAGCTGGCCAGAGCATGGAGGAGGTGCTATGAGAGGTGGCGAGGAGGCGGAGCTCAACCTCGACCTCGTCGACACATGGAGGAGGAAAAGCCGCCATTTGTTCATATTTCTGTTGACGAGAAAAATCAACACGTCGGTGCTGGGAGATCTGCTTGACTCCAGTGCAGGTCCTAGAATAGATGAAGCACGGACGTGCCAGTTAGTTTGATCATGTCACTGACAAGTTATGCAAAACAGCAGAACATAAATCACATCGGCCGATAGACCGATACCCAAAAACTAACTGATCGGCTGATAAGCCGATGGTGCAATTCCAGCCGATGCCGATGCCAGCCGATGGTGTTAGGGTTTGAATCCATTGGTTGTGCGCTGAGCAAATATTTATATAAAGGCGATCAGCCGATGATAACATGACGATATAGCAATGTAATATAGCACAAAGCAATCACATGATAAAATAAATACTGATTTAAAGATTAAAACATACATCAGCTGGAAGTCCGATGCCATTAAATCCAAGTGATTAAATATTCAATAAAGCCTCTGCTACAATCGGCTATATCCAACCTGTATACAATCCTTGCAAGCCGATGCAATATCCAGATAACTCACCGGCTGAAACCCCGATCAAACCCTTATGGTAGTCAACAGGCAGGCTAGATATTACGGT
The DNA here is from genome assembly GCA_019925245.2 of Oryza australiensis. NCBI lineage: Eukaryota > Viridiplantae > Streptophyta > Magnoliopsida > Poales > Poaceae > Oryza > Oryza australiensis. The sequence continues at coordinate 509,399 of JAIFGZ020000486.1, read as the reverse complement.
TTTAATCACGACTTAGTAGATCAAACTGATGCAGCACTAAGTATGAAAAGAAAAGTAATATCTAGACAATCAAGCCCTTGACTGATTTTTCAGGGTGGTAAATGCCTAAGCTAATCTAATCTAATATAACGATTTAGCCGGTATCGGCAGAAACCGTAAAACGAGAGACAGCCGATAGAGCCAAATCGAGATACTAAAATTAGATTCAACAGAGACATATGATAAATAATCAGGCAAAGATATCAACCGAATCGAAGCAATCAAGAGGTCGAATGTGCTGATGCAGCCTTGGACGATGCCAACGTAGCCAATACGATTGCCTGAGCCGGCGGGACCTTGGACTTACCCCTTCGTCGGAGATCAAAGCCGATGCAGCCCCGCGTCAGGTGCCAAGTTCTGCCGGATGACAAAGTAGAACAGATAAAAGAAAGGTGGTGATGCGTCGAGTTGTATTGATCGAGAGATATCTTACATGAACCCTGGGCTTACATATTTATACCCGTAGGGTGACAAAGATCCTAATAGATTACAATCCAAACTTTCTAAAGATAAAAGAAAATAGACAAAGTCCTTATCGGACACTAAAAAGACTTTCCTAAAGATAAAATAGGAGACTAACAATCTCTTCCTAATTAATAGATACAAGCCGTATCCTCCATGGACTCGGTTTCTTCCTGGATAAGATCTTCTCAAACCGAATCTAACAAGAATGCGACTACCGGAGATATGGACAACAAGAAACCCCATCGGCTGATGCAAAACTCCAAGCCGATACTAACTCTGAGCCGATCCTAACCCTTAGCCGATAAGAACCTCGGAGCTTACCAAATTTTGGCGTTAACAATTTCCACCGACGATGTGGAGGCGGAAGGGCTGCCTGGTGGAGGTGGAGGTGGATGCCGAGCTCACGAGGTGGCGGAGACGAAGGAGCTATACGAGGAGGCAGGGTTAGCAATCTCGGAATGGTGATTTTTGCCGAGAGGATCGAAAGAACCGAAATCTCCTGAATTTTGGTACTTTTTTGGCCGAAATTTTATGAAAATTTGATGAATTTTGAATGAATTTGAATAAAATTTGATCAAATCAAGAAAATTTGGACAAAATCAAAAATTTTGAGCGAGATATGTGCTTACTAGTGGGGGACAAAATTACCGAAATTTTGGAAATTTCCAAATTTCGTTCCGAAATTGAAATCGCTACGAGGAGGCGGATTTGGAGCTCAACGACCAGCGGCGATGACGGAGGAGCTCAATGAGATGGCATCGATGGAGGAGCTCAACGAGACGAAGACGCTTGGGGACATGAAGCTCGGTGGAGGAGCTTATTGCAACGCTAGAGCTCAACCTTCATTGATTATGTGGAAACAAGATGCTTGAAGCTCACGGAGCCGACGTTGCTGGCAAGCTCCCAAATAGAGGTGGCGGTGGCGGTCGGCGCGAGCTTGGGAGGAGGGAGGTCGGTTGGTGGAGGCGTTCCTCGAGGGCTTGAGAGCCTAGCGACATCGATGAGTGATGAGTGGATTGGGCGTTGGCATCTCACCGGCATTGAGAGAAAGCGAAGACAATGAGTTGTATTTCCTTTATCTTAAAATATAAGAGATTTTGGTTGGATGGAACACATCCTAATACTACGAATGTCTGTTCGATTCGTAGTATTAGGACGCTGTCTCATTCAACCAAAACTCCTTATATTTTATGACGGAAAAAGGACTGGTGAGCGGGATTACTTTTTTGTATTTTCTTTTGCTGACTGCACTGTCAAGTGTCTGGTATTGATAGATGTAGCGTGTCATTTACCCAGTTTAATCAAGATGATAAGAAAAAAATGATCAGTAAAAGTTACTTATATGGTTGCATACTTTTACGTACGTACATATTTTTTTTAACAAAAACAAGCCACGCCGTATCAGTGCATACATATATTTTCAAAGTAAAAAGGTTTAAAAGTGAATAATATCAGTATCACAGCTAGTTCAACTCTGCAAAATATTACATAATTAAACATCACCATATCAGTATCAGATCAGGTATGCATGACAGCTATTTTAACTCTTATCACTGAACTATACGCCAGAATGCATGTGTATATATAAAAAAGCCAATAGGTTAGTTTGGTCGTGGACTCGTGGTCAGCTTAAAAATTAAGTGGCATAAAATTTTGTAAGCCTATGCCCAAAACGAAGGGTTCGAAAAGACAGTAATAAGTTATACTCTCTCCGTCTCTACCCTAAATATTTATCCTAAAAGAGTGTAATTAAATTTGTCCATTAGAGTGGTCCATTAGACCTCTTTAATAGTATTAAATTAATTTTTTTACTTTTAGCTATTGATAGTTATTCAACTAAGGCCAGTCTCAATCATTTCACTATACTGTGCAACCTTGAGATTTATATTTGATATTTGAATCTGTGTTTCTTCTCAATGTTGTCCCAAGGATGACAATTCCTTTCATAATATTTTCCTTCTTGCACTTTTCATTACGCTCGGCCTTTGCTGCTTCCCTACCAATAGGATGTGATTGTTCATCTGGAACATTAACTATGACACTCTTGTTTTTTCTCAGTCTTCTAAAACTATGCTCACTATTTTGGCTTATTTTTTAGTATCTTTCACCAATGCACCAACACGAAGGGCTTTCCACACATTTTTTTGATACATTTGATGTGCCTCAACCTCCAGCATTATTGGATAACGCGTAGGGTACGATAGCATAAAACAATAATTTCCACCGCGTAATTCAGAAAAGCTTGCTAGTAAGGGTTTATGATTGTTACCAAGTGATGCGCAGTGCAGCGGATACGTTGCAGTAGCTGACCCAATGTATGCACGTTGGGAAGTCTTGCCGACCTCGGACCGCCTTGCCCGACCTCGCCGACCTCGGATCGTCTCGCCCGACCTCGCAGACCTCGGACCGTCGAGTCCGATTCACCCGATCTTGTCGACGCCGCATCGATTCACCCAACCAGACCAACTTTCAACTACCGAATAATGGATTCGGCTAGTCAGAACTCAAGGATCTTTCGATGTCACCGATTACACTGCAATGTATTGATGTCTCTACCGGTATCCACACATCCAGGGAAGGAACGCCGAACACCCATGCGTTAGCACGCGATGCACGGCTAGGGTTTTGGCTCGGACGTGGACTAGGGTTTCCGTGAAGAAGTTGATCCGACTTAGAAGTTGAACACATTGATCTCCACCCCTTGCCCTCCTTATATAGAGTTGGCCGACCGGACTCATAAACCCATCATGATTCTATATTGAGTCGGATCTTATCCGAACTAAGCCGTATTCGAGTCAAACTCGAATATCTGTTCCAACCTGTTAAGTGTGCGACCAAATATGTTCATGCATACTTGGTTTCGGTTCAGGACACTTCTCGGTCGACCCAGTCAACAGCGGCCCCTAGCAGAACATATTTACACCAAAGTATACACAAAGATCATATCGGCTGAACCTATAATGTGTACACAAATCCCTTTGCCTCACGATATCAATTAAGCCATAGGCAAGACTCGTGTCACCCTATCATTAGCCTAATCATTCACTCGATCCTATATTGGATTATATATCTGTTGAATGACTCCTCAATCAACTTAGCATAACCATGCACTTTCATAATCCATTACATCAAGGGGCCTAGAGATATCTCTTCTATAGGAGGGGCAAATTTCATATTAATCATTGCATCCCTCTACATGTTTCATAGCAAACTTGAAGACTACTTCTATAACTATCCAGTTACAGAATAACGTTTGGCAGTCCCTAAGTAAGCCACTACACATGTTGGCATCCATGATGATCTCAGATCTAAGGACTTTACACCAACACTATTTGAGACCAACTAATCACATATTAATTCCCTGTAGTGTCTAAATGTGGGTCTATCCAACAATGTGTTCTCTAATACAGGTTCATGTTTCTTGATTTGGTATCTCCATACCATGATCCATGAGACATGATCATCAATCAATACACATGAATCATATTCGTTTCATAGATATGATATATGATTAGAGATTATTTAGAATAAATTCATATGAAGAGTCTTATAAATAAGTCACATACTTATTGATCCATACAAGATATCTATTTTATAGAACGGAATAACACTTTATTCATTAATACATAAACATTGACCATGTCGTTGGAGTATCCTCTTGTGTGCACTTCAGTTACCATACTCCAAAAATCATTGAACTTAGTGATCGATGCCTTTAAACGTGTCCAGTGAATCTTCAATTGGTTTAATTCCCTTATACGTTTTTCATTCCATTTCTTGTTAAACATGTCGGTGACTTCATTCCAGAATGTATCACATTTCTAGTCATTTCCCTTAATTGGGTCTTTAGAAGCATTTAACCAAGCAGTGGCCTATGAATTAAAAAAAGGAAAAAAAATAAACAAATCAACTATTGTACCAAGCACTCGCCTACAAAGTGTTAAAATGATTGATGATTACCAGTCTTTCTCTCTCTTCATGAGTCCAGTATCTTTTATTTGCTGGCCAATTTGCCCGATTTTTGTCATCTTCATCAATGTCAATGTTCACCGTTTCTTTAGGTGGAGTACCTTCGTAGTTTGGGGTATTGTTGTCTCATAGGCACTTGATAATGATTGAGATATCGGGTTGAAGCTCATAGTCTGACCAACCAAATGAAAATGTTCTCCTTGCAGTTGTGACTGCAGCGGATAGTGTATTTGCTGAATAAAATTCAGGAAACCACCTGCTAGATATACCCTGAAATTTTCACAAAATAAAAAAAACCAAAAATATCAGTACTATTTAAGCAAAAGTAGCCGTTGATTAATTAGCTGCCAAATATCATTGCAATGGCCTAATCAGGCAAACCAAGACAAATATCAAAACTTGTGCATATAACTATATCAGTGGATGAATAAAAGCAAGCAAGCATCATGGAACTGCTGATAGCTACATCTAACCAGATGGTCCAAAACTCCAAATGAGTGTTATTGTTGCAACCAATACTAAATCTGTATCTGGTTCTTGTTTAATGCTAATGAGTACTGCAAGTAGAAGTAGGCCAACTCCCCTGAAAATTAAACAAAACGAGACAGCAACAGCACCACCTTGGCTGCATGCTTGCTAAAGGCTGAAGATAAATATAGCTAGCTATCTAGCTAGACAGAAATGTTTCTTATATATGTGAATTGAAGAATGAATATATATATATATATATATATATATATATATATATATATATATATATATATATATATATATATATATATATATATATGGTGCGCGCCGCATAGCCATCCATGTGCATGGCGAATCTCTAATTTGAAAACTCAAATTGAAAATCCGAACCGTTCAAATTGTTCTATATATTAATATCGCCTTGTATACAAATTTTACATTTTTTGAATTTTTTACTATTTTATCAGATAGGTCAAAGATACAATAAAATAGATACTCCAAAATTGTTGGATTAATGCATCTTTGACTTATCCGATAAAATAGTAAAAAAATTCAAAAAAATGTAAAATTTGGTATACAAGACGATATTAATATGTAGAACAATTTGAACGGTTTGGATTTTTAATTTGAGTTTTTAAATTAGAGATTTGGCCATGTCACACGGATATATATATATATATATATATATATATATATATATATATATATATATATACCATTGTGACAAACTGACAGCAGATGATGGTTGACATTAGATCGAACAGTCTGACTAATTGATCCTTCAGTCAATCAGTTACACTTTAAAAAACATAGTGTAGGCATCAATGGAGATTCAAGTACCACAAATATAACCACCACTTCCAATTCTTCCCAAATAATAGCTTGATGCTGAAATGAAGCAACTATCTTAGCTAGACTAGCTTTCTCACTGCTGGAGAATAGCTCAATAGCCCCGGTTGACAATCCTCAGTAGTCCCGGTTGTCCAAGCGGGACTACGAATCCGGGACTAGAGATCGCCATCTCTAGTCCCGGTTGAAATAATCGGAACTAGAGATGTATCTTTAGTCCCGGTTGGAGCCACCAACCGGGACTAAAGATCGCGAAGCCACGTGTCCGGCTCTGCCATCTTTACGGGACTAAAGATTTTTTTAATTTTTTTAATTTGCCCTTTCTTCAACAGTACTGCTACATATACATATATATATATGTATATATATTACACGTATACATATTTACACATATATATTTATACATATATATGCAACATGCATATATATGTATAAATATATAATTTAAACACATTTAAATAAACTTAAGAAAGGAAATATATATATGACCAAAATATGTAGAATATTCATACATGTTTCCTAGCTTGCTTATAAAAAATTATCTCTAATCTACTTTGTTGTGGATGGAGTGGTATGGCTACTAAAACTAATGAAGAACTCCCCGCGAGATCAACGACCGCTCGTTAATAAATCTCATCAATTCTTCCTAAGCGACTTGTATGAAAGTCTCGTGGGGGAGGTCGTCTCTTACTCGCATAAGCTGTCATTAATTAGAATAAACGAGAAATAAATATATGAAGTGAATAAGAAATCGAGACGTAATGTATGAATTGCTGTTATACGTACATCTAGATCATCAACAGCTGTGACTTCGGTCACAAAGCGGTGAATCTAGTCGGAGACGTAATATCCACATAAGTTAGTTCCCTGTGACTGTTTTGCACACTAAAAGAGAAACGACGATAGATTTAATATGCATTTCATATTTTAGAACATAATAATGATTCAATACAAATTAGGAGCATGCATGTTATTCACTGGAAACTTCATCCTCACAGAGAGCTTATCTTTCCTATTTCCGCGAACATTGACCCGAAGTCGTTCCCATGCCCTACGTGCAGTTGAAAGTTAGCACGTAATTATCCAAGAACCGCATATATGTAATTTCAAGTAAGATGGCATTACCTATTAAACAGTTTAAATATCTTGGAGTACGTGGACTCTGGTTTATCCATTGAGTCAAAGACATGGATCCGCGAGTGATCCATGTCAAGTACTAACAGAATCCAATGGAATCTGCAAATTGGTTTAGATGATACATATGAAACTTTATGTATGCACGGGATTAAAATTGGTTCAAAAAGGAAGAAAAAATTTACGCAGTATTGTAGGGCAGAAGGATGAACGACCGGAACTGGTGCTGACAAGCGTGGTGTATATGTTGTCCACGGTTTCATTAGGATACCGATCAACCAATTGGTCGTTGATTTTGCGTGGATCCATGAATCCATGCTTGGTGACACCGTGCTTGTTGCAGTATTGGATCGCCATTCTACAATGGTTAAAAAGAATTTTAGTCAGCTAAATTTAAGGAGGTAAGAAACGAAATAATAGGGCAATACTTACATAACCCGCGCGGTTAGAAGTGAGACGTCGAGGGCATCAAGTTGGTACAGATCGAATATGTCTTCGAATCGGAGATAGAAGTAGTCACCTCCATCGAAGAAATATTCAATTGAATATTTGCCCGTTATCATATCTTCACCCTTGCTGGATCGTTGCATGTACCACTGATGGAAGCGGTACATCTGTGTAGGAAGCCTTTTCACTTGATCCGGCTTGACGAGAGGCTTTCCAAGTTTGAACTTGTATTTAAGCGGAACCTTCACCAAGGGTGCACGGCCGTGTAATTGATCCATATTAATTCCAGTCGATTCCATGAATTGTCTTAAATCCATTCTAATATTTGGAATCGCGCTAAACTCTAGAGTCTTCTGCGGCTGCATGCCAAGCTGAGGTACATCTTTGCCCACTTTCTTCGCTCTGCCAGCTGCCTTCCGAATAGTCTGGTCATAATCGGACTACGGTTTAGGGCGTGGCGTTCGATATGTCTTCTTGAAGAAGTCCTTGGTCTCGTTGGGGATTTCAAGAGGCTTCTCAGAGACTTTTTCAAGTAGGCCCTAACTTCAACTTGGACGGCTTCGTGCAGCTCATCATCGGTCTTCTCGTAGGAAAGCTTCTGTGCAGGTGGCGACGTCTTCTCAATTCTTTGAGTCTTTCTTGGACGATCGCTTGATATTGACGGCGCGCTCTTTGATGATGACCGTTTAGGAGTCGGTGCTCGTTGTGATGACGGAGGAGGGTTGGAAGGCGGTGGAGTTGGAGATGGCCGTTTAGGAGTTGGTGCTCGTGGAGGCGACGCAGGAGGTGGAGGAGGCAGAGGCGGCGAAGGAGGCGGAGGAGACGGCCCACGTGGAGGCGAGGGCGGTGGAATGATAGGAGACGCTGTTCGTCCGGGGAATATGATGAAGATCTTCCTTCAGAGAAATATTCCATGAGCTGTTTCTCCTAGCGTCGTCTCCCTGTCTCCTCCGGGGATATCCAGCTTGAGATTTTCATAGCTGCATTCCACATGTTCAATTTCAACTTTGGAGTATGAAGGTGGAACGGGCCGGGAGTGGTAGGTGTCGTCTCATGTTATTGGAATGGCCATGCCCGACGCGACCTGTTCGAGAAGATTGCTTATTAGTTAGTAATGAACGTTGATTGACAAGTTATTCAAGGAAATATACGTACAACATAAAAGTACGAACATGCCTTTATTGTTATGTTTTTTAGCGGGATGTGCAGCTCACACGGGGTCCGCTGTGTGATGTTATCCATGGGGCATGGCGGACCCGGTTTAGCTTGTGGGGCCAGCTCGCCTTGATTTCCAGTTGACGCGTAGCTGCTGCGCTGCTGTTGGAGTTGTGCGATTGTTGCTGGATCCGGCTATTGGCTAACTCACTGGCTCTGCTCCTCAGCCAACCTTAGGGCCAACCTTTCATCGACAATCTGATCAATCTGCACGATCTCCATTTCCATCTCAGCGAACCTTGCATCCTGCTCTCGCTTTGATCCCATTCGGCTCCTATATGTGTCGACGTCAGCTTGGAACCCGTATTTCTAGGGGACGACGCCTTTCCTCGCGTACGCCCGAGTGCTCGGGTTTTGGAGGGCGAGCGTTAGCTCGTCCTTCTCTCTATCGGGCCCGAACGCACCGAGGAAGTGGCCTACGCGCCTCCTCTAACCTTCATCCGGCTTCTTCAATTTCATCACCAAAGATAACTGTGCCATTGACGGGATTAAGTGAGCCACCGTGAGCATAAACGCTTCAAGGTCGGCTTCCATTTTCTCCCATTTCTCCATTGTTTTCTTATAGCCGCCTGGCCCAAGCATGTGATGGTATTTCTTTTTGGCTGCATTGGCCTTGTTCTTTTCTATGATAGCTTGTGCTTCTTCCCCAGTCTTGTCTTCAACAAAAGCGTCCCAATGATATCTGAGCTTTGGGAACTTGTCAAAGTCTGGGGTCTGGCCCTTCAAGATATATTTCTTGTGTAACTCTTTCTTGTAGTTCCTGAAGAGCTCTGCCATTTTCTTTAATGTCCATTCCTTGACCCTTGCTTGTTGTGAGTCTGGGATGGTGAACGTTTGCAGCATTGTAGTCCATAGCATTTCTTTATCTGAGTCTGGGAGATAGCTCTGCTCATCTCCTCCTTTGGTTGACCGTCTCCAGTTGGCAACGCTTACGGGCACGTGATCCCTTACCACCCATCCGCTGTGCACCACAAACTTCCTTGCGGCGTCCTTTAGGGCAATTGGTCGACCGCCAGATGCTACCTCCGTTATGACATGTCGACCCTCTATGCGCTTGCTGAGGCCGCATTGCCCGCGTGCCCTCTTCTGTCCAGCGGAGGCGGAGCCCTCATTCCCCTCCTCGTTCCCCTGCTCGTCCCCCCCTCATTCCCCTCCTCGTTGAGGTATTGATCTGGATCTTAATTCCCCTCCTCGTTGTAAAACTCTGTTCCTCATGCGATCTCATCAAGGAGAAACTGTTCCTCGTCACGATCCACCATTTGATTGTTTTGGGTTGAGGACTTAATCAAATAATTCTTGAAAAAAAATTATTTGGTTAATACATGTATCAATTATTCAGGAAATCATGTATGTCTACTAAAAAATAAACAAAAAGAAGAAGATGGAAAAAATAGATGAAATCCGACAGGACACTAGATCCAATTGTGCACATCCACAATGGAGACATTCTTCGTCACTTCTAGGACGAGAGAATCGGTTGTGATTCGAATCATCTTTCTTATCAAAAGGAAATTATCATGGCGATGGAGAACATGGTGGCGATGGAGCCCATACGCTACCGTGTTCACCATCGCCCATAATAACTTCCTTTTGATGAGCAAGAGGATTCAGAATCACGCATTCTCTCAATCCTAGAAGAGACTTCTAAAGAATATCACAATTATAGATATGCACACTTGTCTCTAGCATGTGCCGGACTACGTTCTATATTTTCCTTCTTCTTCTCTTTTGTTTCTCTTTGTTAGAACACGACCGACCGACTGTTCGTTCTATCATTCACGTCCGTTCGTTTGGACCCTTAACTCTAACCCTAACCCTAAACTATCGTCCGTTCGTTCTATCGTTCGTTCACGTCCGTGAGTACGATCATCTGGAGGAGAGGAGAGAAAGAGAGGAGAATGATGTGAGGAAGATAAGGTGGAAAGGAGTGGAAGTGGAGAGGAAAGGACAGACAGAGAGGACGTTGCATGCCTATGTACGTTGTAACGACCGAACGAACGACCGAATGAACGAACGACCGAACGAACGACCAAACGAACGAACGAACGACCGAACGACCGAACGAACGAACGAACGACCGAACAAACGAACGAACGAGATTCCGTCCGTCCGTCCGTTCGTCCACGTCCATTCGTCCGTCCGTCCGTCCGTTCGTCCACGTCCGTTCGTCCGTCCGTCCGTCCATCCGTTCGTTTACGTCCGTTTGTTGATTTTATCGTTCTCGTTCGTTCGAAAATACAAAATTCACAAGTCACATAGACATTCAAATTTAAATCTATTCATGCATTCACAAGTCACATACACATTCAAATTTCAAATTTAAATACACATTCAAAATTCAAAATTCATAATCTTCATGCATTCAAATTTAAATAAGCATTCCATTTACATATAAAGTCCATCTAACATTTTAAATTCCACACATCAAAAGTTTTACAAAATAACATACACATACAAATATACATTACATAATCAATTCCAGCTTTAAAATTTCACATAATATACATATATAACATTCACAAAATTTGCAACTTTAAAATTTTACACATACAAATATACACATTCATAATCAATTCCACATATGCACACAAATTTGAAAATTTTCATCATATATATATATTGCTCGACATGCATAGGGGAGGCAGAGGGCGGCGGCGGCGAGGGAAGGGCGACGGCCTTAGGGTTTAGGGTCTAGGGGGCGGCCGGCGTGGGGATCAGAGGGCCGTGGGGAGGGGGCACAAGGGGAGCGGGCGGCGTGGGGAGGGCGGCGGCGACAGCGACGGCGGCTGCGGCGGCGGCGGCCGTGACGATGGTGGCGATGGCGATGGCGTCGACGGCGGCCAACCCTAGTGCATCACAATGTGGGGAAATCTTTGGGGGCGGTGGCGCTAACCTGCGATGGCGACAAAGACGGCGTAGCAGCGGTCCTCCAGCGACAACGACGGTGACGAAGACGATGGAGATGGCGTGCTGCGGCGGCGTCCTGGGGTCGGCGACGGTGACGAAGATGAAGACAATGCAGTTGCAAAGTGCGAAAATGGCTAAGTGTTGGATCCCCAGTTAGGCCCTTGCTATATATAGGCACGACATCTCTTGTCCCGTTGAAGCCATCAACCGGGACTAAAGATACTATAGTCTGGTTAGTGGCTTCAACCGGACAAAAGATAGGATCTCTAGTCCCGGTTGGAGCCACTAACCGGGACTAAAGATGGCAGGGCAGCCACGTGGCCCAGGTAGGTGGTCATCTCTAGTCCTGGTTGAAGCCACCAACCGGGACTAAAGGTGGTTTCCCGCCCACTCAAATTCACCTCTAGTCCCGGTTGGTTTTAAAACCAAGACTAATTATTACAGTGCTCTATTATATTGTATTTTATATTCATATATAATTATAATGTTCATATGTAGATATATTTTTTATTCATATATAATTAACATGTGTTCATATATTCATATATAATTAACATATGTTCATATATTCATGTATAATGAACATATGTTCATATAATTAACAAAAAAATATTATAAATTGAAATAATAACATATAATTAATATTTATCATATTCCAAACTATTTAAAATTTAAATAATAATATATAATTAACATATGGCCTATTTGAAAATATTTTAAATTGAAATAATAACATATAATTAACATTTGTCATATTTAAAACTATTTTAAATTTAAATAATAATATATAATTAACATATGACCTATTTGAAATAGCTTATCTTAGTCGTCTCATTCGTATCCACATCCAATGCTCCCGATGATCCGTGGAGAGGCCCCGACGCCTTCTTCCTACCTTCTTCACCAATCTTGGTCTCTTCAACATGTCATGATCCATCATAGTCCCTTTTCAAATACTACTTTGAGGTCTTTTACCATGGCAAACACAACCTTTTCATTGCGATGCTTTGGTTTAGTACGATGGTCTGCCTTTTGATCAAAATGTTTGCCTCTTCTCCGGACAGGGTGGCTTGCAGCAAGAAAGCGACGATGACCCATGTACACTACATTCTTACAGTGTTTCAGGTACGTACACTCAGCCTCATCCATATAGTGGGTGCAAACGTTATACCCCTTGTTTGACTGTCCGAATAGGTTGCCAAGTGCAGGCCAATCATTGATAGTAACAAACAGCAACCCCGTAGGTTAAACTTCTCCTGTTTATCTTCATCCCACACAGGAGCACATTCTTTCTTCTACAGCAGTTTTAGATCTTCGATCAGCGGTCTCAGGTATACATCGATGTCATTACCAGGTTGCTTCGGGCCTTGAATAATAACCAGCATCTGAATGTACTTCCGCTTCATGCATAGCCAAGGCGGGAGGTTGTAGATACACATTGTCACAGGCCAAGTGCTATGCCCGCTGCTCATCTCTCCAAAAGGATTCATGTCGTCCGTGCTTAAGCTGAACCTTAGGTTTCTTGCATCCTCGCCGAAGTCTTCAAATGTTTTATTGATATTTTTCCACTGTGACCCATCGACGCAGGTGGCCTCAAGGCAGCCGCACCAATACGTGACCCCATCGACGCCGCAGACCGGGTCTAGGTGGAAGCACCGCACGGGGCACAGTGGGGCCTCGCTCCCTCGTCCGACATGGGGTAGCGCAGGGGTTGGAGACCTCGGCCTCCGAGGTGGTGTGGACGAGGCTATGGTTTGGGTGGAGAGAAACGATAGGGCCACAAGGAAGAGTACAAAAAGGCAAAAGCGGGCGATGGGATGTAGGTAGGCGACATGGCGGCAGAGGTGGCGTCGCCTACGGCCAGTGGTTGCCGGCAAAGGGCTTGGAGGGGATCATGGTTCCGACCTTGGTAGTGATGGGGGAAGGAAGGAGGTCGTGGTGGTGATTGGTTTGGAAGTACACGATGCGGTGGTGGAACGGGTCAGTGTTTAGAGAGAAGGGAGAAGAGTTGGCCACTGATATATGGGGCCCATATGGGTCCAACTCATCACATTGGTCAAAACCGATCACTATAATGCCGGGAGACCAAAGTTGACACGATATTTTGAGTTGGGGGATGGGCTATACTTAGTATTTCGGTTCAGGGACGAATTTCAGACTCGGCGACAAATTGAGAGACCTAAACTGAACTTATTCTCTTGAGAAAAAGAAATGAAGAAGAGGAGCTAGGGATATGGGTCGGCCTTTTGTACTGTGGGCCTCATGGGCCGATATTTAAATACAGATGACAATGATAAGTTGCCTTTGACAAATCAAGTGAGGCCGACCTATCAGTAATTGTCAGCGACAAGCCTGCTAAGGTAAGAGGCCCAATCCCAGTCTAGTCACGTCCTCATGAAGCAGCACACTAAACCAACCCACACCATTTTTCCTCCAAGACCTAAATGGAACCAACCCATAAGAGATTTCACTCCTGACCAATCCAAACACACCTTTCTATATAAAGCATATATAAAGCCATGTCCGGTTAATCATTATATGAGAACGTTTGGAGGAGATTTATTTCACATATATTATAATATGAAATTATTTTCCTTTAAAACTTTTCAATCCCTACCAGATCGAGAAGAACTAAATGGCTAATAGCCTCGCGGCCCACAATGCCATAGCTCCCTAGGCATCTCCTCGCCGCTTCGTTGAGACCTAATTTTGACTCGCGTTATACGTAACTCTATTTTGCTTATGCATATATTTGAACGATGGTTTTTAGTAACTTAAAAAATAATTTTTAAATTATATATATATACTAGCAATTGTGCCCGTGCGTTGCAACGGGTGAAGTCGAGGCGCGGCGCGGATGGGGACGACACGGAGGGGCGCGGGAGCTCCGAGCAGCGATGGGAGGGAGGAGCGCAGTCGCGACGCGGGGCGTGGGGCAGATGGGTACGGGAGGGAGGGGCACAGGGAGGGAGGGGCGAAGGGGGTCTTTTTTCTATCCAAGCCCTCCCTTTCTTTTCAGTATTGGGACTGCGGGTAGGGCTGATGAAATACTCGTGGCTCGCTAGCTCGTTCGGCTCGTGGTTGACTTGGCTCGGCTCCGTTAAGCAATGCTAATGAGTTGCGCCAAGGGTTTAGCTCGTTAGCTATAACGAGCCAGCTCGAGTCAGCTCGCGAGCTGCTCGTGAGCTCAACGAGCCAGATGCAATATACAAAGCCGGGCCTAATGTTTTGCTTGTTTTGCTATTCTTTTGCTTGTTTTGTTGTTGATGTGGTAATAAATCAATAATTTTTATGATTTTGTGATGGTCAGTATGGATCTAATGCTTTAGATTGTAATAGTAATAATATATAATCTAGTTGCATCATTACATTTGCATGGATAATTATCGATGGACAAGTGTTAACGTTAATTATGGACTTAATATATTACTTTTTACTCTTTTTTCAATTGTATATTTGCATGTTTAATAGACTCAAAAATAAAATGTAATTTGTACATAAATTGCACTGTATTAAAGTGGCTCGCGAGCTAAACGAGCTGGCTCGAGCCGGCTCACGAGCCGAGCCGGCCTCCCCTCTAGATAGCAAAGATTTGTGTATTATCACCAAAACAAAATCACAAAAAATTTTGGTAGCACCTCCCCTCTAGCTAGAGAAAAATTTTGAAGACAAGTGTAGATGGCTCGGGCTGGAGGAGGAAGAAGGAGTATAAAAGCAAGCCATCTTTAGTCCCGGTTGGTGTTATCAACCGACACTAAAGATCATCTTTAGTCCGGTTGGTGTTACCAACCGAGACTAAAGATGACGCCGAGGCTGTCGGAACTGTCGGGCGCGGGCATCTTTAGTCCCGGTTGGTAACACCAAGCCAGGACAAAGAGCATCTTTAGTCCGGTTGGTGTTACCAACCGGACTAAAGATGGCGCTAGAGGCTATCAGAACCTGTTAGAGTGCGGGGCATCTTTAGTCCCGGTTGGTAACACCAACCGGGATAAAAAATAGCATCTTTAGTCCCGGTTGTTGTTCACCAACCGGGACTAATGATGCTGGCGCTCCGATAGGTTCGACAATATTTGAACCGGGACTAAAGATGATCTTTAGTTCCGGTTCGTGTCACGAACCGGGACTAATGTTCCTAGAAATTTGTAGACTTTTTAAACCGGGACTAGAAATATTCTTTAGTCCCGGGTGCAACTCAAACCGGGACTATTGTGGATTTTGGCACTTCAACCAAAAATGGTTTCTCCAGTAGTGGACATGACATGCTCTCTTCAGTACATGGATGTACACTTATGTTCTATTATTCTGCATGATTATCAATTGTTAACAATATATAATTCCCATGATTTGTTTCAAGTCCCTGCAGATGTGATGACATAGATAATCCATAGGAAGGCACTTTAATTTGGAGGCAACGCTGTATTTAAATTTGTGGTGGTTTGTACTTATCTTGGATTTGGTACCTCTTCTAGAATCTGATAAAAGTTTGTGTTTTTCTCAATTGTGTGTACCTCAAGTGGTTATAGTGGAGGATATAGTAGTTTGGGAGTTGGGACATACTTGCAACGAATGAACCAATATGATATTGTAAATGTGTAGAATCAGATGTGGTTGATTTATATTTTATGTGATCAAACATTGATGATTTACGATATTTTATGTCAATATTTTATGTGTGGTCAGACCGGCTAAGCACGACCGGTCAGACCGGAGGTATGCGCACGGTCTGACCAGAGGTTTGTGCACGGTCAGACCGGCCGACTTTGACTCACGGTCAGACCGGCAGTATCATGTTCGCTTTCGGTTTCGGTTTATCTTTTCGGTTACGGATTGTTCTTCGTGGATTTGAATTCTAGATGGTTATTATGCGTATGGTTACTGTTATTATGCTAATGTGAGTCAAGTTTGGACGAACTTGTGCTCGGAATATGGTTTCTTTGGCGTATAGTGCAGGTATCTCTTGAGGCCTCGGGATAGTGTTGCCGGTGATGGATCGGAGTCGACTTGGGAGAAGTGGACGTCTAGAGATCAAGAGATCACGCGGGATACTAAAAGGCTAGAGGATAATGCACGTGGAAGATGGAGAATTCATATGGTATACGAGAGGAATCGTGTGCGTATGGAAAGAGGAGTCAAATTTGGAAGGGAGTCCAGATTCGGGAAGATGGATTCGAGATAAGGAAAGAGATGAGTTGGAAGCTTGCAAGAGTGGGTTTTCTATGTGGATTAGGAGTCCTAATTCGTGAGAAATTCGTGGACCTACTTTGTGTATAAATAAAGAGGGAGGGTGTGCCTCCTAGATATCAATCAATCAATCGATTTGCAAGAAAGAAAGTTGAGAGAATAGCTAGGGTTTCGAGTTAGGTCAAGATTTTGGTGAGGAGTGTTGTTGTTGCACTTTGTAAACACTTTTAGATGCAATAAAATCGAAATAGTTTGATCTACTTCTTCGAGAGTTTATCTACCGTTGTTTTTTGGGTCCCGATGGTCTGACTGCAGGTTTGCGAGCGGTCTGACCAGCGGGTTGCGGCGGCGGTCCAAGCGGAGGTGACACGGCGGTCGACCGGCAGGGAGGGCGGTCTAACCGGCGGTTATACGGCGGTGTGACCGGCAGCGACTCGACTACGGTTCGATTTCGTTTTCTAGATTGGTTTCGTTGTTGAGAGGTAATCTTTTAATTTCGCAAAAGATTTTTGGGTTTTGGTTTTTCCTACCAATCATCCTCCTCTGGTAGGTTTGTTTACTCTGTTTTGATCCTACAAAATGAATAGGCTAGCTAATTGCATCATGTAATAAGATGTCTTGAGGGCGTGGCGACTGTTACATAAGTTTAACAATAGCTTTTGGTTGGTTCAAATTGCTCAAGTGCTATCTACTCCTAGGAATTTGTTTTGTGCATATGTGATAGACTGCTAAGTTTTTGAATTTTACTGGCATTTAATTGTATTGTCCAGGTTTCACTGTCATTTTTCAACTGATTCTTAATCTTATTTTTTGTTTTTACAGAAACATGCATTTCATCTACATGCTTTATTGCATTGGATTGTGCTGATTTATTTATGCTTCCCTTTTTTCCTATCATCAATTCCACACTGTAATAGTTTCTGCCTTGTTGGGGCATCATTACTTGATACATGCTGTAGGCATAAAGAGTTTATATCAACTTTGACAACTACAGTTTGTGCTCTTATTTTTTTGTTTGTACAAAAACATGTATTTCATCTACATGCTTTATTGTATTGGATTGTGCTGATTTATTTTTGCTTCCTATTTTTTTCTATCATCCATTCGACGCTATAATTATTCTTGTCTCGCTTGGAACATCACCACCTGATACATGTCATAGGCATACAGAGTTTATATCAACTTTGACAACTACAGTTTTATGCTCTTAATAATTTCTGGTTATTTGCTCTAGCCAATGTTCGATTGTTTCGTTTTGACTTATCATGCCAACTTCTTGGGGGAATGACTTTGGCTGCAACTTCACAAGGAACTGGAGAACAATCATTTTTTAATGCATAGACTAATGCAATATGGCAAATATACCATTTAATCCGGTTGTTGAATACTTTGTGAATCACTAGTTGGCACTCGACACCTTTTGTTGTTTTTCGTTTGCTAACTGTAGTTTGTTATAGATTAGAAGAAGGTAGCATAGACTGAAGCTAATGGTAAGAGGAAACGAGGAAGAAAGCTATCAATACTAGGTAAGTCCCTATGGTTCATTCAAATCCCATTGTCAAATCTCATTGTTTACCAGTATTCTCAATACACTGGAAAGGCAAATTTAAGTTTTTATCAAAGCAATGACATTAGAAATTCCTGTTTACACCCAAAATTGACACCTAGGAATCAAAATAGAAAAGATTGCCAATATTTAGAAATTTGCCGGTTTCTTCGGAGAGGCCGGTCTGACCGCTGTGTATAGGCCGGTCAGACCGGGCAGTGGGGCCGTAAGGCATATGGCCGGTCTGACCGGCAGAGTCCGAAACCTAGACGACTTCGTCGGTATTCGGGTTTTCTTTCTCCATACGATGTATCTCGGGTTTCCAAACATGTTTATCCCGAATTGGACGTGGAGAAGGGTCTGTGGAGGGCAAGGCCAACCCCTATATAAGGACCAAGGCCGGTTCAATTGTAATATCGAAACACACAACAACAATCAATCTATTTGAATCGTTTTCTTTATTTTCAGCCATATTTTCTGCTTTGCCCTAGTTTAGTCCATCTTTGTCGGTTTGCGCCGTAAACCGTCCGCCGTCGCTGTGAGAGTGCGACACTTCTTTGTAAGTTTGTCTTGAAAACTTTTCGTTTGCTCACGAGATGAGTAGTTATCAATCTATCCATCTAAATCGGTTTCGCTAGCCAATTTGATCTACAAAACCCACTTTGTTCTAGTCTTTGCTAGATTGAAGTGGTTGGCAACTCTGTACCAAGAACCACCGCAAGGCTTTAGGTGATTCGATAGTGTTCGTGCCTTTTGCCAAAAAAGGTGCCAACACGATTTTTGGCGACTCCGCCGGGGACTACACGACGCCAACTCGGATTCGACGCCGCCATGTCCAAGCAAGCGGCGCAAGACGTGGAGCCATCCAATGTTGTCCACATCTCGTTGGACGACTTGGATGGGGAGGCTCGCCAAATAATGGAGAAGCGCATTCGAGCAATCACTCGGGAGGTGCTAGATCAATCTTGCACCAAAACGCGACAAGGCGTCATCATCAAGCCCGGGAGCCCGCTCAAGGTAACTCGCGGCGAGGTAAGCGCTGATCACATCTCTATGCCTATTCAAAAACTTGTTGCTAGTACGATGGATGAGTCCGTTACCGCCGCCGTGAACAATAAGATTGAATCCGCGATGGAGGCTTGTTTTAATAGGTTGTTCAAAGCGCACACGAGCGGTAAATCCGGTCTTCCCGCGACCGATTCGCCACCTACCTCAATTGCAGGGGGAGCCAGCCCCCTGTGAACCACATATTTAGTAAAACCAACGGGGCGATCGCCTAGGGCCCTGGTGAAAGTAGTTCTGCCGCCTCTGTCGGTCTGATCGGCCCTACGGCCGGTCCGACCGGCCCATCATATCTCGGTCTGACGGCCCGATGGCCGGCCCGACTCGTAACGCAATACGGAGGTCCGACCGGCCCTATGGCCGGGTCGACCGGCTGCCTTACGTCGGTCCGACCGGCTCACCTTACACGGCCGCACCCGCCGCCAGCCGCCCGCACCCACTACACCGGCCCGACCGGCGGCTATCTGGTCGGTCAGACCACGCCTTATCTGGCCGGTCAGACCAGGCCCATGGCCGGACAGACCGGCGCTCTGGTGCCAGTACAGGAGATAGATCCCATCACAGGCAACTCGGTTCTATACCACGTTCCCGCACACGACTCCCCTGTGGCTACTGTCCATGCACCAATTCCCCCGCATGTCCCCAATCAATACAATGATCCTAATAGGGGATATCCGCGCGACACAAGAGATGGCCAATATGACAATATTGCGCCGCAACACCACCTTTTAGGCCGCCGGTCGTGCCCGACCCGCCTAGGCCTGAGAATATGGGGAACAAATTAGGAATATCATTAGAGAGTCATTTGGAATTGAGACCAGGAATCGTGCTAAGGTTTACCAAAAGCGTATCCTGACTACTTCGATAATATCCCATATCCTCGTGGTTATAAAGTCCCTGAATTCACCATTCAGTGGAGATGATAATAGGACCACATGGAAACATATCGGCCAATTCTTAGCACAATGTGGGGAGGCTAGCACTTCGGATGCTTTTAAATTACGCTTATTTTCTTTATCTCTATCCGGTACTGCTTTTACTTGGTTTACATCTTTACCGGCTAACTCTATTCATACTTGGGCTCAGTTAGAACAGAAATTTCATGATTATTTTTACACTGGTGAAACTAAGCTTAGACTTTGTGATTTGACATTGGTTAGGCAAAAGTATAATGAATCTGTTGCAGATTACATTAAGAGATTTAGGGATGCTAGAAACCGATGTTTTAGCTTGAGTATAACCGAGAGAGACTTGGCCGACCTCGATTTCAATGGGTTGCTTGCTCCCATTAAAGAAAGGTTAGATGGCCAACAATTTCTTGATGTTAGTCAAGTGATGCGAAGGCTCGCTCAGAAAGCCGAGTTAGAGATGCTAAAAAGTTTGTTAGGCCTAGTGATAAGAAACCTCATGTTAGCATGATCGACTGTCCTACTAATGATTCTGAGTCTGATGAAGGCGATCATGACATGTATGTCGCTGAGTGGTCTTGGACAAACAAGAACAAACCCTTTGTTTGTTCTAGCTTGACGCCGACTCCTCGCAAGGATCGAGAAGCGAGATCAAGTACGCTTTGATGTGGCCAAATGTGATAGGATTTTTGACTATCTTTTGCAGGAAAAATAGATCAAATTACCTAAAGGCCACATCATACCCTCATTAGAAGAATTAAAGCACCGTTCTTATTGTAAATGGCACAATTCTTACTCGCATTCTACTAATGAGTGTAATGTTTTTCGTCGGCAGGTTCAATCGGCCATAGAGGAAGGATGATCGAAATTCACCGAGGGCCCGAAGATGAAGCTTGACAGTGATCCTTTCTTGGTGAACACCATCGATCTCGATGGTAAGAAGGTGTTGATTCGGCCGGAGCAAGCCGAATCGGCTAAGGAAAAGGAGGTTGTCATTGGGGAGCCTAGGCCCAAGATGCTTGTGCCAAAGAGCCCAGAGATTGGGACATGGAAGGAGAATAAGGCCAAGGCATCTACATCGAGGAAGCCCCACAAGCCCAAGGTGACCTTCGACATGCTCCTTGACAAGTACAAGAAGAAGAGTGCCGAGAAGGAGCGTGCTAAAGGAAAGAGACCAAGATCGCCCCCTAAGGAGCGGTTTGGTCCTTCGTCAAAGGTTTTGGAGCCGCCGTTTCCCCATTGCCCTCAAGTCATGCCATGGGACCATGCCCGATGCCGCCTCCAGGTTATCCGTTCCCGTACTTTATGCCTTGGGGGGCACCCTCGCCTATGTACAACATGCCTCCAATGCAGGATCACCAAGGATGGAGAGGGGAGAGGAGATCGCCACGAGGGCAGGCATCTACTTCTCGTGGAAGCCGTTTCCCCACAAAAGACCAGCTCGATGGCGAGAAAAGGGCGTACAAGCGCGCCAAGCCCGAGGAGAGGACTTCAGAGGCGATCACTATCAAGGTAGGATCGTATGATGAGGCTAAGTTGATATTTGGCCCCGAACCGAAGCCGCGAAGGATGCCGCGCAGAGGACAGTCGACCGACACCCCGGCCGGTCGACCGCAGCTCAGTGGCCGGCGACCGAGCCTTCTGGCCGGTCTGACCTCTCGTCTGTAGCCGGTCAGACCGCACCATCTGGCCGGTCTGATGTTCGCTCCGGTTTGACCGGGCCTAGTCGCCGGCTCGATCGCAGACACAAGACGGTCCGACCGGCCACTGGGCTCTGGCCTCGACCGACGCCCGGTAAGAAGGGTACTAGGGTAATTCCCTCTTCGGGTAAAGGCAACGGGGGACACTATTTGCCTCCTGGAACAGAGCCGAATCCTAGGTGGATGCCTGAGGATTTGACGGCTACCCAGAAAAGAAGGTTGCAGCGTCTTCGCGCTTTCGAGTTAAGGGAGAAGGAAGCCGAAGAGAGGAGAGACAGGGAGTTCGATGAGTTGCGACCACCGCCTGCGAAGGAGTGGAAGCGTAAGTCATCAACTGCTGAGAAGCCGGTAGTTGTTCAAAAGGGTGAACAACCTGCTGTGGAGGCATCGTCCGGCGAGAACATGGAGATCAACATGGTTTGCATGTTGCCCATGGAGTTTTGTGCCATGGACGAGGCCGAGGTCGCTCAAATGTCAATAGGTCCAAAGGATGCGGTCTTCGAGAAGCCCGACGAGTCCAACCGTCACATGAAGCCTCTCTATCTAAAGGGCCACATTGATGGGAAGTCGGTCTCGAGGATGCCGTGGACGGAGGCGCGGCGGTGAACCCGATGTCTTACTCTCTTCAAGAAGTTGGGTCGCAAGAGGCGGAGCCGAAGAAGACCAACAAGCTTCTCAACGGCTTCAACAGCGAGTCAACAGAGGTGAAGGGGATCTTGTCCGTGGAGCTTACGGTGGGGAACAAGACGTTGCCTACCGCCTTCTTCATCGTCGATGTACAAGGTAACTATAGTGTCATCTTGGGGCGGTGTTGGATTCATGCCAACTGTTGTGTCCCATCTACTTTACATCAGTGCCTAGTACAATGGGATGGTGATGAGGTTGAGGTAGTTCAGGCGGATACATCGGCTGAGGTTGCCATGGCCGATGTTTCTGTGGGATGGAAATATGGAGACATGCAGTGCTTATCAGGGCTAGATCTTTCTAGTTTTGATTTTATTAGTGTTTCCAAAGAAGGCTTTGTACCCATTTCTGTAAAGCCGGCTAGTTTAGCACGGCTGGGTGACATTACTTTATATGATGAATAAAACAACCAACTTGGAATGGTTACAAAAAAGAGTTCAAGAATATCAGTCAACAAAGAACGATATTGGGGAAACTATAGAGGATTTTGACGAGGTAGAGAAGCTCAGTCAAGGGTTCACATCAGCTGACCCATTAGAAGAAATCGACATAGGGGATGGGAGCGTACCAAGATCGACCTTCATAAATAAAAACATGAGAGCCGATCATAGGGTTAAGATGATCGAGCTACTTAGAGAGTATAGTGATTGCTTTGCATGGGAGTACCATGAAATGCCTGGACTTGGCCGTGATCTTGTTGAACATCGGCTTTCGATAAAGTCAGGATTTAGGCCTTATAATCAACCTCCTCTTCGGTTTAACCCACTTATATATGATCGTGTCAAAGAAGAGATAGACCAATTATTGAAAGCGGGGTTTATTAGGCCGTGCCGGTATGCGGAGTGGGTGTCTAATATAGTACCGGTAGAAAAGAAGGGGAGCGGCAAAATCAGGGTTTGCATAGATTTTAGAGATTTAAATAAGGCCACTCCTAAAGATGAGTATCCTATGCCTATAGCCGACATGTTAATAAATGATGCCTCAGGTCATAGAGTGATCAGTTTTTTAGATGGCAATGCCGGCTACAACCAAATCTTTATGGCAGAGGAGGATATGTATAAGACAGCCTTTAGATGTCCAGGATTTGTCGGGCTGTTTGAGTGGGTAGTCATGACATTTGGGTTAAAGAATGCCGGCGCAACTTATCAAAGAGCAATGAACCTAATTTTTCATGATTTGTTAGGTTTTATCTTAGAAATCTACATTGATGATATTGTGGTCAAATCGGATGATATGGATGGACATATGGCCGATTTGAGGTTAGCCTTTGAAAGGATGTGTCGGTATGGTTTGAAGATGAACCCACTCAAGTGTGCCTTCGGTGTGTCGGCGGGAAAATTCTTAGGATTCATGGTACATGAGAGAGGGATTGAGATTGATCCTAAGAAAGTTGAAAAGATTCAAGACTTCAAAGCGCCGACATGCAAAAGAGAAGTTCAGAGGTTGCTAGGTAAAGTAAGTTATTTGAGGAGATTCATATCTAACCTAGCAGGTAAAATCAATGCTTTTGTGCCTATTCTACGCTTGAAGAAAGAAGCCGATTTTACTTGGGGGCAGCACAACAGGAGGCGTTTGAAGGTTTGAAAAAAATATTTATCTACTCCGCCCGTGGTGCGAGCTCCTAAAGCCGAAATTCCGTTTCGGCTGTATATTGCTGCTGAAGACAAAGTTATTGGAGCCGTTTTGACACAAGAGGAAGACGGCAAGGAGTACATAATTACTTATTTAAGTCGCCGTCTTCTAGATGCCAAAACGAGGTATGTATTTGTAGAAAGGCTTTGTCTTTGCTTATACTATGCTTGTACTAAGTTACGTCATTATTTGTTATCTAGTACATGCATAGTTACTTGTCAGACTGATGTTGTTAAACACATGTTGCAAAGGCCAATTCTAAGTGGTAGAATTGGCAAATAGGCGTATACATTAATTGAATATGATTTGGCCTATGAGTCATTGAAATCTATGAAAGGCCAGATTGTAGGGACTTTATAGTAGATCATCATGTAGACGTTGATTATGGAGATGAAGTCCGTTTAGTTAGTGTTACACCTTGGAAAGTTTATTTTGATGGCTTTTCGTGTAAGGAGGGTCAAGGCATAGGTGTAGTTTTAGTTTCGCCCAATGGTCAATGCTTTGAAGCATCAGTTCGTTTAGAATATTATTGTACAAATAATCAAGCCGAATATAATGCTTTGTTATTCGGTTTACAAGTAATGGAGATCGTTGGAGCTACACATGTAGAAGCCTTCGGTGATTTAGAATTAGTGGTGCAACAAGTTGCCGGGGTCTACAAATGCTTCGACGGATCATTGAACAGTATTTGGATCAATGCCTAGATATTATTGCGGTTTCGATGAATTTACTATTAAGCATATTGCTAGGAATGAAAATTCTAGGGCAAATGACTTAGCTCAACAAGCATCCGGTTATAGTATCAAAAGAGGTTTATTTTTCATATTAGATCAACCGGTGCTTAATTATAATTTTTTGGGCGAAATTGGCAAGGAGGCAGACCGTAGGCGGTCTGACCGGAGCACTGTCGCCGGTCTGACCATGGATGGAATCCGGTCCGACCGGCGTTCGTGGCCGGTCCGACCGGCGTTCGTGGCCGGTCGACCGCGGGTGGTTGTCGTCGCCGTAGTTGCTTGGCCGCCAGACCAACTTCACAAAAGGTGCCGGGGGCACAATCTTCTCAATACAGGGCCGAATTAAGAGGAAATTCGGACATGTGTGCCTGAGACAAAATGATTGGCGAATTCATTTGATTAACTATTTGAAGGATCCTAGTCTTAGGGTTGATCGGAAAGTTCGGTGGCAAGCGTATAAATATACTTTGCTTGATAAAAAGCTATATCGCCGAAATATAGATGGTGTACTATTAAAATGTTTAGATGTCGATCAATCTAAGGTTGCTATGGGTGAAGTTCACGAAGGAATTTGCGGGACTCATCAATCGCCCATAAGATGAACCGTCGCTCGTAAGAGCAGGGTTCTATTGGCCGAGGATGATTGATGATTGCTTCGGTATTATAAGGGATGTGAAGCTTGTCAATGGTCCGGCAATGTTCAATTGGCACCGGCTTCGTGTTGAATCCTATAATTAAACCATGGCTGTTCCGGGGGTGGGCTTTAGATTTTGATGGTCAGATTTAT
This sequence comes from Oryza australiensis, assembly GCA_019925245.2. Lineage (NCBI taxonomy): Eukaryota > Viridiplantae > Streptophyta > Magnoliopsida > Poales > Poaceae > Oryza > Oryza australiensis. The sequence continues at coordinate 483,669 of JAIFGZ020000486.1, read as the reverse complement.
CCTCCGTCTTCAAAGGGGCATCAGTTCGTGCTAGTTCCGACAGATTACTTCACTAAGTGGGCCGAAGCCGTGCCACTTAGGAATATGACGCATAAGGAGGTAATTAATTTTATTCTGAAGCATATTATTCATAGATTCGGCATTCCTCAAACATTAACTACAGATCAAGGAGCTTATTTTATGTCTAAAGAGGTGAAAAATGTTGTCGAATCTTATGGAATTAAGTTGTTGAGTTCGTCTCCTTACTACGCTCAGGCTAATGGACAAGCCGAGTCTAGTAATAAGATATTGTTGAAGCTAATCAAGAAGAAGGTCGACGAACATCCGAGAAGGTGGCATGAGGTGCTTTCTGAAGCTTTATGGGCACACAGGATATCCAAGCATGGTGCCACCAAGGTGACCCCTTTTGAGCTTGTTTATGAACAAGAAGCCGTTTTACCGGTTGAGGTAAATCTTGGCTCTCTTCGATATATAAAGCAAGACGATTTGTCACCAAGACTACAGTGTTCTTGATGGATGATAATCTTGATGAAGTGGTCGACAAACGTTTGAAGGCTTTGGAAGAAATAGAAAAAGAAAAGAAGAGGGTGGCTAAAGCATATAACAAAAGGGTGAAGGCAAAAACGTTCCAAGTAGGAGATCTAGTATGAAAGACTATTTTGCCTTTGGGTTCTCGATCTAAAGAATTCGATAAGTGGTCGCCGAGTTGGGAGGGACCTTATCGGATATACGGAATCGTTCGAGGCAATGCATATTTCTTGGAGACGCTTCAAGGAGAACGGTTTCAAGAGGCTATCAACGGTAAATATTTGAAGAAATACTTCCCGAGTATTTGGCAAGATGCTTAGGGAGTTGTGTGGCCGATAATTGAGTTATCGTCCCAAGTTAAAACATGTCTTATGCTTTTAGATTCACAATGTTCATCATAAAAGGCAGGAGGCATGTGTTTACACCCAAAATTGGCACGTAGGAATCAAAATAGGAAAGATTGCCAATATTTGGAAATTTGCCGGTTTCTTCGGAGAGGCCGGTCTGACCGCCGTGTATAGGCCGGTCAAACCAGCAAGGGGGGCCGACCGACCGAAGGCATATGGCCGGTCGACCCGCGAGTCCGAAACCTAGACAACTTCGTCGGTATTCGGGTTTCCTTTCTCCATACGATGTATCTCAGGTTTCCAAACATGTTTATCCCGAATTGGACGTGGAGAAGGGTCTGTGGAGGGCAAGGCCAACCCCTATATAAGGGCCAAGGCCGGTTCAATTGTAATATCGAAACACACAGCATACAATCAATCTATTTGAATCGTTTTCTTTATTTTTAGCCATATTTTCTGCTTTGTCCTAGTTTAGTCCATCTTTATCGGTTTGCGCCGTAAACCGTCCGTCGCCGCTGCGAGAGTGCGACACTTCTTTGTAAGTTTGTCTTGAAAACTTTCCGTTTGCTCACGAGACGAGTAGTTATCAATCTATCCATCTAAATCGGTTCCGCTAGCCGATTTGATCTACAAAACCCACTTTGTTTTAGTCTTTGCTAGATTGAAGTGGTTGACGACTCTGTACCAAGAACCACCGCAAGGTTTTAGGTGATTCGATCGTGTTCGTGCCTTTTGCCAAAAAAGGTGCCAACAATTCCATTAATGCATTGCACCATTTGAAGTACTTTTCTCTTCCAATAGATCGAACTTATAAAGGACATACAAAATAGATTTACTCATTCTTAGTCAACCAACTTTACGAGTGGCAGCAAAATTCTTGGAGGGGTTGGTGCAGTTTATAAGGGGCTAATTATACCATTTCATTGTAGTTTTTTCATATTTTATAATTTCAGCCAGTAAGAATCTCTATCTATACAGGGAACCCCCTGGTGATCAAGAAATACCAGTGAAAAGGCTATCCCAAAGTTCTCCATAAGGGATAGAGGAGCTGTAAAATGAGCTTGTTTTGGTTACTATGCTTCAAGAGAAGAATTTGCATGGAAACATTGTATTCATTCTCAAATCATAAGAAACTAAGGTTTATTTTGGTTGTAAATAAGCTTATTTTGGTTGCATGGAAACGTTTGTAATCAAGTGCTCATTATCATACAGTCGCGATGAGATTATTGTTGTTTCGTTGTTCATTGGACAAAAGGAATTACCCATTACAATGCTATTGCATGATAGGTATTGACAAAGAGCTAATCCTGAAAACAATTAGCACCTGGTGTTGTTTGATTGATCAACTTGATTCTGTTGGTGCCTTCTAGGCGGCGCGCAATAGCGCACTAGTATTCGTTACATGTCGAATGTATACTCACAAGTCACAACAAAATAGGGTTCTTCCTAGCTAGTGATAGTTTTTTTAGATAATGGAAAGAAATTCGGCTTCTATATCCATGTCAGCAAGTGGATATACACAGCCAAAATTACTGGAATACATAGATTCCAAATCTCAAAACTAAGAAACAACAAAGACAAAAAAAAACAAAAACACTCAAGACTAGCCACCTTTTATCAACAGAAAAGTATTGGATCTAGCCATTAGACCAAATTCATAAACTTTGGGTGCCACCAGCACCTCCATCGTCGAGCCAAAGTTGGCCGACTAGCCACCACTGGTACCCCCTACCATCACCTTCAGCCCCATTCGTCGCCACCGCCACGACATTCATTGTTGTTGAGGACGATGAGCACGAAACGAGGTAGAAACATGCAATGGCAATGTCGACCTCCTTCCAGACGGCAACAAGCGGCACGTTGCTAGCCCGCTACCGACTTCCTACGGTGCCCTGCCCAGCGCTTCCACCACCGCCGCGTCGCCCTGCAAGCCAGCAAGTGGACGTTGCCAGCCAGCTTTGCCATAGGGTGCCGCCGGCCAGCCTCGCCATGGGGCGCCGCCCCTCCAGCCATCGGTTGGTTCCCGCACAAAGCGAAGCATCACCGGCCTAAGTGCTAAGGAAAAGGAAGAAAGGAAGGAGGAGAAAGAAGAAAGAGGATGAAGATGTAGGGAAGAGACAGGGGAGAGGCGTTGCTGATGCAGTCGATGGTGGCGGCGGCGGCAACGAGAAGAGGCGGGAGGAGCGCAAATGTAGCTAGTGAGAGTAACATCAAGCAGCACGCCAAAAGTTGCACTGACTACATTTTACAATTCTTTCATCAAGCTGCAGATCGAAACTGAACTTAATTGTTTTACCGCGACTTGTTCTTTTTGCTCTTGTTCTACTTATGCACAAATTTTTCAAGTGGGTTGTCAGTAATTAGATGTGTGTAGCCATGTGCTGCAATGGATAAAGCTAAGAAAATTTTAAGTTAGTACTATAAGGGCATAGAGGTTGCCTTACATGGACTTTATAAACTCCAATACGTTTGCATTGTGTGGCAAACAATCCATCTGAGAACGTGTCGTAGGACGGAACGAGACTCTACGAAGCCTACTGTGAACACGATTAGATGACTAATAATTGCACAGGGCAACATTACTTTTGGAATTCGTGTAGCTTTCATAAGTTAAATATTTTTTATAAAATTTGCAATTAAATATTAGGAGTTATGCAATCGGAACCAACCACTCTATAATTTTTTTAGCTAGCCTGCACCTGGCAGGAATCTACCGGATTCAGATTACAAAATCCTTTATGTGAGGCCTACAAAGCCTATCCCATCCAATTACCATAAAAATTCTAAAAAGACCTAAAAATCATTTAGCTGAATCTGGTTGGCCTGATATATCTTAAAAAATTATAATTATTTATCTATCTAATTATTGATTGTTTTTATATTATGATGTTAGTTGAAAAAATACGAAGAAGTATGGAGAGAGTCAGAGGGGAGGGAAGGGGAGGGCAAGAGACATGCACACGTATTTACGGCGGGAGGAGGTGAGATTTTTTTCTTTGAGATAGATTAAATGAGTTCATCCGTTTTAGTTATTTATAACTATCTATAAATTAAATAGTGTTTTCATCTAAAATTTTCTTCTGCCTGACTATTTTGCAGAAAACCCCTTGAATTTTTTCGAAATGGAGGGTCGCGGCCCAAACAGCGATCCACCTCGGATTTGATCCAATTCCGAGGCCATCTCGCGCCCAACACGAACCAGGCCCGAAATCTCTAATGAACGAACAGGCGCATGGCCCACTATACATGCGACCACTTCTGTTTTCGGCTTATTGGTTGTTTTGGGAATTTTCTTTTTCAGCCCAGCCTATGCAATCAATTCAGCCCGTTACTAAATTTGGCTGCACATTTTCAGACTTTCTCTTTTGTAATTTTTATGGGCTTCATTACTTGGCAAGCCGACCCAATTCGTTCACACACACCAAATCGGGTTTTTTTAGCAGGCCTACTATTCAATCTATGTGTATACACTTTGTATAGGTACGTACGCATACAAAGTATATATATTTATATCTATATATATAACTATCTATAAAACAAGTAGTATTTCTACCCAAAATTTTTGTCCGCCTAACTATTTTGCAGAAAACCCCTTGAGTGTTTATAAAATTAACCCGCAGTCCCAATGCTGAAAAGAAAGGGAGGGCTTGGATGAAAAAAAGACCTCCTAAGCCCCTCCCCGCCCGTCCCCATCCACGCCGCACCCCACGCCGCGCCTGTGCCCCTTCCTTCCGTCGCTGCTCGGAGCTCCCGTGCTACGCCTGTGCCCCTCCCTCCTGTCCCCATCCGCGCCATGCCTCGACTTCACCCGTTGTAACGCACGGGCACAGTTGCTATATTTATAAAGCAAGTAATGTTTCCACCCAAAATTTTGTTTTGCCTGGCTATTTTGCAGAAAACCCCTTGAGTGTTTATAAAAGCGTTGCGCATGCGTCCCTTCCTCTCGTCCCCATCACGCCGCGCCCCGACTTCACCCATTACAACACAGGGCACAGTTGCTAGTATATATTTAAACAAATATCTCTCAAAGTAATTTATTGATTTTATATATTAAATACTCTCTATCCTAAAATAAATATAAAAATAAATATAAAAGATTTTGGTTGGATAAAATATAATACAGTAAATCTAGAAAGGTTTTCAACCTAGATTCGTAGTATACGACATGTCATGTCCAATCAAAATCCATTATATTTATTTTGTATCATAGTAAGTATATATTTTCTAGTTAAACTTCTTATTATTTTATCTTATTAATTATTTTTATGTGTTTTATATTGTTTTAGTGTAAGCTACGTGCTGTTAATCATATGGTTTAAAAATCTATATTATTTTCCATTAAAAATGTGTGTCGAGTGGTGAATAGCTAGTCCAAAACAATGTACGTATTTCTTTCACATGCTAAATACAGTTAATTTGGGACTTGAATTTTGAATTATAAATTTTGTTATAAATAATCTAATTACTACCGGAATCTGTTGTTTGCCTAGTGTCCAGGACATTAGGCAAAGCTAGTATTACACTCGGCAAAAGGTTTGCCGAGTGTAATACTCGGCATACCTCTCTTGGCAAAGTCGGGATCGACAAAAGGCTATTTGTCGAGTGCTATGCTATGGCCACTTGGCAAACTCTTTACCGAGTGCCTGATACTCGGCAAAATAGTAAGGTTTGTCTAGTGCAAGGCACTCAGCAAACATTTATATCTTTGCCTAGTGCCTGGCACTTGACAAAGTAATAAATGTTTGTCGAGTGCTTAGCACTAGGCAAAGCTATAAATGTTTGCCTAATGCCAGGCACTCAGCAACTTTGTCCACTCAGGGCTAGGCCCACCTCCATCAGAAGCTCTCTAGGATCTTAAGACCCAACACAAGTCTTTTCTGCGTACTTTGTCTACTCATGCGAAACCAGGAAGAACTTCCCAGTCAGTCACCCATCTCCAAATTGTCCCAGGCCAAGCACGCTTAACCTGAGAGTTCTTTGAAGATGAGCTTCTAGAAAAAAGTTACAACTTGTTGGTATGAGTATTCTATTAATCTTATTAAGTCCTGGGCCAGGATGTTACATCCACATCCCCTTAGAAGACCGTTGTCCTTGTCGGTCAACCCTAGGCCAGGAACCTCCCCTCTTGGCCACGTTCGTATGCCCAGTGCGGCGCATGTGCCATGTCGTATCCCCTCAGGGTCCACACGCCATGCGCACCATGCCCGCGCAACTGACCCGCCACGCGCCCGTGAAACCGAGAGGCCGACTATGATACCACTTTCTTCCCGAGGAAGCCGACGGGCGTGGGTCGGGGCATTGGCAGGCGGCGGAGGCGACGGAGTTCCCAGAGAGGCAAAGGAGAGTTGTGTTTCTACTTATCATGAGCGGGATCCACTTTTGCCGAGTGCGGATCTCGTCGGCAAAGAGGCTCATTGCAGTGCCGGATCTTGGCACTCAACAAACTTTTCTTTTCTTTTGTTTATTTCGGCCGGGGCGGGGCACGTGTCGACCTTTGTCGAGTTTACTTTGATCTCCACATTTAGAGCCATAATGATGGTCGAATTTAGAATTTGGCTCCAAAACTTTTTATGGACGTAATATATAACATACATGGCACCGTGCCAAGTTTTGAGATTTTTGCATCAATTTAAAAATTTTTAACTATTTTTGTATTTAGTAGGGATTACTTTGCCTAATGCAAACTCGAAAAACTTTTTGGCGAGAGCAAGACTAGGCAAAATACCCTTTGCCGAATGTCTGGCACTCGGCAAAAGGTTTGCCTAGTACAACTCTCAGCAAAGGATTTGCCTAGTGTCAGGCACTCGGCAAAGGGTTTCTTTGCCTAGTGTCAGCCACTCGGCAAACTTTTTACCGAGTGCGCACTAGGCAAAGTAATTCCCTACTAAATACAAAAATAACTAAAAATCTAAATTGATGCAAAAATCCTAAAATTTGGCATGGTGTCATATATGTTATATATTACGTCCACAAAAAGTTTTGGAGCTAAATTATAAATTCAACCTTCATTATGACTCTAAATTTATGATATCAATATAAAGTCTAATATTCGTATTCGCAGATGGTTCGATTTATTAGCGTCGTACATGACAAAATATTCGAAACCTTTTAAATTTTTACCACAGCCTCAATGTCTGATTTCATGATACTCTCACAAATCTCATGTTTTTTGGACTTTATTTGTTTTTCTACTAATTTAAAAACCGACCGGACTTTATTTGACTCACAGTCTTCGTGAATAAAATCTTTGAAATTACTTTCCATTTCCTAGATATGGCCTCAAAATGGACTCAATAACATGAATATCAATTTTTAACACATTTATTCCATTATTCGAATCATTTATAGTTCAAATGTGACACTAGTAAAGAAATTCCTATAAATACAAAAAGTTATTTAAATATAGCGAACAATTAGATAAATACACCAAATTTTAACATGTAGTAATTTATGTTGTATATGGGGGAAGTGTGGAGGATGTTTTGCAAAAAAATCTTAAAATTTTGTCGAGTGCCTCGTTGAAGCACTCGGCAATCTTTAATCTTTGCCGAGTGCCTTAACGAGACACTCGGCAAACACCACGGTTTGTCGAGTGCCGCTTTGTGACACTCGACAAACAAGGGAAATTTGCCTAGTGATAGGCTTTGCCGAGTGTAACACTAGGCAAACAAGGAAGCTTGCCGAGTGCTAGGTGTTAACGCCAGAATTTAGTAAGCCTCGGAGCCCGAATCGGCTAAGGTGTCCATCGGCGATACCGAATCGGACAAGACAAGCCGATGTAACCGATTCTGTACAACAATATTGGAGACACCGCGAATCAAGATGATGTGCTTCATGAGGATTGCCATTTAAGGATAGAGGCCTAAAAAACAATTGTATCTATTAATTAGGAAGAGTTTATTAGTTTTCTATTTTATCTTTAGGAAAGTGTATTAGTGTCCAATAAGGACTCGGTTTGTTTCCTTTTTATCTTTAGGAAAGTTCGGATTGTAATCTGTTAGGATCTTTGTTAGCCCGTGGGTATAAATATGTAAGCCCGGGGTTCATGTGTGATATCCTCACGATCAATACCACTCGGCGCATCGCCACCTTTTTACCTTTTGCACTTTGTTCATCATCCGGCGAGACTTGGCACCCGACATGGGGCTGCATCGGCTTCGATCTCCGGCGAAGGGGTAAGTCCAAGGTCCCGCCGGTCTAGGTATATCATATCTATCTTTAGTTTCATTACCGTTCATAGATACATCGGCTTAGTTAGAACTTTCTCGGTTAGGTTCGATATTCTGATCAAGTCGATGTTTCTGTAAACGTAATGTCGTTTTAGGTAGATTTGTTATATCCATCACATTAGACAGATCTATCGGTTCATCGAGTATTAGATTATCATATATAATCTTGTGCTGTATCGGTTAGGTCCGAACTACTAGATTGTTATCGATAATCTAAGTCTTGTTAAGCCGATAGGTTCATACTAATGTTTCACCGGAGGGTTAGCTGGTCTTATCATATGTCTCTGTTAATCTAGTTCTAGTATCTCAATTTAGCTTTATCGGCTGTCTCTCGCTTTAGGGTCTTTGCCGATACAGGCTAAACTATTTACTAGATTAGAATAGTTTAGACATCTATCACCCTGAAAATTAGTCAAGGGTTTGATTGTCTAGATATTGCGTTTCTTTTCATACTTAGTGACGCATCAATTCAGTTTGACCAACTAAGTCGTGATTAGAATCGTAGTCTCTAGCCTGCCTGATGGTTACCAATAAGGGTTTCGTCGAGGTTTCAGCCGACGAGTTATCTGGACATCGGCATCGGCTGGAATCACACAATCGGTTGTCAACAGATCGGCTGTTTTGATTATCGACCTATCGGCCGATATGATTTATGCTCTACTGTTTTACATATTTTGTCAGTGGAAGGATCAAACTGACTGACACGACCACGTTTCATCGATTTTAGGACCTGCACTGGAGCTAAGCAGATCTCTCAGGCCAACGTGTGTTTTTCGCGTCAACACTAGGCTTAGCCGAGCGGCACTCGGCAAACACTTTGTTTGCCTAGTTTCCGAGGTTATGCACTCGACAAACTCTTAGGTACTAGGCAAACCTCCAAATTTCGATAGTGAATAATATACATGGGTAAAAAACTAACTACATATATGATGTTGATATTATATTTGTTAAAAATTTATTATCATAAAATATGTTTTCTTTCTAATAGAGTATGAAAATAGGAGAGAGATGCACCGGCCTGTTATGGGCGCACGCACGCGCAGATGCTAATCGGTGACCAGTCACACGATCAGTCCGTCCATACGTATATAAAATTGGTACGTATGTGTAAAATACATATAAAGTTTATACACGTTTATACACGTACGTACGAAATTTATATATGTACAAATCTATTGTATATGTATGTACATATATATTATCTGTTCGTGTATACGTATGTTTGTATATATACATATAATTTTTTAGACGTATATATATTTTTATATGCTTTGTATATCTATAATAACTATCTATAAAGCAAATAGTGTTTCTATCCAAATTTTGTTATACCTGGATATTTCGTAGAAAACCCCTTTAAGTGTTTATAAAATTAGTCCACAGTACGTCTGGCTATTTTACAGAAAACTCCTTGAGTGTTTATAAAATTAAGACGCAATTTAGGTCGCCGCCGTTGCTTGACCCATCAGCCACTTTCGTTTCCACAAGAGAAACAACACGACAAGGCATACCATCAACGCAGCGATGAAAGCCTGCAACGAACGCAACGTCCAAGCTGACCATGTCCAGGGCAACGAGCACGTTGAAAACCATGATCTTGGTGTTAGTGTTACTGAGATAAAGCTTGGTGATGGCGAGCATAACGATGATGCACACGGACGACACGAAGGAGGTGGCATTGCAGTAGTAGAAGACGTAGTAGTGCCATGGTGATTTGTTGAGGAGGACCGAGTAGTTTGCCAGACGCCACCGGGAGAGTTGAGAGCCGCCGCGTAGGTGATGGACGCCGTCAGCGTCGCCAACACCATCAGCCACCCCCGTAGCTCCTCCCCTTCTTTCCGATTTGCTCGGACTCTGTTTATGATCTTGTCGACAGCCTCGTTGGAGAACTGGGCGACGATGATCTCCTGCCACCGATGGTGATAAGGCATCGGCACATGATCAACAATCGCCGCGAGCTGATGGCCCCAGTTGAACCTTGCACGCCTGATATGAATAACTCTGCAAAATTTTGGCTTCTTGATCAATATATCAGTACGTAGCTTATTAAGTCAATAATAAATTGATTCTTTCTCCTAGTTCCAAAGTCATGAAAATTTACAATAATACTACATATAATTTAATAAAATCATAAACCTATATATTTAATCAAGAAGATTTATCTATGAAGGCTAGAGGTTAAGCAATGACACATGCATGTCAGGAAACTACAAATTTAAGCCATGGCTCTGAAAAAACTTCTAGCATCAATTTCATGGCAAAATTAAGAATTTACAAATATCTAGCTGCAGATGACTAGCTAGATTAATTGCTGACCTGATGCAGCCAACACAGCCTGCAAATTGATCGATCGATTAACCACCCAAATTAAAGGTTGATGTCACACACACATATAACATATAGTGTGTGTGGGTATGTATGCATATATACATATATGTTTATATATACACGCCAAGTTGAAAACGAAAGGAACGAACAAATACAAAAGAGATCAATCAATCATGGAATATGCATCAAATGACGATTGTTGTTATGTTGTTGGATTGTCAAATAATGACATATGTAGAAAAAGACCATGGACATTACTGATCCCAAGAGCATCAATCTACGTGTGTACAACCAATTGTTAGTTACTTATGACTGGCGAAATATAATTGATCAGCGAAATATAATTGATCAGAATGCTTTTCTTTTTTCAAAAATCGTCTGCTCTGAAGTATGCAAATAAAATAAAATAAAACTTGTGTGTATGTACTACTCTAAATTAAAGTCTGTAACTCTCAGCAATGTATGTTTAGGAAATATTTATTTCCAGATCTAGATGTATTCTGAGCCGCCAACACAGCTTTCATCTCGTTCAGTTTCCGTAACGAATAGACAAAAGCGTCGTATGCTCGTGCCTACTTCCTCCGTTCTAAAAAATAAAACAACTTTTAGCTATGAATCTAAATGTATCATATATTCTATTATACTTAGATTCATAGCCAAAAGTTTATTTTTTAGACAAAGTGTGTGCCGCTGTCATAAAATATTATTTACTTCCTTCGTCCCATAATATATCAATCTCACACTAGATGGGACATCACTACAATGTATATGAACACCTATTTATATACATTGTATTAGATGATGTATCTATAAAGTAGTAGTGTTTCTACTCAAAATTTTCGTCCGTCCGACTATTTTGCGAGAAAATCTCTTAAATGTTTATAAAATTAACCCGTTGTCCCAATGCTGAAAAAAAGAGAAATTGAATGAAAAATTTGAATGAAAAGAAAAGACTCTTGTGCCCCTCCCTCCCTACGCCCTCCCTCCCGTCCCCATCCGCGCCACGTCCCTCCCTCCCTTCCCTATCCACATCACGCTCCGATTTCACCCGCTGCAACGCACGTGCATTAGCTGTATACGTATAAATATACAAAATATACAAAGTTTATATACAAGAAGACTATAGGGGGAACTAGTTTACGTGGGTGCAGCTGCGCGCGGCTGATCAGTCCCCCTAAGTATGTGACCGCACATACATGTGCATGCCCTGTAGGTCTTTTTTTTTCAATTGTAAGGTAAATTTAATGATAAAAAATAATGGATCATTTTTTTAAAAAATAATGGGTTCATCATATTTAAAGGTGTTATATGTTGATGTTGATATAAGAGTGTTTGTAAGAAATATATGTGACGATTTAGAAGTTATGGGATGACCATAACCATTTTTTGCAATTAGTTCAATTTTTTCTCCAGGAAAAAAGGCCGAACTTTATGACTCAGCCCATGCATCTTTCTCCACACCCTTCCGGCCCAATTTAGAACCACCAGCTGGGCAGGATCTAGCCTATCGCCCTACACCAGCTGGGCAGCGCCGCCGCAGAGATCAAGGTGGCGACACGAATTTCTCCCAAACAAGGAGTAGGGGGTGGGTGTTCTGTTTTCTTTTGGTTAGAGCATATTCAATAATCTCTTTAAATTTCACTCTTTAAATATTAATTTGGTCAACTCTTTCATCTAATTTAGTAAGTTAAATTTATTGTTTACTTTAACAGCTTCTTCATCTATCTTTTTCATTCTGAGTTTATGACAGTGGAACCCACTTTTCATGACCACGAGGCCCACCAGTCAGCCACACGTCTCCCACCACCACCGCCTCCACCTCTCCTCGCCTCCCATGGCGGCCGCGCTTCTCCGCCGCGCGCTCCTTCCCCTTCGTGCCACCGCCCTCCTTCCCGCCGCTTCCTCCCTAGCCCACCGCATCCTCTTCGCTTACCACCGCCTCGCTCTCCTCGCTCCCATGGCGGCCGCGCTTCTCCGCCACGCGCTCTCTCCCTTTTCGCCGCGCCTTAGCTCCCCGCGGCTTCCTTCCCAGCCCACCGCGTCCTCTTCGGCTTCACCACCGTCTCCGCCTCTCGCCTTCCCATGGCGTCGTCGCCACCGTCCCCGCCTACTTCAACGACGCCTGCTGAAGCGCCACCAAGGATGTCGGCGTCATCTCTGGCCTCAAGGTCATGTGCATCATCAATGAGCCTACCGCGCCGCCATCGCCTACGGCCTCGACAAGAAGTCGAGCAATGCGCCGACGAGAAGAACGTGCTCATCTTTGATCTCCGCGGCGCACATTCGATGTCTTCCTCCTCACCATCGAGGAGGGCATCTTCGAGGTGAAGGCCACTGCTGGCGACAATCTTCCTCTTCACCTCCCGGATCGGGCCGCGCACGCGCCGACGGCGAGCTCCACCTAAGACGGAGGACGCGAGCTCAAGGCCGCGCGCGCAATGTGCACCACCGCCGATGGGGGAGAGGGAAAGAGGTGGTGGGGCCCACAAATGGCCAGTGGCTGAGGGTGGCCAACGCCTAGTCAAATTCGAGCACTCTGTTGGGCCAGTGTTTTTTTAAGTGAGATGACCATTCTGTTGGAGTAAAAATTTTGTCCAAAGTTGCTAAAATTTAACTTGAAGAATGTAATAAAAAGACTGTTGAAGATGCTCGACTCGGTTCGGTTGATGGGGTCTCTCAAAAGATCGGTCTTCGAATAATACCAACCCAAGTACCTGCTATAGAAATAAAAAAACCGATCTGAACTAACCGAAGTATATCGGTTCGGCTTTGGGTTTTACCAAATAAGCCATGCATGCGCGGCACTGTGGCCGTGGCCCAACTCCGTACCGTATACGATAACGATAGTGGCCTAGTGGGTGGGTCTCGTCAAGGGGTATGGGCCTTGTGGGTTTACGTGAGTAGCCTGAGAATTAGGCATGGACCGCTTGTGGATCGGTTTGTTCGGCTACGGTCTTTCAAGACGTAAAAACCGGCCAAGACACTTAAAACCGAACTACCACCGAATAAAAGCCCAAAAAAACCAAACCTCAAGAAAACAGAAAAATTCTGCTCGGTTTGGTTTGGTGATCGTTTTGGGTGATTTTGTGTCCAACCTTGCTATCTCTGCTCTACTACTCTCTGTTTCGTCAAACCCAGAGAGGAGTGTGTCATACAATTTGATTTGGAACCAATGCTTTTGTACTCGTCGATGCAATGTATAAAACCATGAGAAATATAGTCCACATTTGAACATGTATAAATAAATCATTTATGTTCCCAATGTGTCCATTGATCTCATAGTTTTTAGCTATTCGTACTTCTATAAATTCAAATTTATAGATATAGATATGTGATTATATTAGTAATATTTAGATAAATTATTTTGTTTTTATTTTAAATAGAACTTAAATTTTAAAGCAGAATAATTTAATATATACAATTAAAATCTATCGTGAACTTTTTTAATATATACAATTAAAATCTATCGTGAATTTGGATCTGAACCTTGTGTTAAACACGACCATAGTTCCTTAATGAAAAAGGCAAGATTTTGCAAAGCACATCGGACAGATGAATCAACCATGCTGATCACATGATAAGCATATAAAAAAACCTAATTTATCGATCGATATATCTTGATACAAGGCAATAAAAACACGCCCCCATCATGAACTTTTAAATAATTCCTGGGGATAATACTACTATGCAAACCCTTAGGCCGGCCTTACTTGCCTCACAATCCCTCAAGATATGATATTAGAAAGTAAATTCAAGAAAAAAATACACTTTTCCCCCTCACCATTTCTTCCGTCCAAAGATAAAAAGTCTTGGAAAAAAAGAAATGGAAAAATAGAGAGGCATCACAAATTAAAAACATGCATGAATAATAATAAAAACCACCACAGCTCGCAATTTTCGCATGCATAAATATCGATGCGAAGGCGGCGGCGGCAGACGGCGGTCAACGCCGGCGTGGACGTCCTTCTTGCCGCCGGCGTTCTACACAGCGCAGGAGGCGGCGGCCTTTGCGGCAGCCGCCCTGACGAGGGAGAAGGTGGGCAGCGGCAGGCTGCTGGGCGGCGGCGCGAGCGCGTGCAGCAGGTCCTCCACGAATCCCCGCGTCACCTCCCGCTCCAGGTCGTCGAGCGCCTCGGCTACCGCCGGCGCCGGCGGCAGCGGCGCCGCCCTCTCCAGCGGCCTCCTCCGCTGCGCCCTCGGCGGCTCCTCCCCCGACCTCGGCGTCCTCGGCTTCTTCCTCTTGCAATCCCCCATCCTCCTCACCACCGCCCTTCCTTTCGTGACGACGGCCGTGGCTGACGGCGGCGGCAGCAGGCGTGGGAAGAGAGGCGTCGCCGTCGCCGGCGCCACCGCGTGGTAAGAGTAAGGCAGGTGTACTGGGAGAGAAAGCGAGGAGTACAGCGACGCCTCGTAAGGCGTGTACTGGAATTGAGGAGTTGGGGCAACAAAAGTGAAGCTGCCGTAGATGCTTCTACGAGGTGGTGGCGCCACGGCGAGCCGCCGGCAGCCGTCTCCGACCATCCTCCGGCCAAAGTAGTCGTCGAAGCCGCCGGTGAATTGGTTGATTAGGACGTTCTCCATCGATCGATCGATCGATCGATCTGCAGCCAAGAAATCAGGAGGCAAGAAGAGAAACTAGCTATGGAAGATGTAGTATGAGTTAGTAATCAATAACTCTGCATCAAGAATGAGTTGACATGATCCTTGATGAACAGAACAAAAACATTTGCAAAAAAAAAATTGCAGGAGAGGAGATCAAAGGATGTGGTTTGATCAAGAAAAAAGGAGATTATTAGGGATGGAAATTTCTCAAACTTTGATCTAATTCAAGGGCTAGAGAGGAGAAGAGTAGGGTAATCCAAAGGCAGAGGGGAATTTAATTAGCAGCTAAATAATTAACAAGCTGCTAATTAACCCGCCTCTCACAGGGGCTCCAGGCAAGGGCACAGAGGTGGTGATGCCGGGTTGCCTTTTTATATAGAGAGAATAGGGTGGTACAGTTGACTTTCAAAGTCGCCATCTTGCTTATTTTTATGCTAATTAATTGTTATTATTAGCAAGTGCTTTGCACATGTGATTCTCTAATCCCAAGTTGTTATTCTTTTCTTCTGCACCCTCTGTACTAGCCTAATTATTTTTTGACGCATCAATGGAATAGGTTCATAAGGAATTCTCCTGTTCAAAACTAATTATGTTGACGTACTCAAACTGCAGAACGGTTTTTTTTTGATGCAAAGAGATATACTGTATGTTTTAGGGAAAAGCTGGAAGCTCTTTATTCACTCAACATGGATTGATTACACATATATTTTAGGTGAAAAGAAAATCATGATACTAGATATTATGATTAATGTCAAGCAAACAAATTCACGTGTAAGGTTATATTAATATCTTTGTTTTGAAATAATTGTTAGTGTTGGCTATGACCAGCTCCCTTTGACCACAAATTACTATTAAGTGATTATGTTATAATGAATGAAAATTGTTTGACTATATTATTATGACATTACATACTTCAATAATAGTACAGTATATTTTAAGTGAAAAAGACAAATAAATTTTAAACTTGAATAGCGAGTATCAATTATTCAAGATCGAAGATAGTACTATTTATGAGATAAAAATGGGGAAAACAACATAATCCAAATGTATAAATTTGCAAGAGAAAGAGTAGTCAAATGAAGAAGAAAAATCATGGGTTTCGATGCAGAAACAATTGCAACTTGTCCCAACTTGCTGCAGTTGCACATATTTTTTATTTAATCAAAAAATCAATAAGAGCACCGACCAAGTACGGCCTGTCATCACGTCACCCTCTGGACCCGACCGCCCATGACCACCACCCTCCCAACACCCCAAGCATATGATCACACGACAGCGACGCCGCTACTACTCCCACTGACAGTGGGGCCCACGTATCCGATGGCCCCACATTGGAATTGACACGGGTGGCTCAACACACAGCGATATCTCGTGTGGCTGCTGCGATTCCCGGCCATGGCGGGAGTCCTCTGCGGCATGTGCGAGTGCGACCAACCGCCAAAGCGACGGTGGCCGTCGGATCGGGATCCTGGCGTGAGGGGGTCAGGCACATCTGGCCGTCCGTTGTTGCGTCTGGACTGCTCCCCACATGCCCGTATTTGTCTACTTGTCTTTTTCTTTTAGATTTTGTCGAACTGTGTCTAGGTCACTCGGTCATGGTACATGTACAATAATATCTTAACTAGCTAGCTCAATAATAATTGTGTTTTTTTTCTATATTCTTAAATAAAATAGTTTTACAGAACTACGATATTTAACAAAGTACTGGGATATATGTATACTCAGGTACCATAAAATTTGTCTTTTAAATAACACACAGTACTGGTTGATTTTGCCCAATAAAACACTTTTTATTCAATTGAGATTCACTCTGTTGTCCAACTCTTATTACCAAACACTATTTATTTTTAATCTTTAACTACTTAAATATTTTAAAAGATTATAAATACTTAAAAAGCTGTCATTTCAATCACCATAGTCTAACTATAATTGAAAAATGCCGATCAACAATGATAAATGAGCCTGTTCGACTATCGAGACTACGGTTATGTCACAGCTAAGCATAATAGTTCGGCAAGCACGAAGACAGAAGCAGCTGCAGCCCTCCTCTATCGAACAAACCCAATATTTGGGAACATGTGGAATAACAATTTTTATGTTTTAGATTTTTCTAAAAATAACTTTTAGGTTTTTAGATTATTGAACATGCTTGCTTTTTTTATCCCTCTCTCTAATATTCCTGAGGTAATGAACACTAGTGGACACGCGCAAATATGTATCCAGGGCATGCATATATTTTTTTTCACCAGTGAGATGCGCAGTGTACGTACGTAGCATTGTGAAGACTGATCAGAGGATCAAATATAATATTGGTTCATCATTAGTGGTAGTGAGCACGTGTACTGCACATGAAGATTCGGCAAGCACCGACCATATGTCCAAACCGAAAGAACAACGATCGATCCACATATTTAAAAAAGAAAAGGATCGAAGGAAGAAGAATCTCACGCCGGCCCTATCGTACGGCCGTACTTCATCTCACAAAATGTCAATCGCACGATCGGAGCATGTCAATCTAACTAGATCAGGATTTACAATGATGGTTAGAGTTAGGTTCCTTTTGAGATGGGTGAAGATTATGATTAACAAGAGCCCATAAAACGAGAAAATCATACAACATAATTTATGAAATTTTAATTATTATAAAATATAAAAATAAATTTATTTGATATTTTGAAGCAACTTTTATATAGAAAGTTTCACACGAAACGAGTCGTTTAGAAGTATAAAAAATATGCTAGCGAAAACTAAACTAGAATTTACATCTTAATAAAAAGAAACAGAACTAACAGCGCACCATTTGCCATATTGCAATATTACATCAGTATATATTATTGATCAGTGTCGTGATGATGAAATTGTGACCTGGCATATTGTGGGGATGTCACCCCGGATAGCTCACCGAGCAGAGTTAAGGTCATTTGAAATCGGACCAGGGATCCTCGGAACAGGGTCGGGAGCCCGACCCTCTCTTGGTGTCGGTCGCTCTGACCTCCCCTCAGGTCCGACCTTGGCGTTCCTTCTTGACCTCAACTCATCGGCCCGACCTCAGACCTCCTCGAGAAGGAAGGCTTACCTTGCAAGGTTCCAAAGGAGGCAAGGAGGGGATAACCCGATAGAAGATGCTGTCACCTAACAAGACTGCACAGAGGGTACCTGCGGAAGACGGATCTTAAGGCAGGATAGAGCACGAGATGCCCACGACGCGCAGGACCCGGGGGATCTCTATATACTTTTCAGATGTTGTTTGTACTTACTTTTTAGTCTTTAGTCTTAGTTTTCTTAGCCCCTAAGTCCTTTTGTAACTGCCCCCCTTGAGCTATAAAAGGGAGGGCAGGACGAACAGGCAGGGGGATTCCTTTTTCTCAGAACTCTTCTCCGCACTTGAGTCTTTGGGAGCCAGATCTAATCCCTAGAGCCCCAAGAACTCTCTTTATTGTAATCCTTGTTCATACTCCACCCCAACAAAGAACACTGGACATAGATCTATTATCTTTCGGGAGGGCTGAACCAGTATAAACTCTCTTGTCTCTTGGCTCGTTTAGTACTCGAGTTGACCATCGGATCCATTGGTGAGACGTCCAGACCACTCTCTTTCACCTCCTTGGGTAGCCCCTTAGAGGAATGCCGGCAATCTTGCCGATAGTTGGCGCGCCAGGTAGGGGTGCTTCTTCGCTGTTCCAAGCGATCCAATGGCTGTTTTATTCTCCACCGACTTCACGGTGCCCGTCGAGACGATGTTCATCTTTGGGAGCCTAGTCTTCCGCGCTGACGACTTCAGCCGCCTCACCCTCTCTCAGGAGGCCTCTGACGAGCTGGAGTGCACGATCGCACAGGACAAGCTCATGTCGATTCTACTCTAAAACAGCTACGTATTTGTTAACGCCAAAATTTGGTAAACCCTGAAGTCCTTATCGGCTAAGGGTTAGGATCGGCTCAGAGTCAGTATCGGCTTGGAGTTCTGCATCAGTCGATGGGGGTTTTCTGTTGTCCATATCTCCAGTAGTCGGATTCTTATTAGATTCAGTTTGAGAAGATCTTATCCAGAAGAAACTGAGTCCAGGGAGGATACAGCTTGTATCTATTAATTATGAAGAGATTGTTAGTTTCCTATTTTTATCTTTAGGAAAGTCTGTTTAGTGTCCGATAAGGACTTTATCTATTTACTTTTATCTTTAGGAAAGTTTGGATTGTAATTTCTTAGGATCTTTGTCACCCTACGGGTATAAATATGTAAGCCCGGGGTTCATGTAAAAAATATCTCTCGATCAATACAATTCGACGCATCGCCACTCTTTTATTCTTCATCTTCGTTCAACATCCGGCGAAACTTGGGCATCCGGCGCTAGGCTGCATCGGTTAGGTTCGACCTCCAGCAAAGGAATAAGTCCAACGTTCTGTCGGATCAGGCGATCATATTGACTACGTCGACGTTGTCCAAGGCTGCATCAGTACGTTCGATCTTTTGGATTGCTCTGGTTTAGTTAGCATGCTTGCCTGACTATTTATCATATGTCTCTATTAATCTAATCTTAGTATTTCAGTTTAGCCCTATCGGCTGTTTCTCATTTTAGGGTCTCTGTCATTATTGGCTAAACTGTTTACTAGATTAGATTGGTTTAGGCATCTACCACCCTGAAAATCAGCCAAGGGCTTGATTGTCTAGATATTGCTTTTCTTTTTATACTTAGTGTTGCATTAGTTTGATCTACTAAGTCGTGATTAGAACCGTAATCTCTAGCTTGCCTGTTGACTGGCACTAAGGGTTTCATCAGGGTTTCAGCCGGTGAGTTATCTGGGTATTGCATCGGCTTGCAAGGATTGTATACAAGTTGGATATAGCCGATCGCAGCAGAGGCTTCATTGAATATTTAACCATTTGGATTTTATGACATCGGACTTCCAGCCGATATGTGCTTTAATCTTTAAATCAGTATTTATTATATCATGTGATTGCTTTGTGTCATATTACATTGCTATATCATCATGTTATCATCGGCCGATCGCCTTTATATAAATATTCGCTCAGCGTACAACCAATGGATTCAAACCCTAACACCATCGACTGGCATCGGCATCGGCTGGAATTGCACCATCGGCTTATCAGCCGATCAGTTAGTTTTTGGGTATCGGTCTATCAGTCGATGTGATTTATGTTCTGCTGTTTTGCATAACTTGTCAGTGGCAGGATCAAACTGACTGGCATGCCCGCGCTTCATTGATTCTAGGACATGCACTGGAGCTAAGCAGATCTCCCAGGCCGACGTGTTGATTTTTCTCGTCAACACATTTTTGGCACGCCCGGTGAGACCGTGTTTTGGATAACATATCTTTTTACACGGCTCGGCGGACCCATAATTGCAACAAGATGTCTGATGACGAAGTCAAGGACGAGGAAGAACAATCTCTCAAGCTGATAAATAAAGACAGGGAACATCTACCGAGCCGATGGATGACGAGACACTTCAAGAGATGGTTAATAACATCATTAATCATGTTATGTTCGATCAATCTGGAGTCTTGATGAGTGCATTGTATGGTTTGATCGAGGAAACAGTTCCTAGGGTAATTACCTTAAGAAGTCAGCATGGGGGGCAAATTGGTGAGCAATTTCAACACTATTGGCAACAACAAAATTGGCTCGGGAGGCAAGTTGATCGATATCAGTATGCAGAGCCACATCAGCAATATCGGCTAGAGGAAATTCAAAGATATCCGTTCAAAGAGGATTGGGCCGATATAACTACAAGAGTGATGGAGGAGCAGTTTGGAATTAAACGCAAAGATCAAATTTCTGTGTATCGGCTGCCATATCCTAAGTGGTTTGATAGGGTTCCACTTCCAAGCCGGTACAAGGTTCCAAATTTCTTCATGTTTTCAGGGCAAGATGGTATATCCACAATGAAACATATCAGCCGATTCTTAGCTCAATGTGGGAAGCATCGGAAGAAGCTCGAAAGTTAGATTTTTCCATTGTCTTTGACTGGATCGGCTTTTACATGGTTTTCATCATTGCCACCAAATTCCATCGAAGTTGGGCCGATCTTGAAAAGCAGTTCACATGTACTTCTTTGCTGGTGTTAGAGAGTTGAGGCTTGCAGATTTGATATCAGTTAAACAGCAAGAAGGGGAATCGGCTAAGGAATGCATTCAAAGGTTTTGTAATATCCACAGCCGATGTTATAGTTTGAGTCTAAGTGATGAGCAGATAGCAGATCTTGCATTCCAAGGGTTGTCGGCAGCTAACCAAGGCAGGTTTTTCATCCATGAGTTCGACAGCCTGGCTTAGCTATTACAGAAGGTATCGGCTTATGAGAGCCGGTGTCAAGAAGAAGAAAAGAATCAGTTTTGGGGCGATCAAGACAAGGACAATTTTGAAGCATGACTTCTCATACTCCAAAACTGGGGGGCATGTGTTAACGCCAAAATTTGGTAAACCCCGAAGTCCTTATCCGCTAAGGGTTAGGATTGGCTCAGAGTCAGTATCGACTTGGAGTTCTGCATCAGCCGATGGGGGTTTTCTCTTATCCATATCTCCAGCAGTCAGATTCTTGTTAGATTCGGTTTGAGATGATCTTATCCAGAAGAAACCGAGTCCAGGGAGAATACGGCTTGTATCTATTAATTATTCGCCTTTATATAAATATTTCGCTCAGCGTACAATCAATGGATTCAAACCCTAACACCATCGGCTGGCATCGGCATCGGCTGGAATTGCACCATCGGCTTATCAGCCGATCTGTTAGTTTTTGGGTATCGGTCTATCGACCGATGTGATTTATGTTCTGCTGTTTTGCATAACTTGTCAGTGGCAGGATCAAACTGACTGGCACGCCCGCGCTTCATTGATTCTAAGACCTGCACTGGAGGTAAGCAGATCTCCCAGGCCGGTGTGTTGATTTTTCTCGTCAACAGTATTATGTACTCAGCTCTTTTTATAAAGCAACTTTGCTGTCTCTCCATTCATCGCTTTTTTACTTTTCGCCCCACCGCTGAGCAGCCTATGTATGCTCAATAAACTTTCATGCTACACTTTTGGTCAACCATAAGCTATGCGGCCCTGACCTGTAATGGTCGGGGTTCCCCGGTAAGAAGTTTATTGAGTATGTCCAAGCTTCTCGAGGGCTTGACAGCTTCTCCCGACATTCGAGTAACATTCGTACGCTCGATAACTTCCGCACTGCGCTTATGATGTGCTCTGAGTTGCGCGGCCTCGACCCATTATGGTCGGGGTTCCCCATAAGGAAGCCTATCGAGTGCGTTTGTGTTACTCGGGTGTTCGATGGCTCTCCCGAGTACCTAGTCGGCGTATCCTAGCCTAATGCAGTGGCTCGACCTATTTCCCACCAGCCAGAGAATGGGCATGTCCACTCCCGGGGTTGGCTAGGGTCAGGTTCCAACGCAAGACAGCTAGGTGCAATGCCAAATTACTCGGGGGGCTCGATCTCCAATGGCCTCTTTGTCCACCTATTCGCAAAGTAAATGACTACAGCGCTGAGCCTCGATCTAAAACCTGTCAGGGTCTGGTTAGAGCTTTCTCCCTCGACGTGCGGTAGTCGGATACGGCGCGAATAGATGAACTTAGAACTTCTTTACTGTCTGACAAACAGTTCTCTAATCTGGCAAAGAGTTCGGACTTTGTTACATTGAAAAAGTTTGCAGACTCTGAACCTCATTAACTCAATTTTTCTTTATACTAGGGTTTTTACAAGGAATTCTAGAGGACCAAGTTGCCGACTATCTTCTCGTCAGTCGGCTCGACCTCCGTGTAGATACCATCCACGTCGCCCTCCGCCACGCCAACGGCCCAGTCCTCGACGATCCCCTCGACCTTGATGCGCGGGTAGAGCTTGTGCAGGACGCTGAGGGCATGTGTCACAGCAAGCTTTGTCGCATCCTGTATAAGCGCTAGGAGGCGTCGTGGCCCGTCCTGCAGCCCCGCTCGGTCTCATCTCTATTCGCTAACGAGGACTTTGTCGCCTTCTTCGATGATCTCTTGGGCGCCATGGGCTTCAACCAGAAAAGTCGGCGACCCTTCCGTGTAGCGGCATTTACGCACCGGCAAGGGGGTGGCACTTGAGTGTCAAGCAACGTGAAGCCAGTGAGGAGGCGCGAGTGCTTGGATGCGAAAGTTTTTTGGGAATTTTTCGGCGAAGAGAAGGTGTGAAGAAGAAGGGGGCAATGATGGGCTTGGCAGCGCCATCTTTGGAAAGTGCGCGACACCGTTAACGGTGTACGTGGGGCATCCGAAGCGTCTCGACCCATCCGCCACCCTGGCGGCCATGTCATCCCGTTGATGGATCAGAGCCGTCGGTTACCTGGAGCGGCTAACGACACCCGCATGGTCCCCGTTGCGTGTTTCGGAGAAACCATTGTCGAACCCACCATTTTGCTCGAGTGACGAATCTTGACCATCAAATCCGTGAGCCGTTGGGGAAAAGTGGGAAACCTGAAGTTTGATTAGCCGTTGAGTAATCCTGGTTTTGACGGCCCTACTGAGACATAAGTGGTTCTCTATTCAAACTGTCAAGGGTCCACGTGCGTAACGCATGCCCTAGGATCAGGTAACCGTTCGACGACATTCCTCTTGGGATCTTCCTTCGACCTCGCCGACTACCATCAGCCTCCGGCTGTGACTAAGTCGACTTCGGGACTACCACGAGCCTCCGGGCAGTAGTCCCGATGAACTCGGCAATCACCATCAGCCTCCGAGCAGTGGGCTTGCCGAGCTCGCCGACCGCCATCAGCCTCTAGGCTATGGCCTTGCCGACTCCATCATCAGTCTCCAGGCTATGACTAAGTCGACTTCGGGACTACCACGAGCCTCTGGGCAATAGCCCCGACGAACTCGGCAACCACCATCAGCCTTCGGGCAGTGGGCTTGTCGAGCTCGTTGACCGTCATCGCCTCGGCTATGGCCTTGCCAACTCCGTCATCAGCCTCGGGGCTATGACTATTTTGACTTCAGGACTACCATGAGCCTCCGGCGTAGTCCCAACGAACTCGACAACCACCATCGCCTTCGAGCATGGGCTTGCGAGCTCGCCACCACCATCGGTCTCCGGACGATGGCTTAATCCGAAGATAAATAAAAAATAGTGCTTCAGGCTTGACCCTAGGCTCGGATGTTGTCACAGCCCGATTTTCGTTCGGGATTAAAAATCATTTAATAAATCATTTCCTAGAAAATAAATAAAATGAAAAACAAAGTAAATCAAGTGAAACTATTAAGTAAATTAAATTTTCCTTTAAAAATCATGGTTGAAAATATTTTTTAATATTCTCAATGCCCTAAAGTACTCTCTGAAATTTTTGTGAAATTTTGGAGCTCGAGAAATAATTTTAATAAAACAAAGAAAAATTCAATAATTATTTAAATAAATAAAGTAAACTTTAAATGAGTTGGAGATATTTTTATTAAATACTTTGGGTGTCCATATATTTTCAGAATTTTTCTTGGAATTAT
This sequence comes from Oryza australiensis, assembly GCA_019925245.2. NCBI lineage: Eukaryota > Viridiplantae > Streptophyta > Magnoliopsida > Poales > Poaceae > Oryza > Oryza australiensis. The sequence continues at coordinate 459,169 of JAIFGZ020000486.1, read as the reverse complement.
TTGGGCATTGAAAGTATTTATAAAAATTAAAGGATGTCTGGACCAAAAAGTCTGATTTGGGTCCCTATCGCTACAGTGTCATCTCCAGCATCCGCGCACTGTTCATCCCGAACAGTAGCCGAGCCGCCGCTGCTGTTTCCTCCACCAAATCCGGCCCAATCCTTTGCCCAAATCAAAAATTAGTTACGGAACGGATTCCTAGCCACCCAAATCTTTGTCAACCTGTGAACCGATCGGAGCGGATGTCTTAAACATCCTTTTCCAGTTCAAAATTAATTAATAATTGCATAATAAATCATCTTAATTTCCACAATTCATTTAAATGGTCCAAAACTTCTAAAATTCATATCTAATTCATACGAACTCCAAATTGGGCCATTCAAATTGCAAAATTCATATAAAATTGAGCTCTACTTGTTTGTTTACTTTTTATGTACTGTTATTTGGTTTTTATTAGGTTTTTTTCCTCGTTTTGCGTGCCAGCGTGTAGATTCCGTCGTTTCCGGAGTCTGCGCTCGTGAGGGAAAGAGTCCAGAAGTTTGTTTGAAGACGCAAGGCAAGTCACACTTCCCTTGAAGCATATTGATCCTATTTTTATAAATGTTTTATCTTTGCAAATAAAATTTGCATTGCTTTGCTAATTACATGGAATGATGGAATACCTATCTGCTTAATTGTACCTTATTTACTTGTTATCTGTCCTTTGTTAACCTTGGGTGTTATTTGACTAGCTTTAGTCACTAATGTTGATTCTAGCTAGAATTATATGCTTAGCCATGCTTAAATACCACTAGCTCACTAAATGGGATAATTACACTATCTATTCTAATCTCGATGAGCCGCAAGCTTGATACACCGACTATGTCTTATTGGTCACAATTATCTCAACTAAAATATGATATAATGGTGGGGTGGGTGCATGGTTTTGATGGTCGCACCCATGGCAATTAAGGACCGGTTCATGGGAAACCCCGAAAGACATACCGTGCAAACCACAAGCCGAATGGGCAACGCCGGATCCGTAGTATAGCTTTCCTCCGGCCGACGTACCCTAGTGAGGGTGGGCGTGATGGAGTTTGGTCGGCCCGGTTTTACGGGTTGATCGCCGCCGGATTCACCGTGGCACGAGAGGGGCTGCCCGCTGCCCTGCTGGGGGGGGGCGAAACCTTGGTGTGGTATCGCTTGGTTAGAGGGAGTTATGCGAAAGGTCTTGTCATGATTTCTCCCTTTGCGTATCATGGTGGTACTTCGGGACATGGTAACATGTGTGGAATCGTGTCTTGTGGGTAAAGTTGCGCACCTCGATCGAGTAAAACTATTCGAATAGCCGTGCCCGCGGTTATGGGCGATTGACCGATTCACTATGATTAGTCCCACTACCGAATAATTTGATTTAATGGAATTGGTTTTGTTCGGTGGAATGGTTGGGCCTTTTCAACGTGGGGATAACGTTGTTCAAGGGAAGATTAATATTGCCTTAATTACTCAACTGTTTTACTATTTTTTAATAATTAAATGTTTGTAAACCGCATTTATGCAAATTAGCCCAAGCCACTCTTGTCTCCCTTGCACGTCCGCATTTCTCGGTGTGGCTTGTTGAGTACGGTGGTTGTACTCGCCTTGCGATTTTTCCCCTTTCGAAGTGTAATGCTTCGATGTGAAGATGGAGTTAGAAGACCAAGGCTCGACCCCGGTTGAGTTTGCTCGCGGAGTGGAGCCGAAGCCCCGCTAGTGTCGTCTTTCTTTTCTCGCAGCTTTTGGGTGTGAGGACTAAGTGCCTCTTCGTAAGTATTTTTATTTTACGCTTTGTTTTTTTACGTTTGGACTGTGTATTAATTTGTCATTTTATGTACCCTGGTTGATTCCTGGACAGGATTTAATACATAAAATAGTCAGGAAATTTGGGCTAAATTTCCGGACGTGACAAGTTGGTATCAGAGCCATCTCGACTGTAGGTTGAGCCAAATGGTCAAACCCTAAGGACAAGTTTGCGAAAACCTTATTTGCGAAAATATCTCTTCTTTCCCTTTGGAGTCTCTGCAAAGTGATTTGTAAAATTTCTCTCCTTTCCCCTCCACCTCTCTTAGTTGTTAAACCCGGAGGACAAACTCGCCGCTCGTCAACCCGTGGAAGTAAAGTCAAGCTCCAAGCTTCAAGCAAGTCGATCAAGCCAAGCGTCCGAGCCGCTCTCGAGGATCAAGCGAAGTTTTCCTGAGCTCACCTAGAACCCAATCTTTCCGGAAGAGTAGCATCGATAGTTCCTAGGCCGTGTGTTGTTTGCTGTGTGTAGGTGTATGGCTCACATTAGTGGTGGGGATGTGACCATACTAGGTTGTTTGCTTAATCAACTTGAAGAGTAAAAGTCTACCCATATCAGATCAGTAGATAAGTGGGTTAAGGTCTTATCTTTAGCAACCTCTCTCTTTCACCCTTTTTGTCTATGCAGCAGTTAGTCAGTGCCAGAGAAAGTGTCATCAACCGCAGTACCCTTCTTAGCAAAGTGTGTTGAGGTCGGAACCTTGATCGATCACCCGCACCCACACTCGTGTCGGAAACCCTCTTGCTCTATTTCGGTTCCCCAAGGTCGATGATGAACATGCAAGCAAGTGAATACAACGATACAAAGCCGATACGTAAGACATAGCAAGGGTACCGATGGTCACGTATGCAAGCTCGAATTCGGAATCAAGATCAAATCCGTACATTCCATTGCAATCACCTATACGGCTACCGCGGTATGTAGCAAGTGTCCCAAGCAGACCAACACATGTCACCGTCATCAACCTCGAACTCACAAGCGTTACCTAAGGTGGTTATGGTATACAAGGACAAATTTTGCAAAAGTGTTCGATCACGCTTGGAAGTTGTATGTCAAGACGTCAACTGATGACGAAGTGTTAATCATAAGGAAAAAAAAGCTTTGGATAAACTACCCGAAAATAAAATTTTGGTACACCGCAGTCCAACTCTATGAAGAGAAAAGTCGCATATTTCTTGTGTGAGGGAATAAGTCATGTGCTTAAGAACCGTTAACTGAAGTCTATGCTAGCAAAGCCAACGAAGGACTAAAGGACACCCTTGCAACCTGCCTGTTAACTCCTGGTCAACAACAACAACATTAACAATGACTTTCGCTCTCCAACCAACTCCAATCACCGTGGAAGTCAATGAAGGTTGGATTGTTTTAATGATCTTGAGCTGAGACACCACCGCAACAACTGTCCGGTTCGAAGAAAGTCAGTCCACCGCTATTTCAATTGTGGGAAAGACAAGTAATTTCTCCAAAGGTGGCCCAATGCAAGGTATCAATGTCGTCAAGCTACCGACACCGTTTGTCAACGTCTCTACTTCCCGCTTGCCTCACCCCAAGACAGAGTGGTCAAGTCTAGCCCAAGACACTAGGAAGACAAGAGGCACCAACCGTCACCGAAATGTGAAGTTTCTATCTCAACAATTTATCACTAAGAGCACCAAAAGGCTATATTATTCCACCAGAAACATTTCCGAAGCTACATTACCAACACCAACGGGCAAGCAATGTTAGGAAAAAGCTTGTCCGGTCCAACTCCAAAGAAGATAGTACAAATCCCCGCCTACACCTACCAAGCAAGGTCTCAAGCAACAGTTCACCCGACTGACGTCAACCCCAGCCAGACACCCCATGTCATTCCAACTCAACAACCTAACAAGTAATCACAGGAAAGTGGCAACAACAATAGGAAGGTTTTGTCTACTTCAATACTAAGAAGATCGACATTTCCCTAAGGAAAAAAATCAATCGTCAAGTCGTGTTCTAATTGGAACCCCACAAGAATCATTAAAAAGAATGAGTCAATCATGTAAGGACCACCAAAGGAAAAAGAAAACCTTACCAACCAATTTCTACCAAGAAAGGTCGCAAAGTGGTCTACAAGTCTTGGGTGTTCAAGAACCGCTCATGACACCGAGAAGTTTCATGGCTCTTATGTAATAAGAGGGAACATTAAGTAAAGCATGGATCAATCTATACACTACGATGGAAAACAAAAAATCAACCCGGTTAGGATCAGGAAGGGGCAGATTCCATACCTGTTAACAGTTGTGCTAGCAGTGGTCAATAACCGTCTTTAATTAGTTGGTGTTCAAGTGCCTTCCTTGTGCAGAGAAGACTTATTACAGTTATGTACTTGAAAGAGGAAGCATAATAAGAGTACGAGACAGATAATTTGTTCCTTCTCTCAGGGTTCATATTGTGTAGCCAAAAAAAGTGGATCAACTTGTGCATCTGACAATGTCACCGGGAACTTATAGTTTCTTTGGCGGGTCAGAGCAGTTTTGTCAAGACTAAGAATCTAATTGCCAGTAAAGAAAAGATTTGGTCAAACAATGAAGTAAGAGTGGTTAGACTACATAGACACTCGACAGGGCGAGATCTCTTTGAAGGACAATATAAGTGATACCTCATGAGGATGAAAAGGGTAATGAAACAGTCGAAAGCAAAATCATAAAAGGGTTGTCAGAGTAATAAGTGGTAACTGCACCCTAATGGTGAGCATTGATTAATAATGGTTTCTTTATTTTCAGACTATCGTTACAGTCTCTGGAAAACCACCTCGGTGTTTCCTAGGAAGAGGACAAAGAGAATTGCTTCATCACCCTGCGTGGAGTAAACGGATGCACAGGTCAAGTCATACAATACATCGCGAACATGTGATAAGAGAATCATTCCTTGTGAATCAACTCTACCCAAGGTACGAAAGTGAGCTTGTTTTGGTAAGAGAACAGAAACTCTAGGCAGCATCAAAGGGCAGTTTTCAGCAGACGTATAGATTTTGGTATTGTGCGGGGAAAGCAACTGCAGAACTTATGGTCTATCAACCCAGAGGAGTCAGTAAAATATAAGCAAAGAAGTGGAATGCTATATCATGGGGTTAACCTTTTGAGCTTGATTCGTTAAGTGATCAGTGTTTGTTTCAACAAAGGAATATCAACTACATGTTATGTTCAGGCAGATGACACCAAAGTCGTCGAGGAACAGGGTCGCAATTACACTCAATGGAAAAGTAAATCAAAAGTCGGTATGTTCAAGAGTTGCATGAGAGTCATTCTTATGTATAACCTCCCGTCATCATTTGAGTGTCGAGTTCCAGGAGTCTCTAGAATGGAAGGGCATAGTCTTCGTTTCATTTCGAGTGATCGATGGAGTATCCAATGTTCAGAGTCAAGGTTCTTTGCAAATCACAGAAATGTTGGTCAACCTCAAAGATGGCAGTACAATTGATTCACGGTCAGGAAAAAGCTTAACCACTGGTTTGAAAGGCGAGATCGAAGATGAGTTTAGTTATATCTTGTAACCGTTCCTTTGGAGGTTCGACCATGCGAAGCAAATTGAATTGTAACCAAAAGAGTCAGTTGTGAGCCGTTATCGGGGCTATAATGATCACAAGTTGGCAGGTTCGAGTCTAAGACACCCCAAGCTGTCGTGTCAACAGTGCAGTCTAAAGAAGCATCATTTGAGAACAGTCGCAATCCAGATGAAAGATCGATCGAGCAGCTTCTTCAAATACTTGATGTTGGATCGAGAGCGTTCACGTAAAAGAGGAATTTCAGGGTCTATGTGTTCACTAAAGTCGCTTACAAGGTCTCAAAAAGTACCATCAATTATCGGTCGCCAGGAGTGAGTTCTCGCTTGTCAAGTTTATCAATATTAATTGTGCGGTTCGACGAAAGTAAGCACTTGAGCCCTTGAAATCCTGGTCGTGGTCGAACAGAAGGACCACCAGCTTTAGTTTGGTTTGTGAAGCCGCAACACCAAGGTTGAATCCGTCGGTTTGGTTGCGCAAGTGTGATAAACCGCCGCCGCAGTTTGGTCGTCACCAACTGGGAGAGTAAAAAACGTAGAGGTTAGCCACCAACCCAACACCCTACCTTCTTTCTTTCTAGCCCCGAATCTCGGGACGAGATTCCTATAAGGGGCGTAGATTTGTCACAGCCCGATTTTTGTTCGGGATTAAAAATCATTTAATAAATCATTTCCTAGAAAATAAATAAAATGAAAAACAAAGTAAATCAAGTGAAAATATTAAGTAAATTAAATTTTCCTTTAAAAATCATGGCTGGAAATATTTTTTAAATATTCTCCGTGCCCTAAAGTACTCTATGAAATTTTTCGTGAAATTTTGGAGCTCGAGAAATAATTTTAATAAAACAAAGAACAATTCAATAATTATTTAAATAAATAAATTAAACTTTAAATGAGTTGAAGATATTTTTATTAAATACTTTGGGTGTCCATATATTTTCAGGATTTTTCTTGGAATTATTTGGGTATTGAAAGTGTTTATAAAAATTAAAGGATGTCTGGACCGAAAAGTCTGATTTGGGTCCCTATCGCTACAGTGTCATCTCCTACCTCCAGCAGCCGCGCACTGTTCATCCCGAACAGTAGCCAAGCCGCCGCCGCTGTTTCCTCCACCAAATCCGGCCCAATCCTTTGCCCAAATCAAAAATTAGTTGCGGGAACGGATTCCTATCGATCTCCTCTACGTTTCCCCGAAGAAATCCCCCTCAATCCCGTGCTAAATCGCGTGAATTTCGGCCCCGTTCTTATCCCGACGAACTCAGGATAAACCCTAAAAATCCGGCGCCAAATCCTCTCTTCCCGGTGTGTGGGACTCTCCCTCCCAAGCCTATAAACAGAACCCCCATGATCTCCTCCTCGGTTTCCCCATTCTTCTCGAGTTTTTCCCGTGCTCTAGCCATCTTCCCGCGAGTTCCCATCTCTCTTCCCGTCGGCCGCAACTCCGCAACCCTTTCCCGCCGCCTTGGCTGCTCCCATCAGCACCGTTGCCTTCCCGGTATCGCGCGTGAGGAGAAGCCCGGCCACCGGTTTCCTTGAGCCAAACACCACCGGAAGGCCTCGTCGCCGTGGACCCGTGCGTCGCCGCCTCCTCGTTCAATTTCGCCGTGCCTCGTCGCCGTTCCCGTCACCGTTTATCGTTGCCGTCTTCACCGTCGGCATCATAGCAGCAAGCCGAAGCCTGTCCTCCACCCGTCCTCCACCGAAAGCCATCGGAAAGCCGTTGTCGCCGTCAACCCGAGCTCGGCCGCCGCTTCATCTCGTCGCCGCCGTCTCCCGCCGCCGCTCGTCGTTGGGTAAGTAATGGTAAGAGTCGCCTCACCGTCCTCTCTCCATTAGTGAACTCCGTTTCCACCGCAGTATCGTCATTCGTCGTCGCCGCGTCCGCACTCGCCGCCGCCGCCGCTACCATTCTCGAGCCGCCGCCGTCGTGCTCGTGTGGCCGCTCGTGGCCGCCACCTCGCCGTGTGAGCTCCTTTGTGCCATGTATCTTTTGATGTGTATCTCATCCCAGCCCTAAAATAGTTAGATCTTGGTCACATAATCCAAGCCGTTTATCCGTGTAGATTTATTCAGCTTAATTTGAGCCACTCATCCTTTGTTCCCGCTCAATCCTAGCCACCCAAATCTTTGTCAACCCGTGAACCGATCGGAGCGGATGTCTTAAACATCCTTTTCCAGTTCAAAATTAATTAATAATTGCATAATAAATCATCTTAATTTCCACAATTCATTTAAATGGTCCAAAACTTCTAAAATTCATATCTAATTCATACGAACTCCAAATTGGGCCATTCAAATTGCAAAGTTCATATAAAATTGAGCTCTACTTGTTTGTTTACTTTTTATGTACTGTTATTTGGTTTTTATTAGGTTTTTTTCCTCGTTTTGCGTGCCGTGTAGATTCCGTCGTTTCCGAGTCTCGCGCTGTGAGGAAAGAGTCCAGGAGTTTGTTTGAAGACGCAAGGCAAGTCACACTTCCCTTGAAGCATATTGATCCTATTTTTATAAATGTTTTATCTTTGCAAATAAAATTTGCATTGCTTTGCTAATTACATGGAATGATGGAATACCTATCTGCTTAATTGTACCTTATTTACTTGTTATCTGTCCTTTGTTAACCTTGGGTGTTATTTGACTAGCTTTAGTCACTAATGTTGATTCTAGCTAGAATTATATGCTTAGCCATGCTTAAATACCACTAGCTCACTAAATGGGATAATTACACTATCTATTCTAATCTCTGATGAGCTGCAAGCTTGATACACCTGACTATGTCTTATTGGTCACAATTATCTCAACTAAAATATGATATAATGGTGGGCTGTGGGTGCATGGTTTTGATGGTCGCACCCATGGCAATTAAGGACCGGTTCATGGGAAACCCTGAAAGACATACCGTGCAAACCACAAGCCGAATGGGCAACTGGCTGGATCCATAGTATAGCTTTCCTCCGCCGACGTACCCTAGTGAGGGTGGGCGTGATGGAGTTGGGTCGGCCCCGGTTTTACGGGTTGATCGCCGCCGGATTCACCGTGGCACGGAGGGGCTGCCCGCCGCCTGCGGGAGTGGGGCGAAACCTTGGTGTGGTATCACTTGGTTAGAGGGAGTTATGCGAAAGGTCTTGTCATGATTTCTCCCTTTGCGTATCATGGTGGTACTTCGGGGCATGGTAACATGTGTGGAATCGTGTCTTGTGGGTAAAGTTGCGCACCTCTAATCGAGTAAAACTATTCGAATAGCCGTGCCCGCGGTTATGGGCGATTGACCATTCACTATGATTAGTCCCACAACCGAATAATTTGATTTAATGGAATTGGTTTAGTTCAGGTGGAATGGTTGGGCCTGTTCAACGTGGGGATAACGTTGTTCAAGGGAAGATTAATATTGCCTTAATTACTCAACTGTTTTACTATTTTTAAATAATTAAATGTTTGTAAACCGCATTTATGCAAATTAGCCCAAGCCACTCTTGTCTCCCCTTGCACGTCCGCATTTCTCGGTGGGCTTGTTGAGTACGGTGGTTGTACTCGGCCTTGCGATTTTTCCCCTTTCGTAAGTGTAATGCTTCGATGCGAAGATGGAGTTAGAAGACCAAGGCTCGGACCCCCTTGAGTTTGCTCAGTGGAGTGGAGCCGAAGCCCCGCTAGTGTCGTCTTTCTTTTCCGCGTAGTTTTTGGGTGTGAGGACTAAGTGCTTCTTCAATAAGTATTTTTATTTTACGCTTTGTTTTTTTACGTTTGGACCTGTGTATTAATTTATCATTTTATGTACCCTGGTTGATTCCTGGACAGGGATTTAATACATAAAATAGTCAGGAAATTTGGGCTAAATTTCCGGACGTGACAGATGTACCATCCGATCTCAGGCTCGGGGGCTACATCTAGCGTGCACCTAGGCGTGCACTTGTGAAGCATGGTCAAGAGGCTTTGGGAACCCGCCTGGAGTCTCGCGACTTGGAAGATTTCAGACCCTTCATTCGACCTTAGGCTCGGGGCCGCACCGGCAGTGCACATATGCGGTGCACCTACCAAAGCCCAACCAAAACGCTTTGAGAAACCGCTGAAGAAGATGACCAGGAAGAACTTAGACTCTCGTGGATGGATGTCTCATTCATCCTTAGGCTCGGGGCGGTGTGGGGGTATCACCCAGGGTAGCTCACTAAGAGGAGTTAAGGTCACCAAGTCGGACCATCCCTCCAAGATGGTTCATACGTGTTGTAAGAAGGGATTAGAGATAGAAAAAGTTACTTCATTTGTATCCTTATGGCAGGTCTCTCGAACATCACTATAATTTTCATTTGAAGTCAAACTTTCATTAGCAGGGTCAATGTCTTCACTAGAATAATTAGCAGCAACTTGAGACGCTGACTTATTTCCTGAACAAGGCACTTCCAATAAATTTTGCATGAAAACTCTCGCATCCATGTTATATGTAAAGATATAATCGTCCACCTTGTTAATCTGTGCATTTGTTCTTAGAAAACGAACACTGTCTGGATTGCATATACAACACATTTCCGTGCAGCTGGGATTGAAAATGGGATATAACATCTCCTTTCTTGAAAAGGGAAACCAATCTGATATGTTCATGCTCAAGTCTCGAATTCCAATAGACTAATCCATAATCAAGTTTAAATGTAGCACCACATTGTTTTACTTCAGTTACCATATCATTTTTCCCGCTAAGATTTCAAACTGTGGAACTCGAAACTCGTTTGTAACAGTCCCAACTTTATTTACCACAGTCTGAATCCTTGGATAATTTTTATCATAGATGACCTTTGCTATGACATCTTTGTATGGAAGCAAGTCATCAGGTATGTTCAGATGTGCAACATGGCCAATTGTTTCAAAAGAAGAGACCTCCACTCCAGCGGGCAAGATTTGCTTCAGAATATGATCTGCACTCCAGTGAGAATAACCAAGTGCCAAACTGTAAGGTACAACATCAATGGTGCATAGTTGCTTCAATGAATCATAAACCTCCTCAATATCAGATCGGTTGGGGGTTCTGGATCTTCTTATCAGCTCATCTTATATATTTTTCATCAGTTTAGTTATGAAAGATACCTTCTTTTTTAAGATCACCATTTCATATGTTTTTCTTCAAAGACGAACGTCTCTGTCTTTTTCCTGGTCCTGTCATCGTGAATTTCTACCTCTGCGCTCTGCGCAGAAGGCGGAGATGTTCGTCTCAAAAATATATAAAAGGGTGATCTTGAAAGGAGAGATATCTTCCGTAACTAAACTGATGAGAAAAATATATAAGATGAGCTGAATAAGGAGATATCTTCCAACTAAGGTGATATAGGTGAGAAGTTCATGCATAGTACTACGTACAGCACAATCGGTGCCGGCTTCTAGCTCGAGATCTCCGTGCGGCTATATTTAATCTGGACTACGATCGAGTAGCAACAAATTTTTTTGTCAACGGTCAAATTAATGACTGCATGCACCGGCCGGGATATATATATATATACACACACATACACACTAACAAAATGCCCGTGTGTTGTAACGGGACGATGATGCGAGGAGGAAAGCAGGTGGAGGACGAAGGTCCATGCGGCGGCGCGGGAGCTTCGAGCGGCGACGGGAGGGAGGGGCGCAGGCACGGCGCTGATGGGGGCAGAGAAGAGGGACGCAGGAGGTCTTTTTTCATCCAAGCCATCTCTTTCTTTTCAACTGGGACTACAGGTTAATTTTATAAACAGCCAAATGAGTTTTCTGCAAAATAACCCCTTTTTCTTCTTTAACTGGGTTTTTTAAATAGCCAGACGGACTGCGGATTAATTTTGAAAAAACTCAAGGGGTTTTTTGCAAAATAGCCAGGCAAAACAAAATTTGGGTGGAAACACTACTTGCTTTATAGATAGTTATATATATATAGGCTAAAATGCACATAGATGTATTTCAGCCCTACGTTGCACAGGGGCCGAGCGGACCAACCATGCGCGTGCATGACCGAGTCGTGCCGCGACGTGGCGTGACGCAGACCGAGTCTAAACCGAGACACGGACACACATATTCTCGCCCAAACCTTATCTTCATGCGTGCGCTTGAACACTATCGGATCCCACTAGGTAGCGGATCCCATTAAAACTTTAAAGTTAAGCGTGCTTGGGCAAGAGTAGTATTAGGATGAGTGCCCTTATGGAAAATCTAGTTGTAACTTTATTTACACATAAATTGCAGCTTCATCTAAACACGAGTTGCAACTCCATCAGCTTTGTTACACCGCATTTACACACCAATATCACCGACCATCCAATTGCAACTCTAGTTACAACTTCATCTAAACACCAGCTTACGACACATCACCGATCGTCCGCCCAGCTTGCAACTTCATCTAAAACACCAGCTTGCAACTAGCGTGCAACTGTAGTTGACCGTGCAACACACTTGGTATGCTGGTTGCAACCTAATCTAAACATCAATTGCAACTTAACACCAGTTACAACACACTTGGTATGCTGGTTGCAACCTAATCTAAACACCAGTTGCAACTCCACCAGATGCAGCATAACACGAGGACTTCTCAGGAGGTCACCTATCCTAGTACTACTCTCGTCCAAACATGCTTAACTTCGAGTTCTAATGAGATCTAGTGATTTAGTGTCGGTTGCAATCGACGCGGTGTTCGTGCACTCCGGTCGACTCGGTAGGACCAATCCGTACGGACGCGCGGTCAACGGTATGGGTACATTCTCTAAAAAGAATACACCCATGTATATTATTGTTAGTGATATGCCCTAGAGGCAACATGGAGATGTTGGATATCACGTCAATGTTTATGTATAAATGAATAAAATGTTATTCAGTTCCATGAAATAGACATCTTGTATTGATCAATAAGTACGTGACTTATTTATGACTCTATATGTATGAATCTATTTCTAAACGATCCTCGATCATATGTCATATTGTTGGAACAAATATGATTCTAAGATCGGCATGTTTATTGATTGATGATCATGTCTCATAGATCATGGGTATGGAGATACCAAATCAATAAACATGGACATATGTGTTAGAGAACACATTGTTGGATAGACCCACCATGAGACACTACAGAATTAATGTGCCATTAGTTGGTCTCAGGTAGTGTTGGTACAAAGTCCCTTAGACCCGAGATCACCATGGATTCCAACATGTGTAGTAGCCTACTTTGGGACTACCAAACGCTATTCCGTAATCGGATAGTTATAAAGGTAGTTTTCGGGTTTGCTATGAAACATGGAGTGGGATGTGAGTGATCAAGATGGAATTTGCCCCTCCTTTGGAGAGATATCTTTGGGCCCTCGAGGTAATGGATTATGGAAATGCATGGCCATGCTAAGTTGATTGAGGAGTCAATCAATGCACGATAATCCAATACGGTTCGAGTGAATGGTTAAGCTATTGAAGGGATGGCACACATCTTGCCTATAGCTTAACCGGTATCGTGAGGCAAAGGGATTTGTGTACACATTACAGTTCGAGCCGATATTATATTCTTGTATACTATGGTGTCAATATGTGCCGCTAGGCGCCGCTGCTGACTGTCGCTGGCTGAGTTGGAGTCGAGCCGACGATCGGCTAAGTTAGACTATAGCCGAAACCGAGTATACCCGAACCTGCTGTGGTCGCACGCTTAAGGGATAGAATAGATATTCGAGTTGGACTCGGATACGGCTCGATCGGATAGGGATCCGATCGGATAGAGTCCTATGGGCTTACGACGTATGGGCGGCCAACTCTATGAGATACGGATGAGATCCGATTCAAAATAGAGTCCTAATCGGCCACTAGTCCCGGTGGCCAACTCTATATAAAGGAGGGAGGGTGGAGAGCTGAATAGACATCAATTGCATCGCGTGCAACGAAGTCGCCGAGATCAATCTCCACGGAAACCCTCCCCACTTTCGAGCCAAACCCTAGCCTTGCATCGCGTGCTAGCACACGGGTGTACGGCGTTCGTCCCGGACGTATGGATACCGGTAGAGGCGCTCGCACGTTGCGCGCCGTTGATCGGCTTCGGATCGGCTGCAACGGAGCGATCGGCGTGTGGTGGAATCGGCATGCGGTCGGCGCATCGGAGCAAGGCGTGAGAATGCGGCCGGACGACTCGAATCGGCTGATTGGCGAATCGGCTCGTCTCCGGAATCGGCTACACTGCTCGGATCGGATTGCCCCGATTGGTTATTCCGCCGCACTCTACTCCAATCGGTAACGATCTATCGGCCCTTACTTGCAAGTGTTCCTGGTTTGCACGGTAAAAGTTTTTGTTTTTGGCTAGCGTAGCCTCCGCGTAACCCTTCAATTATATATACAGAATATATATATATTTATATTAGATATAACCGCATGGAGATCTCGAGCTAAAAGTACAGTGTTCACAATTTGGACATGAATTTCCAAAATTTTGGGTCTACTGATGGGTCGTGGTGTAAAGTATATATGTTCTTTTAATTTTTATTTTTCTGAATTTAGCAAAAGCTTGCTCAAATTTTAGAATTTTTATTTCAAATTCTTGATATTCGGACTTTCCATCTCCTGAATTAGTTGTGCTTCCCGGCATACGTATTTTAATTAGGCATGTTGGTAGCCACCGTCCATTTGAACACGTCCACATATATCTCCGATGTACACGTCCGGCCTTCCAGGGCAACGGATGTACGTTGATAAGCTAGCTAACCGCCACAGCTACCACACTTGTACTCTTGACACCGAATACTATCAATGTTTAAATCTTAAACAGTTATCTTTTATAATAAAAACAGATTTATAAGGCTGGGTGTGTTAGGAGGTGGAACTTTTTCTCCTTACGTAATACAGAGCTATATCAGCTAAAATACATTAAAAATTAATATAAGTTTTCAAAGCAACTATTTTATATAGATGCACACCCTTATTCCCTTGATAGAGGGAGTGGTGAGAGGTAGATTAGCATATAAAATCGTGTACAAATAATTATTGCGAGCTGAAAAAAGGAAAAAGATGAATTAAACAACTAGATGATCGAGCCAGTAGCTGTTGATCGCTATAGAAATCGGAGGTAACGTTTGACGACTTCATCGACCATGAGCTTGTAGGCTCTCTCCGTGGGGTGGTAGCTGTCGAAGAAGACGTAACGTGGTGGGTCGTCGCACAGCGGGCTCGCGAAGTTGCAAAGCACACTGGCCGCCAACCCGATGTAGCCACAGCACGCATCCTTCCCGTTCTTGAACCCTTCATTTTCATCGTAATATTTAAGGTAATTATATGTACATCACTCCATATATATGCATGATTATATAGTGTGAGTGAATCAATGTACGTAATTGTAGTGTGTCTTCAAGTTATACTGCATAGAAGATAATATACATGTATCATGAACGATTTTATTAAAACATATCGATCGTCATGTGTATAAATGTACTACAAATATACTTTTTAGAATGAGACAATAATACCTACTGTAAATTGAAAGGCACAGAATTATACACCATATGATTTTTGTATTTTTAACCAAATAATTTGAGAGCTACTTCCTCCATTTCATACTATATGGCGTTTTGATTTTTGAATTTTTTTAGTTAATTTTTTTATGTTTAGCCAAATTTATATAAAAATTTAGTAATATTTATAATATTAAATTAGTTTTATTAAATTTAACGTTAAATACATTTTGATACTATATTTTGATGCTATGTTCGTTTTCTATTGAAAATGTTGCTATGTTTTTTAAAATTTGATTAAACTTAAAAATTAATTGAGTAGGAACAAATTTTAAAGTGTTCTATAACATGAAACAGGAGTAGATGGTAAAAGGTGGAATTGGATTTTCATCAAATCGAAGGGACATTTTCTTTTTCTTGCATATCACCTAAATAGTTATAAAAAATTTTAAAAATTGATAACATAGATTAATATGAAATATATCACTTCATAAACATAAAAACTAAATTAGTTTTACAAATTATAAAAAATAAATTAAATTAAGAATAGTTAACGTGTATTCGTAGTTATTTTTTACACAAGTTGAATTCAAACTTAAATGTTTGTGGGGTGATATATTTCATATTAATCTATTTTATTATTTTTTAAAAAATTATAACTATTTAAATGACGTATAAAAATGAGGGATATTTTCTTTAAAGGATGAAAACACTTTTCTTGTAAAGTTTGACTGATATCTGTATGGATGCAAAGGTGCAACATGATAATGAGGTTAGAATAGAAATGAGTTGACATTATTTATCGTTCGTACCTAGGGCTTGGTAGCGGTGCATGACGTCGGCGAGGATGGAGTAGAGGTCAACGAAGATGATCTTGACGCCGGCGAGCTTCCCATTGAGCCGGCTGATCTCCTGGCTGAGCTTGTGGTTGTAGAGCAGCGCCACCTGGTTGCGGGCGGTGGCGCACTGCCGCCTCACCCCGCCGGCGATGATCCGCTGCGCTGGGACGCACCCGACCGGGGGCGCGCCGACGACGACGAGCAGGCGCGCCCCGTGTGCGACCAGCGCCTGCACGGCGGCGACCGCCCGCGCCGCCATGAAGTCGGCGTACTCTGGCTCCGTCATGCCGTCGGGCATCGTGAAGTGCTGGACGATGTCGTTGGTGCCCCAGCAGAGGAGGTAGAGCGCCCGCTGCGGCACGGCGCCGCCGAGCTTGGCCTTGTACTCGTCGAACAGCTGCAGCTGCCGCTCCACCGTCAGCGCCGTCATCATCGTCCGGCAGGTGGCGTTGTCGTAGCCGCTTCCCGCCGACGCGAAGCTCACGCCGGTCTTGAGCTCGTCCATGGTGAGGCTCTTGTCCAGGTACGGTGGTACCATCTCCTTCACCCCGAGCGCTGACGCTGCATGCATAATGCATTATATTCGCCATTTGATTCCATGCATGCAAATGATCTAATTAACATGTATAGAATTTAATTTGGCATATGATACCTCAGTTATCAATAAGCCACGACAATATCATCTAGACTAATTACATGTACTATAAAATTATTATATTTTGAAACTATTTTGAGGACGAGATCTTACCATACTGTTTTCAAGAGTTGAATCGAAATATTGGAAGAAATATCAGTGGTCAAAGTTTAACACGTTTTCTAAGGGAAAGTTTAAACCCATTGACTGCACGCATTTAAAAATCATCCATTTTGTTACCGGGAGAAGTAAAGCCGTAAAAAGACGTATTAGAAAAAACATTTATACTTATGTTATCAACGGTTTAAAAATAAATAATGCAAAACAAAATACATGCAAAACCCAAATCAACACCAAAATTAAGTATTTAAATTTAAATGTTCGTAACGGCTTATAAGCTAAAAGACATACGAAATAATTAGGAACCTAGGAATAATCTAGATACATTCAAAAGAAATAAATGGCAAATAATTAGGAACCTAGGAAGTCGATGCTGATCTTGCCGTCGGAGAACCTGCCCGTGGCCTTGCCGCCGGGGAAGTCTCGGCCGTAGGGAGGGAAGTTTGAGCGGATGATGGTCCGGAGGTAGTTGTTGTTGCCCGTGTCCACTATCGAGTCGCCGAACGCCAGCACCGCCGGCACCTTCGCCGCCGACGTCCCTGGAGCCGGCGGCGCTCCCAGCAGGGCCTCCACCGCCACCGCTCCGGCTCCGGCGAGCACGAGCAGGTAGGAGATGATCACGGCGGCCATGGCTGGTACGGACAGTGAACTGTTCAGAAATTCAGATTGCGCCACGCATTCGTGGGTATTACAGCTTAATGATCAGTGATCACAACTGTCAGTGAGTGGAGAGGCTTTGTCCAGGTGAGTAGAGGCAGTTGCATGCAAACGCAAGAGACCCGGCCAATTTGCACATTTCTGTCTTCTGTTTTTAGAGTTTTTTGAGTCAAGAGACACAACATGCAAGATCTCATCTTCTCTATTCACTAGCCTTATATTTCTCTTACCCCATTCGACTCATAATTAATTCTTGATGATTTAAACAATAATTAGTTTGAATTAATACACTCGAACATGATTTATAGATCAGTTTAGAAATTACTTTATATATATATATATAGAAAAACCGTAGTGAAAGCTAAGATATATATTTTTGATTAGTTTTTTTCGTTCACAAACCACAGAGTTTGAACAAACTAAAAAAAGATTGCAACAATAGTTAGTCTTGTGTCAGCCCACTGAACTTGCAGATTTACACTGAAACAATTCTGGTTTTGATAATCGAACGGTTGCAACCTTGTTACCGTGAGATCGACCATGACCAGGAAATATATTTAGATTTAGGTTTCTATTTCGGAAGAACTAGAGAACATGTAGTTTACAGATTGCTTGTTCAAATGCACCCTAGCCATGAAGAACAGTTTGTAGAGGCTGCTAAGCCCAGGAAGCAGAGTGTTCCTCACTGTTCAGTGCTCACCGTTGGCTATTTGTTGATGCAAACAATTTTTCCCACACCCTCCGTTTCAAAATAACTAACACTGAAAACTATTTGTTTCACACTTTGACCACTTCTCTTTTCTGCAATTTTTTTGAAAAAATGATATATTGTTAAAGCCTGTAGCATCCTAAACATAAACGTAAAACTTTCATAAATCATTATATAATTATTTAATAATAATTAGTGGTCAACCAATGAATCGATGTTGTCAGTTATTAGAAAATTGGAATAATACATGTTTCCAAAATATGGCCTGTTTGGTAGGGCTCCAAACTCTAACTCCTAGCTCCAAACTCCAACTCTAGTGGAAGCTAGCTCCTATGAAAGTTGAAGACCCGTTAAAAAGTGTTTGGCTAGCTTTCAGTTCCGGATAAATTAAAAAAAAGATCCTCAATCCCGTCCCCATGCACGCCGCCGGCCATACGCCGCCCGCTGCCGCTCACCCGTGCGCACGCCGCCCACCGTCGGTGTGCTCCGTCCACCCGTCCCCGTCGAAGCGCCGCCGTCAGCCCTGTCGTCGCCTGTGCGCTGTCCCCGTGCACCACCGCCCGTGCGCTGCCCACCGCCCGCCACGCATCGCGGCCCATGCGACGTCCCTGCTCGTGCCGCCCGCCGTTATCGTGCGTCGCCAGCCCCCATCGGGTCATCGCCTGTGTGCCCGCCGTCGCCCGTGAGGTTTCGGGAGAGAGAGGGAGTGAGGAGGTGAGTTTGGGGTAGTTTAGTGGCATTTTTGTGTAAATATGTTTAAAAATTAAATGGTAGTGGGTCTTTTGGGTTGGAGTGGAGCAATGGAATAGCAAAAACCCAGCTCCACCCCTATAGTACAAATATATGGAGCAGCTCTGCTAGCTTCGCTTGAAAAAATAGAGAATCTATATCGTTTGACACAGCTCCAGCTCTAGGTAAGTTAGAGTTGACAGCTAGAGCTGTGCCAAATGAGGTCTATATATACATTATTATACACCACCTAAATATACAAGCCATGCCACTACTCCTAGACAGAATCCATCCATTGGATAGGATAGGTCGGCTGGCCCAGCTACAGGCCATGTCACCTACAAACTTTATTTTAGAGCACTTTTACCATCTTTGAAGAGAGCAGGGATAAATCAGGTCATCCATCAAATCAGATCCAACGGTGGTCTAGACTTTGGTACCTTCTAATACCGTCTCTCCGTCCACACTAGGTACAAATAAATAAGGGTGTCTTTGTATTTTTTCCGTTGGCCTGCGACTCTCGGCCTCCCAACAAATCCTTCTCATTTTGCGCTACCTCCCATGCCCTCGCCTCTTAGGCCGCTCGCGTATGCCTCATCGATCTCCCTTGGCTTTCTATCTCCCTCGCACGCCGCACGTCCAGGTTTACAAAACCACCGGTAACCACGTAGTTACAATGGTAACGGAGATACGGTAAAAGTAAAACCGTGGTAACCTCGTTAAATTCAAATAAATTTAAAAAATAATTTAAATTTTTAATAAATTTTATACGATTTGATATGGTTTTTCACTGTCGCACGGTAACCGTGCTTACCGTCAGGGTGCGGTATAACTTCTCCCCAACGGTAAGAGAAACTCTGCGCGCGCCGCCACCAAACATGGGCCTCTGCTGCTATACTCCTCGATTCCTTGGCCCTGTTGCAGTGGCGCAGCGCCGCGCGCCCTGAGTGGCAAGGCAACAGATCAAAAATTTTCCTCCCATCTATCGCATAAGTTCATCTAATCAATATCTTAAGACTATATAATGATATACCAGATTGCAGGCACTCCCTGATCTGAAACAAAATCAAATGGTTTGTTAATTTTTCTACCCTGGGAAGGCGTATCTGACATGACATCAAGTTGCTGCAATTTCCCTCTGATCAAAAAGTATCTGTCATTGTGAGGGCTGGAATCAGCTTGCTATCTATTGGTGTATATGTAAGTTCTACAGCAGTTGGATGCATAGATCAGGTCAGTGGCATCACGAAACCAATATGTATGAATATGTGAAATTCTTGCAAGTTGGTACTTGTTAAAGATAGAAGCTTAGTTCGGTTGCTTATCCCGTGTAATTTGGTGATTATCTCGGTTAAACCCGGCTATTATCTTGGGTTGTTGTTAGTTGTGATCAGGATAGGTTTACTCGGTTGTAACTGATCAACACCGGGAATCATATTTATGTAAGCGCCACTTGAGGGGCTGTTCCTCAATGAAATCCAATTAACATGCACACGCTGTGAGTTCCGAGTTTGGAGCCGGCGTTTCTTAAATCTGCGCCTCTGAAATTTCACATGGTATCGAGCCACATAGCTCTCATGGCAAGTTCAAGCGCATCTTCTAATTCATCAATCAATCCACTTCTCGGTGCTCACATCTCTGAAAAATTGTCCCGATCAAACTATGTGGTGTGGAAGGCTCAAGTCCTTACGGTGATCCGTGGTGCTCGTCTTGAAGGGCACATCACGGGAAAAACAAAAGTTCCCGATGAGGAACTTGTCGAAAAGAAGACCGACGACACGATCGTCACCAAGCCAAATCCGGCATTCGAAGAATGGTACGCTCAGGATCAACAAGTCCTGGGACTGATTTTCTCCTCGGTTGGAAAGGAGATTCTCGTCAAGTGGCTGCGGCTTCAACATCGGCACAAGCATGGAGAGAGGTGGAGCGCATGTACTCTGCCCAAACCCGTGCTAGGACGATGAACGTCCGATTTGCGCTCACGACCACGAGGAAAGGTAATCAGTCAATTGCTGAATACTTCGCTAAGATGAAAGGTTTTGCAGATGAAAGGTTTTTAGATACAAATTGCTGGAAAACCATTAGATGATGAAGGACATTTTTTAGATACAAGTTGAGTCGATTACGGTCTCTGAGCTATATGCGCAGCTACTTAGCTTTGAGACCCGGCTCGATCTCCAAGATTCCCCTGGCATGATGGCGCATGCCGTTCACAGGACCTGGCGTGGCGGCCCTCACGAGCGCACTGCAAATCGTGGCCGTGGTGGGCGCGGCCGCTGGCCTGCACGCGGCGCCCGCGGAGGACAACACCGCGGTGGTGCTAGCTCCAACACACAGAGATTTGGCGCTGGATCAGATCAAGATCGTCCTGTATGTCAAGTGTGTTTTAAAAAGGGTCACATGGCCAACAAGTGCTGGCATCGCTTCGACGAGAATTATGTACCAGATGAACGACATGCAGCTGCAGGAGTAAGCTCTTACAGTATCGATAACAATTGGTATATTGATACAGGAGCAACAGATCATATCATAGGAGAGCTTAAAAAACTCTCTGTACGAGAAAAATACAAGGGGACCGATCAAATTCACACCGCAAGCGGTGCAGGTATGGAAATTAAACATATTGGTCATACTACTATTCCAACCCGATTCCGCAATTTGTATCTAAAAAATGTCCTTCATGTTCCTAAAGCCAAGAAAAATCTTATTTCCGTTCATCGTCTTGCTAATGATAACTCAGTTTTTCTTGAGCTTCACCCCGACTATTTTCTTATTAAGGATCAAGCCACGAGGAACATACTTCTAAAGGACGACGCCGCAAAGGGTCAGATCCATTTCCTTCTGATGAGTCAATAAAACAAGTCTTTGGAGTAGTGAGGCCATCTATGTCCAGGTGGCATAGTCGTCTAGGGCATCCTTCTTTTCCAGTTGTTTCTAAAATCATTAGCCATAATAATCTACCTTGCTCTCTTGAATCAAATAGGGAGTCGGGCGTGATGCTTGTCAACGGCCAAAAGTCATCGCTACCTTATAGTAGATCTCTTGGTTCCTCACAATTTCCTTTAGAATTGGTTCATTCAGATGTTTGGGGTCCCGCTTTAAGCTCGTTGGGAGAAAAATATTATGTCGCCTTTATCGATGATTTCAGCAAGTTCACTTGGATCTACTTTATTACACATAAATCAAGTGCTTCACAAATTTCATGAGTTTCGTGCTATGGTTGAACGATTGTTTGATCGCAAGATTCTCTCCATGCAAACTGACTGGGGAGGCGAATATCAGAAGCTTCACAGTTTTTTTGACAAAATTGGTATTGTTCATCATGTCTCCTGTCCTCATACCCATCAACAGAACGGTGTCGTTGAGCGCAAACACCGTCATATTGTTGAAGTTGGGTTATCTCTTTTAGCTTATGCCTCTATGCCCTTAAAGTTTTGGGATGAGGCATTTATGGCAACTGTCTTCCTTATCAATCGAATACCTAGCCCAGTTATACACAACACAACTCCTCTGGAACGTTTGTTTAAACAAACACCTGACTATTCCTCTTTTCGCATCTTTGGTTGTGCCTGTTGGCCAAATCTGCGTCCTTATAATAAACACAAATTTGAGTTTCGTTCCAAGCGTTGTGTCCTCCTTGGCTATAGCACTCTTCACAAAGGATACAAGTGTCTTGAACCGGCATCTGGTCGTATATATATTTCTCGTGATGTTATTTTTGATGAAACCATCTTTCCCTTTTCTGGACTCCATCCAAATGCTGGCGCTCGTCTTCGCGCTGAAGTCTCCCTTTTAGCCCCAGATCTTGTTCCATCCTCATTGCATCTTCCCGGGGCAGAATCTGTAGGAGACCATATGTTTAATTTGCCTAATGCTACTAACCACCTTGGTTCCAGCACGTGTGATCACAGGATTTTGGATGCCGCACCTGGGCGCACGGATCCGCATGCCACACCGGATTCATCGGAGTGGACAGACTCGACGCCCACCTCATCGCCCGTACGCGTCCACGCGCCGGATTCGGTGCCAACCTCATCTCCCATACGCATCCACGCGCCAGATTCGGCGCCCGTTGCCTCGCCCGTACGTGGTCCCGCACCGGATTCGGCGCCTCCGTCCCCTGCCGTACATGTCCACGCGTCCTCGGCCGCTTTTCCCGCTGCATCCGTGTCGCCTTCTTTCGGTTCGGCTGCCGGGGGAAGCACACGTCATCGCATGCGCATGTTTGACGACATGACCGACGCTGCAAGCACTGAGGTAACCGATGACATGGCAGCCGAGATGGATGCAGCTACTTCACCACCCGAACCAGAACAGGCGGAAGTGACAAATGACCCTGCATCAGTTACATCAGAACAACCCGAACCAAGGTGCACGCGTCTTCGAGCTGACATTCGCAAACCAAAAATCTATACTGATGGCACTGTCAGGTATGGCTGCTTTACAACATCTCGGAACCTCATAATTTAGAAAAAGCTTTAAATAGTAAAGACTGGAAATTAGCAATGGATGCAGAATATGATGCCCTAATTAAAAATAAAACCTGGCATTTGGTTCCTCCTAGGAAAGGTGTTAATTTAATCGATTGCAAGTGGGTATATAAAGTAAAGAGGAAGTCAGATGGTAGCCTCGATAGATATAAAGCCAGATTAGTTGCAAAGGGATTTAAACAGCGCTATGGTGTGGATTATGAAGATACCTTTAGTCCTGTTATAAAACATGCTACTGTCAGAATTATTCTTTCCCTTGCTGTGTCTCGTGGTTGGAGCCTGCGGCAGCTCGATGTACAACATGCCTTTCTTCATGGATTTCTTGAAGAAGAAGTTTACATGCGTCAGCCACCTGGTTATGAGAATAAGTTAACCCAGATTATATTTGCAAATTAGATAAGGCACTATATGGTCTTAAACAAGCACCTAGAGCATGGTATTCAAGACTGAGCAACAAGCTGTGTGCATTAGGATTTAAAGCTTCAAAGGCTGACACATCCCTGTTTTTTTATCATAAAGGAGAAGTGACAATATTTATTCTTATCTATGTTGATGATATCATTGTTGCTAGCTCTACCCAAGAGGCCACGACATGTTTGCTGCAAGATCTAAGCAAAGAATTTGCTCTCAAGGATCTTGGAGATTTGCATTACTTCCTTGGAATAGAGGTAAATAAAGTACAAGATGGTATCTTATTGACACAGGAAAAATATTCTCGTGATGTTTTACAACGTGTGGGTATGATGGATTGTAAACCAGTAAATTCACCGCTGTCTACATCAGAGAAATTGTCAGCACATGAAGGAGAGATACTTGGTCCAAAGGATGCTATAGCCTATAGAAGTGTTGTAGGAGCATTACAGTATCTAACATTAACACGACCAGATATTTTTTTTGCAGTGAACAAAGTATGTCAGTACTTACATGCTCCTACAACTGTCCATTGGGCAACTGTGAAGAGAATTTTGAGATATATCAAGTATACTATGAGAGTTGGACTAAGAATTTGTAAGTCCTCCTCACTTCTAGTAAGTGCTTTTTCGATGCGGATTGGGCAGGCCGCATAGATGATCGACGGTCTACTGGAGGCTTTGTTGTATTTTTAGGAAAAAATCCAATATCATGGAGTGCCAGAAAGCAAGGTACTGTGTCAAGGTCAAGTACTGAAGCTGAATATAAAGCTGTTGCTAATGCTACGGCAGAGATTATATGGGTTCAAATTCTGTTGAGTGAATTGGGAATTTCGGTACCTAAACTCGCAGTTATGGTGTGATAATATTGGAGCTAAGTATCTCTCAGCTAACCCTGTGTTTCATGCTCGCACAAAACACATAGAGGTTGATTACCATTTTGTTGGAGAAAGAGTAACGAGAAAGCTTCTTGACATTGAATATGTTTCTACTAAAGATCGGGTAGCCGACGGTTTCACTAAACCTTTAGCAGACGAAGTTTTGAGATGTTTAAAAACAATCTGAATTTGATAAGTTCAGATTGAGAGGGAGTGTTAAAGATAGAAGCTTAGTTCGGTTGCTTATCCCGTGTAATTTGGTGATTATCTTGGTTAAACCCAGCTATTATCTTGGTTGTTGTTAGTTGTGATCAGGATAGGTTTACTCGGTTGTAACTGATCAACACCGGAATCATATTTATGTAAGCGCCACTTGAGGGGCTGTTCCTCAATGAAATCCAATTAACATGCACACGCTGTGAGTTCCGAGTTTGGAGCCGGCGTTTCTTAAATCTGCGCCTCTGAAATTTCACAGTACTAAGGTGGTGCCGCTTACAACAAAAGGTGCAATTAGAAATCTTGTTTATGTGCATTTTACATATCATTTTGCTGATAGACATGCGGGCTGAAGTGTCAGATCTGTCATCTTCTTTATGCCTGTCGCCATGGAGCCTAGACCAGCTGCCGAGGACGTCTCGTAGAGTGGAAAGCAAATCAAAATCTTTCCGCAGTCCATGAGTAGCCTATCTTTCCCCTATTTTCTCCCTTGTGTCTTGCTCCGCCCCAATCTCCGGCGAGCCCGTGCCATCTGTGTGCCCAACTCCATTGCATGCCTTGCCACTCCTCCATTTCCCCATCCCAAGGTCCCCCAAAGCAACATCCCAAGGCCACGCAAAGCAAAAGCTATCAAATCTCAATTGGCACGAGGCAGCTAGAAAGAATGGCGCAAGGAGAAAAGGATGATGGCTAGGGAAGAACATACGAGCAAGGTTTACAAAAGTTTGATGTTACCAATCATACCCCTTGTCAACGGACGGTTGGATTTCAGTGGTACCTGGTACCAGTGATACATCCTCAAAGATGATAAAATTACTATTTTTCCAATACTAGGGCGTCCATATTAGGCATCGCTCACCAACCCATAAGTAACCCATAAATTCATCAATTACTCTAGGCTAGGCATGAGACAATCCATCGTTGTTTCTATCTTCCAATTTCGTGATTATGCACCCCTTCGTCCCGAACACTTGACCATTTATTTGTATTACTTTTTGCTTTACCCTCATCCCTTTCGCTAGAGAAAACTGTAATTATAGGACTCCAAACAATACGCTTCACAATTATATGACTTCAAACATAGACTTCGTTAAAACGACACTTGAAATGTTGGATTCTTGTTATATATGACATTTGATGTTTTTAATCTCTTTTCTCATCACAAATATATGTATTTTGCCATGATTTGGCCATTTTGTCCTTAGGCCTTGAAATGACGTGATCATGCATGGTAGGATTACATTTGATGCTAGTAGAGGTTAGCGAATCTTAGCTACAGGGCATGTCACTGTTTGAGCAGGGTATGGTTTATTTGTTCAGGATTTGTCAAATTGTGAACAATACCAAATTATCATGTTTTGAACAGTACCAAATTGAGAAAAATTCATTATTCATTACCGAAACTAAAACAGTACCAAATTAAGTGGTTCTAAACAATACCAAAACGGGAGCTCCTTACATATAAGCAAGAATAATTCATTATTTTTGGCCCATTGCTGATACAATCACATAAACAAGTTTATCTCATAAAATCAGATTGTAGCATAAACAAGTTCATCTCGTAAGACCATAATTTAGTTTCAAATGAGATCCAAGTCATATGAAATAAATCATGAGTTTACATCTCATCACACACAACTAAAATAATTCATCCAATGTGTAGCTTTCTCTTGGACTCATCTTTTTGGTGCTCCCGCGTAGGCATCCTCACGGACTAGTGGTGTCTGGCCTGTGAAGATGTGCCCTCTCCTAATAACATTGCAAGCTTGCTGCACATAAATACGATACGACAATTATATGTATGGAAAGAACCAATGTACGGTAAATGTATTAATATTCCTTACCTTCTAGTGATCCTTCCCGGACTATCCCGTAGGATTTCTTCTCTAGCTCGGCCTCCGTGGGGTGCTAGGTTCTCCGACACAGCCTTTTGTAACATTCTTCCTAGGTTGCCTACGCTTCCTACAAGTAATGAAATAAATTAATATCGACATTTTTCATTCAAGTTTGTTGATAAATTCATGCAATTTTACCTTTTTTTTAATGTCCCATTGAGTGGGCACTTGGCACTAGCTTACCTATGACCTTTTTTCCCCGCCTTTTTTGCAAGTCATAGGTCCTCTCGATCATTTTTTCCTTTCCATTTGTTGGAGCAGACGTTGTCACATCCATTATGACCTTCACCCTCATTGGTACCATCACTAACTTTGAAACCTTTCTTTTTGTGGCCACCTTCCATCCATCCCTTCCTTCTTAGCTTCCTTTGTCTTCCAACAGGTAATTTAGCAAGAGGTGTACCAACTAAAAATGGTAGGTCAACTTGTGGCCATTATGTTTTGTCTGTCATAAGCTCAATATCTCTACCATAAGCAGCCCTGAATCTATTCACCGAGTAATAGTCATGCACAAAACTGTTCAATGTCAACTCCCCGTTGGCGGGTTACTGTTAACGCCAAAAATTGGTAAGCCCCAGAGTCTCCATCGGCTAAGTGTTCGTATCGGCTCAAAACAAAATCGGCTGAGAGTTTTGCGTCAGCCGATGAAGGATCACTATCTCCAGCAGTCGGATTCTTGTTAGATTCGGTTTGAGAATATCTTATCCAGAAGAAACCGAGTCCACGGAGGATACGGCTTGTATCTATTAATTAGGAAGAGATTGTTAGTTTCCTAGTTTGTCTTTAGGAAAGTTTGTTTTGTAATCTGTTAGGATCTTTGTCACCCTATGGGTATAAATATGAAGCCCAGGGTTCATGTAACGATATCTCTCGATCAATACAACCTCGGCGCATCGCCACCTTTTACTTTTCTACTTTGTTCTTCATCCGGCGAGACTTGGCACCGACGCGGGCTGCATCGGCTTCGATCTCCGGCGAAGGGGTAAGTCCAAGGTCCCGCCGGCTCAGACAATCGTATTGGTTGCGTCGGTGTCGTCCAAGGCTGCATCAGTACATTCGACCTCTTGGATTGCTTCGGTTCGGTTGATATCTTTGCCTGAATATTTATCATATGTCTCTGTCGAATCTAATTTTAGTATCTCGATTTGGTTCTATCGGCTGTCTCTCATTTTAGGGTTTCTACCGATACCAACTAAATCGTTATATTAGATTAGATTGGCTTAGGCATCTACCACCCTGAAAATCAGCCAAGGGCTTGATTGTCTAGATATTGCATTTCTTTTCATACTTAGTGCTGCATCAGTTTGAATCTACTAAGTCGTGATTAGAACCGTAATCTCTAGCCTGCCTGTTGGTTGCCACTAAGGGTTTCATCGGAGTTTCAGCCGGTGAGTTATCCGGATTTCGCGTCGGCTTGCAAGGATTGTACACAAGTTGGATCTAGCCGATTGCAGCGGAGGCTTCATTGAACATTTGATCATTTGGATTTTATGAAATCAGACTCCCAGCCAATGTGTGCTTTAATCTTTAAATCAATATCTATTTTACCATGTGATTGGTTCGTGCAATGTTATATATATCGTGTTATTGTCAGCCGATCGTCCTTATATATATATATATATATATGTTTGTTAAGCGTACAACCAATGGATTCAAACCCTAACACCATCGGCTGGCATTGGCATCGGCTGGAATTGCACCATCAGCTTATCAGCCGATCAGTTAGTTTTTCGGTATCGGTCTATCGGCCGATATGATTTATGTGTTCTGCTGTTTTGCATAACTTGTCAGTGGCAGGATCAAACTGACTAGCACGCCCGCGCTTCATCTATCCTAGGACCTGCACTGGAGCTAAGCAGATCTCCCAGGCCGGCGTGTTGATTTTTCTCGTCAACACATTTTTGGCACGCCCGGTGGGACCGTGTTTTGGACAACATATCTTTTTACACGGCTCGACGGACCCATAATTGCTACAATGTCTGATAAAGAAGTCAAGACCGAGGAAGAACAATATTTCAAGCTGACAAATGAAGATAGGGAACAGTCTATTGCGCCGATGGATGATGAAACGCTTCATGAGATGGTTGATAACGTCATTCATCGTGCTGTGTTCGATCAATCTGGAGTTTTGATGAGTACATTGCATGGTTTGATCGAGGAAGCAGTTCCCAGAGGTGATCGCTTTAAGAAGTCAGCATGGGGGGCAAATTGGTGAGCAATCTCAACATTATTGGCAACAACAAAATTGGCTCGGGGGCGCAAATTGATCGATATCAGTATGCAGAGCCACATCAGCAATATCGGCCAGAGGAAATTCAAAGATATCCGTCCAAGGAGGATTGGGCCGATATAATTGCGAAGGTAATGGAGGAGCAGTTTGGAATTAAACGTAAAACTCAGATTTTTGTGTATCGGCCGCCATATCCTGAGTGGTTTGATGGGGTTCCACTTCCAAGCCGATACAAGGTTCTAGATTTCTCCATGTTTTCAGGGCAAGATGGTATATCTACAATGGAACACATCAGCCGATTCTTAGCTCAATGTGGGGAAGCATCGGCTGAAGAAGCTCTGAAGGTTAGGCTTTTTCCATTGTCTTTGACTGGATCGGCTTTTACATGGTTTTCATCGTTACCACCGAATTCCATCAGAGGTTGGGCCGATCTTGAGAAGCAGTTTCATATGTACTTCTTTGCTGGGGTTAGCGAGTTGAGGCTTGCAGATTTGATATCAGTTAAGCAGCAAGAAGGGGAATCGGCTAAGGAATACATTCAAAGGTTTCGTAATATCCACGGCCGATGTTATAGCTTGAGCCTAACTGATGAGCAGATAGCAGATCTTGCATTTCAAGGGTTGTCGACAGCTAACCGAAGCAGGTTTTTCATCCATGAGTTCGACAGCCTGGCTCAGCTATTACAGAAGGTATCGGCTTATGAGAGCCGGTGTCAAGAAGAAGAAAAGAATCAGTTTTGGAGCGATCAAGACAAGGACAATTTTGAAGCATGACTTCTCATACTCCAAAACTGGGGGGCATGTGTTAATGCCAAAAATTGGTAAGCCCCAGAGTCTCCATCGGCTAAGTGTTCGTATCGGCTCAAAACAAAATCGGGAGAGTTTTGCGTCACCGATGGAGGATCACTATCTCCAACAATCGGATTCTTGTTAGATTTGGTTTGAGAATATCTTATCCGTAAGAAACCGAGTCCACTGAGGATATGGCTTGTATCTATTAATTAGGAAGAGATTGTTAGTTTCCTAGTTTGTCTTTAGGAAAGTTTGTTTTGTAATCTGTTAGGATCTTTGTCACCCTATGGGTATAAATATGAAGCCCAGGTTCATGTAACGATATCTCTCGATCAATACAACCTCTAGCGCATCGCCACCTTTTTACTTTTCTACTTTGTTCTTCATCCGACGAGACTTGGCACTTGACGCGGGCTACATCGGCTTCGATCTCCGCGAAGGGGTAAGTCCAAGGTCCCGTTGGCTCGTGCAATCGTATTGGTTGCGTCGGTGTCGTCCAAGGCTGCATCGCACATTCGACCTCTTGGATTGCTTCGGTTCGGTTGATATCTTTGCCTCGAATATTTATCATATGTCTCTGTCGAATCTAATTTTAGTATCTCGATTTGGTTCTATCTACTGTCTCTCATTTTAGGGTTTCTACCGATACCAACTAAATCGTTATATTAGATTAGATTGGCTTAGGCATCTACCACCTCGAAAATCAGCCAAGGGCTTGATTGTCTAGATATTGCATTTCTTTTCATACTTAGTGCCGCATCGCTTGAATCTACTAAGTCGTGATTAGAACCGTAATCTCTAGCCTCACTCGTTGGTTGCCACTAAGGGTTTCATCGGAGTTTCAGCCGGTGAGTTATCCGGATTTCGCGTCGGCTTGCAAGGATTGTACACAAGTTGGATCTAGCCGATTGCAATGAGGCTTCATTGAACATTTGATCATTTGGATTTTATGAAATCGACTCCCAATGATGTGTGCTTTAATCTTTAAATCAATATCTATTTTACTATGTGATTGGTTCGTGCAATGTTATATATATCGTGTTATTGTCACCGATCGATCGTCCTATATATATATATATATATATATGTTTGTTAAGCGTACAACCAATGGATTCAAACCCTAACACCATCGGCTGGTATTGGCATCGGCTGGAATTGCACCATCAGCTTATCAGCCGATCAGTTAGTTTTTCGGTATCGGTCTATCGGCCGATATGATTTATGTGTTCTGCTGTTTTGCATAACTTGTCAGTGGCAGGATCAAACTGACTAACACGCCCGCGCTTCATCTATCCTAGGACCTGCACTGGAGCTAAGCAGATCTCCCAGGCCGGCGTGTTGATTTTTCTCGTCAACAGTTACATAGGCTAATACATGTTGACAAGGCTTACCAGTGTGCTGCCATTCAAGACAAGTACAGGTCCTTTGGTGTAACTTGACAATATGCCACCTCTGCACTCCAATTAGAACATGGTATAATTTTCAAGTGTCTCAAACCTCTAGTATTTGCCTTTAGTTGATGCATAATAGCTGGAAGTATCCTGCTTTTAGGTAGCCTGTATGCAATATTTGTTCTCTTGGTCTAAAGTACCATGATCATTTCTCTAATCTTATCGCAAGGTCAAGCAACAAGTAAGTCCTTGTGGTCTCTAATCCAATTATTAAATAATTCAGCAATATTACTAGTTATGTAGTCACACTTAATTTCTCGGATTGAAGCACACCTATACCATAATATCTTATGATTGGCATGTAACCATTTCACTGCTTCTGCTGATTCACTTACCATTTTTGCTATATTGTCATAGAATATGTCTTCTCTATAAGCCCTTGCTGCAGGATATATCTGGCCAAACCCTTTATATCTCTTCTGGAATTTTGTGACAAGATGATAACATTATTCTCTTTGCTCTGCATTTGGGAATACATTCTTCTCAAGCCCTTGCAAACATCAGAACAAACAGCAAGGAGTGGAGGACCACCTATTGCCTTCTTTAATTGTTCCATGAACCAAGTATAGTTATCTGTTGTTTTAGAAGCTATGAAGCCATAAGCGAGTGGATACATCCAATTGTGACCATCAACTGCTATAGATACGGCCAAGTGACCATTCCACCTTTCAATAAGTGTTGTAGCATCTACGCTCAAATGAGGGTTACAACCTTCAAAAAACCATCAATGCATGGTTTAAGAGCACAGAAAAAACGGTGGAAATATACCTGACCATCCTCTTCAAGTACCTCAATCTCAACGACACTCTCAGGGCACCGCTTCATAACCTCTGCCTTGCACCTAAACAAGAGCTCAAAACTCTCTTCCCATTTGCCATAAACCTTATCAAGAGCTCTTTCTTTACCCCGCCATACAGTGTCATATGTAATTTGACACTTGTGATCTGTTTACTGAAAGTGCATCTAGCCTCCTAGTGGGTTTTGTTGGTTAATAACAAATTGGTTAAGGGACTAATATGTTTAATTGAGATGAGTACAGGTGATTAGTCCCTAAATGCTTAGGTGTGCAGGTTTTGAGAAAAGAGAACCCTCAATCAACATTTGCAAAGAGGAGAAAAAAATTTCATGATGGTTTTTAGCTTTCTTTTTTATAAATCTTGAGTTTTAGGAAAAACCATACTATTAAGAGGAGTAAAACTTATGGCATGAGATGATCTAAGTGCTCTTTTTTATAAATCTTGAGTTTTAGGAAAAACCATACTATTAAGAGGAGTAAAACTTTTGGCATGAGATGATCTAAGTGCTCTTAGTCAAATTCGTAAGGAGTGAGATTTTTTTGAGCATTTTTCGGGGTTTTTGCCCTTTTCAGGATAGAGAAACCCGACCAGAAGTTTCGGGGTTCCAAGCCGGAACTTCCGGGCTTCTTTGCCTCGCAGCCAGCCTATTTTCCTAAGTGTTGGCCGGAAGTTCCGAGGGTCCCTTACCGGAACTTTCGGACACTTTTTCAGCTGAAGATGTGAGTAACGGCTAGGTGACGCAATCACTTACCTATAAATATCCCACACCCTTCCCAGCTCACTTTTGGCCATCCAACTTTCATTTTTCTGTCCCCTAGCCTCTCCCAAGGTGTTCTAGACCATTCCAACTCAATTCTTGAGCCACATAACCCATTTTGTGAGAGATTTGAGTGATTGGAGGTTTTGTGAGAGTGAGAGAGCTAGGATGACTTGAGCACTTGGTGATTCTTGTAGGGTTGTGGTGTGGTGCCTATTACTCTTGGAGAGTGATCTCCTAAACGGTTAGGTGTCTCTCGTGAGCATCCGACGATTTGTAGATTGGCCGGGGAACGTTTGTGAAGGATTTCCTCACCTTCGCAAGGAAACGAGGTACGGATAGTAAAAATCCGAGTTGATCTTTAGGAGGTTGTTTAGGTAGAGCAACTCATGTTTGTGGTTAATGCTAGAGAGTCAAGTTAGCATCTATGTGGTCACTTGATCTCTAGGAAAGAACCTAGGAACGTTGGAGTTGGAGACCATAGACTTCTTTCTAGAGATTTGCTTGGTGATGCAAGGGGTTAATTGAGACCCAACTCCACGGAGTTCCTCAACGGAGAGTAGGATTCTTTGAATCCAAACTTTGGGAAAAATACTTGCATCTCGTGTGCTATCTCTTTACTTTCTGTTGTGTATCTTTGTTCCCTTGTTGTACCTTCCTGTTGTCTATTGTTAATTTGTCCATGAAGTAGTTTAAATTCAATCTCGGATCCTTTAAGTCGCAGTAACACCGAAGTTCCAGACACGAACTCCGAAAGTTCCTGGACAACCCGAGCCGACCGGAAGTTTCGAACTTCTATCTCGAAAGTTATGGTGCCTATATGTTTTTAACCGCTATATTTTAAAGAAACCTTCGTGATCACCTATCCACCCTCTCTAGGCGACATATAAGGGCTTTCATTTGCAACTTCTTTTGCAATTCCTTAGAGCATCTCCAATAGTTCCCTACTTTTTTCTCCTAAAATCTTATAGTTTGGCAACTCCTAAAAAGATTTGGGGAGGAAAAAAGGTCATCTCCAAGAGTTTCTAATAAATGACATCTAAAAAATTAAATTTAGGACCCACATCAATTAGTTTGCAGTATTTTTCTTTGCCATCATGGGAAACATCTCAAAGCTAGTATTAGTAGTAATATTAAAAAGCACAGTACACATAATATCAATGATAAAATTTCTTGCTAATGCAAATAGTACTTATCAGATACATAGCAACAATGATAAAAATGCAAATAGTACTTGGCAGAACACATGTTCACTGAATGACAAGATAAAAATACTTGGCTGGGTAAATGAAAGCAACTACATCTAATTGGCCAGACGACGAGCAACAATCTTCTACTGCATAACTGTGTGTACTGTTGCTGCAGCGGGGTCAGGGCGCTAATGTCCATTGCCATTATTTTTTTCCTTTTCGATCATGTCATTTTCCACCTTTTTTCCTTCTAATGCCAGACGTTTTTTATCTAGCTCAAGATAAGCCATGTGCCTCTCCTCTTTCTTCTTCTCTTTCTCCACGTCAAATGCCTCCTTCTTAGCCCACATTTTGTCCAAAGCCTCCATGCAAGCTTCACCTTCTCCTCGCCTTAGAGCATCTTTTGTCTTATTCTGTCCCTGTGGCCTCTTTCGGGCTTCGGACTCTAGGGGTGCAATCTCAGTGACATCTTCAGTGATGTTGACTTGTACATTTGTGGGAGTGGATTCTGGGCGAACCTTATGTTTCTTCTTATCAGCTTGCTTCACCTCTGCCAGTTCCCTCCTCTTGGCCTTCTACTTCTCTTCATCCTTCAAAATGTTTCAGCAATGCATGAGAGTTAATGTCTTCATTCATTCCTTTGAACATAGTTAATGCTTCAGTAACCTGTAAACATATGTGTCTATTAAAGATCAATGTGTATGTGCTCTAAGATTAATGAAATATAAAAAAATTACAGTAACACTAATCTTGTCTTGAATGGTTTTTCCACTTTGATTTCTACGCTCAATCGCATCATAACAAGCACAATACTTGTTGACATTTTCTAAAATATACATCCATCTATGCAGTAGTGAACTCTCTGTTCGGCTTGCAAATGGCTTCCTATGGGTCTTATAGTACTCAGAAATTCTACGCCAAAAGGAGGCATGAGACTTATTAGCACCTTGCACGGGATCTTTGTTGACGTTCAACCAAGCGGAGACAACAATTTCATCCTCGCCTGGACTAAAATTTTTTTTGCCTCTTGGCGTTTGGCCTTGGAATACGTGGTAGTTTACTACCAAGATCTGGCCGCACTTCTACAACTTCAACAACAAGCATCGCCCGCACTTCATCTTCTTCACGACCACTCATATGTGCACGTCCTCATATGGCACATCCTCAAATCCCGTGATGAAGTCAGTCCAATATCTACCACCGGACATTACGAGGAGCCTGCAAATATGGATAAAGAAATCATTACCAAATGCCACATAGTGTGAAATGCAGTGGGCTGTCTCTCTCTATCTGTGATCAAGTCAGTCTACCAAATAGGGTTGAAAACGGACGGAATTTTTCCCGCCCCGACCCGTCCATTTTTCTACATTTGACCTGACCGTTTCCGTATTTTTGGAAAAATCCAGAAACGGAACAGTAGAAATGACATTTTTCCGTCCGTTTTTGCGGAATTCCGTACTTAATCGGAATATTTTTGATTGTTTCCGGATTTAACCCGAATTTCAGGCCCATCAATATTTGTGTCTCGAAGGCCCAGCCGTCTAGGCCCATCTAAACAAAAGCTACCCTATCCTTCATCCGTCGGGATCCTTTTGATTTGAAGTGAATGATTGTATGTCATCACATACCGTTCATATCAATTATCTTATAATTCCGACTGGTTGGTAGAATTATCTTAATTATCTCATTAATTATCAAAAGAACAAACAAGACGTAGTTAGAATATATGTAAATTCTGACTTAAGTTCCGGGTTCCGACCGTTTCCGTGCACCCGTATATCCCGATTCCGTTTCCGAACCCGTATTTTTCGAACCGGATCCCGTTTCCGCTAAATAATATAGAAACGGAAGTAGAAATGGGGTTTTTCCGTTCGTTTTCATCCCTACTACCAAATGCCACATAGTGTGCAAATATGTGCAGTTGTATTGAAAATGAAATCGAGAAAACATTATTTGAGTCTGCATCGCTCTCTTTGTCTCTCTCTCTGTCTCTCTCAAGCTCTCTGTACAAAGCAAAAGCAAAAGTAAAACCAAAGCAGCAAGCAAAAGCAACAATCCTCTATCTGTCTCTCTCAAGCTCTCTCTCTCTCAAGCTCTTTGTACAAAGCAAAAAGCAAAGCAGCAAGCAAAATTAAAAAGTTGATAGCTATAGCTAGCAGCCTGCTATAAAGTAGAACCATCAAGCACTCTGTCTCTCTCTCATCACTCTCTCACCGCTCTGTCTCACTCTCTCATCACTCTCACATCCCTATCTCTGCCTCACTCTCTCTTTGTCTCTGGTCTGCTATAAACTAGAACCATCGAGCATTCTCTCTCATCACTCTGTCTCACTCTCTCTCTCTCTCTGTGTGTGTCTCACTCTCTCTCGCGGCCTAGCAGCACAAGCAACACTCCATCACCCATCCCTACCGGTCGCAGCACTCCCTCCTAGTAAACCCCCTCCCCACATCCACAACACCACCCCACCAGCCGCCCCAAGCAAACCCCTCCACACATCCACAGCAAACCCCCCACCCCCAACCGGCTGCCGCGAGCATGCCTCCCCGCCAATCTGAATGGCAATGATGAACAAGGAGGGAATTGGAGTACTCACAATGCGGCCCGACGCTGATCTGCTTCACGACGACCTCCGTGTGACAGGAAGAGGCGCGACGAAAGAGGGAAAGAGGCGCGGCAGCGGCGGGAAAAGGAGGAGGAGGATGAGAAAAGAAGGCGGCGGCGCGCCGGAAAAGGAGGAGGGCAGGAGGCGCGGCGGGGGGAAAAGGAGAAGGCGGTGGCGCGCGACACGCGGGAGGCCATATCTGCGCAATTTTCCTCCTCGTAAAGTTACGTGATTTTCCTCCGATTTCCCAAATGAGTAAAAATTAGGAGTATATATTAGGAACTATTGGAGAGGGATTTTTTCTTATTTTCCTAAACATCAAGTACTAGAAAGCTAAATAGGGAACTCTTGGAGATGCTCTTAGCACCAATATTTGGATCATCTCTAAGGATACTCATAGCCTTGCTAGCTATCCACTTCAGATTTGGAGTTGTAGTTATTTGCCTCATGGTAGACACACATGTATGGTTATCGACTAAGACGGTTACCTGCAAAACAAAAAATCAATGAGACTGATATTAATTTACATAACAAGTAGAATTAATGAAATACAAATCAATTTATTCACCTTCACAGTGCTTTGGCCTTTATGTTTGGTCCCATTTATCGTCCAAGTGCAAGGGCAATCTTCATAACCTGACTTGCGAAAAGCCCTATATCTCGTCTAACATGACTTCTCTGTTCCTAAATCAAACTCCTTATTGATTGCAAATTGCGGCATTGCCATCTTGAACTCCTCCACTATTGGGTACACTGTTCCTACATACATTGATAGGTTGTTCTTATCATATGAAATGGTCATCTCACCTAGTATGGCATCACTAGTAGGAATGGCAACACCTTCATTATCTTGTCCAAGCTCATTATGATGCCCTGTTCATCCATTCAGTATTCAAAGCCCTGTGCATGCACATTTGTTGTGTCCTCCTCTATCAAACCTAAAAGCTCACAAATCTGATTCTC
This sequence comes from Oryza australiensis, assembly GCA_019925245.2. NCBI lineage: Eukaryota > Viridiplantae > Streptophyta > Magnoliopsida > Poales > Poaceae > Oryza > Oryza australiensis. Next base: position 422,051 of record JAIFGZ020000486.1, on the reverse strand, counting down.
ACTCATAACTGCAATATGACCTTCGTCATCATGTGTCTTCACTATTTGTATGCTATCCCAACGAACTATTTCCATATTTTCCACATGATCTACTTGGGACCTAAACAAGTGTAATCAAAAGTTACTACTGTGTACTACTATCATGGTAAAAAAACAGAAATCATTAAGGCCAATACCTTTGCACTTCAAGAACAGGAAGGTTATACACTACTGCCGAAAGAGAAGCAGTGGGCAGCAACGTTCTAGCTAGGACTAGAGCACTGGACATGGCATCGGGAGAGGCGTCCACTGCCAGCGAAATGTGGCCATCGGCCTGCATGGCCAGGCCCTCTGCCGGCGCCGCCATGCCCTGACCCTACGCTACGGTGCTCGGTTTAGGGTTTAGGGCAGCATATGAAACGTCGGGCACCAGAGCCGGTGTGGCCAGGCCCTCTGCCGACGCCCCCATTCCCTCTGTCGGCGCCGCAATCACCTGAGCCGGCGCCGCCATGCCTTGAGCCTTCGCACCTGCGAACCTGAGCCAGCGCGGCCTGGACTCCAAAAAATGGCGCCGCCATGCCCTCTGTCAGCGCCATGCCCTCAGCCGGCACCGCAATGCCCTCTTTCTCTAGCGCCGGGAAACCAACAAAACGAGCGGTGTGACCTTCTTCATCCTCTGGCACCGACGCAGCCATCAATAACGCATCCATCATCGTCTTGCGTGGGGGAGGCGACGAAGAGCAGGAGGGCCGCCGCAACGAGGAGAAGAAAGCAGCAGCGTTCTCCGCGATGGTGGTCCTCCGCCTCGGCCCTCAACCGGGCGGCGCATCCATCGAGGCGGCGTTCCTTCTGCTGCGACGTTCCTCTACCCTCACACGACAAGGCAGCGTTCCTCTGCCCTCAGCCGGCGCGGCACGGCCAACATCATCCTCTGTCGGCAGCACAGGAATCAGCGCCGCATCCATCAACAGATGAAAAGTCGAAGCGCGTGTTCGGTTTACGTGTTTGGTTTGGTAGATGGACAGTTAGGCATGTGAAAGGGTAAAAGGGTCACTTTAGTAACAAATGCATGTATTTGTGATGAGAAAAGAGATTAAAAACTTTAAATATCATGTATAAAAAAACTAAGGATCGTTTGGAGTCCAATAATTATGAAGCCTATTGTTTGGAGTCTGTAATTGTAATTTTCTCCTTTCGCTGCGTCAGTGACTTTGCAGTTGCGAGAGCCAGTTTGTGCGCTGACATGGTGCCGTGCACGGGTCCGTGGGTACACTGGCAGCCTGCCATCTGTTTGCCAGGTGATGTGATGCACGCCTACTTGGTGTCCTAGCCAGCAGTCAGCTATGGATAGGTGACTAAAAATTACACTCTATTTTGTATCTTTGATGTTCTTTGATGCTTGAATTTATGCGTTGCGTTCTATTATCTTTGTCAGGCATTTTCACCCAGCCACCATTATTTTATAGCTGCATCCACCACCAAGACACCCACAAAATTATCACGTGGATCAAGATAATATTTGCAACATCAGGGAGCAAGAATATTTTCCTTTATTTCATTTGCCGGAAGCACTTATTATTCTCTTATTACCAGTTAGCAACAGCAACATGATCCTTAGATGAACCCTGGCAACTATCCAAAGCCTTTCCTTCACAGCAAAAGAGAGAAGAATAAAAGGTCAAAACAATCCTCTGAGTAACTATGGTACTAGATGGCCAAAACAATCGCAGTTCAGAATTTCAGCAAGAATGTGCGTATCTCCATCGGTCCAAGCTCAACCACAAGGGTGTGACTGTCAACTGGGCCACCCTTCAACGGTGCAGGATCAGTTTTGGTCTCCCCGGTTACTCTCCAATTGAGCTTCTTCATCTCTGACTTCTTTTGGTTTGCAGATAGGCTAGTCTCAGTCAATTCTTTGATCTGTACAATGGATTTGAAGAAACATAATTTACTTAATGTTAGGTCTCATCTCTTTACAGAAACAACTTCTGTTAATGCAAAAAAAAAACAAGGGCTGTGTGAGTGTGACAGATCACTTACTGTCCTCTTTTCCAAACAGCTTTCTCAATTCAACCTTTGCCATTACTGAATATTGTGGGTCCTCTTGAGCCTGCAAATCCACCAATATAATAAGGAGTATCATGGAGAAATAATTAGAAAGGAATTTCATATGAAGTACAGGTATACCTGAAAAGATGCGCCAACCGAAGGAGTGTGGTGCCATCATCAAGACTCTGAAATGTTGAGGATGATTTTAGATGAATTTATCACTAATACAATGCTAGAATTTAAGAGGCAAGAAGGAATTATTGTGATAACCTGCAAGGTGATGATTGCAACATTATCAGGAAGACTATAGTTTCCTTCTACCATACTTGCTTTTGCAATATTGTTGGATTTCCAACTGCGTTCGTCCTGCCAGAGAAATATAGCTGCTAATTGTAGAATCTGTAACATGATTTTTTTAAAAGAACTGATACAAAAATGGTATAAATGCACCTCATGTGCAAAAGCAACAAGAAACGGTGAATAAACTTGTTGGCCATATGTTCGGCGCCAATGAGCTCCATGTCCTTGCTTATTGACATTGATATAATAGGTTGCCCTGGCCTGTAAATTTTTCTATCAATCAGTTGCGAGATCTATAGCGAATATGATATCAAGTTGTAAACCATGAATAAAAGAGAGTGATGAATTATTTTAAATGAATGTATACCACTAGCCCATTGCACTTCTGGTCCACACATACAACTTCGTTAAGTGGTTCCCCAACACCTCTGCCATCGTCTTCAATAATACGCCTGACACAAATTATTCATTGTTACATATATAATGTGCGAGGGAGCTAGGAATATAATTTTACAATACACGAATTATGGCTGAATTTCAAGATGTTGTAAATTAGCACCTATGCAGTTAAACAGTACAGCAAACAAACCTGGGTGGGTTCCAAAAGGATTTTCGAAAGTTGGGTTCGATAGAAAAGGCTTTTTTCATTTTTTTTGGTCAGCTCCTCTCAATTCAAGCTGTATTTTGGTATAAAAATAACAGTACCACATTAAGATGTAAAAGCCAACTAACTACAATTAGATTGGTGTCAATAGGTAATAGAAGGAATATGATATCGAGACCCTAATGGAAAATGGTCTGATGCTAAATTCAGTCATCCAGAAGGATAGTCCAGCCAAAACCTGTGGAGCATAACTTCAATCTGACCATCTTGAATACTTGAAGCTCCAACAGCATGATCCACAAGGACAGACAGTTCATATTTCCCATCTGCTACATATATTCCTTGATTGACCTGCAGAATTAATGCATAAGAAGTAGCAACAACAGTAAACAATGTTAATATTGTTCAGAAACATATAAACTGATTGGTACATGCAACTCAATGCATACTACTCAACTGGAATATTTCTCCTCAGATGGGCCTCATGATATTTATGGAAAGCGGAGAGCTAAAAGGAAAAACGATACTATTGATCTCGCGTAAAACCTAACCATAACAGTCTTTTGTATTTATTTTCTTTCAAAATAGCATTGAAGCACATATCAATCCAGTTTGCACAGCTAGCACTTTAGAAAGTGTCACCCACAGACATAGGGATAAAAACGGCTGCATTAATATGCATCATTTTGCGATGGTACCTCATTATGTGAAGGTACGAAATGATATAATGTTTATGCATAAGTGTTGATAACCAAAATTTGCACTATGGTCAAGTTATAGAAAGTTTGAGTCAAATTTGAAAATTGTCAGAGCTTTCCAGCGAAGGCTGGTCTGACCAATGTTGTCAGACTGTAGGTGTCCAAGCAGTCAGACCTTCAACACAGAGTCCGAGTTCAATTTAGACATTTCTCGTGTTTCCTTGTTTTAGACCAGGATTTCTCGAGTCTAGTTGATTTCTAAGCCTAATTGGACATGGGAAAGACCCTGGGAAGAAGGTTCACCCCTCCTATAAATATAAGGGGGCCAACGCCGATTGAAAAGAACAACCAAACAATCGTCAAAATCAATTTATCACCCAAACCCTCTATATTCTACATCTCCCTCCTTCGTGCTACCTATCCCAAAGTCTATTCTCCTTCAATCCTCTAATTGCTCGTCGTCTCTCGTCTCTAAGGCGTTAGAGGACGTCCTAGCTAGCCTGCCAAGCCTAGGAAAAACCAGCACGTGTTCACCCTGACGAGGTGTGTGCAGCGTGATTCAGTGTCAACACATCTTTTTGGCGACTCCGTTGGGAACGATTTCTGTTCCTATAGCTAAAACCCTAGTTCTCCACCATGGGATCTCACACTATCGGAGGAACGGGAACTAGGGTCCTCATTCCCCCGGGTCATCGGGGCATGAGCAACATAAACAAGAGAAATACAAAGATAAGAGACGTAAAAGATCTACATCTTCAAGGTGTCAAGAAGAAAGTCAAGACTTACAAGATCTACATCTTCAAGGTGTTGAAGATGCGGCTTGCAACCTTAGGCATCTTCATCGAGCTGAAATTCTTTATCATCGACATCTTCGAGAAGCCCGCCCAAACCAACAAGAAAACCTACGTTTGGCGATGGGTGAAGTCATGGGTTCCTCAGGTATGACAGGTGCCCCGGGCGTGCGGTTGCCCTGAAGCACGATGGTCGTCCAGGAACAAGGCTTAGGCGTCTTAGGGCCTCGGGCCGGGGCTTGAGCACGTCCTCTCGCCCTGGCTCTCCTTGGAGGCTCCAGCCCCATTTATGGGTATTGGTGAGCCTGAAGGACTAGCGTTGACCAACACATCGCTTTAACCATAGGGTAGAGCAACCCAGGGTAGAGCTCACCCGCATATTGAGAGACGTGAAGTTGCATGAAGCCCCTTACATGTCCACGTCGACCACAGGAATAAAGGGGGTGTAACGTGGCACGCCCTCATCATCTGTCGCTTGGGCCCACCTTGGCACTTCACAGAGGTTGACCCGTGGGCCCATGACAACTAGGAGAAGACATTATTGCCTCTTTCTCCACTTGTTAGCCGGTAGGTGAAGCAGTCACATCCGACCAGCTCGCTTGGAGGGACATCGACAAGACTAAGCATACCTAATTCAGTGAAGTGGGTCCCATTCCTGCATTCATGCATCGGCATTGTGGACTCCTCTTCGTGTATAAAAGGAGGATCCATGCCACCGAGAAAATGGTTCGCATTCCTAGCAATTAACACTCTTACTAAGTTCCAACCTCATTGTAACTCTTCCAAAATACATCCATAGTCCACACACAGGAGTAGGATGTTACGCATCCATGCGGCCCAAACCTGTATAATCTCCCATGTTCATCGTTCATTGAGAGGATCCCGTACTCAAACTGCCCCCTAGTCTGAATCTCCAAAAGGGGGAGTACACGCTTCCCCGCTAGAGGAGTTTCACACTTTGACACACACACCGATATTGATCAACACAACATCATGATCGCGGATTATGAAGAGTTGTCGAAGCTCATTGCAAAGAACTTGAAGCTCACTTTGAATAATCGCGAAATATGGCTTCATATTACCGTAAGACGAGGCAAGGCATCATCAAGCAAGAAAATTTCACGATGCTTGTCGACAACAAGTCAAAGGTAACAACCCATCCTAGCAATGCCCCTGTTCTCGCATCTAATGTTGCTTAAATAGTAGATGGCGTTGTTGTTGCTAGTTTAAACAATCAGTTTACTTCTTTCAGTTCTACCTTTGAGAAAACCCTAGATGCTCGTATGAGTGAATTGGTGAATCGGATAAGTAGCCAATCCCTAGGTGGTGCATCTCCTTCACACCATAGAGAACATATCTATGGTATTCCATCGGATTTCCACATACCAAAATTTCCTGTACAACAAGATTGGCCGATGAAAACTACCTATAATTCTCTTGGTACAACAGATCCTAGATTCACCCCTATGGCACCATACGCCGGTCCGATTGGTGTGTTACCGTCGGTCCGACCGAACACATCGGTCGGGGAGACCGGTGTAATATCGTCGGTCAGACCGGAGGTATCGGGCAATTAGACGAGAGGGGGTACTGTCGGTCAGACCACTCCTGACGATTGTTGTAAGATCGGCTCCTTTTTTAGCCGTTCCTACTTATCCTATGGCCAACAATTATGTTCCAAAACAAGCTTTAGCACCCTATGCTATTGTTGCCCCTAATCCTCCTATTAGAGTACACCAAAATTCAGGCAACCAACATGGAGTATTATGAAATCCTGTAGGTAATGGCCCATGTATAGAACCTAAGAGTCTTAGTGATGAAATTGCCAAAGTTATTAAAAATACTTTCGATATAGATACTAGGGTCAAGAAGCATACATATCAGAAGCCTTATCCTGATCATTATAATAATGTTCCATATCCTCAAAGGTTTAGAGTGTCCGATTTTGTCAAGTTCACCGGAGAAGATGGCGGTGTACTTTAGTATTTTAAACTTGGGCTTTTTTCATTATCTTTATTTGGTTCTGCATTTACTTGGGTTATTTCTCATGCACCCAACTCTATTCATGACTGGTCTGAATTAGTGCAAAAAATTTTATGATTACTTCTTTAGTGGTGAGACCGAATCAAACTTGTCACGCTTACCATCGGTTAAACAAAAGTATGATGAGTTAGTGCACATAGATACAAGAAACTGATGTTATAGTTTAACACTTTTTGATAAGGACTTGGTAGGTTTGGCTTATTTTGGTTTACTTGAATATTTAAAAGAAAAGCTAGATGGTCATAGTTTCCTAGATGTAAGCCAATTACTTCAAAAAGTTCTGGCTCAATAAAGCCCAGTTAAGGAAGTGAAGATCTCACAAAAGTCAAAGTTTGATCGTCCCCATGTTAATATAGTCAACGAAGTCAAATCTTTGGACAATGAGACAATTGATGTATACATAGCCGAATGGGCTTGGTCCTCCATGTCCAAACCATTGGTTTGCTCTAATCTTAAGCTGGTTGGGCGCAAGAATCGACAAGAGGAAGTAAAGTTCATGCTTAATATGGCCAAATGCGATAAAATCTTTGACTACTTTTTAGAGAATAAGCAAATCAAATTGTCACAAGGCTATGCCATACCATCACTTAAGGAATTCAAGCAGCGAACATATTGTAAGTGACATAACTCTTATTCTCATACCACCAATGATTGCAATGTATTTTGTAGGCAAGTTCAATCGGACTTTAACAAAGGACGATTGCCATTTAAAAAGATGCAAGTAGATGAGTCACCTTTTCCTATACACATCATTGAATTGCAAGAGAAGAAGATCCCCGATGACAAAAAGAATATCACTATGAAAATTTGAATATTGCACATACCGGGTAGTAATTTCCTGCAACGGGTTGAGTCACATTAAGGTCCCAATCATCCCTGTGGTTTCTCACCTGAAAATGAACGATGCTCTCAGTGAACTTCGGTATAAGATTACAAAAGTTTTAAAACATCCATCACACCATTCTAAAATAGACATTCAGTATGACTCTTAACTGTTTCCCATTAAAAAACAATTTCGATATAAATTATGAGAACACTCAAACTAAATATATGGAGTGCAAGTTATACAGATATTCACCCTTTTGAGGAAATCTCTTCCATTAGAATCTGTATAAAATGTTTTGTTAGTGGCCATATTTGCTGTCAGTCTGGTAACAACCTCCTTTCCTATGTTATTGTCATCATCAGCAGGTATTGGTCCAATCTTTCACATAAGAGAGAATAGCAGCCAATTAGATGTATGTTAAAAATCAACGGAATATCATTGTTCATCCCAAATATCTATTTTTGAGGTGGAAGATTTGTACTAACAGTATATTCAACTTCAGCATGTTCCTTATCCTTGTAGAGTCTCGTGACCTACAAAGATCAAGTGAACCAAGCTATAGTTACACGATGAATGTAAATTCAATCCTGATGGACGAATGTAAATTCGAGTCAGTTTTTTTATGACCTGATAAATCCATGAGCTGAACTGTTGGTGGACTTCGTCAACAAGAGGTCCATGGATAACTTTCAACAGCGCCTAACAGGAAATGAAATACAGAACTGTATTTACAATATACACAATAAAGAGGTACAATTACTTTAGTAAATATTATATTTATTACTTAAGTACTTGAGTGCTCTCTTAGTAGCAACTGGAGAGACTAACATGCGTAAAAACAACTTGATAGACAATACAAGATTATTTGTTTGATTGTCCCCTGAAATACTATAATATTCTATTTTAGTTTTATCTTTTGAAGTCATTTCATGTTAGGTGATAATATGAAAATACAAAACATTAGGTTCCATGCACGCCACCACTGATTCAGCAGTAATTACTTGCTGTTATTAGAAATTTTACCCTCGTATAATCTAGGGAAACTAATGTCATAGGAGAGTATATGGATGATAAATAAAAGAAAAACGAATGCAATTATGAGATGGGAAATTCTGTTACCATTCTTGAAACTATAGTCGGTGTAGTCTCCTCTGGTCTGAAAATATATGCTCCAGATGCCTGTAATTAACCATATATAACTGAAAAGGTTGAATATGTTTTTGTTTTAAGAGCCAAACCCGACTTTCTTTAAGTTTGGCTCTTTCTCTATTAAGGATGGTTCTCAAGTTCAGTTTTGGAAAGATAAATGATTGGGTAATGCAACTTTACGAGAATAATACCTTGTCTCTATAACGTTGTAAGACACAAACAAGCGACCATCTCAAATATTCTCCAAACAACGTTAAATTTCACTTGGCACAGGGATATTATTGGCTCCAAATTAGTAGCGTGAAATCATCTATTTCCATACATCACTAATATAGTGTTGTCACATGAGCAAGATGAGTTTAAATGAAATCTAACACCGGATGAAAGATTCTCAATTAAATCTCATTATGTCGATTTGGCTCATATGGGAGTTTCCAATATTAACAAAACTATCAGAAAGTTAAAAATGCTTGTAAAAGTAAAAAAATTTTGGTATCTACATCGAGGAGTGGTGTTAACAAAAGATAACCTAGCCGGACAAAAATGAAAAGAGAGTAAGACATGTTTTTGCCACAAGGAAGAAACGATAAAACATTTATTTTTTGAATGTTGGCTAGCCCGGTCGGTTTGGTCTCTAATCCAGATTGCTTCAAACATTTGTTCGCTCAGAAATGTGTCACATATGTTTGGGCAATGGGTTTTGCGACATACCAAAAAGTTTAGACCTTTTGTTTGGGCAATTTGGCTCTCAAGGAATGTGGTTTTTTTTACAGAAAAACTGTTTCTTCTCCTTTGTAGGCTATTTTCTTGATTACACATTGGCTCCGATCATGGGTTATTCTCCGAAGCCCAATTTGCAGGGCTTTGTCACTTCGGCTTGTCTACATTTGGAGCTAGTGGTCAAGGAGTTTTATACCCTCGCATTTGGGTGGCGATCTAGTCTTTGGGTTGTAGGGCCTTGATCTTCTTCTTCTTTCGAGTGTGTGGGAGTATATTTGTTGTGTGCACTATTGTGGTGCAGAGGCCGAGAGTGTACTCAGTACTTTGACTGAGATCAATAAAGCTTCCATTATCTAAAGGTCGACTATGTGAATAGTATATATTGCAATTGAGAAAGTTTTAGTTTCACATAAAACCTGTGAATCTGCAGAATCTCCCGTGCTTGAAGCATACCATAGAAAGCTCTGTTGAATTGGCAAATCCACCTGAAAGAAACTCACTAGTTGTGGTATTGCATTGGTAGGTGCCATAGACAATACAAACATATAACAAATTTATCACTACCAACAAAATGAATTCATATAACAAACTTGATCTATTTTTCAATTATTTCCTAGAAATGAACCTTGTAGAATAATTTATTATGCCATAATTTTGTTTATCTTGCAAATTAAGCAAAGGAGAAACCAGTACTGCCCAAATCTATCTTTCTATAATGTAACATTCTGCATCAAAATAATTAGACAGGTGTGGATAAGAATAATAAATGATATGCATAATGCATTTAAATAGATACATGTTGCTGCAGAAAATTATTGAGAAATCTCAAAATATTTTGCAAATACTGAAAGCTCAAATAGGTTTAAATAGTTTTATATAAATGCATGATGCCAAAATCATGTTGTGATAGAACAAATCTATGCAGGAGTTGGTTTACCCAATGGTCATCAAATCTTATGTTGTGTCACACATTTTGATGTAACAGCCATAAATTTCATTGTGGGGGCTACAAATATTAGAGGAAGATCCCTTCAGTTTTGTAAATTGATCTTTTTTTTCAGAAATAAATGAATTTTAGACTCACTGCAGAGATAGAATTGAACATTCTCTTGAGTTGTCCAGATTTTGATGAAAAGGACATCTTCAGAGGCCCTGGCCCAACTTCTACTGTGTCATTACTTGGAGAAACCATGGTTGAGACATACCCCATTCCATTAGATCCTGGATAATTCGAAGGTTAATGATGTAAATTCAACACATTAATATTAAACACAACAGGTATTCGTTGGCCGTGTACATCCGGTTTGTAGAGGCGGATTTTACCCATTTTATCAAAAAAAAGAAGAAGATAAAAGAAGGTATTTTCAGCACCCCCACTGAAAAGTGATGCACTGTCCCGCCGTTATCAACAAAATAATTATGTTTATCTGACCAAAAGAATAAGCAGCACTTTCGACAGGACAATTGAATGAAGGAATTCAACCTAATTATGTTAAGATTATGAAGTTTCACCTGTGCCAGTAGATTTTGAAATGAAGTAGGTATTCCATCCCAGTGATGGTACAGAAGCTTGAAAAACTAGCAAATACTTTGGGGGTTTGTCGGGTGTGATTCCAAGATAAGCCTTTACGTATAACTTCCTTAAACTTGCTGTCACGTTATCAACTTCAACTAGTTGTGACTCCAGAGAAGTTCCATCAGAGGTTTTTACAACTAAGTGGGCATCATTTACCTGCAAAATATTTAAAATAATTATGGAATACGGGTTAGTGAAAGAAGCTAGATCTAGTAAAAACAGCACATGGTTCATCAGAAATTTCGTTCGGTGTGCTTACAAAGTATACTGAAGTGTTTTGATTAAATTGAGGCATATTTTTCTCCATATGGATCATTAAGAACTCTTAATCTATAAAGTTCTTGTGCAGACAATCAGAAACTACTGAACAAAACGGTTGAGCAGAGCTTTGAAAAACTTACTGGAACTCTTACGAAGTCACTACGTTCCCATCCAAGAGGATTATAAACAACTATAACCTTCATAAGATCATGTCAATATATGAAAAACTTAACTGGCATTTCTTGTAAATTTGTAATAGAACAGATTACTAATTAGTACTTACTAAACTCTTTGCTGATGAAATTCCTTCCTCAGTTGAAGGGCAGTAGCTAATATTGAGGAGTTGGCACTAAAAAGTTGATTAAACAAGACAAATATTCACACCAGGGAAATATGTTCCAAAATTGCATATGGAAATTTTAAATTGTTATTTCTGAAACTGTTGTGCAAAAGTAGTCTTAACAATTAATATTAATGATGGCCGCCTTTTACCTTTAGTTGTAGAATCGTAATGCCGATGGAAAATCTAGAAGAAACTAACGGTAAAGAGAAATGTGACAAAGTACTAGAATCACTAATATTTATTCTTTATGAAAATCTAAGCATCATAAACAAAATCAAGTACAGAGTATCTTACCTGACTAAATTTTGTTGCTGACGTACATGTTCCTTTGGAACTTGTCAGACAACTTAGAGCAGTATTAACACCTTTCTCAACCTGAAAAAGTAGGAATAGATAATTTGCTCCATTATAAATTATTTGATTAAACAATACTACATCATGATAAATCACGGCAACAATTTCTTGTAGTAAAAATTATGAACCTGAGAAACCCCAATCGCAAGGCGTTTCGAATAATCATCAGTTGTGTGTTGTTTTGCCGTTCCTGAGACTGCATCATGATGTTGGGCAATCCCCAGTGGATCTTCCAAGCTAGAAGTAAACAATCCTAAGGAACTTCTACCCACCAGAAATTCCAATTGACGTGCAGCCTGTCAGGAAAAGACATGTCCTAATGTTAGTTGTTTAGTGAACTTCTAAATATCTAGTTTAGGATTTTTTTAAAAAAAATAAAAGTTCTGTTTTAGGCATCATCATAATTCCTATAGTTTAGACTTGTATTGCAGAAATATCATACCAGGTAATATCCACTGATCATTCGAACATATCGCTTGAAAGTTGGACGGCTTGTAAAATATCCAGTCCAGTAGGCATTTTTGAATCAGCATACCTGCAATATGCAATAGAATGAGGGCATGAAGGATAACTCTGCTTACTGATTTGCGAAGTTCGGTAACTTACGGGAAATAATCATCATATTTGAGTGGCCATGATTCATTCGACGCATGTTTTGCATCTGTGTAAATAGATGGAGTAGAGTACAGTGCATGCACACGGCCATCCTGCAGTTTTCAGGACACTAAGCTTTCTTTTTCAAGAAGAGAAAATTACCCAGCGACTTAGTTATTAAAACCAGACCGAACCAGCTGTTTAACTGGAAAAGACCAGATCCAGGGCCTAGTCATTCTGGTTTTGCTAAACGACCATCCATATGCTTGAACCGTCGAAAACCGATAAAACAGCAGTTAAACCAGGGTTCAATATTTTGGTTCAAAATGTTCGAAACCTCGGAACCCCACCCCCACCCTCCACAAAAAAAAAAAAAAACTGGCAGGGAACTATTTCTCAAGAAAATTTCATTTCTTTTGAATTTAGCAAAGTTAATTCAAATTCGCCTATTCACATTCTTCTGATTAAATTGCAGAAAGTTAAAAATGATCAGAAGAGAACATAAAAGGCACACAGACAGTCTGATCTATAGTCTGAAGTTAAATTTGTGAATCAGTAATACCTTGTTCACATAATGGATAAGCCTGTCCATGTTCCGGAACCAAGACTCAGCATACTGGTAATTAAAATCATCCCCCATAGTCCACATTATGTGGTTTGTACGTGTAACATTTGCCTATGTCACCAAAAAAGGGCAGAATTCAAATCTGGGTTTCTGTTCAATGCTGTTTTTTTAACTGGCAAGAAACAAACCAAGAAATGAAAATTTACCTGTTTTATGGCTGCAGCAACAAAATGATTCACACGTTCTTCAAGATTGTAGTCAAAAAGCAACATGTCATCCTAGATCGAAATGATTGCACAATCTATTAAAATTTGTGTATCTGGGGATAACTGAAACTGCTGATCTGCAACCATGCATATACCTGTACAGGTACAAAATCATCGAAAATTTCGAAGCCGAAGCCATCTGGAGGGCTATAATGGACAGGAAATGCATTTGTGAAGATCTGCAGTTTAATCAGATGTTTAAATGAACAGTGATAATACAATCAACAATTTAATCACGCATGGTAAGTTACTAATGAATAGACATGAAACTATTTGCGAGAAAAAAGAACAATAGTAACCTGAGAAGATGAACCAAATGTTCGTGAGCCGCGCCATATAACCTCTAGGCCTTTGTCTCCTTTACGCTTTGCCCTATCTTGGTAATCGATTCTCGCAAAATGCATAGAATCAAAACCAAGCTAGAATTGCAATGTAAACAAATGTAAAATCTCCACACTCTAGCACCGATATTATGAGGAAAAGAGAATTCTATGACACAGTGAACTTCTTGAACAAGCAGCAAAATGATATATCTGGCAAAATCTAAACTTTGATATTTGAAGATCACTTAAAACAAAAGTTTTAAGGAATTAAGGTACATTTGAACAAATACACATAAATGGATGATTTGCAAGGCTTTCAGAAAATGGAATAGTATGTAGGAGTATGAGATTATAGCGGTACAATAGTTCTATGAGGACATCCACATGCATGGTGCTCAAATGTGACGTTAATATTACCTCTGCCCCAAGCAAATAACCTTGAACTGCAGAATGACCAAAAGGATCGATTTGCCAGCCAGCTCTTGGGATCTTGTTAAACTGTTTCTTGATCACCCGATGACCAAGCGTGGTCTGATCAATCATGTCAATGTAATGGACAGCGGCTTCATCATGCATACACCACCCACCATTTCTGAATTTAAAATTTCCAAATTTTCTCAAACTTCTAAAGACAAAATCCAATATAGCAATGAGATTGAATCCCATACATGAACTCTAGCTGACCAGAATCAACTAGCTTCCGGACTATGGCCTGGATTTTTGGGCTTTGCTCTGCCCACCATCTTTGGAAGAAAGCCTGGAAGGAAAAGACATATGTCAGTCTCTACAGTTGATGTGGTCCAACACCAACAATTCTTGGCAGGTAGTAGAAAAAGAGCATTCTTATTCTTACTGCTCCCTCAATTTCAACATATGATAAATTTTAAATTATTTAGCGAAGATCAGTGGCAGGCCCAGGGCCCACTGACCCTGGCCCCTACACGGGCTCGACTGCAATGCCCATTTATATGTTGGGGTTTGTAGAAAGAAGAAAGCAGGCCCTCAAAATGATATCTCGCCTTCAAAATGATATCGACACGGACGCATGTGTTCGTCGTTGCTTTTTTAGCTTTTGACGATAGTGAATATGAGTAGTTATGATTGATAGATTAATCAAGGTGTAACTAATGGACCATCGCACGCACAGGCAACACATGTTTTGATTTAATTACTGGTTTTGAACAGGGGAAGGCATGAATCGTATTAGTATATGTTAATTACATGGTTTTGAATATGGATTAAAGCTCTAGAAAATTTTCCCGTGATTAAAGCTTGATTTTCTTGGCCTCACGTACTCTCGTGATTTGCCATGCGTGCGGTGCGGGTTACTACTGTTCGTCGATACGAGCGTCATTCCTCGTCCGCCCATTAATCTTCTCGGTCGCAGTGCGGTGTGGATTTGCCGAGCTCTTGGAAATTTCTAGGTCCGCCATTGGAGAAGATTAAGGTTGCAAAGAGAAGACTTAAGTGCCCTCAACAAATATAGGATGGGTGGGGGTGAGATGAAAGTGAGGATAAGATGGAAAGAAATTTAAATAGGGATTTGATTTATGGGACAAGTATCGTTAGGAATAATGCTAAAAATCCTTATATTTTGAAACAAGATTCAAATCCTAAAGGTTCTTATATTTTGGAACGGAGGAAGTACCAAACTATGAGGTAGATCCATTAAGACATTTGAGATTCCATTTTCATTTCTTAACTTCAGTCATATTTTTATGAACAATTTCCATGTGATCTATTAAGACTCCGGAACTTAAAGAGGGGTACCACCAATTAGTCGGTCCAACGTGTCGGTGACATATAATGTTGTTTTGAATTTTGGACTTGCTATGAAAATGTCAAGGCTTGAACTCTTTTCCAACAAAGTTTCAGGGCCCCTTCGAATCGATTCAGTTGCAAGACAATAAATGATTTCTTTTCCTCATGGAAACAAGTTCGATAAGACAAAATTTTGTTCTATGAATGCATTAAGTTTGTATACTTTAAAATACAAAATAAAATTCCTTTTTTCAGGGCAAATTTAAAGTTCTAGTCTGATATATCACCACATGCACCTACCAAATGATTCGTCCTTCATAAAAATTAGCATGGTTTCATCATAAAAATGTGGAAGCAGAATTAAGCAATTCTGATATTTTTGAGGCCATGTGTGTTTTTCACGAGCGCGCAAAAGAATTGCGCGTCAATATATCGAAGAAAACGACAAAGTATGTACAAACCCGGCCAAGGCCGGGAAAACAAAAATAGGACCAGAGAAAGCTGAAGAGGAGGAAGAGAGACTACGACGGCTAGAGACCACAGAAAGCTGGAAAAGAGCTGAGCTGCTACACTCCCCAGCAGTCTCCAGAAATAGCAATGCAAGCTAACGACCACGATGCCCTCTCGCAAGGATGGACTCTAGAACCACGAGACCAAAGAAAGCGCGAGTCGAAAACTCGGGAATTCTATTCTTTCCAAAGCCGCGAGACTAGGAGTACCAGAGAGTCGAAACCCGTGTGGAGGTGTTGAGGCAAGCAAGCCCTAGAGGAAGGCCACCAATCCTAGAGGCAGCTACCATGGGGGAGGGAGGGCAGACCAGCCAGGAGGCGAGAGGACATGGAGCCAAACTTGCCGAATGAACACATAGTCAAGGAGGATGTGGTTAGCCGTCTCCAAGTCCTGAGCGCAAAAAGGGCAGGCCGAGCGACTGACGATGCCGCTTCTAGAGGAGATTGGCTGTCCAGCAGCGCCGCCGAAAAGCTAGCCAAAGGAAGAACTTGCATTTAGCAAGGCCCTTCTCATGGCTGAGAAGATCAGCACAAGCGAAGGATTGCTGGCCAAGAAAGAACGCCTGGTATGCCGAACGTGCTGAGTAGCGCTGGTCACTCGTCCAGCACCAAATGAGACAATCCCCAACGCCCGTCGAGAGCTGGATGTGAAGCACCGCATCCCAAACAAGAAGGAACCGAGAGATGACTGGGACAGTAAGGGCGGCACGGATGTTTGAGACCCAGGAGTTATGTGCAAACCAGAAGCCATTGTGCGCGTACCCCAAAGACGTTGGGGCACAGTGAAGAGGAGATCTGGTGCCAAGGAGGCCATCGAGCAGCCACCAATCCATTGGTCGGACCAAAAAAGTATTGACTCACCATCTCCTGGCACAAAGAAAGTGAATGCCGCGAACATGTCTGAGACGACGTGCTCCACTGGGGCCTTGAGGCCCTCCCAGTAGGGATGCCCTGAGCGCTGGAGCCAAAGCCAGCGAACGCAGGGCAAACCCTGCCAACCTAAGGTCCGAAATGCCCAACCCACCAGCGCTTTGGGGCGACGTGACGTTCGCCCAGGACACCCGGCACGCCCCCATCGACTAAGTCCGAACCCGTCCACAGAAAGGCACGACGCTTTTTGTCAATGGCCTTGATAACCCAGGTAGGGAGATCGATCGCAATGGAGACGTGAACCAAAATGGAGAGAATAGACTAGACCAACATAGAGCGGCCAGCCAGAGTGGTGAGGCATCCCTTCCATGGGGGAAGACGATGGGATACCTTGTCCACTAGCAGCTGTAGGGCTGCCACCAGCAACTTGCGAATGGATAGCGGAATACCAAGGTATGTGTAGAGGAAATCAGAGATTGAACAAGGGAAGCAGGAATGAACCAGCTCCAGGTCCTTCGCCGAACAATGAATTGACGTGATCGAGCACTTGGAAAAGTTGGTGCGTAGCCCGGAAGCCACACCAAAGGCAGAGAGGATGCCTTGGATTAACTGAAGATCCTGTCGCACCGGAGAGAGGAAAAGAACCAGATCATCAGCGTAAAAAGGAAACGCGGTGACACAAGCCACAGACATTTAGAGGAAGGAACCCGCCCGAGTCAGAGACCTTGCAAAGCATTGCATTGAGCACGTCCATAACTAGAACAAAGAGCCTGGGAGATAGAGGGTCCCCTTGCCGGAGGCTCTTCTGGAGATGGGAGCACGGACCACCACCCCATTGATCGGCCCGAGAAGAAGAAGCACCGAGGATGAGAGAGATCCAATCATGCCAGTCTTGGCCGAACCCTAGATGGGTAAGCACCTCCAAAAGGAATGCCAATGATGTGTCAAAGGCCTTCGTGAAGTCCACCTTGAGGAGGAGGCAGGGAGCGCGTCTGGCATGGAGGGCTCTCGCTGCGAGCTGAACGTAGCAGAAGTTGTCGTGAATGGAACAACCTTTGACAAAGACACTTTGGTTTGCCGCCACAAGCCCGTCCAGGTGAGGAGAGAGACGAGAGGCCATGATCTTGGAGAACAACTTCCCAAAGCTGCGAACAAGGCTAATTGGTCAGAAGTCCTTGATGTCCATGGCCTCGTCTCTTTTCGGTAGAAAAAAGATGAATCTATCATTGAGGGACGTGAAGCCCCGCCCATTAGTTAGGAAGAGAGTTGAGAGCTGCCAAAACCTTCGACTTGACCACTGACCAGCAAGCCTTGTAGAACCGACCCGAGAACCCATCGGGGCCGGGAGCCTTGTCGGAAGGTAAGGACTTGACCACTGCCCAAACCTCCTCCTCCGAGAAGGAGGCATCCAGCCCCTCAAGATGTGCCGAGCTGAGGCCAAGATACTGGAGATCAAGCGCGAGTTCCCGCTCAACGCACATCCCCATGATGGTGCCAAAGTGAGAGGAGGCAAGCTCTTGGAGCGCATCATGAGAGACGGTGAGGCGGTCTCCGTCCCGAAGACGTGTGATGAAGTTCTTCCGCCTTCGGGCTCTAGCGTGCAGGTGGAAGAATTTGGTGTTAGTGTCGCCCTCCTTGAGCCAGAGCAGACGGGAACGCTGGCGTGCGATGGTACGGTCCAGCGAGGCAAGGCCAAGGCACTTCAGCTTCAAATCTCGTCGCAGCCAGGACTCCAAGGGGGAGAGAGATCGGCTTTCCTATGCGACGTCTAGGCGGAAGATGAGCTCCTTTGCCATCTGTAGCTGGAGGGGGACGCTGCCGATGTGACGGTCACTCCAGCTCTGCAACCGCTTCACCGTATTGGCGAAACACCAAGCAAGCGCGGCGAGGGGGACAAGTTGGGCGGAGGGCGCTAGGCATCCTGCACAACTTGAAGGAAGCCGTCAAACTTCATCCAGAAGGCCTCAAACTGAAAGCGGCATGATCTTGGCGAAACCACACAGGAATTAAGGAGAGCACAGTGATCAGAGGCGATAGAGGAAGCCGCTTGAAGGAGACAAGAGGGGAAAAGGTCCTCCCAATCTACCGAGAAGAAAACATGATCGAGCTTAACGAGCGTAGGAGAGGCACGTTCATTGCTCCAAGTGAAACAACAGTCGTGGAGCAGCAACTCCCGAAGATCCAACTCACCAAGTCGGCGAAAGAGGCCCATCATTCGGCAATTGAGATGTAGATTGTTTTTGTCCCGGGCGTCAAGGATGAGATTGAAATCACCTGCAACGGCCCATGGCCCTGAACGAGAAGAACGCAGCGTCTGGAGCTCATCTAGGAAGCGAAGTTTGTCGGGTTCCTCCGTGGCCCATAGACGATGGAAAGCCACCGGGGTGCATCGCAGTGGTGTTGAAGCCGCACGATAAGAGAGAAGTCTACGAGGTGAACGTCAGAGATAGACCAAACGGTAGACCGCCAAGCTAGCAACACACCCGCAGACTGACCGACAGTAGGCAAGAAAGAATAATCAAGTCAAGGCCTAACATTTCTAGAATAGTATAAGAAGGAATAACATCCAACTTGGTCTCCCGGAGACAAAGAAGAGAGATCCGCTCATCACGCACCACATCATGAACCACATCCAAGTGCACGCGTGAGTTTAGACCCCACATGTTTCACACCAGAATGTTCTCGTTACATGATCCCATAGAGAAAGAGACCACGTCGAGACAGAAGAGACAGAAGTAGGGATCAGGCGCAGGTTGACAACAACTCAGCCACCTGCACAGGAGGCAGTGAGTTGGAGAAGAGCGTGGAAAGGGCGATGATGTGATCCTGTAAGAGGGGCTTAGCAAAGAGAGCGTCTAAATCCACCAAGGCCTGAGCCGGAACCGGACCCTCGTGGGGCGCCAACCCCAACTTATGCACCAAGTTGCGTTGTGCACGAGTGACCACGTGGCATGGCCCAGAAAGCGCGACCTGGACTGCAATACGCCCGTTACGCTTCGGCACCACCCCAACGGCCGCTGCGGCAGGGGCCAGAAGCGATGCAGGGGGAGCAACGCCAGGGTGAGGGGCTTGCAGCAACAGGCGAGGAAGGCACGCAGTGCAGCATTCTCAGCGGCTGAAGGAGGCAGCGAGTGCCGGCCGGCGAGATCAAGGGCGATAATCGGCACGTCGAGCAAGATTTCGTCCCCACCGGCCTCGTCCCCGCCGACAACAAGGAAGGAAGAGGTGGTCGCGCGCTGCGAAGGAAACGTCGCCGGCAATGCCCCCGCAGGTGAGGCCAACGGCGGTGAAGGTGACCCTGCCACTAGCGACAAGGGGGCGACAACCTTTTGGCATCGAATGGAAAAGTAGTGGTACTAGTGGAGACGGCGAGAGGAGGAGAAAAGCCACTCCCTAAGGCTGGCACCTCCACTTCAACAACGTCCGAAACAGCCGGCCCCACGTCAAAAGCGTTGGCCTGCGGGGAAGAACCATCCCTCGGGGGAGGTGATCTCGGTGGTCCAGACGGGGCAGCGGAGGCGGTCGACGAACCGTAGCGGGTGGCAAGGAGGAAGGAAGATAGATTTGCCTCAAGCCACATGGGGTTAGAGGCAAGGGCAGAAGGCCCGGGGGGTCATGTAGGGCTGAGAGGTTAGGAGGACGTGGACCACATCCGAAGTGGTGCGGCCTGGCCCATCGGCCTGCACTGCATTCAACGCACGGCCTGGTTCGCCCGACCCTGGCCGCCCAAAAGACTGGGTCGCGTGGTTCAGCCCAGGAAGCATCAAGGCCAGAGGGGAGCGCGTCGGCCCGACCGGCCCATGGACGTATGGCGGCCCAGCAAATTCAGACAACACCGAAGTCTAAGGGGATGTCGGGCTGTCGGAGTGGCTCAGCCTTGTAATCTAGGAGTTTGGGGGAGCGCGCCGACCCAGCAAACCACGAGGCACTATGCGGCCCAGCTGGAGCCGAGGCCGGGGTCTTGCATGCGTCACCCCATCAGGCCCCGGAGTCGGGCACACGCGCGTGAAGACGGACTGAGCCAAATATGTCAACTCCTGTTCATCATCGTTCCCGCAACGGTGTCACCCCTGTCTCCTGCTGCCGCGGTAGCCGACACGCCCACTTGTAATTCCCCAAAAATCCGAGGTTTTAAAAACCGAAATATAAAAATCGAAGCTTACAAAAGTCTTTTGACTATTTGCATCTTGTCGAACTTATTTGCCTCTTCTTTACAAATCTTCGATGCCGAGTTAAATAAATGAATATTTAATTTGGAAATGAAAGGTCGATAGGGTTTTAAAATGCTAAAGGAAAGGATACTATAAATACTAGGAATAAAATTTAGAAATAGAGATTCAGGGAAAAGTTAAGATTTAATAGAAATTTACTTTTGAGCGGAGGATATTAAATTTTGGGGTATAAATACAAAGATTTACTAAGTTATAAATAAGAAGGAAAAATATAAAAAGATAATAATAAATATATAATTAAAATAATATATATGTATATAATAAGGTGGGCAAAAATTTAAAATGTAATTAAATTACAATTGGGCCAAAATCCTATTTAGTTTATAAGTGAAATACAAAAGGAATTGATGGAAAAATATATATAATAAGAAAAAAGAGAAAAGAAAAATCGAGAAAATAAAAAATGCACTATTCATTGCGCGCTGGGTGTTCGGTCCGGTCCCGAGCCCGCGCGCGCGCGCGCCGTCCCATCCCAAGACCGTGCACGCGCGTCGTGCGTCACCTCCGCGCGCGCGTCGCCCTCGCGTCGCCATCGCCCCCGCCTCGCGCCCTCCGCCGCGCCATTGGCCGTCGCCATCGCCGCCCGTCCCATCCCCGCGCCGACCCCTTGCACCCCGTGCCGCCGCGCCGCCTCGTCGCACCGAGCCCCATGCCGCCACGCGCGACATGTCGCCGGCCCGCGCCGCCCGTTTTCCCGCCGCGCCTATAAAAGGAGACACGCCCTTTCGCCCTCACCCGCGTCCCCCACATCCACTCCCCATCCTCCCATCTTCCCACCCGTGCGTCGGAGCTCGCCGTCTCTCTCCTCGCTTGCACCGTGCCGCCTCCGTCGCCGACACACCACCGGTAAGCCGCCTCGCCCCTACCCCTTTCGCCACATGCCGCCGTCCTCGTGCGCCACCCCGCCTTGACTCGGCAGCCCGCAAGAGAAAGAGAGGAAGGGAGAGATGTAGAAGAGAGGAGGAAGAAACAGAGCAGGCAGGGAGAAGAAGGAAAGGGAAGAAAGAAAGAAAGAAAAGAAGAGAAAGAAAGAAAAAGAAAAAAAAAAAAAGACAGAAGAAAAGAAAAATATAAATAAAATAGGAAATATTTTTTAAAAAAGATTTAAAGTAAAAATATATATTCTCTCCTAGAAGAAGAGTGTATTTTAGCAATATTTATGAATTAGGAATTTAATTATGACCTAGTTACTATTAAACCCCAACTTTATCTTGAGTTCAATTCTTGAATTTTTAAATACAATCTTTTGTTTGGAATAAATCATTTAGGAATTTGAATATAATCTAGTCTAACCTAGAACCTTGTCATATAAAATTTTTAGAATTTAAATTCTAAATCAATTAGCCTAAGTGACACGCTTTAGAGTAAATTATTTTAGATTCGAATTTAATTGCAACCCTAGAATTTGTTGGCTCGTTAAAATTGGAATTAACCACTTCCTTTGTCGGTATAATATTTTTCTAATTATCGGACGATATCTCTTTTTCTAAGTTATAATAAACTAACTCGAAATTACATCGCCTTATAATTAATTAAGTCGATAAAACGCGAAACTTCAAATTATTATATCTCATTCATTTTAACTCGGATTTTGCCAAAACTCGAACCTAAACGTACGTAAAACCATAACCTAGTGCTAGAAGCTGCTTTTGCAATTTATTTGGTTTTCATTGGATTTTATTTGAATTCTAATCGAATTCAATTGAATTTCTTGCACGTACGGTAGAGTCCGAGGGAGCCGTTGAGAACGTCGAAGACTCAAGCCAACAAGGTCACGAGCAAGGCAAGTCATCACTCCCTTTGAACATATTGATCCTATTTGCGAACTTGTGTTGATTCTAAAACTAAAGTGTGCATGCTCTACATAAAAGAATACTTATTCTTGTTATGCCATGCCTTGATGTTGATTACCTTTAGTTTTATTCTTTGTAACCCTCGACATGATGTAACCAAAGGAAATCTTCGATAAAATGCTTAGCCCTGCTATTATTAGATTCATGCATACTCATGCTTTGCAAATAGCTATATGCTTGGGCAACTATCTTTGGGAAAGGTAGTTAGGATACGGCATGTGGAGACATGAGCGCCACATTGCCATGAGAATGATCAATTGAGTTTTGATGAAAACTGAAAATACCAAACAAATGTTTTAGACTGGGGCGGTTGGATGATTTGGGTGGATTCCGAAAAGGCAAGTGCCGACCCGGCCAATTAAGGACTGAGCCATGAGATAGCCGGAGCCGCACAACCGTACTTCTCAAACGGGTATAGACCTAGCGGAGTAAATAGCCGAGCGGAGGCGGTACCCCTGCATAGTGGTTCCTATGTATGAGATGAGATTGGGAATGGATGATTGAAAATCGAAATTAATTATAACTAGAAGAATGAAGTTTTCCCTTACCCCGGGAGCGCCAGAACTCCTCACGCTGCTAGAAAAGGACGGCTAGAGTGCAAGAGGATTTAAGTTCATGGAGCGGGTACTACCAACGTGAGGTTATCGAAAGGCTTTGCCATGATACGTCTCATGTGTTGGGACATAGGCTCATTTGTTGGGCAGTCGCGGAGTACGAGTAAAGTGTACATCCACTGCAGTGTGAATTAACCAATCTATTCGAATAGCCGTGCTCACGGATATAGAGCATCATGACAAGACTTTCACTTGGCTAGACTCTAAATTTTAAAATAATGGGATGGGTTTGCATGATGATTCTTATTTACTGGTGGATCAACTTCTCGAAAGGCGAGAAGGGGTGGACTCCCCAGAAAGCCATGACGATCCGGAGGCGGGAAGCCATCCTTGGAATCACAATGGATGGTAGACAGAATCGTCACCGACTTAATGAAATATGGAACTAAAACTTGACTTGGCTAGATGCTAGGTTTGTGAAAAGATTTGCAAAGTTGGTTTTGTGCAAATAAACCACGACATTTCCTTGAGAATCCCCTATCATGTGCACATTTCCGTGTTGGCTTGCTGAGTACGGTTGGTACTCACCCTTGCTATACGCACAAACCTTCAAATGATGGAAATGAAGACTTGGAGGATCCATATGCCTATTACCAGGAGGGCGGAGAAGACGATGGTGCCTGCTAGGTCTTAGTCTCCGGTCGTTGCCTGTGGCAATCGACAGGCCGCTGCCTTCAATCCGCTACCTTATCTAAATTTCTGCTTTTGGTTGTATATGGACCATGAGGTCCTATATGTTGGATATTGCCTTTGGGCCTATATTGTAATACTTTTGCTATAAGACTATTCGTGTATTTGCACCTGATTATTCAGTAATGTATTTCGTGGATATCAAACTACTCGATCCAGGGAAATGGTACTATGAACATGAATGATTCCCGTTCCAAAAACGGGGGTCCACACCACTCCATCCACCCAGACCGCCAGTGCAGCAGGGGGATCGATCTAGGATCCACAGCCAAGTCGTCGCCAGAAGAGACAAGGGAAGGAGCAAGAGAAGCACGGTAAAAAGTGGAGGCCGACGTCGGCAAAGTGGAGGGGACCAGCAGGGGGAGCAGCGAGGGGGCCAACACAGGGGTTGGGGTAGCCGTTGCCGGTGGTGGGACCGGCGAGGGACCAACGTAGGGTGGGCAGCCCAACCGCCCGGCGCGGAGCCGGGACGACCGCCGCGCAGAGACACCGGGGCGTCGAACAACCTCGTGCGCCGCCTCACCGACGCAGCCACTGTGTCGCTGCGGCCCACCATCGTGGGCGCCCGCCGTCGGCGAGGAACACGAAGGGCGACCACCCCTGGCACTCGACGGCCCCGCGCCATCTCCTCCGGCACCAAATAGGCCCGCGCCATCGAAAGCACCCCTAGAGCTGGCGCCGCCGCTAGAGGGGGGCTGCGTCTCCAAGGCTGCCAGCGCCACTAGCACTGAGGAACGCACATGGACGATGACATGGTATGGAGCGACCGGGGCGTGAACACCGGATGGCAACGTCGGCTCGGGAATAAACAACATCCTCTCCCGCGGGATAAGGACCGGATCAAGCGCCCAGGCATCGACCCGGAGGAACCGAAAGTCATTCGGGCGCCCTGCCACATCCATGGAGATCAGCCGGTAGGGAGCGATGAGGGCAGCGACGGTTGATGCGTTCCAACCGTGAGCCATCACCCCCTCAAGGTCAAGAGAGACGTGAAACGTCAAGGAGACGACGACCGTTGTGGCTTGACACATCCACGTCCAGAGAACAAGCTGGCGAGAGGAGGCCGGAATTGGAGAACGCACAAGGGCAAGATCCTTGTCGCCGGGGTTGGACAAAATGAAGAGGAAGTGGTCAGGGTACGCGAGGTGGACCGAGAAATGACACACCGAGATATGAAGCGTAATGTACATGACCGGGCGGCCACGCCGACGGACATCATCATGTCGCTGCCATAGACCCACGCGAAGAGAGTGCACCGCAAGCGGCCCTCCTCCTTGTCGACCTGCCCCGCACGCTCGACCACGTAGCATGGGTCGGGAAGGAGAGAAGAGGACAGCGCTGCCAGAGGCACCACCGGCGGCCTAGCAGACCCGTCAAGACGGAGGGGGGGAGATGGGGCTAGTGCCGCAACCGGCGAGCTCTCCAGAATGGACGCTTGCGAGGTCGACGGCGTGACGCCAGAGGGGAAGCACGACAAGGAAGAACATAGTGGCGACCCACGTCCAGTGACCCCGAGCTACGGGGGCACTTGTAGTCACACGTGACGTGGTGCAGCTCCCTGCAACGGTGGCAACAGACGAGGAGACAACAGTCGGCAACTCGGTGTGCGAATGACAAGCAGTTGAGACACCGGTCTTGAAGCCCCAGCGGAATCCCCGGCGACAACGGCTTGCGCACCGCCTCACCCAAAGGACATGGATGCCGATGGCGTCGGCGACGCCCCGGCTTCCAACCATCCGCATCCACCGATGGCTGCCCGGCCACTGCCGACACCAGCCCGCCAACAGACCCCAGTGGCCCACCACCCTCTTAGCCACCGACGGGGTCGGCCCAAGGAGACCTTCCAAGATGGTGTCCGGAGGATGTGACGAGGCCAACGATCGAGGACGACGGGACGCGGGTTGCCGCGTGGATACGCGGCGACTCACGCAGCGCAGCTGGCACGGTCACGCGGAAGCGAGCACGGCGACGAGCGGCCACAAGCGGAGGAGGGAAGATAGACGGCGTGGGCGGGCGCAACAGTAACAGGGAGGAGCAACCGGCGGGGGAGGGAGGGAGGAGGGTGTCGGCGGCAAGCGGCGCACGACCTCAAGATAAGAGGAGGAAGAAGAGGAGGGAGAAGGGAGAGGAAACCACACGGAACATGGACGACGACAACCCCGGCTAGCCGGCGACCTGCATCACCACGCCACCGGTGCCGGATCACGAGCACGGAACGGAGAGACATGGCGAGGGCGCAAGAGTTGGAGCGCCCTCCGACGCGGGAGCAGCGGTGGGTGCCAAGGCCGGAGTGGCCGTCGGCGCAGGGCGGCAGTGGTCCTCGGGGCCAGAGTGGCCACCGGCACGGACGCGGCGTGCGTGCGGACGAACGCACTCTCTCTTTCCATACAGCTCTCTTTCTGTATGGCTCGCTTTCAAAACACGTCCCGAAAGGTCAGTTCATCGAGGCCATGTGTTTTGAACATTTATTTATATGTTTTTATCCTCAAACCTAAATATTATCTCAGATTGGTGCAGACAATCACTGAGCCAATTGTAGGATGACAGAATTGATTTGAGATCATTTATGGGCATGCTTATCGAGAACAGGAATAAGGTCCGGTATGGTAAGGTACATGGTCCATTGCTTGTCCTTTCTTCATTCTAAAATATAAATATTTTTATAGATTTAATAGGATCAAAGAGAGGGGTCAAATTAAACGGGAGACCATTATGATTGGTTGAGATATGATTGGTTGAGATAAGAAATAGATGGATAAATTAAATAGAAAATGGTTATAGTTGGTTGAATTAAAGGAAGAGGTCAAATTAACGGAGGAACAGTGCATAATCACGGATGTAGCAGTAATGCAATAGCCTCTCTTAAAAGAAGAAGAAAAAAGAAGGAGAAGAGGAGGAGGAGGAGGAGGAGGAAAGATTATGCAGTATATCTGGAGTATGTTTTGGGTTACTTTCTCTTATCTGATTTATTCCTTGTACTCATTCTACACTTGTCATGCAATTTGGCAGCACTGTTTTCCCAAAAGGAAAAAACAGACAATATTAGGGTGTATTTAGAGCTGAGTTGAGGTGTTGAAAAAGCAAACGCAGGAATCAGTAACTAGTGAGACATCATCAAAGAAGATAATTTAGTTACACGTGGTAAAAATCTTTCCTAGTAGAGGATGACGGTGTTTGTAACAGAAGAAAAATTACAGACAGAAATTAATCGAGTCGGAAGAAGAAGACGAATCGGGCGGAGCTTTCGGGCGAGCACCTCACCTGCTCTGCGAAGACGAACTTGCGCGCGGGGTCCCGGACGAGCGCGTCCACCACGGAGTCGAGCGTGTTCATCACGCATGCGCCCTGCAAATCCCCCCAACCCCAACCGCAATTAAGCAGCGCACCACGGAGCATAGAAGAGCACGCCGGGCGGCGCCGGCAGCGACGGCGACGCGGACGAACACCTAGCCGCTCGTGTGAACGCGGCGAGGCTCGGCGAGGGGAAATTACGTACCTGGATGGAGTTGTTGGTGCCGACGAAGTACTGGTCGATGGTCTTGAGCCACCCGACGTCGTCGTGGGAGTGCGGCACCAGGTGCACGTTCAGCTTCCCGCCACCGTCCCGGCGTTCGTGTTGTACCCCACGAACGCCGCCACCACCTCCGCCGCCCCGGCCAACGCAAGAGCCGCCACCACAACCACCAGCAGCAGCGACGACGACGCCATGTCGTCTCGGAGAGAGAGAGAGTGAACTGATCGATGTGTTAGAAACTAGGAAGCAGAAGAAGATGGGGGTGGTTTCCACGAGGAGGAGGAGGAGGCGGTCACGGGGAGGCGGGCAGGTGGCCGCAAGCTCCAAACCGGAGGCGGCCCGCCGGCCGGAGATGAGACAAGATCGCTGGCAGAATGGATCAGCAAGGACAGGATGGTCCTATGTGAATTTTTGAACCCTCAAAACATGGGGAAGTTAGTTGTATGTACCAATAAGAGAGAATGTTTCTTTTTTCTATTGTTGGAGTATTTTGGAGGGTTGGCAATTTTGACGGACGATTTTTATGGACTTGGTAATTTTGAATAACGAATTTATGAGGACTACCTGAACCCATGCATGTGCTTTGCGGGTAAAACAAAATATATTATAATAACATATAAATAAAATATATTTTCCATACGATGTGCAACCCTGGCCTTTTATTATAGGAAATATTCAACTTAATTTTAGTTTGTATGTGACTATTTATTTAGATTTAATTTTTTAATATAAAGAAGTTCACAGGGACTAATATGCTAAATTCACAAGAAGAATATGTGAATATGTGAAGACTAATTTGTAAATTGTACAATGATAATACTTTCTTTATTTTAAAGGAGTATAAAGGAGTATAGATACGGTGACTTAGTGAGAGGAGAAGATTAATATGGAGAAAAAGCAGAGCTAGTAGTAAAATGGTGACATCAGATGGGAAAATGGGAGAAGAAAAGAAAATAAAGTTAGCACTATCGGACTTAGGCTATTTGCCTAGTGTCCAACACACTCGACGAAGCCAATATTACACTCGACAAAGAATTTGTCGAGGGCAGCCCTCGATAAATCTTTCGAAAAAATATAGGACAGAATAACAAAGTCTTTTAACTGTGCGGAAAATCCAAGTACAATTATCACCGACTTCACCGAATTCCTGGAGAAGAAGCAAGGAACAATTTTCTTTGTTAGCATATCAAGTCAAAGAGTGTACCCTTTTTTTACTGGAAGTACTATCTTACGATTATGTAATCGTGGTGCATTGTATATCTTTCTTCTGAAGGGAAAAAATTTCATCTAACGTAATTAATCCGTATATATGACGACTAAACTCCATGTGATGCGTGATGGCCGGGCGTGCACTACACCTCGTTGTTTATGTACTCGGTCATGCGTTGCAGGCGGAAATAAAAACAAGCTAGGCCAGCAGCAACAAGCCGGTCCAAAAGATGACATACTTATTAAGAAGAACATGTTTGTTTGATCCATTCATCGATTCGTACAACGCGACGCCGTGCTTTCTTGATCTTCCATCTAAAAAAGTTAGCCCACGTCTTAATATATGCGATAAATCTGAACATAATTGGATACTATTAGTAAATATAAAGCTAAAACTTACATTACTATAAAATCAAATATTAATAAAAAGACGACTATCCTGATTCATACATTATTAAAATATGTTCTATCCTATACTTTTATTTTAAAGTGATTGGAGAAAAAAAAAGCACTTTAGCAGAGAGAGACCCGGCCGGATGATCGATGGATCGACCAGTCAAGTGCATCTTCGGGTGGGACGTCGCCATAGCGCTTGTCCGCCGTCTATAATTATTGCATGTTTGCATGTTGCCCGCCAGGTGGCATACATTGAGAGACCCAGCTAGCTTACACCCCTTAATTAAAAGCACTGTCAGGATGGGATGGGCACAAATAATTAGAGGCATTATTCATTTATTCTTCAATCCCGTTCATTCACGTATCATCTTCGAAATCATTATTGGTTGAAATGACAAAAACACAAAGATTTCGGTTTAAGTTGCACCGTGAGATGATCTCTAATCCCGGTTGAAAAATTCAACGGCCCTCTGAACAGTAGTCCGTTAAGATCACCTCTAGTCCCGGTTTAAATGTTGTCGGCGCGTGTCGGAGCGCGGGAGACCTAGTCCCGGTTAGTAACACCAACCGGACTAGATAAGCTACTCTAGTCCCGTTCGTGTTACCAACCGGACTAAGGTCCTCGCGCCCGACACGCGCCGACAACATTTGAACCGTCATCTCTAGTCCCGGTTCTTGAAATGAACCGGAACTAAAGGTCCTGAGAAGATCCTAGAGAGCCGTTGATATTTTTTATACCGTTGCCTCGGGACTAGAGATGTCATCTCTAGTCCCTCGTGTTACCAACTGGGACTAGAGATTTTCTTTATATACCCCTTTCTCCTCCATCCCGAGCCACCACACTTGTACATCTTCAAAATTTTTCTCACTAGAGGTCCTAGGTCTTTGCCGAGGTTAGCACCTTCTTTGGTGATAATATATTTGCTCTGTAAGGTTAGCAACTTCTTACTCTTATTTGCGGATGTTTTTATACATTTTGCTATCTACTTGTATAATTTCTTACATTCTTAGCACTTCGTATTTTGCGGTTATTTTATATACATTTTCATCTCTAGATTTGTTTGCAAACATGAGAAGATGTTTTCCGATGAAATTCACCTCTAGTCCGGGTGGTTTCAAAAACCGGACTAATTATTACCGTGCCCAATTATATTGTGTTATATTCATATATAATTATAATTAACATATGTTCATATATTCATATATAATTAAGATATGTAATATAATTAACATAAAATATTATAAATTAAAATAATAACATATAATTAACATATGTCATATTCCAAACTATTTAAAATTTAAATAATAATATATATTTAACATATGGCCTATTTGAAAAAAATTAAATTAAAATAAAACATATAATTAACATTTTTCGTATTTAAAACTATTTTAAACCATAAACCCTAAACCCTAAATCCTAAACCTTAAACCTAAACCCTTTTACCATTAACCCTCAACCTAAACCCTAAACCCTATTTTAAACCCTAAACCCTAAACCCTAAACCTCGTAGGTCGCGTGATTGGCATGTAGAAGGACTGCGACCCAAGCCGGAACGTCAATGCCTTCTCCTCTGATCTAACATCGTCTCTCATGCTCTTGAAAGCGCTCCATTCTCATCGTGTAATAGAGCGGTGACAATCTCTTCTCACTTTGTTCTACCTAGTTCTTCGATTGCTTCATCTCATCCCAATACTTCACACATCATCTTCAAAGATGACACCAAGCTCGTCGCATGGCAAGAAACAAGTGTCTAAGCAACACAAATTGAGAAAGCATCATTCCTTTTCGATTAGAAAAAGAGAGCATCATTCTTGCGTTGATCGAGTAGAAAGAAAAGAATCATACCTTGTAAACGTTGCTTTGCATGACAAGAAGCGAGAATGGCTAGGGATGGAAGCTCGGAAAGAGATATTGGAAAAGAGAGCTTCCTCCTCAAGCGGTAACTATCACCCAAAGGCTAGTGCAATAAGGCCACCACTAGTTCATGAAAAAGGTTAGATCAATAACACATAAACAGATAAACAAAGACAGTCTTATAGTCAAAAGAAGCTACGCTATAAAATTTTCTCCGATGAGCATGGTTAACCATATGCATGATGCAAGGCAAAACGCATTACCTATGTTTTTGGTTGGGCTCCATTATTTCGAGAGACATGAATCAAATCTCACACTCCATGACTCGGGATCAATGAAATAGCTTATCTTATTTGTCTCGTCCACGTCCAGTATCCAGCTCCTGTTGATCCGTGAAGAGGCCCCGACATTTTTCTGTCTTCTTCACCGATCTTAGTCTCTTTCAACATGTCATGATCCATCGTAGTAGCCTTCTTCACCGTCTTGGTCTGTTCAATATTTAATGATCCGAATCACGGTCTTTTTCTTGCTTATCTCCCTTTGCTTCATGATCTTTCTCGTCTTACTATTTCTTCGAGTACGATGTAGCAAGACTCGTGTATCTCTATCAAACTTTGAATAGTGAGAGATATGGCAATGATTGGATAGTGCGGTGTATATGGCAATGATGGCTTGCCTCCTGTTCCCGTCTCAATGCCTCGCGGCGCCATGGAAGCCGCCGGTGGCGCACGACGACGGACTACCTCTATCCGCCGTCGTGATCGATGGGTACTATCGCCGCCACCGCCGATCTTGTGCATACGCCATCCATTGTCATCGCCGGTCTCCACGATTTAGAGGTGTGCTTTCTACGTGTTTCAATGGCAATATTAAAGTTCTCGTTAGTAATGTCTTCGAGACTTATTCTCGTGAATTGCCACATAAGCATTAGCCGTTAGAGGATTATTGTCCCGACCACAAGTTAGGATCTTACGTGAGTATGGAGCATGTCGACGACCATCCTCCTCCTCCTCTTGTAATTCTCCCTAAGGACTTCTTCGTCGACCTCGGCCTCACCCTTTTACCGTTTTTATTCATAGCTCCCTGAATTGTAATATGATCTAGGGAATTGACTATGAATTCGGTGGATGGTATTGGTGCCTCCTCCAACGTGGTTCCCCTTGTTCACTGTCCGAGGGACTGTGCCTCCTCCTCCAACGCTTGTAATTCCGGAATACAACGGTTGGTGGCTTCAACCTGCCGGTGGCTTAAACCGCTTGGTGGCTTGTAATTCGGAATACAACCGTTGGAGGAGGAGGCACCGAACAGCCCTCGGACAAGGAACAAGGGGAACCACGTTGGAGGAGGCACCTACACCATCCACCGAATTCATAGTCAATTCCCTAGATCATATTACAATTGCAGGAGCTATGAATAAAAACGGTAAAAGGGTGAGACCGAGGTCGACGAAAAGTCCTCAGAAGAATTACAAGCGGAGGAGGAGGAAGGTCATCGACATGCTCCATACTCACGTAAGATCCTAACTTGTGGTCGACAATAATCCTCTAACGGCTAATGCTTATGTGGCAATTCACGAGAATAAGTCAGAAGACATTAGCAACGAGAACTTTAATATCGCCGCTGAAACATAGAGAAAGCACACCTCTAAATCAGAAGACCGAGCATGCGCGGCCAAGACTCGGGCGCGGGCGTAGTACGGCTCATCATCACGGGCGAATAGAGGTAGTCCGTCGTCGTGCGCGTCACCGACGACTTCCATGGCACCGCCGAGGCATTGAGACGGAATGGGAGGCAAGCCATCATTGCCATATACCGCACTATCCAATCATTGCCATATCTCTCGCTATTCACGCTTTGATTGAGATACACGAGTACCGCTACATCGTACTCGAAGAAATAGCAAGACAGAAAGATTATAAAGCAAAGGGAGAAAAGCAAGAAAAAGACCGTGATCCAGATCATTAAATATTGAAGAGACCAAGATCGGTGAAGAAGGCTACTACGATGGATCATGACATGTTGAAGAGACCAAGATCGCTAAAGAAGACAAGAAAAACGTCGGGGCCTCTTCACTGATCAACAGAGCAACTGGATACGACGTGGACGAGACAAATAAGATAAGCTATTTCATTGATCCCGAGTCATTGGAGTGTGAGATTTGATTCATGTCTCTCGAAATAATGGAGCCCACCAAAAACATAGGTAAATGCGCTTTGCCTTGCATCATGCATATGGTTAACCATGCTCATCGCCGAGAAAATTTTATAGCAGTAACTTCTTTTGGCTGTAAGACTATCTTTGTTTATCTGTTTATGAACTAGCTGGTGGCCTTATTGCACTAGCCTTTGGACTGATAGTTACCTGCTTGAGGAGGAAGCTCTCTTTTCCAGTATCTCCTTCCCGAGCTTCCATCCCCAGCCATTCTGCTCTGCTGTCATGCAAAGCAACGTTTTACAAGGTATGATTCTTTTCTTTCTACTCAGATCAACGCAAGAATGATGCTCTCTTTTTTCTAATCAAAAAGGAATGATGCTTTCTGAATTTGTGTTGCTTAGACACTTGTTTCTTGCCATGCAGACGAGCTTGGTGTCATCTTTGAAGATGATGTGCTGAAGTATTGGTATGAGATGAAGCAATCGGAGAACTAGGTAGAACAAAGTGAGAAGATATTATCACTGCTTTATTACACTGATGAGAATGGAGCAGCCTCCAATAGCATGAGAGACGATGTTAGATCAGAGGAGAAGGCATTGACGTTCCAGCTCGGGTCGCAGTCCTTCTACATGCCAATCACGCAGACCGCACGAGGGTTTAGGGTTTAAAATAGGGTTTAGGGTTTAGGTTGAGGGTTAATGGTAAAAGGGTTTAGGTTTAAGGTTTAGGGTTTAGGGTTTAGGGTTTATGGTTTAAAATAGTTTTAAATACGACAAATGTTAATTATATGTTTTATCTTAATTTAATTTTTTTCAAATAGGCCATATGTTAAATACATATTATTATTTAAATTTTAAATTGTTTGGAATATGACATATGTTAATTATATGTTATTATTTTAATTTATAATATTTTATGTTAATTATATCACATATCTTAATTATATATGAATATATGAACATATGTTAATTATAATTATATATGAATATAACACGATATAATTAGGCACGGTAATAATTAGTCCCGGTTTTGAAACCAACCGGACTAGAGGTGAATTTCATCTAGGGCGGGAAAAATATCTCTAGTCCCTTTGGTGGCTTAAACCGGGACTAGAGATGCCCACCTACCTGGACACGTGGTGCGATCATCTCTAGTCCCGGTCCGTGGCTTCAACCGGACAAAAGGTATGCTCTATTGTCCCGGTTGAAGCCACCAACCGGACTATATCATCTCTAGTCCCGGTTGGTGGCTTCAACCGGACAATAGAGCAGTACCTATATATAGCAAGGGCTTCACTGGGATCTAAACACTTAGCCGTTTTCGCACAACTCCATCGTCTTCTTCCGTCGCCGAGCACATGAACGCCGCGCAGCACGCCGTCTCCGCCATCTTCGTCGCCGCCGTCGCCGCCGGGGACCGCCGTGCCAAGGTCTTCGTCGCCGCGCCGCCACCGCCGGAGGTTAGCCACCGCCGCCCTTTTTTCTCCGTGATGCGTGCTAGGGTTAGCCGCCGTCGTCGATGCCATCGCCATCGCCACCATTGTTGTCTCCGCCGTCGCCGCAGCCGCCGCCGCCAGCCGTGCTATATGTTCAATAATGTGAATGAATTTTGTGAATTTTCTGAATTTTGTGAATGTGAATGAATGAGGAGGTTTTGAATATGATTTCGATGTGTATGTGTAAATTTGTGAATCTGATTTCGATGCATGTGTATGTGTAAATTTGTATGGACTTTATATGTAAATAGACTTGTTTATTTAAATTTTAATGCATGAATATTGTGAATTTAGAATTTTGAATGTGTATTTCAATTTAAATGCATGAATAGATTTAAATTTGAATGTGTATGTGACTTGTGAAGTTTGTATTTTTCAACGAACGAGAACGATAAAATCAACAAACGGATGTGGACGGACGAACGGACGGACAACCGTACGAACGTGGACGAACGGACGGACGCACTAACGAACACTCGTTCGGTCGGTCGGTTGGTCTTGATTTCGTTCGGTCGGTCGGTCGTTCGTTCGGTCGGTCGGTCGGTCGTTCGGTCGTTACAACGTACATAGGCATGCAACGTCCTCTCTGTCCTCTCCTCTCCACTTCCTCTCCTCTCGACCTTATCTCCCTCACATACATGATCATCTCTTTATCTCCTCTCCTCCAGATGATCGTACTCACAGACATGAACGAATGGATGTGAACGAACGATAGGTTAGGGTTCGGTCGGTCGTTCGGTGTAGGTGTAATCCAGGAAGTGACTTCTAAAAAAAATATCACCATTGTGGATGTGCACAATTGGATCTGGTGTCTATCGGATTTCATCTATTTTTTCCATCTTCTTGTTTTCTGACTATGTTTTTTACGTGCACATACATGATATTCGTAAATTGGTACATGTATTAACCGACAATAATTTTTTTCAGAATTCTTTGATTAAGTCCTCAACCCACATCAATCAAATTGCGGATCGTGATGAGGAACAGTTTCTCCTTGATGAGATCGCACGAGGAACAGAGTTTTACAACGAGGAGGGACACGAAGATCCAGATCAGTACCTCAACGAGGAGGGGAACGAGGGGGGAGACGAGCAAAGGAACGAGGAGAGGAATGAGGGTGCCGCCTCCGCCTCCGCTGGACAGAAGAGGCCACGTGGCCTCAGCAAGAAAATAGAGGGTTGACATGTCATAACGGAGGTGGCACTTGACGGTCGACCAATTGCCCCAGAGGACGCCGCAAGGAAGTTTGTGGCGCACGCGGATGGGTGGTGAGGGATGACGTGCCCATAAGCGTTGCCAACCGGAGGCGTTCTACCAAAGGAGGAGAGGAGCAAAGCTATCTCCCGGACTCGAGAAAGAGATGCCGTGGACGACAATGTCAGACGTTCACCATCCCGCACTCGATCGTGCAAGGGTCAAGGAATGGACGTTGAAGAAAATGGCAGAGCTCTTCAGGAACTACAAGAAACAGTTACACAAGAAATATATCCTGAAGGGCCAGACACCAGACTTCGATAAGTTCCCAAAGCTCAGAGATCATTGGGATGCTTTTGTTGAGCACAAGACCAGTGAAGAAGCGCAATCAATCATAGAAAAGAACAAGGCCAACGCAGCAAAAAAGAAATATCATCACAGGCTTGGGTCAGGCGGCTATAAAAAAGCAATGGAAAATGGGAAAAAATGGAAGTGACCTAGAAGCATGGGATATCGTTAGTGCACAAGAAATTGGCGAACGATCAAAGAACTGGTTCTATGCTCATGGCGGCTCACTAAATCCCGTCGATGGCACAGTGATCTTTGGTGATGAAATTCTAGAAGCCGACGGAGGTTAGAGGAGGCGGTGCAGGCCAGTTCCTCGGGCTCCTTCAGGCCCGATAGAGAGAAGGACGAGCTAACGCTCGGCCTCCAAAACCCAGAGCACCCGGGGCGTACGCGAGGAAAAGGCGTCGTCCCATGGAAATACGGGTTCCAAGCTGACATCGCCACATACAGGAGCCGAATGCGGTCAAAGCGAGAGAATGATGCTAGATTCGCAGAGATGGAAATGAAGCTCTCGCAGATCGATCAAATTGTCGATTAAAGGGTGGCCGTAAGGTTAGCCGAGGAGCGGAGCCGTGGGTTAGCCAACAAATGGATCCAAAGAACAACCGCACAACTCCAACAACAACAGAGCACCGCGCGCTACTGGAAATGAAGGTGAGCTGGCCTCACAAGCTCAACCGGGTCCGCCATGCCCCGTGGATGACATCACACAGCGGACCCCGTGTGATCTGCACATCCCGCTGAAAAACATAACAATAAAGGTATGTTCGTACTTTTATGTTGTACGTATATTTTCTTCAATAACTTGTCAATCAACAGTCATTATTAACTAATAAGCAATCTTCTCAACAGGTCGCGTCGGGCATGGCTACTTCAGTAGCCCGAGACAGCACCTACCACTCCCGGCCCGTTCCACCTTCGTACTCGAAGGTTGAAATTGAACAGGTGGAACGCGGCTATGAAGATCTGGAGGTGGATATCTGTAACATCCTGAAAATCGAAGGAATGGAATTCGGAACGTAAAAATCGAAACTCACAAAAACCTTTTGTGAATCATTGCTTCTTATCGTGTTTTTCGATCTTAATTGCCGCTTAGTGGTATAAGATTTTCTTTTAGAATTACTTTGAGGTAAAATAGAATAAAACCCTGAGCTTTGAAACCCCAACCGGTGAAAACGATTTCAAAATATACATATATGTGTGTATCTTGAAAAGAGCATATATATAAATTGGTGAATTACAAAAGGGATAAATTTTGGCTTAAACCCTAATTGATAGGGGAAATATAATGAATAATTGGAATTGGATGGCAAAAATATTTTTGAAAAAGGAGAAATGAAATTAGAAATTTATCTCTAATCAAAACCCTATTTTTGGATTTGAAAGAAGAAACAAAATAAATATGAAAAATATATTTTTAAAAAAGTAGGGAAAAGTGGAAAATATAATTTTAGAGATTGTTCTGATAATACAAAAATTTATTTGGGATTTTTAGGAAGAAAGGAAATGGAAATAGGGAATTAGGAAAATTAAATCAGTAAAATAGGAAAGGTACACTATTCATCGCATCAGAAGGTGTTCGACCGGTCATTCAGCCACGTTCGCGCGCGCCACGCGCCGAACGCCGTGCCGCGCCGTACCAGACACCCGCGCATGCGCGCTCACCGATGACACCGTCCCCGCGCGCACACCACCGCTTCTGCACAGCCGCGCCATCCCGCGGCCGCTCAAAGTCGCCGCCGACGCCGCACCGCCCGCGCCATGCCGCCGCCGTACCCGCCCGCGCGCCCCGCCGGGCACAAGCCCGCGCTAACGCCGTGCCACCCCGTGGTCGCCAAGTCGCCGCTCGCCAGCATCACACGCATGCACGCACAGCGTCGCCAGGACGGTCACCGCGTCAGCCACGTCGCCGCAACGTGCGCACGCCCGCGCGCGTCTACCAGCCGACCGCCGCGTGGCCGCCCGAGACCCGCCGTTCCCGTGCGCCCCGTCGTGTATAAAAGGGAGGGCGAGCTCTCCTTTCCCCTGCACACTTTGCCGCCGCCAACCCTTTCCCTTTTCCTCCCCGTCCACACCAGCAAAATCGCCGAAGCCGCGCCGGGTTTCGCCGAGCCGCGCCGCCGCCTTGTTCGCCGCCTTCCGCCGTTCACCGGGGCTCGCCGCCGCCTGCCGCTGGTCGGTGAGTGACCCACATTTCCATTCCTACCCCTAGCTCGTGCCGTCGATGTCGCCATTACCCGGAACGCCGCGCCGTCGCCGCTGCTTCGGCCAAGCACCGGAGGGGGTAGACGCCCCTGCCTAGGAGAGAGAGGGAACAAAGGCCGATCTAGGAGAAAAGAAAAAAAGAGAAAAGGAGAAAAAGAAGAAAAAGAAAATTTGAAAAAAATAGGGAAAAATCTTAGAAAAATTGGGGAATATTTTGGGAAATTTATGCCAAAATTTTGTAGTTTTCATAGCTATTTCCTTTCGTTAAAACGAAACCCTAAATACGAATTTCGAGAAAACCTTCCGTTTACGAAAATCATTTCCAAAAGAATTATTATACCTTTTCTTTTGCATCAAAGCCATACCTATCTTTTGGATGCATTAAAAGAAAATATCAATAAATCTTTTGATCAAGCCTTCGCAAGATTTCCGCTCATCGCTTTATCAATTCTTTTTACAAAAACCCTAAAAAGTCGTAACTCGTCGCTACGGTCGATTTTGCCCTAAAAATCCTCCGTAACCCGAGTAGGATCGTAGGGGGAAATATTTTGGAGAGTTCTTTATGATTTTTCATGCTTTTTCATTCGTTCTTATCGGATTTTAATTGGATTCCATTTTTCCTTTACGCTCGTATGTTTAGCGACCGAGGAGGCGAACACTGACTCCGCAGAAGACCCCACTCAAGAAGCGTGTGAACAAGGCAAATCATCACACTCTTTGAACATATTGATCCTACTTTGTGAAATGATGTTAATTTCAAATTACAAATTGCATGCTATACACAAACAAGTACCTGTGCTTGATATACCCTGCTTTGATGTTGATCACCATTAGAATTATTCTTTGTAACCTTCGATGTGATATGACTGGAGGCTAGCTTCGGTAAAAGTGCTTAGCCTTGCTTAAACTAGATCCCTGCATACCCATGATTTTACAAAGAAGCTTTGTGCTCGGGCAACTACCTTAGGGAAGGCAGTTGAAATACGGCCTATGAAGACATGAGCGCCACATGGCCATGAGAATGATGGACTAAGTTTGATGAAAATTGAAAATGATATACAAATGTTTTAGACTGGGGCGGCCGGATGATTTGGGTGGATTTCGGAAAAGGCAAGTGCCGACCCTGGTCAATTAAGGACCGAGCCATGAGATAGCCGGGAAACGAGCCAGTACAACCGTACTTCTCGAATGGGTATAGACCTAGCTGACTAGATAGCCGAGCGGAGGCAGTATCCTTGCATAGATGGTTCTTCATGATGTGGTTTGTGTGATGAGGATGAGGCTGCGGCCTAGGTTGCGAGTGGTAGAATTAAATCAACAATAATTAAACTTAAAGATTGAGGAAGTTTTCCCCTTACCCCGGGTGCGCCAGAACTCCTCTCACTGCTAGAAAAGGACGGCTAGAGTGCATGAGGGCTTAAGTTCATGGAGCGGGTACTGCCAAAGCAAGGTTATCGAAAGGCTTTGCCGTGACCGTCTCACGAGTTGAGACGTAGGCTCATTTGTTGGGCTGTCACGGAGTACGAGTAAATTGTACATCCACTGCAGTGTGAGTGAATCAATCTATTCGAATAGCCGTGCTCGCGGATATCGAGCATCGTGACAAGACTTTCGCTTGGCTAGACTTTAAATTTAAAACTACTGGGATGGGTGTGCATGATGATTTCATTCGCTGTGGAATCAACTTCTCGAGATACGAGAAGGGGTGGATTCCCCAGAAAATCATGACGACTCGGAGGCGGGAAGCCATCCTTGGAATCACGATGGATGGTAGACAGAACCGTCGCCGAATTAAAGGACTATGGAACTAAAACTTGATTTGGCTAGTTGATAGGCTTGTGAAAAGAATTGTGAAAATTGGCT
Organism: Oryza australiensis; assembly: GCA_019925245.2. Classification (NCBI taxonomy): domain Eukaryota; kingdom Viridiplantae; phylum Streptophyta; class Magnoliopsida; order Poales; family Poaceae; genus Oryza; species Oryza australiensis. The sequence goes on along the minus strand of JAIFGZ020000486.1, from coordinate 381,845 downwards.
TTATGCAAAAGAACTCCAGCCATTCCTTGAATAACCCTATCATATGCATCAATTCCGTGTTGGCTTGTTGAGTACGGTTGGTACTCACCCTTGCTATACGCACAAACCTTCAGCTGATGGGAATGAAGAGCCGGAGGATCCTTACGCTTACTACCAGGAGGGTGAAGGAACTGATGGCGCTTACTAGGTCTTAGCTCCGGTCGTTGCCTGTGGCAAATGACATACCGCTGCCTCTATTCCACTGCCGTATCTAATTTCTGTTTTTGTGTTGTATTTGGACCATGAGGTCCTGTGTGTTGAACATAGCCTGCGGGCCTATTGTTGTAATAATGTCGTTGTAAGATTATTCGTGCATGCGCACCTGATTATTCAGTACTGTATTCGTGGGTACCAACTACTCGATCCAGGGAAATGGTACTAAGAACACGAAAGATTCCCGTCTCAAAAACGGGGGTCCACAATATCCCCGGAGGAGACGGGGAGACGACGCTAGGAGAAACAATTCATGGAATATTTCTCTGGAGGAAGATCTACATAAAATTCCCCGGACGAACAGCGTCTCCTATCGTTCCACCGCCCTCGCCTCCACGTGGGCCGTCTCCTCCGCCTCCGCCTCCTCCGCCTCCTGCGTCGCCTCCACGAGCACCGACTCCTAAACGGCCGTCTCCAACTCCACCGCCTTCCAACCCTCCTCCGTCGCCACAACGAGCACCGACTCCTAAACGGTCATCATCCAAGAGCGCGCCTTGAATATCAAGCGGTCGTCCAAGAAAAACTCAGAGAATTGAGAAGACGCCGCCACCCGCACCAAAGCGGTCGGCCTCAAGCAGGGGGAAGAAAGCGGGCAAAGATGTACCCCAGCTTAGCATGCAGCCACATAAGCCTTTGGAGTTCAGCACGATCCCAAATATTAGACCTGATTTAAGACAATTCATTCAAGAAGCTGGAATTAATATGGATCAATTACATGGGCGTGCACCCGTGGCGAAGGCTCCGCTTAAATACAAGTTCAACCTTGGAAAGCCTCTCGTCAAGGCGGATCTCGTGAAAAGGCTTCCAACTCAGATGTACCGCTTCCATCAGTGGTACATGCAACAATCCAAGAAGGGTGAAGACATGATAACATGCAAATATTCAACGACTACTTCTTCGATGGAGATGACTACCTTTATATCCGATTCGAAGATATATTCGACCTGTACCAACGTGATGCCCTTGACGTCTCACTTCTAACAGCGCGGGTTTTGTAAGTATCGCCCGATTATTTCGTTTCTTACCTCCTTGAATTTAGCTGACTAATTCTTTTTAACCGTTGTAGAATGGCGATCCAATACTGCAACAAGCACGAATGCACCAAGCATGGATTCATGGATCCACGTAAAATCAACGGCCCATTGGTTGATCAATTTCCTAATGACACAAAGGGACAACATATACAACGCGCTTGTGAAGCAACCCTTCCGGTCCTTCATCCTTCGCCCTATAATACTGCGTAGGTTTTTTCTTTCTTTCCGAACCAATTTCAATCCAAGTGCATACATAAAGTTTCATATGTGTCATCTAAACCAATTTACGATTCCACTGGATTCTATTAGTACTTGACATGGGTCGACCAAAGATCCATGTCTTTGACTCAATGGATAAACCAGAGTCCACGTACTCCCATATATTTGAATTGTTTAACAGGTAATGTCATCTTACTTTCTATTGCATATATGCGGTTCTCGGATAATTACGTGCTAACTTTCAACCGCACGTAGGGCATGGGAACGATTCCGGGTAATGTTCGTGGAAATTGGAAAGATAAGCTTTCGTGCGGATGAAGTTTCTAGTGAGTAACATGCCTCCTCCTAATTTGAGTTGAATCATTATTATGTTCGAAAATATGATATGCATATTAAATATGTCGCCGTTTCTCTTTTAATGTGCAAAACAGTTGCAGGGCACCAACCTATGTGGATATTACGTCTGCGACTACATTCACCGTTTTGTGACCGAAGTCAAAACTGTTGATGATCTAGATGTACGTATAACAGCAATTCATACATTACGTCTCGATTTCTTATTCACTTCATATATTTATTTCTCATTTATTGTAATTAATGACAGCTTATGCGAGTAAGAGACGACCTCCCCCATGAGACTTTCATACAAGCCGCTCGGAAGATTTGATGGGATTTATTAACGAAGCGGTCGTTGATCCCGAGGGAGTTCTTCATTAGTTTTAGTAGCTAAACCACAAAGAAAGTAGATTAGAGACAATTTTTTATAAGCTAGCTAGGAAACATGTATAAATATAAATATTGTACATATTTTGGTAATATATGTATATTTCCTTTGTTAAGTTCGTTTAAATATGTGTAAATTATATATTTATGTGTATTATAATTTATGTGTAATATATATATAGCAGTACTACTGTAGAAATGGCAAATTAAAAAAATCTTTAGTCCGGTTGAAGCCACCAACCAGGACTAAAGATTGCGGAGCCGGCCACGTGGCTCCGCCACCTTTAGTCCTGGGTGGTGGCTTCAACCAGGACTAAATGTGCATCTCTAGTCCCGGTTATTTAACCGGGACTAGAGATAGACCACTTCTAGTCTCGGATTCATAGTCCCGTTGACAACCGGGACTACCGAAGGTTACGAACCGGGACTAGTGTGGCTTTCTCCGAGAGTGCTTACTGCTGTCCTAAAATAAATTTATTTTTTATTTATTTCACATATTAATATAAACATCAAAAGACTAAAATATTTTTATTTTATTTAATCCCAATACATTATAACTTATAGGGTTTCTCTCTACGCACGATTTAGTAGGTAGATGTGGACTCACACTACTGGAGAAACGATTTTTTCGTGCGGGCCGAAAGACATCTTTCCGTGCGAAAGGCAAGCCCGCACGTGCGAGAAGGACTAGGAAAAGACCATTTTCGCGTGCGGGCGGCCCAACCACACGGAAAGATCGATTATCCCGTGCGGTCGGCTTAAGTGGCCCGCACGGGAAGATCGATTATCTCGTGTGGTCCACTTTACCAGGCCGCATGGGATAATCGATCTTTCCGTGCAGTCCGTTAAGTCGACCGCACGGGAAGATTGCCTCCCGTGCGCTTTATTTTATGTGCAAAGCTCTCTCTAGCTAGTGTGCTCTCTCACCCTCTCTCCCTCTCCTCTCTCTCTCCTTTTTCTCTTTCAGTAATATTATCGGTCGATTGATCAGATGCACGCGCATATATATATATATATTTCACATGAGAAAAAAGACATTTAATTATATTATTTCCTCATAAAAGATATAAATGTACACATCATGCATGTTTATATACATGTCAAGTTTCGTCTCGTAAATTACAGTATTCTCGCAATTTACAGATGGTCTTTTTCTCACTCCCTAAGTCTTTTAAATTTATCGTTTGTCACAAGCTCGCTCTCCGGATCATAAAAATCGCCCAAATGGTTGCAGACATCACCGGCGGATGAAGCGACAAATATCTGCAACCAAGTTGAGCATTGTTCGATTGTCGAACCGGTTCGTTACAACTGGAACGGACTCGATCTGTTTAAGAAAGAATACACATAGATACGATTAGGAAAATTGTACAAGATCGATCGTAACATGTAGAAAGATATTTTCTCTCAACTTACTTGTTTAAATTTTGTAGTGTACCTCCCGTAGATTCTTAGCATCTCGCACACGTAGTAGCCGCATAGGCTAGTGCCTGGTGATTGCTTATAACACTGTGTTGAATAAAATTATATACGTACATCAATAGTTGAAATTAAACACAGTATAAAATATTGACATATAGCGGGCATATAATTACCGGCCATTGTGTCTTTACCAGAAGCTTCTTCTTTTGTGGATCCTTAACCGGTCCACCGTTTCGTACATAATGTGTGTGTCCTCTATGTAGACAAAGTAATTGCTTCAGTCAATTGTTTATTCGAGAGTAACAATAGACAAAACTTATTAAATGGTGCATGATAGTACTTACAAATTTAATAAGACGAGGAACTCTTTGAATGATTCCTCCATGTAGTGTGTCGGATCAAGCACTACGACCACGTGGTCCCGCAGATATACCAAAAAAATATGTAATGATCGCTGCGATAAAAGAGATATGTTAATTATAGGTGATATCGTAGTAAAATATCGGTTGTTCGGAAGAATATTATGTACCGCAGCGCATAAGGGACCATGAGGACATTTTTGTCTTTGTGCTCCAGCATAGCGTGGCCCAAGTAGAATGCTACCGCCATCATATTCTCCTTGTGCATTGCTTTGATTGTTGCGTCTCTTTGGGACTTCGTTTTGCGTTTGAGGGCATCGGAATTTGCACGAATATGAACCTCGTGTTCCGTCCAGCATATCCTTGTTGGGTTAATGTATCCAACTGGATAGTTGGTCTTTGACGCATCTTGGAATTGCATCCTAAGGAATGCAGCGGGTAATTATTCAGAAGTTAGTTTGTAAATGAATTCATTAATGACATTAAGTGCGAATGATACTTACAGAAAAACGCAGCAACGAGATTTATATCCATTTTTTCCATCTTCAATAAAAGCGTGAAGGTCGTTGAAATCGATGACCAGTATCCCATTTGGGCCACTGGTGAAAGTGTTATCCGGGACCTTCACGGTAATCATGCTGAGCCCCATTCTGGACACCTTTAGGTACCAGTCGTGCATTAGTCTTATTTCCCATGGCATGTCTTCCATGACGTGCCATGACAGGAACGGCTTGCCGTACTCGTACTCTGTAGGCACTTCGTTCGAAGTCCAATTTTTCAGGTCCTCCGCTTGATTTTTCACCGATTGTTGTGACTCCGACAACTTTGGTGTTTGATCCTGCTTCTTGTCAGCCGACGATCTCCCCCTGAAAGCCTGGAACACTAAGTTTCGCTCGTCTATGGCCATTACTTCCTTATCGTAGGTTGATCTAACCATCTTTGGGATAAGCCGACGAGGTTCAAGCTTGCTCAGACTTGGAAGACTTGTTGTTTTCAGAAGAGGCCTTTGAGGTACAACCAATGCTGACTATGGTGTCAGAGGAGATTGGTGAATATCTTGGACATCCGTTGAAGGTTGTTCTGCGACGACTTCAGGGGCTGACAGCTTTGGCGAATCAGGACCTTTATCCTTAGGGGGGAGCGAGGTGGGGAAGGAGGCCGATTAGGTGGCGAATCTGGCCTTGGTGGAGAACGCGGTGCAGGCGCAGCAGCAATCTGAGGAACCGGCTCGATTGGGGATGCTGAAGGTGGACCGACCAACAGGATATCTCGTCGATGCCATAGAATGAACTGATTCATCGCATCCCCAAGCAATTCTATCCCTTCAGGGGCTAGAATATCTAGCTCTAAGCTGTTATGCTCTGCATGCACCTTGGCCACCTGCACCCTTGCATATTCCACAGGGATTGGCGTGTTGTAGAATTGTCGCCCTGGTATAGCAAGTCCTGTACACATCTCCTTTCTCTTCCCGGCCCTTCCTATCGGCACGAGGAGGCTGCACGGCGTCGGGCCAGTTATGGTATGTACTGGATAAGGTACGGTGTCAACTGACCCGACGCTGCTAGGCATCTGTACTGTGGGTTCTTCGAATTGCTAAAACAAGTTAGGGAAGGCTTGGCTATTCTGTGCAACAAGAGAGTAGAAATGTTGTTCAACCTGTTTTGCTATCTTCTCTTCAAGTTTGTGTTTGTACCTATCCCTTTTCTTGTAACTTGCAGCTTCCTCAGGAAACCCTTCTTTCTAACTAGTCCTTGACGATACACCCCTTACTCGTCCGGAATTTCGGGGTTACCCAATGCAGCTGTCAACTGATCGTGTTCCCTCTTGGCAATAAATTCCCCAGTCTTCTCTTTTTCCGCAATGTCCTTTAGACTGGTGGTCACATGCTCGATATCTGGATCCTCAAAAAGGATCTCTCCCTCATCGGTGACCTGGCCCGTGCTCCGTGCCCAAACCCAGTTTTTGCTTCGTTCATTTAGTGCATCTACAAGCAGGGGCTTTCCTTGGGCGGCAAACTTTTCTTCGGTTGCTCGCTACTTCTCTACGTGGCCATCGTAGCCGCTAGAGCCCAATCGGTGTAGGTACTTGTTCTTTTTCGCGAGGTCGGACATCTTCTTCCTCCGCGCTAAGGCTTCAGGGCTTGTCATCTTGGCCACGAACCTATCCCATTCGGCGGGCGTAATACCACCATAGTGTTCGAATGAAGACTTGTTCTTTTGCACGTAGTGAGTGTTCATGTTCGATTTCCACTGTCTCCACCGATGCCCAATCGTTTTTAAGGCAAACTCTTTTCCCACGGCCTCTGAACCAGGCGGATATACAAGCCACTTCTGCAACTCGTTCCATATGAAGTTCTTCACGTTATCATCCACCTGCTCCCAGGAATATACATTTAAAGGGCCGTGGGTTCTGGCCAGTACCCTGCAAGTGCTACTGAACTTTGTCATTGCTACCTTGGACTCTACTGGCTTCCCATCCTGGTTCAAAGAGGTGATATAGTATGTCTCCTTGGGGGGTTGGTTCTTACTTCTCTAACCACGTCTTCTCTTTTGACGTCCTCCAGCGCTCGCGGACGTGTCGGTTTCTACCGGACCGGACGTTGTTGTGTCCGTCTCGACTTCGGCTATGACGACAGACTTGGTGGCCTTTCTTTTTGAGCGACACCTTGTTTCCATCTGTACGTACAACAGAAAATGTTAAACGGGATCCCACGAGGTGCACCGGTCAGTTCATAACAATACGACGAGACTTACTGCTTGCTCTAGGGATATAGTCGGGGTCTTCTTCAACTAGTGGTGCTGGCGTAACTTCGATTAAAGGATCGCTTGGTGTCTCCCATGTGCCTTCGCTCGAAGAATCTTGCATTGGTTCAACGTTGGGTGCCTGCAATGGAGCTTTCTCGTTTGACATTTGATCTACAATCGTTCATAACACACAATTTGTGAAATACTATTTTTTTCCTTCTTCTTCTCTTAGGTTTTTCTATATTGACTATATTTTTGTAAAATTAACGTGTGTTTGATTCTTTATTGAATGATGAAAAATTGGCGTTTGGGATTTATTGGTTTGAGTGTTTTGATTTTGGAAGAGTTGAATTTTCGAATAATGAACGGTGTTGTTCGGTTGCCAGGCCGGCCCGGCCGGACGTGTGTTCGCCGGCTCGGCCGGAGGTGTTTCGGCGGTCGACCGGGAAGTTGCACTGCGGTCGACCGGCCGAGCCGATCCCGACGGTTGCCGATTGCGTTTCGGTTTTGGTTTCGGTTTGTTTCCTTACACATACATGGAAGTTTCGTGTTCCTATGCACGTGTCTGGTTGTTTATGCTAACAATGAGTCAAGTTTGGATAGCTTGTGCTCGGATATGGTATTCTTTATTTAATTGTGTGCAGGTATTCTTTACGCCTCGGGAAAGTGTTGCCGGTGGTCGAGTTGGAGTCAACTTGGAGATAAGGTGACGTCCAAGATGGGGATCATGCGGGATGCTGAAGGGTAGAGATTAGTGCACATGATTGGAAAGTTTCCATATGGCATACAATGGAGATATTGTTGCATATGGAAAGCGGAATTTCAGTTTTAGGAAGACCGAGATTGTTACGGTTGGTTTATGTATAGTTCGTTTCTTGTACGGGAAAGTTTCCTAGTGGATTAGGGCTTCTTGTATGAGTAGGATTCGTGGCTCTTGGCTGCGGATTTTTGGTATAAATAGTGAGGGGAGGCGTGGCCTCTCGGTATCGCTTCTATTGCTTGGAGTTCAAGTTTTTAGGGTTTCGAGTTAGAGTTTAGCTTGAGATTTGTGAGGAGTGCTTTGCATGCACTTTGTAAACACAGAGAGTTTCAATAAAGATCAATTTTCTTGATAGTTCTTTATGTTTACTTTTTTTCGGTGTGGCGACATAATTGTTTGTTCAATCAGATCTGCTAAACGGTCAGACCGCAGATACTATAGCGGTCAGACCGCGCCTTCTTCCCGGTTAGACCGCAAGTACATTGGCGGTCAGACCGGAGGGCATTAAACTTCATTGGGGTCAGCTACATCGACAATTGGCTGAGGCGATCGGCTACGGGCGGTCAGACCGAAGGTCATCAGGCGGTCAGACCGGCTGAACAGCACGGTCAGACCGACGCGATACCTGCGGTCAGACCGGCTTCAAAAACAAAGGTAAAGTTTTTTTCCGCTAAAACTTTGTTTTTGGGGTACTCAACCATTCACCCTCTCCCCTCTGGTTGACTTTTTGTTGGGCATTCGATCCTACAATTTTAACTTCTAAGATACTATATTTTTTTGCTCTCAGAACAACAAGACTATATCTGTAATAGCATGGGGCGTTGTGGTAGGTTGGGTGGCTACCAGAAGATCTCTGTTGTGACCTTTGACACAAGGTTTGATGCGGAGGTCTTTGGAAGCCACCCAGCCTTCAACACGCCTAAATAATTCGAACCGTGTTTGGATATTGCAATTTGCAACATGTCTGAACAGCTCCAGTTCATCATCGAGCAAAATAATTCATCATCGCACATAGAGAAAAAGACTTTAGCAATGAGAGTAGCTACGGGAGCTTGAAGTTGAAGGGGCACAAGCAATTGCCTGTGCCCCTTCAAGTTCAAGCTCCCTTAGCTAGTCTCATCGCACATAGAGAAAAAACCTAAAGAGGTGTATATAAGAGGTGTACATGTGCGCACAAAGTCTCCTTCTACCCTAAAGAAAGTTGATCGTAAAGTTTAGTAAACTACTTTAAATTGTGAATGCAATGAGAGTAGCTAATGGAGCTTGAAGTTGCACACAGGCAATTGTCTGTGCCCCTTCAAACTCAAACTTCCTTAGCTACTGTCATCGCAATCCTCAGCAAATTTTTCTATGCAAAAGGCATAGAGAAAAAACTAAAGAGAATAAGAAGGAAAAAATGTATTTATTTCTTCTACTTCTCTTTATTTTTTTTCTCTCAGAACAACAAGTCTAGTAATTGTTAGAAATATGTAATTAAAGATACATATTTTTACAACATGTCCGAGGAGCACCACAACAATTGAAGCCCCACCCCCACTGTATCCATCCATCCATTCATTCAACAACTAATTCACATAAACTAATTCACATAAAAATAATCACAGCAACTATTTCACACAAAAAAATTCATCGACAAATCCATCCAAAAATTAATAGAACAAATTCCAAAAGAACTCTCTACAATTTATCCATCACAAACTTTACCATCCATCCTATATATCATCTAAAATTCATACATCACAAAAAAAATCATCCATCCATCCTTCACGGCATCAATTCAAAATTCATCCATTCAAATATCATGGCAATATATGCACCTATATGCTAAATATATCCATCCATCCATCCATCCATCACGGCATATATCCATCCATCACGTCATCAAAAATAAATCATTGCATATATCCATCCATCCATCCATTCTATATGATAAATCACGGCATCCATCCTATATGCTAAATCACGGCATCCATCCATCCATCCATCAAAAATAAATCACGGCATATATATCCATCCATCACAGCACGTACATTCAAATCAATCCATGTGTTGTATTTGCGCAAATACAAAGATGCATGCATGTCTCACCATGGTTGTGGTGATGAACTCGGCCTCGGCGTCGGTGAGGAGGAAGGACGCAGCCTCAACGTTGGTGAGGAGGAAGGGAATGACCTCAGCGTCGGTGAAGGGCGGCCGGTAGGAAGGGCGTCGGGCGCGGCAGCCTCGGTAAGGGCGGAGGCGGCGGTGAGGGCGGCCGGTGGGAGGGCCTCGGTGAGGGCAGCGGCCTCCACGTGAAGGCGGCGGTGAGGGCGCGACCGGTGGGGAGGCGTCGGGCGACGGCGGCCTCGGTGAGCGCGGCGGCGTCGGTGAGCAGCCCGGCGTCAGATCTGGCGGTGCGGGCGCGTCCGTGAGGACGGCGACGGCGGCGGCAGAGAGCGGCGAGAGAGAGAGAGAGAGAGATGGAGCGGGGTGAGGGCAGCGGATCTGGGCTGCGGTTATCGGCGACGAAATTTGGCAGCCTGACGACGCAGAGTGTGTTCGAACTTTTCGCCTAGACTTAGAAATTTTCAGGAGGCCACGCGCGGGTATATATAGGGGGCCGATTTTCCCATGCGGGCGGCTTAACGGCCCTCACGGGAAAATCATCTTCCCGTGCGGGCCGCTTAACGGCCCGCACGGGAAAAATTTTCCCGTGCGGCCGATTAAGCGGCCCACACGGGAAGATGATTTTCCCGTGCGGCCATTAAGCCGCCCGCACGCGATCATCACCGCCCTTATATTAAAACTATAAAACTACAAAATATTTCAATGCACATAAAATATCGCCCATAAAATATCAATTAACATATTATATTAATTAACATATTTTATTAACACCATAAGTTTGATACATTCGCTCGCAAAAACATATAATACACAAAAAACAAACTAGCATTTCACAACAGTTTTGTCAAAAAAAGTAGCAATCGCACGATACCTATGCTTCTATGGTAAGAAACAACGATGACGCATGTAAACTAACTTTTTTGACGAGGTCAGGTATATGTACGATGTGTTGTTCAGACATATCAGACATCTGGTCTTTCCTTTAATCTGTTCGGAGAGGGAAAAATTGGCTGGTAGATCGTTTATAGTAACGAATATGATAGCACGCAGAGTAAAATACTCCTGGCGGTACGCATCAAACAATCGTAGACCCTCTTCCCACATTTCTTGCATATCCTTCATCAAAGGTTCAAGAAACACATCTAGGTCGATGCCAGGCTATTTTGGCCCTTGTATAAGGATAGTCAACAAAATGTACTTTCGCTTCTGATATAACCATGTCGAAAGGTTATACATGGTGAGCAGAACAGGCCAAGTGCTGTGCGAGCTGCTTAGGTCACCAAACGAATTCATTCCATCCGTGCTCAACGCAAACCTGACATTTCTCGGATCATTTGCAAATTATGGGTTCTTCGAATCAAAGTTTCTCCATTGTCGAGCATCGGCGGGATGTCGAATCATACCATCTGTCTTTTGACCCTCTTGATGCCATCTCATCAACTCGGCGTCGGTGGGGTTCGAGAACAATCGCTTCATGCGATCTTTCACTGGCAAGTACCACATCACCATGGCCGGAATCTTTTTCCTGGCTCGACCAATGCATTTGGTTCGGCAACATCTCTATCAGCGGCACTGTTATCCTTTTTGTACCTACTCGCCCCGCAAGTTGGACACTTGTCCAAGTCAGCGTATTCCTTGCGATAAAGTACACAGTGATAATACATGCATGGATCTTTTCCACACCAAGTGATAATGGAGATATCAGTTTCTTGGCTTGATAGGTGTTAGCTGGCAACAAGTTAAGCTTAGGAAGCATAGCTCTCAGGAGACCTATCAAGTCGTTGAAACTAGTATCAGAACATTCGTGCCTGGCCTTCAATCTAAGAAGTTCTAGCACCGACTGTAACACTATATAATCCATGTCACATCCCTTTGATTGATTGTACAAAAGATCTTTCGCTGATTTCTGCAATGTCTCCCAATTGTTTAAATCTCTTGCTTTCTCTGTTAGGTCCTCTGGTTCAGCGTGCCACAACATATCCTCAAGATCAAGATCAATATCAACCTCTGCATCATCAAAACTAGAGCCGCCAAAATCACCCGTCATTTCATGGGACATGTCCTCAATTATAAAATTCTCTGCCTCATCGAACCAAATATCAGGAATCTCTTTCGGAGGGGGCGACTTCCCCGTGATAAGTCCAAACTGTGTATTTCTCCATAAATCCACGCTGAATTATGTGTCCGAGAATTATATTCGGATCTTTCCACATCTTCTAATTCTTGCAATCCACGCAAGGACAAACAATATTCTTCCTATTCTCCCTCAAAGCGTGTGCCTTAGCCTTATCAATAAATGTTGATGCTTCTCTCATGAACACCGGATGAGTTCTCCGTGTCTCATACATCCATGTCCGATCCATCTAAAAAACTCATAGCATAAACTAATATTATATTGCTAGTGTTTTCTTAAACAAATTAAACTTAAATCCTAGTTTATAACTAAAACCTCATTCACAGCAAATAATAATATTGAGACAAAATTAGGTACCAAAAAAATGGTTCAATAAAAAAACAAAATATTTGACCTACAAATTACAAAAGTAGCTCACAATGATAATTCAAACAAGTTTAAATATCTTCGCATTCAACCGATGAAATTTTACAAAAACGAAAGCAAATGAAAGAGATGACCAAGCACATTACCTTTTATATTGATTTCAATTGAAGATTTCAAGTCTAAAACCTCCCACCAAAAGAAATTGCCTATTATTGGAGAGAGAAACCGAGTTAAAAAATTCAAATATCTTCGCATTCAACCAATAAAAAATTTAAAAATGGAAGCAAATGGAACAAGAGATCAAGTATGGTACCTTTTGTATTGATTCCAATTGAAGAATTCAAGTTGAAAACCTTCCCCCCTATAATTGCCTTTTTTTGAGAGAGAAACACCATGTTAAATGTGACACTGTCGGGTTGACAGCTGTTTTATGGTGCGTCATCGCGTGCGGTCCACTTAACGTGCCCGCACGGGAAAATGCATTATCCCGTGCGGGCCTTAAGTGGGCCGCACGGGATAATGTACCATTGTCCCGTGGGGGCTGTTATAAGGCCTGCACAGATAATCGCATTATCCCGTGGTTCAACAACCGGCCCTCCAAACCGGTTTTTCCAAGCGGCCACTTATGACCGCTGGAAACTATTGGGGATCTTGTCCAAAAAATCAAAACTGTAGTAGTGCGTGCGAGGAAGTATAGGCTACATGGATCCAACATTTCCATGGGAGGGACGCCTCACATCAAAAAGTGACGTGTATAGCTTCGGGGTTGTTCTTGTTGAGCTCATTACAAAAACAAAGCCAACAGACATGGAAAAGAATGTACTTAGAAGATTTATTCAAGCTTCTACAAAACGAAAGGGTGCAATGGAGTTGTTTGATGTGGGCATTGGAAATGAGAGCAACATGAAAATTCTTGAGGGTATTGGGAAAATAGCAAAAGGTTGCATGAAAGATGACATTTGATAAACGTCCAGAAATGAATGATGTGGCTGCACGTCTCCGAGAGCTCAGGAGAACTGTTGAACAAGGGCGAGAAAAGACAGGTTGGCAATTCTTTTCTGGAGGTAAGAATGATTTGAAAAAAGAGAACCAGCAAGAAAGAAGCAATTTCAGCTCCAGCCCGGTTTTCTACAAGATAGAGAGTCTTGGCATTTTTAACTGGAACGCAATCAATAATTTTAAGAAGAACGGTGAACTGCTAGTACAAAACATCAGCAACATAAAGATTTTCACGAAGGAGGAAATACTGAATATCACACAGAACTTCTCAACCGCTCTGAGTAAAAGCTCCAGTAGCGATGTCTACTTGGGACACATTGATGACAAATACCAGAGTGGCAGTGAAGATTTTCACTGACATGAGTGAATCTCGTGAGAAGTTTGTTGAGCAACTGACCATCCAATCTAAGGTGCAACACAAGAACATTATCAAGCTCTTTGGTTGCTGCTTGGAGATGGATCATCCGATTTCAAATCATGTATAAGGCACCAGAGAGGATTCATCACGGCCAAGGCTGACGTCTACAGCTTCGGTCGGCTGCTGCTGGAAATCATCTTTGGCATCCGTGACAAGTTCTGGGAGGAAAGCCATTTTACTCCGTCAAAAATACAGTCCATCAGGAAGTTTATCTAAAGCAACGAATTGCAGACTTCCTGGATCCACGCATTATCCAGGCAGAGGCCTATGATTCTGCCAGAAGCATGACCACAGCAGAGCACATGGTGAAAACGGCCTTGTGGTGTATGCAATTCAGTGCAGACCATCGGCCCTTCATGCAGAAGGCCGTTGAGATGCTTCAGGACACCATTGACATTGATGAACCACCCAATCCCATTTAGTCCAATTTATATGACAGTCCTTCATATTCTAGTTGCGATGAAGATGAGTCTTCATTATAGGCACAATCTACCACATCCTAGTAGTGTTGAAGGTGAGTTTTAATCGTTGTAAGTCATGTTTCAATAAGGCTGGCTTTCAAGAATCTCTCTATTTGTGTAGTTATTGTAGTCTACAGCATCATTCTTAAATGTCTTGTATGATGTATATAATGGATAACATTTACAGCAGAAGAATGAGTGATGCTAACTGCCTAGGAGCAGGGGCAAGGTAAAAACTGTTGGAGGAATGCGCGAGGAGCAAAGTAACCTGTACAGAGCAATCAGCTTGATTATTATTTCCATGTTGTGTGTAATCGTATTCTGAACTGAACTTACTTTTGTTTTTATTTAATCTGGAACACCAGTAACCAGGTGTGCTATTATGTATTTTCTGAGAGTCAGTATGATGCAATCTCTCAGGCTCACGAGCAAAAGCAGTTATCTTTAAGTGGGACTAATCACGGTAAATCTGGTCGACCGCCCATAACCACGGACATGGCTATTCAAATAGTTTTACTCTGATCAGAGGTGTACGTCTGTACCCACAAGACACAGCCCTATGACACGTCTCCGTGCATCGACATACCACCATGACATACCGAAAAAGGATCTGTGACAGGACCATTCGCATAACCCTCTCTGACCAAGCGACACCACACCTCAGGTTTTGCCCCTACCCCTAAATTCAGGGTAGGCAGCTCCCTCTCGTGCCTAGGTGAATCCGAAAGCCGCATAGACCTTTCCCGGTCCATCCAAACTCCATCACGCTCACCCTTGCCTGGGTGCGTCGGACAAGAATGAACTACACTACAAGCCCAGCCGTTGCCCAAGCTGGCTTATGTTACGCACGATTAGTTCTTCCAGAGTTTTCCACGAACCGGTCCTTAATTGCCATGGGTACGTCTATCAAAACCGTGCACCCACAGCCCACCATTTAGTCATATTTTATTTATCATTGATACCGTAGTATCGACGGTCCATGATCATCATTTCACGTCACTATAAAGTAGTATTAATGTTTTCCCATAGTGAGCTAATTGGACTAAGCGGGGCTAAGCATGTCCTATACCAAACATCTAATCATATTAGTTCCCAGTTAATTAATGAATTAGGATAAACGACCTAGGCTGGGTACTATAGGTCTCATCCACATGACATTATAAAACAATGTAATTTAATAGATAAAACGAGATAAATTTGTAAAATAGAAACAACATGATTAAAAGGTAACATGACTTGCCTTGATCTTGCGCTGGCTGAACCTCTGCGACTACTTCGAGTAAAGTGGGTCGTCGGCGGCACCAGAATAAACTCAACAAACAAAGCACGGGAAAAACAAGCTATAAGACTACTGAAACAAATAATTAAACTATTTTAATGGATTTTAGACATTTTTATGAGTCCACTACAACTTGAATAGACTCAAACGGAGTTTGGATGAATTTTATATGAATTTTGGAAGTTTCAGTGAATTACTAATAAAGAAAAATGATAATTAAACAGCGCCCGGTGTACGCTAGGGATGACGTCGGTACACGCGACGGACCGGCGTCGATAGGCGGGGCCCATGGGTCGGCGGCGCACGGGAGAGGGCGCACGTGGACTCGGTCCACCGGCCCCGACCGAGAACGCACCACGTGGCACTTGCGTGGCGCCTGCGCAGCAGCCACGTGGGCGGCGGGGCCACAGTGGCACGGCCACGTGGATGGGCCGAATCCATTCACCGGATGGATCCGATAGTTGGGAGGAGGGGTGGAGGCGCGAGCGGCCGACGGCGAGCGCGACGCGATGGCACGCGGCGGCGTGGGCGGCGCACGGGGCCAAAGGCCACCGGTGTGCGGCGGAAGGGGCACGCTCACATGCGTGCGCGGGCGCGAGGCGGCGGCAAGGCGCGGCACAGCTCGGGACCGAACGGACGGGGGAAAAAGAAGAGAGAGATGCTCACCAGAGACGGCCGAACTTGGAGAAGAAGACGGCGATGAGGCAAATCAGGTGGCAAAATTTGGGGAAAACGGACGGTCGGCGTGTTCCCGGAGGCAACGCACGTGACGACGGCGGTGGATTGGCGTGGTGAGCAGCACGAGTGCAAATTCGGCGCGAGTTGGAAATTGGCGACGGCTTAGGGCTTTTCAGCACGGGAGTGTGAGGAGCTCGGGATTGCACAATGGATTGAGGGGGCGGCTCGGCCGGAGCTCGGGGATTGTTTAAATAGACTTGAGAGGGCGTGAGGAGTCCGGGACATGGGGGTAATGCGACACAAAAGGTGGCGGAAACCGTGGCGCGCTCGGACTGCGCGGATCGGCATTCCGGCCGTTGCGCGTGTGCGGGTGAGTGGGAAGTGGCGCGAAGAGTTCGGGGTGACACGGAGTGGGCGAGGTGGCACGGAAAAGGCACGAGGTGGTCGGGAAGCGTGACGACGTGGGGCGGCGGTGCCGGGAGAAGCGACGTGAAGTTAGGGATGGAGCCGACAGTGAGCCCCACTGTCGTGTCACAACCGAGAGGAGGCGCCATGGACTTCGGCCGGCTTGCTCGGCCGACTAGGCCTCGCTTGGGCAGGTCCATGAGGAAGGGGGCGCACGTGGGAAAGGACAAGGGAATTGGGCCGACGACCCACGGCCCGAAGAAAAAGAGAAAAAGAAGGAAAATGAAGAAAAAGGAAAAAGGAATTTCCTTTAGGAATTTAATTCCGATTAGCCTAATTCAAATTTTAAAATTATTTTTCTTGCTTTGAAAATTCGATAAAAATCCTGTTAGTGTATTTTGACATGGGAAATTTAAGAAAAATCCCACCAAGCCTTTTCCATTTATTAAATGGATTTTATTAAATATTTTTACACTTGCTTAATTCTTCGGCGATTTCTTGTGCGCAATTTCTTAGGTATATTTTAAACTAGGGGAAAAATGGGGCGTGACACGACAAAGACACGGAGCCAAACCCCGTACGAACACACAACCAAGAAGGATGTGGTTTGCCATCTCAAGCTCTTCCTCGCAGATGGGGGCGGCCGAGTGATGTCAATGCCACGCTTCGGAGGAGATCACCGTCCAACTGCTCGCGTAGTGCGAACCGGAGGAAGAACTTGCATTTGGCAAGACCCTTCATGTGCCAGAGGAGAGCCGCACATGCAACGGGGTGCTGGCCAGAGAAGAGCGTCTGGTACACCGAACGCCCTGAGTAGCGCTGGTCAATCGTCCAACGCCAGATAAGACGATCCCCGATGCCAGGCGAGAGCTGCACGTGAAGCACCACATCCCACACAAGGATAACTCCGGGAGATGACCGGAACAATGAGGGCACCGCGGATGTCGAAACCCGGAATTGTTCACTGGCCGAGACAATCGTGCGCGAACCACGGAAGCGTTAAGACACAGCGAAAAGGAGGTCCAAGCCAAGAAGGCCACCGAACGGTCGCCGATCCGACGATCGGACCAGAAGAGCAATGACTCTCCATCACCCAGCACGAAGTGTGTGGCTGTCTCGAACAAGTCAACAATAGTCTACTCGACAGGGGCCTTCAGGCCCTCCTAGCAAGGATGCTCAGAGCGTTGAAGCCAAAGCCAACGAACACGTAGGGCAAACCTCGCCATCCTGAGGTCAGGAATCCCAAGCCATCGAGGGCTTTGGGGTGGTAGATGTTTGCCCATAACACCCGACACTGGCCCCCATAAGCCGAGTTCATGCCCGTCCACAAGAAAGCACGCCGCTTCTTGTCGATGGCCTTAAGAACCCAGGCTGGAAGACCAATCGCCAAGGAGACATGGACTGGAATGGAAGAGAGAATAGACTGGACCAGCACAGACTGGCCAGTCAAAGTGAGGAGTCGTCCCTTCCAAGGTGGAAGTGGATGGGAGACTTTATCCACAAGCGGCTGCAGGGCCACCTTCGCCAACTTACGAATGGACAGCGGAATGCCAAGATAGGTGCAAAGAAACATCCGAGATTGAGCAGGGAAACAAGACTGAACCATGTCCAGGTCCTCCGCCGAACAACGGACAGGGTGATCGAGCATTTGGCAAAGTTAGTGCGTAGCCCGGACGCCGCGCCAAAGACCGAGAGGATGCCCTGGATGAACTCAAGATCCTGACGGACTGAGAAGAGGAAGAGAACTAGGTCATCAGTGTATAAGGAGGCGCGGTGCCACAAGGCACGATCGTTGAGCGGTAGGAACCCGCCTAAGTCGGATGCTTTGCGGAGCATCACATTAAGCACATTCATTATCAGAATGAAGAGCATGAGGGAAAGAGGGTCTCCTTGCGGGAGACCCCTCCGGTGGGAGAAGCGTGGACCAGACACCCCGTTGATCAGCACCCGGGAGGACGAAGCACTAAGGATAAGGGAAATCTAATCACGCCAACACTGACTAAATCCCGGGTGGGCCAACACCTGAAACAAAAACGGCCAGTTGACTGAGTCAACAACCTTCGTGATGTCCACCTTGAGGAGGATGCGAGGAGTGCGCCTAGCATGGAGGATCCTTGCCGTGAGTTGGACAAAGTGAAACTTCATACCCACCCAGGGCATGTCTAGATTTGGGGGGTTTACTGCAGGGTTCATGCAGAATTCGTCAATCCTAATACAATCTCTAGTGTTTGGATAGATAAGAACACAAATAGAGCTAGCCAGATGGGCCGAGCCTTCCCATGCCGGCTCGGGAACGTGAGCACTGTAGCTCGACCCGGCTCGGCATGACACGGGATGATGTGGGCAATGCCAGCATGGCCCGGTGGCGCGTGTCGTGCCTAGGCCGTGGCCCGATGTCACGCCCGGAAATTTATCCCAAATTTCGTGACTATTTTATGCATTAAATCCTGTCCAGAATCAACCAGGGTACATAAAATGACAAATTAATACACAGTCCAAACGTAAAAAAACAAAGCGTAAAATAAAAATACTTACTAAAGAGGCACTTAGTCCTCACACCCAAAAACTGCAGCGGAAAAGAAAGACGACACTAGCGGGGCTTCAGCTCCACTCCACAGGCAAACTCAACTGGGGTCTGAGCCTTGGTCTTCTAACTCCATCTTCACATCAGAAGCACTAGACTTCTGAAAGGGGGAATCATGTAAGACTGAGTACAACCACCGTACTCAACAAGCCACACCGAGAAATGCAGATGTGCAAGGGGAGACAAGAGTGGCTTGGGGATATTTTGCATAAATGCGGTTTACAAACATTTAATGTTTAAAAACAGTAAAATAGTTGAGTAATTAAGTCAATATTAAACTTCCACTCGAACAACGTTATCCCCACGTTGAACAGGGCCCAACCATTCCACCCGAACTAAACCAATTCCATTAAATCAAATTATTCGGTAGTGGGACTAATCATAGTGAATCTGGTTAATCGCCCATAACCGCGGGCACGGCTATTCGAATAGTTTTACTCTGATCAGAGGTGCGCAACTTTACCCACAAGACACGATTCCACATATGTTACCATGCCCCGAAGTACCACCATGATATCGCAAAGGGGAAATCGTGACAAGACCTTTCGCATAACTCCTCTCACCAAGCGATACTACACCAAGGTTTCGCCCCACTCCCGCAGGGCGGCGGGCAGCCCTCTCTCGTGCCACGGTGAATCCGGCGGCCGATCAACCCGTAAAACCGGGCCGACCCAACTCCATCACGCCCACCCTCACTAGGGTACGTCGGCGAGGAAAGCTATACTACGGATCCAGTAGTTGCCCATTCGCTTGTGGTTTGCATGGTATGTCTTCCGGGGTTTCCCATGAACCGGTCCTTAATTGCCATGGGTGCGACCATCCAAAACCATGCACCCACAGCCCACCATTATGTCACATTTTAGTTGAGATAATTATGACCAATAAGACATGATCAGTGTATCGAGCTTGCGGCTCATCGGAGATTAGAATAAAGTGTAATTATCCCATTTAGTGAGCTAGTGGTAGTTAAGCATGGCTAAGCATATAATTCTAGCTAGAATCAACATCGGTGACTAAAGCTAGTCAAATTAACACCCAAGGTTAACAAAGGACGGATAACAAGTAAATAAGGCTCAAACAAGCGAGATAGGTAATCCATCATTCCATGTAATTAGCAAAGCAATGCAATTTTATTTGCAAACATAAAACATTTATCAAAATAGGATCAATATGCTTCAAGGGAAGTGTGACTTGCCTTGCGTCTTCAAGCAAACTTCGGCTCTTTCCTCGCGAGCGCAAACTCCGAAACGGCGGAATCTACACGCGGCACGCAAAACAAGGAAAAAAACTAATAAAAACCAAATAACAGTACATAAAAAGTAAACAAACATGTAGATCTTAATTTTAGATAAATTTTGCAATTTGAATGGCCCAATTTGGAGTTCGTATGAATTAGATGTGAATTTTAGAAGTTTTGGACCATTTAAATGAATTCGGAAATTAAGATGATTTATTACGCAATTTTTAATTAATTTTGAACTGGAGAAGGATTGTTTAAGACATCAGCTCCGACCAGTCCACGGGATCACAAGGATATGGGTGGCTAGGATTGAACTAGGAACAAAGGATGAGTGGCTCAAATTAAACCGAATGAATCTATAAAGATGAACGGCTTGGATTAAGCTGACCAAGATTTGACTGGTTTAGGGTTAGGATGTGATACACATCAAAAGAGACATGGCACAAAGGAGCTCACACGGCGCTGAGGTGGCGGCCACGAAAGCAGCCACACAGGCACGACGGCCGGCGGCTTTGAATGGGTAGCGGCGACGGCGAAGTGCGACGCGGCAACAACGGACCACCACACTCTGGTGAAAACGGAGTTCACTAATGGAGAGAGGACGGTGAGGCGACTCTTACCACTACTTACCCAACGACGAGCAGCGGTGAGAGACGGCCGGCGACGAGATGAAAGCGGTGGCCGAGCTCGGGTTGATGGCGACAACGGCTTTCCGGTGGCTTTCGGTGGAGGAGAGGTGGAGGACGGGCTTCATGGGGGTTCATGGGGGAAACCGAGGAGGAGATCATGGGGGTTCTATTTATAGGCTTGGGAGGGAGAGTCCCGCACCGGGATGAGAGGAATTGGCGTCGAATTTTTAGGGTTTATCCCGAGTTCGTCGAGATAAGAACGGGCCGAAATTCGCGCGATTTAGCACGGGATTGAGGGGGTTTTATGGGAGAAATGTAGAGGAGATCGAGAGGAATCCGTTCCCGCAAGTAATTTTTGATTTGGGCAAAGGATTGGACCAGATTTGGTGGAGGAAACAAAGCCACAGTTTTCGGCACTGTTTGGCACTGTAGCACGAGCTGGAGGTTGAAGACGCCACTGTAGCAGGGAGGTAAAACAGACTTTTCGGTCCAAACATCCTTCAATTCTTATAAATACTTCCAATGCCCAAATAATTCCAAGAAAAATCCTGAAAATATATGAACACCCAAAGTATTTAATAAAAATATCTCCAGCTCATTTAATTATTAATTTATTTATTTAAATAATTATTTAAGTGTTCTTTGTATTATTAAAATTATTTCGGAGCTCCAAAATTTTACGAAAAATTTTAGAGAGTACTTTAGGGCATGGAGAATATTTCAAAAATATTTCCAGCCATGATTTTTAAAGGAAAATTTAATTTCCTTAATAGTTTCACTTGATTTACTTTGTTTTTCTTTTTATTCAATTTCTAGAAAACAATTTATTAAATGATTTTTATTCCCGAACGAAAATCAGGCTGTGACAAATCTATCCCCTTACAGGAATCTCGTCCCGAGATTCGGGGCTAGAAAGAAAAAGGTAGGGTGAGATTGGGTTGGCTCGCTAACCTCTACGGTTTCTTCGCTCACACCGACTAATTGATTGACCAAACCCGTGCGACGACCGGCGATCAAACTTGCACAACCGAACCGACGGACTCAACCCCGGTGTTCTACGGCTTCCCAACCAAACTAAACCTGGGTAGTCCTTCCGTTCTACCACGACCGGATTTCATGGACTCAAGTGCTTACTTTCCTCGAACTGCACAATTAATATTGACAAACTTGACAAGCTGAGAACTCACTCCTGCCGATCATTAATTGATGGTACTTTTTTGAGACCTTGTAACCGACTTTCGTGAACACATAGACCCCGAAATCTTCTTTTTTTTCCGTGAACTTTCGATCCAACATCAAGTATTTGAAGAAGCCGCTCGATCGACCTTTCATCCGGATTGCGACTGTTTTCAAATGATGCTTCTTTAGACTCGCACCGTTGACACGACACTTGGGTGTGCCTTAGACTCGAACCCGCTAACTTGTGATCATTATAGCCTTGATAACGGCTCACAACCGACTCTTTTGGTTACAACTCAATCTACTTTGCGTGGTCGAACCTCCAAACGAACGGTTACAAGATATAACTAAACTCATCTTCGATCTGGCCTTTCAAACCAGTGATTAAGCTTTCGCCGACCGTGAATCAATTGTACCGCCATCTTTGAGTTGACCAACATTTCGTGATTTGCAAAGAACCTTGACTCGAACATTGGATACTCCAACGATCAATTGAAATGAAGCAAAGACTATGCCCTTCCATTCTAGAGACTCCTGGAACTCGACACTCAAATGATGACGGGAGGTTACACATAAGAATGACCCTCATGCAACTCTTGAACATATTGACTTTTGATTGACTTTTTCATTGGGTGTAATTACTGACCTGGCTGTTTCGCTTCTGACCTAACTTTGGTGTCATCTGCCTGAACATAACGTGTAGTTGCTATGCTTTTCTTTGAAACAAACACTTGTCACTTAACGAATCAAACTCAAAAGGTTATCCCCATGATATAGCATTCCACTTCTTTTCTTATCTTTTATTGACACCTTTGGGTTGATAGACCATAAGTTCTGCAGTTGCTTTCTTCACACAATACCAAAATCTGTACGTCTACTGAAAACTACCCTTGATGCTGCCTAGAGTTTCTGTTCTCTGACCAAAACAAGCTCACTTTCATACCTTGGGTAGAATTGATTCACAAGAAATTATTCTCTTATCACATGTTCTGCGGACTGTATTGTATGACTTGACCTCTGCATCCATTTACTCCAGGCAGGGGTGATGAAGCAATTCTATTGTCCTTTTCCTAGGAAACACCGAGGTGGTTTTCCGGAGACTATAACGATAGTCTGGAAATAAAGAAACCATTATTAATCAATGCTCCCCATTGGGGTGCAGTTACCACTTATTACTCTGACAACCCTTTTATGATTTTGCTTTCAACTGTTTCATTACCCTTTTCATCCTCATGAGGTATCACTTATATTGTCCTTCAAAGAGATCTCGCCCTATCGAGCGTCGCTGTAGTCTAACCACTCTTACTTCACTGTTTGACCAAAACTTTTCTTTACTGGCAATTAGATTCTTAGTCTTGACCAAAATTCTATGACCTGACAAAGAAACTATAAGTTCCTTGTGACATTGTTAGATACACAAGTCGATCCACTTTTTTTGGCTACACAATATGAACCCTGAGAGAAGGAACAAATTATCTGTATTGTACTCTTATTATGCTTCCTCTTTCAAGTACATAACTGTAATAAGTCTTCTGTGCACAAGGAAGGTACTTGAACACCAAATAATTAAAGACGGTTATTGAGCATTGCTAGCACAACTGTTAACAGGTATGGAATCTGTCCCTTCCTGATCCTGACCGGGTTGATTTTTTTTTGTTTTCCATCGTAGTGTATAGATTGATCCATGCTTTACTCAATGTTCCCTCTTATTACATAACTGCCATGAAACTTCTAGGTGCCATGAGCGGTTCTTGAACACCCAAGACTTGTAGACCACTGCTGACTTTTACTGGTAGAAATTCTGGTTGGTAAGGTTTTTTTCCTTTGGTGGTCCTTACATGATTGACTCGTTCTTTTTAATGATTACTGACTAGGGTTCCATTAGAACACTGACTTGACGATTGATTCTTTTTCTTAGAGAAATGTTAGTCTTCTTAGTAGCTGAAGCAGACAAAACCTTACTATTGTTGTTGTCACTTTCCTGTGATTACTTGTTAGGTTGTTGAATTGGAACGACATGAGGTGTCTGGCTGGGTTTGACGACAGTCGGGTGAACTGTTGCTTGAGACCTTGCTTGGTAGGTGTAGCTGGGGATTTGTACTATCTTCTTTGCAGCTGGACCAGACAACTATTTTTCCTGGCACTGCTTGCCTTGTTGGGGTTGGTACTGTAGCTTCGGAGCGGTTGCCAGTGGAATAATATAGCTTCTGCTGGTGCGCTTAGTGATAAATTGTTCAGATAGAAACTTCACATTTCAGTTACGGTTGGTGCCTCTTGTTTTCCTGATGTCCTGGGGCTAGACTTGACCACTCTATGCTGGGGTGAGGCAACTGGGGAAGTAGAGACGTTGACGGACGGTGTCGGTAACTTGACGACGTTGATACTTTTGCGTTGAACTACCTTTTTAGTAATTACTTGTCTTTCCCATAATTGAAATAGCGGTGTACTGACTTTCTTCAAACCGGACAGTTGTTGCGACGGTGTCTCAGCTCAAGATCATTAAAACAATCCAACCTTCGTTGGCTTCCACGGTGGTTGGAGTTGGTTGGAGAGCGAAAATCATTGTTAATGCTGTTGTTGTTGACCGGGAGTTAACAGGCAGGTTGCAAGGGTGTCCTTTAGCCCTTTGTTGGCTTTGCTAGCATGGACTTCAGTTAACGGTTCTTAAGCACATGACTTATTCCCTCACACAAGAAATATGCGACTTTTCTCTTCAAAGAGTTGGACTGCGGTGTACCAAAATTTTATTTTCGGGTAGTTTATCCAAAGCTTATTTTTTTTCTTATGATTAACACCATCATCAGTTGGCGTCTTGGCATACAACTTCCAAGCGTGATCGAACACTTCGAAAAAAGTTGTCCTTGTACATCATAATCACTTTGGGTAACACTTGTGAGTTCTGAGGTTGATGACGGCTGACATGTGTTGGTCTGCTGGGGACACTGCTACATACTGACGGTAGCCGTATAGGTGATTGCAATGGAATGTACCGGATTTGATCTTGATTTCGAATTCTGAGCTTGCATCTGTGACCATCGGTACCACTGCTATGTCTTCTGTATCTGGCTTTGTATCTGTTGCATCCGCTACTTGCATGTTCATCATCTGACCTTGGGGAACCAGAAACAGAGCAAGAGAGGGGTTTTCGGCACAAGCTGTAGATTGCGGACTGATCTGACCTGAAGGTTTCTGACCTCAACACACTGCTGAGGGTAATGCGGTTGATGACACTTTCTCTGGCACTGACTAACTGCTGCCCAGACGAAAAGGGTGGAAGAGAGGGGTTGCTAAAGATAAGACCTTAACCCACTTATCTACTGATCTGATATGGGTAGACTTTTACTCTTCAAGTTGATTAAACAAACAACCTAGTATGGTTACATCCCCACCACTGATGTAAGCCATACACCTACACACAGCAAACAACACACAGCCTAGGAACTACCGATGCTACTCTTCCGGGAAAGATTGGGTTCTAGGTGAACTCCGGGAAAACTTCGCTTGATCCTCAAGAAGCGCTGACTCAGGCTGCTTGGCTTGATCGACTTGCTTGAAGCTTGGAGCTTGACTTGACTTCCACGGGTTGACGAGCGACCGAGTTTGTCCTCCAGTTTAACACTAAGAGAGGTGGAGGGAAAAGGAGAGAAATTTTACAAATCATTTTGCGAGACTCCAAAGGGATAGAAGAGATATTTTCGCAAATAAGGTTTTCGCAAACTTGTCCTTAGGGTTTGACCATTTGGCTCAACCTACAGTCAAGATGGCTCTGATACCAACTTGTCACGCCCGGAAATTTATCCCAAATTTCCTGACTATTTTATGCATTAAATCCCTGTCCAGGAATCAACCAGGGTACATAAAATGACAAATTAAT
Source organism: Oryza australiensis (assembly GCA_019925245.2). Lineage (NCBI taxonomy): Eukaryota > Viridiplantae > Streptophyta > Magnoliopsida > Poales > Poaceae > Oryza > Oryza australiensis. The sequence continues at coordinate 355,980 of JAIFGZ020000486.1, read as the reverse complement.
ACACAGGTCCAAACGTAAAAAAACAAAGCGTAAAATAAAAATACTTACTAAAGAGGCACTTAGTCCTCACACCCAAAACTGCATGGAAAAGAAAGACGACACTAGCGGGGCTTCACTCCACTCCACAGGGCAAACTCAACGGGTCCGAGCCTTGGTCTTCTAACTCCATCTTCACATCGAAGCACTAGACTTCCGAAAGGGGGAAAAATTGCAAGACCGAGTACAACCACCGTACTCAACAAGCCACACCGAGAAATGCGGACGTGAAGGGAGACAAGAGTGGCTTGGGGATATTTTGCATAAATGTGGTTTACAAACATTTAATGTTTAAAAACAAGAAAATAGTTGAGTAATTAAGTCAATATTAAACTTCCACCGAACAACGTTATCCCCACGTTGAACAGCCCAACCATTCCACCGAACTAAACCAATTCCATTAAATCAAATTATTCGGTAGTGGGACTAATCATAGTGAATCAGTTAATCGCCCATAACCGCGGGCACGGCTATTCGAATAGTTTTACTCGATCGAGGTGCGCAACTTTACCCACAAGACACGATTCCACATATGTTACCATGCCCCGAAGTACCACCATGATATCGCAAAGGGGAAATCGTGACAAGACCTTTCGCATAACTCCCTCTAACCAAGCGATACTACACCAAGGTTTCGCCCCACCCCGCAGGGCAGCGGGCAGCCCTCTCTCGTGCCACGGTGAATCCGGCAGCCGATCAACCCGTAAAACCGGGCCGACCCAACTCCATCACGCCCACCCTCACTAGGGTACGTCGGCCGAGGAAAGCTATACTACGGATCCAGTAATTGCCCATTCCGCTTGTGGTTTGCATGGTATGTCTTCCGTGGTTTCCCATGAACCGGTCCTTAATTGCCATGGGTGCGACCATCCAAAACCATGCACCCACACCCACCATTATGTCACATTTTAGTTGAGATAATTGTGACCAATAAGACATGATCGGGTGTATCGAGCTTGCACTCATCGAGATTAGAATAAAGTGTAATTATCCCATTTAGTGAGCTAGTGGTAGTTAAGCATGGCTAAGCATATAATTCTAGCTAGAATCAACATTAGTGACTAAAGCTAGTCAAATTAACACCCAAGGTTAACAAAGGACGGATAACAAGTAAATAAGGCTCAAACAAGCGATAGGTAATCCATCATTCCATGTAATTAGCAAAGCAATGCAATTTTATTTGCAAACATAAAACATTTATCAAAATAGGATCAATATGCTTCAAGGGAAGTGTGACTTGCCTTGCGTCTTCAAGCAAACTTCGGGCTCTTTCCTCGCGAGCGCAAACTCCGAAACGGCGGAATCTACACGCCGGCACGCAAAACAAGGAAAAAAAACTAATAAAAACCAAATAACAGTACATAAAAAGTAAACAAACATGTAGATCTTAATTTTAGATAAATTTTGCAATTTGAATGGCCCAATTTGGAGTTCGTATGAATTAGATGTGAATTTTAGAAGTTTTGGACCATTTAAATGAATTTGAAATTAAGATGATTTATTACGTAATTTTTAATTAATTTTGAACTGGAGAAGGATTGTTTAAGACATCAGCTCCGACCAGGTCCACGGGATCACAAGGATATGGGTGGCTAGGATTGAACTAGGAACAAAGGATGAGTGGCTCAAATTAAACCGAATGAATCTATAAAGATGAACGGCTTGGATTAAGCTGACCAAGATTTGACTGGTTTAGGGTTAGGATGTGATACACATCAAAAGAGACATGGCACAAAGGAGCTCACACGGCGCTGAGGTGGCAGCCACGAAAGCAGCCACACAGGCACGACGGCCGGCGGCTCTGAATGGGTAGCGGCGACGGCGAAGTGCGACGCGGCAACAACGGACCACCACACTCTGGTGAAAACGGAGTTCACTAATGGAGAGAGGACGGTGAGGCGACTCTTACCACTACTTACCCAACGACGAGCAGCGGTGAGAGACGGCCGGCGACGAGATGAAAGCGGCGGCCGAGCTCAGGTTGATGGCGACAACGGCTTTCCGGTGGCTTTCGGTGGAGGAGAGGTGGATGACGGGCTTCGGCTTGCTGCTATGATGCCGACGGTGAAGGCGGCAACGATTAACAGCGACGGGAACGGCGACGAGGCACGGCCGAAGTACGAACGAAGGCGGCGACGCACGGGTCCACGGTGACGGGGGCCTTCCGGTGATGTTTGGCGCAAGGGAACCGGTGGCCGGGCTTCTCCTCACTGCTGCGATGCCGGGGAAGGCAACGGCGCTGATTGGGAGCAGCCGAGGCGGCGGGAAAAGGTTGCCGGAGTTGCGGCCGACGGGAAGAGAGATGGGAACTCGCGGGGAAGGTGGCTAGAGCACGGGAAAAACTCGGGAAAAAAGGGGAAACCGAGGAGGAGATCATGGGGGTTCTATTTATAGGCTTGGGAGGGAGAGTCCCGCACCGGGAAGAGAGGAATTGGCGTCGAATTTTTAGGGTTTATCCCGAGTTCGTCGGGATAAGAACGGGGCCGAAATTCGCGCGATTTAGCACGGGATTGAGGGGGGGTTTTATGGGAGAAATGTAGAGGAGATCGAGAGGAATCCGTTCCCGCAACTAATTTTTGATTTGGGCAAAGGATTGGACCGGATTTGGTGGAGGAAACAAAGCCACAGTTTTCGGCACTGTTCGGCACTGTAGCACGAGCTGGAGGTTGAAGACGCCACTGTAGCAGGGAGGTAAAACAGACTTTTCGGTCCAAACATCCTTTAATTCTTATAAATACTTCCAATGCCCAAATAATTCCAAGAAAAATCCTAAAAATATATGAACACCCAAAGTATTTAATAAAAATATCTCTAGCTCATTTAATTATTAATTTATTTATTTAAATAATTATTTAAGTGTTTTTGTATTATTAAAATTATTTCTGGAGCTCCAAAATTTTACGAAAAATTTTAGAGAGTACTTTAGGGCATGGAGAATATTTCAAAAATATTTCCAGCCATGATTTTTAAAGGAAAATTTAATTTTCTTAATAGTTTCACTTGATTTACTTTGTTTTTCTTTTTATTCAATTTCTAGAAAACAATTTATTAAATGATTTTTATTTCCGAACGAAAATCAGGCTGTGATACCTGAGCCCGTGGGTCGGCACAACATGACACGGTCCCTATAGCGTGCCGGCCCAGGCATGTCACATCGAGAATTAGGCGCTAGGCGATGGCTAGGGTTAGGGTTTAGGGCGGCGGCGGCGGGTGACGAGGATAGGGGGTGGTCTGGAGAAGTTGAAGAGGTCGGCGACGACGGCGGAGAGCGGAGGAGGATCGGAGGTCGGTGTCTCGGTGACAACGACGGCATGGAGGACCGAACAGCGCGGAGGCTCGACGACGTGGCACGGATGAGGCGAGGCGACGTGGTGCGGAGGGGGCTCGGCGTCGGCGAAGGCGACGCGGCATGGAGGCGGCTCGGTGTTGGCGTTGGCGTGGCGGTCGACTTCACGGCGCAGAGGGCTCGCTGACGAGGACGGAGACGACGTGACGCGGAGGACGGAGGTGGCGGGCGCATGGCGCGGAGGATGAAGGCGACGGCGCCGGTGCGGAGGACGGAGGCCGGGGGGAGGGCGGACCCGGCGATGGCTAGGGGAGAGAAGAGGCGGAGTCGTGCGGTGTGCCGATGCGGCTAGGTTTTTGGTGCGGCGGTTTTGGCCCGTGGGTCGATTTCCGACACGGCACGGCACAACCCACCCATCTGCGAGCCGTGTTTGGATCAAGAGGTAGACACGTGGACCGACACGACACGGCCCGTTACCAAAACCGTGCCTTAGCGGGTCATGCCATTGGCATACCCGGGCCGGGCCGTGCTGCGTGGCGCGTTTGGCTAGCACTAAACACAAATATAAGCCGGCAAAGAGCGGAGGGAGGAAAGCTTGATAACTTTAGCTCCTCGTCGTGCCGCGCAGCCACGCTTCGTATCGATATCGATGCTCCTCCTCACGCGATCTGGTCACCACCACACGCTCGAGCCACCGGCGGGGCCGTGCGCCGTCATCGAGGCTCGATTTGCGTTGGTGCGGAGGCGCCGGATTTAGGAGAAGGGAGAGCAGGTCATTTACTCTCTTGGGCTATTTCCAAGATTTTCTCTCTCGTCTCTCGCCGCCGCCTCGCCTCCTCGCACGCGCGCCGCCGGCGAGCAGGCCGATCGTGCGCGCGCGGCGTGGACGGGACGGGGCTCCTCTCCTCCACGAGTCCACCCGCGCTACGGCCTCCCCACCCCTGTGAGCGAGGCGTACTCTCGCGGAGGGCGCCGGCGAGGAGGGAGTCTCGGAGGGGCTGCACCTGACCTCTTCCGCCGGCCTGCATCTCGTGTCGAACTGAATCGAATCGAATCGAATCGAATCGAAGGTATTCCTCCTCCTCCTCTCGTAGCGCTTCCTCATCCTCCGAGCTAGATCCATCCTTACCCTTACTTAGTTACTTTGGTGATTGATTTGTTTCAGTGTCTTCCGGATTAGCTGTAAGTTTGCACACTAGTACACACCCTAGTGCAAAATATGCTGGCGCTAGTATATTCTGAAGACCTCGATTTGAGTATTGATATAGGGTTGAGGTGTTGAATCAAATCATGTTTTAGTTTAAGGAATATGGATTGGTGGCTATTCTAACCACACTGTACTAATTTTGTCCTAGCTAAATTTCATTTTTTTTATACACGTCGTGATATAACCTACTTCAAACTTGTGTATGTGACCAGCAACTATGCTTTGTGCGCAACTTGTAGCTGTGGTTCCTGAATTGAATAACAGTAGGCATGAAAAGATGGACGGATTCTGACATCATTATTATTTCTTTGAGTAGCTTGATACAGGCTTATGCTGTTATTTTGTTAGTTTGTTGCTAGGAAATGCCAATGCTCAATAACAAGAGCTGAAATTATTCATTTGCAATTGTGCAGGTCACTTTTTTCTTATCAATAAAAGCTGGACCAGCAGCCAGTATCCAGAGATTTAATAATATATACTGCTGGCTTTGTTTCTAGAGACTATAGCAAACTTCAGATATTGCAAAGTACAATGGGGGAATCATCAACCTTGCCAAAACTAACGCGGCTCACTGCTGCTAATCAAAATGCTAGGATCTAAGGTAATGGAGAGATCTTGAACCGTTATGGGGTTTTCATGCATCTTGTCACCGTTGTTGCTAATGTTGTTCCATCTTTGCCATGAGTATAGGTTCTTTCCAGGTGATAATAATTAAGAAAAAATCGTGCCCTATTTTGGCCTTTGCATTTTTTAAAGTCAAAGCCGCATTGCCCATCCTTACTCACCATAGCAAACATGCTTCCAGACGATGTCCTTATCGAGATCTTACTCCACCTCCCAAAACACCCCACATGCCTCCTTCGTGCATCCCTTGTCTGCAAGCACTGGCGCTACCTCATCAGAGATCACAAATTTATCCAGCGCTTTCGTGTGTTCCATCAAACGCCCCCTGTTCTTGGCATCTTCACCAATTCCACCAGCATCCCTCGCTTTCTACCCATCGGGAACCCTCCTGAATGTGTCACAGCAGGAGCGTTCTGCCTACCTGACCCCTACTGGCAGGTCCTTGGCTGCCGCCACAGCCATGTCCTCCTCATTAGCTCAAGTTGGAATAGTCTACAAGTGTGGAACCCCATGACTGGAAGCCGGCATGTTGTACCAGTTACACCTGATGTGAATCCTCGTATCAATTATGGACGTGTGCCTGAGAGCCATGCTGCAGTGCTTTGTGCAGCTGGCCACAATGACTATGGTGACTGCAGCTCATGCCCCTTCTTCATAGTATGGGTATTCACCAATATAGGCTATGCTTATATCTCTAGATACTCATCAGAGAAGGACACCTGGGACATGATGGCATCTTCACGAGCACCATCCGAGGTTGATTCCAGGCCTAGCATTCTTGTTGGAAATGTCATATATTGGCCACTTAAGTCAAAGCATATTCTTGCGTTCGAGTTGGCCACTTCTAGATTATATCATATTGAGTGTCCATCAGAAACACATACCCTGTATAGAAGGAATGTCCATATAATGAAGGCAGAGGATGGTGCGCTAGGTCTTGCTGCCATGACAGGGTTCAGCCTTCAGTTATGGGCATGGGAGATTGATCCAAGGGGTGTTACAGGATGGGTGCTGCGCAAGACCATTGAGTTGGGTTCGGTCCTTCCACTGGAAGTGCCATCTGTACTGTTGATGGATAGTCATTTGGCTAGAAGGCCTCCAGTGAGGATATTAGGTCTTGTGGAGGAAGGTGATTTGTTTTTTATATGGACGTCGATTGGGGTCTTTGCTGTCCAGCTCAAGTCACTGCAGTTCAAAAAGGTGTTTGAGGCTGATGTCTCTGCAACTATTTATCCCTACGCCGCCTTTTATACAACAGGTGCTGACATTAATATGCTTTTACGTCAGTTTTTTGTTTTGTTCTCTGTTTAATCCTGCACATGCCCGTTGAATTTATTACAAAGACTATATGAAACTAGTTTTGCCTGGCAAAGATATTAAACTATTTTTGATAGTTCTTGTTAGCAACAATAGAAGCTTATTTTTTTATTTCAAATATTATGTTCCATTAGCGGCAAGAGTTTGGTTGTTTTGTTACCTCTTTTTTGGCAAATGAAGAATGTCATATACAAACTAGATTGCAATCGTATTTAAGGGAATTGACTGATCATGTATGTCATCTTTTATAGGAGATGAAATTCTAACTTCCCCGTAACTCTGTTTAGGCTAAATGTAGTTGTGCAGAAATTTTCTGCCTAAAATCTATTTTGTACTTTGTTGATCTAACATTCATTACACTTAATTTCTCCATTTATTGCTTGAATTTTCTTTTTTCTGTTTGTTGGGGCCTTAGCATGTTTGCTTCCTCCTGTGCTGGCTGGTGCTGCACGAGATGACCAATGATACTATTGGAGCTCGTAGATGATGGTCCTGTTGGGACAATTTCTGCATAGCTGCGCAGAAGCTGCTAGTACTTTTGTGAGAGAAGCTGTTGGAAGACAGCTTCTGCTTCTTTATGTAATAATATAAGCTTCTAGTAGTATTTTATATAAGTTGCTGCAGAATTTTGTCTTTTGGCAGCACTGCAGAATTTTCTTTTTTACTGTGCAGAAGCTGTAGAACATCTATATATCAGGCAATGACCGCATTCTAAGCAGGTGCTCTATGGGACATCCCTACTTGTGTGCTGTATCATGTCATATAATGTTGGTAATAAAGCTCCCGTGGAGTCAGGACACCTCTGCCTGTTATTTACCCCATGCGTTGCAGCAGTATTTTGATGGACTCCTTTGTTAAAAAACCATCTTAATATACCCTTTGATGCAGTGCAGACATATTTTGATGATGTAGCTAAATGTGAAAGGTCCCTTATTTATAGGAATTAATGAAGTCAGTAGGCTGTAACTATAAAAAAGATATAGTGTTTGCATAACGTTTTTATACTGGCCAGATGTAGTGCCTGCCATTTGTGACCTTCTCTGGATGCCCATTTGTGAAATTGGCGACCTTACATTGCAGGAAAAGGTAAAAAAAAGTTCAGCTTACGTCCCCAACTATGGGCCGTGTATCATTTGCATCTCTCAACCACAAAATCTAGCTATATGGTTAAACCATATGTAAGAGCAACTCCAAAAGATCGTTATCAATCTCAGTTATCAATCTCAATAATTTAAAGTTTTACATAAAAAATATTTTCTAACAGATTTTTTATATGTCTTTTTATTTTTAATGATCTGTAACTCGATTTTTACGTTGGCTTCTTGTAGCGAACGACAACTCTATCGCTATATCGGCACGCACGTCTTTCTTTCCTCTTTGTCACGCCCGCGTCTTCCACCCACGGGAATTTTTTCCCCAACCGCTAGAAGCCCTCCACATCCGCCTTCGATCCGCCGCCGCCGCCGCGGGCTACCGCTGGAGCCGCGTGTAACACGCCACCTCATCAGTGCTCCCATCGCTCACCATTTCCCTTCCCTTCGCTCGCTGCTCCCCACGTCGTTCGGCCCCACCAGCCGCCGCCGGTGCCGGAGACACCTCGATCCCGTTGGTGACGTCGCACACGCCGCAGAGCAGGCTTCCTTCCCTTCTCACCACTCGAAATGGTGAGGCTTTCACCTTCCCATGGGTTGCTCGCTCCTCGCTCTCTCGTTTGGCTGTTGTTCCCCTGTGAACGATTAGGATTTGGGGGTCGCTTCGTTCGGGGGATAGGAGTCGTGGGATCACGAGGACGCTGTTCGTCTAATTTTTTTATGGGTCAAATGCAGCATTCTGGGAACAGTTGAGTGCCTTGGATTTGTTCAAAAGGTGTGAGGTTGGTCCAAATTCATGGGTTCAAAAGATGGTCATAGATCGGTTAGTAAGTTTCCGAAAGGCACTTCTTGGGGAGCAATATTTGTAGGTTTGCAGCGGCTAGTTTCTTCTTTTGGCATTCTTATCTTTTTCTTTCATGCTCATAGGCTGGAAGGCTGCTTTGTCCCGTTCTCTAATGTCCAAATCTATTCAATGCATTAGTGCTAAGGAAACTGATTTTTTGTCTGTTTAATTATCTGTATTGTGAGAATAGCTGAGAGTTATCTGTTCATCTAAGATGTTTTTTGCTCTCTTGAATCTTGTAATCAGATGTTGAAGCTCTGGTGGTAATTAACCATGGATGCAATGGAGGCTGAGGAAGGCCCTTTTCTGGCTAATGATGCTAAGGTATCATTATGGCAGTGCTTTTATCTTGATGGAAATGAAAGTACATATTTGTTCTTGGACTCCTGTTATTAGCCACCTTACTGGAATCTTGTCTACCTTTTCTGGATGTATTTATATATTGCTACATTATCTGAGGAAATTGTGGTTTATGCAGTTACATGCCGGAATCTGAATAAAATCAACTTATATTTCATCAAGTATGCCATAAGAACTTTCTTAAGTCATATGGCATATGTCGTACTGATGGTTTCAGTCTAACATACTGTTCTAGCTCTTGTAATTTTATTGGATGTGTTAAACGAAATATGTTGGCATGAGCTTTCTTAGCTCCAGTAGTCTTGATAATACTCCTGTCCTGTCAAACGTAAGCCATTATTTGACTGATTCATTATTGTTGAATGTGATTCCCAAAAATTCTGAAATTATTTTATTGATAGATCCACTTGCATTTATCTTGCTCACAGGTAAAGGTTGATATGGGCCAGATATTCCAACAAAACTGCCATCCCCTAAGAATGAAGCTGTTGTCCAAGTTGATTTGGCAGTCGATGGCTCAACATGGCAAGTAACCTGTGTTAGCATGGGCAATCCACATTGTGTCACATTTGGCACAAGGAAGCTCAAGGTTCTTTATTGTTGGCTTGGCTGGAAAAACAGGTTTTGCATGTTGATGATTTAAAGCTTAGTGATTTTGGGCCTAAATTTGAGCATCATAAAATGTTTCCTGCCCGCACCAACACAAACACAGGTTACTCTTAATTACTATAGAACCATATGCTTCTATTCATATATATTCTTGCATTTGAGTTTACTTAAATTAGCAGCCTGCTACTGCTGCTAGCACCGGCTGCTGCTTCTATTGGTGATCTTCTGCTGATCTGGACTTGATATTGGTGCTGTTTTTTTTTTGCTGTTGATTGCTGCTACTGCTAAAAATCTGGTGGTGCTGCTTTTGCTAATGCCGAATTGAGAAATCTTTGGGAACCCTAACAAACATTTGTTTCCTCGGTCATTTGTCTCCTTGTGGCTTTGATGGCGTCGGTCATTTGTTTCCTTGTGGCTGTGATGTCGCCGGATTGAGGCTGACCCAACACGTACACTCTGCGTTGGATGATGCTGAGGCTCAACATTCTGCATTATTTTGGCCCAACGTGAAGCCCACTGTTTAAATTATTGAGATCATGATAAATATGTTGAACATGGATGTCCACGAAAATAGAAAATATATTTTTAGATAGGTTCTTTAAACAGAGACTAGCAATTATGCCCGTGCGTTGCAACGGGTGAAGTCGAGGTGTGGCGGTGATGGGGACGGGAGGGAGGGGCGTAGGCGCGGCGCGAGAGTTCCGAGCGTGATGGGGAGGGAGCGATGGGAGGGAGGAGCGCAGAGCGCGGCGCGGGACACGACGCGGATGGGGACGGGAGGAGGGGCGCAGGATGTCTTTTTTCGTCCAAGCCCACTCTTTCTTTTTAGCATTGGGATCGCGGATTAATTTGAAAAAACTCAAGGGGTTTTCGCAAAATAGCCGACAAAACAAAATATTGGGTAGAAACACTACTTGCTTTATAAATAATTATAGATTATAAATAATTATAGATTATAGATATACTAGCAAAATGCCCGTGCGTTGCAACGGGATGACGATGCGGGGAGAGAAGCAGGCGGAGAACGAAGGTCCAGACGGCGGCGCGAGAGCTCGGAGCGGCGACGGGAGGGAGGAGCGCAGACGCGGAGTGGATGGGGGCAGAAGAGAGAAACATAGGAGGTCTTTTTTTCATCCAAGCCCTCTTTTTCTTTTCAACATTGGGACTGTAGGTTAATTTTATAAACAGTTAAGAGGTTTTCTATAAAATAACTCATTTGTCTTCTTTAATTGTTTTTTAAATAGTTAGACGGACTGCGGGTTAATTTTAAAAAAACTCAAGGAAACTCAAGGGGTTTTCTGCAAAATAACCAGACAAAACAAAATTTAGATAGAAACATTACTTATTTTATAGATAGTTATAGATTATAGATATAGATTTATATTTATAGATAGTTATAGATTATATATATATATTTATACAAAAGTCTTTAGAGTTGCTAACTTTCTCTAAGTTCTTAACTGACCATTGTCTCACAATTTTTAGGTGTTGGATGAAACCGTAGAGAAAATCTATCTGCACTGATTTTGATCGCGGGGTCCTCGGATCCTCTATACCTCGGTTTTGCGGTCTAAACCCTCGAGAAAATCAATTTGCACTAATTTTTATCGTGAGGGATCTTGGAGACTTGGATCCTTGGATAGGGACGCGAATGAAACTTGATCCCTAGTTGAGGGGCGTAAATGAACTTTTTCCTACATTGCATCTTTTCCTGACGCAGCCCATTCCTGTCAATCTGGGCCAGCGGGCTGAAATTGGGCCTTCTAAACAAAGCACTTTCCCTCGAGAAAAAAAGCGCAAAAACCCTCCTCGTCGCTCTCCTCCTCCTCCTCCTCCTCCTCCTCCTCTGCGGCGGCGGCCGGCTTGCGGAGGCGGTCGGCGGCCGCGGACCGCGGGCAGACGCAGGCGGGCGGCCTGCCCCCTCCTCGTCGCTCTCCCCCTCATCCTCCTCCTCCTCTGCGGCGGCGGCGGCGTGGCGGCTCTTTGTCAAGTTAGCTGCCTCGTCCTCTTCCTCCTCCTCCTCCTTCTCTCCTCCGATTTCTATGATTTTAATCTATAGCTGTTTCTGAGGGGGCAGTGAGTGTCTGTGGGAGAGGGCAGAGAGATAGAATTGGGATGACAAATTTTGCGCTCTCTGAATGTTCATAGGTTGCCATTGAGATTGAGCTCCCTACCAAACGATGGATTCAGGGGGTTGGGTTTTGGGAGGTGGATTGACCGACCCTATCCCTATTAGGATTGTTCTTCCCCCTCTTGAATAAACCCTTGATTAGTTTTTGAGTCCATTTATGTTCAAGTGAGAATGCACAGTTAAGCTAGATGGATGGGCCAAGATGGCTGCTCTGGTTATGCATTGCAAATGCACGCAAAATATGCTTCCGTATATTAGAAAATGGGTTCAGTAGTTGTATTTACAAGCTTAACAATGGTTACTCACGAACATTTGAGTTGATGGATATTATGACTGAATAAAAAAAAACTCGACCAACCTAGGAGGACCTAGGTGTCTTTATTAATTATAGTAAGAAGCAGGAACCCAAATTCGCCTCGACGAGGGCTTGAATTTGTGTGGTCTGGGCGTACATCCACGCCCTCAACCAACTGAGCCAGTTACTATTATGACTTAATAAAGCCTGAGAATATGACTGAATCCTTTGCTATTGTATTTTTTAATACCAAACTTATGTCAGGTCAATTTTGTGTGTGACAACATATTTTTCCTATGTATTTTATTGTTTATTCATTTATCTTTGCTATTGTAATTTGTTGTACTGAAGCGATGTCAGGGTAAGTTTATATCTACAGCTGTTTATGGGTATTGAACTACCTTATTGCTCAGTTCACTAGGGCTTGCTGAAACAGAATGAAGATGAACATTATATCTTTCTTTATCTAAACACGTCAAATTGCTGAAAAAAGTCAAATTGCTGAAAAAAGTGTTCCCAAACTATCATTGCCCATTTGAGCATGTTGAGTTACCTTTTTTTCCTCCTTCCTTCCACTAGCTGATGAGTGCAGAATTTATGCTTGTACAGGGCAATTTATCCTATTCGGCAAAACTCGTACATCAGGAGAAATAACCAAGCGAATGTGATAATAGTATACCACTGGTTGTGCTCCACGGCAAAGTGAGGTGTCCTGAAGAGCAGGATGCGGTTTGCAGTGACAAAAGTATGTGGTGGTGGAGCAAAGGCACGGGCAGGCATGCTCCAGATTGCTGGCAGTAACGTTGAAACACCAGCGCTGCTTCTGTCCACACGCAAGGGACTTCCAGCATTTGTGTCCCGTGATCTCCTTGCATCCCTCCCTCTCCCTGACTCCCTCCTTCTTCATGTGTGCCCAACCCATTTGTAAGCTCCCATCCTCGTATTCCCTGGTGTAAGGGCCTCTCTCCAGGAGCTGGGCGGTTTGTTTCTTCTAGTGAATTTGATCACCTTTCCTTTCATTTTTCAGTATGGAAGGCCCTCCATCAAAAACAATATCAAATATTGGTGGTTTGCATCATATGTTGGGTCTTCCTGATCATATCCTTATAGCTGCTGCTGGTGACTCTATTGAGAGTTTACCAACAAGTGAAGCAAGCAATAAATTTGGTGCTTCCTTTGAAACACCAGCTGGCCGAAGACTGGTTGGTATCTCTAGTAATTTCTTTCTCCAAATTTTGTGGATGCATATTTAGAGTTTTTTTATGTACAACTAATCAACTTCCTTCAAATTTTTTAAGGTCAAACCATCAGATTATATGGAATTAATTTCCTGCATGAAGCCTAATTTGTGGGCAAGTTTGGCAGATGAGGTTCCAGCTTGGGTTACTGAGAAACGAAATAAAGTCTCTGTTGAGCGCACATTACGCTGGCTTGATGCGTGTATTGCTCTGGATGAGGTATGAGTTAATCTATATTCAGCTGAAGTGTTTAGTGTTTCTTCCTGAATTTTTTAGTCATATGTCTTTTTAGATTTTATGACTTGCTTTTGAGTTATGTCAAGAGTGAAACTTCTCAGACTAATTTTAAGTTTAGAGAACCTAAGTACTAATGTAATTAACTGAGATGTTGTTACATGCTTGAAGGCCTCTAGTGCAAGTATCTTGTCACCAAACTACAGGAATAAGAAATAAAATGTAAATTCTCTGTAATATCACCTTATTATCAGATTTTCTTTCCCTCTCTGATGTCAGTATCATATGCATGTTCTTTGTTACATGTAGTAGTAATAGAATATCATCATCAAGCTTGGTGTTGCTTTTCATTACTGTAAATGTTTTAGTTTTGTGGGACTGATCCATGCAGGATTCTGGTGCAAATACTTTAGGTGTAGTTGTGGGTGGATCTAGTATAGAACAACGGAAGCTATGTGCCACTGAAGTGTCAAAGAGGAATGTGTCAGGTTATTTTCATTTTATCACTCAACACCATTAACTTTCAGTAGTTATACTTCCTTTTTACTTGTTTCTTGTGACAAGGGTGAAGTATAACATTTGCTCAGCTTTGCACCATTGTCGATTCAGTAAATGTGACTCTGTGTCATACTTCAAATTTAAATTACTCGGATAAACCATTATATGTTCCATCCACTGAACTTTTTGTTGCAAAGTTTTATGCAGGTTTTTGGATAGGAGGGTTTGGCCTTGGAGACAGTCCTGAAGAACGTTGCAGTATACTCGATGCTGCAGTGGTGAGAATACTATTCTTTACCCAGTAATTACTGAACACAATTGATTCTATAATGCCCTTAATGTATCGTTGACATGCAATCTGTTATTTTTATGTACCAAAGGTTGGTTGAATCTTTTTATTCATCAATCTTGGATGGTATTTGTGCAAAGCTGCTGTCCCTACGCCTGTCTTGCATTTGCTGATCATTTGTTAAGGAAGCATTTTGCATATAAAAAGACCATGAATGGGATAACCTGCAAAAGTGAAGTCTTGGCAGAACTAATAAAGTAATAATGCAGTACTAACTTTATGAACTTCCATGCTGACACGAGCCATACTAAACAATATTACGATAGCACACCTTCAATGTCACATCATCTACTTCTTTCTTTTTTAGGCTGTGTAATATCATTTACTTAAGTTATTCTGTGGGCATGAGCAACTGTTGATTTTACATGACAAATCATCAAACTATTTTGTAGGATTTGTTTTTGAAGTGTTGAATGGTTATATCTAACCTGTTTCCATGTTATATCATCATAAAGAGTTAAAAGACTCCAAATAATCATTTGCATTAGTTTCAGATGGAGGGCAATTGTACTTCATAGTTGTAGTTAATAAGCAGAAGCCATTGTTCTTCATACATTTTATATGTATATGTATTCCATAAATTTATCGAGCAGTGTTATTTCTTTTGTGTACAACTGTACATTTCACTTTATTCTTTCAGGGTTGCTTGCCTCCGGAGAAACCTCGGCTTGTCTCTAGGCTTGGTCTTCCAGGTGCTTGTGATGTCTCTTCCAGTAGGCAGCAGATTCGTACTCAGTAGTTTCCATCTAGAGGTTTGGTTGTTTTTTGGCTTCTGTATCAAGCCATCAACTGGACCATCACCACAAGTTTAACATGCTTTCCTGACAAGACCATGTTAAAGCTACACCTAGCTTGTCTCCAGGCTTGGTCTTCCAGGTGTCTGTGATGTCTCTGGTCCAGTAGGCAGGAGATTTGGATTAGGTTGTGCTTCTTGCTGAAGTTTATGGCCTAATAACTCATGCAGATCCCATTGGTTGTTTTTGGCTTCTGCATCAATACACCTCACACATGTTTTGCTTACTTTTCTGATAACTGTAGTGGCTTAGAAGTAGAATTACTCATCCATTTTTCCATGAAGGCTGCACCTAGCTCTTTCTGAGTTGTCCATTAGACAACTAAAGTTACATATAGGAAGCCTTGCATCTTTAACAAGTTTGACCATTTTGGTACATTTTATCTCTTGTAGAGGAGGTCTTGGAGGGTGTAGCTGCTGGTATCGACCTCTTTGACTCCATGTACGCACATTCGTCATTCTTTCGTAGCATTCTAGTTTTATTTGCTTGGTTTAACCAGTTGATTTTTTCATACTTTGACAGGTACATTTACCAACTTACAATGGGTGGTTTCGCACTGATCTTCCCCGTTGACATGGTTGGAAAAAAGATGCAGAATGGTTCACTCAACAATAGTGATGGAGATTTTACAAAGATTAATCTGCACGCAACGATATATCGGTAGGTCCCATGCTTATATGAATTGCATAAATACATCTTATTGTTCACATAAATTAGTAAGGATACAGTTAAATATTTTGAACCAATCATTTTTGGTTATATATTACGCATACAAACTTTTTTAGTAGTCATAAGTTTGGAAGAAATGCTCCTCGGGTAATTTTTTTTAAAGTTTGTCACACAATCAATGCTGAATTTGAATTGGGAATGCATCTTGTAGATTTTTCTATTCAGCATAATCAGTTGAAGAATTGCACATGAAAAGTGGAAGCACTGACTTTTATGTACATTTTTTTACAATGTCATGCGCTAAGTATTAATCGCCACTGGTGATGTGAGCCCAATTAGGCAACATAGGCCTGCTTGGGACTTGAGAGGCCCGAACCCCTGGCCCATGGGATTGGCACTTATTTTAGTTTGAATCCCTGGCCCATCTGTGGGCTTGAGTTCAGATTTCGGGCCTGACAAATAGGCACTTAGAGTTATCATTTCTTCACATATTGTTGAAGAATTCTTAACATCTAGAATATTTTTTTGGATATGTTTCTTTTTCCAGGAAAGACACGTCAAGAATAGTTGATGGCTGTAGCTGTTTCACATGCCAGAACCACACTCGTGCTTACATTAATCATTTGCTCAACGTCCATGAGATGCTGGCTCAGATCCTACTGGAGATGTAAGTCAAGTCAGAAGTTCATTGATTCATTTTTGTATGTTTATTAATTCCGAGTGATTGACATTTTTTGCTTTTGCCAAATTTGCAGACACAATACACATCATTACCTTTGCTTTTTCCGGTTGATACGAGACGCGATCAAAACTGGAGAGTTTGATCGCTTTCGGCGGCAGTTTGTTCAAGACAGGCGTGCTCATCTTGCAGTTGCTGTGATTTAGGCATTAACAAGGATTAATCTGGTTTTCATACAAGATATGCCAAATTGTGAATCTCTCCCTAGGTCTACACTGTTAGACTTGTTGAGGTTTACAGCAGACTAAATTGAGAAAGCTGCTAGTTAGATTCATTAAAATCCAAACAATCCAGCTCTTCGAAAATCCAAGTAACTGAACTATAACTCTTTTGCAAATCCCTGGAAAGAAAGAAGGAATAGACAGGTAGTGCTAGATGGCTGAATTGTTACTTACCTTTGGATGAACTTTCAGAAATTTTAGGGTTCATTAATCAGTTTATGTGCTGAACTGCTGACTGTTCCTGTTATTATAGGTAACACTGCATGTACGAAGTTTTGGTGGCAAGTTTTGTCTCTGCTTATCAAGTTTCAGATTTCCCTTGTCGATTTGAGGAAGAATGTGGGATATGATCGCACGCTAGTGAGTCATGCATTGGAAAATTAATGACAATACACCTTTGGTACGATACTTCGGGTGCATAATTTTTTTCAACTTTGTTCATCAGTGTTTTGATTAACTTTGTTGATCAGGGTTTAGAGAGTAGTATTTTTTTTGTCTATTAAATTGTTATTTCTTGATTTCTGTCTATTGGACGCGTGTTACGAGGATATGCAACGTGATTGTGTGCGTCCATGATGGGTAGTGCGTGTCTTTATCGTATACTCCCTCCGTATACGAATCTGGACGGAGGTTAGTTCAGATTTGTATTACTGGATATGTCTAATCTGTTCTTTTATTTATGATAGATTTGTATAATATCTGGGTGTTGCAGCGAGAAAAGGTGAAAATTTAACCAGGCCTTCTTTGGAATGTAGAATTATACAACTATGGGATTATGCAGATGTAAAACATATGGGACTGAAGACATGTTTGGATGCAGCAAAGTAGAAATAATGTAAGATTTTTGAGACTTTAATCACTAACCAAATCTTCACACGTTTCACGGTAGCATAGTGAGCGGCATTAGGGAAAAAGTGCTCACTCACAAGTAGAAACTTCCAAAATAAATTCGAGTTTCATATATATCGTACATATGAATAAATAAATTCGTTTTTCATATATCTCGTACATATCAATACATAGGTAAAAAGGTAAAAATACTAAAATGTTCTTAACTTTTTCAAATTCCAATATAATTGTCTCCCACTTTCTCTTAATGCATTTGTCTTAATTTTCAAATTCTAATACATTGATTACTTTAAAAGATAACTTGAAAGATCAACTTGCTTTGGGACAAATAGAAAAAAACAAAGATGAATTTATTTTGGATCAAAGGGAGCATGTTTAAATGGGTAAGTTTCCAATCTATAATCTTTACATATACGTTTCTCAAATTGCTCAAATTGCTAAACGGTACATGTTTTAAAAAAATATATATAAAAGTTACTTTAAATTATATTAATATATTTTTAAAATTTTCATTAGCTAATAATTAATTAATCATGTTGTTAACGAGTCATTTCGTTTTTCATGCGAGAGAGTAACCTTGTGAACCCAAAGGTAAGAACTCAGCTAATTAGCCCATCAACACCATGAGTGTTTTGGCTATTCCCGTCTTTCCCGATCGCTTCATCGTCTATTTACCAAAAAGCTGTAATGTCTAGATTTATTCTACCCATCCTATCCCAGATTTATTCTATACATCTTATTTTGAAACAGAAAAAATAGAATAGTTTTCTCAACTCACCTTCCTTGCTTTTTGCACGTATGTTTTCCAAACCGTTTTTTATACTAACGTTGCTTTTAAAAATAATCTATTAATTTATTTTTTAAAAAAGTTAGTGTTAATTAATTAAGTAATGATATGTTAATGATTCTTCTAACGTTGCTTTAAAAATAATCTAATTCATTTTTAAAAAAATTAACTAATACTTAATATATGTCAGTGAGTTGTTTTTAATTAGTTTCTAACCTCGATCAACAAACCCGGCCTAAGCTAGTCAGCTGCCACAAATGAAGAATTAATAACTGTACATGTCGCGCTAACCAGGGTTAGGCTTTCGCGGTATTTGGTGGTTTCGTGGGGTGCGGCACGGCATCCCCGGTTTTCGTCATAAAATTTCGTGGAAATTCAAAAAATTTGAAAAAATTCATTGTAACACAAAAAATATATTTTTTATAAAAAAATATAAACTTCGCGATGTTTGCCGCGAAAATCGCGGTATATGGCGCGGTTTTCGCGAAATCCGCGGCACGACGCGGTTTTCGATTTGGTTCAAATTTAAATTACGGTTTTCATGGTTTTTCGCGGTTTTCGCGGTTTTTTCACGGTTTTCACGGTTTTTGCGCAGTTTTCACGGTACGCATGAAATCGTTCAAATTCAAATTTGTACTGTTCATTGCCGCCGGCTTTTGCGAATTTCGGCGAAATTCGCCGTGCCGCCGGCATTGCAAACCCTGGCGCTAACTCCCGAAGAATCGAGAGACGAGATGGGGGTAGCGGTGGCTGTGGTGGCCTGTTAGCCTGATCGTTATGTGGGTTGGGACTTTGGATATGTTTTAGAGGCATGAATAAAATATTATTCAGTTTCATAAAATAGACATCTTGTATTGATCAATAAGTACATGACTTATTTATGAGACTATTTATATATGAATCTATTTCTAAACGATCTTTGATCATATGTTATATTGTTAGAACAAATATGATTATAAGATCGATATATTTATTGATTGATGATCATGTCTCATAGATCATGGTATGAAGATACCAAATAATTATACATGGACATGTTTTAGAGAACAAATTGTTGGATAGACCCACCATGAGACGCTAAAGGAATTAATGTGTCATTAGTTGGTCTCAAGTAGTGTTGGTGCAAAGTCTTTAGACCTGAGATCATCATAGATTCCAACATGTATAGTAGCCACTATTCCGTAACTGGGTAGTTATAAAAGTAGTCTTTGGGTTTACTATCAAACATGGAGTGGGATGTGAGTGATCAAGATGGAATATGTCCCTGCTTTGAAGAGATATCTCTGGGCCCTTGAGGTAATGGATTATGAAAGTGCATGGTAATGCCGAGTTGATTGAATACGGTTCAAGTAAATGGTTAAGCTATTGGAGGGATGACACACGTCTTGCCTATAGCTTAATTGGTATCATGAAGCAAAAGGATTTGTGTATACACTACAGGTTCAGAGCGGATATATTCTTGTATACTATACTGTCAATATGTGCTGCTAGGCGCCGCTATTGACAATCGGCTGAGTTGGACTCAAGTCGAAACCGAGTATACCTGAACCTACAAGGTCGCACGCTTAAGGAGATAGAACAGACATTCGAGTTGGACTCGAATATGGCTCAATTCGGATAAGATTCGATTTAATATAGAGTCCTATGGGCTTACGAAGTCCGGCCGGCTAACTCCATGAGATTCGGATAGGATCCGATTCAAAATAGAGTCTCGATGGGCCTATAGGCCCAGTCGGCTACTCTATATAAAGGGTCGAGGGATGGAGAGTTGCGTGATTGCATTGAACCAAATCAATCTGATTTGGCGCAACAGAAGTCGGCGAGTTCAAGATCTCCATGAAAACCCTCCCCACTCCCGAGCCAAACCCTAGCCTTGCATCTTGTGCTAGCACACGGGTGTCAGGCGTTCTGTCCCTGGACATGTGGATACCGGTAGAGGCACTGCTACATTGTGGTGCTGTTCGGCAGCTGCGAATCTGGTGCGATCAGGCGCATCGGAGCGAGGCAGGCGTAGTTGGGCGACTCGGCAAATTGGTTGTGGTCGGATCGGCTGTGGTATCGGCAAATCGACTGTGGTCGGATCGGCTGCGGCATCGGCAAATCGGCTGTAGTCGGATCGGCTGTGATCAGGTGACTCGGGAATCGGCTGTGGTCAGCAAATCGGCTGTCATCGACCAGTATTGTTCTGGATCAGATAGCTTCTGATTGGCTATTTCCGCTACACTCTACTCCAATCGGTAACGATCTATCGACCCTTACTTGCAAGTGTTCATGGTTTGCACGGGAGAAATTTTTGTTATTAGCTATCGTAGCCTCCGCGTAACTCTTCAGTGGTATTAGAGCTAATCTTGCTTAGTTCGGGTTTTAGATTGGATCTGGAACAAGTTTTGCACACGGGTTGATTAGATCAATCGGTTTTATGGGATCTGTTGAGGAGAGTAGATGGTAATTTCGTTTGTTGATAGTGTATCGGAACGACGTAATGTGATTACGTCGAAGCAATATCCATAGAACTCGGTTTGAGTCGGTTTCGAGATAGTGTATCGAAATGGTATAATGTGATTATGCCGAAGCTATCTCGTAGTCCGATCTTGATTGTCACCTTGCGCCTACGCAAACCATCTCCCTTGATAGTGTATCGGGACGGCATAATGTGATTATGCCGATATGGTTTCCGTAAGCGATTTCATAGATTGCATCTATGAATTTCCGGAACCGCCGTGTGCGTACCCCCTTCTGCGTCGTTTAGATACCATATCTCTGCGATAAGTAGAAAACGTTCTACGCCTAACTTGTTTTTGCAGAGAATGTTTTGAGATGGTATGGCCCTATTGTATATATGAGATGCATGTGATGCGTGTAATATTTTTTCATATGTGCAATCCATGTAATATTCTTTCTTACGTGCAATGCTTGTAATATTCTTTCATGACCTACGAGTCGATGTAATCTTCAATTATAGCTTCTGTAGTAGTAACTTAGTTTGAATAAATCAAGCATTCGGCACTCGGAAGAACGGTGATGAAGATGAAGATCCTCTACACCGGCATGGAGATGGAGATCACCATGTGAAGGGGGTCATACTATTTCATTAATTACTATTCTACCTGCTTTCATATATTGATATGTTTGTTTGATAGAATAGTATCCCTCACAAAATTAAGTGGTATTGATGCCCTTCCAAATGTTGCACCCGTCACCGTTATGCTCGTCATTGGTGGGTCTGCCAAGCAGAGTGCCATTCTCTATCATAACACGAGGGGGTATATGTCGAACATATACAACAGGAGCATTTGGTTTACTTAACAAGGCTATCAAAACAGTTTTGGGCCTTAGGGCATAGGTTGGCGTCGAGGCATGGAGATGCCACACCAACAACAAGAGTCACATAAAGATGTGATTAGTAAAGTGTTGCTTATCGATGTTATTAATCTTCTAGCGGTGATGCCAAAGCTCACTAGAAATTAATTAACATGTGGATCTTGACCCAATATGTAACCTAGAGGAAAGGTATAAAATATGTAATGGGAGTCTTTTGTTAAATTGTTTAACAATAAACATAACATAAACATTGTGCTAAACTTTGCTTTTTCTGTTGTTGAATAATTGCAGCTAATACTACACCCAGTACCTTTAATTTGCGATCTATTCTCGAGAAAGAAAAATTGAACGGTACAAACTTTATGGATTGGCATCGCAACTTGAGAATTGTTCTCAAGCAAGAGCGCAAGGAGTACGTTCTTGAAGTACCCTATCCTGATGATTTGCCTAATAATGCTACTGATACGCACGGAGGGCTTATGAGAAGCACACTAATGATTCCCTAAATATAAGCTGTCTTATGCTTGCTACAATATCCTCTAAGCTTCAGAAGCAATACAAGAGCAGTGATGCTCATATTATTATTCCGGGACTACATGGCATGTTTGAGAACCAAGCTAGGGCCGAGAGGTTCAACACCTCAAAGTCTCTATTTGCGTGCAGGCTTGTTGAAGGGAGTCCCGTCAGTCCGCATGTGATAAAAATGATTGGCTACATTGAGAGTCTGGAAAAACTAGGTTTTTCCTTAGCCAAGAGTTGACTAATGATGTGATTCTCCAGTCGCTCCCTCCAAGCTTTGAGCCATTCATATTAAATTATCACATGAACAGTATGGATAATACCTTGGCCGAATTGCATGAGATGCTAAAGACGGCTAAGGAGAGTATTCAGAAAAATGGTCATCATGTGATGATGATGCAGAAAGCTAAGTGCAAACCACCTGTCAAGAAACTTTGCACCAAGAGGAAACTAACTCCCGATGAGATCGCGAGTGCCTCCAACGCAAAGAAGGGCAAGAAGGGGTCGGCGGCATCAGATGTTGTTTGCTTCTATTGCAAGGAGACAAGTCACTAGAAAAGGAACTGCAAGAAGTACATGGAGGATCTCAAAAAGAAACAAAGTGTGACTTCTGCTTCAGGTATTAATGTTATAGACATTAATCCTGCTACTTCACCTACCGACTCTTGGGTATTTGATACCGGATCATTAGCTCATATTTGCAAATCGTTGCAAGGAATGAGAATAAGTAGAAGCTTAAGAAGGGGCGAGGTGAACCTGCGCGTCGGCAATGGAGCAAGTGTTGCTACAATTGTTGTCGGCACTACATCACTTTATTTACCTTCAGGATTAGTTTTGGAATTAAATAATTGTTATTGTGTTCCAACTCTATGTCAAAACGTTATTTCCGCTTCATGTTTGCAAGCAGAAGGATATGATTTTTGATCAATGGACAATGGTTGTTCAGTTTATCTCAGAGATATGTTCTATTTTCATACTCTATTGGTGAATGGATTATATGTTTTGAATCTTGAAGCGTCTCCCATCTATAACATTAATATAGAGAGGCAACTCCCAAATGATACAAACCCCACGTTTATCTGGCATTGTCGCTTAGCCCATATAAATCAGAAACACATGGAGAAACTCCATAAGGATGGATTGCTTCACTCTTTTGATTTTGAATCATTTGAGACATGTGAGTCTTGTTTACTTGGTAAGATGACAAATGCACCTTTCACGGGTCACAATGAGAGAGCAAGTGACTTGTTGGCACTCGTACATACTGATGTATGTGAACCAATGAGCTCAACGGCCAGAGGTGGTTATCAGTACTTCATTACCTTTACCGATGACTTTAGTAGATATGATTATATCTACTTAATGAGACATAAGTCTGAATCCTTTGAAAAGTTCAGAGAATTCCAGAATGAAGTACAAAATCATTTAGGGAAAACAATCAAGTTTCTATGATCATATCATGGAGGGGAATACTGTCGCCCCCGGGTTTTGCCCCTAAATCATTTAAATAATTTACCCTCAAATAATCGGAGTTTCTGTAATTAATCTGTAGCCAACAAGTAATTTAAAATGCAATTAATAAATGGAAATTACATGGTAGGATTTTTTTTAAATTCTACATATCAAAATGCACAATTTTTAGAGCACTCTAAGTATTTTTTAACCAATTAAATAAAAATCCTGTAATTAAATTAAGTCCCTAAATCCCTTTTTCCTTTTTTCTCTTTTTCCCCTCTTTTTTTCTCTTTGGGCCGTCCTTTTCCCGCTCTTTCCCGTCGGCCCAAGTCTCGACCCAAGCCGCCTCCCGCGCGCCTCTCCTCCTCGGCCGTGGGCCGAGGCCCACGAGCCGGCCGCACCCGCGCACCCCGCGCCCTCCTTGCTCCGCGGGCCACCGATAGGTGGACCCCACTGTCGGCCGCCTCCTCGCGCCCGGCCAGCCGCCGCCGCCGCCGCAAGCGCCGCGCCGCCCGCCGTTTCCGCGCGCCTCGCGCCGCGTGGCCCCACGCCGGGCTTCGGCCCGCGCCGCCGCACCCGTGCCCGCCTTTCTCGCGCACCGCAATGGCCGTCGCCACCCCGAAACGGCCGCCGAATATCCCGCTTTCTCTCTCCGAGTCCAAAACAAAGGGCTAGGTTTTCCCGGCCATCCCGTGCCTAATTCAATCTCTTTTCCCGCCGCTCGCCGAGCCGTCCCGGCCGTCGCGCCGCCAAGGCCGGCGGCAAAACCTCGCCGCCGATCGGCCGCCGTCGCCGCGAAACCCTAACCCGAGCCACCGTGCGCGCCGTCCGATCGTCGCCGCTCTAGCCGTTCAGATCTCGCCACGTGGCAGCGATCCGGCCAGCCGCCGTCCCGGCCAACCGCCGTGCGCCACGCGTCCCGCACCGTGCCGCGCCCCTCTGCAGCCGCGTGCGCCACGTGTCGCCGCGCCATTCGGCCCCCGCCCCGCCCAATCGCCGCGCGCCACGTTGCCACCCGTTCGCCCGTCGCCGCTTACGTCAGCGTGCTGACGTCAGCCCTAGGGTTGACGCCAGCCGATGATGTCATGCTGACGTCAGCTCTGAGCCGCATGTTGATGACATCACCAGGGACTTAATTGCGCAATAAATAATTTAGTCTTTTCGTTTAGTTTAAAAATCGCAATTAAACTTCTAAAATTCATATCTTTTAATTCGAGCTCCGTTTTAGTCCATTCAAATTTCATTAAATCCAGAAAATGTCAAGAATCTATTAAAAATACTTTTCAGTGCTGTTTCAGTAGACCTTTTAGGGTGTTTTGTTGAGTGCTTTGTTTGTCGTGTAGATCCCGAGTTTTCCGACGAGTCCGTTCTCCTCGAAGTAGTCGCCGAGGTCCCTCAGTCTCCAGAGCAAGGCAAGTCATACTTTTCATTGAACATATTGTACCTATCTTATTTAAATATCACTTTTCTCTCAAATACTGCATATGTTTTAGAATGTCATTTTATGGGATGATCATACCTACGTACTCAACCATAGGCTTGTTTACCTTATACCATTGATAACTTGGGTTCAATATGGCTAGATTGTTAGTTTAAGGCTTGCTTAGTTATGCTTAGCTCAACTAGCTCACTTAAGAGGATCACATTAATTAATTATTACATTAGAGGCTAATTCTCAGATGATGTCAAGTTTGTGACTCTACTCTAATAACATCGAATTATGACAATGGTGGGTCGTGAGCACATGGTTGGTCTTTGGTTAGCGTGCTCATGACAATTAAGGACCGGTTCTTGGAAAACCCTGGAAGAATTACCGTGCATACCACAAGCCAGCATGGGTAATGGCTGGGTCTATAGCGTAGCTGTCTCTAGCTGACGTATCCCGGTGAGGGTGGGCGTGATGGAGTTGGGTCGGCCCCGGTTTTAAGGGTTGATCGGCTTCCGGATTCACCGCGGCACGAGAGGGGGCTGCCCATTACCCCGATGGGAGTGGGGGTGAAACCTTGGTGTGGTACGATTGGTTAGAGGGGGTTATGTGAAGGGTCCTATCACAGTTCCTTTCCGGGGTACCGTGGTGGTGCACCGGCGCACGATAACGTGTCGTGAGATTGTGTCTTGTGGGTACAGTTGTACACCTCTGATCAGAGTAAAACTATTTGAATAGCCGTGCCCACGGTTACGGTCGATCGACCAGATTCACCTTGATTAGTCTCACTTTTTCACATGAATGAACTATTGGAATTTGATTAGTACAGATGGATGGATGGGCCTGTTGCAACGTGGTTTTAACGTTGGACAGTGTTTATTTAATACTGCTTAATTACTACTACTGTTTTACTGTTTTCAACTATTACTATTATTTCTGCAATGCTGTTTATGCAAATTGAGCCTATTATCCTTTTCCTTGATTTTATTTATCCTGCATCATGTCTCCTCTTCCGGTGTGACTTGTTAAGTATGGTGGTTGTACTCAGTCTTACTTCTTTTCCTCTTTTAGTGCCAAAGGTTGAGGTTGAGGTCTTCGACGAGGTGTAGGCTTGTTCGCCGTCAAGGGGTAGCTGTGGTGTTGGTGTTTTGCTTCGCTCAAGTCTAGTTTAGCTTAAGTCAATTTTTTTCCTTTCCGCTGCCTTTGTGTAACTCTTTTATATTGTTTCTAAGACGAGGTTTCTGTATTATCAATAATGTCGATTTGTGTACCTCGGCTGATGCTTGGACGAGGATGTAATGCACAAATTAGCTGCGGAAATTCTGGTGTGAATTTCTGGGCGTGACAAGTTGGTATTAGAGCCATCCTTTGACTGTAGAACGAGCCAACTGGAAACCTTAAGAGCCCTCTAATCTTTTCATTTGCATGTGTTAAAAAAAGGGGTGTTTTTAAAAGTAAAGTCAGTCTAGGGTGTTAGAGATTGTGAAAATGGGTTGTTGGTCGTGGGTTTTTGAGCATGCTTTGATTCCCGCTTCTTTGTTTCTATAGATGGCAGGTTCCCCAGCGACGCACTGTGGAGAAGGGATGGTGGGTTTTGTTGCGGAGCTGGCACGCATGGCCCTTGCAGTCGGGTATCCTGAAGCGCCGGAGTACACAAGAGTTGCGCCTCTCAGCGACGAGTTGCCCTACCGTGTCCGTTTGGAGGTTCACGGGTTTGTGGGAACGTGTCTTCTCAACATGGAGGTCACAGCTTCAGGGGGCACGTCGGATCACGCTTGTCAAGAGGCTTCTTACCTGATGTTGGCCAGGATGAGGGAGCTGCATGATGATGACCTTCGTACCTCCGCTTACCGCTACCATCCCCGTCGTGGCAGTTCCTCCGATGTCAGTGCATTCAAGTCTACAGCAGATGAGAACGACTCTACTTTCGGCCGTATGTGCACAGTGATCAGGGGCCTGGACAAGATGCACTCAGACCTGCACAAGGCAACCAAGGAGCTGAACGACAAGAAGATGCTGAGGATTGTGTGACTGCAGGACGAAGTGGTTCGTCTTAAGAAGGAAGTTGCTGAGTTGAAGGGACTCCCAACACCAGGTGGTGTCAGGATTCATACTACGCCTCGGAAGACCATCACTGCACCTGTCCGGATCCAGTTGGCGCCCCGGATTCCTCCACCATCTCCTCCAGCTCCTCCCGCTCCACCAGCTCCAGTTCCAGCGCCTGTCTCAGTTCTTCCTGCTACAGGTTCTGCTCTCGCCTTTGCTCCAGCTTCGGCGTACCAAGGCGGAAGTGGCAGCAACGGTTGGATCTCCATCTCCAGTGACTCAAGCTCGGAAGATTCAATTGAAGACATGGATTCAGAAGAGACTCGGAGTTCCTCGGAGGGAAGAGGCAGGATTGGTTGGGCTACGACAACCGATTCAGAAGAGTCGAAGTCCGAGGTGAAGCCAGAGGACTCCAGGAGCCGTTCTGAAGAATGGGGATCTTCTGAAGGAAGCAGTTTTGGCTCCTCGCCTCGCGGATCGTTTTAGTCGCCCTTCTTAGTTTTATCGTTTTGCTTAGTTTGCCTTCTTGGTAGTTGCTGTGTGTTAGGCTGCTGTGTGTGGGATAGCTGGCAGTCAATATCAAGTGTGATATGGCTGACCACTCAAGGATGTTTCGTGTTTTTCCTTGTTTTAATCAAGACCAGAACAATGCATTTGAATTCCAATAATAAAGTTTAGTTTCTAAGTCCATCTGTTTTTCTTCTTTTCTCTCTTTGGTTCGGTCGTCTCCTTCAGATGGTGAACACCAGGACCAGCGGAGCGAACAGCAACAATGGGCAGTCAGATGCCAACAACAATGAGGCTCATGACGTCAACGGCAATGCTCCTCCGCCGCCACCCGAGAATCCCACCATTGCTCAAGTACTTGCTTCGCAGACACAGATGATGGCTGCGACGATGCAGCAGATGCAACAACAACATCAGCAGATGCAACAGCAGATGTTGCAACAAATACAGCAGCAACAACAGCAGCAGAATAATCAGTTTGCCACTCCACCACCCCAGTCTAAGTTGCCAGAGTTTCTTCGCGTCCGACCGCCGACCTTCTCCAGCACCACTAATCCTATGGAGGCCAATGACTGGCTTCATGCCATAGAGAAGAAGTTAGATCTTCTGGAGTGCACGGACCAGGAGAAAGTCTCATTTGCTACTCATCAGTTGCAAGGCCCTGCTTCGACTTGGTGGGACAACTACTTGGTCACTCGCCCAGCTGGAGCAGCGGTTACATGGGAAGAGTTCTGTCGCAGTTTTCGGACCGCACATATCCCTGCGGGGATAGTTGCACAGAAGAAGCGTGAGTTTCGTTCTCTTGAGCAAGGTAACAGGTCAGTTACTAAGTATCTGCACGAGTTCAACCGTCTTGCATGTTACGCCCCAGAAGATGTGCGCACCGATGCAGAAAGGCAAGACAAGTTCTTGGCTGGTTTGGATGATGAACTCATGGACAAGCTAATCTTAGGAGAATATGCTAACTTTGAGAAGTTGGTTGACAAGGCCATTCGGCAAGAAGATCAGCGCAACAAGATGATCAAGAAGAGAAAGATAGTCCAGTTCAGACCTCCTCAACAGCAGGGAAATCAGCAAAGGCCGCGTTTCATGTCTGGAAGTCAGGGCGGACCTACCACCATGATTGTTCGTCAGCATCGGCCTTATTACCCAGGGAATTTTCAAGCTGGCAGTAGTGGCAGTGGACAACAACAACGCACTCCAGCCCTGCGTCCTCCAACGGCGCCACCCCAGCAGCAGTCCAAGATACCACCTCCAAGGAAGGACTCCGGAGGAAAGCCAGGAGTCTGCTTCAACTGTGGTGACCCTGGGCATTTTGCAGACAAGTGTCCAAAGCCAAGACGCGCTAGGCCAAGGTTCATCCAGGCCCGTATCAATCATGCGTCCGCAGAGGAAGCGCAGGGCGCTCCTGAAGTTATACTGGGTACGTTTCCTGTGAATCTCACTCCTGCTACAGTATTATTTGATTCTGGTGCTACGCATTCATTTATTTCAAAGCAGTTTGTTGGGGCACATGGGTTATCAGTAGTGGAACTTAAGGTACCTATGCGGGTTCAAACCCCTGGAAACCATTTGGACACGGCTCAGTTATTATCCCTCAGTGGCAATAGAAATCCAAGGATCTAAATTTCTAGCCAACCTTATCCTCCTTCAGTCCAAAGGCCTAGATGTCATTCTTGGGATGGATTGGTTGTCCAGACATAAGGGAGTAATTGACTGTGCTAGTTGCACAATTACTTTAATCAATGTGAAAGGAGAATAAATTGTTTTTCGTTCTCCCATGCAAGCCGAGACCGTGACAAGTTTGAATCATGTTTCTGCCGGTGGATCGTTTGAAGTAGAAGCAAAGACCCCTATGAAATTAGAAGATATCCCCATCGTCAGAGAATACCCTGAAGTTTTTTCCGAAGACTTAACTCAGATGCCACCAGAAAGAGAAATTGAATTCCGGATTGATTTAGTACCCGGGACCGCCCCAATTCACAAGAGGCCGTATAGAATGGGAGCCAACGAGTTGGCCGAAGTAAAGAAGCAAGTGGATGAACAGTTGCAGAAAGGGTATATCCGCCCGAGCACGTCGCCTTGGGGTGCTCCGGTGATATTCGTGGAGAAGAAAGACAAGACCAAAAGAATGTGTGTCGATTATCACGCACTCAATGAGGTCACTATCAAGAACAAGTATCCTCTACCACGGATTGATGATTTGTTTGATCAACTCAAGGGGGCAAAGGTGTTTTCCAAGATAGACCTGCGATCAGGCTATCATCAGTTGAGAATTCGGGAAGAGGACATTCCCAAGACCGCTTTCATCACCCGGTACGGTCTGTATGAGTGTACGGTCATGTCTTTTGGATTGACCAACGCACCGGCCTTCTTTATGAACCTGATGAACAAGGTGTTTATGGAGTTCTTGGACAAATTTGTCGTGGTTTCATTGACGACATTTTGGTCTACTCTAAGACTGAGGAAGAACATGAGCAACATCTTCGGGCAGTGCTCGAGAAGTTGAGGGATCATCAACTCTACGCCAAGTTTAGCAAGTGTGCTTTCTGGTTAAAGGAAGTGTAGTTCCTCAGCCACATTGTGAATGCTCAAGGAGTAGCCTTGGATCCGTCAAATGTGGAATCAGTTACCAAATGGACTCCGCCAAAAACAGTCACACAGATCTGAAGTTTCCTTGGACTTGCGGGTTATTACCGACGCTTCATTGAGAATTTCTCCAAAATCGCCAAGCCGATGACTCAATTGTTAAAGAAAGATGAGAAATTAAAGTGGTTAGCGGAATGTAACAAGAGTTTTGAAGAGCTTAAGAGGAAGTTGGTGTCTGCACCAGTATTGATACTGCCAGATCCAGCAAAGGATTTCCAAGTTTATTGTGATGCATCTCGCCAAGGATTGGGATATGTGTTGATGCAAGAAGGCAAAGTGGTCGCATATGCTTCTTGTCAATTGCGTCCGCATGAGAAAAACTATCCAACTCATGATCTGAAATTAGCCACAGTGGTTCATGCCCTAAAGATCTGGCGACACTACCTAACTGGCAATCGTTGTGAAGTGTATACGGATCATAAAAGTCTCAAGTACATCTTCACCCAACCAGACTTGAACCTTCGTCAGCGAAGATGGTTGGAACTGATCAAAGATTATGATTTGGGGATACATTACCATCTTGGCAAAGCTAATGTGGTAGCAGATGCTCTGAGCCGGAAGAGTTACTGCAACACCATCAACGTCGAAAGAATGTGCAACCAGTTGCAGCAAGAATTCGAGCACCTAAATCTACATGTGTTGGATTTTGGTTTTGTGGCTGCTCTGGAAGCCCAACCCACTCTCATTGATCAAATTCGGGCTGCTCAGGCATCAGATCTCGAGATGGCTGAACTCAAGAAGAACATGAGGGTCGGAAAAGCTCGTGACTTTACAGAAGACGAGCATGGCACAATCTGGATGGGAAAGAGATTGTGTGTGCCAGAAGATAAGGATTTGAAAAAGTTGATCCGTACGGAAGCTCACCAAACTCAATACTCAATTCATCCAGGCAGTACAAAGATGTATCAAGATCTTAGAGAGAAGTTTTGGTGGGTCAGTATGAGGAGAGAAATAGATGAGTTTGTCGCACTTTGTGATGTTTGTCAGCGGGTTAAGG
Organism: Oryza australiensis; assembly: GCA_019925245.2. Taxonomy (NCBI): domain Eukaryota; kingdom Viridiplantae; phylum Streptophyta; class Magnoliopsida; order Poales; family Poaceae; genus Oryza; species Oryza australiensis. The sequence goes on along the minus strand of JAIFGZ020000486.1, from coordinate 324,882 downwards.
GAGAACATCAATGGCCTGCAGGACTGTTTCAACCCCTCCAAATTCCAGAGTGGAAATGGGAAGAAATTGGAATGGATTTTATCACAGGTTTACCCCGCACATCGTCAGGGTATGATTCAATTTGGGTCATTGTGGACCGACTCACCAAGGTGGCCCACTTCATACCAGTGCATACTACCTACTCGGGAAAGAAGCTAGCAGAGCTTTATCTTGCGAGAATCATGTGTTTACATGGTGTGCCTAAAAGGATCGTGTCTGACCGAGTAAGTCAGTTTACTTCCAAGTTCTGGAAGAAGTTGCAAGAAGAGCTTAGTACGCGCTTGAATTTTAGTACGGCCTATCATCCGCAAACAGATGGTCAGACTGAGAGAGTGAATCAAATTCTGGAAGACATGTTGAGAGCATGTGCCCTTGAATTTGGTACAGCGTGGGACAAGAGCTTTCCCTATGCAGAATTCTCCTATAACAACAGTTATCAAGCAAGCATTCAAATGGCACCGTATGAGGCGTTGTATGGACGGAAGTGCCGCACACCCCTTTTCTGGGATCAGACTGGTGAACATCAGTTGTTTGGCACAGAAGTGATAAGCGAAGCAGAAGCAAAGGTCCGAATGATTCGGGAAAGGTTGAGGATTGCGCAGTCCTGGCAGAAGAGCTATGCAGACAATCGTCGAAGAGATCTCACTTTTGAAGCAGGGGATTTTGTGTATCTTCATGTTACACCGCTCCGGGAAGTACACCGTTTCTAAACCAAAGGCAAGTTGGCACCATGTTTTATGGGACCATACAGAATTCGGGAACGTCGAGGAGAAGTAGCCTATCAGCTTGAGCTTCCATCCAACATGGCTGGTATTCACGACGTGTTTCACGTGTCCCAGTTAAAGAAGTGTCTAAGGGTACCAGAAGAGCAGGCAAGTCCAGACCAGATTGAAATTCAAGAGGACTTGACCTACGTGGAGAGACCAGCTCGTATTCTCGAGATCAGCGAGGGAAGGACTCGGAACAAGGTTATCAGGTTTTGCAAAGTTCAGTGGACTCATCACTCAGAGGAAGAAGCTACTTGGGAAAGAGAAGATGAGCTAAAGGCCGCGCACCCGTACCTTTTCGCCAGTGCCTCCGAATCTCGGGGTCGAGATTCCGTTTAAGGGGGGTAGGTTTGTCGCACCTCGGGTTTTGCCCTTAAATCATTTAAATAATTTACCCTGAAATAATCGGAGTTTCTGGAATTAATCTGGAGCCAACAAGTAATTTTAAAATGCAATTAATAAATGGAAACGACATGGTAGGATTTTTCTTAAATTCTACATGTCAAAATGCACTAACGAATTTTTACGGAATTTTTAGAGCACTCTAAGTATTTTTTTAACCAATTAAATAAAAATCCTACAATTAAATTAAGTCCCTATATCCCTTTTTTCCTTTTTTCTTTTCCCCTCCTTTTTTCCCCTTTGGGCCGTCCTTTTCCCGCTCTTTCCCGTCGGCCCAAGTCCCGGCCCAAGCCGCCTCCCCCGCGCGCCTCTCCTCCCTCGGCCGTGGGCCGAGGCCCAAGAGCTGGCCACGCCCGCGCAAGCCTGCCGCCCCTCCCTTGCTTCGTGGGCCACCGATAGGTGGGCCCCACCTGTCGGGGCCACCTCCCTCGCGCCCGGCCGGCCCAGCCGCCACCGCCGCCATGCGCCGCGCCGCCCCACCGTTTTCACTCCGTTTCCGCGCGCCTCACGCCGCGTGGGCCCCACGCCGGGCTCCGGCCCACGCTGCCGCACCCGTGCCCGCCTTTCTCGCGCGCCGCAATGGCCGCCGCCGCCTCGAAACGGCCGCTGAATATCCCATTCTCTCTCTCTCCGAGTCCGAAACAAACGGCGAGGTTTTCTCACCATCCCGTGCCCGATTCAATCTCTTTTCGCCCTATAAAATCCCCTCATGCGCCGCTGCATGCTTCCTTTGTTTCCCGTTAGGTTTAACCCCAAAAATCGTCATCGTCGTCGCCTTCTTCCCTGCCGCCGCCGCGCCGCTTTCTTTTCCTTTTGTGTTCGCCGTGCCTTGCGCCGCGCTCGCCGAGCCGTCCGGCCGCCCGCGCCAAGGCCGGCGGCAAACCCCGCCGCCGCCCGCGAAACCCTAACCCTACCCATCGTCCTCGCCGTCCGATCGCCGCCGCTCTAGCCGTTCGGATCTCGCCACGTGGCAGCGATCCGGCCAGCCGCCGTCCCGGTAACCCGCGTGCGCCACTCGTCCCGCACCCCGTCGCCTCCCCGACCGCCGCGCCCCTCAGCTCTCGCGTGCGCCACGTGTCGCTGCGCCATTCGGCCGCCCCCCGCCCAATCTCCGTGCGCCACGTCGCCACCCGTTCGCCCGCCGCCGCTTATGTCAGCGTGCTGACGTCAGCCCTAGGGCTGACGCGAGCCAATGACGTCGTGCTGACGTCAGCTCTGAGCCGCACGTTGATGACGTCACCAGGGACTTAATTGCATAATAAATAATTTAGTCTTCTCTGTTTAGTTTAAAAATCACAATTAAACATCTAATATTCATATCTTTTTAATTCGAGCTCCGTTTTAGTCCATTCAGATTTCATTAAATCCAGAAAAATGTCAAGAATCCATTAAAAATACTTTTCAGTGCTATTTCAGTAGACCTTTTAGGATGTTTTGTTGAGTGCTTTGTTTGTCGTGTAGATCTCGAGTTTTCCGACGAGTCCGTTCTCCTCGAAGTAGTCGCCGAGGTCCCTCAGTCTCCAGAGCAAGGTAAGTCATACTTTTCATTGAACATATTGTACCTATCTTATTTAAATATCACTTTTCTCTCAAATACTGTATATGTTTTAGAATGTCATTTTATGGGATGATCATACCTACTGTACTCAACCATAGGCTTGTTTACCTTATACCATTGATAACTTGGGTTCAATATGGCTAGATTGTTAATTTAAGGTTTGCTTAGTTATGCTTAGCTCAACTAGCTCACTTAAGGGGATCACATTAATCAATTATTACATTAGAGGCTAATTCTCAGATGATGTCAAGTTTGTGACTCTACTCTAATAACATTGAATTATGACAATGGTGGGTCGTGATCACATGGTTGGTCTTTGGTTAGCGTTCTCATGACAACTAAGGACCGGTTCTCGGGAAACCCTCGAAGAATTACCGTGCATACCACAAGCCAGCATGGGTAATGGCTGGGTCTGTAGCGTAGCTGTCTCTAGCCGACGTATCCCGGTGAGGGTGGGCGTGATGGAGTTGGGTCGGCCCTGGTTTTAAGGGTTGATCGGCTTCCGGATTTACCGCGGCACGAGAGGGGGCTGCCCATTACCCCGATGGGAGTGGAGGCGAAACCTTGGTGTGGTACGATTGGTTAGAGGGGGTTATGTGAAGGGTCCTGTCACAGTTCCTTTCCAGGGTACCGTGGTGGTGCACCGGCGCACGATAAGTGTCGTGAGATTGTGTCTTGTGGGTACAGTTGTACACCTCTGATCAGAGTAAAACTATTTGAATAGCCGTGCCCACGGTTATGGGCGATCGACCAGATTCACCTTGATTAGTCTCACTTTTTCACATGAATGAACTGTTGGAATTTGATTAGTACAGATGGATGGATGGGCCTATTGCAACGTGGTTTTAACGTTGGACAGCGTTTATTTAATACTGCTTAATTACTACTACTGTTTTACTGTTTTCAACTATTACTATTATTTCTGCAATGCTGTTTATGCAAATTGAGCCTATTATCCTTTTCCTTGATTTTATTTATCCTGCATCATGTCTCCTCTTCCGGTGTGACTTGTTGAGTACGGTGGTTGTACTCAGTCTTGCTTCTTTTCCCCCTTCAGTGCCAGAGGTTGAGGTTGAGGTCTCCGACGAGGTGTAGGCTTGTTCGCCGTCAAGGGGTAGCTGTGGTGTTGGTGTTTCGCTTCGCTCAAGTCAAGTTTAGCTTAAGTCAGTTTTTTTCCTTTCTGCTGCATTTGTGTAACTCTTTTATATTGTTTCTAAGATGAGGTTTCTGTATTATCAATAATGTCGATTTGTGTACTCGGCTGATGCCTGGATGAGGATGTAATGCACAAATTAGCTGCGGAAATTCTGGTGTGAATTTCTGAGCGTGACAAATACTTGAGCCAAGAGTTTGGTAATCATCTGAAAGATTGTGGAATTGTTCCACAGTTGACTCCGCCAGGAACTCCACAATGGAATGGGGTGTCCGAACGGAGAAATCGCACCTTGTTGGACATGGTGCGGTCCATGATGAGCCAAAGTGATCTTCCGTTATCCTTCTGGGATATGCCCTTGAAACAGCTGCGTTCACACTAAATAGAGTTCCATCTAAGTCAGTTGAAAAGACACCATATGACATATGGATAGGGCGACCCCCTAGTTTGTCTTTTCTCAAAATTTGAGGATGTGAGGCTTATGTAAAACGTTTACAGTCCGACAAGCTTACACCCAAATCTGACAAGTGCTTCTTTGTGGGATATCCTAAGGAAACTAAGGGATATTACTTTTATAATCGGGAACAAGACAAAGTGTTTGTCGTCCGACATGGTGTCTTCTTGGAGAAAGAGTTTCTTTCAAGAAGAGTTAGTGGGAGCAGGGTGCATCTTGAAGAAGTTTAAGAAACACCAGAAAATGTTTCAGCTACCACGGAACCACAACAGAAGGAACAAGATATTGTGCCACCTGTTGTAGATACACCAGCCCCACGAAGGTCTAAAAGATCACGTCGTACGCCTGCAGGTACACAGGTGCAGAACAACGTGATATATTGTTGTTAGACAACGATGAGCCTAAGACCTATGAGGAAGCGATAGTGGGACCCGATTTCAACAAGTGGCTTGGAGCCATGAAATCCGAAATAGAATTCATGTATGATAATCAAGTTTGGAACTTGGTTGATCTACCTAATGGTGTCCAAACCATTGAGTACAAATGGGTTTTTAAGAAAAAGACCGACATGGATGGAAATGTTCACATCTATAAGGCGTGATTGGTGGCGAAAGGTTTTAAACAGATTCAAGGTGTTGATTATGATGAAACCTTCTCGCCCGTCACAATGCTTAAGTCTATTCGGATTATTCTAGCGATTGTTGCATATTTTGATTATGAGATATGGCAGATGGATGTCAAAACGGCTTTCCTAAATGAAAACCTAAGCGAGGATGTATACATGATACAACCTGAGGGTTTTGTCGATCCACAATCGCCTGGTGTAGGATCGAGATGTCGATTAGAGGGGGCGAATAGGCGATTTAAAACTAAGTGGCACTAAATTAAAACTAACCTAAGTTGCTAGGCTTCGTGAGGAACAAGTCTAACTAAGCAACTAAGTTATGTTTTGCAAACTTAGGGTGATAATGGCTCAAGTATGTCTCTACAAATATAAATTACACAAAAGTAATTGCAATAAGTAAATGAGACAAGAGACAAGGAATTTTTCACCCGAGGTTCGGAAACTCGTCGGTTTCCTAATCCCCGTTGAGGCGAGCCCAACTCCACCGCTCAACCACGAAGCCACCGCACGCCCCCTTCGTCAAGGGGTGGGCAAGGTGGGAGCCGGCCCACGGAGAGGACTACCCAAGCCTCGATCACTAGGGGTAGTTCTTCCTTCACTCCGAAGGTGGTGAACTCCAAACCACTCACAAAACCGGCGTCGGGCCTCCTCCACAATCTTCTCGGAGAGGTCACCGGGCAACTCCTCCACAAGCCATCTAGGAGGCGGCAACCTCCAAGAGTAATAAACAATGACGCGGCCCGAAGATGATCAAGTGCCACACTAGCTCTACAATGAAGCAATGCACTTGGCTCTTGGCTAAATCAACCCTCAACCACAACAAATGGATGAACACTAGCTCAAGTGAGTGTGGGAGAGATGTAAGGGGTGTATGAAAATGAAGTGAGTGCCAAGAGTTCCCACTTCAGCCAATGAGGGGTTATTTATACCCCAACTCACAAAAACTAGCCATTGAAGGCGAAATACCCCAACTCTGTGCACCGTCGGTCAGACCGTCATAGGGTGGCCGATCAGACCAGACTACTTTGTAACGGCTAGAAAACTAGCTGTTACAGGGCAATCATTGAGCCCACTCAGCCTGGCCGGTCAGACCGCAGTGTAGCGGACGGTCAGACCTGCCTCGGCTCGATCAGACCGTCAGGGGCTCAGTCAGACCGGCCTCGGCTCAGGCGGCTCTGGATCAAGCGCACAACAGGCATCCACCCGGCCGGTCAGACCGGTGGGTAACGTCCGGTCAGACCTCCCTATAGCTCAGGTCAGACCGCCATAATACCTGCGGTCAGACCGAAGGTCACTTTTCAGCACAGCCCACCGTTAGTAAAACGGCGATATCTCTTGACTCGGGTATCGGAATTTGACGTTCTTGGACTCTATGGAAAGTTTATTCAAAGGACTATCCAACACATAAAAACAATCCATACAAGAAACACAACTTAAAATAGGGATAAAGGGCTCACACTCCAAGGGATACTTCACCGGATAAAACCACATGAGGCTACCCAAACCTATAGGATATACCCACTTCTCTTTTTGTTTGGGACTTGAGAAAACTCATCACACTTGGCTAGACAAGCCCACAAAATGCACCTATATGCATATGAACTAGTATGGCACAAGATCATCCACATGCTTGCTTCATAGACCCCTCTTGATAGTACGGTACCTATCTAGCAAATCCGGTCTACACCAAACACCAAGACCGGGAAAAGACTAAGAAAACATTCTTAGCTCCATTATACCTTTGCCTTGCGCCATCCAACTTGGGGTCAAGCTTGAGCCGAGATCAACACTTGTGACCATTCGGTTGAACCATGTTTATGTCGAGGTCTTCGTCCATTCTTTATCATGACTTTCTTCTCATCACAAGCTTGAATTTATTCTTGTCAACAATGCGATGTCCTTGATTTGGTGACCATCAACCAATGGTGTCATCCATTTGCCTCATCACAATTAGACAAACTTAAAGAAAAACATTAGTCTCAACAAATTTGTTGTCATCCTTCACTTGATGATCAACCGGTGCATATGAAAGATATGGATATATTTGTTGAGAATTCATTAACACCGCAAGTATCATATACTCGTATGCATACTCAAGTGCAAAGATATGATATCAATAATAGGTGAACAACATGGATCTATAACATGCACAATAAATATATAGGATTTGCTCCTCCTAAGTATATGCATACAAAGAAATATACAAGAGAGACAAGTGTATGCATAAGTAAAGAAGAACCAATGTGGTTTATCCTATACACATGGAGAAGGCATGTAGCAATGATAAAGACAAACAAAAATACATACCTTCATAATCTCCATGTTCTCAAAGTAAAGGAGACTAAATAAGATAAGGCTCAAGTAATCATTAGTCTCACACTTTATAACAATAACATGAAAATCATATATATGAACCTATTAAAAAGTAGGAGATAAGAAGTGATACATATCGTTTTATCTCCATGCATTTCATCCTCGTCATGATTGAGATCCATCGTAAAAGGACGCATGTCTACCACATCTCATTATCAAGAAATAACCTAGTTGGCAACTTATAAGAAGAAAGGTTAATCCCATAAACGTTGGTTTATCATTCATCTATCACCAAAGCAACAATTACACAAATTGTTTAATCCAAGATCTTTTAATATTTTCTCTCTTTTGTGATAGATAATAACCCGATATAAACAATATAAAGACATGAGATGAAAGATAATTTCAAATCAATATAGAGATCTTATAATAAACAAAATATAGAATAAGCTCCCCCTCAAGATATGCATACATATGGATATAAAGTAACACGTATACACATAATCAATCAAGATGAAAAAGGGAGCTCACACTATATTTTGGATTCACAAGAGAGACCAAGTTAGAATATGTGAAGTTTAATACATACCTCCCATCATTTTTATTTTTGTATCCAAATGAGACTAGTCAAAGATAAGCTCATAAAAACGTTAGTCTCACGTAATTAGATTTGTCATTAATCACCAAAACCAAATTAAGGCACTTGAACTTACACCTGGAAAGATATGCAAGTTACAAAAATTAATTTATGGATTGAAGCAAGCATCTCGGAGTTAGAATATTCGTTTTGATGAAGTAATCAAAGGGTTTGGTTTCATAAAAAATGAAGAGGAGGTCTGTGTTTACAAAAAGGTCAGTGAGAGTGCAATTGTATTTCTAATCTTATATATGGATGACATATTACTTATTGAAAATGATATCCCTATGCTAGAATTCATCAAGTCTTCATTCAAAAATAGTTTTTTCATGAAAGACTTAGGGGATGTAGTATTCATATTGGGTATTCGGATCTATAGAGATAGATCCAAGAGGCTAATTGGATTAAGCCAAAGTACATATATTGACAAGGTATTGAAAAGGTTCAACACATATATTGACAAGGTATTGAAAAGGTTCAACATGCACGATTCCAAGAAAGGTTTCTTGCCCAAGTCACATGGCATTAATCTTAGCAAGAATCAGTGTCCCCGGACACATGATAAGCGGAATAAGATGGGTATGGTTCCATATGCTTCGGCAATTGGATCCATCATGTATGCCATGCTTTGCACACGTTCATATGTCTCGTACGCTTTGAGTGCTACGAGCAGATACCAGTCAGATCTAGGTGAAGGTCACTGGACTGCCGTAAAGAGTATCCTTAAGTACTTGAGAAGAACTAAGGATTTGTTCCTAGTCTATGAAGGTGAAGAAGAGCTTGTTGTAAGTGGTTACACCGATGCTAGCTTCCAAACGGACAAGGATGATTATAGATCGTAATCTGGGTTCGTGTTCTGCTTGAACGGAGGCGCAGTCAACTGGAAGAGTTTCAAGTAGGATACGTTGCTAATTCTACAACGGAGGCCGAGTACATTGCTGCTTCAGAAGCTACAAAGAAAGTTGTTTGGATCAATAAATTTGTTTCTGAGCTAGGTGTGATGGCTAGTGCGACTGGTCCAATGTCTCTCTATAATGATAATAGTGGAGCCATTGTGCAAGCCAAGGAGCCGAGGTCACATCAAAAGTCCAAACACATACTTTGGCGATATCATCTCATCCGCGAGATTGTGGACAGAGGTGATGTCAGGATATGCAAAGTGCACACGGATCTCAACATAGTCGATCCATTGACAAAACCTCTCCCGCAGCCGAAACATAAGGCGCACACAAGAGCAATGGGTATTAGATACTTACATGATTGACTCTAATGCAAGTGGGAGACTGTTAGTGATATGCTCTAGAGGCAACATAGAGATGTTGGATATCATGGTCAATGTGTATGTATAAATAAATAAAGTGTTATTCATTTTCATGAAATAGACATCTTGTATTGATCAATAAATACGTGACTCATTTATGAGACTCTTTATGTATGAATCTATTTCTAAACGATCCCTGATCACATGTCATATTGTTGGAACAAATATGATTCTAACATCGGCATGTTTATTGATTGATGATCATGTTGTCTCATAGATCATAATATGGAGATACCAAATCGATATACATGAACATATGTTAGAGAACACATTGTTGGATAGACCCACCATGAGACACTACAGGAATTAATGTGCCATTAGTTGGTCTCAAGTAGTGTTGGTGCAAAATCCTTAGACCTGAGATCATCATGGATTCCAACATGTGTAGTAACCTACTTTGGGACTATCAAACGCTATTCCGTAACTGGGTAGTTATAAAAGTAGTCTTCGGGTTTGCTATCAAACATGGAGTGGGATGTGAGTGATCAAGATGGAATTTGCCCCTCCTTTAGAGAGATATTTCTGGGCCCCTCGAGGTAATGGATTATGGAAGTGTATGGCCATGCCAAGTTGATTGAGGAATCAATCAACAGACAGATAATCCAATACGGTTCGAGTGAATGGTTAAGCTATTGAAGGGATGACACACATGTTGCCTATAGCTTAATTGGTATCGTGAGACAAAGGAATTTGTGTACACATTACAGGTTCAGAGCCGATATTATATTCTTGTATATTATGTTATCAATATGTGCTGCTAGGCGCCGCTATTGATAGTCGGCTGAGTTGGACTCAAGTCGAAACTGAGTCTACCTAAATCTACAAGGTCGCACGCTTAAGGGGATAGAACAGACATTCGAGTTGGACTTGAATATGGCTCAATTCGGATGAGATTTGATTTAATATAGAATCCTATGGGCTTATGAAGTCCGGCCAGCCAACTCCATGAGATTCGGATAGGATCCGATTCAAAATAGAGTTCCGATGGGCCTATAGGCCCAGTTGGCAACTCTATGAAAAGGAGCGTGGGGTGGAGAGTTTCGTGATTGCATTGAACCGAATCAATCTGATTTGGCGCAATAGAAGTCGGCGAGTTCAAGATCTCCACGGAAACCCTCCCCACTCCCGAGCCAAACCCTAGCCTTGCATCTTGTGCTAGCACACGGGTGTCAGGCGTTCTGTCCCTGGACATGTGGATACTGGTAGAGGCACTGCTACATTGCGGTGTTGTTCGGCGGCTGCGAATCGGCTGCGATCGGACGTATCGGAGCGAGGCAGGCGCAGTTGGACGACTCGGCAAATCGGCTGTGGTTGGATCAGCTGCGGCATCGGCAAATCAGCTGTGGTCGGATCGGCTGCAACATTGGAAAATCGGCTGTAGTCGGATCGGCTGCGATCAGGCGACTCGGGAATCGGCTGTGGTCAGCAAAATCGGCTATGATCGGCCAGTACTGTTCTGGATCGGATAGATTCTGATTGGCTATTTCTGCTGCATTCTACTCCAATCGATAATGATCTATCGACCATTATTTGCAAGTGTTCTGGTTTGTATGGTAGAAATTTTTGTTATTAGATATCATAGTCTCCTCGTAACCTCTTCAGCAAGCTACCCTAGTTCGTTCTATATTGAACTGATACGTGACGAAACAATAGGGGTTTATAGACTGATTTTGTGCAGGCTTTTGTTTGTTAAGGTAAAAATAAAGATATGTCTAATTCCTTTATATATTACTATACTGTGTCCGTGCGTTGCAACGGGTGAAGTCGAGGCGCGACGCGGATGGGGACGGCACGGAGGGGCACGGGAGCTCCGAGCAGCGATGGAAGGGAGGAGCGCAGGTGCGACGCGGCGTAGATGGGGACGGGAGGGAGGGGCGAAGGAGGTCTTTTTTTCATCCAAGCACTCCCTTTCTTTTCAGCATTGGGATTGCGGGTAGGGCGATGAAATACTCGTGGCTCGCTAGCTTGTTCGGCTTGTGGTTGGCTCGGCTCGGCTCAGCTCGTTGAGAAATGCTAACGAGCTGTGCCAAGGGTTTAGCTCGTTAGTTATAACGAGCTAGCTCGAGTCAGCTCGTGAGCTGCTCGTGAGCTCAACGAGCCAAATGCAATGTACAAAGCAGGGCCTAATGTTTTGCTTGTTTTGCTATTCTTTAACTTGTTTTGTTGTTGATATGGCAATAAATCAATATTTTTATGATTTTGTGATAGTCAATATTGATCTAATGCTTTAGATTATAATAGTAATAATATCTAATCTAGTTGCATCATTACATTTACATGGATAATTATCGATGGACAAGTGTTATTACATTAATTATGGATTTAATATATCAATTTTTACTTTTTTCAATTGTATATTTGCATGTTTAATAAACCCAGAAAAATTGAAATATAATTTGTACATAAGTTGCACTGTATTAAAGTAGCTCGCGAGCTAAACGAGCTGGCTTGAGCCGGCCTCCAGGCTCGGCTCTTTACCGAGCCAGCCGAGCCGAGCTAAGCTGAGCCGATATCCACACCTAACTACGGGTTAATTTTGAAAAAAAACTCAAAGGATTTTTTGTAAAATAATCAGGCAGAACAAAAATTTGAGTAAAAATTCTACATGCTTTATACTATATTTTAAAACATAGACCAACAGATACTGGAATTACTGCAGAAGTTCTATATAGAAATTTTTTTAACAGTTTGAGAAATCTGTATGAGAAATTAACGGGTCCGTTGTAAAAACAAGTGGGTGAATCTTCCGGTTTGCATTCCCTCATATCGGGGCCCACAACCCCCGGATTTCGGGGAGGGGAAAGTGCACAAAACAATCCTACCCCCTCTCTCTCTCCTCCACTCCCCCCACGCCACGCCACGCAAGCCAAGCCAAGCCAAGCCAGCGCGGCCCACCGCTCGCCGCCGGCTCAGCTTCGCCGCCGCCGCCCTCTGGTACGGACCACTACTACCGAGTACTGAACACCGATCCCTTTCCCTTATCTAACCCACCCCGGGGCTTCGGCGGCTCGATCCACGGCGGGTGGCGTCTCGAGGTTGTTTCGCGCGAGAATTGAATCCTGTTGGTTTCGGTGTCGTCTTCTCACGCGATCTTGTCTTCTCTCTAGGTGAAGCAGTTCGGAGGGGAGCGGGGAGACGGAGGGGTTTGTTCGCCAACCTAGCTAGCTCGCTTGCGCAGCTGCCGAGCTCTTCGCTGGTAAGGTAAGGTAAGGTAAGTTGGCCCGCTTCTCCTCTTCCTTTTGTTTCCGTGTGAATCTCAATCTGCTACTGCTTTCTAGTTTTCGTTCCGTTCACCAGCAGTATATGTGTATTATTGGTGACTTAAGGTTGTAATTTTTTTTTACTCTAGTTGTGATTGCTTCCTAGTTGAATTGGACCACGGCGCACGATCAGATCAAGTTTGTTTGTGTTCTTGCCACTGGTATAACAGATCGCACCCTACCTAGATTGCTTTCTGAGGTCGAATTGTGCAGAAAGATCGGGTCAGCCCGGTTGATTGAGTGCAGCTTCCCACTGTAACGACAAATTGCACCGCTTTGCTTTCGATCTGCATGTTTATTTCTTCCTCGACGTTTGCTAGGATCTTTTTAAAGTGTTCTCATGTTGTGATATCTACGTCAGGACGTATTTCAGTCTTGTAATTTGTATGACAGTTATGGAGGATGGGTGCAAATAAAATGTCAAGGTTCTCGTTATCAAATTGGATGTTCTTGCTGCCTGCAGGATTTGTTTTCTTATATACTGCTAGCAAGGAAAAACGATTCTGTAATTCTTTGTGTCCAGATCTTTATTAAGAAATAGGAAGTTTTCATTTCCTTGTCGCCTTTTTTATCCTATCAACGAGACGATTATAGTTGCCAGAGAAGTTGATGTTCAGTATTACCTTCTTTTATGCTGTGCAAAACCTTCAAACAGAGGGACTAGATCAATCATACTATTCGTTGTAGTGCCAAGCCATTTTAGTTCCTTCACAGAATTGATTGCAACGAGAGTGGTGTAACCAAAGCAAATTTCACTACTTTAAGACGGTCCATGCTATATGTGACAAATTTCACGACTTTAAGATGGTACTCCATATGACCTTCTCAGGCTTCCTCAAATTCCAGACAATATCTTGGCCAATACAAAGTGGTATCCTTGTTCAAGGCTTTTAAAGCTTTGGCCCTGGACCCCTGGTACTCTGTATGATTTTAAATCTGTCAATTGATCTCACTTTATTATTCATAATATAAGTATATCAGCATTTTGGTGTTAATGTACAGTTTTCTGTCCTCATGTGCTGGCTCTGCCATTTACCCTTTTTTTGGTAAAACAAATTAGACAGGCCAAAACATAATACGTTTCTATAATCTATATAGGATGATCTTTTGCATCGTCTTGCTTGGTTGGTGAAACTCAGCAAGTGATGTTTGTGGATCCTGAATGTAGTCTCTGGTCAAGTTCTGTAGTACACACACCCTAGTGAGATGAATTCCTGTTTCCTAGTCTGATTTTCAGTTTTTGACGTTATGCGGTAAGTGGACTTAGCAAAATGGAGTACCATATTTTTGATAGAGCAAGATATTGAAAATAATCAGTCCATGATCATCATTATAACCAATCATCAACTATAATTCCACCGAGGAACAACAGTTGCTAAGCTCTCTGCACAATTTCATACGTGTGTACTGATTGGTGCTTTTCTGTCATCTTGTTTTTTGTGTACTTTATCTTCTAAGCATGATGTCTCTGCACCAATATAAGATTGTTTTTGTGTAGGCCTTGGAGAGATGAAATTTTAATGATATCAGCTGCTAGAGGATAGGCTGGAGTAACTTTAAACAATTATATAATGGGTGGCTGCTGTTGTTCATCGACAAGATCTGCATCCGTTGGAGCACCAGTTTATATCTATGTATGTAGACCTGCTGAATTTTCTTTATTCATGATGTTATCTCTCTTTTGTTGGCAGCACACTTTTGAAAATTGCATAATGATGTCAAAAGTTTGTGTAGCATCTGCCACTCTTTCCTGTAAAAAGATTCGGCTGAATTAATCAGTTAGCAGCAAATTATTGTTCACCTTTTCTTAGCTGCAAGGTAGATGAAAGCCAAATGTTGCTCCGTGATAATGTGTCTCTGGTTCCAGCACATCTGCTTCTGTAATGTTCTGAGTTCTGATATTTGAGTGTGTGCTAGAATTTGCTGAAATGTTCACTGCAGATGCGAACAAGAACCGAATGCTAGAAATTTTGTATTTCCTCCATGGTTTCAATGCAACAAAAGAATGCCTTTTTACTGCTAGGATGCATTTCCTTTTCTTTGCAGTCCTTGATGATTCAGCATTACAAATTCTCTAGACGTCATGCATTTGTGCTATTTAATATAGTTAATGTGATAATTGCATACATTTTCAAAGAATCACGATTGATTAGTATGTTGACTTGAGGCGGTTTGTTATCTAAGTTAGCTCAAGGATACTGATATTCTTCACTTTGTATTATCAGCATCAACAAAATCCAGCCTCTACAATAGTTGCAATAGACAAAAATCTGGATACATCCACTCCTGACACTTACCGAGCACCACCTACACCTTTGCCTTATGATGTTGGTCTGGTTGTGAAAGATAACCCTGGTAAAAATTGATTCTCTGAGAATGAGCAATGATTATTAATGTCCATGTTACTGATCAATCCTTAGTTTCACATTCTTATATAGATTTGGAGAAGTCAGGCATTAAGAGGAAAATTCATGATCATAAGGAGTCCTTAATGATGGATGAGAATGAGTGCTTGCAAAAATGTGTCTCTGAAGATAAGCCTGATGAGGAGGATGTTTGCCCAATCTGTCTTGAAGGTTCTGTTTCTCTTGAGCATAGGATAATTTGCTTTCAATTTGAAAGGATAGTAGTTAAACTATGTTTACTTGGTTGGTATACACGCATGTTTTATTGCTCTTATTTCCCCAATGTTGTTTGCTTAATAGATCAGTTCATTTTAGTGGGAACGTAATCTCATATAAGATGCATTCAGTTGGGTGCGATGAGAAATGGTTAGGAAATAGTGACAAATCCCTGAAAAAGAATTCCTAGAGTCTGCCAAATATGTAATTGTCTAACTGACGGTGCTATGGGGCTATGATTATTGTTTTTCTGCATTACATGCAACATGCAGCAGCCTGTAATCATGCAAACTGATTATCTCTTCACTGACGATGGCTTAAACACTTCACTGGTTTGTAGATAGAGAATCTGAAATAGTGGAACATTTTATGAATTCTGTTATAAATTGCTCGCTGCCTTTTCTGATGTACATGTGCTGTGATTATCCTCTAATACACCGACTTATCACTTCAATGTCAACTAAATTCCTGTAATAATGGTTTTTTTGTTATTCACCAGAATATGATGAAGAAAATCCCCGCTCCATGACTAAATGTGAGCATCATTTTCATCTTTGCTGCATACTTGAGTGGATGGAGCGGAGTGAAACTTGCCCAGTTTGTGACCAGGTTAGTGCACCAAAACCAATTTATGTCAGTCTAAACACATTCTTTTTGTACTACATGGATGTGTTTTCTGTCGTCATTTCCTGTATGGACTATGGAGGTTGGTTTTTTGGTATGGTAATCCATTCTGAATGTTTACAGGGGAAAGTTAGTAGTCCATCTAAAATAATACGAATTTTGATGTTTGAGATTGTTTCTGATGGTTTATTAATTATTTTTCTGTTAATTTAAAGCCCCTAAGTTGAATATTTCCATCTTTTAAAGAAATTATTTGAGGAATAGATGGCCTTTATTGCTATAAGCTTACTGTACCTTCTTGCAGATAACCATGATAGATGCGATGTATGAATAGCCTCGGTAACCCTGGTGGATCCTCTCTTGGAGCTCATGCTTATTCAGTCAGGTTTGGCAGAAGTCATTTGATGGGGAAGCACAATGAGCAACTGCTCTGCTCTTGACATTGCTTTGGTCTTTTTTGGTGGAAGGAGTGAAATTAAGGAAACAAATGACATGAAATGTGTTGGAAGTCAACACTGTTTTGTACCTTTGGTGCCAATCTTTGGCTAATTTATAGCAATTAACAACAGGAGGATTAGGGAAAATGCTTGGTTGCGATATACATACCGGTGACATGTTCATTCAGTCATTCAGTTCAAAGTCCAAACCTTCAAAATCAACTCCTATTTTGTACTTTTAACTTAGGACGTCTGTTACTTCACTTCTAATCCAATTAGCGTCTGTGTATATCATACATAGCATAGGTGAAAAGGAAAATTGGTCGTAGTCTCTTAGTCTATGCTTCATTTGTATACTCCTAGCTGGACAAGCTCCTGAATACCCCCTTCCTAGTTCCTATAGATTCACAAAGATTTATTTTGCTCTTTGAGTATCAAAGATATGGTACCATATTCTTAACTAGCTCCAAATATGTCCTTTCGGCAGAATCAGCTTTCCCTTTCATTTTCCTTCAACATAAGTTAAATGTTGATGTGGATTCCGGCATTGACAACTTTTTTATTCTAAATGTGACATGTTTCCTACTTCCCTAACTGCTGTCCGTAGCAGAGCTAACCTTTTGTCATTTTACTGCCAGTGTTTGTTCAGCCAAAATGTATTTGAGTGCTCTATTTTCTTGCTACTCTTTCCGTTTCAATATATGTTTGGTGTTTGTTCAGTAAAAGGTTTTACACTTGGACGTGCCGTTTGGTTCACATGAATGGAGAATAAAATATTTCATAGAGGATTGCATTCCTATAACTTAATTTTATAGAAAAATAAGTGAGAGGGTCAACCTCTTGGAAACTTTTGTGTGCTTGTGTTCTTTCCTGTAGTGCTATCACATAACTTCTCTTCTCTTTTTCTTGTGTTTTCATTCAAATCATGTGTCTTTTCCTTCTATTCATGTGTTTTAAACTACATTTAGAGGTAAAAAGATCTTATGAAATTATATTAAAAATATAATAATAAAAATACCTCTTTGTAAGAATACGCTAGTGTACATATATATCCTGATATTCACGTAGAATACGGATTTCCACTTAAGTGTAAATCCAACAGGAATTGAATTTAATCCACGCAACAAGAATTAAATTGAATCCACGTGGATTTTGGGTAAGGGGAAATGTCACGTCCAAAAATAAAATAAATTTAGTCTTCAGACTGTTTTGTTTATAAATCCTCGTAAAAAAATTAAGACAGAACGATAGATTATATACAGATCCAAACGCAAATAAAACAGAAAAGATACTTGATCCTCACACAAAAAAAGCAGCAGCAAAAAATGGGATGATCCTAGCGAAAAAGGGGATGATCCTAGCGAGGCTTCAAGAAAAAGGGGATGATCCTAGCGGGGCTTCAGTTTTACTTCACAGGCAAAACTCAACTGGATATCAGCAATAAAAGGCAGTTGTAAACATTTATAGTTGTAACGATAAAACAATTGATTAATTAAGGCAAGATTAAATCTTCACTGATCAACGCTATACCACGTTGAATAGGTCTAACCAAACCAACTGAACTATACCAGTTCATTAAATCAAGTTAATCAATAGAGTGGAACTAATGACAGCAAAACTGGTCGATCGCCCATAACCATGGACACAGTTATTTAAATAGTTTTACTCTGGTCAGAGGTGCACAACTATACCCACAAGACACAATCCATCGTCATGTCATCGTGCCTGCGCAGACACATCACCATGCGAGTGATTGTGACAAAACCCTTCGCATAACTTCCCCTAACCAAGCGCACCACACTACAAGTTTTATCCTCACCTTTAAAACCAAGGTGGGTAGCCCCCTCTTGTCCCAAGGTGAATCCGAAAGTCGCATAAGCTGTTGTCCGGTTCATCCAAACTCCATCATGTTCACCCTTGCCTAGATACATTAGAAAGGGAAAAAGCTATACTACAAGTCCAACAATTGTCCACGCTTGCTTGTGGTAAACACATTAAGTCTTACAGAGATTTCATGCGAATCAGTCCTCAATTGTCATGGGTGTGACAATCAAAACCATGTACTCATAACCCACCATTAAGTCATATCTTAGTTGAATAATTATAACCAATAAAACATGACCAGGTGTCTTGAGCTCGTAGCTCATCAAGATGCTAAATACAAATTATGTGATTGTCCCATTAGATGAGCTAGTGGTAATTAAGCATGTCTATACATAACATAATTCTAGTTAGGTCAACACAAGTGACACAAGCTATTTAAATTATCACCCAAGTTTGACAAATGATGGATATCAAGTAAACAAGACACAAGCAAGCAGATAGGTAATCCTTATTCCTATGTAATTAGAAAAATATGTAATTTATTTATAAATAATAAAATATTTTATAAATTGGGTTCAACATGCTCAAGGAAGATGTGTGACTTGTCTTGATTCTTCGATGAATCTTTTGAACTCTTTCCTTGCAATCACGATCTTCCAAAACGACAGAATCTACACATTAGCATGCAAAATGAGAGAAATCCTAATAAAAATCAAGTAAACAGTACATAAAGAGTAAAAAAACATGTAGAGCTCATTTTTATATGAATTTTGCAAGTTGAATGGCTCAATTCGGAGTTTGTATGAATTAGTTATGAATTTTAGACGTTTTGAACCATTTAATGAATTTCTAGAATTAAACATGATTTATTGTGTGCAATTATCATTTATTTTCTCAAAGAAAAAGAGACATATTGCGTCAGTGATGGAAGCCGACACCGATAGGCGGGCCCCATGCATCAGCTGGATGGAGCAGCTGGCTCACTGTGGACCAAGACCATGGATGTGGTCCACGGGAGTGGGCGGTCCAGATGGGCTGAGGTCGATCAGATGACCACGAGCAGGCAGGCGTGACACACGGGTGGACCAAGAGGCTAATGTTGGCCTGACCGGCGGCACAGTGCACGCGACCCGATGGTCACTACTGACGACCACCCGGTGGGCGGTGGCGTGGGAAGGCGTAGGTGGAGGAGGCGGTTAGAGGGAGAAGGGTGCTTACTGAGCGCATGGGATGGTGAGCCAGCGACGGGAAGATGGCATGCGGCGAGCCCAAAGTGGTGACGCCCCTTGTGTTGGTGACGACGACGACAGTCTGGCAGCGATCTGCGAGCGGGGAACGACAAACAGGGACGACGGTGACCTGGAAAAGGTGGAGGAGTTAGGGGAGGGAGAGGAGGCGCGAGGCGGTGGGAATTGTTGCCCGGAGTTGGGGCCCGCGATGGAACTCACCGTGTTGCGAGGAGGATGGGCTCCGGTGATTTCAGGCTGCGAGGAGGTAGCGGACGAGGTGTCTCTCATCTCGGTGATGGTGAAGACGATGATGGCACAGACCAGAGCGGCGGTGAACGACGGCCAAGATGGGGGAATGGCGGTGGAGCTCTGGTTGCCGGTAGAGAGGGCGCTCTAACGGGTTTTCGTCTTCGGGAGGTGGCGGCCGAGGTAGCTCTCGTCGCAACACGATGTGGTAGTGGCTAAAGCGACATTGGCGCACGGCTGGAGTAAGGCGGCGAGCGGCAGAGTTGAGGGGAAAAGAGAGAGAGGGAGGCATGGGGATGCCATTTATGGGCTCGAGGAGGGGAGGGGCACAAGGCCGAGAAAGGCGAAAGGCGCCAACGGAGTGGGACAACGATGTGGGTCTAGCACAACTCGATTTGGCACCGACTTTGGGGGAAAAGTGGGGGAAGAGGTAGAGGGGGTGGAGAAGATCACGTCCGCACGGTTTTAGGCGAGGACGGGAGCGTGGGCTACATGGATTTGGCGGCGATGTAAGGCACGTCGTGGCCAGCGGCTGCTCCTATTGGAGGTTGGGGAAGACCTTGATAGGTGGGCTTCACATGCCGGCGACACAAGAGAGAGAAGGGATGTGAAGTGGACTTTCAAAGGGTAAAGGAAGAGGGACGGATGGGCCGGCCCGGGGAGAGAGAGGGGGCGAGCGGGCTACGGGGAAGGAGAAACAGACTTGGGCTGGAAAACGGCCCAAGGCAAAGAAGGGGATTTTAAATTATTTTTTAATTTAATTAATTGCTGAAATAAACTTTGTATTATTAAAATTACTTGTTGAGCTCTGAAAATTCACGGAAAATTCAAGAGAGTATATTAGGACATGGAGAATATTAAAAATATTTTCAGCTATGATTTTTAAAGAAAATTTTATTTTCCTCATTAATTTTACTTGTTAAATTGCTTTTAATTTCAATATAAATTATATAAATATATTTATTTAACGTGACAGTAAATAAACAAAGCAATTAGGAAAAGAAGGAGATGAAATCCAATTTTAAACAACAACGTGAGTGTCGAAGAGCTGTGCGCGTGGCTCAGGACAGTAAGGCCCATCTAGCCGAATCAGCAAAATAGCCCACGTGGCCGAGCCGGCCCATGTACTTGCCCAATAGGCCCAATGGTCCAGATCAGGTCGATGGGCAAAAGGCCCAATAGTTCTAATCAAGTTTTAATCCGAGTGTGAGTCAAACAGATCGCCACTGTTCGTTCCGTGTCTGATTCTAATCAAACCAATCCCTACCACTCAAAAATTAATCACCAAATTATTTGTTTCGCCGACCAAACCAACCTCCAGCCGCCGCACATTGCGAAATCAACGGCCCAGATGAAGAGCGCCGAGATGATAAGCCACCCCGGAGGTGGACGAGATGCCGCTGAGTACCCCGCGCATCCTCCCCGCCACCGCCTCCATCATCCACGCCGCTCATCCAGAATCTAAAGCTGTGTTTAGATCTTAAAATTTTTTTGGCAAAATGTCACATCAATGCTTTGGACACACATTTAAAGTATTAAACATAGACTAATAAAAAAATAATGTTTTGGACACACATTTGAAGTATTAAACATAGACTAAAAAAATAAATTACAGAATCCGTCTGTAAACGACGAGACGAATTTATTAAGCCTAATTAATCCGTCATTAGCATAAGTTTACGGTAGCACTATATTGTCAAATCATAGTCTAATTAGGCTTAAAAGATTCGTCTCGTAAATTACATGCAAACTGTAATTAGTTATTTTTTAGTCCACATTTAATACTTCATTTATGTGTCTAAACTTTTGATGTGACATGGTGCAAAGTTTTGGAGGTGGATCTAAACAGGGCCTAAAGCCAAAATCTTCGTTGATTGATACTAATTTTGTTATTATTTAAATAAACATATATCAACATATTCTTTTAGTTATTAATTATATATATAATACTCCCTCTTTTCCAAATTATAAGGATTTCATGGTTGTTTGGAAAAATACTATGGTTAGGTCAAAAGAGTTTTTTTAGTCACTTTAGTTGCTATTTTCTTGAATTTTGAGTTCTTATATTCCCTTTTCTAACCATCTGATTCAGGTTTGGAATAGCCGAAATGATTAAAATTAGTGTAAGAATGCTTATTTTGTGGTGCAAAATTTAAATCATAGAAAGACTTATATTTTGAAATGGAAATAGTATGTAATGGTATTTATATACTTATCACTAGTTTCAAACAATCTAGCAAAACAAATATACAAATTTTAGATAGTGAAAAGTCACATAAACATTATTTATAATGTAATGCAGTTATCGGATTGATAACAAATGTCACCTTTCAACTTTTATAATAAAAGACGTAGATATTTGTGTGTGTCTATATATAATATATATAACTATCTATAAAGCAAGTAGTGTTTTCACCCAAAACTTTTGTCCGCCTGACTATTTTGCAGAAAAACCCTTGAGTTTTTTAAATTAACCCATAGTCTCGTGCGCCCATCTATCTAGCACGTCAAAAAACTACCTCTGCACCGCTCAACCATAATATGTTAGTGTTCTCGTGGATTTTGGGGCTGCTCATCGTCGACATCAACATGTACTTCCTGAGCATGAGCTTCGTCGGTTGACTCATCCACAACGACCTCCCCAAGTACGCCAACATGCTCGTCAGCACGGTCGTCTTCCCGCTCATGCTCATCTACATCATCGCCGTCGTCTACCTCACCGTCAGGAAGGACTCCGTCGTCACCTTCGTCGCCGACTCCTCCCTCGCTGTCGTCGATGCCGAGAAGGCCGCCGCCTCCGACGTCGGCGACGTCGAGAAGGCCATCGTCTCTGACGTCGGCGACGTCGATGATACCGCCGACGATGAGCCATTGCCGTATATTTATCATAATTCATGGCAGAGCCAAGCTAGCACGTCCTTTAACTTTAATTTTCTATGTTTAATTAACTACTTTTAATTAATTAGTTAATTAAGCAATTAGATTAATCTTTTAGCGTTGGAGGAGTAGTACTATGGTTGTACCTTTTTTCGAAAGTACAGTATGTCACAAAGTAGTGTACTATCTAGTACTAGAGTTCTGGAGTAGTTATTGTTCTCTGTCAATAATTAATAATGCAAGTTGGGGATTGCATGCATATTCTTAATTTTTAAGTATATTATGCAAATTGCAATCTTTTACTCTAATATATCTTTTCTTAGAGATAATGTTATAACTCAAGTACATAATCTATATATCTATATTTAGAATTTATAACTATCTATAAAGCAAGTAGTGTTTCTATCCAAAATTTTTGTCCGTCTGGCTATTTTGCAGAAAACCCCTTGAGTGTTTATAAAATTAACCCGCAAAATGCTGAAAAGAGTGTTTTGACCCAAAATTTTCGTCCGCCTGGCTATTTTGTAGAAAACCCCTTGAGTGTTTATAAAATTAACCCACAATCCCAATAAATTATGATAAAATAAAATGACGCCCATTGTAACGCACGAGCATATTTACTAGTATATATATATAATATCTCCTTGAATAATATCTACATATATTAAGTAAGTATCCAATAACACTTTAGGAGAAAATTTATCTCTATCAATTTCGTCAAAACAAATAAGCAATTTTGTTGCATCAAGTATTGCATTACTAGAGACCTCAAAGACATGATCTAGCTACTAGAGCTCAGGTACAAGCGTCGGTGGTTGGAAGTTGGAACTGAACGTTTTTGTTATCTAAGATGGAGGAGAGTGAAAAAAAGAGAGAAGATGATGAATAAAAGAAAGACATAATTTTTTTAATTTCACCCACTATGGTATTAAACTGGCATTAACAATTATGAAATTCCAATAATATAAATCAATAATTATATAATTATATAGTAACAAAATTATTAATTATGTAATAAATGGGAGGGTAGCACGCACAGTACATTACGTACATCCTCGATGTCCTTTAATAGTTTTCTCGCGCAAAGCATTTCGAGAGCGGTTGGGCTGATTTTGGCCCGTATCTGTTACTGGCATTAATCGAGCCTGTAATATCTATTTTGTTTCAATTGGACCGTTATCGGATAGTTCGCAATTATATTACAGCCTAATACAAATCGGATTACACTCCTGGACGGGCGTAAAGGGATTATGATATAGACTCCACACCGTCGCGCGTGACCTAGCCAACTCCGCACTCCAACGCCCGCGCCTCACCCCACGCGCCGACGCCGCACTCCAGCGCCTCATCCCGCGCGTTGGCGCCGCACTCCCGCCTCACCCCACGCGCCTCCGGCTCCACAACTCCTCCATCTCACCGATGATGGGTTCTTGACAGGAAGAAGGGTGAGGCCACGGAGCAAGAGGCCAATTGGAGATTTTGTTCCTTCGCCCGCAGGCTTGCAGCAGGTATATGTTTTGTCGTTCGTCCTCTCTCTCTTCTCCCTATCGCGTAGCTTATGAATGCCGTTGCTCTGATGGGTATTGGTCGAGTAGACCATGTTTGGGAAAAGAATTGGTTGTGCCATCTGTGGTTTTGTTGTTTCCTTCTCCATTCTAGATCTCTGAAGCCTTCTGTGCAATGTTGTTTTGGGGCTAGAAATTTACAGGTGCTGTTGGCTTTTGCCCATTGTTCAGTGAACTAAAATTTTTATACTGTTTTTTGGATGTCAATTTGCCTAGGGCTTGCAGGACAAGATCGAGTTAGTCGGCATTGATTGCAGGACAAACCAGCTTGGTACAAGAAGAAGGTTTACACACAGGGCACGATACAGTACACCCATGTTCTTCCTTCCTATGTTCTTTCCTGTGCTTCCTGCATGCCATATGCATCTATCCATGTGAAACAAAATGAGCAAGTTCTTTGGTTGCTTGTAATTGACAATTATCTCAATGCAATCATCGATATTTTTCCCTTTGATAATTATCTAAGCTTATCATTGTTTTCCCATTCTGTGGCTGTACAGTGATATACCTTTACGATGTTTTGAATGATGTTGATAAAAACTGTAGTGTCTTTGTCTTTTGGTTGCTGGGAAATGGAAATCAAAATGAGGAGGTTGTTTGTTCTGAAGTATCTAAATGACATGAAGTTTCCTGGCTGTGGAGAAACCAGGCAGCGTGATCACAGTTGTTTTAACTCATCTTTTTTTATTTCTTTTTGTGATACTAACAGTGGCAAACAAATTCTGAAAAGAATCATCTGATAGGGTTTATAGGGGATTGTTGTTGGATTGTGCATGTTGGATATTTTATTTAAGTTAAGTTTTGATTTCGGTCAATGATAACCAACTCGTATAAGGAAGATATTGATACATATCTTACCGGACTCGGAATCTTATCCCGAGTCCGATTTCGCCGTGATCGGTTGGCGATCCTTAGCCTTTTGGGCTCGGCCCCTTGCCTACAGTGTGACCCTATAAGAAGGGATTAACCCCGAGTTAAACCCTAACGCGAAAATCACGAATCCCGTGCTTTTTCCAAACCCTAATTCTACCCTCCGATCTGTTAGCACACTAGAAGGCTCGAAAGCTCGAGTTCCATGCCCGGGACAGTGTAGGTGGCGTCCCGAAGGACGCCGCTACCCCGAGCGCACTCTCAAGGAACGTCTGCGCTACTTTCCTAACGCAGATCAAGTCATCAACTTCGTCACGGGATCACCGACGACCATGGACGCCACGGCCGCCGGTATTCACCGAACTATTAATATTTTTCACATTAGTAGATGTAATTAGACTAGACGATTCTGTTTAGTTTTGTGTAAGTTAAGATTAGATCAAATACTTTGATCTAACATTTGGTATCAGAGCTTTAGATCTAGTCTATTACATTTGTTTTAGTTCGGTCTAAGAAATCCCGAACCTTTTTTTGCCTAGATCTAGTAGATGTTTCAGTCAAGTTTTATTCAGTGAGTTATCATTTACTAGATCCGCACATTTTATTTTAAGTTCTTAAGCTTTGATTAAGTTTCCCCTTTAGATCTATTAGTTAGGTCTCGGATTAAGTAAGAAATTAAGAGTAGTAAGAAAAGAAATCCAAAACCACAATTTTTTTGAGCAAAACCCTAGCCCACCCGAAGTAAGAAACCCTAACTTGGGTTTGCCGCCGTGCCTTTTCGGCCGGCACGGCCGCACGCGAATTAATCCGGCCATTAGATCGGCCGGCACTCGCACGCGCGCCGCTCAGATCCATCCCTCAGGACCTCCACCATTGAGCGAGGGCATTGCGGGCCGACGTGGATACCATCGACGGCCACGCACTCACCGCGAGAGGAGCGCGCATGCCGGCGAGGGCCTCCCCGACGAATTTCATGTTGACATGAAATTTTTGTTCTAACTGAGCCCAAGTATGAATAGAGTTAGCCGGTAAAGATGTAAACCAAGTAAAAGCAGTACCGGATAAAGATAACGAAAATAAGCGCAATTTAAAAGCATCTGAAGTGCTAGCCTCCCTGCATTGCGCTAAGAATTGGCCGATATGTTCCCATGTGGTCCTATTATCATCTCCACTGAATTTGGTGAATTCAGGGACTCTATAACCACGAGGATATGTGATGTTACCGAAATAGTCAGGATACGACTTTTGGTAAACCTTAGCACGATTCCTGGGCTCAATTACGAACGACTCTCTAATAATGTTTCTAATTTGTTCTTCCATATTTTCAGGCCTAGGCGGGTCGGCTACGACCGGCGGCCTAAAAGGTGGCTGTTGCGGCGCAATATTGTCATATTGGCCATCTCTCGTGTCGCGCGGATATCCCCTATTAGGATCATTGTATTGATTGGGGACATGCGGGGGAATTGGTGCATGGACAGTAGCCACAGGGGAGTCGTGTGCGGGAACATGGTATAGAACCGAGTTGCCCGTGATAGGATCTATCTCCTGTACTGGCACCAGAGCGCCGGTCTGACCGGCCATGGGCCCGGTCTGACCGGCCAGGTAAGGCGCGGTCTGACCGGCCAGATAGCCGCCGGTCAGACCGGTGTAGTATGGGTGCGGGCCGGCCTGACGGCCGGTCTGACCGATGTAGGGTGAACCGGTCAGACCGACGTAAGGCTCCCCGGTCAGACCGGCCATAGGGCCGGTGAGACCGCCGTACTGTGCTCCGGTCAGACTGGCCATCGGGCCGGTCAGACCGAGATATGATGGGCCGGTCGGACCGACCGTAGGGCCGGTCGAACCGACGTAGTGAGGGCCGGTCAGACCGGCCGTAGGGCCGGTCAGACCGACAGAGGCGGCAGAACTACTTTCGCCGGGGCCTTAGGCAATCGCCCCGTCGGTTTTACTAAATATGTGGTTCACAGGGGTTTGGTTCCCCCCTGAAACCGAGGTAGGCGGCAAATCGGTCGCGGGAAGACCGGATTTACCACTCATGTGTGCTTTAAACAACCTATTAAAACAAGCCTCCATAGCGGATTCAACCTTATTGTTCACGGCGGCGGTAACGGACTCATCCACCGTACTAGCAACAAGTTTTTGAATAGGCATAGAGATGTGATCAGCGCTTACCTCGCCGCGAGTTACCTTGAGCGGGCTCCCGGGCTTGATGATGACACCCTGTCGCGTTTTGGTGCAAGATTGATCTAGCACCTCCTGCGTGATTGCTCGTATGCGCTCCTCCATTATTTGGCGAGCTTCCCATCCAGTCGTCCAACGAGATGTGAACGACGTTGGATGGCTCCACGTCTTGCGCCGCTTGCTTGGACATGGTGGCATCGAATCCGAGTTGGCGTCGTGTCTTCCCCAGCGGAGTCGCCAAAAATCGTATTGGCACCTTTTTTGGCAAAGGCACGAACACGATTGAATCACCTAAAGCCTTGCGGTGGTTCTTGGTACGGAGTCGCCAACCACTTCAATCTAGCAAGAACTAAAACAAAGTGGGTTTTGTAGATCAAATCGGCTAGCGGAACCGATTTAGATGGATAGATTGATAACTACTCGTCTCGTAAGCAAACGGAAAGTTTTCAAGACAAACTTACAAAGAATTGTCGCACTCTCGCAGCGGCGGCGAACGATTTACGGCGCAAATCGACAAAGATGGACTAAACTAGGGCAAAGTAGAAAAATATGGCTGAAAAATAAAGAATATTAAAAAAAGATTCTAGATTGTATTGTATGTTGTGTATTGGTTGTTTTTTACAATTGAACCGGCCTTGACCCTTATATAGGGGTTGGTCTTGCGCTCTACTGGCCCTTCTCCATGTCCTATTTGGGATAAACATATTTGGAAACCTGAGATACAACTGTATGAAGAAAGGAAACCCGAAAACTAACGAAGTCGTCTAGGTTTCGGACTCTGCCGGTCAGACCGGCCATATACCTTCGGTCTGACCGGCCCCACTGCCCGGTCAGACCGGCCTATACACGGCGGTCAGACCGGCCTCTCCGAAGAAACCAACAAATTTCCAAATATTGGCAACCTTTCCTATTTTAATTCCTAAGTGCCAATTTTGATGGTAAACAATCACGTTATAGTGTTATTATTGGTATCACTTATATTGGTATCACTTATGTGTTCTCATAAAATAATTTTGTAAACGCATATAACTACGTTGCATTTTAGTATTTGGACATTATATTTATATTTTATAAAAGAACACCCGGATGGCTTAAAACGTGTTCTTCTTTCGACCGAAGGGCTCATGTCCTGCACTACCTCCGCCAAAACCTTAGCTGAATTCAGCATGGGAAGTAGAAAGACCGGCACCGTCGGCTGCCGTTTCGACATCTACAACGACATCGACTGCCACAGCAATCTTCACAGTGACCCGTGCGACCGCTGCTACACCGACCACTATGCCAAAAACCGCCAGGATAGACCCCCTTGGGAGGGTGGTGGCGACACCCACCGTCCTCTGGGGGCCTTTCCTGTGAAGCGGTAGTACGATGATCTTCGCCGGTCAGCGATGAGCCTTGCTGCGCGGTAGACAGCTGCATCAGCAGGCCTGTCTGGTTTGTGCTGATTTGTGCTTGTTATTTGGTTTTGAAGTTTCGAAGAATTCCTTTTGTGCGGTTTGTGTGTGTGCTTTGGTTGACTAAGGTAGGTCAAAGTCATGAGAAGAATCTATAGTTATTTTATTTAGTGATGTACAATGAGCATTTGTCATCAAATTTTAACTTATAAAAATTTAGTAGATGAAAATAAAATACAATCGTGATATAATGTTGTTGCATGTAACTATAGTGTATAATGTATCTTGCATGTAACTTCCAAAAATTCTTAGATAACATCTATTTCCGTAAAACCAACATACTAGGACCAAATTTCCTCCCACAAATTTTGAAGCAAATCGAACAATTCAAAATTATATGAAAATTATATACAAGTTACATTATATTATATGTAAGTTATAATATATTACATTGTGATTGTACTATATGAAAAATAAAAAAAATTTATTGATAAATATATAGTAAAATCGATGTACAATAGTCTTGGAATCACCTTTTCCCTATGGCAACGTTCGGAAAGCGTCAAGATCCAAATGACCACGGAAGATTATGCTAATAATGAACACTTTTTCACAACACACTTATGTAGGATTGGCAATTTCTTAAGCCGACGTGTATGAGCGCCAAAAATCACAATATATTTATAAAAATATACATGAAAAAAGTAATTTGATTCAACGTCTACGAATGAAAAAAAACACTAAGAATATATTTATAAAAGTGCAAATGAAGAGAAAAAAAATGAAAAAAATAGAAGAAGAGATCCATTTTTAAACCATGACAAAACTTTACCTTGATATTATTTTCTTCTACACGATTCACGTTTCATGTTTCATGTGGAAACAGTTCGTGCCGGTCTCCTCCGTTTCGATCCCGCTGCCAGAGGAGATGGAGAAAAAAGAGAGAGAAGGATAGAGGGAGAGAGAAGATGACTGGTGGGTCTTGTTATTTTTTAAAAAAATATTTCCTTGAAAAAGTTATTTATGGGTCTCACACAGTCACACAGGTTTCACGTCAACCCAAAAAAAAAACATCAAGTCAGTTAAAACCGCTCGGCTTAACTTACACCGGGTTTTAGGAGATGAGGTGAGGATGCGACCGAAACCCCACCCATAGATCAGGGATGTAAAGTGAACATATTCCACGTGACTATGGACAACAGGCCCATGAAGTTGCAAAAGGGCCCAGGTGAAGGCCTAGGCCCAAATAGAGTGGTGGGCCGGAGGCCCAATAGGTCCTGGTGGGAGCTAGTCTCCCTCGCTCACGTACCGCACGTGTCCGCGTCGGTCTCGTTCCTTGGTGAGGCGGCACAGATGGAGGCGGTGGGCGGAAGGCCGAATGGGCCCATTAGAGTAGGTTCTAATCGAGTTTTTAATCCGAGTCTGAGGTCTTCAAATTTTAGGTGTAGACTTTTCAGCTAAAAAATTTTGGGTGTAAATTTTTACAAGAGAAAGTGTTTAGTTGCATGTGTAAATTTTTTAGACTGATGTAATAAAGACAATTTTATTCTTAATAAATGCATGATTTGTCCCTAATAAATGAAAAAATATGTTCCGAAAGAAAAACTATGCATCTGCACCGCACCGCACTGTACTCAACTGCATCTGAATTCTCTTGCAACCACTCAAATTCAAAGTAATGAAAATTCTTATCTGCATATATACTACTCCTACTCTGATTGAATGCCTTACATATTGTTGCCTTTGCTGATAGTGAGCAAAGAATCAATCGAACAGCTTAAACAAACATACTATAAGCAAAGATTCATATACGCCCTCTATCAATAAATCGTGAGAACAATAGCAAATCAATCCCAATGAGCAGAGCAGCAAAGAGATCCTTTCCTGAAAGGGGAAAAAAGTCCCAAGAAAGCACACATTTTTTGTCTGAATACCCAGCATGAAAACTCAAATGCTGATTTATTTGGAGGCATAATCAGGTCTCAGTTTGTTCATCAGCACCAGGCCAAGACATAGACAAATACTTCAGAGTTCAGAACGCTTCGAAACAACCACTTCAAAATGTTTTCAGAACAAGGCAGGCATGCACAACGATCCATCGATCGATCATCGCAACAAAAAAAACTCTTCTTGGCGTCACCACAGCAGCCGCCTCACTGCAGCTGCTCGCGGAACACCCTGAGCACGTCGGTGAACATGACGATCCCGACAAGGCAGCAGTCATCGTCCTCGTCGAGCACCCATAGGTAGTTGGCGCGGTGAGCGAGTGCCTGCATCACCACAGCCACCAGTGAGCTCGCGGGGCTGCACACCACTGGCTCCTCCGTCGAGCGGTGCCTGTAGCTCCCTGACGACGGCCGTCTCAGCCGCGCCGCCCGGCCATGGGCCTCGTTTTTGGAGGACGACGAGGTTGAGGAGGACAAGGCGAAGGAGGACACTGCCTCGTTCTCCACTAGCTCGAGCATGGCGTCGAGGCCCTTGCTCTTCAGCCCGGCTTTGACCACGTGCAAGATGTGCTCCGGTGGCGCGCCGAAGTAGGGGATGGGGATGATACGTTTTGGATCTGGGGAACGACGGATATCGGGATGGGGATGGCTGGAGCCGAACGATGGATGAGGATGGCTTGCTGGCGGCGCAACTTCACAACGAGATAGGGATGGGGATGGCTGTTGCTGAGCTAGCGGCAGACGAGGAGGAAGGAAAGTGTGCATCGAAAAAGTAGTACTGTGCGCGTCGGAGGGTAGTTTTTTTTCGGTTGGAGTACTGAACGAGCGGGGTAAGGTTGGGAAAACACTTATTCCGAGAAAATTTTACACTTTTTTTTCAATCTCTTAAATCCAAAATATTTTCATCTTAAGTTTATATCTATTAAAAAACAAAAAATGATCAGAATCCTAAAAAATTTTACATTTTAAGTGTACCTAAACAGGGCCGGAGCTAAAAGAATTACCGTTCCATATCCCAACCCGACTCCGAGGCGGCCTCTGAGCCGCCGATCGCTATAAATAAAACCAATCCGTACGACCTCCTCTCCACCAAATTATTTGGTTTAACCGAATCAAAATAACCTAAATCCGCCGCACATCGCCAAATCTAACGGTCGAGATTAGCAGCGCCGCTGAGATGATGCCGCCGCCGCCGGAGATGGACGGGATGGCGCTGAGCGACGACGTGCTCCACGAGATCCTCCTCCGCGTCCCGCCGCTGCCCACCCCGCTCATCCGCGCGGCCGCCGTCTGCAGGCAGTGGCGCCGCATCGCCGCCGAGCCGGGCTTCTCCCGCCTCTACCGCGCCCACCACGGCAAGCCGCCGCTCCTCGGCTTCTTCGTCAACACGCGCGGCCGGGAGCCCCTCTTCCGCGCCACCCTCTCCGCCCCCGACTGCGTCCCGCCCGAGCGCTTCTCCCTCCGCCTCCACGACGACACCGAGATGGGTGGCAACTGGAACTACCACGGCTGCTGCCATGGCCGCCTCCTCCTCCTCAACTGGAAGAACGGCCTCGGCTGCCGCCAGATCCTCATCTGGGATCCCGTCTCCGGCGACCTCCGCCACCTGTCCCCCCCGCCGCAGCTTGATGCCCTAAGGGGGGTCTTCTTCCAGGCCACGGTAGTCTGCGCCGCCGGCGCCGGCCACGTGCACGGCGACGACTGCAAGTCCAGCCCCTTCAAGGTGGTCCTGGTCGGCACCGACAGGTCCCACGCCTTCGCCTTCGTCTACTCGTCGGAGACCGGAGATTGGGGAGACGAAGGTGCTCAAACCCCAGTGGAGAATTGCCTCTCGGTTGGGAGCAGATGCATCCAGATTGGGGATTTCCTCTACTGGATGATCTTCGGCTACGACAACAACATCCTCCAGTTCAATTTGGTGAACCAGAGCCTCTCCGTGGTGAATGTGCCGTTGGAAATCCATCAAGATCATGCTGGCCTCTACCTGATTACTCTGCAGGAGGGGACAGAGCTTGGGCTCATTGTCATGTCAGGATCCATGTATATAATGTATATATGGCAGTGGATGATCGATTTCGATGGCGTCGCCGGGTGGCTGCCGATTGAATCGATAGATGTGTACTTTCTTCTTCATTTGAGTCCGAGGGAGTGCGTCAATCCGACCAAAGTGCTGGGGTTTTCGCAGGATCACAATGAACTCTTCGTCGCGTCGTCCAGCAGAATATTCATGGTCAATCTTGAGTCATTGCAATTCAAGGAGCTTTGCAACATGGATGAGTTCTCGGAGTCCCCCGAGTCCCGTCCTATATATGCCGTGTATCCGTTCGCAAGTTTCTATGATGCAGCTAGTTCATCGTCTTCTGCATAAGCCAGTGGAACAATCATAATTAGTTTATAGAATGCCTTTTGTATCCTTAAGCTTTGGTTCAATTGTATCATCTATTCTTTGGCAGTATGATGAAGTATTAACAATACAGCGTTTTGTCTTTATTAACGTTATTGTTGAATTACAAGATTGTGATATTCTATATTTCTGCTCATTTGTTTCAGAATGTGTAACTTATGCTACTGTGGTATGAAAATTATGACCTTTAGCAAAGCAGAGTTTTTTTTTCTTTCCATCGTGAGATGCTGTAAAATAGTAGCCAGTTGGTAACTTAATGCGTTTGGATGCTTAATTCTAATTCTCTTATCCAGTAACAGTTGCTAACTCAAAATCGATGCACATGCTAAAGGTGTCTAAGGCCTTGTTTACTTCCATGCCATAAAGTATTTGAATATCACATCGAGTGTTACGTAGAGGTGTTACATAAGATATAAGATTAAGATATTTAGAATCCGTATGTAAACCGTGAGACGAATTTAGAATTTATTAAGCCTAAGTAATTTGTCATTAGCATAAATGTTACTGTAGCATTTTATTGTCAAATCATAGACTAATTAGAGTTAAAAGATTCGTCTTGTAAATTACATGCAATCTGTATAATTAGTTATTTTTAGTGTATATTTAATACTTTATACATGTGTCCAAACTTTCGATGTGATAATGTGTAAAGTTTTTGATAAGAACTAAACATGGCCTAAGTGTCCTGCAGGAATTCTTATATTATTGTTCACTTTTTTCAAACGACTGTTTTGCTATTGCTAGTATCGGTGAAACCGTACAACATTGGGGACTCTTGTTATAAACTGAAACGATACAGCACTGAGGATTTTTCTTATAAACTCGACACAAGCATTTTTTTTGTAGATATTAGCCCATAGGGATTAATAAACCAAGGGACAAACAGGTTGCCATTTTTTCTGCTGCGTTTAGTGTTCTCTTTGTTGTAGATTTGTAATACTGGATAATGTCTAATCTATTTTTAGGATGCTTAGAACGGAGGGAGCAAACGTTTTTTTTCCTTTTGTTATCTTTTGAAAACATTTGAGTGATTTATGTTTTGAGGAAAACATTTGAGTGCTTGAGGCAATGTCACCAGTCAATTACTGAGTTGGTGCCCATTGACTCCTTGTTTGGATTTTCTAATGTTTGGTGCCTTAGAGCATCTCCAAGAGTGTTTCTAAATGAATCTCTGATTCCGTTTTAGAGAATTTTCTTTAAAAAACTAGCTCCAACAGAGACTCAATATGGATCTCAAAAATTATAGGTTCTCTAAATTCAAAATCTCATGCTCAAAACTGAGAATAGAGTCTTGGTTCTCTAAAATAGCTCATGTCACCGTAAGAATTATTTTACTGCGAGGCCTACACGAAAAAACATATTTGCATCGTCCGGTGCTGCGCCGCCCGCCGCCATCCTACATCTCGTCGAAAAAGCTTGCCACTACATCTTGGCGCATGCCACCGCCTACATCAGTTGGCTACTTGGTTTAGTCACCCGTGTATGTAAAAAATCGGTGCTGCTACTACTTAGGCATAGTGAAATCTCCAAACCTATTCATTTTTTAGCTGCTATGGATGTAGAATACTGATGCAAACATGAGTTTTGTGATTGGAAAAGGAAAAATAGAGAATCAATTTTGAGAATCTACCGTATCAATTTTTGATTTCATTCTCTAAACTTTTTAGAAATTCTTTAAATGAGTTTTTTGAGAATTGTTTTTTGAGAATTTATTGAGGATGCTCTTACATAATTACATTTCTATTTCTATCACTTATAATACACTTTTTCAACGATTAAGATATAACCTCCTTCTTTTACTCAATCATCGTTCACTCATCATCCAACCGACGAAATCATTCCCATCGCGCGGCCCATCCCCATCACGCACGCCATCGCTCTCCCGAGGGATCACGCGGGCGCCATCCCCAACCGGCGCTGCGCCTTCCCCATTCGTCGCTCCGCCGCCGCGCCGCCTCCCCTCGCGTCAATCGGATTGGCGTCGTCGTCGCCATTGCCGGCAACAATTCCCCCTCAACCTTCCTCCGTCCCCTGCCTCTCCACCGCGCCGCCATTAGGATTCTCTACCGTGACGACGCCGGCAAATCCCTCTCGCCGCCACGGATCCTGTGCCATTTTGCTCTCTATTTCGCAGCCACCGGATCCCTCTCCACCGCGCCACCGTCAGGTCTTCATTAATCCCTCGTCGTCCGCTCTCCATCACGCTGCCATCGGGACTCCTCGCCCCCGCGCCCCCTTCTCTACCACGACGATGCCGACGAATCCCTCGCGCCGCATCAGGTCATTGTCAATCCCTCATCGTCCGTTCTCCATCACGCCGCCAACGGGACTCCACATCCCCACGCCCCCTTCTCTACCGCGACGTTGTCGCCAAATCCCTCGCGCCGCCACCAGAACCCTCTCCACCGTGCTACGAACAAGGTAATCATCACTCGATCCCATTCCTTCAACCATTACAGTTCAAATGCAAATTTGTGAAATTAGTGGATGGGATTGTGAGTGATAGTGCCATCTCTCTTATGTGTGTATGTGCATATCCCAATACTAAATTGTCAATGACTATTATGCATCTCTTCGAAAGTGTCTGAAATAGAGAGAAAAGTGAAAATAAAATGAATATATACTTGCTGTTTAATTTTCCTCCCTCCCACTATAGCATACATCAGTACCATAGAGGTCAGTTTCACTTTCAAATGAATTTTGTTTATAGTGTACTGCTGATTGAAAAAGAGAATATCCTGACAATTGTTGTTCATTTAAAAATAACAAATATACTGAATTTGCTGAATCCATTTAACATGGACTCTCTTTGCTCGCTGATAGCTCGTGATCTGTCTTCCTCTTAGCCAATATAATTTATATTTCACATTATGCAGACAATGATAAATCTGATGTTTCTATTATATGTCATCTGTTTTGTCCTTTGGAGAAAAACGGTTTCTATCTGTGTTTTTTCCATGTTATAGTGTACCATAAACTTAGTTTTCAGATTACTGATGATAGAGAGTGCATTTCTATAATTTTTATGATCGAGGTGGTTGGCAGCGACGGCTAGGTGAAGCAAGAGGAGAGGCGACGGAAGATGCGGACGAATAGTGAGGAGCCAGGCCTAGCACAGAAGAGCAGTTGCTCGCTGGCATTCCAACCTCCTCCCACCACCCGCCGCATCAGTTGAAGAGAGTGATCAGAAGCGAGAGGCCTCTCTTCCCACACCACTTATAGCAGTGGGAGAAGGGGAGGTCAAGGTAGCGACTTTTGAGCTGCAACTAGGAGTAGCATCAACAAGAGTAGCAAGCATCCTTGACCGGCGTTGATGAAGCCCTCACCGCCGATCCTTCTAATGCCGACCTCCTCAAGGTACGCCTCAAAATCAACTCACCTTGGCTAATTCTTAATCACCCCATGCCACTGATAATTGACCTTGGCCCCTGATTCGACTCTAAGTTATGGCCTTATGTGGATGCGATGGGCAGTCTTCCCACAATGTTGGAATCTACGGGATGGATTGTATGACAGGAGTTCGACATATCTCTCTCTTGTAGTTGCGGGATTAGGTAGTATGTCCTCTGGTTCTAGCATTTTTATGTGATTTTCCCAGGTTAGGGATATTTTTACTGGTGATAGATTAGTCGACTCATCTATCATGTCATTGGCAGCACATTAGCTAATATAAGAAATTAGCAGAAGATGGATGGTATTGTATGGCAAGAGTTGAGCGGTATTCACATTATAACTGATGTAATTAATATCTGTAGGAGAGATGTTTCTGAGATGTTAATATTTAATTGTATCAAAAAAATCTTTAGAGAACAATATCAAACAAATATTTAGAGAAACAATGGGCCTTTTTATGGGGGATATTTCAAACAATATATCATAGTCTATGGTAGTTCTATACTTATATACTTCTAATATGTACTGTTTTGAAGGTCCATAATGAACTTCTTTCTAAAATCATTCTTCCTAAAATCAAGGGTGCAGAGGAGTGACTCTTCCATATGAGGATTAAGTTTTTTAACTTATTTCACCACCATCATTAATCTTGAAGAATTCCTAATCGCTCAACGTTTTAGAAGCTTTTAGTTTGATCGGAGGGTATCAAGAGACCCTTATTCCAAAAGCTTTTTATAGGCTCAACAAGCTTGGTACCTACAGGGATATGCAAATATTTTGTCTAGGAATAACAAGCTCTACGCCTGCAACGGGATGGATGATGACATGCCTGATAACCTTGAAATCATGTTGTGTATGTTACTCATGGAATTTATTGATATTGTTTTGTAACAATTATCTATTGTTCTTATAGATATAACATTATCTGGATGAGTTAACATGAAGTGTCATTCTTTTCTTTTCTTTCAATGTAGAAACATAGCAAGCTACTATATATTGTCAATATCACCGTAGTGTTAGCATGGACATGCTAATAGTCTGGATAAATTCACCTCACGTGCCCTTGTGTGGAATAGTAGAGCGCGAGGTTGGCAAGGTGGCACGCACCCCTTGGTCGCCGCCGTTCTGCCGGTCGCCGCCATCTCCTCCTCCGCCGTCGACGCCACCTACACCGGCCGGCCACCGTTGAGCGTTTCTCAAAGACGAAATTGTATTCCTACTAGCTAGTTTGTCTATGTGGATGTGTGGATTTTCTCTAGTTTTTACTTCGATTTGTTCACTATTATGTTATTACAAGAATTCGTTGTATCTGTTTAACTAGTTCTTGGATTAGATCTGTTTGGATTTGTTCACTATTATTTCCTGGATTTGTTGCCAATAAACCACAAGGTGAATTTGTTGTCAATAAACCATAAGGTGAGATCTGTTTAACTAGTTCTTGCATCAAAGATATTGGTCAGAAACTTGCATACTATCGTAGAGGGAAATTCATTTTTTGAACAGTTCTGAACCCTCCTTTTTTTGCTAATCTTAGGAAACAGAGAATCCTGAACCAGGAGCAGAATAAATTCAACTGCACTCTTCGTAATATGTTCAATAGAAACTTCTTTTTTTGTTTCAGACCATAGATTAAAAACTCTAGCCAAGTACCAAGTAATACCACCAAGATGGACATAGAGCTTGCGTACACCTCATCTGCTGTTGTTACTCCAGTGAATCTTCTATCCCAATCTGTATCTGTTTTGGTAATTGGACGAATTTACTGAAAGTTAGATTCACACATACCTTGTGGTATAGAGGGGGGATTGAAAAGGTACCAAAGCAATATTTGTGGTGCCAAGAAAATTATTAAGTTGCATACGTCGATAAGTTCAACCCAAAAGCTTTAGATTGTAATTTTTTTAATTACATACCAGCCAGGATTAAAACAAGACCTTTATATCATATTAAGTTGTATGTATTGATATAAAAAACTTAAGCTGATGAGGAAAGACGAAGAATTCAATTGAAATCTATCTAAAAAAATACACTAACTGATTCGAACAGTTCATGGACATTGCTGTCTTTCGCACCCGAATCAACTCAAAGAAAACAGTGTGCTGATCAATCAGATTCTTCGGATCTTTAGGGAATGATTTCTCAGGATCACAGCTCGCCTAGAATTGATCCAGAATCTGCATATCATTAAAAGATGCGCCCAACAGAAAAAGAAAGCCTTACAGACCAAACGGCATTAAATAATGGACACATCAAATCCTTCACCCTGCATCCAAAATTTTAAAGGCATACAAATTTATCCTAAAACTTGCGGCGCAAAAACAGAGCTAAAGGCGATTGTATTCTGCAAAATATATTAGGTAGAAGTCAGGTTTACTCCAAACATTAACCATTTTCCTTTTCACACATCTATAAAAACGACATCGATTTTTATAAGATTGTTGGAAATTTAACTCAAGTTATGCTTTTCATTTCATAAGCTATTAATCTGTTGACAGCTCAAGTTAAGGTCTGTTGCAACTCTGCTTTTTAGGAACAATTACCTTTGGAATATAGCCATATATTCTTGATACTATGCACATATGGAGTAAAAAAAACTAACAATGCATTTAAATTGATATTTGACGTATCGTTTTCATGTGGCCAGGCCATCACCAATTTATTTGGAGCAAGGATAATCATATTGTATAATTATAAAGGATCTTTCAGAAAACAAGCACAAATAGTCCATTGAAAGGGCAAAATGGACGAAGGACAACATTTCTAATATAAAGCGTTTATATAAACATAATTAATAATTAGTGTTAATTGGATCAGTGCCATTTAAAT
Source organism: Oryza australiensis (assembly GCA_019925245.2). Taxonomy (NCBI): domain Eukaryota; kingdom Viridiplantae; phylum Streptophyta; class Magnoliopsida; order Poales; family Poaceae; genus Oryza; species Oryza australiensis. Next base: position 285,916 of record JAIFGZ020000486.1, on the reverse strand, counting down.
ACCAAGGTTCTAAAATATGTCATTGATATTCACTTATTTGGATTCGTGCCATTATAATTTTACACTTATTCACTACTTATCTCTTCAAATCATTTTCTAAAATATCATGACCAAATTGCCAATATCTTGTCCCTACTCTCCTCCCCTGTCTATCCTGTTCATCTTTCTCTCTTCTTCGTCCCCTCCTTCCTTGAAGCAAACAACTAAATCATACCGAACCAGATCAATCTAGGAAGAAGAGAGAGAAAGGACGATGGTGGCGCACACAGCCGATGGCGGTGGTGGCCACCTCGTTTCCGCATGACTTGCTGCTACCGTGGAGAATGCGGAGGCTCCGTGCCCACGCGTCGTCGGGACACCACGGATCCGCGGGAGGAGGTTGATGTGGTGGTGACTATTCTGCGCGTGGACCCAGTGGGGCTGACGGCGCTGTTGGGGGACCTGACGTCCTAGCGAACGAGGCGAGGTCGCGGGCAAAGGGGATGTTCCCACCCGGCCAGACGCGCTCACGCTGCTGCTGTTCTCGTCGGCTGTTAACAACAAAATTTGACAAGGTACTCGAAGTAGAAGAACAGATCAAGGCGGATTTGGCAAAAGAAAGGGTTGTTCCCAAATTTGACTGCGTATCGGCTAAAGAGCTGTATCGGCTGATACATAATTGGATTCGGCCAGCCGATATAGACAGCGCAGCTAATACAACTAGTTTTGGGTTCAAGTTCGGCTCGGATTGAGGATTTGAAGTTATTGCCAGACAAGGATAGAGTGCATCACAGACAATTGTATCTATTAATTAGAAATATTAATGACTCGTATTCATTAGGGATATTTTGACAAGAGTTTGACTAAGGGACTTATTCTTACGTTTTTTTAATTTAGGAGTTTGAGTCGTGTCTAACATTGACAAGTTTGTATATGGGTATAAATATGTATACACAGGGTCTTGTAAAGGATAACAATTAACAACAGTTCAATACTGTAGGATCGAATACCCAAACCAAAGCCAACCAGAGGGGAGGGGGTGAATGGTTGGTATACTCAAAAATTAAACTTTTAGCGGAAATAAAAGTTATCCTTGAATTTCGATGTAGATCGGTCTGACCAAAGTTGTTGCATCGGTCTGACCGCCTGAATACCTCCGGTCTGACCGAAAGCATAAGCCCGGCCGACCGACCACAAAACATCGCCCCTATTCACCGTCCGAAAATTCTAATTATCTCCAAAACCACTTCGTCAATAATCTCCAAATATAAAAACCAATAATCAACATAGATGCCAATTGTTCATCACCATAGAAGAATCAAACACTTTTTGATTTTACAAATACGCACTTTTGGCGCATCACCACCCTAGTTTTTTGGTTTTTTTATCTCAATGAGTTCTTGTTTCGAGTTGGGATGCATCGGCTTCGATCTCCGACAAGGGGCAAGGCTTGTCATGGCGGTTTGTATCGACGGGATTAGTGCTTACATTGTTTTGACACTTTAATCTAACTTATGCATCTGCCTATTTATCATATATTTTAATTAATCTAAACCGACAGCTCTATTTACTTGTATTGGCTAAACCTTCTTTAGGGTTTTGCTGATACCGATTAAACCATTTTGTTGATCTAGATTAGCTAAGATACCCACCATCCAAAAATTATTCAAAGGCTTGATTGTTTAGATTTTATGCTTCTTTTCATACTTAGTGCTGCATCAATTAAGTTTGACCTACTAAGTCGTGTTTAGAACTATAAAAGCTAACCTCACAATGGTTAGCTATATTAATTGGTTATATCTATCATCTTATTTAAGTTTATCAATCCTTTAAAATACTAAATTTGTTATCAACCTCGCAATGTCTCGGTTAGGTCTGATCTGTTGAGGTTATAACTAGTTTAATAGATTTAATCAAGGTTGATAATATTATATAAGGCTATATCGAAGTTTTAGCCAATATGTTATCTAATCGCCCAAGCTCTTTCATCGGCTATAATCTAAGTCCATGTAATTGTTAATTTGTTTAATCTTGATTATAAGCAATTAATACTGTCTCGGTTAAGTCTGATCTATCATAATTGCTTATATCTAAGAGAAAGACTAAATCAGTAATTACATGTTATTTGAATCTACAACCAATCATGATTGCTTTGGGTCTAATATTCAATGTTTGTCTATTGGTTAGTTATTTAGATCATATAATTGTATAACAATTGACTTTAATAACCTTAATTTTATGCTACATCGATTGGGTTCGACCTATATGGTTGATTTTGTTAACAAAAATTTGTTTATATTTATATCTAATTTAAAATATCTTTTATCTTATAGCCAATTCAACTCGACTTCATCGGCTAGGTCATCATGATATGTCATCGGCCTATCGACCGATCAGTTATCATATTCTAACTTTTACCATGCCTTGTTGATTGCAGGGTCAAACCAACTGGCACGCCCGCGTTCTTTTCACCAGCGTTTTTGGACCTGCACTGGAGCTAAGCAGAACTCCCAGGCTGTTGTGTTTTCACATTGACACTGCCGCACCCCTTCGTGCCCATGGCTGTTGTGCTCCTACACCAAGCTCTCTGACGATCCATTTGGAAGAAGCTCTCTGACGGTGTCACCAAGCTCGTGTCCTTCCTACTGCCATCCAAGTCCAACGCATGGACCGACCTCCTCATCTTCCTCTACAGGTTCATCTCCCACAGGAAGAGAAACAACTGCTGCAACCACTTGTTGCTTCCAGGGAGAAGGAGATGAAGGCGAGAGAAGATGAACAGGAGAGAAAGGAGACGGGGATGAGGAAGACTGGGGCAATTTAGTCCTAAAAGCTTAGAAAAAATATGTTGAATGGGTAAGTAGTGGCATATAACGTATAGGGATCCAATTAACTCAAAGAATTACCAGTGACTACAACACCAGTCTTGGAAAAGGTGGATTTGGAAATGTTTACAAGGGAGTTCTTGTTGATAACCGTTTTGTTGCAGTGGAAAAGTATATTAAAATGGATTCTAAAAAAGAGTTTGCAAAGAAATAATTTTCCATAGTCAAATCAACCATAAGAATGTAGTCAGTCTAATTGGCTACTGCACCAAGAAAAATGCTCCAATCATGGTCATGGAGTATGTGCTTAATAGAGACCTTGATCACCATCTCCATGTCAAGAATAGCCTTGATTCATTGGACATAAGATTGGATATTGCTATAGAGTGTGCAGATGCTCTAGGATATTTGCATGCTATGCGCAACCCTATTCTACGTGGTGACGTCAAGCCTTCCAACATTCTGCTGGTTGACAATTTCAATGCAAAAAAACAACCGATTTTGGAATATCAAGGCTTCTCTCGACAAACAAAACTCATACTGCTAATTGTATATGGAGTATAGGTTACATGGATTCCCTGTATTGGAAGGAGGGGCGTCTCACTGCAAAAAGTGATGTTTATAGTCTTGGTATTGTTCTTCTTGAACTAATCACCAAGAAAAGGGATGCATGTCTCACTGGAGCTGTTTCTAAAGGACAAGAGGTCATAGAATTGCTTGATCCTAGAATTGTTGACAAATGCAACATGAAAGTTATAGCGGAGATTGGAAAATTACTATAGGAATGCCTGGTAGAGGACATTCATAGACATCCTGATATGTGTGATGTGGCTGGGTACCTTCGGATGCTTAGGAAATTTTGTTTGAGACAACCTGCACCACATGAAAATTTTGGTTGGCACCTCTTTCCTGAAACACAGAATGAAGTTAAAGAACAAAGCCAACAAGGTACAAACAATGTCAGCTCCAGTTTGATGGTGTTCCCTAAGATAGCAGGCATTTTCAACTAAAACATGTACAAATCTAGAAAGAAAGGGGCCCCACTGTATATTAGTAGAAAAAGATGTTCACAATATGTGAAATAAAAAGCAATAACAGATAACTATTCAACAATTTATTGGTAGAGGTGCATTTACTGTGGTCTACTTAGGAATTCTTCAAAATAGAAAAGTGGTAGTGAAGACACACATAAAGCATGTGTTTAGTTTGGAAATGAGGTGGGATGGGTTAGCTTTATTCCTGTTTTTTTATGGGATGGACTTGTTTCTGTTTGGTTCGAGGGATAGAATGGACCTAGTTTTTTGTTTGGTTTGAGGGATATGATGGATTGAAATGGTTGTATCCCTTGTTTGGTTGGAGAAGGTGAGCTGCCTAGATAGAGTTACCTCCTCACATTAGTTGGTGAGGTTTACCTCTCATATAATATACACATTGCAAAATAATATTTTAGACATGAAGACCACACCATTTGAAAATAAAATACCATTCATATGACTATATTTGGAAATAAAATACAATTCATATCACATAGCCAACCCAAAAACCAAAACAATCACCGATAAATAGCATACATCAATCCTTATATCAATGCATACATAGGAAGTTCAAGCCACACATAATAAGGAGTTCAAGTCTTGCACATAATAGCAAATTAAATTCTTACACATAGTAGCATATTTAAGTCTTGCACATGGTAGCAAGTTCCCTACCTTACAGTTTAAGCAGCACACTTCATAATATCAAAAGTTGAAGCCTTACAGTTCAAGCAACATAGTTCATAATAGCAAAATAACTACCCAACTCATCCAACAACCCTACATTGATCTAGAAAACTTCTCACTAATGAACATAGCAACCAATGTAGCTTGTTTTCAAATGGAAGTCCATCAAAACCTCTAGCTATGTGAGGGTTCGCCACCAAATGAGCATAGTAAAAAGATATGTGGATCTCCTGAAAAGCAGGAAGGCTTTTTAGGGTGTCAAATAAACCTTTCGGCAAGCTTGTCACCAACGCTAGTGAATGCACTAACCAGCCCATCATCTTCACTTTCAGTTGTTTTGGCCTTCTTTGGCTTGCTCGCAGATGATGGTTCACCATCAAGATCAATACTGGCAAGGCCATAATTTACCTCTTCATTTTTAGTTTCAACATCTTCATAATACCAAGAACTGAACTATAGTCTCATAGTTGTGAAATAAATGTGAACCAAAATCTTACCACGAAGTTGTTGGTCCTCGTTAGTGTCCCTGCTCTTGTGGTCTTCGCCAATGTGGGCCAGCATTTCTTCTTGGAACCACTGCCTTTAGGGGCGACGACAACCACACCCTGCTCGACCATGACCTGTTCCTTCAACGGAGCAGATGCCTGGTGGTTGATCAGAGGACCGACGACATATGTGAGAGGCCATGCCTATAAGAGTTCAGATAACTAATCATGCAAGGAAAGATATGAATGACAAGAAAAGTGATCCGAGTACTTACATTCACGATGGAATCCCGCTCAGTCTGCGAGAGGTCACATATCAGCGTGTGGACATCGGTTGCGGTGGACGGTGGGTTGATCACCACCTACGCCACGTGTTCCTTCATGATTGCCTCGGTGAAAACTACAACGAGGACAATTTGACAAGATTAGTGCTCAGGAACAATTTATGTCTTTGAGTTATTCTTAGAAGACTACATGTTGTATACCCCGATGCATATCCGTGTGGCATCTTGTTCCTCCGAATACTCGTACATGGGTAAGCACGAGCCTAGAGAGGTCGAATTTGATGATGGACGAAATCTTAAATGACTTCGTATGCGATCAAGCTGTGTACTCGGATTTCATGGATTTTCTCTACAAAGCTCTCTAAGGCGGGAGTCAAGGAAGTCTTAGAGGTCCAAGATTTGGGGCGTAATGGCTTTTCTTCGGGGACCGCGAGACAAGGGACGATGTCATCAATGTGGAGATAGAACCATTTCTTTCTCCAATCCTTCCTCAAGGACAACCAGATGAAGGGAATATACTGCTCCTTCGTCCCGTCTCGAAGACAGAGACCACAACATCTGGAGATTCTAGAAGCTTCTATCCATCTGAGCTCATTGTCGGTGATATGGGCCCGGGGGTATGTCAAAAGTATGATATCTGAGAAAAGGAATGCGCCCTTGCCCATCAAGACGCGTCAAAGATGTGTCCTGAATGACCCAAGTGAGTCCCGGCCACGGGCGGCCACATGGCCGCCCCAAGAGGGGCCTGGCTCGGAGGCTACCCGGAGGCCGCCGTGCTCCCAAGCAGCAGGGTCCGGGATCACCCGGACCCCCGGGCGGTAGGGTCCGGGGTTACCCGGACCCCCCATCCCTCACCCCGCACCTCTCTGAGAGAGGGGCGAGTCCAACTGCCAACTAACCCATTTAATGCCCAAAAAGAGGGAGGCTGAGCGCTCGCCCCGCCGCATTTAATGCGATGGGAGGCGCGCCTGTCAGTTGCTCTCATCATCACCCTTTTTTGCCTGTCACGAGGCAAAGGAGGCCTAAAGTCTTTGACTGTGACCGCGGTATGACTGTGCATCCACTCCACGTACGCCTCCCTCACGCCCCGTCTAGTCGCATTTAATGCATTGGGCGGCCGCGTGGGAGAGAGGGTCCGAGCGCAGGAGACGCTATGTCAATACCCACTCAGAAAGATGGGCCGCTGACCAGCGGGTCTTATCGGAGTAGGTAGGCAGGCCATCACCGCGTCAGCGGCATGGCCACCACGGCGACCACCTTTTTCCGCCTACCCCCATGACGCAACAAACAGGAACAGAGATAGAGTGGCTTCTCCGACAAAACAAGGCAAGAGCCGCTCCATCACGTGGAGCGAGGTAGATGAAATCGGGACTACTGTGGTGTTCCCTTGTACTATAAAAGGAGGCCCAAGTCCATCGTAAAGGAGGTTCCCCCTCTCGACTCGGTTCACCAGTCCCCTGAGCGACGGCTAGTCCTTGGCAACTCCTCGTCCACCTCTGACTCCTAGAAAGAACATCCCATCGCTCCCTGTAATTCATCCCTCATACTACATACTGGACAGGAGTAGGGTATTACACCTGGTAGGTGGCCCGAACCTGTATAAACTCCCGCGTCTCCGCAGTCTTGATTTCTCCCGCCTCATCTGCATCATCTTATCCTCACTGCGAGTTTAAACCATGATTCACCGCTCCCCGTGCTGAACCAAAAATGGGGGTCCCTCGGATTCCCGCGTGTCGATCTCCGACATCGACAGCTGGCGCGCCAGGAAGAGGGAGCGCACTGTGTTTTGATTTAAACTCCCGTATTCCTCCCATTTACTGGCGGAAAACCCCCCTCCCCGTCTTCGCCATGGTTCACGGCCGCGTCCCATGGTCTGTGTTAGGCTCGCTCGCTACGCGCGAGTGCGACCTGGCCAACAAGGCAACGGAGGAGGTTGACATGGGTGGGCATAGCCCATCCTTTCGCCACCTCCGCTCAAAGGGGGAAGGATCTTCGTCTCCCCCACCGCCTTTGACGGCGACGGCGGCAGCTGAACCCGCGCCATCTCCTCTGCCCCCCGCTGAAACGGCGGCCGCGGGCGGAGGGGGCCAGGTGCCCCGCAGGGCTGACAACGCTCCTGTAGGATCCAGGCCACGCCCCAGCGGGCGTACCGGCGAACCTCGCCGGGGAGACGTCCATCGTCGCCTGGAGTTTGGCACGCCTGAGGGCGCCCTCCAGGCGGCGGAAGCTCTTTTGCGCCACCCCCCGGTCATCCCGAGGGAGGGATCCAACGCCAAGCGTTGGTTCGATGATGTGGCGAGGCTGGTAGGCACGACCCAGCGTCAGCTGGCAGCTGACCTTGCTTCCTCCAGCCACCAACTGCGTGGTTCACACGCCTCGGTGAGCTCGTCCTTTCGGCGACGGGCCCGAATGGCAGCGGCTGCCGCGAGGGCAGAAGAGAGCCTCTCGGCAGCAGCCCAACCCGAAGCGCCCCGAGATCTGCTGTATGCAGAACGGGATGCCCGCCTTCGCATCGAGCAGCACCGTGACGAGCGCCGCATGGGGCAGGCACTGGATTGTGCCTCCTCGTCGGGAGGCGCAACCACTCGGCGAGCGGCCGCAGCGGCCCTCCGCAGTGGAGCCCCTCGGGGAGGCGAGCGGCCGTGATGGCCCGGCCGTGAGCGGGAGGCTCCACGACGCCTAGAGGGGCCCCACAGCCGTTGTCGCCCCCTCCGGCCGGCAGCGGCTGCCAGGCCTTCGTTGCCAGCCTCCGTAACGTGCGCTGGCCTAACAAGTTTAGGCCGGCCCTTACCGAGAAATACGATGGCTCAGTGAACCCCGTTGAGTTCCTCCAGATCTACACCACAGCCATCGAGGCTGCTGGAGGTGACGAGCACGTCATGGCCAACTTCTTCCCCATGGCGCTTAAGGGCCAGGCCCGCTCCTAGCTGATGAACCTGCTGTTGTGTTACGCGGAGGCTACGCTAGCCGAAAACAAAAATTCTACCGCGCAAACCAGGAACACTTGCAAGTAAGGGCCGATAGATCGTTACCGATTGGAGTAGAGCGCAGCGGAATAGCCAATCAGGGCAATCCGATCCGGAACAGTGTAGCCGATTCCCGGAGACAGCCGATTCGCCAATCAGCCGATTCAAGTCGTCCGGCCGCGTTCTCACGCCTCGCTCCGATGCGCCCGACCGCAGCCGATCAAGAGCGCGCAACGTAGCAGCGCCTCTACCGGTATCCACACGTCCGGGGACTGAACGCCGTACACCCGTGTGCTAGCACGCGATGCAAGGCTAGGGTTTGGCTCGAAAGTGGGGAGGGTTTCCGTGGAGATTGATCTCGGCGACTTGTGTTGCACGCGATGCAATTGACGTGTCACAGCTCTCCACCCCTCCCTCCTTTATATAGAGTTGGCCGACTGGGACTAGTGGCCGATTAGGACTCTATTTTGAATCGGATCTCATCCGTATCTCATAGAGTTGGCCGCCCCACACGTCGTAAGCCCATAGGACTCTATCCGATCGGATCCCTATCCGATCGAGCCGTATCCGAGTCCAACTCGAATATCTATTCTATCCCCTTAAGCGTGCGACCCTGCAGGTTCAGGTATACTCGGTTTCGGCTATAGTCTAACTTAGCCGATCGTCGGCTCGAGTCTAACTCAGCCGACTGTCAATACGGCGCCTAGCAGCACATATTGACACCATAGTATACAAGAATAATATCGGCTCAACCTGTAATGTGTACACAAATCCCTTTGCCTCACGATACCGCTTAAGCTATAGGCAAGATGTGTGCCATCCCTTCAATAGCTTAACCATTCACTCGAACCGTATTGGATTATCTCGTCCGTTGATTGACTCCTCAATCAACTTAGCATGGCCATGCATTTCCATAATCCATTACCTCGAGGGGCCCGAGATATCTCTCCAAAGGAGGGGCAAATTCCATCTTGATCACTCACATCCCACTCCATGTTTCATAGCAAACCCGAAAACTACCTTTATAACTACCCGATTTTGGAATAGCGTTTGGTAGTCCCAAAGTAGGCTACTACACATGTTGGAATCCGTGGTGATCTCGGGTCTAAGGACTTTGTACCAACACTACCTGAGACCAACTAATGGCACATTAATTCCTGTAGTGTCTCATGGTGGGTCTATCCAACAATGTGTTCTCCAACACAAATGTCCATGTTTATTGATTTGGTATCTCCATACCCATGATCTATGAGACATGATCATCAATCAATAAACATGCCGATCTTAGAATCATATTTGTTCCAACAATATGACATATGATCGTGGGATCGTTTAGAAATAGATTCATACATAAAGAGTCTCATAAATAAGTCACGTACTTATTGATCAATACAAGATGTCTATTTCATGGAACAGAATAACACTTTATTCATTTATACATAAACATTGACGTGATATCCAACATCTCCATGTTGCCTCTAGGGCATATCACTAACAATCTCCCACTTGCACTAGAGTCAATCATGTAAGTATCTAATACCCATTGCTCTTGTGTGCGCCTCATGCTTCGGCGAGGGAGAGGTTTTGTCGGCGGATCGGCTATGTTGAGATCCGTGTGCACTTTGCATATCTTGACATCACCTCTGTCCACTATCTCGTGGATGAGATGATATCGCCGAAGTATGTGTTTGGACTTCTGATGTGACCTCGGCTCCTTGGCTTGCGCAATGGCTCCACTATTATCACAATAGAGAGACATTGGACCAGTCGTACTAGTCATCACACCAAGCTCGAAACGAATTTCTTGATCCAAACGCCTCCTTTGCGGCTTCCGAAGCAATGTACTCGGCCTCCGTTGTAGAATCAGCAACGTATCCCGCTTGGAACTCTTCCAGTGATCGCGCCTCCGTTCGGCGAACACGAACCCGCATTGCGATCTATAATCATCCTTGTCTGTTTGAAAGCTAGCATCGGTGTAACCACTTACAACGAGCTCTTCTTCACCTCCATAGACTAGGAACATATCCTTAGTTTTTCTCAAATACTTAAGGATATTCTTTACGGCATCCAGTGACCTTCACTGGATCTCGACGGTATCTGCTCGTAGCACTCAAAGCGTACGAGACATCCGGGCGTGTACAAAGCATGGCATACATGATGGATCCAATTGCCGAAGCATATGGAACCATACCCATCTTATTCCGCTCATCATGTGTCTGAGGACACTGATTCTTGCTAAGATTAATGCCAATAAGTCACTTGCTCTCTCACTATGTCCCGTGAAAGGTGCCTTTGTCATCTTACCAAGTAAACAAGACTCACATGTCTCAAATGATTCAAAATCAAAAGAGTGAAGCAATCCATCCTTATGGAGCTTCTCCATGCGTTTCTTATTTATATGGCCTAAGCGACAATGCCGGATAAACGTGGGGTTTATATCATTAGAGAGTTGCCTTTCGTATTAATGTTATAGATGGGAGACGCTTCAAGATTCAAAACGTATAATCCATTCACCAATGGAGCATGAAAATAGAACATATCTCTAAGATATATTGAACAACCATTGTCCATTGATCTAAAATCATATCCTTCCGCTTGCAAACATGAAGCGGAAATAACGTTTTGACATAGTGTTGGAACACAATAACAATTATTCAATTCCAAAACTAATCCCGAAGGTAGATGAAGTGGTACGTGCCGACAAAGAAGCGTAGCAACGCTTGCTCCATTGCCGACGCGCGGAGTTCACCTCGCCCTTCTCAATCCTCTACTTCTTCTCATTCCCTGCAACGATTTGCAAATATGAGCTACGATCCGGTATCAAATACCCAAGAGTCGTAGGTGAAGTAGCGAGATTAATGTCTATAACATTAATACCTGGCGAGTCGTACTTTGCTTCTTCTTGAGATCCTCCATGTACTTCTTGCAGTTCCTTTTCCAGTGGCTGTCTCCTTGCAAGAGAAGCAAACGGCATCGATGCCGCCGACCCCTTCTTGCCCTTCTTTGCATTGGAGGCACTCGCGATCTCATCGGGAGTTAACTTCCTCTTGGTGCAAAGTTTCTTGACAGTGGTTTGCGCTTTGCCTTCGCATCATCATCACATGATGACCGTTTTCTGGATACTCTCCTCACTGTCTTTAGCATCCCATGCAATTCAGCCAAGGTTCTATCCATATTGTTCATGTGATAGTTTAATATGAATGGCTCGAAGCTCGGAGGGAGCGGCGGAGAATCACATCGGTAGCCAACTCTTGGCTAAGGGGAAAACCTAGTTTTTCCGGACTCTCGATATAGCCAATCATCTTTATCACATGCGGATGACGGGATTCCCCTCAACAAGCTCGCACGCAAACAAGGACTTTGAGGTGTTGAACCTCTCGGCCCGAGCTTGGTTCTCAAACATGCCACGCAGTCCCCGAATAATAGTGTGAGCATCGCTGCTCTCATATTGCTTCTGAAGCTCAGGGGACATTGTAGCAAGCATGAGACAGCTTATATCTAGGGCATCATTAGTGTGCTTCTCATAAGCCCTCCGTGCAGTTGCAGTGGCATTATTTGGCAAATCCTCGAGGATAGGGTACTTCAAGAACGTACTCCTTACGCTCTTGCTTGAGAACAATTCTCAAGTTGCGATACCAATCCATAAAGTTTGTTCCATTTAATTTTTCCTTTTCGAGAATAGATCGCAAATTAAAGGTACTGGGTGTAGTATTAGCCGCCATTTATTCTACAACAGAAAAACAAAGTTTAGCACAATGTTTATGTTATGTCTTTTGTTAAACAATTTAACATAAGACTCCCATTACGTATTTTTCACCTTCCCTCTAGGTTACGTATTGGGTCAAGATCCACATGTTAGTTAATTTTCTAGTGAGCTTTGGCATCACTGCTAGAAAATTAGTAACATCGATAAGCAACTCCTTGCTAATCACATCTCTATGTGACTCTTGTTGTTGGTGTGGCATCTCCATGCCCCGCCCCAACCTATGCCCCAAGGCCCAAAACTGTTTTGATAGCCTTGTTAAGTAAACCAAATGCTCTGCGTATATGTCCGACATATACCCCTCGTGTTATGATAGAGAATGGCACTCTGCTTTGCGGACCCACCATTGACGAGCATAACGGTGGAGTGCAACATTTGGAAGGGCATCATTACTACTTAATTTTGTGAGGGATGCTATCCTATCAAACAAACATATCACATATATGAAAGCGGGTAGAATAGCATGAAATAGTATGGCCCCCTTCACATGGTGATCTCCATCTCCATGCCGGTGTACAGGATCTCCATCTTCATCACCGTTCTTTCGAGTGCCGAATGCTTGATTTCTTCAAACTAAGCTACTACTATAGAAGCTCTAATTGAAGATTACATCGACTCGTAGGTCGTGAAAGAATATTACAAGCATTGCACGTATGAAAGAATATTACGGGGATTGCACATATGAAAGAATATTACATGCATCACATGCATCTCATACATACAATAGGGCCATACCATCTCAAAGCATTCTCTGCAAAAACAAGTTAGGCGTAGAAACGTTTTCTACTTATCGCAGAGATCGACACCGAGACGACCTATAAGGGGTACGCACACGGCGGTCCCGGAACACCACACGAAATTCATAGATCCAATCTATGAATTCGCTTACGGAAACCATGTCGGCATAATCATATTATGCCGTCCCGATACACTATCAAGGGAGATGGTTTGCGTAGGCGCGAGGCGCTAACAAGATCGGACTACGAGATAGCTTCGGCATAATCACATTATATCGTTCCGATACACTATCAAGGAACACTATCTCGAACCCAACTCAAACCGAGTTATATGGAAATTGCTTCGACGTAATCACATTACGCCGTTCCGATACACTATCAAGGAACGTAATTACCATTAACTCTCCTCAACGAGATCCCGAAAAACCGATTGATCTAATCAACCCGTGTGCAAAACTTGTTCCAGATCCAATCTAAAACCCGAACTAAGCAAGATTAGCTCTGATACCACTGTTGTGTTACGCGGAGGCTACGCTAGCCGAAAACAAAAATTCTACCGCGCAAACCAGGAACACTTGCAAGTAAGGGCCGATAGATCGTTACCGATTGGAGTAGAGCGCAGCGGAATAGCCAATCGGGGGCAATTCGATCCGAACAGTGTAGCCGATTCCGGAGACGCCGATTCGCCAATCAGCCGATTCAAGTCGTCCGGCCGCGTTCTCACGCCTCGCTCCGATGCGCCCGACCGCAGCCGATCAAGAGCGCGCAACGTAGCAGCGCCTGCCGGTATCCACACGTCCGGGGACTCAACGCCGTACACCCGTGTGCTAGCACGCGATGCAAGGCTAGGGTTTGGCTCGAAAGTGGGGAGGGTTTCCGTGGAGATTGATCTCGGCGACTTGTGTTGCACGCGATGCAATTGACGTGTCACAGCTCTCCACCCCTCCCTCCTTTATATAGAGTTGGCCGACTGGGACTAGTGGCCGATTAGGACTCTATTTTGAATCGGATCTCATCCGTATCTCATAGAGTTGGCCGCCCCACACGTCGTAAGCCCATAGGACTCTATCCGATCGGATCCCTATCCGATCGAGCCGTATCCGAGTCCAACTCGAATATCTATTCTATCCCCTTAAGCGTGCGACCCGTAGGTTCGGGTATACTCCGGTTTTGGCTATAGTCTAACTTAGCCGATCGTCGGCTCGAGTCTAACTCAGCCGACCTATCAATAGCGGCGCCTAGCAGCACATATTGACACCATAGTATACAAGAATAATATCGGCTCGAACCTGTAATGTGTACACAAATCCCTTTGCCTCACGATACCGGTTAAGCTATAGGCAAGATGTGTGCCATCCCTTCAATAGCTTAACCATTCACTCGAACCGTATTGGATTATCGTCCGTTGATTGACTCCTCAATCAACTTAGCATGGCCATGCATTTCCATAATCCATTACCTCGAGGGGCCGAGATATCTCTCCAAAGGAGGGGCAAATTCCATCTTGATCACTCACATCCCACTCCATGTTTCATAGCAAACCCGAAAACTACCTTTATAACTACCCGATTACGGAATAGCGTTTGGTAGTCCCAAAGTAGGCTCTACACATGTTGGAATCCATGGTGATCTCGGGTCTAAGGACTTTGTACCAACACTACCGAGACCAACTAATGGCACATTAATTCTGTAGTGTCTCATGGTGGGTCTATCCAACAATGTGTTCTCCAACACATATGTCCATGTTTATTGATTTGGTATCTCCATACCCATGATCTATGAGACATGATCATCAATCAATAAACATGCCGATCTTAGAATCATATTTGTTCCAACAATATGACATATGATCGAGGATCGTTTAGAAATAGATTCATACATAAAGAGTCTCATAAATAAGTCACGTACTTATTGATCAATACAAGATGTCTATTTTATGGAACTGAATAACACTTTATTCATTTATACATAAACATTGACGTGATATCCAACATCTCCATGTTGCCTCTAGGGCATATCACTAACACCTGCCGGCCCAGTCGGTCACTTCTTGGGATGACCTGTGCCGGCAGTTCACCTCCAACTTCCGGGCACGTACCACGCCGAGAGTGGAGGCGGGACCTCCACATGGTCCGACGAGGGAGGACGAGTCCCTGCGCAAATAGATCCAGCGTTTTTGCCAGGTACGCAATACCATACCCTCCATCGCTGACCATGCAGTGATCTTCGCCTTCCGGAGTGGTGTATGCCACGACGTTATGTTGGAGAAGATCGAGGCCAAGGCCCACGGACTACCACGGAGCTCTTTGAGCTCGCTGACCGGGTGGCCCGCAAGGAGGAGGCTCGGGTTTGGAATCCTAGGAATCCTGCCCCAGCCTCCGCCGGTGCTGCCCCCTCCGCGTCCCGGGAAGAGCGACGCGAGCGGCGGCGGAAGCGCAGGCCATCGTGCGGTGGCGAGGAGGGTCACATTCTCGCCGCCGATGGTGCAGAGAAGCCCTCGCGGAAGGGCAAGCCCACGGGCAACCGCAGCGCTCCCGGACCCTCTCCCCGGGGCAAATGGTGCATGGTGCACCAAACCTCCCACCACGACCTCTCCAAATACCGTTCGGTCAAGAATTTGGCCGAACGGGTGCAAAAGTACGAGCAGGAGCGAAGGGAGAATGAGAAGGAAATCCGCCGCAAGGGCAAGGCCCCGGCGGAGCGTTCGGACAACCGGCGAGAGGAGGCCAAAGATGCGGCCCCCGTCGGGGACGACGATGACAACCTGGGCTACCAAGATCCCCAGCACGTCGTCGCCACCATCGACGGCGATGCAGGTGCCCAGGTGTCCCGCCGGAGCCTCAAGTCCATGAGGCACGAGCTCCTCGCGGCTGTGCCGTCCCACGAGGCGGCCCGAAGGTCGCGCTGGGCAGAGGTGCCCATCACCTTTGACCAAACCGACCACCCGGGGAGCATCGCATGTAGCGGCCACTTGGCCCTCGTGACTTCCCCCACCATCTGCAACGTCAAGGTCGCCCGAGTCTTAATTGACGGGGGTGCGGCCCTCAATATACTGTCCCCGAAGGCCTTTGATGCAATCAAGGCCCCGGGAATGATGCTCGGGCCGTCTTACCCCATCATTGGGGTGACGCCCGGGAAAGTGTGGCCCCTTGGGCAGATCGCCCTGTCGGTCACCTTCGAAGGTCCCGCTAATTTCCGCACCTAGCGGATCGACTTCGATGTGGCGGACCTCAATCCGCCCTACAACACCGTGCTCGGGAGACCGGCGTTGGTGAAGTTCATGGCGGCTAGCCATTATGCCTATCGCCAGCTTAAGATGCCGGGCCCCGGATGCCCCATCACTGTCCACGCCGACGTTAGAACCGTGCTAGATTGTGCGGAAGCGCGCGTGGACGACATCGCGGCGGCCGACCGCGTTGAACCCGAGGGCCCTCAAGGGGGGACCTCGGGTTCCTGGGCCCCGAAACAACGTATCGCCTCAGCCGATGAGGTGGTTGTTAAGTCTATCCAACTGGGTGACGACCCGTCCAGGACTACCAACATTGGCGGCAACTTGGACCCCAAATAGGAAGACACGCTCGTCTCCTTCCTGCGGGCGAACGCCGACGTGTTTGCTTGGAAGCCATCGGATATGCCCGGAGTTCCCAGGGAGGTGATTGAGCATAGACTTGCAGTACAGCCGGATGCACGGCGGGTCCGACAAAAGGTGAGGCGGTAGGCCCCGGAGCGGCAGGCGTTCATCCGCGAAGAGGTGACACGGCTCCAGGAGGCCGGCTTCATCCGGGAGGTGATGCATCCGGAGTGGTTGGCGAACCCGGTGGTCGTCCCGAAGGCCAACCACAAGCTGCGTATTTGCATCGACTACACCGACCTCAACAAGGCATGTTCTAAAGACCCCTATCCTCTACCTCGAATAGACCAGATAGTCGACTCCACTACGGGGTCTGACCTTTTATGCTTCCTAGATGCATACTCTGGTTATCATCAATTCCGCATGGCTGTAGAGGATGAGGAGAAAACTTTATTTATTACCCCTATGGGTACCTTTTGCTACACGTCTATGCCCTTTGGTTTGAAGAATGCCATGTCCACTTTTCAACGTGGAGTCCGCATCACGTTGAAAGACCAAATAGGGCGCAATGTTGAGGCGTACGTCGATGATCTCGTAGTCAAATCCCGGGACCAAAGAACCTTGCTCCCGGACTTGGCCGAGACGTTTAATAACCTCCGGTCCTCCCGCATGAAGCTGAACCCAGAGAAATGCGTGTTCGGGGTACCGGCAGGCAAACTGTTAGGGTTTCTGGTCTCTGCCCGAGGCATTGAGGCCAACCCCGCAAAAATAAAAGCGATAGAGGAAATGCGCCCCCTAGGAAACTCAAGGACGTGCAGAGACTCACTGGTTGTGTAGCTAGGCCTGAGTCGTTTCATATCTAGGTTAGGAGAGCGGGCGCTTCCTCTATTCAAGCTGTTAAAGCGAACTGGCCCCTTCAGTTGGATGGACGAAGCGGAGAAAGCCTTGGGCGAGCTCAAGCACTATCTCTCCTCGCCGCCCGTATTGGTAGCCCCCCGGGAAGGAGAACCCCTCCTTTTATATTTAGCGGCGACCCCCAAGTGATTAGTGCAGCTTTGGTTGTGGAGCGCGACGACGAGCTAGACTCTCAGTTGCCCCCAACCCCATCAAACCCGGAGGCAGGAAACCTCAGAACGGTGCTGGCCGAGGAGGCGCCCGAACCCGGAGGTGGCCCTTGGCCCCCCGAGCTTCAGGGAGCCACCCGACCCCCTAGTCCGGGGGCTCCCGAGGCCCCCTCCAGCCAGAGTGGCCCTGAGGGCCCCGGGGGAGGCGATGGCCCGGCAGCCCCGACCACCGAGATAACCCACCCCGAAGCACCTGTGGCAGGAAACCTCGGAACGTTGCCGGCCGAGGAAGTGCCCGAGCCCGGAGGTGGCCCTTGGCCCCCCGAGCTTCAGGGAGCCGCCGCCCCCTTGTCCGGGGGCTTCCGAGGCCCCTTCCACCCAGAGCGGCCCTGAGGGCCCCGGGGGAGGCGATGGCCCGGAAGCCCCGGACACCGAGGTAACCCGCCCTGGTGTACCCGAACCAGTCGCCCCTAACAAAGTAGCCAAGGTCCGCACCAAGGTGCAGCGGCCGGTCTACTTTGTCAGTGAGACGCTACGGGACGCAAAGACACGTTACCCGCAGGCCCAGAAAATGCTCTACGCCGTGCTCGTGGCCTCCAGGAAGCTGCGCCACTATTTCCAGGCGCACCGGGTAACGGTGATCACGTCCTACCCTCTCGGGCAAATCCTGCGTAACTGAGAGGGCACGGGACGGGTAGTCAAGTGGGCCATCGAGTTGTCGGAATTTGATCTGCACTTCGAAGCCCGACACGTGATCAAGAGCCAGGCCTTAGCCGATTTTGTGACAGAATGGACGCCAACGGTCGATAGCGATCCACCCCCGGGTGAACCCGAGAGTGCGCAGGATCGTGGCCAAGGAACCGTGCACTGGGTGATGAACTTTGACAGTTCACTCATCTTGCACGGGGCCGGGGTAGGCGTGGTGTTAACTTCCCCAGCGGGCGACGTACTTCAATACATCGTCCGGCTTGATTTTCGGGCAACCAACAACATGGCCGAATATGAGGGGCTTCTAGCAGGGTTGCGAGCGGCAGCAGGTATGGGCATCCGCCGTCTGCTAGTCCTTGGGGATTCCCAACTGGTTGTAAACCAGGTTTCCAAGGAGTACCAATGCACCGACCCCCAAATGGAAGCTCATGTCAAGGAAGTTCGACGTATGGAGCGCCATTTCGATGGCCTCGAGCTACGCCATATTCCCAAGAGAGATAACATCCTGGTGGACGAGCTATCTAGGATCGCGTCCGCGCGAGCCCCAGCCCCGCCAGGCGTGTTTGAAGAAAGTCTCACAGAGCCATCGGCACACCCCGAACCGCCCCAGAGGCAGGAATCGGCTGGTCCCGACGCCCCGGATCCGGCAGGCCAGCCACAGCCTGGCTTTGTCGGAACCAACATCACGCGCCAGGTGGCTTGGATGTCGGAAATCCAAGCGTACCTACAAGACGCGTCATTGCCCGAGCAACGCGAGGGAAGCGAACGCATCGCCCGGACCTCCAAGAGGTACGTGTTGGTAGAAGGAATACTCTACCGAAGCGGTGTCAACGGAGTGCTCATGAAATGCATCGCTCGGGAACAGGGTTTTGAGCTCCTAGCCGAGATCCACGAAGGTGAATGCGGGGCGCACTCAGCCTCCCGAACCTTGGTGGGAAAGGCATTCCGCCAAGGATTCTACTGGCCCACCGCGCTGGAGGATGCAACGGACCTCGTGCGGCGGTGCCGAGCATGCCAATTCCATGCCAAGCAGACGCACCTGCCGGCCCAGGCCCTTCAGACCATCCCGCTCTCATGGCCATTTGCGGTCTGGGGGCTGCACATCCTGGGTCCGTTCAAGCAGGCACGGGGCGGCTGCAAGTTTCTATATGTCGCCATTGACAAATTCACCAAGTGGCCCGAGGCCTATCCAGTCAGCATCATCGACAAGCATTCGGCTGTGCGGTTCATGAGAGGCATCACGGCAAGGTTCGAGGTCCCCAACAGAATCATCACCGATAACGGCGCCCAGTTCACGAGTGAGCTATTTGGCGAGTATTGTGACGACATGGGCATCAAGCTCTGTTTCACCTCGCCGCCCACCCCCAAAGCAACGGTCAGGCCGAGCGTGCAAACGCAGAAATCCTAAAAGGCCTCAAGACTAAGACCTACAACGTGCTCAAGAAGCATGGGGACTCGTGGACTGATGAGCTGCCTGCGGTCCTTTGGGCCAATCGGACAACCCCGAGCCGCGCCACCGGGGAGACACCTTTCTTCTTGGTGTATGGAGCCGAGGCGGTCTTGCCCTCCGAGCTCACCCTGGGATCACCCCGAGCCACGTTATACACCGAAGCAGATCAAGGGCAGATGCGTCGTGACGACTTGGATTACCTGGAGGAGAGACGGCGCCGGGCAGCGCTTCGCGCGGCCCGCTACCAACAGAGCCTCCGCCGCTACCATCAAAACAAAGTCAGCCCCCGAGCGCTGCAAGTCAATGATCTGGTCCTGCGTCGTGTGCAAACGCGTGCGGGGCTGAGCAAATTATCCCCGATGTGGGAGGGGCCATACAAGGTTATTGGCACCCCGCGTCCAGGAGTAGTTCGCCTAGCCACAGAGGACGACACTCCGTTGTCGAACCCGTGGAACATTTCCCACCTGCGCAGGTTTTACCCATAAGCCGCATGGTGCGCTGAAACATACATGGAAGTTCATCCACTGCTTCCGGTGGCATGGACAACAAGTTTGCTGTTACATCCCATATGATTTTCTTGCAAAATACCTGTTTGTAGTGTGTTTTCCTCCATGTGCTGGAGCATGTACTGCGGATGCGGCTTTCCAATGGTTCCCTGGCCTTGCCCGCCTTAGCCTGAGAGCCCTAAGGGCGTCGAGGGTACAACGACGCTGCATACTACCACGCCTGGGGGCAGTCAACGCCTGGGGGTTCGGGTGCGTACTAACACGCCTGTCCCGGCCCCCCGTTGCCGCTGCCCTCGCTGGCCTTTTTATGCCTTCGCTCCTACCCGAAACCCCGAAAAAGACACCAGCCAACGGCCAGTGCATGCTGCCCGAACCCAGACCAGCCCCCAGCTACATGGGACAAATCATGGCGGAGGACCATGCTACTGCATTCTTGCAATGGCTAAGCTAACTAAGAGTCGAATTACCGTTGCCGGAAAGCAAACAGGCAGAGGCTCGGGCCAACCAACCGCCACTACGTGTGTGCTAAGTTGGCCGGGGGCTCCCAACATATATACATACACATATAAATCATCAGAAGCAGCCACGATGGGCTGTTACAGTGCAAGTCCAACATAATAAAGGCAAGTTCACTGACTTTATAAACAATATTGCGAATGTCTTTGTGCACAAGTACAGATGGAAGAAAAAGGGGGCGCGAGAGTCCTAAGTGGCCGGCGGGTCGCTGGGGCGTCCGCCGGGAGGTCTTCGTCCGGCGAATCCTCGCGGAGGGCAAGCTGGAAGGCCATCGAGGTGCCATCAAAGCCCACCATGATGGAGTCGACGGCGTCTTGGACCCGAAGACGGGCGGCCTCCTCGGTGCCTTCGGGGAAGTCCTCGGTGGGGATGTAGGGGTTGAAGCCAGGGTCGCGAGCCTGATAGCTCGCCAGGATAAGCGTAGCGACATGGCGGGACAAGTCGTATGACGACTCCTTCGCCACCTCGTCGACCTCCTCCGGTACCCTCTTGATCCCCTCAGCCAGCTCATCTATGTGAGTGGCCAGCCCCCCTAAGGTAGGGACGCCGGTGAGGGGACGGTTGACCCCCACCCCGCGGGCTGCGTCCCGAAGGTGCTCAACGGATGAGGCCAGGACGCGGAGCCCCAGGCGCAAGGTGCGCTCCAGCTCCGTGATCCGGCGGCGCACCTCCTCCAATTCCAGCCCCCGCACCTGCGCCTGCGCATCAATGACCACCTGCTCCCGGGTGGCCAGCTCTTGCTCCCACCGCTCCAACTCGTCTTGTCGACGGCCCGAGGCGGCGGCGAGCAGCTGCTCGCGCTCCCAGACAGCCTTCAGGCACCAGGAGGCCTCCTCCTCAGTCTCCAACACCGTCGCCTCTCGCCCCTCCACGACGGGCTCGCGCTCCGCGATGGCCTTCTCCTGGGCCAGCACGTTAGCCTCCCGCGCGGCGGAGTCCTCCTCGGCCCTGGCAACGGAGGCCTCTCGGTCCTCGATCGCCCGCCACGCCGCCTCTAGAGCCCTCTCCCGCTCCACCAGGCCGGCCTCGTGGGCCTGGAGGTCGACGTCAGTGCTGGCGGTGGCGGCCTCAGCGTCGCACAGGGTGCGCTCGCGCTCGTCGAGGCCCTGGGCGCGCTCCCTGAGGTTGCGGAGGAACCCCCGGCGGTGGTGCGGACCCTCTGCTCGGCGGCGGCGGTGACCTGCTTGTGGAAGTCAGCGCCGTGCCGCTCAACGGCGGTGTCTTCGAACACCTGGCTGAGCTCCTCCTGACGCCGCTCGATCTTCGCCAGCTCCCGCCTGCGGACGAGGCCTTCCACCCTCGCCGTGGCCGCCAGCTCCCGCGGCCCTCCTCAACCTCGGCCTCCCGCCGCGCCACCTCAACCTCCCCGGCGGCCAAGGCCTGCACACGGCCGGAGCCCCTCCGGGAGATCGCATTGGCATCCTCCGGCGCCCTAGAGACAACCTCCCTCGCCCGCTCTTGCGACGGGATGAGGGCTCGGTGTCCAGGGCGGCCGTGAACCCAAATCGAGCGCCCGGATTCGAGTCGGAGCTCGGCCGGGATCGGCCGCTGCGCAGCTGGGCAGCCGAAGACCCCCATGACCAGAGCCGCCCGCTCCTTGCGTTGGGGGCTCGCGGCGGCCGGCGTCGGCGGGGCTAACGGTGGCCGGTGGGGCGACGGCGCCGTTTGGCGCGACACGGGCGATGTCTGTTGTGGCGGCGGCGATGGTTGCCGCAGAGGACACCCCTGGGTTGTTCTCCGCCACCCTCCGCTGCCCCCTTTGTGCCGGGGCCGCCCATGGCTCGCTCCTCGTGGGTGGCCGGCGCCCCGGTCTCTGGGTGGGCCCTCTCTTCGGGTCGCACCGGATCCGGGATCAAACACGTAAGGGGCGACCCGGACCCGGAGGGATCAGGCGCCCTGAGCCTCTCCTGCGCTTCCTCCCCCGAGCCTGAGGCAGAACCGCCCTTGGGTATAACCCTGGGGTGAAAATGCCTGTGCTCGCGGCTGGAAGCAAAACATGAACATAATAAGGAATCAAAAAACAAGACAAAAACGAAAGGCCCCAATGGGCATGTGCGCATCGACAAGGCGTACCTGTGGGCGGGGTTGAAGTCCCAGGAAACCTGTGAGATGGCTCGCTTCTTCTTCGCGGGGCCACCTGGAGGGCTTGCCGGGCTGCCGCTTGCCACATCCGCTGATGCTGGAGCCCCGCGGACGGCTCCCGCCGATGGTGTGCTCGCCGTGGGTGTGCCCCGGGCCTTCTCTGCCGTCGTCGTCGCCATTGTTGTGGCCGTCCTGGCCCTCGGCGGAGTGACCCCTGTGGACGGGCCCGCCGCCCGCGAGCCCCCCGATCTACGAGGAGGAGCAGCGTGCTCCGCGCCGCCACTGCACAGTGGGGATGGGGGAGGAGCTGGGTCCTCCTCTGACCTCTTCCTCTTCCCCTTAGGGTCCGGGGCCCCCAGATCGCTTCGGCCCGGACCCCGGCGGTTCAGCCGCCCGATTGGCACATGGTTGTCGGCGTCGTCGTAATCACGCCCGCCCCTCGGGGCAGCCTCCGCGGCTGGCGACGACGAGCCCACGCCATCGCCCACCATGCAGCACGTGCGTAATCTCCGCGCGCCGAGTCCTGGCACAGCGGCATCAACCCGGGCGGAAGCTGCGTCAGGTCCATTGCCGTAACGCCGAGGGTGCAGCGGACCAGGATCCTGAGGTCCCTCTCGTCCCAGTCGTAGATGGCGCCCACATGGGTCCGCATATCGTCGTTGAAGCCCGTGTACATGTAGGCGGGGCGCGACCTTTCCTGCAATGGCGCAATGCGCCTCATCTGGAAGTCGTGGAAGACCGCGTGACTGGACAGGCCCCCCGCCGGAGGTAGCTGATTCGGTCCAGCACCCCGTCCAGCTCCCTCCCGGCTCGTGGACGCGCCCCCAGCTCCTCTGGTTCACCGGGTTCCCCGTCGGCAGAGATAGGCGGGGGTGGTCGCCTAGGTTGGTGTAGAACCAGAACGCCCTCTAGTTCTTCCACCTGGAGCGAGGGTGGATGTCGATGAAGGGGGTGCCGACCGTCCTGTCGTTTCGCGGCTGGATCGCCACGTACCCGACCGCACCGGGGGAGCCCGCTCGGCACACCCGGAAGAACTGCTGGAAGAGGTGAAGTGAGGGCATCACCCCCACAAACATCCCGCAGGTGTAGGCGAACACGGCTAGGTAGAAGATGGTGTTGGGGGTGAGGTGGTGCAGCCGAAGGTTGTAGAACTCCAGCACATCGAGGAAGAAGCGGGAGAAGGGCGGCACCAGCCCGACCATGGCGAAGGAGACAAAGAACACCATCCTCGTAGGGGGCCGCTCCTCTGGGACATCACCGCCGCTGCGCGTGCCACGTGGCAGGTACTTGTTGAAGAGGCTGCGAGCCTCTGCGGTGCGGACCAAGGATTTGGGGAGCACACTCCTCGGCTCCAGAGGCGAATCGCGGGCCATCTCAGGGGTGGACGCTGAAATGCGAAGGAAAACCGACGGCGAGAGGAAGGAAGTGAAGAAGCAAAGGGCGCTGGGAAGATGAGAGGCGAAAAGCTGTGTGAGGCGATGGCTGTAGGAAGCGTAGAAACCGATCCCCCTCCATGCGGATCCGTTTTTATAAGCGACCACGGCCCCCTCGGATTCCACGGCATTAATTTCTCCCCATTACCACACTACGCGCCTCCTTGCCTCTGCGCCCCTTCGTTTCCTTTTCGCATCCCCTTGGGTTCCCACGCCGTTTGGATTTCGCGCCGCCTGGGGTTTCGCGCCCACCAGGCGCACTACGCAAGACGGAGAGAGCCAGGCAGTTTGAATGGGCCCCCGCGCGCACGGCCCGAATAAACTCGCCCCCCGTCCTTTGGAAAACTTAGCCTGGCGCGGCATCGGTCGTCGCGTACCAGCCACTTGCAATAACAAAACGCATCCAGTGCCCGGGCCCACACACTCAAGAAAATTGCGTCAACCGCGCCCGAGCCCGACTCGATCCCGGTCAACGCCGGGGGCTACTGTCGATGATATGGGCCCGGGGGTATGTCAAAGGTATGATATCTGAGAAAAGGAATGCGCCCTTGCCCATCAAGACTCGTCAAAGATGTGTCCTGAATGGCCCAAGTGAGTCCCGGCCATGGGCGGCCACGTGGCCGCCCCAAGAGGGGTCTGGCCCAGTGGCTGCCCGGAGGCCGCCGTGCTCCCAAGGAGTAGGGTCCGGGATCACCCGGACCCCCGGGCGGTAGGGTCCGGGGTTACCCGGACCCCCCATCCCTCACCCCGCACCTCTCTGAGAGAGGGGCGAGTCCAACTGCCAACTAACCCATTTAATGCCCAAAAAGAGGGAGGCTGAGCACCCGCCCCACCGCATTTAATGCGATGGGAGGCGCGCCTGTCAGTTGCTCTCATCATCACCCCTTTTTGCCTGTCACGAGGCAAAGGAGGCCTAAAGTCTTTGACTATGACCGCGGTATGGCCGTGCACCCACTCCACGCACGCCTCCCTCACGCCCCGTCTAGTCGCGTTTAATGCATTGGGCGGCCGCGTGGGAGAGAGGGTCCGAGCGTAGGAGACGCTGTGTCAGTACCCACTCGCAAGATGGGCCGCTGACCAGCGGGTCCCATTGGAGTAGGTGGGCAGGCCATCACCGCGTCAGCGGCATGGCCACCACGGCGACCACCTTTTTCCGCCTACCCCCATGACGCAACAAACAGGAACAGAGATAGAGTGGCTTCTCCGACAAAACAAGGCAAGAGCCGCTCCATCACGTGGAGCGAGGTAGATGAAATTGGGACTACTGTGGTGTTCCCTTGTACTATAAAAGGAGGCCCAAGTCCATCGTAAAGGGGGTTCCTCCCTCGACTCGGTTCACCAGTCCCCTGAGCGACGGCTAGTCCTTGGCAACTCCTCGTCCACCTCTGACTCCTAGAAAGAACATCCCATCGCTCCCTGTAATTCATCCCTCATACTACATACTGGACAGGAGTAAGGTATTACACCTGGTAGGTGGCCTGAACCTGTATAAACCCCCACGTCTCTGCAGTCTTGATTTCTCCCGCCTCATCTGCATCATCTTATCCTCACCGCGAGTTTAAACCAGGATTCACCGCTCCCTGTGCAGAACCAAAAAAAGGGGATCCCTCGGATCCCCGCGTGTCGATCTCCGACATCGACACTCATAAAAGTATCTAAATAAATCTAGGAAGGGTTGCACCGTAAGGTACAACTCACATAGATCAGTAAAGATGCTAAGGAAAACAATGGAGTTGGGATTCAGGTGAAGGAGATGAATATCGTAGAAGTCAAGAAGAAGATCAAGGAATTCGGAAGGAATGGTCAAAAAACCACATTGGACAAACGAGGCAAGAGTGATAATTTGACCTAAGTTGCTTAGGGAATATGTACCTCCTTCCAGTTGACCTAATGCCTATGCGCTCGGCAGGGCACCCTCGTGCTGCAACTTCGCCAATGCCTCGTTGTCGACGAGGATCCAGGAAGATCCATGGGGTTGCTAGTGGTGATTTATGAAGTTTGTGGTTTAGAGTTCTGCGTCTCTTAGGGCGGAAGATGGGTGTGCAAGAGCAAAGTGAAAAAACTATTTGGGCAAACAGAACCCAAATGGATCTCACAAGCGGGGTTTATAAGTCACGTCTGACATTTCAAATTTTGAGTAAGAAAGAGAAATCACTGTCGAAATTTTTGCAGATTTGTTTATGGCAGTTTGAGTTTTTGAGTTCAATCCAAATTCAACCTATGGTCATGTTCTTGGTCAAGGCTAGATGGAAAACTTAGTTGTATACTCTATACCTACTCGGCCATCTAAGAACGGTCAGATGAGTTTGACAACTATTGTTCTAAGGTCTTTTGGTCGAGAACATTGTCCAGTTCATTTGCATTGAAGTCGGGGGCTACTCTCAGTGTCAAGGATAAGACATATATCTTATACTTGGGTTTATGGTATATGAAAATACTATATACCTAATGATATATGGGAATGTATCTTTTGATTAAGAAAATACGGTGGATCTATAAGGAAATTGTCTTCTCAGGATAGAAGGTGTCAGAGTCCTATTTGAAAAAGACAAGGTCTCCTTAGCCCGTATCTTGTTCTAGCCCTCCAAGTTTTACTTGGAGAAGAAGGTAATAATCACTATAAATATAAGGCCCCCTTGTTGAGGAAGGGACATTGAGTTACAAGTCATAGCCAAAGACATATCAAGAGACAATTTGGAGGAAACCAGAGCCATATTCGCTGAGTAGATCTCGACAGCCACTCTCGATAGGTCCTAGTCGGTGGGTTAGTTTCACTATCTTACTCCCTCATTGTAATCTGTGTGGTATTCTCCCATATATTCGTATAAACTGGACTAGGGTTGTTACTCTTTTTAGAGGGCCTCCATCAGTATAAATCCTTATTTCGTGTTTTCTTTTTATGATCTTGCGTATACTCTAGTTCTAACGTCTCCTATACCCATCGACAATATGGATCATAAGAAATGATTTATATTTTTAACAATATTGATCTTCATGGAACTTATCGAAGACCGACATTAAGAAAGATATATTAGTCCGCATATGTACAGGATAAATGAAGAAGACAAACCTTTTGTCAATCATGGCTACAAATTTCAGCATAAAGATTTTGTAAATTCTTAAGTTGTAAACTGTGTTGGAAATATTGTTCTTTTTATTACCAGGGCATTGACAAAGGTAGTAATTTAATTATACATACACATGACAGGTGACAGGGCATTCGAAATTTTGTTACAAATAAATAAAGCTTGTGAATCAGAGGACACATGGAAGTGATAAAAGTTTATTTACAACATGTAGTAGAGTTGAGAACACTTAGGCATGAACAGTGTCATCCATTAATTCATTTCCTTAGTGTAGTGAAATACCGGAGCATCAAATTATTCCCACTTGAATTCTTTTCATGACAGTGGTAATTAATTTTGCTTAAGACCACGTGGCAATGGGTTACGTAGAACAATTGTCTCAATTGTGATCCCAGGTCCAAAGGCCAGCAACACTCCCCATTCAGCCTGCTGTGATTCATCTTCTTCCTTCTCCCGACGGTGGCGTAGTTCATCAAGAACGAACGCGATTGTTGCGCCACTCATGTTTCCGAACTCGCGTAGCACTTGGCGGCTTGCTGCGAGCTTCCATGGCTGCAGCTGGAGCTTGTCCTCTATGTTGTCAAGGATAGCACGACCGCCAGGGTGCACCGCCCAGAAGAGATTGTTCCAGTCAGGATCTGTGTTTCCAACCAATCGAAAGGACTCGAGCAAGCTCTGCTGGATGTTATACTTGATCAGCATCGGCACCTGGATTGAGAGGTGGAAATCTATGCCGCTGCCAGTGGCCTGCATGCCGAGTGCGTGCTCGGTTCCTGGTATTGTGGTCTGCGAGGCGGCGACCATCTCGAACAGCGGGCACTCGGCATCATCAAAGGGGCCCGCACCGACGATGATTGCATCAGCACCATCCCCAAAAATTCCATGGCCAACAAGTTTGCTTTCATCTGGGGTGGAGAAACATACCAGGGTCAGCTCGGAGAGTGCTACAAGGACTCGTGCGCCATGGTTGTTCTCAGCAAGCTCCTTCGCGAGCTGGAGCGCCCTACCACCGCCGGAGCAGCCATGGAGGCTGAGGATTGTGCGGGAGACGGAAGGGCGCAGGCCGAGAAGCGATGCCAGTTGGAGGTCAGCGCTGGGGGCACGACAGCCAGAGTAGGTGCTGAAGATGAGGTGGGTGATGTCACTGGCCGGACAGCCCCACTCGGCAATGGCCTTCCTTGCAGCAGACTCGGCGAGCTTCGAGACCTCGGTAGCAGCAATTTCTACACGAGTTTCAAGGGAGGGCTGATGTTTGTCAATGATCTCAGGGTGGGCACGGATAATCTCCTCGTCAAGGTGGATGTAGCGCTTCTCTATGCCTGATTTTTGACCTGGAATGAAAAAAGGAAGAACCCATGTCTCTATTAGGTTCTTTAGTAGTCCCGAGGATTGATAAAAAATACCATTGGAGATTTATATTTCTGTTGCAAATAATTACAAAACTAAAATATATGATATAATGCTCTTTCCATAACAAAATCATGCATTCTGTTTTCGAATGTCTTCTCCAAATATTTAGGAAGCTGTACATGTTAAAAGTTTAAAGTTTGGAAAGGTTGACTTGGCACATGTGTTTTTATTGAAGTACTAATGGTCCCGTCATATATATACTCTACCTACTAACTACTCCCTCCATCGCTCTATTTTTTCTTTTGTCACCAAGATCAAGTAATAATTAACTCATTCATCATATGACAAAACAAATAAACTATACACGTGCATGGAACCAAGAAGTACTAAGATGACTTCTTGGGTTCCGGTCAACAATTTAATTTAGTATATAGAGATTACAATTAGGTTTTAGAATTTTGAAAAAACCAAAAAAATAAAATAGATTTAGGACTTTTGGATGAAAAGAGTACTATGATTTAAATCATGGTCCCAACATTTATAAACAAGTGAGTAAAGATCAATAAAGTTAATGTTGTGACTCACTCTGTTGAGATGTAATTAAAAGCACAAATTCCTAACTCGTAGATAAGTGCACGTGACGATTACTGAGCAGATGGCGGTACATGACACGAGTTATAGAATATATTACAAAATGGCAAAACTTATGAAGCGTGACTAAGTCAAATATTATCGCACGCTTCATTTGTGATTACTATACAATGGGGAATGCCTAACCTCTATATGTATGACACACATAGTCTACTTTCTCTTCAACAACATAGAATAAATATATGTGTGGTTTATGACAAATCATGGCATGATAGTACTGGAAATATAGGGGTTTGTATAATTTGTTTTTCATTGGAGTGAATGAAAAATATGATGATAAATGGATTGATTGATCTGCTTACATATCCTCTTCATCTTGTCCTTGAGCTCAGTAAGGTGCTCGTTCTTGGTTAGACCGAAATAGTAGTCGGCAAAGTCATCCTGAGAAACAATCTTTGCCGGGTTTGCAGTGCCGATGGCGAGAATGTTGGCGGGGCCTTCCGCACGCTGTGTGCCCCGGCGGCTGTCAACAACGGCGCCGGCGATGGTAGCTGCTCCAGGCATGGCGATGGAAATGGAAATTAGTTACCCTGAGAGTGATAGATGAATATGTGATGCGTCTATGGATGGAAATCCCCTTGCTGCTGGCTCTGGTTTTATACAAAGTACATCAACTACCTAGCACTTGCTAGCCCCGAACTCTATCTGCATTAGTAAAATGCAATGACTTGGAGAAATTCTCGAAAAATCGTCACATGTTCCGTGGGGTACATAAAAACGAAATATTTTTCTTTTATAGACAACATATAATGTAACTCACTGCCAGAATTGATGTAACACCCTGATCACATGGCCATGAACAAAATCACACTTAAACTCTAAATTTATAATTAAAGTGAGCTAACAACGCAGCTACTGTGGTCTGGGTTAAGAAACTCTTTTTTCCCTTCGTGTAGCTCTAACATCGTGCAAGCTAGTCATCGACTTGGCGAAATCTTTACACGAGCTTTATTATATTAGAAGGAGCTGCAACCTGGCTGCTATCATGATTTCTCCATTGCATCGTTATTATTTTTAGATAACAGGAAAAATATCCCTGCCAGTTACTATCCTATATTTTTGCACGATAGTCTATAGATTAGAGTATGTAATAAATAACATATAATTCTAGAGCACATTAGTTTACAATGTGATACCCAAATATTTCAGTATTGATTCGTATTTTTATATGTAGCTTGTGATCGTCGAGCTACAATTTAGTCTAAACCTAGCGTTGGGATTGTTAAAATATTTTTTTCTGCACGATCACCGCACTCCTACATATATTGAACTAAATCTTCACTTGCGTCAAAATCTTATTGTTAACTATGAGTTTCAGGAGAATCTACGACCCAATAAACATGGATCAACTTGTGCAGTAGAGGTTACATATCATAGTATATAACTCGATATCGATCCATCAAATCCTCCTGCATACTTTTTTTATATTTAGCTTGTGACCGTGGAGCTGTTAATGTGCATTAGTGAGATAGTTAATTAACTTAGTTTTCTGCTCAATCACACGTCATCCAATAATCGACAAAGTGGCCAATAGAATCAAGTACCGAATAAATAATATGTATCAAATCATGACTGTGACGTGGTTATAGGACTTGTAGTATTCCGGATCTTCGGTGATTAAAAGAAAAATATAATATATCAAACAAATGATCGTCATGCTCTCAAAATTAAATGGCATAAACTTCCCACTCCTGAGGTAAGTGGGGGTTCATGCATCTCTAACTCGTGGAGATTGGCAAGTTTGGTTGAGGATGTCCATCAGCTATGTCTCTAGTTTTTCTAATTAACTTTTTAATTACACCATCCTCTGTAAAAAGCCATTGGTAGGCACGGCAAAGGAAACACTGTTGGTTGAAGTGAGTTCCTCAGGGGTTGCTCATTGTCCATGCTGAGTTCCGTATCATATCAACTGCAGCTTTCTGGACCTTCTCATCATATCATCAGCTAGCCCTCACCAGCAATGGTTAGCCGGCAACATGTTTAAGACCATTCCTGTTAAATACGTGAAATTTGAATTAGTTTTTAGTAGGACTTTATGTCTTTTTTTATTAGGTGTCTTTTCTTTTATCTTCTATATATATTCTTATAAACCATACGGGAAGAAAGACATTCCTATTATTATTTCCCTACATTCATAATCAACTCTTCAATAGTAATCATCGTCGGTTGTCGCCCGTGGTTTTTTTCTGTTTTTCACATAAAATTCGTGTCTCCGTTATTGTTGGTATTTCTTAAGTTTATAGATAAATTCGCAAACACACGATATAACGTTGTAGCATTTCACCTTGAAGTATTCCGGGGTATCTGGTCTAGAAGAGAATATTAAGTACTAGGAATATTCATAAGTTATAATTGAGATGCCTTAAGTCCATGCAGGGGTAAGAGATAATTGGAAAGAGGTGGTGTGACACACACAAAAGAGTCCTAATAAATAGTACACTAGAGCTAAGTAGAGAATAGTGTTAGAGTTAGGTTCCTAAAGTTTTTCTAGCATAAGTATATAGGTTATATAGATAACTATAATCATGGCTAGTTACCCAATTCTACGCTTCCAGGACTACGGGGTACTACCTCCAGTGGCCCGGCCTGTCACCATAAGGCGATTTCTTACCATCCGTCCTATGCCATACCGAACGTGGAGGATTACAATGGATGGACAGGGCTGTCACCACTTGCCGCCTACCTCTACAACCATGGGATATGACCATAACCAATGTCTATGTAACAATCTAAGCACCACGCTTACATTGCCATAAATACATTTACCTCTCAGGATGTCAATGACTAAGGCAAAGGAACACCTATATCCAAATTGCACACTGGACCATGTCCATAGCAATAGAGTTACTTGTCTAACCATGTCATAATTATTATATAAACTATAAATGGAACACATATCTAAGCAAGTAGAATATGAACCACACTCAGATAAACTAAAAGATGAATATATTGATAAGCTCAAAGTCGTATAGAGGAAGAAAGATACGAAAGACATACCCAACTTCCGAAGACGACTCGAGAACCGAGTAGAAACTCTAAACTATTCCTAAACTCCACTAGCCTAGAGACTAAGATAGAAATATAGGAACTACTTCTTGTGGTATGTGTTGATTGAAGTGAAGCCTCCTCCTTAAATAGCTTTCAATGACAGTTGTAATGGTGGTTTACAACCGGCATACCCACCTAACCGCCATTGTGAGAGGCTGAGAGAGTGCCACGTGGTCGGTGGAGATGAGGGGAGGCAGCCAGGATTCGGCCGAACCCTGGTCAGCTCCCCTCTCCACCGACTTTCATAGGTCACCTCCATGTGGGCCCCTAAGGCGGTTCCCGGGTGTTTGGCCTCACTTTAAGTTGGTTTCACCTAACTTGTGGGCCCTTCGATTCGCGGGAAGCTGACGTGGCGAGCATCAATTGGTCGGTGTTGTGCTTCTTCGCCACACGAGCGCGCCTTCACTTCATTCATTCGTATATGTTCCTGCAATCTTATAATTTCCAAGGCATCTGAAACTTTATTAATTCTAAACCTATATGCAAGTAAAGGATGCTAATTTCCTTTTATTTTTGAGGTCTGTGACGGTCCAATTTGGTACTTAACGACCGTCAACAAACTCCCCCAAGCATACCCTTTGCTCGTCCTCGAGCAAAGTAAGACTTAGGCTCAGTGGATCAGGAGTTGATACCATGTTTTATTTCTCTAAAGTACCATACCTACAACCAAGTATTCTACCTTGAATTGAATAAGTTAGCAATGGTAGTCTCACCCTTTTTACCTTAGTCCTCATGGGGCTTTTGGCTTCTCCTTGTCTTGGGTGGTTGAGAAATATAATGGTAGATGTGAGAGCGCTACTCTCTCATTCCTTGTTCCACTTTCATCCAAAGGTTTTCAAAATTTTTGAAAAGAAAAGAGAAGAGTTTCTCAAATGATACTCTCATATCACTCAATGTGTTTGAATTCCTTACTAAGGTATTATTTTGCCTTCTTTTCTCCTACTTCTAATAAGACTTTTTGGAGCTCAAGCTAGGAAAAATCATGAGGCATACTTGCATCAATTGTTTTGTAAAGTCAAAAAGTAGATCCTAGAGGAATACTAATCATGCAACCAGGATCAAACTTGTGCATATATTTGGAGATGGAAATATGAGTGGAAAATCGGAAGAAAGAAAAATAGGTTGGTGACCCTTTTTGTATGATCCTCCTCCTTATCTTTTTATTTTAGAGAACATGGCTATAAGTACATTTTTCTGTCATCATGCTCAAGAAGATTTGTTTCTTCTTTTTGTAAGCATCATGAATTTTCTACTATCATTTTTGTGTGCACCCTTTTGGCTCATATCTCATTTGGCATGGATATGAAGATAGAGGATCATAATTGTTTGGAGTCTTTATTCGGTGGATGCAAACTTCCGGAGTAGAAGTTAGCATATGGTAGGGAATGGAATATTTTTTGACTAAACCTCTAGTGTAGAGGGAGAGCATTTTTTATGATGGATATGCACAAGACTTTGATTATGAAAGCATGAAAATATTCTAACAAGGGTCTAATTATTTGACCAAACTCAAAATGATTGCAAGCAACATATGTATAGGATATTCCAACTGATTAACATATGGCTCTGGTAGGAACGTCTCATCATTTGAGGAACTCATCATTTTTGGATTTTTGAAAATAAAATCTTCGGATTTCAGTTTCACTTAGAATAAGATAATAATTACTCTACTCTACCATATCATATTCCACAACAATCTAGACTTAGATCATGCACTTGCTACCCACAAGTTTTCAAGTTCAGGGTGATATACTCAAGCAAACAAACTCAAAACTTGGATAATGCTAAGTTGTAAACTAGGCACGAAAGGGAATTAAAACAGAGCAACAATTCATCATATCCAAAGTGTGGGAATTAAACATTCCTATCATGCATAGCTACCTTATGTTTTTATGATATTTTTTAAATGCAATGTGGGAAATAAATGGATAGGATACGGGTTACCTCACACAAGGGTGTTAGTGATATGTCATAGAGGCAACATGGATATGTTGGATATCATAGTCAATGTTTATATATTAATGAATAAAGTGCTATTATGTTCCATGAAATAGACAACTTGTATTGATAAATAAGTACGTGACTTATTCATGAGACTCTTTATATGATATGAATCTATTACTAAATGATCCCTAATCATATATATCATATATATGAAACGAATATGATTCTGAGATCAACACGTGTATTGATTGATGATTATGTCTCATGGATCATAGTATGGAGATACCAAATCAATAAACGTGAACACATGTTAGAGAACATGTTGTTGGATAGACCCACCTTGAGACACTACAGGAATTTAATGTGCCATTAGTTGGTCTCAAGTAGTGTTGGTGCAAAGTCCTTAGACCTGAGATCATCATGGATTTTAACATGTGTAATGGCTTACTTAGAGACTACCAAACGCTACACCGTAACTGGGTAGTTATAAAAGTAGTCTTCGGGTTTGCTATGAAACATGTAGTGGGATGTGAATGATCAAGATGGAATTTGCCCCTCGTATGCGAGAGATATCTCTAGGCCACTTGATGTAATGGATTATGAAAGTGTATGGCCATGCCGAGTTGATTGAAGAGTCAATCAACAGATAAATAATCTAATATGAGATCGAGTGAATGATTAAACTATCGATAGGATGGCACATGTCTTGCCTATAGCTTAATTGATATCGTGAGGCAAAGGAATTTGTGCACACATCACAGGTTTAGCCAATATGATCTTTATGTATACTTTGGTGTCAATACGCTTTGCTAGGAGCCCCTCTTGACAGGTCAGCTGAGAAGTGTTCTCATGCCGTAACCAAGTATACATGAACCTATAGGGTCGCACACTTAATAGGTTGCAATAGGTATTCGAGTTTGACTCGGATAAGGCTCAGTTCCGATTGGGATCCGTTTGGATATAGTCCCGATGGGCCTCTAGGCCCAGTCGAGTAACTCTATATAAAGAGGGGCAAGAGGCAGAGATGAATAGAGGCAATTCCCATTAGATGAGAATAGATATCTGCCACGAGAAAACCCTAGCCGCCACTTCTGAGCCAAACCCTAGCCATGTGTCAAGTGCTAGCACATAGGCATTCGGCGTTCCACCCCTGGATGTGTGGATACCAGTAGAGACACTACTATGTTGTGGTGTAGATCAACAATCTCCTGACCCCAACTTCCCGACCCCCTTGCTCGGTGGTCGGGAGATCGGATCATGGTCGGACGATCGGACCGTGGTCGATGAGGCAGTCGGGTGATCGGATCGCGATGATCGGCTACTTTCACAACCTTCCCGAAGTGCGTACGTTGGACCGATTTCTCCAACGTAGTTTTCCGCTGCTCTGCACGTCAATTGGTAACAATCTATAGACCCTTACTTGCATGCTTTCCTGGAGTGCGCGTTAGAAATTTTTTGTTTTATGCTATCGTAGCCTACGCGTATTCCTATAGGGGGTCCTCTCGCAAGCTTGTTCTTTTGCTCAGGGTCCACGATAGGGATCAAATCCCTACGAATAGAAGAAGGCCATCAAGTCTGATTGGCCTTGCTGCATCGTTGAGCTAATTCCTCGGAGCTATTCATCGGTCTGTTGCTGCCACTAATGAGTTTCTTGGACATGTTGATAAAGTGTGGCTTGAATCTCTGTAGTTCTCATGTCCAATTCTCCCATCCTTTGGGTGATCTCCGCAAATCCTTGGTCACGAAAGCCTTGTGCTGAGAATGAGCGTCGAGCACCAAATGATGGAGGCAGACTACTGGAGCTTGATGATTTCGTGGCTTGTCCATGGTACCAGCTAGGTCCTTGTGCCTATTGTTCACTACTAGCTGATTGCCATGATAAACCTCCAGCCTCGTAATGCTACGGGGGTTGTTCCCAACTGGATGTGTATCCAGTTGGAACCCGCCTCGGCTAAGGAGTGTGTTGCGGAGGCTGTTAAGGTCCTTCCTCCATAGTGGCCCTTCTAGACCTGCTCCTTGTGATCCTGCCAGATATACTACTCCTGCGAGCAACCTCTCTTGGTCGGAGAGTAATGGTTAGCGCCCGACACTTATACAAATGATATTCCAGGTTAGGAAGTGGAATTTTATTCGTATAACCGTTGAAGAAAAACACAAGGGATCCATCGGGACCGTGTTTCAAAGTATGGCCCTTCACTAAATACTCCTCGTCTATTATTTCGTGGGGTTTGGTGATGTACAAAACTTGTACATTTCCCAAGGACTCGGCATTAAGAGCAATACGAGTCATCAGTGAAATGCATTCAATGGGTCCCTTCATCCTAAATTGTTCTAACCATTGTTTAATCATCACTTTCACAGGAGATATTTTTATCTTTATAACCATGGAATAAAGGATCATCAATTCATCAACTCTAATTGGCCTAACATCTTCTGTAGGAAAGATAGTGAATGCTATCCATTTATGCATCAAGCTCAATGTAGGATTATGAATGTCATTAGCTCTTGGCTTACTACAATAGGTTTTACCTGATATACTTTGTCAAAAACTATGTTTATTAAAGTTTGATAGCCTTGACTCCTAGTTCACAGAACATTGTTGAGAAAAACCAATAAGGAGACAAAATTCTTTCCATGTGTAATAGTATTCCTTCCCGAAAAATCTGAAAGTAATACCATCTCCTATTTCTTTTAAAGTGCAAAGAAATTGAATGGTAAGAAGGCATGAACCTTCTTTTCCCACATGTGCAAAATTATGTCATCATATGGTATGCCGAACATTAAGAAAGTTAGTATCCATACCTGTTTTGGTAAGCAATCCCGGGTCATATGCTTGGGTGTGAGCAAAGTCCCGGTCCTTGAGAATGACATAGGCTTGTCTTTCTCGATCGTCCCTTAGATCGAGATCGGTGTTAGAAAAAAGTGGTGAAGCATGAGCGCTTGCTTCTCCCCTTGAATCAGCAGCTTGCGGTTCATCCTGCATTGTCGGGCTAGGTGCATAGCCGGTAGACAGATCTAAGCTTGAATGGATCGAGCTCGTCCCTGATGCTTTGCACATAGCACCGAACAACCGCTTGACACCCTTCTTCATACCTGCAGCTGCAAAAGAACAACAACACAAGAACACTCAAAACGGGTTAAAGGTTAGTTCAAAACAAGTCAGCCATCCGAGAGTCAGTCGTTCGTGTGGAGCTTGGTCGCCACCACAAATTGTTCTTGCGTGACAACACGCGGAGGAAACTCCGAATGCAAGAAAAGTTTAGGAAATATTTTTTTATGAATTGAGGACAAGAACATTAAGAGAACTCAAGAGAGGAAGAGAGAACTTGAGAGAAAACAAGTGCAACTCAATTTGGGGCAAGGAGAGCAAGCTCCCTACCTTGCCTTTTATAGAGTGAGCTCACCCTTGGTTCGGCTGAACCAAGGGGTGCTCCTCTCTCCTCTAAACTTTGGATTCCCTAGTCCAAGCATCAAAGCACACTACACAAAAAAGTTTGAGCACTAGGGGGCTCCACTAGGGTTCGGCCGAACCTTTATGGTGGGTTTTGTGGACCCCTGTTTTTGTAACATGAATCATTCGTGTTCATAGTACCATTTCCCTGGATCGAGTAGTTTGGTACCCATGAATTACATTACTGAATCATTCAGCGTGCAAATACATTAATCATCTTACATGAAATATTACAATATAGCGCCCGAAGGCATTGTCTAGAACATAGCACCAAACAGTCCAGAATACAAGCAAAAGCAGAATATAGATAAGGCAGCGGAGAGAAGACAGCGGCACGCCATTGCCACAGGCAACGACCGAAGTCTAAGACCTACTGAGCGCCATCGTCTTTCATACCCTCCTAGTAGTACTCGTATGGATCTTCAGGGTCTTCAGTGCCCATCTCTAAATGTTTTTGCGTAAAGCAAGGGTGAGTACCAACCGTACTCTGCAAACCACCATAACAACGATGCATAGGATAGGGGATAATCAAGGAACGATTGTGGTTCTTTTGCATAAAGATAGTTTTGCAATTCTTTTCACAAACTTATGACCTACGACTAGTCAAATTTTATTTCCATAGTTTGGTTAATCAGCGATGGTTCTGTCCACCATCCATTGTGATCCCAAGGATAGCTTTCCGTCACTGGATCATCATGGTTTTCTGGGGTCTACCCCTTCTTGCTTCCCGAGAAGTTGAGCCACCAGCACATAAAATCATTATGCATGCCCATCCCATCATTTTAAATTTTAGAGTCTAGCCAAGTGAAAAACTTGTCCCGATGCTCCATACCCGCGAGCATGGCTATTCGAATAGATTGTTTTACTCACACTACAGTGGATGTACACTTTACCCGTACTCCCTGACTTGCTGTAGACCCCCGCTTTTGAGACGGAAATCTTTCGTGTTCTTAGTACCATTTCCCTGGATCAAGTAGTTTGGTACCCACGAAATACAGTACTGAATTATCAGGTGCAAATGCACGAATAGTCTTACACCAAAAGTATTACAATAATAGGCCCGAAGGCAATATCATTACATGCAGGACCTACTGGTCCGAATACAACCAAAATCGAGAGATTAGACAAGATAGCGATGTAAGCGGCGGCATGTCGATTGCCGAGGCAACGGCCGGAGACTAAGACCTATTGCGCTCCAATGTCTTCATTCATCCCGGTAGTAAGCATAGGGGTCCTCCAGTTCTTCGTTTCCTCCATCTGAAGGTTTGTGCGTATAGCAAGGGTGAGTACCCAACGTACTCAGCAAGCCAACACGGAATGATGCACATGATAGGGTCATTCAAAGGATGGCTATGGTTCTTTTGCATAAAGCTAATTTTCGTAAATCATTTCACAAACCTAATGTCTAGCCAGGTCAAGTTGTATTACCATAGTTCATTAAGTCGGCGACGGTTCTGTCCACCATCCATTGTGATCCCAAGGATAGCTTCCCGCCACCGGATCGTCATGGTTTTCTGGGGAGTCTACCCTTCTCGTATCTCGAGAAGTTGGTCCACCAGTACATAAAAAATCATCATGCAAACCCATCCCATCATTTTAAAATTTATGAGTCTAGCCAAGCGAAAGTCTTGTCACGATGCTCTATATCCGTGAGCACGGCTATTCGAATAGATTGATTCATTCACACTGTAGTGGATGTACACTTTACCCGTACTCCATGACTGCCCAACAAATGAGCCTGAGACGGTCACGGCAAAGCCTTTCGATAACCTCACTTTGGTAGTACCCGCTCCATGAACTTAAGCCCTCATGCACTCTAGCCGTCGTTTCCTAGCAGTGAGAGGAGTTCTAGCATTCCCGGGGTGAGAGAAAGACTTGCTCCATCTTCAATTTCCAACCTCTATCTTCATCTCCTCATATTGATCGTATGTCCCGATCTTTGCCCAGGTACTTACCAGCGGTAAATCCCCTATCGGTAAGCCCTTAACTCAACCCAACACCTGAACCACTACGCAGGGATACTACCTCCGCTCGGATATCTACTCCGCTAGGTCTATACCCATTCGAGAAGTACAGTTGTACTGGCTCGGTTCCCGGCTATCTCATGGCTCGGTCCTTAATTGACCAGGGTCGGCACTTGCCTTTTCCGGAATCCACCCAAATCATTCAGCCGCCCCAGTCTAAAACATTAGTTTTGTACTTTCATTTTTTTCCATCAAACTATTTTCATCATGTTCAAGGCAAAGTGACGCTCATGTCTCCACATGTCGTATCTCAACTACCTTCCCTAAGGTAGTTGCCCAAGCATATAGCTCTTTTCTAAAAATATAAGTATGCAAGATTCTAGTATAAGCATGGCTAAGCATTTTACCGAAGTAAGTCTCCGGTTATGTTACATCGAGGTTTACAAAGATTATAACTAAAGGTAATCAATATCAAGGCATGGTATATCAAGCATAGGTGTTTTGTGTATAGCATGCATGTTTGAAGTTTAAATCAACATCATTGCGCAAAATAGGATCAATATGTTCAAAGGAGTGATGACTTGCCTTGCTCGCGACCTTGTTGGCTTGAGTCTTCAATGTTCTCAACGGCTCCCTCGGACTCTACCGTACGTGCAAGAAATTCAATTGAATTCGATTAGAATTCAAATAAAATCCAATGAAAGCTAAATAAATTGCAAAAACGGCTTCCAACACTAGGTTATGATTTACGTAAGTTTAGGTTCGAGTTTTGGCAAAATCCGAGTTAGAATGAGCGAGTTACAAAGATTTGAAGTTTCACATTGAACTGGTTTAATTACTACGGTGTGGTATTATTTTAAGTGAATATATTCAAAGTTTGAGAAATATTATGGTTGATGATTCAAAATATAATAAATAAAAGGAAAGGGTTAACTTTGAATTTTATTAAAAATTTTATTGGGCCGACAAGCCCTAAGGTTAATAATAGTTGATCCAAAAATAATCTCGAAGCTAAATACTAAATAATCTAGGTTTTAAGTCTAGCAAATATATATATTTATATCAAAAATAATATTTGAAGACAAGCGATAAATAATTTCCTAGAGTGGTAAACGCGAGGATCAAATAGTTTGAAAATCATGTTTAATAATCGGTCCCGAATTATTTTTTTGAAATCCAAATTTTTGCCCAAAGATTTTCCCCAAATATTTTCCAAATTTTTTTTCTAATTTTTCCCCAAATTTTCCTTTTTTCCTTTCCTCCTTTTTTTTTTTTTCTTTTCTTTTTCTCTTTTTTTCTTTCTTCTTCCTCCTTTTTCCTTTCTTCTTCCTTCTTTCTCTGCCTTCTCTGCTTCCTATTCTTTCCTTCTTCTATTTTTTTTCTTCCTTGCATGCTTGGCCGAGCCAAGGCTGGTGCGGCGCACGAGGGCGGCGACATGTGGCGAAGGGGATAGGGCAGATGGGGGCTTACCGGCGTGGCTCGGGCGGCAAAGGCGGCGACGCGACGGCGCCTCGGGCAGCTTGGCGTGGCGACGGTGCGGCGGCGCGGAGCTCCGGCGCACGGGAGAGAAGAGGGAGCGTGGGGCGGTGGGGTGAGGGGTGAAAGGGGTCGCGCCTCCTCTTATAGGCGCGCCGGTGGGGAGAAAGCGGACGGGCGGCGCGGGCCAGCGACAAGACGCGCGCGGCGCACGGGGGCTCGTGGCTACGGGGCGTCGCGCGGCGAGGGATGGCGAGGCGACGTCCGCACGGTGCGGCGCGGCGTGCGTGGGGCTCGAGGGACGGGACGGCGCGCGCGCGCGGGGCTCGGCGCGGCGACGGGACGGGCGGTGCGGCGCACGGCGACGGCCAATGGCGCGGCAGGGAGGGGCGCGGGGCTCGACGCGGGATGGGACGAAGGCGCGGGGGCACGGGGCTCGGCGGCGACACGACGCGCCCGCAGCGACGCGCGCGCGCGGGACGCGAGACCGGGTCGAACGGTGGGAGCTAATGAAGAGTAGATTTTTTATTTTTCTGATTTTTTTACTATCAGTTCCTTTTGTATTTTACATATAAACTAAATACATTTTTTTGCCCAATTGTAATTTAATTAGATTTTACGTTTTTCCCACTTTGTTATATACATCTATATACTATTTTAATCATATATTTATTATTATTTCTTTATACCTTTTTCTTCTTATTTATAACTTAGTAAAAATTTTTGTATTGTACCCAAAAGTTCAATATCTTTTGTTCAAAAGTAATTTTTTATTAAATCTTAACTCTTCCCTAAGTCTTTATTTTTATAATTTTATTTCGATATTTGGAATTTCCTTTCTTTTAGGATTTTAAAACCCTATCGACTTTTCCTTCAAAATAAATATTCATTTATTTAACTCGGCATCGAAGATTTGTAAATAAGAGGCAAATAAATTCGACAAGATGCAATCAATCAAAAGTTTTTGTAAGTTCTGATTTTTATGTTTTGATTTTTTAAAACTTCGGATTTTCAGGGTGTTACACTTGCCCAACACATGAGCCGAAGTCCCAACGAATGAGACACGTCACGACAAAGCCTTTCAATAACCTTACTTTGACATACCGCTCCATGAACTTGAGCCCTCATGCAATCTAGCCGTACACGGTTTCTAGCAGTGAGAGGAGTTCTGGCGCTTCCGAGAAGGGAAAACTCACACATTATTTAAGTTGCAATTAAGTCCAATTTCAGTTTCAGTTCGGTTACCCACTGATGGTTACCCCATCTGTAGGCTTCCCGCCCTATAGGTTTCGGTTACCCACCGATGGTTACCCCATCTGTAGGCTTCCTACCGAGTGTTGTTCTGCAAAACCTACAGCAACTCGGTGGACAAGGAGTTGATCCCGTACACGCATTCTATCGCCAAGGCCGAGCAGCGTTCTATCCCACAATACAGTTGGGGGTCCGCCGTCCTTGCCGCCACATACCACACACTATCGAATGTTTGCTCTAGGACAGACTCAGGTTCAATGATCGGCGGATGCCATTGTTGGTATTTGTTATGGTCACAAATAGCACGGATATCGATGTAGCACTTTACCTCAGAGTACTGCAAGACTATCAAATCACAAGAAACGTGTGTGTATAATCTAAGAACATGATTCATTCAAGGGCAACAACTTAATGGTAGGCTTAGGATGGAGAGGATTCCTATGGGTTAATAATCTTAATTAAGTTAAGATACAATTCTATCAATTGCTTCGGGCAGTGGCTCTTCCCTGGTCTGCTAAGCTTAGTCCAGCCTATAACTCTATGATGTATGAGAACATGGAGGAATATGAAGGACGGACAGGGTTGTCACCACCTGCTGCCTACCTCACTTTCCGTGGAAGGTAACCTTTAACCTAGACATCACGTCTATGTTATTGATTACTACTCTAGCCTCGGCCAAGAACTTTCTTTTTTATCTAGAGTCTTAGTACTAGAGCACTCAATATAAATACTAAGTGTCAAACCCACAACAATAAGAATATATCTTACTTAAATAAGAAAAAGTAAATACCAAAGGAAATCACAAATACTTACTTAGATAAAAGAAGCATCCATCGAGGTATAAGATCGGAAAGAGTGCTGACAACTCTGGCACTCCTTCGGGAGTGCCGACATCTCCGGCACTCCTCTGAAAATCCCCCAGAGAGAACTCCGACATTTGGGGCACTCCTTTTAGAGCTTCCTCTCACTCTCTTCCTATCCTAACTCTACTATATAGTAGCCTAAATATGAAAGTAAGTGTACTATAATTGAGTTGTGTTGTGCTTTGAGCATGAAGTGAGAACTCCTTTATAGGCTCTAATGATGGTTACTATGGCAGTTGTGAGGTCGGTTCACCCACAACTGCCATAGGGAACCAATCTCCATCGCCCATGTGGAAGATGGGGATGAGTGGCCGCAAGGGTGACTCGGCCAAACCATGGTTTGGCCGACCCCCTGGCACCGCCATCTCCTCTCTCCTTCGGCCTCGTCCCTGTCTAGTGACCCCTTATGACGGTACACAGTGGTTGGCCCATTTTGAGGTGATTTGGTCAGCTGGTGGGTCCTCCAATCCGTGTACTCGCGTCTGATTAACTGGAAGTGTGTTTCTTCACATGGCAGGTGGTTTTCATACAAAATCCCTGCATACACATATTTCACAAAAATTTGAGAAGACGATTAGTAGTAACCTCTACCACTAAGTTTGATATTTTATTTCAATTGCTTTTATGCAGGAATGGACAGTCGATTTTGGTACTTAAGGATCATCAACAGTCCTCTTTTCCTACAGCTTTGGGCATGCGAGCGGATTGCCATAGCCAATCCAGTTGTGTCGCAGGCGGAGTACGAGCCCGGCCTATACCGAGACACTGCTGAGGACCGACCCACGATGGGTACATTGTGGGTTGGGCAGGAGGTATGTGTACTGCTTGTATAAATTCAAACTTAATGTTCGTGTCATCAATGTTCTTATGAATGTCACATTTACAATGGACGTGGGCGCACGTGACTGTGTGCAAAGCGTACCACTAGATTGTGTGGGAGCTTGACCGCCTGTGATCAGAGGACATCATCTGGCATCCATACAGTGATGCAGCAATCCAAAGCCCGATGCCACAGGGGCTATCCTCTTTGTGCACCTGAGATATCACATACTGATGACGACCGTGGCGTTGATCTATGACATCA
Source organism: Oryza australiensis (assembly GCA_019925245.2). Taxonomy (NCBI): domain Eukaryota; kingdom Viridiplantae; phylum Streptophyta; class Magnoliopsida; order Poales; family Poaceae; genus Oryza; species Oryza australiensis. Next base: position 241,658 of record JAIFGZ020000486.1, on the reverse strand, counting down.
ACATCAAGCCTCACTACCCGTATCGAGTGATGAGGCAATTTGGCCTCCACCAGTCATGGCCCCTTGATCAATGGGATAACCCTATTGACGCCCGAGATCAAAGGTACAGATGTTTCATATGCACATGTGTAACTGCATACTTACAAACTCGTTAACAAACTATCCTCCTTTGCAATCAGGTGCATGCATCAAGGATAGGCGATAGGGACAACCTGGGTCGCGCGCATCCAGCAGTACATGGACAACTGGGAGCTCACCACTGAGGAGGTTGTCGACGAGTTTCACGAGCACACCGACACTACTTTCACCACGTACCTGAGGAGGTACATTCCTCGTATGCAGACTCGTGTGACTTTCGTCGATGGGAACCCCTAGCCTCACGTGACCGCCATGACCAACATGTACCCACTACACCACGACCGATCCGTGGTGTGTCCATCCGTTGTGCACGTGTGGTGATCGATGTATACTCGTGACATCCCTGACTTTGGAAATTCAAGGTAGGAGGTTATTCCAATGCCCGAACATTCATCAGGTTATGAATCGTTTGTTCCTACTTCAGTTAACTCTACTCAGTACATACACCTCGATAACTATTTCTGCACAATCATACCATCTTTTGCAGACTTACCATATGATGTGCGACTTTGTTGATGGGTAGATACGGAGAATACACAAAACGATGGAACATGTAGGTATTCACGTAGTGAAAGAAGATCGAACTACCTTAGGAGGAAGGATGAGCACGAATGACGAATTGCTGCAGAAGCCTTGGAATGGCAGGTAAATCCTCTATGACTCCCCAGATGGCGGAAGCGTCCAGAGTGCGTTTGTGGGGATCGTTGCTAGGTGATAAAGTCCGTAAGACAACAAACTCTAGGACAAAGATGCTTCGTGTGTGCTAACATTGTCAACGATGATTTCGTCGTAAGTATCATTCATTTTTCACTCCCACCGATCACTACTTTCATACACTTAGCTTTGTCATTGGTTGTAATGAATTTGTGCAAATAGGAAGACATAAGGAAATGTGGCTTCATAAAGTGGATCGATACGGTGAGAGTAACTTCCATCGGTGAAAGGAAAATGCAACCATAAACGACCACACAATTCATTCAAGCATGGATGGAGTACGAGCATCGGGTGTAGTCTGCTAGCTTAGACTGAAGAAACAATCCATTAGGTCTACCTAAATGGTCTGAGCGTCCAAAATGTGGTTGTAGAGATTGCAGCCAGGTGGCTACATCCTTTGCAGAAGAGACATTTGGAAGGAGATAATTCGTCTGTCCCAACATAGACTACACCAATGTTGTATGTCACAACCTTACCTTTTTCCATTTTCGCTGGCGTTTCCATAATATACCTATCCTCATTGACTAACTAGATTTAATTCTCAGGCCAATCTAAGGAGGTGTTGATTCACTTTGTGGTTTGACATGATCAATCCGACGTATGATGGAGAAAGAGTAACTAAAGCTGAAACACAAACAAAGTACATGCAAATGAAGGAGCATGGAATTGCAATATGTGTTGAATGACGTAGAAGGGGTCCGTAAACAAGTTCATGCTCGATTCGTCGGGATGAACAATTTTGTATATAGTTCATCTATGCGACTTCTTAACTATCTTATGTTGGTGTATGCATCATGAATCAACAACTAATGATCCAATTTCTTTTTATTAATAAAGTTGCTTTATCCTTCCGCTACAATGTCTTCCTTCCCCTTGCATTCTTTCTCCTCTGTCCTCTTACGCTCTTCCTCTAACTAGCATTCAAGTTTTTGCGACGTTCAATTGCTTTTCGTACGACGTCAACCGGTGGTGCCTTATGAGGGAATTAGCCATTTTCATCCATCAAAATTGTAAAAAAGACACGAAACCAACACTGGCAATGAAAATAATAAAAAATAATCTTAACAATATCGATCTTCGATCAAAAAAATTTGATTCGTACCCCAATTTATCAAACATTTTAATAAACAAAAATTAACACAACTACAGGGAATAAATTGCCCTACCATAGGGCATGGCATATAAACCGCTCTACGGTAGGGCGAGTTATATGATGTGGCCCTGTCCGGGAGGGAAGACGTGCATATTTTACAGGTGACCCCCTCCTAGCTATAAATCGTCCTACCCTAGGAAAATAAGGAGGCACTTGTAAAATTGCCGCGGCTTGCCTCTCTCGTCACCTGCAACATCACATGCCCCTCCCTTCCATTTTGTGATTTATATATCCCACCTTAAAGAAGGACGGGAGGAGCATATTTTTAAATTTTTGAATTGAAAATTTATTCTTGTAACTCTTTTAATAAAAAATAAAAAAATTCGAATCAGGAAAAGATGTTTGATGCGCATGCGGAGGGTGTTAGACTAGGTTGGGCTGGCAATGGGCTAGCCCACGGTGGTGTGCCATCTCAATGGAGGCAGCTTCTCAAGGTTATGTGGCCCACTCAAGGCAAATTCTGCTCTACCTTTAGGTAGTTTTCTTAAAAAGAAAATTTTTAAGTTTTGCCAACGACAATGGATTGGATTTACGAATTTCCATCGACGGACATAAGTTGTAAGTTCTAAGTTCTATGGAATACCATCGTACAAGTATGTATTTCTTATTATCATCGCCGTTAGTTGACCTTTAGTTAATATCGGTTAACCAGATGAAAAAAATCCATTTTACCTGAATATATAACTACTCCCTAATTGATATTGCACAAGGGTAAGTGGTATTTTTACACAATTGTCTTATGTGACAATGTTTACCTCTCCATCAACCCTGTACAACATAAACGGATGAAGCATTTAACATTGACATTCACTTCATTCGTGAAAACATCACACCTGGTCAATTTCGGGTTCTTCATGTTGCTTTTATCTCATTGGTTAGCTGATACGATGACTAAAGGGTGGGGTCAGGTGGCTTGCTATGCCTCCTCAACATAGTTGATATCAGTGTTAATGTGCGAGCAGCGCAAGAGACAGACGCAAAGCCCGGTCAATTAGTTTTGTTTCAATTGTATCATCTGTTCTTGGAAGCAGCATGATAAACTATTTAACAGTACAGGGTGTTGTCTTTTAATATTTTTACTTTTATTGCTTTCAAGAATGGCTTAACTTCACTGGATTTGTGCTCATGTATTCCAGATGCGTAACTTATGTTACTGTGGTATAAATGTTACGAGCTTTAGAGTGAATATTTTCTCATCCTGAGATACAAACATTTGTAAAGTAGCAACGAACCCATGAAACATTGTAATGGCAAGTTAGTAACTGAAAACTGACTGTGTTTTGGATGCCTAAATCTAATCCCTTTTATCCCAGTAACAGTCGGTAACTCAAAATTAACGCATTTAGAATTTAGGATGCTCAAATATAGTTCCTTTTCATCTAGTGATTTGTCTGAAGTATCCCAGCAGAAATCAGTTGTTCTTCTATTGTTCACTTTTTTGAATGATTGCTGCTAGTACTAATATTGGTGAATCAGTGTACAACATTGGATATATTTGTTATAAACCCAATGCAGTGATGATGTTAATGTATTTACCTGTCTGACATAAGCTGAAATTTTTTAGATCTTTGCTGATGAAATTGTTTCTTTTTCAGGTTTGTCTGCCACCGGTTGCTAAGATGTACAACTGCTTCCAATATATTTGCTACAGCCTATGACGCTGGTTCATTTGGATCCAAGTTGACATTAGTAGACTTGGACTCAACTATATGTTTTGGCAGGTTTGCAAATTATTTCCTGCTGAAAGTCCGTGGTTTCTGTAGACTATGCCAATAGGGATTGTGACAGAGTGGTTGATTCCATTAAAACACAATAGCATCTGCTTTATAATTACGGCTGGTTAGTATCGTTAATTTTTGCTGGTCTTTGGAGCACATTTGATTACTTGAGGCAAGATCATCTGTCAGTTAAGAACTGGGTGTTCCATCTTGTCAGTACTCAATACCGGTGACGGCACACTGTTTCTTTAGCACTTGCTGTTCTTTAAGATGGAGCAACATACACTTCCAATTTTGCTCGGCAATAAAAATCGAGTTGACCTTTCTGTTCGTCACAGTAATCGCAGTTTCTTAAACATGGTTGTAAGCTATACGAAAGTGGCCAGATCATGGATACATGACATCGCTAAATTCTTTTTCGAAACAAAGGCTGATCATATTAAATATAGAAAATGATTATAACTTTACATGAAAACAAGACAAAGAAACATCTCAACAGAACAGAGGCGCTTCACATTTTATGAAGCGGGCAAGACAGGGGCGGGTCCAGGATTTGTAACTTGGGTATTCGAAATTAAAAAAAAAATTTCTAACCCAAAGTCTAATAGTTCTATAATATATAACAGTGTAAGCATCAAATCATAATTTCATAAAGTCATAGATTCATAGAATTAACCACAAATTAAATGTGTCAAGCATATTAAACTACAATACTAGTATTAATTGACAAAATATATGAAATTGATAGAACATAAAAAATAAAAATTGGTAAGAAATCTTACAATTTAGAAGATAACTTTTCGTTTCTTGATATTTTGAAAATGAGTGATGATGTCTTTATTCTGAACTTGCATGAAGATATCCCTTTCAATGAATGTAACCAAGCAATCATTCAAATATTCTTATCCCATATTGCTTCTTAACTTGTTTTTGATATAGTTCATTGAAGAGAAAACTCTCTCAACACCAGCAGTTGCAACAGGGAGAACTAGCACCAATTTGAGAAGTCTATAAACAAGGTCATAGCGAGAAACCTTATTTGTTTTGATAAGCATCATAGATAGGTCTGCTAAACTTCTCAAATTTGTAAACTTCTCATCCTTACTCACATCACTAATATAGCGGTTTAGTTGAAAGGTGAGTTGGTTCATTTCTTCAACATTGAAATCATTATTAGGATAGAACTTGGCAAGCTTAACTAAGTTGTCAACATTAAAACCAGAGAAGGATTTGGCTAGGCTAAATGATGCCATGCATCTAAGTAGCTCTGTGTTTACCTCATCAAATCTGCTATTGAGCTCTTGAAGTTGCCTATCAATGACACCCAAAAACATATCGGCATGAAATCGATGGTAATTAGTAGCATCTTTGTAGAACTTCTTAGATCTTTGTATAGGCTTATACTTCCCATCCATGTCAACGACTTTAACTTTGTGCTTCACACAAAAAGAAGTGACCTTGTTAAGAAATTCTTACCATCCAGAATCTTCTCTCAAAACATGAAGTTCTACCTTTGTGAACTCAAGAAGATCCATTGCATTCACAATGTCTTGCTTCCTCCTTTGCAGAGCATTGCAGAAGTCACTTGTGTATCCAAATATTTCATTCATCATGTGCAACAGGAAAACAAACTCAAATGACTGAAAAACTTGTAACATAGTTTGAGCTCCTATAGCTTCTGCACCTTTACTCTCTTTTCCAATCTTGTATAGAACTTTCTTGAGTGAAGGATATAGAGACATGACATGTATTACTGTTTTGTAGTGAGATCCCCAACGTGTATCACCTGCCACCATATGTTAATTAAAGTAGTGAGTATAATTTAGAGGTACAATAGAGATATTAGCATAGAGGATTAGAGGTAAGAAGGTATTCTCACCTGGTCTTCCTAAGCCCATCTCTTGATTCAAACCTTGGCCACTCTCAGTTTCACCCAACTTCAATGCTTCAATCATATACTCAGCTTGAGCTATACGAAGCATGCGAATCTTTTTACAAGACATCCCAAGGACATTTAACAAATATGTAAGTTGCCCAAAGAACTATGCACAATCAGTATTCTCCTTAGCAACAACTACAAGGGTTAGTTGAAGCTGATGGGCAAAACAATGTACATAGTAAGCAGAGGGGGACTCTTCCATAATTAATTTTTTCAAACCATTAATATGACCCTTCATGTTACTAGCACCATCATATCCTTGTCCACGTACCTTGGATAAGGGCAGTTGGTACGTAATAAGCAAGGACTTAATTGCATCTTTAAGAGTCAACGATGTAGTATCTTCAACATGGACAAGACCAAGGAACCGTTCAACCGGTTGCCCTGTCTTATTGACAAACCGTAAGCAAAAAGCCAACTGTTCTTGTTGGTAGGCGTCACTAGACTCATCTGCAAGAATTGCAAAACACTAATCATGAAGTTCCTCTATGACAAGTTTAGTTGTTTCATGAGCACAAGAACCAATGAGTTGTTTCTGAATCTTGTGGTCTATCATCTGACAACTGGTTGGAGCATTTTCTAGAACCACCTTATTAACTTCTTCAAAGTTCCCTGCTAGCCATTGCAAAAGTTCTCTAAAATTTTTTTTGTTGTTAGAATCCTTTGACTCATGACCACGAAAAGCCAACCCCTGCCGCAAAAGATATCTTATACACTTAAGTGACCATGTCAAGCGCGCTAGATATTGGACCTTAAACTCTACGGTGTTTGAGGCAAAGGACTCACAAATTAATGTTTTAGGTTGCATGAACAAATTGTATTTCTCTTCAGCTTCACAATGAGCACTATTGACAGCACCAGCATGTTTACTAAATCTACTTTTCATGTTCCAATTTCTAAACCCTCCATTGACAAAAGCATCTCCACCATGATTGCTAGTGCTATCTTTGAACAAATAACAAACAAAGCAATATGCAGCATCTCTATGCACACTATACTCAAGCCACTTGAATTCAGAAAACCACTTTGGCATGAAGCGACGCATACCTCCACACTCATGCTGCGGAAAATCATTCGTCTTCATCTTTGGTTGACAAGGGCCCAATGCAATATACTCCCTTCTAACTGAATCTTGATCATTGACATCATATTGTGAGATAGGAGTCCGCAATCCAGGATCATGCTCTATGTCATATACACTACCATTATTGTCTTCATCACTTGAAGACTCATCATTCGGCCCTCCAATATCATCATTCTCAAGATCAGGTGTTATTTTGCTTGGACCGCTTGCCCCACTACCACTAGCACTCTCATTCTCAGGTTGACCTTGATATATCACTAATTGCATCTGACTCTCAATGCAAGAAGGCTGACTTGGACCAGTTGGTTCTTGAGTTCTCTTCTTTGCGGCGCTCTTTCTAAAAAGTCTTTAAATTAACCGTGGGAGCGTTTTTCCTCTTCATGTTTCAGACCTACAAAACAACAATATGGTCTTCCAATTTTAAGTACTAATCATGCTAACTCCGCTAAATATGTGTACTGATGCAATTTATAAATACTAACTCTACTTCCAAGCTTCACAAATCAGTGAATCACAAGTTTCAAAGTTCAATTGTTCAACCATAAACCATTTGTCATTTGTGAATTGTTCAACAAAATGAAGGTACCGTATGACTGTAAAAGCTCAAACTAAATCCTAAATCCAACCAATTTACAAAAAAATTATTAAATATTACATTTCTAATCCAACCAATTCAAATAAACTAAAAACTAAATATTACATTTCTAATCAACAGTTTAAAAAATTTTAGAAACCTTGAGTAATGACTAATGAGTGTGGCACGGTGGAAGTGGAGCACTTTGTGGGGGCGGGCGCGGGCGGCACTCGTCGTCGTCGGTGTGGACCGTGGTGGGCATTAGGCGCACAGGCGGTGCCGGCGTGGCTCGCGCGGAGTGGCGACGCGGGGACGGCCGCGCGCGCGCGCGGGCCGTGTGTGCCGCGCCGCGCGTGGCTGGCTGGGCCACGAGGCGGCGGCGGCTCCGTTGCGGCCGGGCACCGCCGCGAGCCCGCGGCAGGGAGGCGCCGGGCGAGGATGGCGCCGCGGGGGAGGCCGGCCGGGGGCGGGAAGCTAGGCGGGCGGCGCCGCCACCAGTGCGCGTGCCCCGTGCGCGCCGCCATCGCCGCCGCCGGGGGAGAGGAGGAGGGCTGCACGAGAAACAGGAAAAGAAAGGGTGTTAGGGTTTTTTTCTAAAGTGGACTATTGGGCTAATGGGCCGAGGAGAGGAGGGAGGGAGGGTGTTATGTTGGGCTTCTCTGAAAAACAAGTCTATTTTGCATACCCTTTTATATACATATGAAATATATATTACATATTTGAATTTTTTTTTCAAAAATCTTAGCTATTCAACTGAATACCCATGAATTATAGTGGGCCCGCCCCTGGGACAAGAGATGAGAGCATACGAGCACAACCACAACGCTGACTAAATTCTATATTCATGTAACGGAAGAATGGCTATAAAATTATACATTGACTGATTATATGAAATTGATACTGGGCAAGCATCCAATGCTTATATCCTCACATGTCTTGGAGAAGTTCATGTGCATAACCTCGGACAACTTCCATTATACAAAACTGCTAAACTCTTTGCAAAAGAGAGCACAGAGAGGTTGATACCGCCGGCAACCTGCTCTCGCTTGCTCCGCCGCCGATAGATCTAGGAGCACCGCCGCGTCTCCTCCCGCGCCGCCGCCGGGACACGCCGCCGCGGCCTACACTAGGCCACCGGTGAGCTTTTCTGAATTCTATTGATAAAGGAAGACTAGTTTGTATGTCTGTTTTTCTCTTATTGTTCATGTCATATATTGTTTTTGTTATACATACATAGATTACAGCGTGCGTATACCATACACACCTCATCTTAAGAGCTCCCTTACCATGCAGCCAAAAAAAGAGTCACAAAATACTGGTCTTGTACTGCAGTTTCGAAGTTGAAAGCAAAAACAGATTATATGAATGAAATGAAGTCAGGTTTACTCCAAACAATTACCCCTTTTCCTTGTCACGTGTAATTGTGTAAGTAATGGCCCGGACTTTCACAAGATTGGAGTCTGTTGCACCTCTGTGTTTAGTGGACAATTACTTTTCAAATATAGCCATATATGTTGATGCTATGCACCTGTGGGCAGCAGTGGTGAAGGCAGGATTTTTACAATGGATATAGGATGTTAATTAAGAAACCAATGTTATAATAATAGAGTACTGAAGATTTATATAAAAAAGCTCAAACAATAATATAAGAATAGTTGTCTCATGTGCTTTTACTAGGCTAACTAGCAGGTGGCCCGCATAATTACATCACGTTATTTTTTAAAATTTTGTTTTAAAATTAAAATCGAATATTACCATCGTCATCAGATTTCTGATGTTATAGTTTTCAGAAGTCATACCACCAATCACTCTTACTCATTTGTCACTCTTTTAATTACTTATTCAGTCCATCATGGCTTCTATTTATTCTACATAAGACCACAGTTTTTTTTGAGTATATTGTTTGCTTGGTTCCTTAAACGCCACCACCTCTATTCCTATACAGTCTACTACCCTCCTCCCTCTTTATTATCATTAAAATTTAAAAATTAAATCTAATCATCGTTGGATTTTTTTAAACTAGGTAAACCATCACGACCCTACTCCTTTACAACTCGCCCGCTATTCCTTCTATTTTATCATCATTGGAATTTAAAATTCGAATCTGCTTCATTTTATAGTTTTCAAATGTCCCATCAACCACCACCATCCTACTCCATTACGGCCCGCACGTAGCCCCCTCCCTCTCTTTCTCGTCATTTGCCACCTCGTACTCTTATATTTTATTTATTTATTTATTTATTATTTTAGTCTGATTTTTATGATTTTTAAAGTTTGTTTGGGATTAGTATTGAAATCCTATTTCAAAATTTATTTTTTATTTTTATTTTTTATTTTTATGTATGCATGGGTAGTGCTTAAGTTGCAGTCACTATTGTGCCTACAGCTGATCCGGCCGGATCCCATCCATCCATATCTTTTTTGGCTCAGCCAGCTTTGGTTGTTTCTCAAGTCTGATCGTCAACTCACACAATCCTTAGTAAATAAAGATGGTAACCAATCAGTCTAACTCCCAGTTACTCCCTATAATTCTCGTCTAATAATCTCGTCTAATAATCTGGTATGCAACTGCACACTATTTTGTCTTTTTTTACTTGAAAGAATATTTTTTTTAAGTACGTGCTAGAGCTATAAGCTATTTAATTAAGTATGTACTGATCTCTATACATCTCATCAACATTGGACTAAATACAAAAGCTAATACATTTAGAATTATCATACATTGAATACGATCAGGAATGCATATGGCTAGTTTTGATTCCAATGTCATGTCAGGATGGCATGCAGCAAGTACAAGTATGCGTCCGATTCAAAAATCTCTCTCTAAATTTTAACTGTTCAAATTTGGATAGGTTATGATCGTACGGTTAATAAATTTATGGAAAAATTATATCACATTGAGTTTTTATTGAATTTTTGTTTCGAGTTTTAATGATTTTTTAAGTTTATTTAAAATTCATATTAAAAATTAATTTCTAAATATATTTTATTTTTATTTCAAATTTTAATTAATCTCGTGTTGTGTTCTAAATGGACTCCCCTTTCAATTTTTCTTATTTTTTTATTTAGAATTTCAGCTCATTTTTAAATTGTATTCCTAATTGACCTCTGTAATCGTACGGTTAATAAATTTATCTTTTTTAATGGAAAATTTTAGCATTCACAGTGAGTTTTATTAAATTTTTATTTCCAATTTTAATGTTTTTTAAGTTTATTTGAAATTCATATTGAAAATCTAATTTCTGAATATATTTTATTTTTATTTTAAATTTTAATTAATCTCGTGTTGTGTCCCAGAGAAACTACTCTTTCAGTTTTTCTTTCGAATGTCAGTTTATTTCTAAATTGTAATCCTACTTGAACTTTATTTCTTGGATTAATGTGATTTTTAGACTTCACGATGAACATGGTGTCTTCTTTTCAAGTTGTTTTAATAATATAGATAAATGACTAATGTTTTGGGTGGAAAGACAACTATGTGTACCTCACTATAGTATAAATACGTAATCCTCATACTATTTAATGAATATTTTGCCAATAAATATATAGAAAACTGGGTGTGCATTTGTACACCTGTGTCCATATTGCCTCTGCCTGAGGGATTAAATCTACAACGCATTTTGATGGAATTTTAACATACTGTTTTCACGTGACCAGGCCATCACCAATTTATATGGAGCAAGGATAATCATATTGTATAATGGATCTGTCAGAAAACAAGAACATTTCTAATATAAAGCCTTTCACAAAAGAAGATATAAAAGGAATTACCAGTAACTACAGCAAAAGGCTTGGAAATGGTAAACTCGGAAAAGTTTACAAGGGTGTTCTTGATGATAACCGTTTTGTTGTAGTGAAGAAGTATATTCATATGGACTCTGAAGAAGAGTTTGCTAAAGAAATAATTGTCCACAGTCAAATAAACCATAAGAATGTAGTCAGGCTAATCGGCTACTGTATTGAGAAAAATGCTCTAACAATGGTCACGGAATACATGTCTAATGGAGACCTTGATTACCATCTTCATGTTAGGAATAGCCTTGATTCCTTGGAGACAAGATTGAACATTGCTATAGATTGTGCAGATGCTCTAGGGTATATGCATTCCATCTGCAGCCCTGTTCTACATGGTGATGTCAAGCCTTCCAACATTCTGCTGGATGACAATTTTAATGCGAAGATATCAGATTATGGAATATCTAGGCTTCTCTCAATAGACAAATTTCATACTGAAAATTTGATGAGAGGTTACATGGACCCCCTTAATTACCAGGAGGGGCGTCTCACCCTGAAAAGTGATGTTTATAGTCTTGGAGTTGTACTTCTGGAACTAATCACCAAGAAAAGGGCTACATGTCTTACTCAAGCTCTTGCTGGAGGACAAGAGGTGACAGAATTGCTTGATCCCATAATTGCTAACGAGAGCAACATGAAGGTTCTACTGGACATTGGAAAACTAGTGCAGGAATGCTTAGCAGAGGATATTGATAGACGCCCCGATATGTGCGATGTCGCTGCGTATCTTCGGATGCTTAGGAAGATGAGAAGACCTGCATCACAAGAAAATTTTGGTTGGCACTTCTTTGCAGAAACACAGAATGATTTTAAAAAGCAAAGCCAGCAAGGTACAAACATTATCAGCTCCATTAAGATGATGTTCCCTAAGATGATGGGATTTCTGAACGTGAACATGCCCAAATCTGCAAACAAAGGAACTCCGCTCTATGTTAGTGGCAAAAGAATATTCACAACACAGGAAATAAAAACAATAACAGGAAACTATTCAAGAATTATCGGCAAAGATATGTTTACTGTGGTCTACTATGGAATTCTTGAGGACAACACAAAGGTGGCAGTGAAGACACACATCAGAATTGAACGTGGAAAGTGGAGATGTGCCAACGAACTGAACAGCCTTTCTGAACTAATCCATAAGAACATTATCAATCTGTTGGGTTTCTGCTATGAGATGGACGCTGTAATATTGGTTTATGAATTGGTCGAGAGAGGGCACCTCTACAACATTCTCCATGGCAACGGTACTAAAAGGTTCTCTCTGCCACTAGATTTACGTCTTGACATTGCTATTGGGTTGGCAGAAGGACTGTCATATATGCACAGTAGATCAAAACCCATACTACATGGAAACATCAGAACAGCCACTGTACTTGTCGACGACAAATTTGTACCAAAGATCTCAGGTTTTGGGTCGTCGAAGATTGGAGAAGATGGTAAATGCAGGATTGTGGGGAGTGAGATGGGCTACATGGACCAAACATTCGTTAATACCAGAGTTCTCACACGGAAGAGCGATGTCTATAGTTTTGGAGTTGTTCTCTTGGAACTGATTACCAGGCAACGAATTTATTATAATGGTAAGGACAATAATCCTGCCATCAATTTTGCCAAAGTTTATGAGAGAGAGAGAGAACACATGTTTGACAATGAGATCAGTGCTGACGAAAACATCCCCACCCTTGAAGAGATTGGTATTCTAGCAATGAAGTGCTTCAGTCCGGACATAGATGAGCGGCCGGAAATGAATCAAGTATGCGAGCAACTGTCGATGCTTAAAATGTCTAGCAAGAAGTGCTAAGGGGAAGCAACCAAAACTTGACGCAGAAGATTTATGAGGAATGAAGTACATTTACGTTAGCTCACGAGATCTTTTGAGCACTCGGTAGATCAGTCAAATTGATTTTCTTTCTCATGTTTGGTGTATGCTTATATATCTGAACTTATTTTAGTATTGGGGACACTAATTTTCCAACTCTGTATGTTCTGAAGGTGTGACAACAGTACCAATAATTTGCTATTCTTTTTTACCTATGGTTAACAAATACGCTGAGCTTATCCCCTAATAGTATAGTAAGGCTTCAAGCCTGTTATCTTAGCTGGGTCAGTCTATTTACTTGTCCTGTTGGAACAGGTCGTCAACATTTATGAACTATGGCTGGACTGGGTCCAAGTTATCAGAAATTTTTGGATCTGTCACTGTATATGATCCGTCAAAAACTCTGCATCTTTTCTATCTAAAAACAGACACATCCTGCAACCAAAATATATCCTATATTGTTCACTCTATGATTTACACCATTGTCTTAATTTGTTGCCGCCATGCACATAAGCCATCACAAGATGGAGACTGCATGCCGGAGGCCTGGAGTACAGAGAAACAATGGCAATGCAAATTTTAGTTAATAATGTAAGAAAGTTTAATTTAGTAATAGGATATGTTCCTATTCAAATTTCTCAATCTTTATGATCTTTTGGTACTGTACTACCCGCAGTCCTATGAAGTGCATTTCTTTGTAAAAATTGGGTATAGCTTCTGTTGACGAAAAGGACAGAATTAATCTCTAATTCCATTATAAAAAAAGTCATCACAAGATAGTAGGTTGAAAATAGGATGGCACCATCAAACAAAGGAGCAATACAATAATAACAAAGAACATATATATACACACGCTATGCTGTACTGTACAAAATGGAATTGATAACAACTACACGTTAAGTAATAGGAATGTACACTATGCACATAAGTCTTCTCATATACATATCGTGCATACCAACTAAAAACTATCATCAAGATTCTACAAAGATTATACAAAAGTACTAGTATTACATCTACGTATAAGCGTCATCTTTAAATTTGTTATACATAGGAAACAATAAAACGACAAAATTATGACATATTTAATATTTTTTAGGCTAAAATATAATAAATTTGAGGTTATAATACTTTATACATGAGTGTAGTTCTATTGAAAATACTTGTACAATTATTTCTATATTTTTTTAAAAAAAATTGTTAGTTGGCCCATATGTTCCAACATTAAGTACCGATCAGAGAAATCTGGTAAGGTATTCTCTGTTAAAAACAATCCAGAAGAAGAAGAAAGGCGTCAGAGAAAATTAACATGTGAAATGTTAGTGAATACAATATGATAAGATAGTTTTGATACACTTTAATTGCAAACATAGATTATAGAGGCCGAATTGGAAATGCACAAGGAACAAGATGCAAGTTAATTTGCTACGACACCAGCTGATTTCATGCACTCAAATCCATCTTAATTTAATTTCATACATGAGTCTCACATCAAATAAGAGTTATGCATGCCGTCGATTAACAACAAAAAAAACATCTGAGAGTACAATGCAGTACAAGTCATTGCAACCAACATATTACATGTATTAGTTGTAGACAGAAGGTTCAATTAATTCAAATTAACGGAAGCAAAAGACAAGGCATCCGATCCCTAAAACTCCATAGCACCTTCTTCAATCCATATTTCTTCATTGCCTTCTGAAAAAAAAAGAGAAGTGATGAGCAATAGTGTGATCATTATATACGTTAACGTTGTACTCAAGAAGCAACAATTTGTATATATATACAAATTATATTTAATTTTGCACAAGCTTTTTCAAGGAAGTCTTATTAGACATATATTAACTCGAGCTGCAACACATAGTATTAACACTTCCTCACCTGGGTAAAACTCCCGCAAACAATGAATATTCATATTTGCAGTAGTATTGTGGCACAATGCTTCACCAAATATTTTTATGTTTTTTTATTTGCAAGGGAGTTTTAAGTTTTTGTGATTACCCCCATTCCTAGCTAGATAAGAGAAATGAGGCCCATAAGTACCAATGGTCTGAGTTTTATTGTAAACAAAATAATTATTTCTGAAACAAATAGTGGCCGCATGTGTCTCCTATTATTATCTATAATTGTAAAAAGGCTCAACAGCCTATGATTGAAGCATAGCTACATTTCACTGTGCTACTGACACATACAAAAGTCTAGTCTTATTATCAGTATGCAAAGCCTTCATGAGAAGAGCCTCCTTTGGCTACTACCCTTTGAAACAACCATATTGATTAATTCTAGGAAAGCTAAAAATCCAACACCTATTTCAATCATTAATACTTCTCAAATTGTCGTTCAGTATATGTGCTTACACTATCGGAAACTTATTATTTGCCTAATGCCGAGGAATTTGCCGAGTGCATAACCTCGGGCACTAGACAAATAAGGTGTTTGTCGAGTGCCACTCGGCAAAGCTTGGCACTAGGAAAACTTTTCTTTTGCCTAGTACTAACCTAGGCAAATCTAGGCACTCGACAAAAATTGAAGTTTGCCAAGCCCCAGGCACTCGGCAAAGGGTTTCTTTGCCTAGTGTTAGGCACTCAGCAAAAAGTTTGCCGAGTGCAGCAATAGAGAAAGTAATTGCCTACTAATATGCAAAAAAATAATTAAAAAATTTTAAATTGATGCAAAAAAATCTCAAAACTTGGCACGGTCCCAAAAAAATTTCACCCGTCCGGCTAGCTAGCTCACACACTAACACACAGTGCACACGTGCACGTGCCTACCACCACCGCCCTCTCGTCCGCCGTCGCTCCCGGCCGGCGCCCTCGGCCCACCGCCCGGCCGGCTTCCCGGGAAGGGTGGGACGTGACAGTGGTAGCAGAGCCGATCCTCTTGGTTTCACGGGTGCATGGCGGGCTCAGTTGCACGGGCATGGTGCGCATGGCGCATGGGCCCTAAGGGGACACGGCATGTCACATGCGCCGGCACTAGACGACGGACGTGGCCAAGAGGGAAGGTTCTTGGCTTGGGGTTGACCGACAAGGACGTCGATCTTCTAAGGGGGTGTGGATGTAACATCCTGGTCCAGCGTTTAATAGGATTAATAGAATACTCATATCAATAAGTTGTAACTTCATTTATAGAAGCTCATCTTCAAAAAACTATGAGGTTAAGCGTGCTTGGCCGGGGCAATTTGAACTTGTGTTGGGCTATGAGGACAGTCTTAAGATCCTAGATAGCTTTCAGATGTAGACGGGCCTAGCCCGAGAAAGGGTGGGATGTGACAGAGTGCTGTCATATTTTGCCTGACACTAGGCAAACATTTTTTGTTTACCGAGTGCCTGACACTAGGCAAACATTTATAGCTTTGCCATAGCCTAGCACTCAGCAAATAGCCTTTTGCCGATCCCCTCTTTGCTGAGAGCTCTTTGCCGAGTGTTACACTCTCGGCAAACTCTTTGCCGAGTGTAATACTGGTTTTGCCTAGTGTCTTGGACATTAGGCAAACACCAGGATTCCGATAGTGTTATTTGGTGACTAATTTTTATGCCTCGACCTATATAGGTTCTTTATTTATTTCTAATAAATCCTACGTACACATATGTTCCTTTGACGGCCCAATGCATATTAACAGCTTAATTTAAGCATTTTCAATAAACTTAACTACATTATTCATCCGAATTGTGTAAACAAATTGATAAAGGCAAAAATAAAAATAAACATTTCAGGATTCTAACGATATGACGAATGATATGATTAATTATATGTTCAGCTGCAGACAAATAAAAATTGTTAACAGCTTAATTACTGCACATTTCAGAAATGAAATAGGGAATATTGTACAATTAATCCATAAAATAGGGAGTTTTAAATTCTTGTGATTACACCATTCCTAGCTAGATCAAAGAAATGAGAATCATAAGTACCATTGACCCGAGTTTTAGTATAAAGAAAAACATAATTCTGAAACAAATAATGGTGGCATGTGTCTCATATCATCATCTATAAATGTAAAAAGGATTAACGGTCGATGATTGAAACATAGCTGCATAAAGCTAAAGCGGGTTCAACTATATAGCTAGATTTCACATGTGCTACTGATCCATACAAAAGTATAGTCTTATTATCAGTATGAAAGCCTTCCTGAAAAAACCAATATCCTTTTGCTACTAAAAAAGCACACACCTATTTTAGTCATTAATACTTCTCAATTTATTGTTTGTATATATGATCATCTAGTGACTATAACACTCCTTTAATTTATATGGCTCAACAAATAGGAAGCACCTAATTAGTTTCTGATCAATCCTATACATATATGTTCCTTTGATGGCCCAGAACATATTAACAGATTAATTTAGACATCTCCAATAAACTTACCTATATACATCTGAATTTGTGCAAACAAACTTAAACATTAATTTCAGGATATAATAATATGAGAAATGATATGATTATATGTTCAGTGCAGACAAATAAAATTCTTAGCAGTTTAATTACTGCACATTTTAAACATGAAATAGGGGATCTTGTATAACTAATTCATGAAACCTATTCGAATGCCCGGAAGCTAGGATGGCATGTGAACACATATATACCTGCGGGAATTGGGCGTTGGGACATAGAAGGACGCATATGAATGAACAATTTCCATATCTTGAGCTGCATCGCAGACCTTCTTGAGCTCCATGGATCCAAGACAGAACATGAAGATTCCCAGCATCGTCCACAGAAACACCGCGTCACCCTCCTCTGCGACGCCGATGATCTTCACCGGCGGCAACAGCGGGAATCGGGCATCGGAGCTATATATAGGCAAAGCAATGACAACAATGCCATTCTGAGATAACTATCTTTGTAATATTACGCTGTAACTAAACTAACTTTTAGTATACTTCCACATAGATCTTCCATATGCTGTAGCTAAACTGTAACTAAACTTCCACGTATACACTATAACTAAACTTTGGACTATCTACGTAGATGGCTGATTGGTAATTTTTTTATGAAATGTAAAGATCTAACAAATAAACTATGCTATATATATATATATATATATATATATACTATCGAAATCCTATGGTTTGCCTAATATCCAAGATACTGGGCAAAAGGTTTGTCGAGTGTAACATTTGGCAAAGCTCTCTCGGCAAAGGGTTGTTTGTCGAGTATCATGATGCGGGCACTCGACAAAGACTTTGTCTAGTGTCATGCACTAGGCAAACAAAATATTTTACCAAGGCAAATAAAAAACTTTGCCTAAAGTAAAGCACCCGGCAAAGTTTTTTATTTGTCTAGTGCATAGCACTCGGCAAGGATCATAAACACGGTGATTATCGCTGGAATTAGCAGGCAATCAAACCAGCCACCAATCAGCATCTAGATAGTCAGCATATATATAATCCACTCACAAGAAATATCAAAAGCTGAACATATAACCTAATCCTTAAGCGATCGAGACATGGGAAACAGATGCATGAGAATACGAGATTGATCGGTGAGTAGCTAACCAACAAAATATTGAAGGGAAGAAATAGCAATCGTCAAAACCAAGATCGATGTGGTAACTCAACTCACTTGCGGGTAATTGGCATGAGTAGAACTGCTGCTGCGCGGCGGTGGCCACGGAGCTCGGCGTCGCCGGCGAGGCCGGCGAGCAGCGAGGGCTCCCCACAAACCCCATCTGCCTCGAGATGGCAAAGAGATCGTCGCTTCCTCCGCTGTCCACGTCCCCCATCAGCTTGGGCGCCAGCGCCGACCGGGGGGGCGGGGGGCGGCTGGGGCCGGGGGCAGGGGGCGGCTGGGACCGGGGGTGGGGCGGCGCTGACCGGGGTTTGGGGGATGGCTTGGGCCAGGGGGTCGGGGTCGAGCGGCGCCTGTCGGAGGCGGCGTGGGGCGGCGCGGACCGGGGGGCGGGGGCGGCTGGGGCGGCGCGGACGGGGGACAGAGCCAAGCGACGTCGGGGCGGGGAAGCCGGCCGGGGGTGGTGGGCCGGGGTCGCCGACCAGCGGGGGCGGCGGATGGGAGCTGTGGCGCGCGTGTTGGTGTTTGTTTGAGTTCCGGAGCTGTGGCGCGCGCGTGTGGCAAAATTTTGCCAAGTCCGAGGCTTTGCCGAGTGCCCTAAATCCGGCACTCGGCAAGGGTTTTGCGAGCGGATTCGAGCACTCGGCAAACATTTTCCCTCTTTTTTGTTGTAGTCTTCTTTTTTCTGACGGTGGACTTTGTCGAGTGTCGTGTTACTGAGGCACTCGACAAAAGTTTGTCGGGGATCATATCTCGGACACTCAGACAAACATTTTCCTTTTTTTTGTTGTAGCCTTCTATTTTTTCCCTTGGCTGGCGGTGGACTTTGCGAAGTGTTGTGCCACGAGGCACTCGGCAAAGGGTTTGTCGAGTGCCTTCCTAGAGGGGCACTTGGCAAACATTTTTTTCTCCCGGGTGGGGTGCACGTGTCGACTTTGTCGAGTGCCCCCGAGAGAGACACTCGGCAAAAATGTTACCAAGCGCTACACTAGGCAAAGTAATTCCATACTAAATAAAAAAATTTAAAAATTTTAAATTGATGAAAAAACCCAAAACTTAGCATGGTGCCATGTATATTATATATTGCGTCCACAAAAAATTTTGGAGCCAAATTTTAAATTCGACCATCATTTTGGCTCTAAATGTGGAAGCTCACTATAAACTCTATTCGGAGATGCTACTGTTTATAAGCGTCATACGTGACAAAATGTTCGAAACCTTATGAATTTTTTTCCACAGCCTCAATGTCTAATTTCATGATACTCTAACAAATCTCGTGATTTTTGGACTTTATTTATTTTTCTAATAATTTAAAAACCGGCCAGACTTTATTTGACTCACGGCCACAAACGTGCTTTCGAATAAGATCTTTGAAATTACTTTTCATTTCCTAGATATAACCTTAAAATGGACTCAATAACATGAGTATCATTTTTTAACACATTTTATTCAATTATTCGAATCACTTGTAGTTCAAATGTGGGACTAGTAAAGAAATTTCTATAAATAAAAAAAATTTAAATATAGCGAACAATTAAAAAAATACACCAAATTTCAACATGAAGAAATTCATGTTGTATATGAGAGGAAAAAATGTTTGGAGGGTGTTATGGAACAAAATCTTAAAATTTTGCCGAGTGTCTCGGCGAAACACTAGACAAACTCTAACCTTTGTCGAGTACCTTGGGAGGCACTCGGCAAACACGAAGTTTGCCGAGTGCCGCTTGACGCACCGGGAAAACTTCAAGTTTTGTCGGGTGCCTAGTTTTGCCTAGGGCAGCACTAGGCAAAAATGAAAGTTTGCCTAGTGCCCCACTTTTGCGAGTGTCATACTAGGCAAACAAGGAAGTTTGCCTAGTGCCAAGCTTTGCCGAGTGGCACTCAACAAATATCTTATTTGCCTAGTGCCCGAGGTTATGCACTCGGCAAACTCCTTGACACTAGGCAAACAAGTTTCCGGTAGTGAGATATATATATATACACACACTTAATATATACACTACTTGAGAAACCATCAATGGTTGAAGTGACAAAAACCACAGTAGTCCCGGTTTGAGTTGCACCCGGGACTAGAGATGATCTCTAGTCTCGGTTTAAAAAGTCTACGAATTTCTAGAAACATTAGTCCCGGTTCAAATGTTATCAGAGCGTGTCAGAGCGCCATACATCTTTAGTCCCGGTTGGTAACACCAACCGGGACTACAGATGCTATATTTGTCTGGTTGGTGTTACCAACCGGACTAAAGATTCTGGCGCTCGACGGGTTCGCGACCTCTGCGCCATCTTTAGTCCCGGTTGGTAACACCAACCGGGACTACAGATGCTATATTTTGTCCGGTTGGTGTTACCAAGCGGGACTAAAGATCTGGCGCTCGACAGTTCGGCGCCTGCGGCGCCATCTTTAGTCCGGTTGGTAACACCAACCAGACAAATATAACACCAACCGGGACTAAAGATGGTTTGCTTTTTATACTCCTTCCTCCTTCAGCCCGAGCCCAGCTACACTTGTCTTCAAAATTTTTCTCCAGAGGGGAGGTGCTGCCAAAATTTTTTATAATTTTGTTCTGGTGATAATACACAAATCTTTGCTATCTACAAGGTTAGCAACTTCTTCCTCTTATGATCTATGCTTAGCACTTTGTATTTTACGGTTGTTTTCTATACATTTTCATCTCTAGATTTTTTGTAAACATGAGGAGAGAGAAAATTTGTTTGGACTAATTATTTTGCTAAGCACATTATATTGTGTTGAGAAAAAAGTTGGAGAAAATAAAGAGGAAGAAAAGTATGCTTAGCACGTAACATTTATAGGAATTTAGTCCGTACAATTTTATCTCAAAAAATATTTATGGAAAATGATAAGAGAGAATCTTTTGGACAAAAAGTTATAAAATAGATGATAAAGGACCTTTTAAAATAGATGCAAAATAATTAATTAATTTTATGTTTATCTCTTTAAAAGACCTTTTAAAAATAATTCTATTTTTTAAGAACAACACATTACGTATATTGGATTAGTATATAAATAATTGTCCGATTATATATATATATAAGTATTGTAATAATATTTAAATGATTTGAATTTTGTGGAATTTTCTTACGATTTTTGTGCACATGTAGATGGATCGGCAATGGATGTACAACGCAGATCGACGGTCGAGAGAGTTTATTCAAGGCGTCCATTATTTTTTGAGTGTGGCCGATGCCAACAAGCATAAGGGTTTCATACGTTGTCCATGTAAAAAAGTGCAAAAATGAGAAGGAGTATTCTACATCAAGAATTATTCATGCCCACTTGTTTCAGTCGGGATTCATGCCTCACTACAATTGTTGGACATCGCACGGAGAGGTAGGGGTTGCAATGGAAGAAGATAAAGAAGATGACGACAACATTCCGGGCTGTGGGCAATACGGTGGGTTTGAAGAGAATACAGTGGGCGAGGCGGGCGGGGATGTTGAAGAAAACGACGGTGCCGATGACCTTGGTCAGATGTTGCGCGACGTACAGGGGGATTGCGAAGGCGTAAAGGAAGTGCAGAAATTGGAGCGTATGTTGGCAGACCACAAAAGGTCCTTGTACCCAGGCTGTGAACAGGGGCACAAAAATTTAGGTACCACGCTGGAATTCTTACAATGGAAGGCCAAAAATGGTGTGAGTGACAAGGCATTTGGCGAGTTACTAAAACTCGTGAAGAACATTCTTCCAGAGGGAAACGAATTGCCGGAATCAACGTACGAGGCTAAGAAGTTAGTATGCCCTCTAGGACTGGAGGTACAGAAGATACACGCATGTCCTAACGATTGTATCCTCTACCGCGGTGAGGAGTACGAGAACCTAGAAGCATGTCCGGTTTGTAAAGCACTTTGATACAAGATCAGACGAGATGATCCAGGTGAAGTTGACAGACGACCCTCGAAGAAAAGGATTCCTGCTAAGGTGATGTGGTATTTTCCTATAATACCACGGCTGAAGCGTCTGTTCAGGAACAAGGAGCATGCAAGAATGATGCGTTGGCACGCGGAAGAACGAATACAAGACGGCATGCTGAGACATCCCTCCGATGGGTCACAGTGGCGAAACATCGACGAACATTTGAAGACTTCGGCGAGGATGCAAGAAACCTAAGGTTCGGCTTAAGCACGGACGGCATGAATCCTTTTGGAGAGATGAGCGGGGGCATAGCACTTGGCTGTGACGATGTGTATCTACAACCTCCCGCCTTGGCTATGCATGAAGCAAAAGTACATTCGATGTTGGTTATTATTCAAGGCTGAAGCAACCTGGTAACAACATCGATGTGTACCTGAGACCGCTGATCGAAGATCTAAAACTGCTGTGGAAGAAAGAAGGTGTTCCTGTGTGGGATGAAGATAAACAGGAACAGTTTAAACTAAGAGGGTTGCTGTTTGTTACCATCAATGATTGGTCTGCACTTGGCAACCTATCCGGACAGTCAAACA
Source organism: Oryza australiensis (assembly GCA_019925245.2). Lineage (NCBI taxonomy): Eukaryota > Viridiplantae > Streptophyta > Magnoliopsida > Poales > Poaceae > Oryza > Oryza australiensis. The sequence continues at coordinate 218,755 of JAIFGZ020000486.1, read as the reverse complement.
AGGGGTACAATGCTTGCACCCAATGTATGGATGAGACTGAGTGTACGTACCTGAAACATTGTAAGAATGTAGTGTACATGGGCCATCGTCGCTTTCTTGCTGCAAGTCACTCTGTCCGGAGAAGAGACAAACATTTTGATCAAAAGGCAGACCATCGTACTAAACCAAAGCATCGCAATGGAAAGGCCGTGTTTGCCATGGTGAAAGACCTCAAAGTAGTATTTGGAAAGGGACCTGGCAACCAATCTATAGCAAGTGAAGGTGCTCACACGGCGATGTGGAAGAAGTCAATTTTTTGGGAGTTGCCCTACTGGGAAATCTTGGACGTCCGCCACACAATCGACGTGATGCACCTCACCAAGAACCTTTGCGTAAACTTGCTTGGCTTCCTAGGTGTATACGGAAAATCAAAAGATACACTTGAGGCACGTAACGATCTGAAACATATGGCACAACGCGACGGCCTTCACCCGCAACCAAAGGAAAAAGGAGCCCAATACCTAAGTCCAACCAGCTACACTCTGAGCAGGGCAGAGAAGGAAATAATGTTTGAATGCCTGGAGAGCATCAAGGTACCGTCTGGATACTCCTCGAATATAAAAGGAATAATAAGCACGAAGGATAAGAAGTTCACAAATCTAAAGTCCCATGACTGCCACGTGCTGATGACACAGCTGCTTCCCCTTGTAATTCGAGATATCCTTCCCGATAATGTCCGGGCAGCAATAACAAAGCTATGTGCTTTCCTGAACGCAATTTCACAGAAGATCATCGATCTAGACAGACTAGAAGATTTTCAAAATGATGTGGTCTAATGTCTTGTCAGCTTTGAGATGATCTTTCCGCCTTCCTTCTTCAATATCATGACGTATCTCCTATGCCACCTTGTCAAAGAGATCCGTATCCTCGGTCTGGTATTCCTACACAACATGTTCCCCTTCGAGAGGTATATGGGCGTTCTAAAGAAGTACGTTCATAACCGTTCGCGTTCGGAGACCAACATCGCCAATAGATATGGAACATAGGAGGTGATTGAGTTTTGCATCGACTTTATTGAAGACCTCCGTCCTATCGGGGTGCCTGAATCAAGCCATGAAGGTAGACTACGGGGAAGAAAACTCTTGGAAGGAAGGCAATAATGAACATAGACAATGACTTGTACAGAAAAGCACATTGGACCGTGCTGCAACAATCTTCCTTGGTTGCTCCTTACATTGAGGAGCACTTGGCGATTGTTCGCTTGGAAAACATCGGTAAGACGGATGCCTGGATTACACGCCATCACATTGATGCATTCCCTGCTTGGCGGCGACAACGTCTCATGGGCAACGCGAGCATTGACCAACAACTAGCCTTCTTGGTGAGGGGACCATCTTGCTCGATCACCACATTCCAGGCGTATGAAATCAATGGGTACACATTTTACACACGGGCCCAAGACTTAAAGAGCACGAATCAGAACAGCGCTGTCCGCATCGATGCTGTGGGATACGACGGTACGGCTAGCACATATTACGGTAGCATCGATGACATATGGGAGCTGGACTATGGACCTCTGAAGGTCCCTCTGTTTCGATGCCAGTGGGTTAGGCTTAGTGGTGGAGGCGTAACCATTGATGCAAGTGGGATGACAACAAAGTTTGGTCGGATTGTTATATGCATTATATCTTATCTCCCAACATTTTTGAAATTTTTAATCATTATTTACATAGGTTGAACACACTTAGACTAACTTAAACATAGAAGTTTTAAATTTTAAGCAAATAGTAATGAAACATTTTGAAACCAATTTAAAACTTTGATAATGGTGTCATTTATGGCTCTACAAAATATAAGCTTAATATACAACTTGAAAGAGAAATAAAGAAGAGAAATATAAATAACCAGTAAATCGAATAATTTTCAATAGTTTAGGGGATAAAATGAGCTTAAAAATAGTTTAGGGGGTTAAGAGCATCTCCAACGGTGTCTCTAAATGAATCTCTAAATTCATTTTAGAGAATTTTCTTAGAAAAACTAGCTCCAACAGAGACTCCATATGGATCTCAAAAATTATAGGTTCTCTAAAATCAGGATCTCATGCTCAAAACTGAGAATAGAGTCTTGGTTCTCTAAATAGCTTCCGTCACCGTGAGGATTATTTTACCGTGAGACCTATGCAAAAAAAAACATATTTACGCCGTCTGCAGCCTGCCGCCATCCTGCATCTCGCCGAAAAAGCTTGTCGCTGCATCTTGGCACATGTCACTGCCTGCATCAATCAACTACTTGATTTAGTCACCCGTGTATGTAAAAAAATCGATGCTGCTACTACTCGGACATACTGAAATCTACAAGCTTATTCATTTTTCAGCTCCTATGGATGCAGAATACTGATGCAAACACCAGTTTTGTGATCAGAAAAGGAAAATAATTTGAAATCAATGCCTCTCACTGTATATTTCGACTATTTTCAGAATCAGTAACAAATTTTAGATCAACAACAGTATTTTTATATAAGCAATACTTTTCAGATCAGCAATGGCTAAAATTTTCAGAGCAGCAACATTTTCAGACCAACAACAGTTCTCATATCAGCACCAGGTTTCATACCTGCACTAGCTGTGCCCTACGCCGCCTGCACCAGCACACGCATCTGCTGTCGCGCCCAAAAAAAACCCTAGCAGTTGATGGGTCCCGGTTAGTTAAGAAATAGAGAATTAATGTTGAGAATCTGTCGTATTAATTTTTGATTTCATTCTCTAAACTTTTTGGAAATTTTCTAAATGAGCTTTTTAAATTTGTTGGGCATGTTCTAAGAGATCCAATGAAATAGTTTGGGAGAGTAAATTAGACTTTTCTTAAAAAGTTAATATCTTTTTTAAAAAAATTTCAGATCCCTATAAGAAGAATGCGTCAGAAACACTTTCATTCATTCGGATGCAGTTATTAGACAAGAACAAGTCACAAATACAATGATTCCTCTATAATAAAGTAATAGAAAATGATAAAATAAACCTAAATTTCAAAACACTTAAGATTATGATCGATATGAGGACACTACAATTGTTAACATTTGGACAATTAGTTGAAACGCATTTATACAAAATCAATTACACAATCCGCCAGAATTTCAAATGTGAGATCTAGATCTAGAATTATGCATGCACAAAGACATACTCTCAGCATTTCTCAATATAAGTATTTCTATGTCTTTTTTTAGCAAAGAAGAATGTTAAGAGAAAATATTATGATGCCTCTCGACAGGAGAGGAGTTAATATTAACGATTCGACTGTACTATCGTAGAGGCTTTATGTCCTAGCAATCAATATACTAATTTTGAACTGTTATTGTTTTTACTACCAAGAATAACCATAAACTTGTAAGCAATCGAAGAGCAAAGCGAACAAATTAACAAACAAACAGTTCATGAATCTTACCAAATGACGGGTCTGATACGTAGGAATTTATGGTTATGAATCAAGTATTCGATGGTCTAGCCGAGAGTGATTACAAGAAAGTAGCTGAACTGAAGAAAACTAACTGCGAAGAGCGGCTCCTGAGGGTACATGCATGATTTGTATAAGTGGACAAATTAGCAGGAGGCCGGGATGATGAAAGCAAATCGTAGTCCCGTGCATCCCTAGCGGTCTCTTCTGGATGCAACGCACAGTCCCTCCCAAATTGATGCTATAAATAAATATTTTTTAGTTCATTGTGAGCGGCTCCAGTCAAATTTGATTCGATGGATTGAGTGTTAGAAGTTGCTATATTTTAAGATGAAGAAAACACTTAGTTATATTTGCACCAAACATATTTTCCTCTTATATATTAAACTTTCTAAAAATACTGTTAAACTGTCACGTGACTTTCTCAAAACGTTTCTAAATTACTCCGATGAATCTTATGAAAAGATATCATCCTTGAACCTGAGGCTTAGCTTGGAAATCGGCCGTCGGCTATCGATGGCAGGCCGATTTCGGCTTATAAGATCCAACAAGAATAAGATCTTAACATAAAAGGTGGTCCTAATATAAATCTAATAATAAACATACTAAAAGAAATATATTAGGGCAGATAAGACCGGCTGAAACCCCGGCACTGTCTCTTAAACATATAAATCCAACCAAACAGATCACTGAAAGTTCTAAAAATGACTTAATAGTTCAACTCTGATGCAGCATTAAGTATAAAAAGAACAACCTGATCTGCTGCAGCCGATTTATACCTCTCGAGACGGTAGATACCGCATATAAACCAGCAAACCTTTAGATCTAGCCTCATTGGCTGTAGGTTCTCGACGAAACTAGCCAATGGCAGCATAGATCTAAACATCGGTCTAATTTATAAGCGCTATATGATAAATATCGCAGTATAGACCCCTGAATCTAATGTGTCATTACGATGAAAGCACTAGAAACAGCAGACCATACCACTAATGACAAGCATTTACCTGGATTTGGGGATCGAAATGATGCAGCCCGTAGCCAAGTCAATTGCTCGTCTGAAGAAAAAGGTTGGCGATGCGCGGAAAGTTTGATTGTGATTGTGTTGAATATCTAATTACAGGGGGTCTCGGGTCCTATTTATACCCAAGATAAAATTATCTATACAAACCATGGACTCTATCTAAACTACTATTTAAAACACGACGTTATCCCGGGGAGGACCCATGCCGTATTACAATGAACAGTTTAAACAAACTCCTAAATTACAGATACAATTGCCGTTACATGACTCTATCCATAGATGGCAATATCTTTTAACGCGCAAACTGATAACCGGATCTTTTATTATCTTCAACATCTGCACCAGAAACGGTTTTATCTTCTCTGAACTTAGAATCGGCTATCGGTCGCTCTTGTCCGATTCAACCTTAGCCGACTGGCCTCGCAGCCGATCGCTTTCTCGGCCCTATCGGCGATACTGACTAGCCGATGTCATCATAGCCGAAACCAACAGGGTCCCCTTCAACACCAACAAGCCATCCCTAGCCCACTGGAACGGGACCTTCAAATCATGGCCAACCACAGACGCAGCCTGGATCGAATGGTACAAAAGGGTGCGATCGGCCAAGTACACTCAGTGGGAGGAAACCGGGATAGCCCAGTGCTTGGCCCTGTCCGTTGCCAGCATGGAAAAGGATGAGCTGTTTCTGTCGGCTGCAACATATTTCTGGAATGACAACTTCAACGCCTTCATCTTTCGGCAAGGGCTGATGACAATCACACTGGCCGACGTGTACATGACGACCGGGCTGAACATCCTGGTGTCGGCCAACCCCAGCAACCTGAGCCGAAAGGGGCAGCATCAATTCAAGACCAAGGCCATCGGCGGGTGGAGCGACTTCATCGCCCATAATATGAAGGATGGATCAGTCGGCCACAGGGAGCACGCCGCTTTTCTTATGATGTGACTTGAGAAGTTCCTGTTTTGTGGATCGAGCTATGGGCCGACCGCCAACTGGTAGGTCGTAGCCGAAATCTTGGTCGACAGGGGTGAGCTTGTGCTGGGGAAATACCTCCTCGGCTACTTGTATCAAATGATGCATCAGGCCGCCGCAAAGATAGCCGCCAACGCTCTAATCAACACCGGTGGCCCTGGTGGTTCTTACAAATCTGGCTGGTCCTGACGACCCAAAAAATAGTCGGTCGGCTCCCTCTAACAGAGGCTGTTTTCCCAAGGTTGGAGCCGATCAAAGATGAAGATGGCAACTAGATCACAACCACGAGATGCATGAGCTACGGAGAAGCAGCAGCTGCTCATGCGGGCTCGAGGCAATCGGCCGACCTGTTGGTCGAATGGTTCATTGCCCTATACGACGGGCTATCACACGAGAACTGCGCCTGGTACTTTTACCAGGACCAGGGATTGTTTGAGTTGCCGACCGACTTCAATTGGGAGGACATCAATTCAGCTGACAACCCAAGGTGCAGGGAATTGTTCATCGCCGTGTTGTCCCCCTGCATCCTGCCGACCGGGATCCATCAGGGCCAATCAGTGGCCAGAAGCTATGAATTTTATTACCCGGTGTCGGCTGCGAGACAGTCCGGTCTTGGGCAACTACCCGTCGGCTTCTACTACACCGACAAGATCGAAGGGAAGGGAGTGGTGAGCCAGGACTTGATAATGCATCGGCTGCTGAGTATAGCCGGCCCTCCCCTCGGCAACATCGGCGAGATGACCCTGGCGCTCAAGAAAAGCGCGGCCTACGACCGATGGTGGGCCGAGCTCAAGCGACATATCTTCCACCAGCGGTCATCTCATTACGTCGATCTGCTCCTGCCCGAAGAGATCCCCTCAGTAAGCTTCAAACTCCAAATGACTTTTCCTTTTTTAACATCGGCCGATGTAGCCAACTAACACTTGCCCTCTGACTTGCAGGAGACGGAGACGGAGCGGCCGACGATGAGCGACTCTGGGCGCCCCATCGAATACCGTCTAGGCGTTCTGGATGGGGGTAGCCTCGCTCCATCGGCGGTCGGCAGGGGAGCGCTGAAGCTGGCGTCTTTGCTGCGCGGGCAGGTGCGTGAGTCGATCGCCCACAAAAAAAGGGTTGCGCCTCCTATACAGCCATCGGCGCGCCCCAAGGCGAAGGAGAAAAGCGGCGGCGCAGTGATAGCCTCCCCCTTTGGATCCGGCCGTCGCACGATTCCTTGACGCCATCGCCAGCGAGGAGATGCCGGCAGCTGTTGGAGCAGCGACTGAACCTGGGAGCTCCAGCCACGAATCCGTCAACGCTCCAGCCAACGTCCCGCCGGTTACAAGTCCCCCAGCGAAAAATCGGCCGGTAAGCCCTCATCTCGTCAAACTCGGCTTTATGATAATATCACTTGCATCTGACCAAACAACTCTTCTCAGGTCAAGAAATTGTCCGGCCGCACTCCACGTCACACGCCATCGGTAACCGTCTCTGCAACTTGATCTGTAAAACTTAGCCAACTTGACTGCTAACCCTTTCTTTTGCAGCCCCCACGATCTCGTCGGCTGCCCCCCAGGTGCCCAGTGAGCACGTTGTGGCTGCCGTGGGGTGGCAGCAACGGTGCCGACGAAGAGGCCCCGACGACTGCAGGTGGCGCACCAGCCGAGCCAGCCGCTTCGACCCTGGTGCCTACGGTGAGTCGACTGAATCTTATGATCGGCTCTGCCAATTCAACATTTTCTAATCATCTTTCGCTTTGCAGAACATAGCCGACCTCCTCAACTTTGACTTGTCGGAGTTCAGGGAGTCCGACGAGATCGGCGAGGAGGCGTTGGTGACGCCGGCCGAGGACCTGAGGGCCACCCTGGCTGACATCGGCAACCGGCTGGAGGCCTCACTGGATGCGCTGGTGGTCGACAGCGGTTCAATTCACGCGCGCTTCAAGGAAATCCAAGGCCAGCTGCCGAAAGCTCTAGCCGATGCCATCGTGGCGGCCACCTTCTTAGAAGCCCACCAACTCAAATATGAGCGGGCACAGCAGCGGATAGCCGATCATCGTGAGAACCAAATGCGGTCGGCCACCCTCCAGTCAACCAAGGATGCCATTGAGAGCCAGAAAGCCGCCTTCGACTGCCTGAAGACTGAGCCGGCGGCCAAGCTTGAGCAACTCCTCTCACGCCAAGATCAGCTGATGGCCGATCTCGTTCAAGTCACGAACGAGATCGATGTCCACAAGGAGTACATGGCCAGCCTGCCAGCCGAAATCGAAGCTCAACGCCAAAGTATCAAGGTGGCTGTGGCACATCTACGGGACCTGGTGAAGGGCATCCGGCCGGTGGCTGGGTCTGAGGCTGACGACGTCAAGGCCATCGAAGAAGTGGATCAGATTAGGTGGACGGCGCTGTCGTCCATAGCCGATTTATTGAAACAATGATGTAATATCTTAACATTCTGAAATCGGCTACTGCTTCCTGTAACATATTCGCCAAACTTTTGTAATGGGCTTAAACTCTGATCGACTGTTCAAATCTTGTAATTTGCTATGGCTTTTGTGTAATATAGTCTATCAATCTTTTGCAACTGTGCTCGTGGACGAGATCGGCTTCGGTCGCACGTAGTACCTTGAATCGTTTATGCTGAAATCAGCCCTAGCTGTCCATGTCACATCGCGTTCGCCGATCCCGAAACCACACCATAGCCGTCGATCTTACCAATTACGACTGTCGATCCTAATCACTTAAAATGCTTTTATATTAACCATCGATTACGAACCTTAAAAATTTAGAATTTCCTGACACCTAATTTTGTAATCGGCTCGTGTGTGTATATGCCCCCCAAATTTTGTTGATAGCTTCGATGTCGACAAAATTATGAATTCAAGCCGTTCGCGCATCATTGCCGTCGCTATCGTGCACTCGTTAGCCGATCGTAGAAAACTTAGGGAAAAACGTTGCATAAAAATGCCTAAAGGCGATGCCTTATTGAAGCAAGACATCGGCAGTCATAAATCGGGTAAGCAACCAGAGCCGAATCATGAGTTGATCCATACGCTTGGGTAGTATTTCTTTAGGTATTTTCCATTAAGAGTCCTTCCAAATACTTCTCCATCTAAACCTTCTAACATTTAAGCCCCTTTAGAGACGCATTTTTGGATCTTGAAAGGCCCTTCCCAATTTGGTGACCACTTGCCGAATTTGTTATCCCTAGATCCAATCGGCAGAATCAATTTCGAAACGAGTTCGTCTTCCTCGAAATATTTGGGCACAACTTTTTTATTATAATGTTTGGCCACTCGTTCTTTATCCTTTGTAACTTTTTCCAAGGCCCTCATCCTGGATAAAACTAGGTCTTCTGATTCGTCCACCATCAAGTGATAATAATCATCGGCTGTGAGCTGATCCTATAGCTGAATACGCCTTGAGCCAATGACGCTTTCCCATGGTAGCACCGCTTCGTGCCCGTAGACCAGTTTGTACGGAGGGACTTGAATTGATCCGTGGCATGCCATCTGATACGTCCACAGTGACTCGGCTAATCGGCTGTGCCATTGTCTGGGGTACTCATAGATCTTTCTTTTAATTAATTTAATCAAACTCTTATTTGAGGCTTCGGCTTGCCTGTTGACCTGTGCGTAGTACGGCGAAGAATTAAGTAACTTGATCCCCATGCCGTCGGCAAACTGAACAAACTCATCCGATATGAAGATAGATCCCTGGTCTGTTGTTATCGTTTGTGGGACGCCAAATCGGTAGATAATATGTTCTTTGGCAAACTCGATTGCGTCCTTAGAATCCACTTTCTTCAGAGGAACTGCCTCCACCCATTTTATGAAATAATCTGTCGCCACCAGAATAAGTTTATGCCCTTTGCTGGAGGGTGGATTGATCTGGTCGATCATATCAATGCCCCATCCTCTGAAAGGCCAAGGCTTGATAATTGGGTTCATAGCCGATGCTGGTGCTCGTTGTATGGCGCCAAATCTCTGACAATCCTGACAGCCCTTGTAATACTTGAAACAATCCTCGAGCATCGTCGGCCAGAAATACCCTGCTCGGCGAAGCAGCCACTTCATTTTGTGGGCCGATTGATGTGTGCCACAGATCCCTTCATGCACTTCTCCGATGGCCACTTTGGCTTGATCAGCTCCCAAACATTTGAGTAGCACACCATCAATCGTCCGATAGTACAGATCTTCATCGAGCAAAACATATCTTAACGCCTTGTATCGTAGCTTCCTTGTAGCCGATTGAGAGGGTTTTTGAGATAGCTGTAGACTTCAAACCTTCAATCATCGGCTGTAATGGCGGCAACCTCTATGTCAATTTCTTTCAACATCGGCCGATAGCCCGATGCCCCCTGAGCTAAATCATTGGCCTCTGTGTTCTGCTCTCTGGGGATGTGTTTCAAAGTAACTAGCCAAAAACCGTTCATTAATTCCCGGCATTGTTGATAGTAGACCATCACTGCTTCGTTTTTGCATTCGTAGTCTCCTGCTAATTGGCTGATGATCAACAATGAATCTCTCATTATTTTGATGGCATCGGCTTCAACTTCCTTGAGTAGATGTAATCCTTTAAGGACGGCTTTGTACTTGGCTTGGTTGTTTGTAGCGTGGGGGTTGATAGCGAAAGCAAACTCGAAACTTGCCCCTGGGTGAAATGATGACTAGGCCGATACCACAGCCGTTGGTGCAAACCGAGCCGTCCAATGTCAAAGTCCAGGGCATAATTTCCACTGAGCCGATCGAATCATTTCTGTGTTCCACAATGAAATCGGCTATAGCTTGTCCCTTGACTGCCCTGGGTGCCTGATACCTCAGATCAAATTCTGTTAGCTCAAAAATCCACTTCCAATTCTTCCTTTCAACACTGGAGCCGATAACATGTACTTAACTACATCGGCTTTGTAGATTATTGTGCACTCGTTGGATAGCAGATAATGCCTTAACTTTGTACATGAAAAATAGAGGCATAGGCATAGCTTCTCCATAGGTGAGTACCTTGTTTCCGTGTCTAGCAGCCATCGGCTGAGATAGAAGATGGCCTTTTCTTTGCCCTCAACTTCTTGGATTAAAACGGAGCCGATTGACTTGTCATCGGCTGATAGGTACAGCTTAAACGGTATCCCTTTTTGTGGAGGCATTAAAACTGGAGGGGAACTCAGATAATCTTTTATGTTGTCCAAAGCTTTTTGCTGTTCTGCCCCCCATATGAATGTTTGATCGGCTTGCAGCCGAAGCAGTGGCGTGAACGACTCCATCTTTTCTGAAAGATTGGCTATGAATCACCTGATAAAATTGATTTTGTTGATCAAAGATTGGAGTTGTTTCCTGTCCCTTGGAGGCTGAATCGTCTTGATAGCATTTATGCTCCTTGGTGTAACCTCAATCCCTCTTTCATGAACAAGAAATCCCAAGAACTGCCCGGCCGATACGCCGAACGCGCATTTAAGTGGGTTCATCTTCAGGCCATATTTCCTCGTCCGCTCCAACACTTGTCTTAGATCGGCTTATGGCCCTCTATCTCCCTAGACTTGACAACCACGTCGTCAATGTAGATCTCTACTAGTGAGCCGATCATGTTATGAAAAATGTAGTTCATGGCCCGTTGATATGTTGCCCCAACATTCTTCAAGCCGAACGTCATTACCACCCATTCGTATAAGCCGATTGCGCCAGGACACCGAAAGGCGGTCTTATGGATGTCTTCGTCGGCCATAAATATCTTATTATAACCTGCATTGTCGTCCATGAAACTAATAATCTTGTGGCCCGAAGCGGCATCGACAAGCAAATCGGCTATCGGCATTGGGTACTCGTCCTTAGGGGTAGCCTTGTTTAGATCTCTGAAATCGATGCACACCCTAAGTTTACCATTTTTCTTTAACACTGGGACAATGTTTGAGACCCATTCGGCATATCGGCAAGGCCGAATGAACCCCGCATCGTATAGATGGGTGATTTCGGCTTTGATTGCATCGTACATATCGGCCTTAAACCTCCTGGGAGGCTGTTTGAACGGCCGATAGCCTGCCTTAATCGGCAGTTGATGGACCACTATTGACCGGTTAAGACCGGGCATCTCGAAGTACTCCCAAGCAAAACAATCTTTATATTCTTTTAACAAATCAATAAGCTGGGATCTACAATGAGGAGATAGATTTTTGCTAATATACGTCGGCCTCGGCTTGTCACCAGAGCCGATGTCTATTTCTTCTAGTTCGTCGGCCGACGTGAAACCTTGCTCGAGTTTGCCATCATCTTTGTCTGCGGTGTTCATGCCGAAGACGCTTGAGCCCTCCACCATGTCTTGTTCAAAGCAGCAGCTGCGGCTCGTCATCTTCAATCGGCTGTATTGTGGAATTGGAAACATTTAGAAAATCGACATGCCAGATTTTCCCAGACAAACAATCGATGCCTTCGATTTTCCAAAGTGGCAAATCAGCACTGACGATGCTACCTGACCTGTCAGCTGGTACAATCTCAATCTTGTCGCCGTCCCATTGGATCAGGCTCTGATGCATTGTAGAAGGAACGCAACAATTAGCGTGTATCCAGTCCCTTCCGAGCAGCAGGCTATACGACTCCTTCCTGTCGATGACAAAGAATGTTGTGGGCACGGTCTTATTGCCGATGGTCAGTTCGACGTTCAGGACGCCGTTGGTTTCCGATGGGTTGCCGCCGAAGTCCTTGAGCACCATGTTGGTCTTTATCAAGTCTTCCGCTCCTTTGCCTAATTTTCTGAACGTCGCGTACGGCATGACCAAGGTTGACTGCAGCCCCCATCGACTAACATCTTGGAGATCGGCTTGCCGTTGACGAATCCTTTAACGTACAACGGCTTTAAGTGCCGATTTTCGGTCCCCTCGGGTTTGTCAAAAATAGCTTGGTCAGAGAGATTGCTAGATTCACCAAGTCGTCTTCGATGGTGTCTGCATCGGATTCAGGGGCGTTGAATTCGGCTGGTAGTATGAACACCATGTTGACCGATGCAGAAACTTTGTCTTTTCCTTTGGTCGCCCTCCTGGCTTGGTCGGTTGAGCTTTCCTGGGCTTGCTCATCATCGGTTGTGGCGGTTTTCTCTTTGGGAACCCATCGCCTTTTGATCTTACCCAGCCGACGACGCTGATCTTGGATCATGTGCCGAACTTCATCTTCTCTCCCTTCACACTTGAGTCGTTGGATTCTTCTTTTTTGCGTCTTCGTGAAGAGATCAGACGGGCACCATTGGGGATTGGCCGATTTCTCGTCGTCAGCCTCTTCGTCGTTGCGATGGTTGTTGTCGTTGCGGTCTTCGTCGACGAAGAAATCTTGATGGATCGGGCCGAGCCGATCATGGACGGACCGCCTCCTCTGGTTTAGCTGAACGGCTCTAGGGATGAACCGGGCTGGGCTTGCAGCCGATGAGCTCCTGTGTTTGTCGTCGCGGCAATCGTTGCACGGCGGGCGATCGTCCGGTGTCGGCGGCCTCATGCCGGTTTCCCAGCGATACTGAAAAAATCACAATGCCAATGTGAATCAGCACTGTTGTGGTTTACCTCGTATCGGCGGCTTTGGGTTTCCGGCTCGCTCCGACGAGGTGCTTCATCGCGAGCTTCTTCCAGCCGAAACCAGTGCTGAGGACAGTGTCAGCTGTCTTCATAAATCGGTCGTCGGTCAGCCGATCTGATAACGGGGCGCACCATATTGATTGATGCGGCGTGATGTCCAGTCGGCTCGTCTTCTGCCTTGGCCCCGATTGATGTGTTGACTAAGCCGTGCGTCATTCTGTTCTATCGATCAGCTTGCCTGGGGCCGGCTTGAACTGTGTTGACCGGGAAAGGGTTGTCGTCTACCTTCATCGGCCAATTTGAATTGGCAAACTTCAACTTCCCGGCCTCAATTGCCGACTGGATTTGCTGCCTGAAGACTTTGCAATCGTTAGTGGCATGGGATGTGGAGTTGTGCCACTTGCAATATTTCTTCTTCTTTAATTCCTCGGCTGTCGGGATCACGTGATTTTCAGGGAGTTGAATCTGTTTCTCCTTGAGCAGTAAGTCGAAAATCCTGTCGGCCTTGGTGATATCGAAGTCATATCTCTCTTCTTTGGCCGTCTTCGGCGCCATTGGCGACGATGGCCTTTTTGTTCTTGCCCCATTCTCGCGCTGCCACTTGCGTCCTCGTCGTCGGAATCGTAGTCGATTCAACGACGACTGAGTTATGTTTTTGACGGCCTTCCTGGTGTCTTGGAATCGCTGCTCGTGGGCCGTCACCTTCTGCGCCAAGTGGGCTAGGCTGTCGAAGTCCTGCGCAGAGAATCGCTCTCGGATCGGCGCGATCAAGCCATGAAAGGCCAAATCGGCCAGCTGGGCGTCCAATAGCACCAAGCTGTAGCATCGGTTCCTCATCTCCCTAAAGCGTTGGATGTATTCTTGAACCAATTCATTGTGTTTTTGCCTGATGCTGGTGAGGTCCGACAACTTCATCTCATGGTTGCCAAAGTAAAAGTAGCTATGGAATTGCTTTTCGAGCTTGGCCCTGCTCTGTATTTGAGTTGTAAGGCAGTGAAGAGAACCAGGTAAAAGCCGATCCCGAAAGAGACAAAGGAAACAACCGAACCCTCAAGGCGTCTGTAGCCGATGCTTCCCGCACTGTGCCAAGAATCGGCTGACATGCTCGTAAGTTGAAACGTTGTCTTGCCCTGAGAACTTCGAAAAATATGGGATCTTGTATCGGTTGGACAGCGGAATCCGCTCGAAGTGCTCTGGATAGGGATACCGATACATGTTTCTTGAATCTTTTGGCTTGAGGCCGAATTGATCGTGCATGACATCTGCAATCAGATCGGCCCAGGTCCGGTTGTCCTGCTGTATCGGCTCGTATGGGTCACACGGCGCGGGTGTTTGCCGATCCAGCGATGGTGGCGTCTGAGGCCTGTAGTGATGATCTTGACGGCCTCCTTGATACTGGTAGTGATGATCAGTGGAAGGTGGTCGATGCGCCGATAGTGGCGTTGGAGGTCCCGGGAACAGCTGTCGGCCACCGGCGTTGTACCGGCTGTCCAGGTCAATCTGGGGAATCGGCTCTGACTGTCGATTGTTGTTGAATATGTTAGCAATCTGATCCTGGGGCAGCGGCTGCTGTCGGTTCAGCATAGTAATTGCTGGCCTTATAGCCGATTCAGTTGGATTTGGCTGACCGAGGTCCCCTCCTGGCGGCCCTTCTTGTGTTGGTGGTGGGATCGGCCGATTCAGGTGACCAACGTCCGTAACCGAACGGCCGTCTTGAAGTACGTCGGCCCCGTTGCGCTGGTCGGCTATTTTGGCGTCAACCACGGTAGCGATCATGTTGTTGAGAGTGTTGACCAGGATGCTACTTTTGTTGACCAGCGCGTGGGGAACAGCCGAATCAATTCGGTCTTGCAAGGTATGCAGGGTCGAATCGTCCTGTTCCTGAATCGGCTCCTCCATCTTCTGTTTGCCTTTTGTCACACCTAATGAGGATGCTTTGAGATCGTCCATGCTGGATTTATACTTTTGATGCACGGCCCCGGATCTTGTTTGGGTGAAAGATTGCAAGTAGTTAGCCTGGAGCTCTTTCACCATCTTCTTATAATCGGCCTGCTGTTCAGCCGATAACTGCTCCATCTTCATAGGCACGATGTTGTCCTAGGAAACGTTGGGGCTCTTGGAGTCGACCATCTTGCCGGCTGAATTGATGTGTCCTAGTCAAGCCGATAGGGAAAGTCCAACCGGGCGTGCCAAGAAGCGTGTTGATGAGAAATTTCTCTCACGCGCTGGCCTGGGAGATCTGCTTAACTCTAGTGCAGGTCCTTCTCGGCTGCCTGTGTTGTGCAGGGCGTGCCAGTTGGTTTGATATGTTAACCAACAAGAAAAACAAAGAAATATGCGTTAAATGTTAGGTTAGATCCCCATTGGATCGGCTGAGGGAACCCATGAGCATATATTTGCTATCCTAAAATATATTTAAGCCAAGCGACTAGAATGGATCGGCGATACCGAGACAGCATTAATCATTTAACTTAAATACAGTAAAGGATAATAGATATATGTATTGATAACCTAGCCGATACTAGAAAGCTAACAATGGATTGGCTAGTACTCCGATGAATCTTATAAAAAGATATCATCCTTGAACCAGAGGCTTAGCCCAAAAATCGGCCGTCGGCTATCGATGGCAGGCCGATTTTGGCTTATAAGGTCCGACAAGAACAAGATCTTAACATAAGAGGCGGTCCTAATATAAATCTAATAATAAACATACTAAAAGAAATATATTAGGGCAGATAAGACCGGCTGAAACCCCGGCACTGTCTCTTAAACATATAAATCCAACCAAACAGATCACCGGAAGTTCTAAAAACGACTTAATAGTTCAACTCTGATGCAACATTAAGTATAAAAAGAACAACCTAATCTGCTGCAGCCGATTTATACCTCTCGAGACGGTGGATACCACATATAAACCAGCCAACCTTTAGATCTAGCCTCATTGGCTGTAGGTTCTCAACGGAACTGGCCAATGGCAGGATAGATCTAAACATTGGACTAATTTATATGCGCTATATGATAATATCATAGTATAGACCCCTGAATCTAATGTGTCATTACGATGGAAGCACTAGAAACAGCAGATCATACCACTAACGACAAACATTTACCTAGATTTCAGGATCGAAACGATGCAGACCGTAGCCAAGTCAATTGCTCGTCTGAAATAAGAGGTTGGCGATGTGCCGAATGTTTGATTGTGATTGTCTTGAATATCTAATTATAGGGGGTCTCGGGTCCTATTTATACCCAAGATAAAATTATCTGGACAAACCCTGGACTCTATCTAAACTACTATTTAAAACACGACGTTATCCCGGGGAGGACACACGCCGTATTACAATGAACAGTTTAAACAAACTCCTAAATTACAGATACAATTATCGTTACATGACTCTATTCATAGATAGCAATATCTTTTAACGCGCAAACTGATAACCGGATCTTTTATTATCTTCGACATCTGCACCAGAAACGGTTTTATTTTCTCTGAACTTAGAATCGGCTATCGGCCGCTCTTGTCCGATTCAACCTTAGCCGACTGGTCTCGCAGCCGATCGCTTCTCAGCCGATGCGGCCTCTGTTTCTCTGCCAAACCAGCCAATCCGATTCTACTTCACCTTTGCCAAGACCTAGGAAATCAATTACCAAATTTCGGTGTTAACACATATATGTCTAAAAAAATCGTTTCCCTCCTCTGTACGTCCATACGTGCCTATGCTCCCTCCGTCTCCAACCTCCAATCTTCCATTCCTCTCCTTTCTTTTTTTTTCTAGCTATCATAAAGTTTAAAAAAATCTAGAAATTTTTAGAAAAAATAAAAAATATTAAATTCAATTTTTAAAATTAGTAAGCTAAACACTCCAAGCCATTAGATTAGGTTGATTTTTTTAAAAAAGAAGTCCATGCAATTCCTGAAAAGAAAAGGTCCCGTGTAATTCTTAGAAAAAAAACATCTAGACTTTTCATTAAAAATAGTGGCCCAAAGATTCAAGCCGTTAGATTATATTGATTTTTCTTGCTTGTGTGTAAACCGCCTATGCATGGATTCGGTCACGCACACACATACCTCCTCTCCTCCTTCCTTTTTCCCTTCTTTTTCTCTTTACAAAAGTATTTACTAAAAGAGGTGTTTTATAGTAATGTTTGATTCCTCCTGGTTTCTTTGTGCATCAATTTATGTAACAAATTAGAATTAAATTAACATGTTTAAGGGTAATTAAGTAATTAGTTTTTTTAACAAGACCAGCAGCGTCGTTGTTCCTCCTACCGCAATCACAAGCGCGTCGGCTCCATGGGTCCTCTCTCCGCGCCGGCCCGGCAGCCTCCCACGCGCCGGCCCCCGCCCTCCTCGCCGCCCTCCAGTGTCTTTAAATCAGAGAAGTAACGGATTTGTAATTGTTTTGTGCAGGGATTGTCGTCGTCGTCTTGCTAAATTAACTACTTCTTGGCGGCTAAGGGAGATTCGCTGCTTTGATTGTTGCAATGAAATCCTCGAATATAATAAAGTACACACAGTCTATTAATGTTAAGATGGGTTCATGTTGTTGGCAAGTGTTTAAGGCAAACTGGTTGTGTATTATTTTGCTTTTGAGATAGCTTCCCTCAATGGGAATGCTACCCATGTATGTTGTTGCTTCTTTCCTATGATCATTTTCCAGTTGTTACAGACTCCAGTTCATTCCCATTAGTCTCCTTTTATTACCTAGAACAGAATGCAGCAGCACATACATCAACGAGTGAATTGGTCAGTCAGTATTCGTTCATAGTTACAACAAATGACTGAAGTAGGTTGATAACACTGAAGATTCATCCGCTGCTGTAATCACAACACCGAACCCATAACATACACACGGCCCTAATCAGAGGCAAATCGAGGCATCTAACTATGTTGTTATACAGAAAAATTGTTCCATCAGAAAACAAAAGAACATAATTCTGTTAGTTGTTAGATGATACAAGATCATATTGCACAATACCTGATCAGCATCATAACATGGTCATCCATCATTCTTTTTATAGTGGATCAAAGAAAGAGAGAGAAGGAACTACAGAGCAATACTACATTCATCATGTTCATGATGATAACATATTCATCCTAGAATTATGTCAAATCAAAATCTCCAATGTTATAGCACAATGCATTGCTAAATGAGGGAACTATTGTTGTTTCTTCCAGACCTCACCTTATAACCAATACATAACAGACCTACCCTATTAAACAACTATAGCAAGCACAAAACCAAACCAAACTGAAAATTTTGACACAAGAACTACTTTCCTTTTCACCACCCAAAGTGTAGCTAATTCCATATTTAAGTAAATAACATAAGAGATTCAGACAAGGCCTTAGCACCACCGATGTGGTCTTTTGTACAAGCAAAGGGCAAAGGCTCTCAGTTCTACATACTATCAGAACTAGAACCTGCTGAGTTGAGTCTTGGTCATCCTCGCCATACTGGACAGCTCATCGTTCTCGATCCCTGGCATTGCGGAAAGCGGCACAGCCAGCAACATACATGATGACGAGGATGATCAGCACGACAATGTTGAGGATGGCAACCTTGCGCCAGCTCTTCTGATGCCAGTGAGGACACCTGGCTTGTAGGAGTTGCACTGGAAGCAAAGCGTCTACTGGTCATTGCTCCACTTACTGCGGTCCACATCGTTCACGACGGTCAGAATGCCAGGATTCACGGTCCAGAACGTCTCGTTAACATAGGAGTATGCACACGATGTTGATGGCTTGCAGCATCCAGACTGCAAATGTCAAGTCACCAGATGGTGTTAGTATTCTGAGAAATCATACAGATAATCCAAGCTAGATATTCAGAACTTCACTCCTATGGATACAGAAAGTGGCTTTACTACCCTAATGAACATGAAAGGAAAGGACAAGGCAACAAAATTCATTTTTGTAGATGTAGTTTTACAAGAGTTCCTTGACTTGAATTCACTCTTGAAGATTCCCAAAAAATTAGCATGAAACATTTTGTTGGTCAGAATCCAAAAATAAAGTCATTAAACTGAAATATTCATAGCTAGAATTTAAGTTCTTGCAATTTGCAAATTGTTCATGGATTTAAGCTAACGGGATCTTTTTTTACAAAAAGTCTATTTTAAATGTGCACTTGAAAATTTTGAGTTTTACCAAACATTTTGTTTAAATGGAAGTACTATAATTTATCTACAAATATATTTACACCCAACATAAATTGAAATGAACAGGACTAGAATAGCACTAGATTAACAACATAAACTAAACATTTAAAGTTTCCATGGAACATGTACATCTGTCAAGACAGTATGTAGAACTTGGGACCAATTATCCATTTGCCCGCAGTTTTGCTGAAATCAACTAATCTACACCATGATCCAACCACACAGACTAAAACAAATCTACAGGAACCATCACCAAGATCCAAGCTTTAGCACAAGCTGTCGACATAGGAGGGAAGAGGAACAACAACCCCGCCAGATCCGTACTTGAAACGTCCTCCTTAGCAACGCCTCCACTGCAAAGATCCAGACAAACAAGCCCACGTCGTCAGATCACCCAAGAACCCGGCCAGCTCGAGCCGAGCTCCGGCGGAAACTAAAGTAGCAAAGCACGCACCTTGGTCCTGAGGAGGGCGAGCTGCTTGATGACGTCGTCGGAGGCGGCCCCCATTGCCACGGGGGAGGCGATTCCGGCGCTCGAGATCGGGCCAGAGTAGGGCTTGAGCAGGGGCAAGATTTGGGTAGGTCGGGAAGGAAGAGTCCTCTCGATATCGGGAATGGGGTTCGTCCAGGTGTGAGAAATCTTCCGTGGCCACCCACTCTACTTCTTCTTGTCCATCCAGCCGGCAAGTATGTAGTGCAGCCAGCGCTTGCTCGGTGAGGCCAAGGGGGGAAGCGTGCGTTACACTATACGGAAGGGGAGGAGCCGCGAACGCCGCCGCCGCCGGGATGGGGAGGACCACAAACGCCGCTGCCGCCGCCTGCACGGCTGCGAACGCCACCACCACCGTCG
This sequence comes from Oryza australiensis, assembly GCA_019925245.2. Lineage (NCBI taxonomy): Eukaryota > Viridiplantae > Streptophyta > Magnoliopsida > Poales > Poaceae > Oryza > Oryza australiensis. The sequence continues at coordinate 198,793 of JAIFGZ020000486.1, read as the reverse complement.
CCCGCACGTCTCCAGCTCACCCTCCGACCGTCCCACTAGATTGAAATGTGACGTCTCCAGCTCACCCTCCGACCGTCATCGTCCCTTGAAATGTGAATTTAGTAAACTGTCCAGTACTTCTTAGTTCCTCGGTTCCTTCTAATTCTTTCTCTTGAGTTCCTCCTATTTTTTTACCGTTGGATCTAAAGCAATGGACGGTCCTCATTTTTTTCAACCACCGTAAAAGATCTATTACTAAAAATTAAAAATGAGCTAACTATTTATCACCACCGTAAACTTTAATTACTAAATCATTGTAATATCATATATTATTTGTAACAATAAGTTGTAGTTAATCATAACTTTTAAGTTTTTAAATTAAATGCACAACTTTTTATCTATTTGCACCATTATGTTATTTATGATTAAAATCATAATTATTAAAATTTAAGATACCTACTGACTATGTTTTAAAGTGTAAAATTGTATATTCTTTTAATTTTATCGGGACCCTTTGCCGATCATTCAAACATATATAAAAAATTATAGAAAGAAAGTTTCATCCTATATCACTTCACTAGCAAGCATGCATAACTAAAATAACTACAATGCGAGAGAAAAAAGTTTACACTCTACGATTTTAACTTGTAGAAAGTTATTTCCTAAAAAGAACTTGTAAAAGATATATGAGACGTACACCAAAACTTAAGAAAGAGAGTGACAATATTACGTTTATATGTCACTCTACAAACATTCATAGATAAACCAGACATGCAATTTTAGATAGCTTATACCACATTTCTCTTTATGATTAAATTAACAGTTTAACCCCCTGTTAACTTTCTTTAAATTTTTAAAAAGAAATACTATTTCCGATCATAGTCTAACTTTTGCAAGTCAGTTAAAACAATCTTAAGTGGTACGTATTTGGACTTTCAGAGAAATCACTGAAGACATTGAACCAAAAGATAATGTTTTTTTAACTAAGCAAACACGGCTACCAACAGCCTGCATGTGTCCCTGGAAAAGCAACTCGCCAATCATGCAAAGTTCAATGACGACTCATGGCTTAACCACATTCTGGTGAAGGATGCACAACCATCAATGCACATTGTAGCCACAGGGTCTCACCAGCAACAGTCTTACATAGGGGAAATATATAGAACTGAAATTAATTAGCTTTAATTTAGAAGCTCTACGTGGACGAAAGGATTGGGCAAATGACATATATAGTGTTCGGATAATATATAAGGGTCTGTTCTTCAATGGTTAACGATAGAATCCATTAGCAAAATGATTTATTTGGTAGTGCGCAACATGTTTTATGGGGAGAGAGAGAGTAATTGATTGATTGATTGAATTTGATTATGAAGGAGGAGCCTTCCACCAAGATGGATGATGTGAGGTGATTTCGTTTGTCAAAGAATAAAACTATACAAACCAAAAAAATTATATTGAATTAATATGCATGATATATAATTATATGTTTAATTAATTAGGAAATACAAATCATACTAAACAAATATATTATAATTCACAAGATAGAAATAGACTCTCGAATTCACATGACAAAATTAGACTAAATCAAACAAACATAAATTTAGTATACAGTACTTCGACATTTAACATTTATAAGTGATCTGTAAATAATAATTATATTATATAGTTACAATCTGTTAGTTTATGATCCAAATCTGGATTGAACTTTGGGACGTCTTGACCCGTTTACTCCACCCTATATATATCTTGTATGTCATGGAGGGTCTCAAACACTTATATGTGATTCCCCTATAATTTCCGTAAACTCTTCTAATACAGTAAAAGATTTGTCGTGTGGCCTCCGTGGTTTTTTTCATGCAACGATTTTTCACATAAAAATTTCTTTCGTATTAGATCTGTTTTTCTCTATTTTATAACAGCTAGATTAGATCTATTCTTAAAAAAATTATATTGAATTAATATGCATGATATATAATTATATGTTTAATTAATTAGGGAATACAAATCATACTAAACAAATATATTATAATTCATAAGATAGAAATAGACTCGAATTCACATGACAAAATTAGATTAAATCAAACAAACATAAATTTAGTATACAGTACTTCAACATTTATAAGTGATCTGCAAATAATAATTATATTATTTAGTTGCAATCTGTCAGTTTATGATCCAAATTTAGGTTGAACTTTGGGATGTCTTGGCCCATTTAGTCCACCCTATATATATCTTTTGTATGTCATGGATTGTCTCAAATATTTTATATGTGATTCTCTCTATAATTTCCGTAAACTCTTCGATATAGTGAAGATTTGTCGTGTGGCGTCCGTGGTTTTTTCGCAAGGGTTTTTCACGTAAAAATCTCGGATCTGTTTATTTTATAATAAATAGTATCAAAGCTAGATTAGATCTATTCTCTAAAAAAATTGTCACGGTTTCAATTCTCGGCGAGATTGATTAATTTTTTCATTGCCGATGTGTTGGATTCGATCTGTAATCCGTCTGACGCCTTGTCGTCAATTCTCGGCGAGATTAATCTGTGCGGTGAGCAGGCACAGTCAAATCGGCGATCGCAACATAGTATACGGCAGCAAAAAGGCAGGCAGCAGTGCAGCCATCAGCACATACCATCGGCGCATGCAAAAAAAAAGTTGTATCCAATCAATCAAATCACTACTGTGCACCGGTCTCTGCATGTCGAATCAAATCAATATTGTGCGTCCCTGCCGTGAAGGTCTTCTCATCTTTGCATGCAAAGAAAAGGTGTTGACCTTTGTGTGAAATTTTTGCTACGGCCACACGAAGATCTACAGGAGGAACCTACCTATATTATTACTGCAGATTATCTTTTCTCTTGGTTAGATTATCACTGCAGATTATTTTTTGGTTATTTCTTCTTAATGGTTTTTATGAAATATGATATTTCGCTGCTGGATCGTGATACAAGATTCTCACTATGGCAGATGCGCGCTATACTTTCACAAAGTGATTTAGAAGATGCACTTGATAAATTTGGGAACAACCAACAAGATGCTTGGACTGATAGAGAAAAGAGACAAGGTCTCAAATTCATCTTCATTTATCAAATAATATTTTGCAAGAGGTGTTGCAGGAGAAAACTGTCGATGCCTTATGGTTAAAGCTGGAATCGATCTGCATGTCAAAGGATCTTACCAGCAAAATGCACATGAAGATGAAATTATTTTTGCACAAGTTGCAAGATGATGGATCCATATTGGATCATTTATCAAGTTTCAAGGAGATTGTATATGACCTTGAGTCTATGGAGATAAAGTTTGAAGATGAGGATCTGGCTCTTATTCTCTTATGTTCCCTTCCACCGTCTTTTTCAAATTTCAGAGATACCATCTTATATAGTCGTGATACACTAACGGTTGCTGAAGTTTATGAAGCTTTGCATGCAAAGGAAAAGATAAAATTGATGGTGCCTCCTGAAAGTTCTAAGTCACATAGTGATACTTTGTTTGTTCGAGGAAGGACAAATGAAAGAAAATCAGACAATAAGTCTAACAGTAGAAGTTCAAGTTGTCCTAGAGGATGATCAAAATCTAGAAGCGGTGAAAAATTCTATAGGTATTGCAAGAAAAACAACCATGTTATCTCTGAATGTTACAAGTTAAAAAATAAGGAGAAAAGGTATGGCACAAACAAATCAAAGGTAAAATTTGATGATGAAGGTAAAGTGTCTGTTGCTTCTGGTGATAATAACTCCGATAATGCTGATATCCTTGTTGTTTTAGCTAGATGTGTTAGCAGCAGGGATGAATGGATTATTGATACTGCTGCATCTTTTCATATATGCACTAATAAAAATTGGTTCATTACCTATGAGTCTGTTCAAGGTGCCGGTTATATTAGGATGGGAGATAATACTCCACGCCCTATTATTGGAATTGGATCCGAGCAAATTAAAATATTTGATGGTGTGATCAGGACCTTAACAGAGGTGAGGTATGTTCCAGGTATGACAAGGAATCTTATTTCTTTGAGTTATCTTGATTCAAAAGGATACAAATATTTTGGTGGTAATGCAATTTTAAAGGTATCAAAAGGTTCTCTTATTGTGATGAAAGGAGATTTAAAATCTGCAAACTTATATCTGCTTCGAGGCACTACTGTTACAGGTGATGCTTGTGTGACATTAAAGTTATCTGACACTTCAAATCTTTGGCACAAGCGTCTTGGTCATATGAGTGAACAAGGTTTGGCAGAATTAAGCAAAAGAGAACTTCTTGATGGATATAAAGGTGAAAAATTAAATTTTTGTGAGCATTGCATATTTGGTAAGCATAAGAGGGTGAAATTTAATACTTCTGTCCATACTGTAGAAGGTATTCTTAATTATGTACATTCTGACTTATGGGGCCCAGCTCGTAAGAGGTCTTTAGGAGGTGCTCATTATATGCTAACAATTATTGATGATTATTCAAGAAAGTTGTGGGCATATTTCTTGAAGCATAAATGGGCTGCCTTTTTAGCATTCAAGGAGTGGAAGATTATGATTGAACGGCAAACTGAAAAGAAGGTAAAAGTACTACGTACTGATAATGGTATGAAATTATGTTCTAATGAATTTAATAAGTATTGTAAGTCTGAAGGCATTATTAGACACTACACTATTCCTGGCACACCTCAACAAAATGGTGTAGCTGAGCGTATGAACATAACTATCATCTCAAAGGCCCGTTGCATGTTGTCTTATGCAAAGTTGAATAAGCGTTTTTGGGCTGAAGCCACTTCCACTGCTTACTATCTTATTAATCGATCTCCCTCTATTGCCATTGACAAGAAAACTCCAATTGAGTATGGTCTGATTCTACTGCTGATTATTCGTAATTGAGAGTTTTTGGTTGCACTGCATATGCTCATGTTGATAATGGTAAATTAGAGCCTAGAGCTGTTAAATGTATCTTTTTGGATATAAATCTGGTGTTAAAGGTTATAAATTATGGAATCCTCAGACTTCAAAGGTCATTATCAGTAGGAATGTTATCTTTAATGAATATGTCATGTTCTATGATAATTCTCCTCCTGCTGTTTCCATTGAGGCGCAAGAGAGAACAAGTGTGCAGGTGGAGCACCTTGTTGATGTAGAAGATATACCAGATATTGATGTTTAAGATGCACCAATTGTGGATGATTCTTCTCCTGTTGTTCAGCCTCCACAACAATCTATTGACATTGACAGACCTCGAAGAACTATCAATCCACCTAAAAGATTCATTGAAGAATGTGATGTTGTTTCTTACGCCTTGAATGTTGCAGAAGAAATTGAAAGTAATGCAGAACCTTCTAACTATATTGAGGCTATTATTTCTGCTGATCATAAGAATTGGATGACTGCAATGAAAGATGAGATGGAGTCACTTAAAAGGAATGGTACTTGGGATTTAGTAAAATTACCTAAAGAGAAAAAGACTATCCATTGTAAATGGATTTTCAAAAGAAAAGAAGCTATTAGCCTCAATGAACCAACAAGATATAAGGCAAGGTTGGTTGCTAAAGGTTATAGCCAAATTCCAGGTATTGATTATAATGATATCTTTTCCCCTATTGTAAAGCATAGCTCAATTCGCACTCTACTCAGCATTGTTGCTATGCATGATTATGAACTTGAGCAATTAGATGTTAAAACATCTTTTTACATGGGGAATTAGAAGAGGACATTTACATGGACCAGCCTGAAGGTTTTATTTTTCCTAGAAAAGAACATTTAGTATGCAAGTTAAAGAAATCTCTTTATGGCCTAAAACAATCTCCCAGGCAATGGTACAAAAGATTTGATTCTTTTATGCTCTCTCATGGCTTTAAGCGGTCAAGTTGTGATAGTTGTGTTTATTTGAAGCCAATTGGTAGCTCGTTTATCTTTCTTTTGCTTTATGTAAATGACATGTTAATTGCTGCAAAAGATAAGTCAGAAGTGACTAAGTTAAAAGCACAGTTGAGTGATGAATTTGAGATGAAAGACCTAGGACCAGCTAAGAAAATTCTTGGTATGGAAATTATCAGAGATAGAAAATCTGGTAAATTATACCTCAGTCAGCGAGGTTATATTGAAAAGGTCCTACGTTGTTTCAACATGCATGATGCAAAGCCTGTGAGTACTCCTCTAGCTTCACATTTTAAATTATCTTCAGCTATGCCCAAAGTCAAGTGATGGTATTGATTATATGTCTAGAATTTCATACTCCAGTGCAGTTGGTTCACTAATATATGCTATGGTCTGCACGCATCCTAATTTATCTCATGCATTGAGTGTCGTTAGTAGATACATGGCTAATCCTGATAAAGAGCATTGGAAAGTTGTTCAGTGTATTTTCAGATATCTGCATGGTACTCTAGTGCTTGTTTACAGTTTGGAAAATCTAGAGAAGGACTTGTTGGTTATGTTGACTCTGATTATGCTGGTGATTTGGATAAAAGGAGATCTCTTACAGGTTATGTCTTTACCATTGGTGGTTGTACTGTTAGCTGGAAAGCAAATTTGCAAGCTACTGTGGCTTTGTCTACTACTGAAGCTGAATATATGGCTATTTCTAAAGCATATAAAGAAGCTACTTGGTTAAGAGGTTTGTATACTGAGTTTTGCGGGATTACTTCTTGCATTCCTATATTTTGTGATAGTCGGAGTGCTATTTGCCTTACAAAAGATCAAATGTTTCATGAAAGAACGAAGCATATTGATGTGAGATATCACTATATTCGAGATGTCATTGCTCAAGGTGACGTTAAAGTTTGCAAAATCAGCACTTATGATAATCCCACTGATATGTTAACCAAGTCAATTCCTATAACTAAGTTTGAGTTATGCTCAAGCTTGGTTGGTGTTACAACTTAAATCCTAGTGATTTTTGGCGTCGGTAATATTCATTATTGAAAGGAGATGATTGACAGTTACCTATTTGCTATAAGAGAGAATTTGTCTCAAGGTGAAGTTTGTTAGTTTATGATCCAATCTGAATTGGGCTTTGGGATGCCTTGGCCCGTTTAGTCCACCCTATATATATTTCTTGTATATCATAGAGGGTATCAAGCACTTTATATGTGTTTCCCCTACAATTTCTGTAAACTCTCCTCATACAGTGAAGATTTGTTGTGCGGCATCCGTGGTTTTTTTCCGCAAGGGTTTTCCATGTAAAAATCTCTCTCGTATTGGATCTGTTTTTCTCTATTTTATAACAATATAATGAAGATTTGTCGTGTGACGTCCGTGGTTTTTTCTGCAAGGGTTTTCCACGTAAAAATCTCTCTCGTATTGAATCTGTTTTTCTCTATTTTATAACACAATCTTATTTCAAATTAAATTTATTTTTAAAGAAAATAAGCAAATAGCCAAATCTAAGTCCAAGATATGCTAGCTAGTGCTACATAGTTATGATCATTAATTTGCTTACATATTATATGTATTTTAGTCCACAAAAGAACTTTGAATTAGAGGAAAATGAGGAACAGTAGGGATTTCTGGGGAAAGAAGGACAATGGTATCTAACTTTTAACCGTTCTTAATTTGGTCATTGCATCATACGCCTGCACCAGGCAACTTTGATCAATTTTGTTTTCATATATTTTTTGTGTGGCGTGTGTGAAAATGATATGGTGAACTAATAGGAAAGGTTTTAGATCATTGTTATGAAAAGTAAGTACAACTAAGCATTCATCTATGAAGGAACACATTAGTTATATCCTTAATTTAATATCAATTCGTTAGATCCGTTGTTTTTTATTAAGAAAATTATAATCTTATATTTCAATAATAATAAGAAGAAGAATGCCCATGCATATGTGCGAGCTATTCCTAGTTCTTAAAAACAAGTAAATAATCAAAAAAATCTAATAGCATCGAGTCCAAAAAACTTATACGAATAGTTAGGAATGAGCTCTCAAACTCTAAACCATTGGTCTTGCTGTCTATAGGCATGATTGCATCATTGGATCGATGAGATGTTCTCACTAATACCAACAAGATGGTACCCACCGGCCAAGGGTTTGGCATTGGTCCCTGAACTGTGGTGAGACCGACCGCGTACACCATGTGTGAGCCGAGCCTAGATCAACATGTTCCGACACAGCCGCACTCAAACTTGACAAAGCTCCATTGATCCATTGTTAAGGGCCAGGCGAGGGAGATAAACGAACTATTATACATTTTTGGCATGTGTATATTAGACAGCATATACACTACTAGAAAACCTTTGATCTATGACGCTTTGAGAATGACGAAACAAATTTTGGTCACCGAACGAGCCTCATCTATGACGAATTTACATTGATCGTCACAGATATTGTATGTGGTCATCAGCCCCTTCGTACAACTGTGACGAGTCTAGAAAATTGGTCATATAAATGCACTAAGCTTTGTCATAGAAATGAAAGTATACAGTTTAACCACTCAGGGCCCACATGTTAGTCATATAAATGCACTAAGCTTTGTCGTAGAAGTGAAAATATACAGTTTAACCACTCAAGGCCCACATGTCAGTTATAAGTTTTGTCATAAAACAATTGTGGAGTAAATAAAAAAAGGTGAAGCGCCAGGAATCAAACCTGGGACCTGCTAATTAAGAACCAAGTTCAAGTACCATCAGGATACAAGCTCACATGTGTTCCAACATGGAAACATTTTTTTCTTATTAAATTTTTGAATCATTAATATGTGATGCCAATCTTCCCACCCAGATCGAATCGGGCACATAGACAGCAGATCCAATCCGGTAGGGGCGGGAGTGGAAGTAGGTGCTCTGGCGGCGGACATCATCGTCGAGCATCGCCGACACACCTCCCGGCGGCCAGCTGCGCGCCCGGCGGGCGTGGGATGCGGCGGCGGGTAGATGTTCCGGCGTAGCTCGCTGCTCCGACGGGCACCTGCTGCGAAGCAGCTGCTTCGACGGGGAGCTGCTACGGCTTCTATGCTCCGGTGGGCAGCAATTGCGGGCAGCTTCGGCGGACATCTGCTGCTCCCTGCTCCGGCTACCAGCTCCCTTAGCTACGTCGGCAGCCAGCTATGGGTACGTACACCAGCAGCGGCAGTGGCTACTTGAGGTACTTAGAGGTATTGTCCCCTCCCATTGCTGCAATTCATGTCATGGTAATTAGTGGTAATTGTTGTTGAATGCAGTAGATGGACAGAACGTGGATTCGTGCTACTCGGTTCAGCGATGAGTTCACCAATGGTGTTGATCAGTTTATGTCTTTTATTGGAGATAGATTCAATGTGGATGATGCTATACCTTGCCCATGTCGTAATTGTCTAAATCAATCTTCACTGAGTCAGAAAGAAGTGCATGACCATGTCTATCTATATGGATGGTCAGCTATATATTCGATGGGTACACCATGGTGAACCTCTTGATGCTGAGATTGTGGAATATGTGGAGGGTGAAAATGCACCTGATGATCTAGGTGATGTGATGGATGTGGATGATCCCGACAATGATCAGGGTACAGCAGAGATGCTTGCTGACGTGTACACAGCTGTCCAAGAAGATGGAGAACAGCCTATGTTTGTCAAAGTTCTTGAAGATGCAAAGCATGCTCTTTGCCCGGGTTCTGTTCAATCTAGGTTCTCTTTTCTAGTCAGAATGCTACATATCTCATTCTATAGGATTAGCAACACAACAATCAGTGCAATATTGAAATTATTGTCAGGGTCCTTCCCTAATTGTGGTCTTCCAGATTCAAAGCAAAGAAGTATCTCAAAGAATTGGGCCTTGGATATGATTTAATCCATGTATGTGAAAATAATTGTGTCTTGTTTCGGAAGGATCTTGCCAAAAATGACAACTGCCCAAAGTGCAAGGAATCTAGGTGGGTAGATGCAGAGGGTGCCAAACGGGTTCCTAAAAAGATTTTGAGATATTTCCCTATTATACCCAGGCTGAAGAGGATGTTTGCAAACAAAGAAACATCTCAAGAGACCCAGTGGCACAAGGATAAGCGAATTCCAGTGGAAAATGAAATGAGCCATCCAGCCGATGGCGAAGCCTGGAAAGACTTTGATCATGTTTATCCTAGCTTCGCTGGAGATGCAAGAAACCTAAGGCTTGGTTTAGCTACAGATGGGTTCAATCCATTTGGGAACATGAACACAAATTATAGCATGTGGCATGTACTTGTAACAGTATACAATCTGCCTTCATGGTCATGCATCGATGCATCCAACTACATCATGGCATTGCTCATCCCTGGACCAAAGTCTCCAGGCAAGGACTTTGATATATTCTAGAACCTCTCATTGAGGATTTGTTAAAACTCTGGACAGGTGTCAGAACTTATGATGCATTCACTGGTTCAAAGTTTGACCTTCGTGCTGCAGTACTATGGTGCATCCATGATTATCTAGCTTTGGGTATATTGTCAGGGCGAATTACTAAAGGTTACTATGCATGTATTTATTGCAACAAAGATCCATTATCAAGGAGTCTTAGGAAAAAGATATGTTACATTGGACACCGTCGCTACCTTGCAAAAACTCACAAGTGACGAAGAAGCTTGGACTTTGATGGACACCGAGAAAACCGGGTTGAGCCACAAAAGTTGAATATGGATGAGACATTGGAGTGTCTAGAGAAGGTTAAAGATGTTAGTCCTGGAAAGTCTGATGGTAGCAAGAAAAGGAAGCATGCACAGAAGGATGATGAGCCAAAATTGTTTAGCCGAAGGTCCGCTCTATGGAAACTACCTTATTGGAAACACTTGAAGCTGCCACATAATCTTGATGTGATGCATATAGATAAGAATATATGTGATGCCCTTCTGGGCATAATACTCCGTCTTGAGGGCAAGAATAAGGATACAATTAATGCGAGACTTGATTTGCAGGATATGGGCATACGACCTGAGTTGCATTTAGAAGATGATGGCAATTCAGTTTCCATGCCAGCAGCATGGTATGCCATGGAGAAACAAGAAAGGGCTGCATTTTGTGGATTTGTAAAAAGTATTCGGTTTCCATATGGATACGCTTCCAACCTGAGAAGATGCATTAGTGCAGATGGTTCCAAGGTGCAGGGCCTCAAAACCCATGATTGCCACATCCTCCTACAAAGAATTTTACCTGTCGGTCAGGACTAGTGCACAAGGACATATATGAAGCAGTTGTAGAGTTGGGTAAATTTTTTCGAGAGCTTTGTAGTAGGAAACTAAGGGTTGATGTAACCAAACGTCTAAAAGCAGAACTCCCTGTGATACTATGCAAGCTAGAGAAAATATTTCCTCCTGCCTTTTTGATGTGATGGTCCACTTGACTGTCCACCTTCCTGATGAAGCACTCCTAAGAGGTCTTGTCCAATATGGATGGATGTACCCGATCGAAAGACAAATGAGCACTTTAAAGGGGTATGTGAGGAATACGGCTAGACCTGAAGGATCCATTGCTGAGGCATACATAGCTAATGAGGCCTTAACCTTTTGCTCGATGTACATGGAAGATGTTGTCACTAGATTTAATCAGGATGATGACAAATGGGATCAGGGAGCATCACATGGTGACCTCTCTATCTTCCAGCATGGTGTTAAACTCTTGGGAGCCAACAGGCAGACATATCTTGAGGTCAAAGAATTTGACAAGCTTTGTTGGTATGTGCTAAACAACTGTGGTGAGGTGGAGCCATATTTAAGGTGGAAACCTATTCTCAATGTTTTTTTCTAATTATGTGTTGTAATGAACAAGTATGCTAAACATGCATGACCAATACATATAGTGAACTCTGTGTGCAGCAAGTTTAGAGAAGAGTTGGAGAAAGAAGGTGGCCATGATGTTGAGAATAGGTTGGAAAAGGAATTTCCTGCTTGGTTTAGGAGTCATGTAAGTGGTTCCAGATTTTCTTTCAACTTCATATGTTGTCCTTCATTAATCTTTTCATATATTTCAACTTTTCTTAATTTTTGTTGTCTTATTAGATCAAGATGTTGTGGAAGGATAATCCTACAAAGGTTACTGATGGGCTATATGCAATATCTTGTCGTCCTGACCTTAGAGTGAAATTATGGGCATCCTGCAGTGTGAATGGTGTTAGATACAACACTATTGACCATGACTATTGACCGTGAAAGACAAAGGCAAACACAAAATAGTGGTGTGCTGGTGGATGGTACACATAATGGATTGTTCACTGAATTTTATGGTCAGCTCAGAGAGATAGTTGAGTTGAGCTACAACTCCAATTTGGAATTCGTACGAACTATGGTACTTTCTCGGTGTGACTGGTTCAATCAAGATGGCAAATCTAGAACCATTAGAGATGATGGACATTTTAGATCCATCAATATAGAGAGGTTTTGGTACATGTCAGACCCATTTATATTAGCAACCCAATCAAAAAAGGTCTTCTACGTGCAGGACACAAAGTTTGGGGAAAATTGGCGTGTTGTCCAAAAATTTGAGCATAGGAGCAAGTTTGATGTCAATGAAACCGAATTGAGCATTGTTCACCAAGATGAAACTAGTTCTGATACTGAGCTTGGGGTTGCAGATGATGATGGAATAGATGTAGAGCAATGTACTGTTGCACCAGTGCACCGTCGTGTAGATGGAGCCAAATCTACTGTGGCGGCTAACTTACAAGTTCTCATCAATCGAAGGGAAGAAGAATGGCTGAAGATAGTGATAGTGAAGGTTGTGAAGATGACACCATATTTGAGTATTTTAGTGACAATGATAGGGATCCCATGGCATGTAATGATGATGATTAGATTAACTATCATTTGTAGTTGTCTTTTCTGGGGTGTTGATGTAGCACAAACATTTGTAACATTGACTCTTTTGTTGGCAAATCACTGCATTCAGATCAATTATTCATACAAATTTTCATTGTCACTAATTCATACATTGAGACTAAGCTAACAGCAGTTGTAGCTTCACGGGCTCGACACCTTTACTGAACATGGCCACCAGGAGAGGCAAAAACACGGCAAGGAGGATCACTGAACCAAAACATGCCTTTGCTCCTTTACTGAACATGGGTACCGGCTGTAGCTTGGCCTCAAGCTCCTTCACAAGTGCCCAGGCCTCCTCCTTCTCCTTCACCAGTTCGACATTCTTCCCATGTGCTTCATCCAGCAAGGACTTGAGTTCGTTCTTCTCCAGCTCCAGAGCTTCATTCTTGTTTCGCAAGGACTTCACTGCATCTCGCTAATCAACAAGAATTTCGATCTGATGATCTGTTGGCTTGGGGTCCAGCCACTCCCAAAAACTACATCCACCATTCTTATTTTCACAACAATGTAGCAATTTGTCACCCAGACTGTTTCCTGGAATCACAATATAATGTAAATTGACCTCACCTGATATTTGTAGCATGAATGGTACCTCCTTCCTAGATTCCCATTAGTCCATGCTATCCGCCTGGGAGTCTTCTGACCGCAATAGCAGTTGATAGCCGTTGTGTACGAGTATGGGGGTGGCGATACGGAATTGGAGAGAAGTACCAGGACCCCTCCCCCGAACCGCTCCATGGAGCTCCGCAACGAGCTTGAGGCAGCGGTGGTCTCCATTGAGCTCCGCTGCGGATCTTTAACGGACAAGTGGGGGTATGACTGTAGCATGGTGGATCTTTGCCGGAGGAGTGGTGGATCTTTGCCGGCGGGGGCGAGTGTTGAGCGGTGGCGCTGCGCCTGTGGTTGCTGACCGATTTGGGGGAGTGGGGGTGGATTGGGGATAGGAGGATTGGGGAAGCTGACAGTGTTGGTCCACCAGGGGTGAGCCATTCATATGTGTGGACTTAGTTTAGCATGGGGTTAGGCTGACCGGCGGGTCCATGATGGTCAAATTTTGGTCAAATCCATGATTTCAGCTCATTTTGAATCTAATCTGAACCAGATTTTCAATTAAATGTTCAAGTAATTCAGTAAAGTACAATAATTGTAAAACTCACACTATAATACATGGTCATACGATCATATCAAGTGTATATTTACACACCAAGCATGTATATCTGAAGTGCATATGATCTTACACATCATATAGCTATGTGCGTTGATATAACCAATTAAGCATGTACAGTGGAGGACGACGAAATTTTTTCAAGGTGTGGCGGACTATCTTACAGCACGTCGCTTCAATTTCGTACTAATGAACGAACTGATTACAACCACATATCTGTTACTCAGTAGATTACGTACATACGGATTGCACTCGTGAGTAGTCGAGCTATCGGTCCTCGATGTGGTCGACGAGCAGTGGCGAAGCGCCTTGCTCTGCTGCTCTTGTGCATCTGGCGCTAAGGCCATGCGCCAGTGGCGAAGAACTAGAGGAGGGTGGTGCCGAGGGGCCGCAGCTCACGTGACCGAAGTGGCTCCCGCGGCGACGAGGGGAAAAGGGGATCGGGGAGCATCTTGTAATGTGTATGTCGAAGGGGATCATGCACGTATTGTATGTGATCTTATGAAGCGCTAATCAACTTATGAAGTGTTCAAATTCATTCATGCACACATATTGTAATGTGTATGTTTATAATTACAAATATATATATATATATACATTGATATATATACATAAATATATAAGAGATCGTGTATGTCTCCTTATAATTTGAGACCTTAAATTTTATCATCTTGCACATTGAATGTCTCCAAACATATATATAGAAATTGATACCAAATTATTATAAGCAATTATCAGTCTACACTTCAAAAGTATAATCACAAAAAAAGAAAAACCATTCAATTTTATTCTGAAAAAACAAAATTCTTTCCATCTCCCGCCTAATGTTCCGGTGTCCACAAGCTTCAACCCGCCAATTTTTGGTGCCTACGAAAACCCCATGGTGCCCTCCAGTATGACGGCTCCCGTCCCAGTCGACCAAGGACAAATTAGTACCTTCAGTGGTGACTATATATTTGACGGTCCCTCCCAACCGACCGAGACCTAGCCACAGCCGCCCCCAGATCCACTCCTCCTCCGCCCCCCAGATCCACTCCTCCTCCGCCGCCGCCCACGTCCACTCCTCCGCTGCCGCCTAGATCCACTCCTCCGCCGGCCACCCACGTCCACTCCTCCGCTGCCCAGATCTACTCCGCCGCAACCCCGGAAGAGTCGTGCCCTACGACGTCCACCCCAACGGAGGATACGGCGTACGAGCAACACCACAAAGCCCATCCCACCGGAGGAGACGGAGACGTAGGCGCCATACCACTTCGTCAAGCCGTACCATGACTTCAACGGAGGCACCCATCGACGATGCCTAAATGGCCCGCAACACGCTTGTGCCCCTCGAGCCTAGGTTCTGCTATGTAGCGTGTCTTCTCAGTTGATTCTCATTTTAAGGTTTAGGATTTAGTTCTTCTCAGTTGGTTCCCCTATGTAGCGCCGTCTCTTTGTTGTCTAGGCAGGCCTTTTACTAGATAGGGTTTACGATTTTGGTTTAGGGATTAGGGATCAATTGGACTAAAATTTGTTCACAAATAGGGTCCTATGAAAAGCTTCGCGACTTGCAAATCGCGCAGAACAACAAGAGGCTGCAATCCATGGGTCTTGCTACCTTGGCCGCTTCTTTTCGTAATGCACATTCAAAGAAACCAAACAATGGTCCTGATGAGCGGTCCGATTCATTTGAATATCTTCCTAGAGCAGATGAAGAGGGCCAGGAAGACGATGATGAATGTGTTAATACTAGCATAGAAAAGGTGTACTCTGAATCTTGGTTGGGGGGTTGCATCCCTTATTTTCAGTGTGTTAATATCTGATATACATTTTGATACTTATTTTCATGCAAGTTCTAATAAGAGATTATTCCTTGTATGTTAGGAAATTGACAACAACAACAAGCGGGGTCAACCAACCAAGAACAAGAAAACCAGGATGCCTCCAGGTGGAGCAAAAAGGGTGATGGCAACTCTAGGAAGTGTATCGCTTCCTGGAGTTTCAACAAGGTCTGAAAAAAGTACAGCACCAACTTCCAGCAAAGCAGTGACATCGCTGAGGACCAGTTAAATCCAGCGCCCATGAACAGTGACACAGCCCCTATGGTGCAAGGCGAAGAAGGAGATCGTCCCACCAGTCCAGATCTTGACTTTTCTGCATTTGATGAGCAAACTACTGCAGATGAACAGGTTGTCTCTGAACAGTTCAAGATTGTTCCTCAAGGCAAGTAACAGATCATGCATTATCACATTCTTTGATTTAACTGTGGACTACTCTAACACTCCTAGCTTAAACTTTGTAGGTCGACGACGTGCTCCAAGACGACCAAGACCGCCAACAAAGGGCAAATTGCTTGATAATATGACAAAGGCTATGGGAAGAAGGCTGGAGATTGAAATTGCTCCAGGGAAGAAAAGGCCTAAGAAGCCTATACAAGCTGCTAAACTTGCTTCAGAGGTTGGACTTGTCATTAGGTCCACCATGCCTATCCTACCTCACTGGAAAGAATACAAGAAGGATGAAGACAACCATTTGAGAGAATTCATGGGTTGGTTATCTGTAAGTAAATCGATACCTTGCGCGTACATTTGGTACTTTGCATAAGTCATTATATCAAATGCTCATAACTAAATCTCATGGCTGCTTACTTCTACAGACCAGGTTGGCAGTTGATGGAAATGATGAGGCAAGAAAGCAAGCGTGCACAAATCTACTCCAATCTGGGGTACGCCAGCATAGATACTTATTGAAGAAGCAGTACTTCAATGGTGTCCCGGCAAATGAAGTCATAACAACTTCCCCGGTTTCCTGTATGACTAATGACCAGTGGCTTGAACTCGTGGCTAAGTGGTCTGGTCCAAAAGGGAAGGTATGATATTCCATAATTCAACTTCTTTGTGTTGTCTATTTT
The DNA here is from genome assembly GCA_019925245.2 of Oryza australiensis. Classification (NCBI taxonomy): domain Eukaryota; kingdom Viridiplantae; phylum Streptophyta; class Magnoliopsida; order Poales; family Poaceae; genus Oryza; species Oryza australiensis. The sequence continues at coordinate 182,021 of JAIFGZ020000486.1, read as the reverse complement.
GTCTACAACGTGCATGTTTGCAGGAAGTATCTGTGACGAACAAGCACAACCGTACTAACATCAAACACCCTCAAAAGACGGGATCTCGTAGCTACATATCACACTAGTACACACATGTAAGTGCTGAAAATCTGCTACAATATATTTTCTGTTTGTGTGTAGATACAAAAGCTAATTTTTCTTCATGTCTTTCTCAAACTAATTATAGATGGAGAAAAACAAGGGACGAGACGTCAATGCAGTGGAAATGTTCAAGGAATGCCATACCAGCAAGAAGAAGGGTATGACAGATGTCGTCAAAGAGACAGTTGTAAGTCCCTACACCATTGCTTGGATGGGTTGAGTACATATGTCAATTTATATTCATAATTGGTTGCTGGATAGGATTAACACATGGAAAGGATGCTCATTTGTATGATTTTTGTGGATGACTATAAGTGCTTGTGAAATTGGTTGCTGGATGGGACTAACACATGATTGATGGCTGGGATTAGTACATAAGAATGATGTTCATAAATGCTTACACGCATATGTTCTATGATGATTTCCATATATGTGCTCATATGCTTGCTGAAATGGAAAGTTATTGGATGTATGTTGATATCTGTAATGTCATAAGTTAATGTAAATTCATCTCAAGTGTTTATACATAAATATATGCATCTATATGTTCTCTTATGACTTTCAGATCTTATAAGATGAATTTTCTGATGATTTTCATATATTTGCTTGTAACATGGATTCTGTATAAGTAACTTATTTTTTTGCATGTTTAAGCTGTAGACTGCCATGGAAAATATGTTGGACCAACCTGCTGAAGGTTTAGAGACGCCAAGATCTAGCACTGAAGTTGTTTCCAAGGTCCTGTCACAAACCAGTGCTGCTTCATTCCTGAAGAATGTTGGTCTTGAAACACCAGGGTCAAAATCTACTGCATCAGCTACAAGAGAAGCACATCTTCGGGAACAGCTACAGGCAGAGAAGGCACGAGCTGATCTACTTCAACAAGAACTCGACACCCTGAAGAAGAAAGGTGAAGAAACAGAAGAAACATTGGCCAAGACCCAAGAAGTTGTGCTCAAGACACAACAGGAGATGGAGGAGTTCAAGAAGAAACAAGAGGCTAATGATCTGATCCTTCAACGCATCTTGAACCTCAACTCAGGTAACAGAGCTACTTAGCTTCTTTGTTCCTGTGGTCACTATTGTGGTTACGAACTTTGTTGGTCAGCGTCTGTGGTCAGCGCCTCTGAACTTTGTTAGTCAGCGCCTCTGAACTTTGTTAGTCAGCGCCTGTGAACTTTGTTGGTTATGATATGAACTTGTGGTTCCCCTATGTTTGGGAACTTTGGTTGTATGAACATCTAGTTTTTTCATGTGTGATGTATGAACTTGTGCTTGATGTGTGAAAATAAGTTATGTTTCTGTTTCTGGGCATGCAAGGTACAGGTGTGCATTTTACTGAACTGGTCAGAATTTTATGATGAAAAAATGTCATTACGTAACAGATGCCACCTCAGCATTCACGGTCTGTCACGTCAGATTCCACCTATCTAAAAGCCACGTGCTACCACATCATTGCTCACGTGCTACCATGTCAGCTGCGATGTCCTGGCATGTAACTGCAAAATAGGCAGCCACATGTCATTCCTGAAATTGTACACGTGTCACCCTCCACGACTTACACGTGTCAGCCTCCATGCCATACAGGTGCCGACCACTCCATCATACACGTATGTGCTGGATATGCTGGCTGAAACAGAACAATGATGGGACCTAAATCGTCATGGAATGTAGTGCTATCTACGACGTAACACAACAAATCGTCACTGTGCAACATCTATGACGCTACAAAGATGACAAACAGAATTTTGTCATAACTTCGTCACAGATATCTTTCCATGATGGATTAGGCCTTTACTGTGACAAAACTGGACCGTCTTAGATGTGAAGTTTTCTAGTAGTGATATCTCATATTATTATTCATAAATGTATAAAAAGCTAGACTAAACATACATAACCACGTTTTTATAGGTTGTAGAAAAAATGTGTTTAACACAATTTAATACATTTTGGATTTGCATAGTAGTGCAAACAGCCATCCTGCTGACCAAGGTGAGATGGAAAGAGGGACAGAACATGGATTCTTCGTTCGACTCTTTTCTGTATGTGTTCTTCAGTGAGAATTCCAGGTTTTTGGGTTTTTTACCCATTTGCTCGCATGCAGCGTGAGTCAAATGTCATTTGTATCTGCAGTAACCGACTTTTTTTCTGGTAAAGCAGAAATATATATATATATATATATATATACTAGCAAAATGCCCGTGCGTTACAACGGGACGACGACGCAGGAAGGGAAGCAGGCGGAGGGCGAAGGTCCAAGCGGCGACGCGGGAGCTCCGAGCGACGACGGGAGGGAGGGGCACAGGCGCGGCGCGGGGCGCGGCGTGGATGGGGACGAAAGAGAGGGACGCAGGAGGTCTTTTTTTTCATCCAAGCCCTCTCTTTCTTTTCAGCATTAGGACTACGGATTAATTTTATAAACACGCAAAGAATTTTCTACAAAATAACTCCTTTTTAGCAACAACATGACGAGCAACAACACCAACAGCGAGACGCAGTAAAAATGAGTTCGGATCAGTAATTTCACATAGATCTCAAGTTTTTACTCTTCTTCGTTCAGGATAGGTTCTTGATTTCTCTCCTTCGGTTTTGATAGCTCAGCCGAGCTGTGCAGTGGGCACATGGTATACACTTTCTTTTTCTTTTCCCCTTTTTTGGTCTTGCAACAGCAAAAAGTTTTATTAATTCATTGCTTTTTCTTAGTTTTTTACTGGAAAAATAACTATTGATACTTTACATTAATAATCAATACAATAATTAGTATAATAATAGTATCCTCCTAAAAATTCTGTACACTTGGCAAAGCAACAAAACAAATGAAACAATGATAGATTATTATACCCTCTTCTCTACGTGTTTATTCATATCCTCAGATATTTTTATCTAACACTTAAATGTCATCGCTTGTTTCGTTTCGCTTTCTTCTCATTGGCCTTTCCAAACCAAGTCACGGCCAAACCCGGGCCGGCCGGCTAACTCTCTCGGTCTCTCGGATGTGAATACGATAATTATGAAATGGAAATCTTTTAGAGGAGACCCCAATGTAGGCCTTGCAGGTTAATTTTGAAAAAACTCAAGGGGTTTCTATAAAATAGTCAGGTAAAACAAAATTTGGGTGAAAACACTATTTGCTTTATAGATAGTTATAGATATAGATTATAGATATGGTTTCAAGTTATAAGTTTTGAAAGTCTCATATGAAATATTTTTTACAAATTATTTATCTGTGTTGGACATAATGCCCGAGCAAAAGGCAGAGTAGGTATTAGCAATTTAGCATGAAGTAGATCTTTTGATAAAAAGAAATGAAAATATTTCTGAACAAGTATTTGGATGAATTCACTAAATTAAATGTCTATACCTGTATAGATCGCACTCAATAAATATCTACACAGTAGCATTGCTTTCAAAAAATGTATTACAAAAATTCGATAAATAATTGCACTCACTAATTGGATTTCATCCCCGTTTACATGCTTTTCTTTTCCACCATCGATCACTACTTGATGTTCTACAACCGTGGACATGACGGTGCCAGCATACTTCAGCTTTATATTGGGTACGGCAACTCGATCGAATGATTGATTGACTTTACTGATTTTATTTTCACTTGATCCCTATAAGAAGAATGTGTCCTATACACTCTAATTTGGAGTCACTTTAATTTGGAGTAATTAAAGAAGAACACGACACACCACAGTACAGTACAATGATTCTAGCCTCTACTAAGCTAGTATTAATATATATAATTGTCTTGTTTACAGAATACAATGATTTCTCGAATCAGGATTAGGGACCCTGGCTCTGAAGCGGAGGCACGAGTGTCACACGAGTTCTTCACTTGATGCTTGTCTATAGTTAACTTTTTGCCACTCTACTACCCCAAACATGTTTAATCCCTCTCACAACATCTCTTCTCATAAAGTGGTAAAATCCTTTGCCACTCACCCTTTTAGAGTACAAAAAGTTAAATATTTCTTGTCTATATGCCTCCTGTTGACACCGCTGGAGAAACTCACGCTAGTCCCGGTTATAAAACCGGGACTATGAATCCGGGACTAAAGATCTTCATCTTTAGTTTCGGTTAAACTAACCGGGACTAAAGATGCATCGTTAGTCCCGGTTGGTAACACCAACCGAGACTAAAGTTGGCGGCGCCACGTGGATGGCTTCGTTATCTTTAGTCCCGGTTAATGTTACCAACCGAGACTAAGGGTTTTTTTTATTTTTTTAAATTTGCTCCTGCTATAGCTGCTAGCTTGCTGCATACATATTTTACACACATATATTTATACATATATATACAACATGCATATATATGTATAAATATATAATTTATACACATATAAATGAACTTAAGAAAGAAAATATATATATTACAAAAATATATACACACATACAATATCCATATATGTTTCGTAGCTTAAAAAAATTGTCTCTAATCTATGTAGAACTTCCCCGCGGGATCAATGATATGCTCATTTATAAATCTCATCAATTCTTCCTGAGCAGCTTGTGTAAAAGTCTCGTGGGGGAGGTTGTCTCTTACTCGCATAAGCTGTCATTAATTCGAATAAACGAGAAATAAATATATGAAGTGAATAAGAAATCAATGTATGAATGGATGTTATACGTACATCTATATCGTCGATAGTTGTGACATCGGTCACAAAGCGGTGAATGTAGTCGCAAACGTAGTATCCACATAAGTTGGTGCCCTGTGACTGCTTTGCACACTAAAGGAGAAACGACGACAGATTTAATATATATTTTATATTTTAAAACAAAGTAATGATTCAAAACAACTTTGGAGCAGCATGTTACTCACTGGAAAGTTCATCCTCACGGAGAGCTTATCTTTTCAATTTCCACGAACATTCGCCCGAAGCCATTCCCATGCCCTACGTGCAGTTGAAAGTTAGCTAGTAAGAACCGCATATATGCAATAGCAGGTAAGATATATGGTATTACCTGTTAAACAGTTCAAATATCTTTGAGTACGTGGACTCTGGTTTATCCATTGAGTCAAAGACATGGATCCGCGAGTGATCCATGTCAATTACTAACAGAGCCGAGTGGAATCTGCAAATTGGTTTAGATGACACATATGAAAATTTATGTATGCACGAGATTAAAATCGGTACGGAAGGAAAAAAACTTACGCAGTGTTGTAGGGCAGAAGGATAAACGACCGGAAGTGGTTCTGCACCAACGCATTGTATATGTTATCCACTGTTGCATCAGGAAATTGATCAACCAATACGCCGTTGATTTTGCGTTGATCCATGAATCCATGTTTGGTACAGTCGTACTTATTGCAGTATTGGATCGTCATTCTACAACGGTTAAAAAGAATTTTAGTCAGCTAAATACAAAGAGGTAAGAAACGAAATAACAGAACGATACTTACAGAACCCGCGTGGCTAGAAGTGAGACGTTGAGGGCATCAAGCTGGTACAGGTCGAATATGTCTTCGAATCGGATATAGAAGTGGTCACCTCCATCGAAGAAATAGTGCAGTGAATATCTGCCTATTACCATCTCTCCACCCTTGCTGGACTCTTGCATGTACCACTTGTGGAAGCGGTACATCTGTGTAGATAGCTTTTTCACTTGATCCGGCTTTACAAGAGGCTTTCCAAGTTTGAACTTGTATTTCAGCGAAGCCTTCGCCAGGGGAGCACGACCGTGTAATTGATCCATTGAAATTCCAACATATTCCATAAATTGTCTTAACTCTGATCTAACATTTGGAACTATGCTGAACTCCAGAGTTTTCTGAGGTTGCATGCCGAGCTGGGGTACATCTTTGCTCGTTCTCTTCGCCTTGCCAGCAGCCTTCCAAATTATCCTGTCATAGTCGGACTGCGGTTGAGGTTGCGGTTCAGCCGTGGCGTTAGGTACGTCTTCTTGAAGAAGTCTTTGGTCTCTGGGGGATTTCGGGAGGCTTCTCGGGAGACTTCTTTCTGAAGTGGGCCTTGACTTCAGCTTGGACGGCCTCGTGCAGCTCCTCTGGAGTCATGTCGTACACCGTTTTCTTTGGGGCGGGTCAAGTTCCGTCCACTTAGGAGGTGACGGAAGAGGCGAAGTAGGATGAGATGCTGTCCGTCTAGGAGTCGGTGCTCGTTGTGGCGACGGAGGAGGCTGAGAAGGCGGTGGAGTTGGAGACAACCGTTTAGGAGTCGGTGCTCGTGGAGGCGAAGCAGGAGGCGGAGGAGGCGGAGGAGGCGAAGGAGGCGGAGGAGGCTGAGGAGACGGTCCACGTGGAGGCGACGGCGGTGGAATGATAGGAGACGCTGTCCGTTCGGGGAATATGATGAAGGGCTTCCTCCAAAGAAATATTATGTGAGTTGTTTCTCCTAGCGTCATCTCCCCATCTCCTCCGGGGATATCCAGCTCGAGATCTTCGTAGCCTCGTTCCACCTGTTCAACTTCCACTTTTGAGTACGCAGGTGGAATGGGCCTGCAGTGGTAGGTGTCGTCTCGTTTTATTGAAATCGCCATGCCTGACACAACCTGTTCGAGAAGATTGCTTATTATTAGTCATGAACCTTGATTGTCAAGTTATTTAAGGAAATATACAACATAAAAGTACGAACATGTCTTTATTATTATGTTCTTGAGAGGAATGTGCAGCTCACACGGTGTTCGCTTCGTGATATCATCCACGGGGCATGGCGGATACGCTTGAGCTTGTGGGGCCAACTTGCCTTCATTTCCTGTTGACGCGCAGCTGCTGCGCTGCTGCTGGAGTTGAGTCGTTGTTGTTGGATCTGGCTGTTGGCTAACCCAGTGGCTCCGCTCCTCTGCCAACCTTTCGTTCAGCCTTTGGTCCACAATCTGATCAATCTGCGAGAGCCGCATCTCCATTTCTGCGAACCTCGCATCCATCTCTCGCTTCGACTTCATGCGGCTCTTGTATGTGTCGATGTCCGCTTGAAACCCGTATTTCCAGGGAACGAAGCCTTTTCCTCGCGTTCGTCCTAGATGCTCTGGGTTCTGGAGTGCGAGCGTTAGCTCGTCCTTCTCTCTGTCGGGCCTGAACGAGCCCGAGGCAGAGGCTTCCAGCGCTTCCTCTAATCTTCGCCCGGCTTCTTGGATTTGAGCGCCGAAGATAACTCATCCATCTCCGGGATTAAGCGATCCCCCGTGAGCATAGAACCAATGCTTTGATCGTTCGGGCCAGTTGGCTGTGCCCGGAATGATACCTCGCGCTTCCAGGTCGGCTTCCATCTTCTCCCATTTTTGCATTCCCTTCTGATAGCCGTCCGACCCAAGTTTGTGATGGTATCTCTTCTTGGCTGCGTTGGCCTTGTTCTTCTCAATTAGGTCTTGCGCTTCTTCCCCAGTCTTATGTTCCACGAAGGCCTCCCAGTGATCTCTGAGCTTTGGGAACTTGTCGAAGTATGGGGTCTGGCCCTTCAGGACGTATTTCTTGTGTAACTCCTTTTTATAGTTCTTGAAGAGCTCAGCCATCTTCTTTAACGTCCAATCCTTGACCTTTGCCTGATTGGAGTCTGGGATGGTGAACGTCTGCAGCATTGTCGTCTAGAGCATCTCTTTCTTTGTGTCCGGGAGATAGCTCTGCTCATCTCCTCCTGTCCTTGATCGCCTCCAGTTGACAACGCTGATGGGCACGTGGTCCCTCACCACCCATCCGCTGTGTGCCACAAACTTCCTTACGGCGTCCGCTGGGGCACTTGGTCGACCGTCCGATGCTACTTCTGTTATAACGTGTCGACCCTCCATGTGTTTGTTGACTCCGCGTTGCCCGCATGCCCTCTTCTGTCCAACTGATGAGGAGCACCCATTCCCCTCCTCGTTCCCCTTCTCATTGAGGTATTGATCTGGATCCTCGATCCCCTCCTCGGTGTAAAACTGGGTGCTACCGTGTGCGATCTCGTCAAGGAGAAACTGTTCGTCGTCACGATCAGCCATTTGATTGTTGTGGGTTTGAGGACTTAATCAAATAATTCTGAAAAGGAAAAAATTATTCAGTTAATACATGTATCAATTATTCAGGGAAATCATGTATGTCTACATAGAAAAAAACATAGACAAAAAAGAAGATGGAAAAAATAGATGAAATCCAGCAAACACTACGTTCTATATTTTCCTTCTTCTTCTCTTTTGTTTCTCTAACCCTAACCCTAACCCTAACGCTAACCCTATTTAGGGAGAGGAGAGTATAGAAAGAGGATGTTGCATGCCGAGCTACGTTCGTTTGATCGAACGAACGACCGAACAAACGAACGAAACTCATTCGTTCGTTCGTTCGTTCACGTCCGTTCGTTCGTTCGTCCATTCGTTCTATCTTCTGGAGGTGAGGAAGCTAAGAGGAGAGGAGAGAAAGAGAGGAGGATGATGCGAGGGAGATAAGGTGGAGAGGAAGTGGAGAGGAGAGGATAGAAAGAGGACGTTGCATGCCGAGATACGTTCGTTTGACCAAACGAATGACCGAACGTACGAACGAACGAACGAAACTCATTCGTTCGTTCGTTCACGTCCGTTCGTTCGTTAGTCCATTCGTTCTATCGTCCTGGAGGAGAGGAAGATAAGAGGAGAGGAGATAAAGAGAGGAGGATGACGTGAGGGAGATAAGGTGGAGAGGAGAGGATAGAAAGAGGACGTTGCATGCCGAGATACGTTCGTTTGACCGAACGAACGACCGAACCAACGAACGAACGAACAACCGACCGACCGACCGAACGAAACTCATTCGTTCGCTTGTTGGTTCACGTCCGTTCGTTCGTTCGTTCGTCCGTTCGTTCGTTCATGTCCGTTCGTTCATGTCCGTTCGTTCGTTTTATCGTCCAGTCGTTCGAAAATACAAAATTCACATTCACATTCAAATTTAAATCTATTCATGCATTCAAATTTAAATACACATTCAAAATTCAAAATTCACAATCTTCATGCATTCAAATTTAAATAAAAAGTCCGTTTATACATCTATATAAACATACAAATATACAAAATTACACATATATAAACATACAAAATTCACACAAATAAATTTACAAACATATACAAAGTCCATTCATATATAAATTTAATTCACTCTAACATTCAAATTTCCATTCCATACACATACACATACACATTCAAATTTCCATTCCATACACATACACATACACATACACATTCAAATTTCATCAAATCCATTAATTTCATCAAATTAATCGGTGGCGCACGAGGGAGGCGAGGGCGCGAGGCGGCGGCGGGCCGAGGAGGCGAGGGCGGCGTCGGCGTGTGGGGAGGCGGCGGCGGCGGCGCGTGTGGGGAGGGCGGGGCGCGGCGGCGGCGTTGTGGGGTCCTGTAAGGGGTGGCGGCGTGTGGGGGGCACGAAGGGGCGACGACGGCGGCGACGATGCCGCCCTAGCCCGAAAACCCTAAACCCTAAACCCGATCACATCACACATGAGGGGATCAAAAGAGGGGTGGCGGCTAACCTGCAGCGTGTCCCCGACGACGGCGGCGCGGCGGCTTCTGACCCACGATGATGAAGACGGCGGTGCGTCGGTGGCATCCTAGGGCTTGAAGGGCGACGGCGACGATGACGAGGAAGAAAACGGATAAATGTTCGGATCCTAGTGGAGGCCCCCGCTATATATAGATACCGGCTCTTTTGCCGCGGTTGATGGCTTCAACCGAGACTAAACTAATCTTTAGTCCCGGTTGGTGGCTTCAACCGAGACAAAAGATATCTCTTTAGTCCTGGTTGGAGCCACCAACCGGACTAAAGATGGTGGAGCGACCACGTTGCCCGGATAGGTGGGCATCGTAGTCCCGGTTTAAGCCATCAACCGGGACTAAATATGTTTTCCCGTCCATCCAAATTTATCTATAGTCCCGTTTGTGTTAAAAACCGGGATTAAATATTTCAATAGTTTTAAATTATAATAATCATATTCAAAACTATTTTAAATTTAAATAATAATATATAATTAACATATTTCCTATTTGAAAAATATTATAAATTTAAATAATAACATATAATTAACACTTGTCATATTCAAAACTATATTAAATTTAAAAATAATATATAATTAACATAATGCATATTTGAAAAATATTATAAATTTAAATAATAACATATAATTAACATTTGTCATATTCAAAACTATTTTAAATTTAAATAATAATATATAATTAACATATATACTATTTGAAAAATATTATAAATTTAAGTAAATGCCGTCCGTGCTTAAGTCGAACCTTAGGTTTCTTGCATCCTCGCCAAAGTCTTTAAATGTTCTGTCGATGTTTCGCCACTGTGACCCATCGGCGGGATGTCTCAGCATGTCGTCTTGTAGGTGTTTTTCCGCGTGCCAGCGCATCATCCTTGTATGCTCCTTGTTCCTGAACAGACGCTTGAGCCGTGGTATTATAGGAAAATACCACATCACCTTAGCAGGAACCCTTTTCTTCGAAGGCCGTCCGTCAACTTCGCCTGGATCATCTCGTCTGATCTTGTATCGAAGTACTTTACAAACCGGACATGCTTCTAGGTTCTCGTACTTCTCACCGCGGTAGAGGATACAATAGTTAGGACATGCGTGTATCTTCTGTACCTCCAGTCCTACAGGGCATACTAACTTCTTAGCCTCGTACGTTGATTCCGGCAATTCGTTTTCCTCTGGAAGAATGTCCTTCACGAGTTTTAGTAACTCGCCAAATGCCTTGCCACTGACACCATTTTGGCCTTCCATTGCAAAAATTTCAGCGTGGAACCCAACTTTTTGTGCCCCTGTTCACAGCCTGGGTACAAGGACGTTTTGTGTTCCACCAACATACGCTCCAATTTCTGCACCTCCTTTTCACCTCCGCAGTCCCCCTGTACGTCGCGCAACATCTGACCAAGGTCATCAGACCCGTCGTTTTCTTCAGCATCCCCGCCCGCCTCGCCTACTGTGTTCTCTTCAAACCCACCATATTGACCACGGTCCAAAATATTGTCGTCGTCTTCTTCATCTTCTTCCATTGCAACCCCCACCTCTCCGTGCGATGTCCAGCAAATGTAGTGAGGCATGAATCCCGACTGAAACAAGTGGGCATGAATAATTCTTGATGTAGAATATTCCTTCTCATTTTTGCACTTTTTGCATGGACAACGTATGAAACCCTTCTGTTTGTTGGCATCGGCCACACTCAAAAAATAATGCACGCCTTGAATAAACTCTATCGACCGTCGATCCGCGTTGTACATCCATTGCCGATCCATCTACATGGAATGCTCAAAAATCGTAAGAAAAATCCACGAAATTCAAACCATTTAAATATTATTATAATAATTATATGTATATATATGTGTGTAATCAGACAATAATTATATACTGGAGGAGGAAGGAGTATAAAAAGGAACCAATGTAGAGTATATCAAGATGTTCTACTGCACAGCGTACCTCTCGTCTCATCGCTTGGTCTTAGACTTGACCTAAACGGTCTTTTAAAGTGGTAAACATAAAATTAATTAATTATTTTAAAAGTTCTTTTTAATATAGGTAGTGTACATATTTCTAACTATTTTAACGATCTTAAAATTACCTTACTTTTTTATCTATTTTTTCTTTGTCATCTATTTTATAACTTTTTTGTCCAAAATATTCTCTCTCATCATTTTTCATAAATATTTTTTGAGATAAAATTGTACGTAATAAATTCCTACAAATGTAACGTCCTAGGCATACTTTTCTTCCTCTTTATTTTCCCGGATATTTTTCTCAACCCAATGTAATGTGCTTAGTAAAATATATAGTCCAAATAAATTTTCTCTCTCTTCATGTTTGCATAAAAATCTAGAGATGAAAATGTATAGAAAACAACCGTAAAAAGCGAAGTGCTAAGCATAGACCATAAGAGAAAGAAGTTGCTAACCTTGTAGATAGAAAAGATTTGTGTATTATCACTAAAACAAAATCATAAAAAATTCTGGCAGCACCTCCCTCTAGCTAGAGCAAAAGTTTGAAGACAAGTAGAGCTGGCTCGGGCTGGAGGAGGAAGAAGGAGTATAAAAAGGAACCCCATCTTTAGTCCCGGTTGGTGTTACCAACCGGCACTAAAGATCAAAATTATCTTTAGTCCCGGTTGGTAACACCAATCGGGACTAAAGATCCCCAGCGCTGACATGTTCTGACAGGATTTGAACCGGGACTAAAGATGATCTTTAGTCTCGGTTCGTGACACGAACCGGGACTAAAGGTCCTAGAGATCTGTTGCCTTTTTAAACCGGGACTAAAAAATACGAGTACGACTCCAACTAGAACTATTGTGGATTTTTGCACTTCAACCGAAAATAATTTCTCCAGTAGTGTGACTATTGTTGGACTCATAGTTCAATGACATTTTCCACTGAACACCCTGGATGATTTATATTAGGGCTAAGTTTGATTTATCACTCTCAACTGTTTGCAAAAGTATAAATTACCCCCCTCAACTTTTAAACATCTATGTGTCACCCGTCCGATACAAAGGTGGTTTATGCCTAAGTGGAGTTGACGTGGCACGTAAATCAGAAAAGAAAATTAGTGGCCCTACCATAGCTAATATGAGCCGTCAATTCCTTACTTTCTTTAGATGGCTAGGTTTATTAGGCTTCTACGGACCTGACTAGTGAACGTGGTTCAATTGATGGGTCCCACCATCAGAAGGCCGTCTCTTCCTCGCAACAGAACAGCATTTCTCCTACCGGAGGTACGTTCTCTTGTTGCTCAGTCCACTCGGCCAGGAAATCTGCCAAGGCTTGTGACTTTATGGACGTCCTCGCCTTAAAAGTCAAGTCCAACGGCATTAGCTCTAAAGCCCACTTGGCGATGCGTCCGGTTGCCTCTCGGTTGTGGATGACATCGCCGAGTGGAAAGGAAGTGACGACGGTGACCGAGTGACCCTGAAAATAGTGTGCCAATTTCCTCGCGGTTATTAGAACACCATAGAGCAATTTTTGTACCTGAGGGTAGCGAATTTTGGCTCCTGCCAACACTTCGCTAACAAAGTAGACTGGCCTCTGAGTCTTCTGAGCCCATCCTTATTCTTCGCGTTCGACCACGAGGACCGTACTGACCACTTGGTGAGTGGCTGAAACGTACAACAGCAAAGGTTCCTGGGGCTGAGGCGAGGCCAGGACGGGCGGCGTTGTAAGGAACTCTTTGAAATCTTCAAAGGCCTTGTTGGCTTCCGCGGTCCACTGGAAGTCATCTGTCTTTTTTTAGCAATCTAAAGAAGGGCATGCCTCGCTCGCCGAGTCGGGAGATGAAGCGGCTTAGCGCCGCCATGCAGCCGGAGCTTCGGACATCTTTCGGTTACTCGGGGCTTCATGCCCAAGATGGCGTTGATCTTCTCTGATTGGCTTCAATGCCGCGATGTGACACCATGAAGCCGAGCGGTTGCCCGATGGGACGCCGAAAGTGCACTTCTCCGGTTCAACTTCATTCTGAAGGCCCGGATGTTTGCAAAAGTTTCTTCTAGGTCAGCGATCAGGTCTTCTTGCTGCTTGGTCTTGATGACGACGTCGTCGACATAAGCTTCTACGTTCTTGCCGATCTGCGTCTGGAAGCATCTTTGGATCATGCGTTGGTATGTGGCGCCGGCGTTCTTCCGCCGAAAGGCATGGTGATGTAGCAAGAGGCCCCAAACGATGTGATGAACGATGTCTTCAGCGGTCGGATTCTTTCAAGCCGATCAGTGATAGCCCGAGTAATGATCCAGAAACTCGGGAGTTGGCAATGGCTGTTGAGTCAACGACTTGGTCGATGCGGGGCAGCCCGAACGGGTCTTTGGGGCGAGCTTTGTTGAGGCCGGTATAGTCAACGCACATACGCCATTGTCCCGTCTTCTTGCGGACCAGGACTGGGTTGGCTAACCAGTCGGGATGAAGGACTTATTTAATGAAGCCGCAGCCAAGAGCTTTGCGAGTTCTTCCTTGATAGCGTCTTTTCAATCCTGCGCGAATCTACGTAATCGTTGTTTTATCGGTTTGGCGTCATCTTTGACGTGCAAAGAGTGCTCGATCACCTCCCTAGGAATTCCAGGCATATCGATGGCTTCCAAGCAAAAACATCTTTATTATTTTGGAGGAAGGTGACGACCGCGCTTTCCTATTTGGGATCTAGGTCAGCCGATTACAGATTTCGAGGGATCCGACGGATCAAGGGAGATCTTCTTGGTCTTGGCGTCGCCGGATCCCGATTTGGCTATCTTCTTCGCGGGGACTTCGCCCTCTGCCAAAGTTGATGCGGCCAATCGGACTTCTTGTTGGCCACGTAATCTCTCGCGAGATTGGGCCATGTCGCAACTCTCCTTATCGCAGTGAAGGCTTGCTTCACATCGTCGCGAAGAGTGATGACGCCGTTGGGACCCGGCATCTTCATGCGAGGGTAGGTGTAGTGCGGGATCGCCATGAACTTGGCAAGCGTAGGTCTTTCAATGATGGAGTGGTATGCTGTTTCGAAGTCGGCCACCTCAAAAGTGACGTTCTCCGTTCGGAAGTTCTCTCGGGCCCCGAAGGTGACTGGGAGGGAGATGTGCCCGAGTGGTGTAGACGATAGCCCTGGGATGACTCCATGGAAGGGGGCTGAGCTTGCCTTTAGTTCGGCCCTCGGGATCTGCATCTCATCCATGGTCTTGGCAAACAGGATGTTGAGGGCGCTACCCCCATCGATGAGGACGCGCTTAAGCGATGTTGCGGACCACGGGATCCGTGACAAGCGGATAGCGCCGGGTGAACCACTCGGTCGTGGTGATCCGAGCGGTTAAAAGTGATGGCCACTTCCGACCATCGCAGGTACTGAGGGACTTCGGGTTGAGCCGTGTTGACCTCTCGGTCGGTTAGCTTCTGTTTCCTCTTGGATTCATAGGCTAGCGGCCCTCCAAAGATGTGGTTAAGCTCTCCCACAGGGTCTTGAAAAGGTTCGGCATTTTCAGCCGCGTTGTTCTTCTTGGCTCCTGACGGACCAGCCTCATCGCCGGCTTCTTGTTGAGTGTGCCGTGTATTGCTCGGCGAACTGTTTGTAGATGAAGCGATCCTTCGCCGCGTGCTTATGATTGGGGTGATGGGTGCACTGGGCGTTCATGATGGCGTCGTAGGCGGCGACTGGGGGCGGCATTGAGTGTTGGAGGTTGCGGCCACTAGGTCCTCAGATCGGCGCTTGCGATCTTTCTGGCCCTGGTTGTTGCTGTTGCCGTTATCCTTCTTAGGATTCCGGCTTCCTCCTGCCTGTTTGTCTTCCCTCCTGTCGGGCCGGTCTTGACGGGCAGCCTTGATGGCGTCGTTGGATTTGGCGTATGAGTTCGCCGTCTCGAACATTTGTTTCACCGTCTTCGGTGGCTTGCGCCGAACTTCCCGAACGCTCATCACGGACTCCCTTCGGAAGGCGGCGATGATGATGTCATCGGTGATGTTTGGGATCTTGTTGCGCTTCTCGGAGAAACGGCGGATGTAATCCTTAAGAGGCTCGTCCGGCTTCTGGATGACGTTGTATAGATCGAAGTGTGTGCCGGGCCTCTCAAAGGTACCTTGGAAGTTGGCGATGAAGTGGTCCTCGGCTCGCTCCACGAACCGATTGAGCCTCTTGGCAGCTCGTGAGCCGTTTAGGCGGAGTTGGCGAGGGCCACTGGAAGATAATTGGCCATAGCTTTGGTGTCGCCGCCGCTGCGCGGATGGCGAGGGTGTAGACGATAAGCCATGACTCGGGGTCGGTCTTGCCGTCGTACCTTTCGATTCCCGTGGGCTTAAAACCACTCGGCCAATGCACTCGGCGAAGCTCCCGAGTTAAGGCCGGTACTCCGTCGTCGCCGCTATCGGGTGATCCCCTCCGATCTTCCCGAGTGCGTCGGTCCCGCTCTGGTAGCGTCGATCGAGGACTTCCCGCGGATCACTCGGCGGGGTCTTGGTTGGTGTGGGGTAGCCGGAGCCATTGTTGCGGCGACGCGGTGGTGGACGGGTGGACATCCATGTCGTTTGTCGCGGAGTCGGCCGTTTGCTCCGGTACTTCGCGTGGACTCGCGGGGTGGGCCTCTTGGCACAGGTCGTCGACCGATCGCTCGGGCCTCTTATAGTCTCCCGACCTTAGAGGCGGAAGCCGGCTCTTGTCGGCGTTTTGGCCACGATTCGGTCGACCTTCGTGCCGAGGTGGTGGGGTGGCCGTTAGCTGTGGCAGTGACGATGGTCTTTATCTTGTCGAGTATTGGAGTCACGTTGGCGGGTGCCGTCTCCATGACGGTGTCCAAGAGCGTGAGCGCGGCAACAGCGTTCTGTTGTGGCGTTTGGAAGATGTTGGTGTTGCGATCCCGCGTTTGGAGGATGGCCTCCTGGGCAGATCGTCCGGCTGCACGTAGATCCTTCTTCCTCTTGTCAGCCTCGTCCTTGCGTTGCTTCTCCTCTTCGGCCGTCTTGCGCTCGTGCTCAATCTTGGCTCTCTCTTCTTCAGCAAGCCTCCTGGCCATGGCTGAGTCGGACTCGTCCGGCTCGGCCATGAGGACATCAAAGCACTTCGGCTCGTAGTCCATGCGGCGCCGGAGTTGGCGGCTTCGTCGAAGGGATGCCGTAGAGGTTGTCGGCCGGCGGAGCCGAGGTATCCATTGAGCTCCGAAGATGAGCAGAGCCGAATGATGGGAGGATGACGGCGACCTCCCTTGATCTGGGTAGCCGGGTCCGGATCGTTCCGTCCCGAGCCGAGCTTGGGGTGTGGGTTCCTCCGAGTGGGTCGCCGCCGACTCGGGGAAGAGAAGTTTGCTGTAGATCTCGGCGGCGTTTGGTAACCCAAACGGCACCGAGAGGTCTTCGTCCAAATAGATCGCCTCCGTCGGGGAGGTGAGAAGATTGGCGCAGATTTCGGCGGTATTCGGTAATTCAAATGGTGCCGAGTGAAGTCCGTCGTCGGAGAAAGTAGATTGCATCTTGGTCTTCAAGACGTCGTTGTAGATCCCGCGCTGTTCGGAAGTCCGAACGGCGTCGAGCGGATTTCTCCTTCCGACCGGTCCGAATCGAGTGGAAGGAGGAATCGTCGGCAAGTAGGCGGCGAAGTTGCCGAATCTTGAAGGAGATCCCATCACGCTTATCGGCGAGATTGCTGAAGAAGTCTCGACGCGCGGCCCCCTACCTGGCGCGCCAACTGTCGAAACTTGGTTTCGGCAATGTAATTTCTGGGGTCGCAGTCGAGATCGCCAAGCACGATGGGTTGGAAGAAGAAGAAGATTTAGACAGTTAAGGCCCTCTTGTGAGGTAATACCCTACTCCTGTTTCGGTGGATTCGATCCGCCGAGTGTCTTTATTGATCTCGTGATCTAAGGCTCAAAGCTTAAAGCTAATCTAACATAGGATATCCTCAAGGGACGCCCTTACCCCCTTATATAGTCTTGGGAGGAGGGCTTACGGATCGGAAACCCTATCTTACTCTAAGTTGGTTTCCTCAATCTTACCAAATCGTGACTATAGGCCGATTGCCTTATCTCTATCGGCAATCGTAACACCCAAGTTATGTTTGGTTTACGATATGGTATAGGCGCAACCTATCGCTACCTCCAGTCGGATAAGCTTGCCATATAGATACCCGATTGCCATAATCTCCACAGCTGCCTTCGCTTCCAGCCCAAGCATGTCACCCTCATTGGTGTGCCTTGAGGTCCAACGTTGTTGCTACTCTTCTCCTCTAGCTTCACTCTTTGTCTCGTCTCGCCCAGCCATCGAGCCGACCATGAAGAGATAAAGGGAAAACAACAAATGTGGAGGAAGATAGTCAATGACAAGTGGGCTCTGCCAATCTCTTTGCCACATCATCTACCGTATTATAGAGCCACGTAGGACAGATGGGGTTGGTAATATGTCCAGATTAAATAGTTGAAGGGTGTAATTTGTCTGATATCGAAGTTGAGAGGTATAATTCGTACTTTCAAAAAATATAGTTGAGGGGATAAATCAGCCTTAACCCTTTATATTATGCCATTTTTTCATAGTGATAGTCATGGACATCAGGCCATGCAAGAACACTCATATAGTAGGGGGACTCGAGGAGAAAACTGGAGGAAGAAGAGGTTGTAGCCATCAAGTTCTGTTCAATCAAAATGATCGATGCCCCCTTCAGTTGGCACTTGGTTCCTTTTGTAGTAGTTGTTGTCAGGAATAAGTTCACTTTGACTCCCTCAAATATAGGTCCAATCTAATTTGTATCCCTCAACTGTAATACTAGATATTTTGACTCCTCAACTATTAAACCGATGCAAAATGACTATCTCCAAGATTTTGAGGGTGGTTTTCGCTGACGTGACTAGTTGATCTAGTCCAACCGGATGAATCAGCATGTGGATCCCACATGTCATCCCTCCTCTCTCCTTCCCTTCTTCCTCCTCCCTTTCCATCCCCCTTATCTCTCTCCCCACTTCCCCTTCCCCTTCATCCCTTCCTCCTCTCGGGGCACCTCTTGTTCCTCTTCTCCACAAAAGCGGTGTGGCGGGACGACGAGAGGAAGCGACAATGGTTGGTGACGAGCACTCTCCTCCTCTCTCTCTTTCTCATCCCAAGGTTCACCGAAATCGAGGACGGTGGTCGGCGGCTTGTCAACAAAGCAAAGGAGGATGGTGGTGGTGGGGCTCAAGGCGGAGCGGCCAAGGAGGAGGACAGGGTGCCACCACCAGCCTCAAGAAGGACAATGCTCGGTATCCTCGACAGAGAAGTAAAGGCAAGGCGCGGCGACCTCGTCTCCTCCTTGCGGAGGCTTGTGGTAGCGTGCTCCAATGCCTTCTACTTCTTCATCCCCCTCCCCGCCGGATGCCATGGCCCTCTCCATGGACGAAGACGGCGGTCTCGTCGCCCTTGACTGGTCAACCGACGAGGAAGACCCACCCGTCCTTGATATCCTCCTCGCGGAGGCTCGTGGCAGTGAGCTCTGACGCTGCCTACTTCTTCATCCCCATATCTTTATCCTCCTCTATTCTCTCCCTCGCCCCTCCTCTCGTCCTTTGTATCTCCTCGGCACAGTGTTCATCTCATCGTGTGGGCGACATCGTGCGGTCGAGACCGTGTTCGTCTTTGCGATGCCACTCTACACCGACGCATACACAGGGACCTCGGTGAGGGCCACCTCCTCCTAGCCCACTCGAGCTCCTTCGCCGCCAAGGGACATGGGGGCCACACAGCTCTTGAGCTCCCCCGCCATTGTCGCGCTGCCACCGGCTGCCACCTTCTCCTCAACCTCCTGCTGCCCGAGCACCACGTTGCCCACTGCTGGTACTATCAAAGCTAGAAGATATGGGATAGGGGGAGAGAGGGGTGAAGAAGGGAGGAGGGATGACATGTGGGCCACACACGCCTTAGTTGATTGGACTAGGTTGATGAGCCACATTAGTGAAAACCACCCTCAAAACCACTAAGGAAGTAATATTGCACCAGCTTTAATAGTTAGGGGGAAAATATATCTGGTATTGCGATTGGTACTGCGGTTGAGGGATACGAATTAGATTGGACGAGAGAGAGTAAAAATGGACTTATTCCTTCTTGTCATCTACAGCTGGACTGTTGGGCCTAGCAAGCCCACGGCTTATGTTTGCATCCCACCCATGTTTTTGACAATATGGTTGCTCGAGCTCCATATTGCGGTTAGGGATGAAAGTGGGGACGGGAAAATCCCGTACCGACCGTCACCGAATACCGAAAATCCCGACCGAATACCGTATCCGCGAGAAAAACGGGAACGGGAAAACGGGAAACGGGAACGGGAATGGTTGGGGTGTTTTCCACCGTATTCACGGATCCCGTATTTATCCGGAAAATTCCCACGGAAATTCCCGTTTTTGAGCTCATATGCACAATAAAACATTCACTCTAGTCTATTAAACCTTCACTCATAATTTTTAAAACATTGTAAGTTCATGTGCATAATAAAACCTTCACTCATACCATGTATGGTTGCAATTGTTGCATCTAGTTAACTCTTTGAAGTGGTTATATGTGTGTCGACGTTCCCATTTTCTTTTACTGATTTCCGATCGTAATTGACATGCTCCCACCATTCCCGATGTCCCGTATTACCAAATTCGTTTTCGTCCGTCTTTCCCGTTTCCGTTTTCGTCCCGCTAAAAAAATATAGGAACATGAATGGATAAGGTCTTTTCCCAACCATTCCCGACCGTTTTCATCCCTAATTGCGGTAAGTCACCCTTCATTTATGGTTTGGTATAGAACCTAGAAGATTGCAAGCATGGGTAATGGTTAATGATCTAACAGCAAGCAATGAGACGTGTATAGCATCAATAATCTACAAGTTTTGATGAATTAACACATATATAGAAGTCTAGAAGAGAATAGGGTTCAAGGAGACCTTAATGAGTAAAATGTTGGGTACCAAAGCCATACGCCGCTGTTCAACAATCTCAAGAATATATAGGAGTACAGTCATAGTCATTGTCAACGTCTATAATTTCCCTGTTATAAAACATATGGTTCACCTAATCCTTCCATCAGATAGTTACCATGCCACATTTTTTAGTTCAGCAGGTTTAACTATCCATATCCGAGGGTGGCACTGTGTCATAGACATTTCTTGCTCTACCAGTACATTGTGTCATAGACACTTGCTATTCCAAAATTGGGCACCACCAAAAAGTTTACCACCCTTCTTAGATACCATCCCATCACGGTGTGATTCTACTAAAACACAACACACCACATGAAGTCTAGGATAAACCATACAAGTTTTCGCAGCTAGTGAGGACATCTGTCATAGACAATTAAAATTTCTGATGGTACTAAAGCATCACAGGACTTCATCTCCTCCATTTTGTTTGTCAAACCACCAGGACTGCCAAAATTCACTCCAGCATTCCAGTCCCGAACCTCCAGCCATGTTTTGCGCCATAGAACTCACTTGCTACTTGACTTCTGCAAAATAAGCCAGGTTTAATCTAAAAGCAAACATAATGGATCAGCTCAACAGAATGTGTATTAAGTACATTTATAGAACATATGCATTCCTAGTTTTCCAGATAGCTAGGATAACGGCAGCAATACCACTAGAACCATTTTTCTCATCTCTTTACACTTACAAAACCAAGCACCAACCATGTACATGTGGTAAACTATTTACTGTACTCAAATTAAAAGTACTAGCAATCACATTCCATAAGAGTTACCAATTAGTTCTTTTCCTAATTTCATTATCACAAGTACAACACATAGAAGGAAAAAAATAGACAATAGACATCATTGACTGTACTTTCCTCAATCATGGACTTCAGTAAAATAAAGCTAGTACAACGAAAATCATCTGTTTGGATTACTAGATAGCATACAAGATTTTTCCTAAAAAAATTATGTAAGCTTAGCAAAGAATATGCTCTACGACTGATATGCTGTGGAAAATGAAGGACGCAACCAAGGGTAATTTAATAATTTATAGTTAAAACTTTTATATCTATGTTCTTAGCGATTAAAAGCCAATGCTGAAAAATATCTATGATGAAGAAACCTCAAAATCAACTCAACATTGAAGTTTCAAAATTCAAATTTTGGTTGTGGCTGATAAGTCAACAAGCAAACGATAAGAGCCTGGAAATGTAACAGTCAGACTTCTTCAGCAAACAATAATATGGCCTGTTGAGTTATCTTCAAGGTCCCAAAAACATGTATTGTTTGTACTTTGTAGGCTTTAGCTGCCTTTTGTCATCTATAGGCCAATGTAGATAGAACGTAGTTGTGCCATGAAAAACACTTTAGTATTTAGGTTCTTCCAAACTTTTCATGATTTAGACTGGCACTTTAAGAAATCTTATGAGGTTTAAATTTGGTGTACTAGCTCATTTAGATCGCGTTTGTTTCAGCTTTCTGGATAGTTTTCCAGCTTCTGCTTTCTAGGCTGGAAAGCTCAAACAAACAGAAAGCTTTCCGAGCTAGCTTTCGGAAAGCTAGTTTATAAGGAAATGAATTTGCTGGCTTTTGGTGTGCTGAGAAGATAAAATTTTATTACAAAAGCTAATAATAAAAATCATCAAGCTAACTTTTCAGAAAGCTAGCTTTCCAAAAACTGGAAAGCAGAAGCAAACACAGCCTAGATTACCAAACTGCCATCTAAAGTGTTAAGCTAAATTAATCATATAGTCCAACTTAATGAGTCAGCAACCAAAGCAATACCTGAGTGCAACAAGTAGAAAATCCAAAAGTCTACATGATTTATTGATTTGCAGCTCAATGGCTTGAGTTGATTTACATTAAGGCCAACATTAGATTTCACGAAACATTGAGATATTCATGACAATTTTCTATGTTGCTATACCGCTTGCTACTTATACTAAACAAATCATTGCTAGTTATACTAAATAAATCATAAGATAGCATAATCAACTCATTACAGTGCAAGACAGCTTCATTGCAACCAAACCAGAAGGAACCAACATTGAGTATAAAATATCATTATTGAATGGGCATTGACAAAGCACTATGTTCAAACATTGCAAGTTAAATTTCCATGGCTGTTGTCTTCCTCAGTTCTTACTCTACCATGTAGAATGAGATGTTACTCAGGTATTATAAATCTACTTTCCACAAGACCTATCGCGGATAATAGATCACAGAACTTTTGCATCTTTGTTCACTTTTAAGTCACAAAAAACACATAATCATATGTTTCATTGCACCCTTAAAGGAAAAGAACACAGTGCGATAAGCACCAAACTTGTGTTTCATATAAGCACCATACATTATCATCTATAATTTTATTGTTTCTATCACCACTACAAAATAGCCCTTTACCGCTAAGGTTCTAACAGAGTAAGCAGAACTGATGTGAAATTAACACTTGGCACCCAATATCAGTGATTTTGCTTGCAACTCATAGGCCATTGATATATCAAGAGGGGTTGTTTGGATCTCATATTCTATTAAAACCGCTTTACCTTAAATCACATTTTAAATAAAATTTTTGTGCAAGTAAGCGGTAAGAAAAACTGGGTTTCAACAAAACCAGGAAATCATGTTTAATCAAAAACTACACAACAATTTTACGGAAAGTAGTGCTGTTCTCAATCGACACACCACTAGTGTCCCACAGGCGATGTTACACAGCACGAAACAAATTGACCATGCCCCTTTTTTCTCCCTCGCAGCAGCCAGCCAAAGTGCCAAACACATTTATCGCAAAACTCATTCTCAGTATTTTCCACGCAAACATGATGTTAGATAAATGAAGCATAACAGACTAACAACCTAAAAGTGATTATTAGGGAAAAAACACATTGAAACTTGTTTTAAGAAAACCTGTTTTTTTATTTTTCTCCCAAACAACCACTGAAGGAAACAGAGCTACAAAGTGCATAATGCCCACACCACCTTCCAGCAGCAAACATGTCAAGCATCAGCCAGGTTGTTCACATGGTGCCATCCAACCATGCATACCAACCCGCTGGTTTACAACAAAAGTTGAGTTCCAAAGCACTAGACTGCAACCAACATGTACCAGCAAATAGCATCCATAAATTGATGATCAGCTAAACAGAACTTAAAACCAGCAAAGACCTGGCAAAATCTCCCAACATATAGTGACATCCTCCTTTGTGTTCATCCTTCCAACTGTCCTGAGCACAATCTCATCTGAACTTGGCGCTGAAGATCTCACTTGCCACCTGCCTCAGCAACCTGGTCCACCACTACAGCAGTCTCCTGTTTTCCTCCTTTTTCTGCATTAGAGCCCAAGATAACATCCAAAAGCAAACAAAATATATTACATCTGTAGGATCTTTAGATAATTTAGCTTTTGAAACAGGCTGCATTTCTAGCTTTCAATAAAGACCAGCATACAGCAACAATTCCAATCAAAATGAGTGACTAAAGTTTCTTGTTAAACTTGTTTAGCCAGGGTCCAAAAAGATGATACACACTAAGAATAGGACTAACATCAAAAGTACAATTAACAACGTTCCAAACAAAGTGAGCTAAGGGGCACTTAATGAATAAGTGTTCAGCTTTTCAAAACCCTGACAGAACAGGCGCCTTGCTATCTCCCTTTTCCCCACCCGTCTTAATCAAATTGTCAGAACCTTACTTTTTATTAACAATGACAAGAAAAGTTAAATTTTAAACTTTCAGTGGGATCTTATAGAATGAGCTCATCATAAAGAAAGGGTACAACTGTATATTTTTTCAATCAAACTAGTTCGTTACTATTATAAATAGAAGTAGAACAGACACGAATCAATACTTGTCATACTTTTGCTTACACATAATGTGGCATTAAGTGGAGAAGGTATTTTAAAAACTAGTATAAATAGAAGTAGAAGACATACAAATCAATACTTGTCATACTTTTGCTTACACATAATGTGGCATTAAGTGGAAAAGGTATCTACAAACGATACATGAGGTATTATTGAAATCGCACAAGTAGCTATCCCCATTAACCCACTGTCAGCCTTAGTGTTAAGGATGAGTACTGAACATCAGATCAACAAAACATAAAATAAAAGCGACCTGGTATGTGTTGCTCTATTTGATATTGCTAGCCAACAGAGTAAACATTGTAAGACTCTTCATTATTTAAAACTACTTCATGGCAAAGGGCAAAGGGATAGTTGCTCATACCATTTGGAACATAAAAGCTCTCGTAGGGGTGAACAGTCTTGATGAGTAAGGAGTCATCAGACACCTTGTTGAACTTCAATGTGTCAAGCTCAACCAAGAAAATGCCAGCAGGGGTCCCTATAAACACCACATTTCCATCCCCAGAGAACCCACATATCCAAGCAGGCACCATACGGCGACGACTGTCCTCCGTCGCCACTGGCAGTGAGAGGAGCTTGTCCATCTCAACGGACTTGCGTGGAACCCAGTTCGACGCACCATCATCGGAAACCTCCCGCACCCACAGATGCAGGCATAAATCATTGAAAAAGGCGAGGCCAAGCAAATCGTCTTCCAAACTCACAGGACGGATGTTCCACCTGTGGGTTGCGGGCATATCTGATGGCCGCGTAATCAGAGCTAGATTTTGGCTGCCGAAATTTAACTCAAGTAAGCTGCTCCCATTAACAATCCAATACAGGGCTTCCCAGCAAGGGCAGCGGGCTCGTCGTAGATCATCAACAGCGGTAAAGTCACCGGCGTCGAGATCACGTCGCCCCACGCGCCGATCACCGAGGAGTACACGCAGCCGAACACGTGGTCGCCGCTGACGAACACGACGGCCACGTGGAAGGCGCCAGAGCGGGGGTCCTCGTCACCGTCGGAGGCGGTGCAGAACACGGCGGCGTCGCGGTCGGCGTCGGCTTCCTTCATCTGGCTGGGGGCGGCGACGCAGACGCGCTCCCCGGTCATGGGGTCCCACACGAGCAGCTCGGACCAGTCGCTGCTGCGGAGGAGGACGCGGCCGTGGCGGCAGCCGACAAGCCACCACATGCCGTCGCCCGTGTCCCTGCGGAGGGAGGCGGCCTCGTCGGCGATGCGGCCGGGTGGCGCCTCGGTGGGGAGGAAGAGGGCGCCATGCGAGGAGTTGAGGAAGAAGCCGAGCACGGGGGCGGGGTGGTGGAACTCGCGGAAGCGGCGGAGGAAGCTAGGGCTGTGGGTGTGGCGGAGCCAGCGCTTGGAGACAAGGGACGCCTGGGAGAGGAAGGAAGGGTGGGGCGGGAGGCGGAGGAGGATCTCGGCGAGGACGTCGTCCGGCAAGGACTCCGCTGCCGCCGGCGGCGGCGGTGGGGAGGAGTGGCCACCCGTGACCTCGGCCATTGTCAGATCTGGTGAATGAGAAATGGGGGATTGAAGTGGGTGTTGAATTAGGGCTAAAGAATGATATATTATGTATATAAGATATGGAAAATGACTTAAATAGCCTTAACGTGTATTAGATATGTGAAAATATTTTAATACCCTTAATATGTATTAATAAATATATATAAAAAAACTGTGCTCATGTTGCTAGCTATATCTTAGATATGGTTTGAAAAATAATTGAGTTTATGGCAAGTGAAAAATAAGGTGTTGCATTATAATTGTGACATTGAACCAAACAATTAACTAAGAAATTATGACATAACTAACATTTAGCGTGGTAAAGTGAAAGTGAGACATAACCTCCTAACTGAAGGGTACAACCAAAATTCATCTTTAAATATATTGTCAAAGTGCGTAACTCTTTGAAACACATCATATTCTCAATGTAGACTTTAGAATTTTCATAGACTATTCTTCGACAATTCGGCTAGTGATACCTTCGAATTGAAAACGAGTAGTTACGATGGTCTCCTACTGACAAAAAGTTTATAAGATCATTGCTATTGCTTGATACCTTCGTAAGGACGAGATAACTTGTTGATGTATTTTGCTGACGATTTTTGGACAATTTCACTATCACTAGTGATTAAATAGTATCATCAAAGGTTGTTTACGATTGAATGCATGTTGTAATTTAATTTGTGATGGTAAAATATGTCCATGACTATACCATTGGAGACTAGTCTTTAGTGCACTACTAGTATTAGCCAATGCCATTGTTAAAACAGCTCAATGGCGATGTGTTAGGAAGTTGTGTGTTTTGTTTAAATACCGGTCTAACGATCTTAAACCTGGGAGTGGAGAAAGTGGAGAAAAATGCTTGCAGAAGTACTGTGTGATCTCTTTGTTAGGGATTAAAGAGCATCTCATATATCACACACCTTATGAATCTAAAATTAATTGAACATTACACGTCAATGTTACAATATTGTTGAACTTCACATAGCAACTAATTGTAAAATTGAGGCGTAAATATCCAATATTCGGTGCAGCGCCTGTGTGGTTTAGCAATTTTTTTAATCTACCATCAACATAACTCCCCTATACACCAAACATCCCCAATATTCCTAGCTAGGACAAATATGCAGAGACCAATATACTGCTGAAGTATATTCTAAGTCTTGCAATAGCCATTATAACTGAAATAGATTTTCTTGGTTGCTAATAGAAGAAATTCAAGCACTAAACCACCGACATTTTCAAGCAGATGAGGCAGCCCAGACATTTTCGATGTGACATTTTCAAGCATAGAATTGTCCATATTGATTGATACAGGGATGGAACTAAACCAATTCTCTACATTGATTGATATTTGCATTTCGAGCGCAATAGATTACAGACCTGATGTCAACTATCGTGGCATATCCTGCAGATGTAAACAACCACGAGAATTTAAGCAAATCCATCCTTTAGGATTTAAGCGAAAACCTTCTTCCTCTAGAACATCCGTACAGCAAACAATTACTGAAATATATCCATAGTTTTCAAAAGAATGATTACCCAAGGGGTAAGAAAACCTTTTCGGTTGGCTTAACATGAGCTAATTTATGTACTCAGCAAGCGTCATGTTTATCTACTTAAAATATGAGTTAGCATAAGAAACAAAAAGAGTGCTGGTGCTAAGCTCTAGCTTGTGAATTACGATGAAGCTCATGAATGTAAAAGAACCATAGTGGTTTTGATTTTTTTTTTAAAAAAGAGAGCCACTGAATACAAGAGAAAAGAACAAAACAACTTTACAAAGGCTGATGTCTGGGCTGCCTCACCTGCTTAAAAATGTCAGCGGTTCCTTGCTTCTGTCAACACATTGGATCTCATAGGCTTCAGTGGAACTTTCAGTCATTATTCTGTGACATTAACTATCAGCATACAATTAGATGTATAAGCTACGAACTTTGATGAATTAACACATCCAAAATCAGACAACACCAAGAGTAAGTTGATGGTGTACCAAAACTTAAGACTAGTCTTTAGTATGGCACAGTCCATGTATGGAATATCTTAATTAGAAGCCATCTTATAGGCTATTTGCTGATCTAGTCTTGTTACCAGATGGCTACCATGCCACATTTTGCCACACTTGAGTTAAGCAGGTACATGCCACAGGCCTACAGTTCTTCAACATCATGGCCTACTTGTCACACACACATTGCTCTGCTAAAATTGGGCACTACAATAAAGTGTGGCAGCAAGAAATGTGTCGCAATTGGTGGCATTCATTCAAACAGATCAATATAGCTCATAGGAACCAACATGCTCATAAAATTCTGGATCGAATGTGGAATTTACTTTATCTTTTTCCTAGTTTCTCCATTAAATGTTCCTAATTGAATAATGGGATTTTGATGTGTAAGATCGAACAACAATAACTAAACCAACAAGAGGAGGGATGAATGGTTGTAGTACCCAAAAAACCAAACCTTTAACGAAATTAAAAGTTACCCTCGAATTGATGAACTCAGTCTGACCGAAGTTGATGTGCCAGTCTAAACGGTGTTATAGCTCCGGTCCAACCGTCCTTCGCGTCGCCTCTTCCCGTTGTCGTTGCCGTCGATCTAACCGCCTCGAAGTCACCGGTCGACCGGTGTGAAGCCGTCGCCCGACCACCGGAGTCCCATCGATGTGATCGCCAAAACCCGAGCAAACACAAATTGAAGATCTCTCAAAATAGATTGAACTTTATTGCTTCTATTCGTGTTTACAAAGTGCAACAACAACACTCCTCTAATAAACCTCGACTAAACTCGAAACCCTAATTTTTCTCTCAACTCAACTCTAACAAAATGATACCGAGAGGCCTCAACCTCCCTCACTATTTATCCCCATAGATAGGCAGCCTAAAGCCATGCATATCACGCATCCAACTTGTACAAGAAGTCCTAGTCCCCTGGAAACCTTTCGTCCAAGAAACAAACTTTACAAACTCCAATCATACCAAATTTGGACTCCTTCCAAATTCGATTCGCATCCCATACGCACACAATATCTTCATCGTATGCCATATGAAATCTCCATCAACCACTTGCATTGATCTTTAGCCAAGCATTCCACATGATATCATGATCGTCCTGACGTCATCTTCTCCCAAGTTGACTCCCGATCCATCACCGCAATGCTTTTCCGAGGCATCAGGACTCATCTATACATGAATCAACCAAAAAACCATATCCGAGCACAAGTTCTCACCAACTTGCTCACATTAGCACATAACATTATTATATATGCATAGTATCCATCTCGAAGTCATAAACATAAATTAATCACGGATATTCAAAGAAACAACCCGAAACCAAAACCAATACAGAATCAATCGGTTAGACCATCGAGCTGGCGGTCTAACCACGCAAACCAAGCCGGTCCGACCGACAAGACACTACCCGGTCTAACCAGACCACACACGGCCGAAAAATACTGTTCACCATCACATCACTATTCATCATCTAAAAATCAAATATCTCTAAAAACAATTCACTAGAGACTTCAAATATCAAAACCAAATATCTTCAAAAACCAATTGTTTGTCACAAAATAAATAATCAACCACTTTGATTTTACATGATGTACAAATGCAGGACATAAAAATAGACAGCAGACATCAATATAATCATACTTCCCTTATAGACTCAAGTGAAACACATGTACTACAAAGGAAATAACCAGTTTGAGGAAGGTAGGATGACAAGACAGCATAAAAGATATTTTCCAGAAATGATGTAAACTTCATTAAGAATTTGAAGTATAACAGTCACTCAGTCAGGCATGTTCAGCAAACAATAAGATGGTCCATTGAGTTATGTATATTTTTCCTGGAAACATGTATGTTTTGTTTGGCTCTGAGTGACTACCTGAGTACTAGGCCTTTTTTTCGTATTGAAAAGGCAGTTTGATACTAAAAAGAAAGCGGTGAGCTGCTATAGATGCATTGGTTGGCTGGAGACGGATCACTCAAGTGTACAGTGACAGATCTTTAAGATAGTCATACTACTGAAGTCAGCCCAAGAAACGCCCAAAGAATCCCATTTTTTTTATTGGTTGGACTAACCCAATCAGCAATTTCTGTCTTCCTGAATTGGGATAGTCAGATTCAGTACTAGCTGCCTTTTGTCATCTATAGGCAAATGCAACTAGAAAGTAACTGTGCCTTGAACAACACTTTCCAGATAGCAATTTTATTAGCTTCCAAATATTTCATGTTTTCGAATGGCACTTTATGATATCTGATGCAGTTTAATTTTGACGCACTAGCTCATTAGGATTACCGATTTTCATGTATGTAGGGTGTAAAGTACTAAAGTTAAGTTATGGTATCAATCCAACTTAATGAGTCAAATGCAAAAGTAGAAAAAAACACCTACATGATTTATTGATTTGCAGCTCCATGGCCTGACTTGATGTACAGTAAGGACAACCAATGGAATTCATAAAACAGGTGAACAATCTTCATGGTGATATTCTATGGTGCTATTCTATGGGCTACCCATACTAAACAAATCATAAATTAGCGTAATCAACACATTATAGTACAAGTGAATTTAATTAAGATCATCCCAAAGGAACCAACACAGAGAATATCATGTTCCTATATGGCCATTGACAGAGCATTCATGACCAAACATCATAAGTTAAATTTGCTGGGCTGTTCTTTTCCTCTGAAAGTTTTTTACTCTATCATATATGGAGAATGAGGTATCAATCTGGTATTAAAAGCTACTTTTGGCAACACCTATTGCAGTCTCAAGTGTCAACAAGCTAATAAGGGTTGTGTTACAGAAGATGTGCATAAAAGCTAATGGAGTTTTCACATCTTTGTTCACTTATAAGTCACAAAGATTGCACCAACATATATTTCAATGCACCCTTGAAGGAAAAGTGTACTACATGATAAGCACCAAACTTATGTTTTCTTTATAAGCATAATTGTATTATTTTCAATCACCACTACACATTAGCCCTTTATCTCTAAGGCTATATAAATGATGTAAAATTAACACTTGCCGCCCCAATACTTCCAACTCACGGGCATTGATTATAAAGAAAAGGTCAGCTGCATCTTTTTAATCAAACTAGGTCATTACTCTATAAATTAAGAAATGCCCAATTAATACTTGTCATATTTTTGCTTACAGAAATGTGGCATTGCAGAAAAGATTTTCCGAATAATAAATGAGGTATTGTTGAAATTGGCACAAGTAGGTGTTACATCAATCCACTTCCAACCATAGTGGTAATGCTGACTACTGAACATCAACTCAACAAGCCATAAAATGAAAGTGACTAGGTAAAGTGTTGGTCTATTGTATAATTGCTTGCACTCCTAAACCACAATGAGACACATAATACTGGGTTCAGTACCAGAATAAAAACATTGAGAAATCATTTCATTAGCTAGAAACAATACTAAACAGGAGAGGATAAGGGGATAGTTTCTCATACCATTTGGGGCATAAAAGCTAGAATGTGGGTGAACAGCCATCATGTATAAGGGATCAGACATCTTCTTGAACTTCAATGCTTCAAGCCACACAAGGAAAACACCGGCAAGGGTCTGTACAAACACCACATTTCCATCCTCAGAGAACCCACTAATCGAAACAAACATTTCACCACACCGTCTGCCGGTGAGCACCCTTGGCAACGGCAGGAACTTGTCCAGCTCAATGGCCCAGCGTGGAATCCATTTCCATTTCCATTTCCACGAACCATCATCGGCAACCTCCCGCGCCCACAAGTGAAGGCTGGAATCCTTGATGAAGGCAAGACCAAAGCACATCGTCTTCCAACCTCACAAGACGGATGTTGGTAAGCATCCCCAATGGCCGTTTCATCAGAAAGCCAATACGAGGCTTCCCCAACCAGGGCAGGGGGCTTATCATAGAGCTCACATGGTAATGGCGCCGGCGTTGAGATCAGGTCGCCACACGCGCCGTCAGCCAAGATTTCCCCAATCAGGGCAGGCGAACGCGCGGCAATCGCTGGTGAACACGACGACGACATGGAAGAGGCTAGAGTGGCAGTCGGCGCCTCCGGAAACATTGCAGCTGCAGAACAACGCGGCGCTGTGGCGGGAGTTGCCTGCCTGCATCTTCTGGGTGGGGACGGCGATGCAGCGGCGCTCCCCGGTCATTGGGGTCCCACACGACCAGCTCGGCCCAGTCGTATCTACGGAGGAGGGCGCGGCCGTGGCGGCAGTCGATGAACCTCCGCACGTCGTCGTCGTCGTCGTCGTCTCCGTCCATGAGGTTGCGGAGGGACGAGGCCTCGACCGCGATGCGGCCGGAGGCGCCCTCGGCGGGGATGAAGCTGGAGCCTGGGGAGGTCCCGATAGTTGTGGAAGAAGCCGAGCACGGCGGGTGTTCGATGGAATGCGCACAAGCGGCGGAGGGAGCCAGGGTCACGGGTAATGCGGCGCCAGCACTTGCATACGAGGGACGCACGAGAGAGGAAGGAAGGGTGGGGCGGGAGGCAGAGGAGGATCTCGACGAGCACGTCGTCCGGTGCAGACTCCGCCGGCGGCGGGGAGCTGTGTCCGGTCGCCTTGCTCATGTGTCTCAAATTCTAAACATATGATTTATAACTTCAAAATTTCAGTGCTCCATAAGCACACCGAAAAAATTATTCCGAGTTATTTTTCACTTAAAAATTAAATCAGTATAATAAAAAATACTCGAAATAATTAAGTTTCCGCATCTCTTCTTAAAAGTTGTTATACTTATACACTCATTTATAAACTTTTTATTCTAAAATTCACTCACCTGTTAAGTTGTTAGTTAAAAGTTGTCGTACTTATAATTTATAAACTTTTTATACTAAATTGCACTCATCTATTAATGTTGCAGTAGGACGTACGACATTCATTTCAAATTCATCTATACCAAATTACACCTAACTGCTAAGTTAATATCTAATTGCTAAGTTGATGTATCGTGAATGTAATTTACTGTTTTGAATTAGTTTAGATATTCTTTTGCTATTTTTCTATTCTTCGGACTTAATTTTTGATCATCTAGAGTACAAGTATCCCAAAGTCTTATCCTAAATTAAATTTTAATTTGCTTCGTTTATCTGTGTCAGATTATAAGCCATAGATCATCCAATGGAAACGCGTGATGCAAATAATGAGAATTTCATACACGCATTTGATTGCTTACCAAATAATTGAAATACAAAGTTCTGCATTTACACAATTTTAAAAATTCTTTTCAACCAAAAACAATTTAAAAAATGGTTCTTTTTACTCCACGGTGAAAACAACTTTTGGGCAAAATGTATATGCTCAATCAGCTATAGAGCAAATATTCAATGTTCCATTAGAAAGATGAATTGCCTATGAGAAAAAAATAGAGCTGCTGGTGGATCATTACAGAAAATTAAACAGAGTAACCAGAGATAGGAATATGACAATATCAAATCGCATGCACAAAATAAAATAGTATTAATTGTAATCTCCAAAGGCGAGAAAATATCATTTCCGCCTTTTTATTGAAATATGGAGTAATCTAATATACGTTGGAGTATTAGCTGTTATCTACAACGATGACAGAATGCCACTTTAGCCTTTTCATCGAAACACGGAGTGATCCTTCAACACCCTCTGTGCAACCAAGAGAAAACAGTGCAGATTTATAACTGATCCTTCAACACCACTGCAGCCAAGAGAATCTACAGCCGTCCAATTAATTCCATGATTTGCACCATCATCTGCATCCATCAATTATATCAATTATGGGACATCAATAGATCATCATCCAAATGAGCAAACTAAGGGCATGTAATGATGTAACCACTTTTTTCTTTGTGAGCAAACGAGCTTTCATTTAGTCATGAACGGCACGAGTACAAACAAAAAGCTACCATCATTGTAAAGTTGGCACCATCAGGGTTAACGATTTTGTGCATGCGTACCGTGCCACCCCACGCGGTAGCATGGTTTTTTTTGGCAAAAACCACGAAAACCATGTGAACAATAGTTTTCATGTCGTTTTGCCGTACCACGGTTTTCGTCTAAACCGCGTGAAAACTGCGTCAAAAACGGCGAAAACCGCGCAAACAGCGCCAAAAACTGCGAAAACCGCAATTTAAATTTGAACCAAATTCAAATCCGCGTCGTGCCGCGGTTTTCGCTCAAACCGCGCGAAAACCACGCCGATACCACGGTTTTCGCGGCAAACCGCGCGAAATTTATTTTTTATGATAAAAATATATTTTTGATAAAATAATTTTTTAAAAAATTTGGAATTCGTATTTAAATTATTCAAACGAAACCGTCGGGATGCCGTGCCACACCCTGTGATACGCACGAAAACCGTGGCGGTTTTCACGGTTTTCAAATCCCTATGCCGCACCCCTGTGGTACGCGTGAAAACCGCGGTGGTTTTGGTTTTCAAATCCCTGGGCATCATACCTACCCAACATCCTAGGAAACTCGATGGTGCAAGTTGAATGCAACATGGCACTAACAACGCATATAACGCAATTTAAAACTCTAGCAATAACTACTTATTCTTCAAAATAAAATTAACAGCTACTTGTGGTCAGCGGGATTCTATAATTCAGGTCCTTTCCCAATTATAGAATTAAGGTCCTTTCCCAAGAATCCATCTTTTTAAGGTCTCTAGAATGCATTTTCATCCTAACTGAAATGAGTTCACTGTAGTGCAAGAAGAAACAAATCTTTGTTTCCATCTATTAAAATAACTAAGACGAGAAAAGGAATGAGAGAAAAATCATGAAAAGATTCATGAATACAATATAGTCGAAATTGTTCCTGGATACAATAGTCGAAATGGTTCCTGAATACAATATAGTCAAAAAAGATTATTGCGGTACTCTTTACTGACAGAACTTATATCCCAAATTGCACATGCACAAAACCAGTGAAAGGAAAAATAAAAGCAAGAGAAGATAAAAAGTTGCTACACTAGATCACACCATCTGTTTATACAGTCATGTTTGATAAGAAAACAACTTGGTGGTTCTGAAAAGAAAGATGATATCTCTGCCAATTTATAATGTAATAAATTCCTGAATTTTCTTATAGGAAAACTCTTGTGGAAAAAACTTTCACTTTTTTACTTCAGTGATATCAAATGTCTCAATTGTCAAATGTCTATTGCACAAATGTCTAAAAAGTATATTGCAGAAAGTAGTTTTCACAACACCTATTGCACAAAATGTCTCAATCGTCAAAAAGCTAACAAAGGATGTGTTAGACAAGATATGTGCATAATAAATTGCAGAGAATATAAATATTTGTTCCCACAAAAGTCAAAATTGCACCAGCATATATTACAATGGACCGTTAAAGGAAAAGTATACCGTGTGATAAGGGCTAAACTTACTTTTAGTTCAAATAAGCGCCATACATTACTCATAATTGTATTATTTCTATCATCACTACGCATTAAACCTCTACACAAAGGATCTAACAGAGTAGGCAGAACAGGTGGAACATTTAACACTTGCCTCCCAATATCAATTTGTTTGCTTGCAATGGCATTGATTATCAAGAAAGGGTGCATCTGTACTATTTATTTAATCAAACTAGTTCATTACTACAACAAATAGAACATATTACTTCTTGTCATACTTCCGTTTATAGATAATGCGGCATAAAATAGAAAAGATTTTTCCAAAAAATGGATGAGGTAGTATTAAGATTGGCGCAAGTAGGGGTATTCCATCAATCCACTTTCAACCATAGTATTAATGTTGACTACTAAACATCAGCTCAACAAAACATAAAATAAAAGCGACTCTTTCAGTGTTGGTCTCTAATTGATATTGCTTGCAATTCTGAACCAGAATATGGTACATAGTACTAGGTTCATAGCAAAAAGAAAAACATTGCGTAAGTGGTTCATTAGGTAAAAACTATTCACAGCAAAGGAGAAAGGCATAGTAGTTCATACCTTTTTGGAACATAAAAGCTAGCATAGGGGTAAACATTCTTCATCAGTAAGGAGCAAGAGGCCTTCTTGAATTGCAATGTTTCAAGAGAAACTAGAAAAATGCCATCAATGCTCTGTATAAACACCACACTTTCATCTTCAGCGAATCCTCACATAACAAAACAGCCATTAGACGGCATTGATTGCCCTTCATCGCTGTTGGCAGCGGCAGGAGCTTGTCCAGCTCAATGGCCCTGCGCGGAATCCATTCTAACACACCATCATCGGCAACTTCCCGCGCCCACAAGTGCAGGCTAAAATCCCTGTCCTTGATGAAGACAAGGCCAAGCATTTCGCCTTCCAACCTCACAAGACGGACGCTCCATTGGCGAAGGGTATTCATCACCAGTGGCCATTTGATCAGACTTAAAACTTGGGTTCCACATTGGAACTCAAGCATGCAGTTCGATTAACAAGCCAATACAGGGATTCCCCAACAAGGGCTGGGGTCGTGTCGTAGAGCTCAAATAGTAATGGTGCCTGCGTTGAGATCAGGTCACCCCACGCGCTGACCCATGACGAGTACACGCAGGCGAACACGCGGCCATGGCTGATGAACACGACAGCGACATGGAAGGAGCTCGAGTGGGAGTGGCAGCCTTCGTCACCTCCGGAGGCGGTGCGAACACAATGCCGTAGCGGTGGGAGGCTTGACTGATGGCCTCGCATCTTGTAGAGGACGACGACGTGGTGGCGCTCTCTGGTCATGGGGTCCCAGACGAGCGGTGGGCCTGGTCGGGGCCGTGGACGAGGGTGTGGCCGTGGCGGCAGTCGAGGAACCACCACAAACCGTCATTCCCGTACCTCCCAACGGAGGAGGCCTTGGTGGCAAGGCGGCGGGCGGGCCCTTAGCGGGGAGGAAGCGATGGACGTCGGAGGAGTTGTGGAACAAGCCGAGCATGGGGGTGTTCGGTTGATGAGGACATCCCAACCATACATGCTCCCTCAAGTGTCAATAACCAACAAACCAACATCAAAGATACAAGTCAAGGGCTAATTACACGTAGTCGAACAAAGAAACTACAACAAGAGGTGAACGCACTAGTTTATGAAGTCCATTTGAATGTTAATAAGAATTATATACTGCCTAATTCGTGCACATTGCTATTGCTAAGGTTTACCAAGGAAGATGACAAGGACACACAAGACGATGACTACAAAGAAGAACTACACTCGAACCAAGCCACCAAGAGAACAATGAAAAGAAACAATCATAACTTTTGATGCACGAAAGCTATGAAGGTGAATGAGCACATTTTGGAAAACTTATTAAGTCTAGTTTTGAATGCCACCGAGCCGACTTGTTTATTAATTCCATTGAGAAAGCCGACCAATTTTAGTCCAGATTGGTCGAAGGCCCATAATCTGTATCCGATGTTTAAGTTCCCATGCAAAACTATGTCATTCGTGCACATGGTGTGAAAGCTTATCAAGTTAACTTTCCAACCCAACAAACAGATCGTCATTTGAAGTTCCCATAATGGAGTTATGGTCAAATTAGTGAAGACTCGCGTAGAATACCAACAGCCTCACGAGGCCACTTCGGGAGTTGTTTTTGTGGAAGCCTTTTCACATACTCGCCTCTTCATTTCCATTTTGTGTTTGTACCCATCTAGGAGGGTTGTTCCTAGTACAAATATCTCCTTGCTCCTAAGCAAATGGACCTTTTGATAATCCAAATACGTAATCTTTTGTTTAGCCGTGTGTTAACAAATCAAGAGAGAGATCTACCCCTTGCTCTTGTGTTTTCCTTCATGGAGATTACAGAGCGGGCGCGTCATCGGCACCCAATCCGTGCTCTTGGTCCGTTGATTCCATGTTGCGTAGGTTGGTTTCTTTGAGAGTGTGGTTTGGTGAATCCTTGGTTCAAGCTGTCGTATAGAGACGGTGGTTGGCTCCTTGTGTGTGTCGTGAGGTTGCACTATTTATTGCTGCTTGCAGCAAGTTACCGGCTGTTTTTCAACTAGTTATCAAGATCAGGATCCTACGTCGTAAAGATTGGGATCAAGCTTTCATCATATGGTATCAGAGCCTTCGTTGTCACGGTAGGATTCCTTACCCTTAGCTACATATATTTTGTGTTCGTCATATTCACCAAAAAGCCACAAAAATAATTTTGCCATAACCCTTTGTTTCAATATGTTATTCTAGTGAGTTTTGTTAAGTTTTGGTCCATGAGAGTCATGTTTAATTGCTGATCATATTATCCTTTGCGTGTCCCTTGTGCCTTTTTTATATATCTGAAATCCCTAAAAAGAAAATCAGAGACCAATATCATCCTTTGCGTTAACTTTGATCCTATCAAGTTATAGCCAACGTGATGAGGACATCCCTGTCGTGTCTACACCAAGTCCTACTTCATCAACTAATGATGCACGTGCCCAAGTCCATAAAGGACCAATCACGCGTAGTCGTGCAAAGCAACTTCACCAACAGTGAATTTCATCCTTACTACCCATGATACATCTACTCATGACAATTGTTTACTACCTAAATCTTGTGTTTTTGACCTTGCTTAGGTTTATACATGAGGATATTCCAATTCCGAACTTGATTGAGCATGTTCGGATGACCGAACTTGACTAGGCATGTTTGGACGTCCGAACCTAATCACTGCATCTTGTTTGGCATGCTCGGACGTCCGAACCTGACCTCACTTCCGGCCATCACTGCGGGCAGAATATGAAGAGTTAGAAGGAGTGCGACCTATGGATGGAAATCTTATCAAGTCTAGTTTCACGTCCAACAAACGGTTCATCAATTGGAGTTTCCAATCAAAAGTTATGAGACATTTACTAGAGACTGCTCAAAAACCAAACCGACATGTGATGTTTCTTTCCATGCAAAACTGCACCAATTCTACAACAATTCGTGGTGCATGCTGCACATGGCTGGAAAGCTTATTGAGTCTACTTTCACACCCAACAAACGGATCGTCATTTTGAGTTCTCAAGATGGAGTTATAACCAAATTAGTGAAGACTGCACAGAATACTAAAAGCCACCCGAGACCACTTCAGGAGTAGTTTTTATGGAAGTCTTTTCACATAGTATGTCTTTTCATTTCCGTTTCGGTTTTTCACCCATCTAGGAGGGTTGGGTTGTTCCTAGTATAAATATCTCCTTGCTCCTAAAGCAAAAGACAACTTTCGATGATTTGATAAACCTGAATGGTATATTGCAGCCTAGCTGCTTGAGTGTCTACTCATCTTTGTTCTTGCTAATTTATCGTGAGCTTGTGAGAAAAGATCTCTCTGAGGTCCCCTACTTCGTGCTCTACGGTTTTTGTTCGGCTACGTCGTATTGTGTGGATTAGTCCTGGTTTGTGGTTCTGCGATCGTTTGGAGATCGAGTCGAAGTCCTCGTGGTTTCAGTGTCTCTCCCCGACGCTTGGTCACATCCAACCTTCATCAGGTATAAAGCTAGTTACCGCTGTTCGCAGCAAGTTACCTTTTGTTTGTGAACCTACTGTCGTGAAGATCGGGCCACCCTCTTGCTGAAACATATCAACAACCCATCACAACCGGTTGAGTCTTGTTTCTATGACAA
This sequence comes from Oryza australiensis, assembly GCA_019925245.2. NCBI lineage: Eukaryota > Viridiplantae > Streptophyta > Magnoliopsida > Poales > Poaceae > Oryza > Oryza australiensis. Next base: position 142,659 of record JAIFGZ020000486.1, on the reverse strand, counting down.
AGTAGATATGCAATGAATCAATCAGTCGATATAGATATAATGAAGCAAATATCCAACAAACAAATCGGTCGATATAGAATATTAGATGTAGACTCAATGGTTAAAACATACATTGGCTGGAAGTCCGATGTTATTAAATCCAAACGATTAAGTAATCAAGAAACCTTTGCTGTAATCGGCTAAAACAAACTTATATAATTCTTATAAGCCAATGTAACACTTAAATAAGATAACTTATCGGCTAAAACCCCAATGAAACAATGATTGATGCCTACTGACTTAAATAAATTTAACTTACAATCACAACCTCATAGGTCGGACCTAACCGATGCAACATAAGGTTGATGATTGTCGATAGATTTAAACCACTGATATGACACCGATTAAAGTGTTCATGTATTAAATTTAACCAAGACAAGAAAAACCATCAAAGAGAAATTTAACACATCAGATAAGATTGGCTAACTCTCCTATAAAACATTAGCATAAACTTATCTTCATAACAAGGCTTAGATTATAAATAACAATCTAATAGATCGAACCTAACCGATGCAACACGAGATTGCATATGATAATCTAATACTCAATGAGTCAATAAATCTGTCTAATGTGATAGATAATAAATATATCTAAAGTAACATTATGTTTAAAGAAACATCAACTTGATCAGAATATCAGACCTAACCAAAAAGTCCTAACTAAGCTGATGTGACTATAAATAATAATGAAATTAAAGATAGAGATGATATACCAAATAGGCAACACTTGTGTCGACCCGATTAGAATATCGGACTCAACCGAGAAAGTCCTAGCCACGCCAGCGAAGATGACGAAACTCATTTCTTGCCGAAGGTCGAACTCAATCAATGCATCCTATGCACGAAAACAAGAACTCGTCGAAATAAAACCTCATAAGAGGGTGGCGATGCGTCGAAAGTATATGTATATTGATGTGTGAAGATAAATTACAAGGATCCCGAGTGTACATATTTATACTCTCGGGCCAATACAAGACCTAATTGGACGCGGCACAAACTTTTCTAAAGATAAAATAAAAACATAAAGTCCTCATCGGTTACGACATAAACTTCCCTAAAGACAAAACTTCCCTAACTAATAGATAAACTTAAGTTGCCATGCAGTAGTATTCACGATTCCTTCTTGAATTCGGCATCTTCTAGATAAACCTCCATCGGTTTGTTTTTCTCTTCCTTAACCGAATCCACCAAAGAATCTTACCAAATTTTGGCGTTAATAGCGACACAACTTGGGAAGACGAGAGAGGGGTCAGCAAGGGCCACTAGCATGTCGAGCGGCGATACGAGGCGGTCGGAGATGGCGAAGGGAGGCCGAACTTTCCTCGTGCGAGGAGGATGGGGTTCCGGCGATGGTTGGAGAGGAAGAAGGGATGGCCAAGGTGTAGCTTGATGTGGTGGACCCAAAGGGCGGCAGCAAGGCAACCGAGCGAGGCTCCACTCGCCGTGGGAAGCTACTGGATGACGGAGGTCGCGGTGGCTTCATGTGGGTGGCAAAGTGGTGGTTCTGGTGGCGATTTGAGGAAAGGGAGCGATGGTCATGGTACGACGCAACGGTGGCTAGAGCAACGAAAAATGGCGGTCGGAGGCGGCAATAGGCGACATCGGTCGGGTTTGCTATTGAGACATTGCTCCAGTGATGGATTGGGAAAGCGGAGCGGTGGTCGGGTAGCTCTCGGCCCCGTGAAGCTATTGGCAGTGGCGGCGGAGGGCGGGAGCGGCCCTAGAGGCGGTGACGCTTGGCCGAAAGCGGCGACGGGCGACGAAGCTCGGGCTCGATGGCGGAGCATGACTTATGGTGCGCCGAGCTCGAGGAGTTGAGGGAAAGAGAGAGGGAGGTCTAGGGAACATTTTTATAGGCCGAGCCAAAGGGGATCGAGACCGGGGCGGCGTGGCGGCAACCGCGGAGCTCCCAGCGACGTGGGAGGGTCATGGGTGCTCGTAATCGATGCAAGATTTCACGGGAGGAGAGGGGCATGACGTGGGATCGTGCGGGGACTCGAGTCCACACACGTGTAGGAGGAGGTGGTGGGCGAGGAAGGCGGCGATGTGAGGGCGATGTGGCCGACGGTTTCAGTCGAGCGGCGGAGGTTAGGGCGACGCCGACAAGCTGGCCCGCTCGTCAATCTCCCAGGAGGAGGAAGGCAAGATGAACTTCACAAAGGAAAGGAGGAGGCAACCAGCCGACCGGACCGGGCCGTACTAAGGAAGGAGAAAGGAAGGGGCGAGCCAAGAGAAGGAGAAAGAAAGAGGGAAGCAAGCCGGGCCATAGGGAGCCAAGATAGACTCGACCAAAACGGCCCAAATCTGAAAAGGAAGATTTTAATTGGTTTTTTTAATTTATTTAATTGATTAAATAAATTTTGTTTTATTAAAATTACTTTCCGAGCTTTGAAAATTCATGGAAAATTCTAAAGAATATTTTAGAGCATGAAAAATATTACAAAATATTCCCAACCATGACTTTTAAAGGAAACTTTTATTTCCCTCATTAATTTTACTTGATAATTTGCTTTAACTTTTAATATTAATTTAGAAATGCATTATTAAATGATTTTCAATCCCGAACGAAAATCGGGGCACGACAGACCAGAGTGAAAATGTTTAATCCTGTGTGATAACTTGCCCTTCTGAATATCCATCCACATCAAACATCCCCCAAGATGATATAGCTCTATACACAGAATCCTCTCTAGACTTAGGAATCCCTCTGATCAGAGCTCTGAGAAAACCCTCTTGACCTATTTATTTCTTATGCAATAGCTCTGTGCACGTCATGAGGTTGGCTCTCCAATTTAAAAATCCATTTTGCTGAGAGACTCCAATTCATGTCCCTTGTTTCTACAATGTACAAATATTAGAGCTGATTGTGTGGAGCACCTGTAGAGTTTAATCAAAGTTAAGCGTAGCCCGGAGCAGTGAGATTCTCAACCATACAGTAAACATATTTTGGTTTCATCTACCATCAACAGTTCATCATAGCTCTCTATGTATTATTATTTCAAAAATATCCAATCTTTGTGGCAAGGACAAATAAAATGCAGAGACCAATGTACTACCGCAGCATGTCTTGCAATAGCCATTACGACTGAAATACATTTTGCTGATATATAACACAACGGACTGAACAACAATACATGGGTGAAATTAAACCAATCCTCTATATCGATTGGTATTAGCAAACAAGCAAAAATCAGCTAAATTTTCAGGGGCAACTGACCAAATGATATATTTGATGTACGGAGAACTGCAACTCTGAATCATCATGAGATCAAGCAGACCTGCTGTCAACTATCCGTGGCATATCCTGCAGATGTAAACACACAAAAGGATTTAAGCAGTCCAGCCTTTAGAATTTAAGTTAAAACCTTCTTGAACAACTGTAGAGCATACAATTTCTATGCTGAAGGAAAACCATGGAACGTGCACATCATGTCTGAAAGTGGTGCATAGAACAAGCCCCCACAACAAACCCACACAACCCACACACACACACACACACACACACACACACACACACACACAAGCACATGAGCTCCTCTAAACAAGATGCAATGTGCTGAAATCTCCTCTTAAACAAGACACAAATTATTGAAATATGTCCGTAAGTTTCAAAAGCATGATTACCCAAGGTCTAAGCAAACCTTTCACTTGGCTTAATTAGCATGAATTAATCTGCTTACTACGTAAGCACTAATATTTACTCACCAATTGCCATATTGATCTACTTAATACATGTATTAAGAACCAATTGCTGTTGCTAGGCTCCAGATTGTGAATTAAAATGAAGATCAAATGTAAAAGAACCACTGCAGTTTCCATGAAAAGAAAAGAAAGAACCACTGTCACAAGACAAAAGAACAAAGAACTTTGTAAAGTCTGGTGTCTGGGCTGCCTCACCTGCTTGAAATCCTTGCTTCTGTCAACACATGGGATGTCATCGGCTTCTGTGGAACTTTTAGTCATTATCCTCTGACATTATCTAACAGCAAACAATAAGATGAATATAGCGTGAATAAGTTATGAAATTTGATGAATTAACACATTCAAAATCAGACGACACCAAAAGTTAATAGTGTACCAAAGTCATGCTCTGTTATTTCAGAAATCTTAATAGTAGTCTTTAGTATGGCACATTGTCAATGTATAGAATATCTGATAAGAATCCATCTGATGGCTGATCTAGTCTTGCTACCAGATGATTACCAGCCACATTTTGCCACATTTGTCATAGACACGGTGCCTAAGTGTGATGTGCACCACAAAAGGTGTTGCATGCGACACTTAGCAAGACATATGTGGCAATTGGTGGCATTCATCCAAACAGCTCCTAGGAACTGTCATACTCATAGGATACTAGATCAATTGTGGAATTTTCTTATATTGTTTTCCTAATTTTTCTATTAAATGTTCCTAACTGAATAGTGGGATGTGATGTACAAATGCAGAACACAAAAATACAAAGGAGACACCAATAATTGTTTTGTCCTTGTGGGCTCACAGTAAAAGACAGGCACTACTACAAAAATCACCAGTTTGAGGAAGGGGGCGACCAGACAACATAAAAAAATTCCCAAAATATGATGTGAACTTGGTGACCAATTTGAAATATAACAGTCACTCAGTCAGCCATCTTGAGCAAACAATAAGATAGCCCATTGAGTTAAGTATATTTTTTTCCACGAACATGTAGTTATGAAGTAGCAGTGCCTAGAATAACACTTTTCAGATAGCATTTTCATTAGCTTCCAAACTTTTCATGTTTTAGAACAGCATTTAATGATATCTGGTGCAGTTTAGTTTTTGACGTACTAGCTCATTTAAATTACCAAAGTTTCATGTGAAGTAATGTCATGTGGGGGCGGACGTATACCCGGCGTCGTCGTGCCCGTGACATCCGCCGAGCCGAAGAGCGAGCGTCCAGCAGGGATGACGCCCAGGCCACCGAGAGTGGCTAGGAGAGAATTTAGTGATTTGTTTCCTTAGCTGTTAACTTGAGTTTAGGAAGTTGCTTTCCTCTTTTTATTTACTTACCAAAGTGAGTTGAGCCACAGGCTATATATGTCTGTACGTGCGAACATTGCAAGGGAAGAAAAAGTATTACCCAAACTCTATCTCTCTCTTTTATTCCTAAGCCTACGGCGGAGGGGCAAACCTCGCCGGAGAAGACGGATCGCGGCTACGAATTACGTAGCCGGGGGCGTGCTATCCTAGGGTTTGACGCCCTTGACAAGTAATAGAGTTTAATTACTCATAGAGTCATAGTCCAACTTAATGAGTCTTGGATCAGTGCAATACAATGAAATACAGCACGTAGGAAAAACAAATGTTTGCACGATTTATTATTTGTACCTCAATGGCCTGACTTGATTTACAGTAAGGACAACAAATAAATTTCACAAAACACTTAATGATACTCATCATAGTATTCTACGGTCTTATAGTATATGCGACTTATACTAAACAAATCATAAGTTAGCTTAATCAACACACTAAATTACAAGAGAATTTCATTGAAATCATACCAGAAGGAGCCAACACAGAGAATGACAAGTCATTCAATAATGGTTATAGACAAAACACTCAAGTTCAAACATCACAAGTTAAATTTTCATGGCGGTTCTTTTCCTCTAAAGTTTTAAATCTACTATGAAGAATGAGATGTTAATCTGTTCTCATAAAGCTACTTTTGGCAACGCCTATTTTACAAATGTATCAAGTATCAACAGGCTAAAAAGGGTTGTGTTACACAAGATGTCATAAAAACTCAAGTAGTATTTGCATATTTGTTCACTCATAAAGTCACGAAAATTGCACCATCAATGAACACTTAAAGGAAAAGTACACTATTTGATGAACACCAGTTTGTTCATAACCATCAGACAATACTCACAACTGTATTATTTCTACCACCACTACGCATTAGACCGTTACCTCTAAAGCTCTAAATGATGTAAAATTTAACTTTGCTGCCCAATATAATTGTTTCTACTTGCAGCTCACGGGGCATTGATCATCAAGAAAGGGTGCATTTGTATTTTTAATCAAACTACATATGCTGAATAAATACTCGTCATATTTTTGCTTACAGGTCATGTGGCATTAAGTAGAGAAAATTTTGCAAATAATAAATGAGGTATTATTGAAATTAGGGAAACTAGGGATTCCAGCGATCCACTTTCAACTATAGTGGTAAACTACTCAACATCAGCTCAGCAAAGTGTCAAACCGTCAATAAGAGTGACTTAGTAAAGTGTTGGTCTCTAATTGATATTGCTTGCAGTCCTAAACCGGAATAAGATAAATAGTACTGGGTCAGCACCATAAGGAAAAACATTATAAGTTTTTTCATCAGGTAAAAACTATACTTAACAGCAAAGGACAAAGGGGTAGTTATTCATACCTTTTGGAACATAAAAGCTAGCATAGGGGTAAACAGTCTTCATGAATAAGGAGCCAGACACCTTCTTGAATTTCAATGTATCAAGCCAAACCAGGAAAATGCCAGCAACGGTCCGTATAAACACCACATTTCCATCTTCAGTGAACCCACATATCCAAATAGGCATCACACAGCACCGATTGCCCTCCATCGTCATTGCCAGCGGCAGGAACTTGCCCAGCTCAATGGACCTATGCGGAATCCATTTCGATGTATCATCATCATCGGCAACATCCCTCGCCCATAAATGTAGGCTGAAATCCTTGACGAAAGCAAGGCCAAGCACATTGTCTTCCATCCTCACAATACGGATGTTCCACTTGCGGATGGCATGATTCTCCAAAGGATGGTCAATCAGAGCTAAACATTGGTTGCCGAATTCGAACTCAAGTATGCGGCTCCCATCAAGAAGCCAATACAGGGCTTCCCCAACAAGAACAGGGGGCTCCTCATAGAGCTCACATGGTGATGTCACCGGCGTCGAGATCAGGTCCCCCACGCGTCGATCCACGAAGAATACACGCAGGCGAACACGCGGCCATGGCCGGTGGTGAACACGACAACGACATGGTAGGCGCTAGAGTGGCAGTTTTGGTCACCGCCGCCGGAGGTAGTGCAGAACACGGCCGCGTTGCGGTCAAAGGCCCCTTCCTGCATCTGGTTGGGGACGGTGATGCAGCAGCGTTCCCCGGTCATGGGGTCCCACACGAGCAGCTCGGCCCAGTCGCGACTGCGGAGGAGGGCCCGGCCGTGGCGGCAGTCGACGAACCACCACATGCCGTCATCCCCGTCCCTCCTGAGGGAGGCGGCCTCGGCGGCGACGCGGCCGGGCGGGCCCTCGGCGGGGACGAAGCGGGGAGATCCGGGGAGTTGTGGAAGAAGCCGAGCACGGGGTGTTCGATGGAATGCGCGCAAGCGGCGGAGGAAGCCCGGGTCGCGGGCCAGGCGGCGCCAGCGCTTGCAGACGAGGGACGCGCGGGAGAGGAAGGAAGGGTGGGGAGGGAGGCGGAGGAGGATCTCGGCGAGGACGTCGTCCGGTGCAGACTCCGCTGGCGGCGGCGCCGCGGAGGAGTGGCGGGCGGTCGCCTCGCTCATGTTGCGGCGCGGACTTCACTTATCAACAGAGGATGGAAGGACACACGTATAATTTGTCCAATTTGATAAGAGTGAACGAACTTTGACAAGTTTTAAGCAACGTGAAAATCGAACATGTTTAAATGTAAAAGACAAATCGATTACGAATCTATTGATATGAATTTGATGTTAAATAATTAAATTGTTTGAAAAAATACTGTTGGTAACATCTTGATGACTCGAAGGTAAAATTGACAATTACTTTTTTTAAGGATGGAAGTATGATTTATAGTTTTAAAATATGAAAATTGTTCTAGAAAACAAATAAATAGTGAAATTATTCACGTTTTGGTGCCTCCGATTTTGGCAGCCAAAGTCTGATGATTTACTTCAAATAATTGAAATTCAAAATTCTGTATGTTCACGATTTTAAATCCTTTTCAACAAAAAACACTTCTAAATGGGAGATTTGATGGTTCACCCTGCAGTTGAATGCGCTTCTACAATATGCCCCAAAGTTGTCTGTACTTGAGTTTTTGACCCAAATTTGTTTGCAAAAGATCAACAGAAAACAACTTTGGACAAAATGTAGAAGCACATGCAACTATGGAGCCAATCATCAATTTTCAATTTAAAATATTATCAGAACTTCTGAGAACAGACTAGAGGCTAGAGCAGCTGCTGGATCATCACATTCACAGATCAAACAGAATAAGCATAGCATAAAGATAATCTGATAATATCTTATCGCATAAAGCAAAATGTGCTCATTTGAGTACTAAATTAATCTCAATAGGAGAGCAAATAACACTTTTGCCTTTATGACTGGAACATGACGTGACCTAACATAATAACATAATAAGTAAGTGACATATCCGATAAAACCATCAAATAATAAAAACCCGTGAAAACTGAACCTAAAAGTTTCATAAATTCATGAACAAATTACTAAAGGTAGATGTAGGCATGAAATACGTTTCACCAAATCTTAAATTAAAACTTGACTTTATTAATGGAGTCGGATGAATAATAACATAATAATTCATTTGGAATTTGTCTTTTTTCCTCCCTCAAATTAAGTTGAGTTTGGACTTAAGATTTGGTATGAATGTATTTTATGCCTATACCTATATCTAATAATTTTTATAAATTTACAAAACTTTTAAAAATGATTTTCATAGGTTTTTACTTATTCCATGGTTTTTATCGGATGTGTCCCCAATAAGTAATAAGTTAGAATAGCTAATAATACTTTTATGGTAGTATGTGCTTAATACTTTAGACATTGGTGAAAGCAGTGCAGATGCATAGCTGATCCTCCTTGAACACCTCTGCAACCAAAATGATCCTACAGCCGTCCACTTCCATGTTTTGCACCATCATCTTCACTTTCACCACCTGCCAATCACTGCAGAGTTAGGAAATTGTACAGAAGACCATCATAGAAACGAGCAAACTGATCTGATATGTAACATTAACGCACAACACATATATGAAAATTTTGAAATTCTAGCAACTGACGATACTTGTCGGTAACCCCAAAGGGAAGCTAAGGTCCTTTCACTAGAATTCTAGAATCCATCTTACTGAAGGTCACCAGAATTCATGTTAATGCTCTATGTAATGAGTTCAGTGTAGCACATGATGAATCAAATCTTTGTTTCCATCCATTAACATAACCCACAAATAAAAGCAGTCAGAAAAAAATTATACATGAAAGGTTACTGGATACGATATAGTCCAAATGAATATTATTCATGTAATCTTTACCAACAAAGTTCATAGTGTGAATTGCAGATGCACAAGAACAGTCACAGGAAAAATAAAAGCAAGATGAGATTGACGTGCATGGTTGGTAAGATGCTACACCAGATCACAACCTCTATTTTTGCATGAAAAGAGAAGATCAACATGAAGTGGTTTGGCCAATTTATAATGTCATAAATTAGTGAGCTTTCTTATCGAAATGAGTAACTTCGGAGCTTAAAATAGCTAGGCAAATCATTCATCGGTAACTACTTCTACTTCAAAAAGTTACAAACTTTATATAGCAGATGTTGTTCTATCACTGTGATATAGTACAGTAAACATGCATGCTAGTTCTATATGGGTGACCCCAGAAAAAAAAATTGAACGAAAGGTGACCCCAGAAATTAAACCAAGCATAGCTCATTCTACAATATGCAACACTGTAATACATACAGATGACTTCAAACATATGTAATCACCATTCACATGCACCAGTACAATCTTGAGCCCATCCCCTGATAGCTGATCACCAGCTTTTACTGATATTAAAGAGAAATAAGAAGCTATACCCATAAAAGGCACTTGAAATTCAATTATGGCAGAAATGGATACCAATGCAGGCTCTATGTTCTTACCAACTCAAACTATAGGGGAATTGGATATTCACAATAACATTTTAAACGATATGCTTAATGAGATGCACCTTTGATAAGCCATTTTCTGCCTACTAACCATTTTATATCCTATTGTATGCATGAATTGCAAGGAATATGATAAGGTGCTTCAACTAAGTATAAACAATAAGCTGATAACTTGATACTGGTGACATCCATTTCCTATGTTCATCTCTGCATTCCACAAAGCAAAAACTAGAAAAGGCGAACCATAACTGAACTCAAGTTGTCGTTTTTATGGTTCCCTCTACCAGAACAGACAAAGATTTGGAGTCATTTGTTCAGTTCATCTTCAGACATCACGAAAGTTACCCATTTATATGCAAATCAAGACTAAATTGAGTGCAAATAAGACACTCAAAACACTAGCATTTGTTATACCTGCAACATAGAAGCTTGAATAGGGATAAACAAAGTCCACCATTCTGACACCTTCTTCATCAGCATCTCATCTTCAAGATGGAGCAAGAAGATGCCCTCAATTGTCCATATTAACGCAGAGATGCCATCTTCGTCAACCCCGAGCAGCCGGACAAGCGGCAGCAGAATCACCCGCACACATGCGCGTGGCACTGGAGTAAACACGTCGAGGTTAATGCTCTTGCGAAGCACCCAGCTGGTGCTTGCAACGCCATCGGCGCCGGCCTCCCGCGCCCACAGCTGCAGGCTGAACACGTCCATTCCGGAGAGGCCATCAGCTGGATGTTGTTCCTCCTTTACAGGGTTAGAGCGTCCGGCGGTGGCTCGACCACGCCAGGCTCTCCTTGCACAGGTGAAGCTCGAGGATGTCGCCGTCGTCCAGCACCCAGTAGGAGGCGACCGAGGCAGACGGAGCGGCGGTGGCCGGTGACAGGGTCACAGACGAGGAGCTGGAGCCAGCCGGGCCCACTGCGGAGGAGCACCCGGCCGTGGCAGCAGCCGAGAAGCCTCCAGTCGTCGTCGTCGAACCCCGAACGAGGGCCCCGCAGGCGCGGCGACGGCGACGAAGGAGGGGCCGACGGCGCGGGAGTTGTGGTAGAAGCCGAGCACGGGTGGTGTTCGGTGGAATGCGCGAAAGCGGCGGAGGAAGGCCGAGCCGTTGATGAGGCGGCGCCAGCGCCTGCAGACGAGCGCGGGGCGGTGGAGGCAGTGGGGCTCGGGCGGGAAGCGGAGGAGGATCTCGAAGAGGAGGTCGTCCGGCGGCAGGGACGGCGGCGGGGCGACCGGGCACGCGCGCGGCGACTGCGAGCGCTGCGGCGAGGGAGCATGCACCCCATCGTACGGAGAATGGGATGGATGGGGTGCGCGTTCGAGACAGTGCGACACTTGTCACGCACTGAGTTTCGAGTGAGCTCTACCATGATTACATGGTCACTGAAATATTTCCTTAACCCTAAATCCTAAACTCTTAAAAATACTAATAAATTTATCATGTTTTTATAATAAATAGAATTTCTATATAAAACAAGACAGTTTTATTGTTTGTGTACAGCTAATAATCAAAAAGATAAGCTGAAAAAGAACGTGCCCTCGAAAGTCTATAATTTTAGTTTAATGTACACCATGAGATCCAAAGTACGATTGGAGGTGTCGGATTAACATGACCATTCACCATAGCGAAACTTGTTCATTTAGCCCCTATCTGCTACAACTTCCCCTTAATCAATTGTCTAGCTCAAAAGAGAAAACAAACTGAGGTGGGCATTTGCATATGCACAAACGTCTCCCTATCATGTCATTTGTCTTGGCTTCGAGGACCTCTAATCACCTATGATCAGTGCCGCCCTAATCACCACTTCTTCACCTACTCTCCTATTCGAGTGGTGGTGTGGTGAATATTGAGACTTGGGTTGCATTCTTTAGCTCATCTAACACCATGTTAACTTTGATCCTCGATAGTATAGCGGCCGGTTTTCACTGACGTGACGAGTGAGATCCACGTGAGCCTCATATGTCGCGGTCAACTCTTCTCTTTCCTAAAGTGAACTTGGTAGCGATCAAGCGGTTGGTAGCTTGGCGAAGCAGCATCGCAGGCGAGGCGAGGCGAGCAGAGCAGAGTAGTGGAGCTCACGAATGGCGAGTTGAATCCCCCACAATGGAGCCGCCGACGGTTACAAGGGTGGTCGTTGTCCCCTTCACAGCGGCTACAAGGCCCCTGCTTGCTATCCACGCGCGCCCCCTCCATGGCATCATGTCCATCTCCTTCTCTCCCTTCTCTGGTGGAGGCGAGGGCCGCTTCTTCGGAGATGGGGATGGCAGTCATGGTGGTGGCAGCGAAGATGACTCAAGTGCCAGCGCAGCTGCAACAGCCTCCGCCGTGGCGACGACTTTTGATGAGACCGAGACGATGTATGCTAATGTCATATTGCTTTGCGTCAGAGCTATTTATTCTTCCTCCTACCTTCCCTCTTCCTCCTCTATTCCCCATCTCCAATTTGGCGATTCCCTGTCTCCCCTTTCTTTCCTCCTTTCCCCATCATTGACGGGGGGAGGGGTTGTGTAGACCCCCATTTTTGAGGACGGGAATCATTCGTGTTCATAGTACCTTATCCCCTGGATCGAGTAGTTCGGTACCCACGAATACGCTTCGAATTACAGTGCAAAGTGCACGAATAGTCTTACATTGAAATTATTACAATAATAGGCCCGAAGGCAATATCCAATACATAAAGGACCTACCGGTTCGGATACAACCAAAAACAGAATTAGATAAGATAGCAGACGGAAGGTGCGGCACGCCGATTGCCACAGTGCAACGACCGGGGACTAAGACCCGTTGCGCTCCATTGTCTTCATTCCTCCTAGTAGTATGTGTACGGGTCTTCCTCCTCTCCTTCATCCGGAGGTTTGTGCGTATAGCAAGGGTGAGTACCCAACGTACTCAAGCAAACCAACACGGAATGATGCACATGATAGGGTCATTCAAAGGATGGCTATGGTTTATTTGCGCAAAGCCAATTTTCACAAATCATTTCACAAACCTAACATCTAGCCGGATCGGGTTTTAGGTCCATAGTATATTAAGTCGGCGACGGTTCTCGTCCACCATCCATTGTGATCCCAAGGATAGCTTTCCGCCTCCGATTCGTCATGGTTTTCTGGGGTGTCTTCCCCTTCTCCCGATAGAGAAGTTGGGTTCCCAAGACATGAAAATCATTATGCAATCCCACCCATCATTTTAAGATTTATGAGTCTAGCCACGGAAACACTTGTCACGTCGCTCACAACCACGAGCACGGCTATTCGAATAGATTGATTGACTCACACCGCAAAGGGATGTACACTTTACCCGTACTCCGCAACTACTCATTGAATGAGCTTACATCCCTCTATATGGGACGGTCACGGCAAAGCCTTTCGATAACCTCGCTTTGGCAGCACTCCGCTCCATGAACTTAAGCCCTCATGCACTCTAGCCGTCATTTCCTAGCAAGTGAGAGGAGTTCAGGCGTTCCCGGGTAAGAGAAGGAATTGCTCTAACTTTGAACTTTCCATCTTCATGTCTTCATTTCTTCATGTTGATCGCCCGCCCGATCTCTCGCCTGTGTACCATCCAACAGACACCCCTGCCGGAAGGCCCTTAACTATCGTCCGTGCACCCACCGTGGTGCACCCCCACCGGCAAGCCCTTACCTCAACGCCAACACCTGAACCTACTATGCAAGGATACCGCCTCCGCTCGGATATTTAATTAGCTAGGTCTATACCCATTCGAGAAGTACGGTTGTACCGGCTCGTTCTAAGTTGTAGTCTCATGGCTCGGTCCTTAACCGACTGTGTGACTCGTACTAGCCTTTCCGTAATCCACCCAAATCCATCCATCCGCCCCAGCCTAAAAACATTGGTTCGTATTTTCATTTTTCATCAAAGCCATTTCCAACATGATCAAGGCAACGTGGCGCTCATGTCTCCACTTGCCGTGTCTCAACCATCTTCCCAAGATAGTTGCCCAAGCACGAGGCTTATTTGTAAAATCATGAGTATGCAAGAATCTAGTATAAGCGTGGCTAAGCATTTTATCAAGATAACCTCCCGGTTGTATCACATCGAAGGTTACAAAGAATATTTCTAAGGGTATTCAATGTCAAGGCAGGATATATCAAAAATAGGTACTCATTTGTATATAGCATGCAATTTGTAATTGAAAACAACATCATTTCACAAAGTAGGATCAATATGTTCAAAGGGATGTGTTGACTTGCCTTGCTCGCACACTTGTTGGTTGGGGTCTTCTGTGTACTCAACGCCTTCCTCGGACGCTAATCGTACGTGCGAGAAATCAAATTTGAATTCGATTAGAATTCAAGTAGAATCCAGCAAGATCCAAAAGAAAAACCAAGTAAATCGCAATAGCGGCTCCTAACACTAGGCTATGACTCTATGCGAACCTAGGCTCGAGTTTCGACGAAATCCGGGTTAGAGCGAAAGGATTATAAGGATTCGAAGTTTCGTATTGAATCCGCTTTCGTTAAGAAGGGAGCGATATTTATTTTAACATGCTTAAAGTTTGAGAAATACTAGAGTTGATGATTCAATTAATAAAAGAAAGTGATTATCTTTCAATTTCATCGAATTATTTCTCGGGTCGAGAAGTCCTAGGGTATATAATAATTTAAATCGAAATTACTTGATAGAAGCTAGACTTGTATATCGCTTGGATTGCTGACTTTTAGAAAATCTATATGATAAATATTATGTGATGATGAACTAAGTCGTAAACAAAATCCCAGCACTAATAAATTATGCGACAATCAATAAGTTTCTGGATAGTACGACCTAGGGTTAATAGTAATCGATCCCAAAATAATCAAGGCAGCTAAGTATTATATTAATACTCTAGGTTTTAAGTCTAGCAAATATATAGATCAAGAATAATATTTTGGAGATAAGTTTAAGACATAATAATTTTCTTTGAAGGATAAAAGAATGCTATGATTAAATAATTTGGAAAACATGTTTAATAGTCGGTCCCGAATTATCTTTGGAAACCAAATTTGTTTTGAAGAAAAATATGTAATTTTGCCGAGAGATTTTCCTGAAATATCCTCAAAAATTTTTCCTAATTTTTCTAAAATTTTCCCAAAATTTTTCCCAATTTTTCTCCCCTTTTTTTTCTTTCCTTTCCTCCTTTCTTTTTCTCTTTTTTTCTTTCCTTTTCTTTCCCTATTTTCTTTTTCCCTTTTCTTTTTAATCCTCTCCGGTCTCTCTCTCTGTTCTCTCTCCTTTCTCTGTTTGCGCCGTAGCCAACGGGGAAGAGGACGCCGGCGGTGAGGGATGGCCGGTCCTAGGGGGCAAGGGGTCCTACCTCCATCTACGAGCTACGAGGGTTCCGATTCAAGGCTTGGGCGGGTTGGAGAGGTGGCGAAATGAGCCGGCGACGGCGAGCTCCCTGGCCAGCGGTGGCGTCGCTGCCGCGGCGGCGCTCCGGCAATGGCATGGCCAAGGTAGCGGGTGTGGGAGCATCTACGAGGTGTGGAGAAGCTAACTAAAGCATCGGTTTGCCTGGAGAAGCTCCGTTGCGGCCTAGCGACGTGCACGGCGGCGGCCGAAACAGAGGGGCTCGGCGCCACTCGTCGCCGGCGAGTTCCGGCGGCGCATTGGCTCGGGAATCATGGGGGAAACAAAACCTAGAGCACGGAGATCATGGAAGTACCTTCAATTTGGGAAGAACTCGATCGAGGGCGATGAATTTTGATTCTTTGCTCCGGCGGCCGAATTAGGGTTCCTCCGACCGGCCTTGATCTTTTGCGAAATTCTTGCGCACGGGCTATGGTGGCTAGGGATATTTGAGGGGTTTTACAGAGGAAACGATCGCGATCAAGATTGGTGTATAGAGTTTGTGCTATCGCGGTCTACTTATATGGATTTTGCGGTGAGACCGCGATGGCGTTGCGGGGCACGGCGCGACACTCGTCGCGTGCGTCACGGGCGTGGCGCGCGTGGTCGACGTCGTCAAGGCGTGGGAATAGGATGGTGACGACGGTGGCATGGGCATGGGGAGGTGTAGCCGACGCACGGAGGGGGCCCGGGGGCGATGGGCGACGCGTGGGTGCGAGGCGGCGGGACCGGCGCGGCGAGCGGCGCGTGGCGGCGCACGGGCGGGTCCGAGCAGGGCGTGCGCGCGGCGCGCGAGGACGGCGGGGCGAGGTGGTGGCGTCGGCTCGGCGCGCAGCACGGTGCGGCGGTGTGGGGCACGACGTTGTGGGCACGACGCGCGGCGCGCGGTGGCGAGGCGGTCCGGGGTCCGGGTACGGCGTCGAGCACTTGGCGCGCAATGAATAGTGACTTTTCACATTTTCCCGAATTAATTTCCTAATTTCCCAATTCCAGTTCCTTTCACCTCTAAAATTCAAAATAAAATATAACACACCTAAAAATAAGTTGTAAAATATATGTCCAACCTTTCCACCCACTTTTATTATTTTACAAATATATTTTACATATCTAATTTAATTCTTTTCCTCAATTCGAGAAAATGCGATTTTGATTCAAATTAATTTCTAGATTTCATATAGATACCCTAAAATATTTTATTACTCATTTTGCTTACTAATTAATATTACTCACTACCTAAATATTGTTTTGCTCCCAATTATATATTTTTATAAATCCATAACACTTTTCCTATTTTATATTAAAATTCCCGATTCTAAACTCCGAAAATTTTCTCCCAGTGGAATTTCAAATCCTTTGGTTTTTCACAAACATCGAAATGAATCGCTCGCGTATAAATTTATGCAACCAAGTCGGCAAATAAGAAGCGAAAACTCAATCAAGAAGCAACAATCAAAAGGTTTTTGTAAGTTCTGATTTTTAATTTCCGGTTTTAAATTCTCCGATTTTCGGGATGTTACAGTTGAAACAAGCGTGGCAGCGAGCACGAGCAACAGGCACAGCTCTAATGCATAGCCGAGCACGAGCGCTCAGCCCAGCCACCCGAGCAACCATCTTGGTTCTTCCTTCCCGTGGGCACCGCTGCCTTCGTGGTTCATCATCATCACATCCCTCTCCCCACTCGTCCATCAAGCTCTTCAACCTCTCCTCTCTCTTCCATGTCCAGCCAATCCCTATCATCGGTCGATCTCCTCTACCTGGTACCCCACTTCCCTCCTCTCACCGCCTCAACCCACAAATTTCTCCATCTCCCTCTCTTATAGCCGTTGTCACAAAGCTACCACCACCACTCCACTTTGCTGCTAGAGCCAAGCTCTTGCCATCGCAATTCTAGCTGTCTCTCTTACTCCCTTTACAAATCTACCCCCCTAACAATAAATCTCGTCCCCGAGATTTGGCTCGGGTCGTGATTGGGAGTCGGTCGGTACAAACATATAGGATGGATCCATGGGACTCCTTCTTAACAGACGACGAATAGATTGGCTGCTCCGGTGACGCAGAATCTATCACCGAGTTTCTAAGGGTGGTCCACCTCAATTCTTTGTTTCGTATAACATGATGTTGTCGCCTCTTAATCCTTGGGAATCCTTCAAGCATGCAGGATTCGTTAGGTCTCTAATTTTCCTTAAGTTGTACAATAGACTTGCCGCTCTAAACCGTTGGAACCTTTAGCGCAGACAAGAGGTGATCCCGGTAGGATTGCAGTGTGAATTTGGTGGGCGACAAGAGGTTATCTAGGGAAGTTCGGTTCTACCAAGCTCTAATATAGTGTCCAATCTAAGAGTCCGGAGTTATGTCACTCTACCCCCTAACAATAAGTTCAAGCTTGGCTTTTCGGGATAAGGCCTATATTGGTGCCTGGTATGGGGTACACTATATCTCTTCCCGTTGATTGCACTATTATGGGTTTCCTAGGGTTTACGACATAGGTTATGTGTCGTGCTTGTTTCTAACGTCATGAAAGAATGCGAAGTTTTGAAACCAAACAAAACTTTAACTTAGTGCGAATGGATGGAGAACGTACCCATTAGCACGATCCGGTCCTCCCGGCCTCTTCAAGATGCACATGGTTCACTTGGCCATGGCGATTCCAGTGGTGGCCTCCTTCGGTTGGGGTGTCCCGAACAGCCGTCAGTGCACGGGCGGGGTCCCTCTTACAAAGAATGGCGTTGGCTCCAAGACGGACGGGGTGTTACGTGGCTTAGGGCGTGATTGGCGAAATGTCCATATTCCCCACGCTTGAAGCAGTTCACATTCTTAAGTCTTGGGGTCGTCAAGGCAGGTGCCGGGTACGGAAAGGGGTGGCAGTGGCTCGTCGGCGTTGCCGGTGCAACGGGTGATTGGTCATTGTGACGGCCGGCTTCCAACTCCTGGTGTTGCTCCTTTGGGTCGCCGGGCGTTCCTTGAATTGGGCGGGCTAGAGCAAGTCTTCTCTTCCGTTGTTTTCAACCGTCTTTTGATCATGCTCGAGCCTTACGACCTTGTTGATGAGGCTCAAAGCTAGCGTGGTCCCGACCGATCATCGGTCCTCTTAACTCATCGTTCAGTCCTTCAATAAACTTGTCCATCTTTTCATCTTCATCCGCGGATCGCTTGTGGCGTAACGGGCAAGCTGCGTGAACTTGTTAAGATACTCTTGTACCGTGGTGTTTCCTTGGCGCAGCCTACGGAACTCATTTTTCTTCATCCTCATAACCGCGGCGGTACGAAATTTTCATGGAAGGCAGCGTGAATTCTTCCCATGTCGGTTCTCCGGCATCTTCGCCCGTGTCTCTTTGTAGGTGTCCCACCGCCACTTGCAGACCTTCCAATGATTAGTGGCGAAGATGACTCGTCGCCTTCCCGTACTCGGACGAGTCAACTTCTTCTCTATTACCCTCAACCAATCTTCAGCATCCATTGGTTCCTCCGCCATGGAGAACGTTGGCGGTTTGGCTCGCATAAACTCGCCTAGGCTTGATCCTCCGTGGTGTCCTTGGTTGTTGGCAATGGCTTGAAGCAGTTGGGTTTGCGAAGCCATGACTTCCGCTAGGGTGGAGGGGTTAGGCTCCGGCGGGTTCTCCGTAGCCGCCGAGGCTCGCGACGGTGCACCATCCGAGGAATATAGATGAGGTAAATGATTGGATCGACTAATGTCATGGTTCTAATCGATTTTTTTAGTGATCTTCAAGTTGTTCTTAAGTGATCTTTTGCACACAACAAGCATGGTGATATAAACTCATTTAAGACATAACATGGAACTTCATATTAGTTCGTAGATGATACATCGGGGGATACATTGGACATGTGTAGTCCATACAACACAACACAACAACACTAATATCGATCTAGGGTCTTCATACATAAAGGGTAGGGGCATGGTCGTTCTGTCTTAATTCCATCCAAAGCAAGACCAGAGTTGATGCGACTTGTTGTCTAGTTGTTTGGCCGCCGCCCGATCCGGGGTTGCCTCCTATGGCCATTGTATTGGCAACCTAAGAGGAGGGATGCCGTGTGACTTGGGGCATTGGTTGGCATAGTGTTCAAATTCCTCACGCTTGAAGCAAGTCACATTCCTTTTCCTTGGGGCAGCCGGATAGGTGTTGGAGTGCGAAACGGTGCGGTAGTTGTCCTAGGCGCTCATTGGCATAGTGTCCTAACTCTCCACGCTTGAAGCAAGGCACATTCCTCTTTAGACGTCTGGGAATCTCCTCAAGATCTTCGGGGTACACACCGTGCTCGTGATGATCATCCTACCGCACCACCTCGTGGTCCATTTTGGTGACTTCCTCTTCCCGAAGTTGGACGGCGAACCGAGCCCTTGGCCGGTTATTGGATTGAGTTCCTTGTCCTTCCTTCCGCACCGTATCTCTCTCTCGATCGGGGTTCCTGTGTTTTTCCCCGCACCGTTCCTTATTCCATATCCTTGTCCCATGAAGCCGTAACGAGGCCAAGTGTTTCCTTCCCTCCTAATGGTGGGTTTGGCGTTCGCTCTCTCGTGGGCTTGCGATATTCGCAGGAGTCATCGTGGCTTGAGTCGGAACGTGCCGACGTTGCTCTAGGCACGAACCCAAAACTTGAAGGTGTCGTTGCATTTGCTGCACCAAAGATGATCATCAATTGTGTCCGGCTAGCCATTATCCGGGTTAAGGTCGGATTCATAGGGAAAGAAGGTGGAATGCCCATAGGGTCGCTCCGTGTTGATCCATGAGATTGCCGAGATCTTGATTTTTCGCCCTTGTTCTTTCCCATCTATTGTCGAGAGAGAAAGAAATCGAAGAACAGCTTAAGCTCGGTTGGGATCTTGTTCCCGTGCACTCTTATGGCGTTAGCGGGTGGAATAAACAATCTCTCAAGCTTTAACAGGTCACCGCCCTATATCTATTTTTGAAGATAGTTTAGGGTTTAGAGGAAGGTAAAATCAAATGTTTGTAGAGAAATTGGGGTGAGGGAGAAAATATGTTTGCCTTGTGAAAGTAGTTTGTATTTCCAAAATAATCCTATGTAGGGATATTTCCTTTGACCAGCTATAAAGGGGGGGCGCCGCTGGTCTTAACCTACGCCGCACTTTGCTTCCGATACCACCGTAGACCCCATTTTTGAGGACGGAATCATTCGTGTTCATAGTACCTTATCCTGGATCGAGTAGTTCGGTACCCACGAATACAGTTCAATTACTGTGCAAAGTGCACGAATAGTCTTACATTGAAATTATTACAATAATAGGCCCGAAGGCAATATCCAATACATAAAGGACCTACCGGTTCGGATACAACCAAAAACAGAAATTAGATAAGATAGCGACGGAAGGTCGGCGGCACGCCGATTGCCACTGTGCAACGACCGGGGACTAAGACTCGTTGCGCTCCATTGTCTTCATTCCTCCTAGTAGTATGTGTACGGGTCTTCCTCCTCTCCTTCATCCGGAGGTTTGTGCGTATAGCAAGGGTGAGTACCCAACGTACTCAAGAAACCAACACGGAATGATGCACATGATAGGGTCATTCAAAGGATGGCTATGGTTTATTTGCGCAAAGCCAATTTTCACAAATCATTTCACAAACCTAACATCTAGCCGATCAGGTTTTAGGTCCATAGTATATTAAGTCGGCGACGGCCTGTCCCACCATCCATTGTGATCCCAAGGATAGCTTTCCGCCTCCGATTCGTCATGGTTTTCCGGGGTGTCTTCCCCTTCTCCCGATAGAGAAGTTGGGTTCCCAAAGACATGAAAATCATTATGCAATCCCACCCATCATTTTAAGATTTATGAGTCTAGCCACGGAAACACTTGTCACGTCGCTCATTAACCGCGAGCACGGCTATTCGAATAGATTGATTGACTCACACCGCAGGTGGATGTACACTTTACCCGTACTCCGCAACTACTCATTGAATGAGCTTACATCCCTCTATATGGGACGGTCACGGCAAAGCCTTTCGATAACCTCGCTTGGCGCATTCGCCCATGAACTTAAGCCCTCATGCACTCTAGCCGTCATTTCCTAGCAGGAGAGGAGTTCAGCGTTCCTGGGGTAAGAGAAGGAATTGCTCTAACTTTGAACTTTCCATCTTCATGTCTTCATTTCTTCATGTTGATCGCCCGCCCGATCTCGCCAGTGACCATCCGGTACACCTCCGCCGAAGGCCCTTAACTATCGTCCAGCACCCACCGGTGGTGCACCCCCACCGCAAGCCCTTACCTCAACGCCAACACCTGAACCTACTATGCAAGGATACCGCTCCGCTCGGATATTTAATTAGCTAGGTCTATACCCATTCGAGAAGTACGGTTGTATGGCTCGTTCTAAGTTGTAGTCTCATGGCTCGGTCCTTAACCGACCGGGGACTCGGTACTAGCCTTTTCCGTAATCCACCCAAATCCATCCATCCGCCCCAGCTAAAAACATTGGTTCGTATTTTCATTTTTCATCAAAGCCATTTCCAACATGATCAAGGCAACGTGGCGCTCATGTCTCCACTTGCCGTGTCTCAACCATCTTCCCAAGATAGTTGCCCAAGCACGAGGCTTATTTGTAAAATCATGAGTATGCAAGAATCTAGTATAAGCGTGGCTAAGCATTTTATCAAGATAACCTCCGGTTGTATCACATCGAAGGTTACAAAGAATATTTCTAAGGGTATTCAATGTCAAGGCGGATATATCAAAAATAGGTACTCATTTGTATATAGCATGCAATTTGTAATTGAAAACAACATCATTTCACAAAGTAGGATCAATATGTTCAAAGGGATGTGTTGACTTGCCTTGCTCGCACACTTGTTGGTTGGGGTCTTCTGTGTACTCAACGCCTTCCTGGACGCTAATCGTACGTGCGAGAAATCAAATTTGAATTCGATTAGAATTCAAGTAGAATCCAAGCAAGATCCAAAAGAAAACCAAGTAAATCGCAATAGCGGCTCCTAACACTAGGCTATGACTCTATGCGAACCTAGGCTCGAGTTTCGACGAAATCCGGTTAGAGCGAAAGGATTATAAGGATTCAAGTTTCGTATTGAACCGCTTTCGTTAAGAAGGAGCGATATTTATTTTAACATGCTTAAAGTTTGAGAAATACTAGAGTTGATGATTCAATTAATAAAAGAAAGTGATTATCTTTCAATTTCATCGAATTATTTCTGCCGAGAAGTCCTAGGGTATATAATAATTTAAATCGAAATTACTTGATAGAAGCTAGACTTGTATATCGCTTGGATTGCCGACTTTTAGAAAATCTATATGATAAATATTATGTGATGATGAACTAAGTCGTAAACAAAATCCTGCATTTAATAAATTATGCGACAATCAATAAGTTTTGGATAGTACGACCTAGGGTTAATAGTAATCGATCCCAAAAATAATCAAGGCACTAAGTATTATATTAATACTCTAGGTTTTAAGTCTAGCAAATATATAGATCAAGAATAATATTTTGGAGATAAGTTTAAGACATAATAATTTTCTTTGAAGGATAAAAGAATGCTATGATTAAATAATTTGGAAAACATGTTTAATAGTCGGTCCCGAATTATCTTTGGAAACCAAATTTGTTTTGAAGAAAAATATGTAATTTTGCCGAGAGATTTTCCGAAATATCCTCAAAAATTTTTCCTAATTTTTCTAAAATTTTCCCAAAATTTTTCCCAATTTTTCTCCTTTTTTTTTCTTTCCTTTCCTCCTTTCTTTTTCTTTTTTTCTTTCCTTTTCTTTCCCTATTTTCTTTTTCCCTTTTCTTTTAATCCTCTCTCGGTCTCTCTCTCGTTCTCTCTCCTTTCTCTGTTTGCGCCGTAGCCGACGGGAAGAGGACGCCTGGCGGTGAGGGATGGCTCCCTAGGGGGCAAGGGTCCTACCTCCATCTACGAGCTACGAGGGTTCCGATTCAAGGCTTGGGCGGGTTGGAGAGGTGGCGAAATGAGCGGCGACGCGAGCTCCCGCCAGCGGTGGCGTCGCTCGCGGCGGCGGCTCCGGCAATGGCATGGCCAAGGTAGCGGGTGTGGGAGCATCTACGAGGTGTGGAGAAGCTAACTAAAGCATCGGTTTGCACTGGAGAAGCCCGCTGCGGCCTAGCGACGTGCACGCGGCGGCCGAAACAGAGGCTCGGCGCCACTCGTCGCCGGCGAGTTCCGCGCGCATTGGCTCGGGAATCATGGGGAAACAAAACCTAGAGCACGGAGATCATGGAAGTACCTTCAATTTGGGAAGAACTCGATCGAGGGCGATGAATTTTGATTCTTTGCTCCGGCGGCCGAATTAGGGTTCCTCCGACCGGCCTTGATCTTTGCGAAATTCTCGCGCACGGGCTATGGTGGCTAGGGATATTTGAGGGGTTTTACAGAGGAAACGATCGCGATCAAGATTGGTGTATAGAGTTTGTGCTATCGCGGTCTACTTATATGGATTTTGCGGTGAGACCGCGATGGCGTTGGCAGGGCACGGCGCGACACCGCGTCGCGTGCGTCACGGGCGTGGCGCGCGTGGTCGACGTCGTCAAGGCGTGGGAATAGGATGGTGACGACGGTGGCATGGGCATGGGGAGGTGTAGCCGACGCACGGAGAGGGGGCCTGGGCGATGGGCGACGCGTGGGTGCGAGGGGCGGGGACCAGGGCGGCGAGCGGCGCGTGGCGGCGCACGGGCGGGTCCGAGCAAGGGCGTGGCGCGGCGCGCGAGGACGGCAGGGGGCGAGGGTGGCTGGCGCGGCTCGGCGCAGCACGTGCGGCGGTGTGGGCACGACGTTGGGCACGACGCGCGCGCGCGCGCGTGGCGAGGCGGTCCGGGTCCGGGTACGGCGTCGAGCACTTGGCGCGCAATGAATAGTGACTTTTCACATTTTCCCGAATTAATTTCCTAATTTCCCAATTCCAGTTCCTTTCACCTCTAAAATTCAAAATAAAATATAACACACCTAAAAATAAGTTGTAAAATATATGTCCAACCTTTCCACCCACTTTTATTATTTTACAAATATATTTTACATATCTAATTTAATTCTTTTCCTCAATTCGAGAAAATGCGATTTTGATTCAAATTAATTTCTAGATTTCATATAGATACCCTAAAATATTTTATTACTCATTTTGCTTACTAATTAATATTACTCACTACCTAAATATTGTTTTGCTCCCAATTATATATTTTTATAAATCCATAACACTTTTCCTATTTTATATTAAAATTCCCGATTCTAAACTCCGAAAATTTTCTCCCAAAGTGGAATTTCAAATCCTTTGGTTTTTCACAAACATCGAAATGAATCGCTCGCGTATAAATTTATGCAACCAAGCAGCAAATAAGAAGCGAAAACTCAATCAAGAAGCAACAGTCAAAAGGTTTTTGTAAGTTCTGATTTTTAATTTCCGGTTTTAAATTCTCCGATTTTCAGGATGTTACAGGTTGAAACAGCAGCGTGGCAGCGAGCACGAGCAACAGCACAGCTCTAATGCATAGCCGAGCACGAGCGCTCAGCCCAGCCACCCGAGCAACCATCTTGGTTCTTCCTTCCCGTGGGCACCGCGCCTTCGTGGTTCATCATCATCACATCCCCTCTCCCCACCGTCCATCAAGCTCTTCAACCTCTCCTCTCTCTTCCATGTCCACCAATCCCTATCATCGGTCGATCTCCTCTACTGGTACCCCACTTCCCTCCTCTCACCGCCTCAACCCACAAATTTCTCCATCTCCCCTCTCTTATAGCCGTTGTCACAGCTACCACCACCACTCCACTTTGCTGCTAGAGCCAAGCTCTTGCCATCGCAATTCTAGCTGTCTCTCTTACTCCCTTTACCGGCTGCCACCCTACTCATGTGATCCATGCCCGAGAACACCCTCCGATACCGTCGTCGAGGCCTTCCGTCCATCGAAGCACCAACGTGGCGATACTTCCTGCCGCAACTCTTCCTCTCCAATATCGCCCGGCACACCTGTAGGAAGAGAGAGGAATTGGAGATGGAGAGAGGGAGGTTGGAGGAAGAATAAATTAGTACCGACATGTGGGGCCTATGTGCGGTCTACTCGCTACGCGCCTAAAACCGGTCATTGTACTGCTAAGGGATTAAAGTTGACATGGTATTATAAGTTGGAGGATGAGTTATATCTGGTATTTTGGTTCATGAATAAATTTCAGACTCATTGATAAATTGAGAAAGTGAAATTTTGCCTTCCCATGACCTTATGTAAACTTTCCAGCATTCTGTCTGCCTCTTACTGCCATTTGCTTTGTGGACAGAAATCGTATGAAACAGACATGTGGCATGATGACTTATGAGAAACAAGTATTATGTGGGTGTGACCGTGTGGCATGAGAAACACATACTACCAAATCCTTTTTTACTTATCGTTTTAGGCTGCGTTTGGAGGTGGACGCTGAAAACTTTCACCTTTTGCATGCAAAACAAAGCGATTCATTAATATATTATTAATTAAAAATTAAAAATAAATTAATATAATTTTTTAAAATAACTTTTCTATATAACTATGTTTTAAAAAATATATCATTTAACAGTTTGAAAAATGTGTGTATAGAAAAAGGAAGTAGAAGTTAAGAAGAGACGGGAAAGAACACATCCTTAAACATCGATGAAGTCCCGAACACAAATATCAAACTTCTACCTTTTCTAATTGAATATACTCACAAAATTGCTGAAAACTTAACCATATAAAAATATTTTTAATGGTGAATCTAATGTTTCTTAGCCTATTAACGTTTTAAGAGTTTGATATTTAACTACACATATTCCATAACATCGTTCATTTGAGAATGAAGATGGTCTATTGGATTACGGCACTGTTGGGGATAGTTATTTTACTCTTAATTGGCAACCTGTAGTGTCGGTTGTGCAAATGAAACGTACAATCCATAATCCATAATTAAAGGTAGATATTTTTAGTCCTGGTTATATTAAATTGGACTAAAAATCATCTTTAATACCGATTGATAACATCAATCGATAGATGTTTTTGCTTTTTTCACTGCTTTTTATTGTTTGCTACTTATATATATATATATATATATATATATATATATAAGTAAATACATATGTGACACATATGATTAATATATAATTGTATATAGCATTATAGCATCACATATATATAATTGCTGGTATATATTACTTATGTATAATGGGAATTAAATACATGTTTATATATGTACCATCATTTACTTTTCAATGTTCTATCATACATTATAAATCTAAGAGGTGAACTACTAGGTTATCCCTTGCCATGGAATTCTTCCGACGGATTTACAATCTCATCCATAATAAATATCATCGGTTGTTCTTGAAAAGCCTTTATGTAATCTATTGAGGGGAGTTGGTCTTTCATCCAAATAACTTGTCGTTTTCAAAAAAATAAGATATGAATATACTAAATCAATGATAAGAGTGTAAATAATTCTAGAATGGTGTTTACGTACTTTGATATTCTTATCGTGTTAACGCCTTGTGCTACGCAGTGAATAAAATCACAAACATAGTAGCCGCACAAGTTGATCCCTTGTTCCCGTCGCAAACACTAAAGGAGGAACGAACTTACGAAATATTTCTATTATAGAATAATGAGATATATAATTTTAGACCATGTACGTACTTGGAAAGTCCATCCTCACAACCATTTCTTCCTTGAATTCCCATGCGATGTTTCTAAAATTTTGCCCATGCCCTATAGTTACAAACTATAATTAATGATGCTTTGATCCATATAGTAGCGATAGTAGCAATCATAATAACAAGTACTAGTGGATGACATTACCTGTTAAGCATATCAACGATTTTGTTGAAAGTATCCCTTGGTTTCCATATGGAGTCCATGACATGAATCTTGCTTTCGAAAATGTCTATAACAAAGAGGACCCAAAGGAATATGTAAACTACGTGAAATATGACATACATATTATTTTATGAATACAAGAAGAAAATTGGTAAAAAAAGCGGTAAAAACTCACTTTCTTTGTAAGGCGAGGGTATGAACTTCTTAAAACGTTGATGCACCAGAATTTGTAAATCTTTTCCTCGGTTTTATCTGGCTAGTCATCTACAGTCTTCTCATTGATTATGTAGGAGTCCATGAAACTACACTTGAAGTATCCACGCCTATGGCAAGTGAAAAAAGACGTTAAATCTTTGATGTTACATACGACGGGCTAATGAACAAAATAAAATTAAATGGCACTTAGAGAACCCAACAACCGAGAAGAGAGACGTTAAGGGCATCTTGTTGGTATACATCGTAGACATCCTTGAAGTTGATCCACATATCGTACATCCCACGTAAGAAATCTTCATCTTTAATCCTTGCCGCGAACATAATCCTATCATGAGCTGATTGATCCATGTATCATTCATGGAATCAGTACATCTCTGCAATTAAGTTCTTGACCAGCTTTGGCTTGACAAGTGGTGCGCTGATTGTGTATGGGTGTTTTAAATCTTCTTTGTGACGTTCTTGATAAGGGCTATCCCCAGTAGTTGCTCCTTGCTAAGATGTGTATCTGCCCTAAATTCTTGTAAAGTAATATCAAGGTTCGATGGCATCGGGTCAACTACTTGTTTTTCTTGCATTCCAAGCTGGGAGACAACCTTTGTCTTTCTTGTGCTCTTCCCATAAAAGACTTGCAAATTGAGCAGTCGTAGTCTGATACTAAGGTCTTTCTCGTGGGTTCTCTCATCTTATAAAAAAAGCCTTAATTGTCAGGTCTATTGGAATCTTCTTCACTTGGCTTTTCATTTCTGGTCGGTCTCTTCATTAGTCATATCATATGGTCTTTTCTTGAGAGCGGCTTTCTTTGGCTCATCAAGTCTTGGCTTCTTCCTTTGTGTGGACTTTAACGACGCAGGACAAGGTGGGAAAGACCATTGTTGCCAGCTACTTGCAGTTGGTTGCGGTGGTGAAGGTGGAGGAGACGGTGTAGACCGATGTTGCAGTGTAGACAAATGCGACGGTGGAGACCGCGGTTGCAGAGGAGATAGTGGAGACGGTGGAGACTCGAGGATTGTCAAGCCGGCGGTGGAGATGTAGGAATGCACGCCGCGGCTCGCCCGAGAAGCACGATGTAGCGCTTTGCACCATAGTATGATGGCGTGGGATGTCTCTCCTAGTTTCGTCTCCCCATCTCCTCCGGGGATGTCTAGCTCGAGATCGCCAAATCCGGCGTACCCGCTCCACCTCGACCTTTGAGTATCAAGGTAGAATCGGCCTACAAGTGGTACATAGTGTCTTGTTGGACTTGTATGCCCATGCCATTCACCATCTTTACGAGAAACAAGGTTATTTAGTAACATATGCACCAATTTTTGCAAGCTACAAAGCAGTTATGCAAACTACCAAAGATACCTTGATTGATAGGTTCTTGAAGGGAATATGCACTCACATGGTGTCCGCCGCGTGATTTCATCCATGGGGCACAGTGGATCGTCGACACTGGTCGCCGCAACTTCGTTGGCCTCGATCTCCTACTTGCCCCGTAGAAGCGCATCTCGCTTCGATTGCCTTAGAGGCTAACCATGACGGGAGGAATGACGACCGAGTCCGCTGGCTCGCTCACTTAATCGTATATCCACTTTTCTTGCCACCTCCTCTTGCAATCTTAGGTCGTAGTTCATGACCTTTAATTCTAGATCACCAACTTCACATCATGTTCTCTCTTGCTTCTCATGCGACTCCGGTAGGTGTGGATGTCCTCTTGAAACCCATACTTCCAAGCAACCACGTCTTTTCTATGTGTTCGTCCTAGATGCTTGGGATTCGCAGCACTCGCCGTAAGCTCATCCTTCTCTCTCGTCGATTGAAATCTTCCCCGAGCAGAGGCCTCTAGGGAATCCATGAGAAAGTGAGCTGCGTGGCGTATGTCATCGCTAAAGATTAGGAAGCCATCAGCAGCAATGAGTGTTTCCCCATGAGCATAGTACTAACATTTTGATCGTTCAAACCAATCAAATGTGGCCAAAACGATACCTCTTGCGGTGAAAGCATCTTTCTTTTTGCCACTTGGGCACTACCTTCTTATAGCCGCCCGACCCTAGCCGGTGAAAGTACTTTTTCTTAGAGACATTGGCTTTGTTCTTCGCTATCTTGGCTTGCCCTTCCTCTCTCGTCTTGTAGGCCACAAATGCATCCCAATGATCCCTTAAGTTTGGGGAATTTGTTAAAATCGTATCGATCCTTAGGATATATTTGTTGTACAAATCTTTCTTGAAGCACTGAAATTGTTGGGCCATCTTTTTGAGAGTCCAATCCTTCACTTTGGTATGTTCCGCATGAGGGATCGTGACGGTCTCAAGCATGGTGGTCCACAACATGTCCTTCTCTCGTATTTGGAAGATACGTATCTTCCACATCTCTCGCGTGACCTTGTTTTGCGTCACTTCGTATGCCGATGAACACGTGATCTCTCACGACCCAACCGCCTGTGACACAAACTTCCGTGCCGCATCTTCGGGGAAACTAGTTCGGCGTCTCTTTTCACTTGCAGCTTATAATGTGTCTCCCCTCCATCTTTTTTGCGAGACCTCGTTGTTCTCATGCCCTCTTCAAACCAACGTTTGATTGGCTGTCCTGTTGCTCATCCTCGTTTACTTCTTTGTTCCCCTCCTCATTCCACTCCTCTTGTTCCTCATTCAAGTATAGGCTTGGGTCCTTGTTTCCCTCGTCCGTCCAGTATTGGCTTCTGCTCTCATTGATCGTGTCCAAGAGGAATTCTTCGTCATCACGATCTGCCATCTGCTCCTAACATTAAATAGTATAGAAAATGTAAATTACTATAAAAGGTGCATGATATATTGTTATATCTACATTGTCGATAAATACGCATACATCCGTGAGTTTATAATACTTGTTGCTTTGGACAAGACCTAAGTCACTTCTAAATTTCATTTAGTTAAGAAATATGCGACATATATGTATATAGTAATCATAATTAATACATAAACAATAATTAATTTACTAATTTATTATTTACTAATCTACGCACGAACAAATATGCATTATATGAGCAATAGTTAATCGAACTAGGTATGTACAAAAGAGTTGCATATAATTAGAATTAACACGTCATATCTAATTGTATAGTTCATATAACTTGCCTTGGCATAACTTGGCGACCTTCGGAGCACGTAATTCAACTTGAGAGTCTCCCGCGTCTAGCCCTGACAAGGAACAATCATAAGTTAATTAAAACATGTACATTGAAATTGAACAACTAAAACATAGCATAAATTGTAAATACATTTTTCATGTATTATCTATATTTTAATTAGTTTTAGAAGTTTTTAAAATTCTAAACATATTTTTAATGTGTTATTCTTATTTTTAATGTATTATTTGAAATTTTTAATATATTATTTTTATTTTGCAATGTATTACTTTTAATTCATAATTTGTTTATTTTTTTATTTTGTAATCTATTTTTTATTTATAATTATTATCTTTTTATTTTTTAAAAATCGGGAGGGATCGACAGTGGGCCCGACATGTCGCCTCCCCATGGGTTGGCGGCGCACGGTGGATCGAGTCCACCACGCGCATGCTCTTTCTTTGGTGGCCGACGCGGCGGAGACGGTGGTGGCATTGGGCCGTTCATCCTAGGCGGCATCGGCATTCATGGCGGCGACGAGGAAGACCGGTGAAGGAGGAGGAAACCTAGGCGTGCCGCCACGACGCGGTGACGGTGGAGGAGGGCTCGTGATGGCACGACGATGCGGTTTTCTTGGAGACGATGGTGTGATGTCGATGACGACGACGACGTGATGAGAAGCCGCTAAATGTGTGATCGGTGCACTCAACAAGACGAAGCGCATATATATATAATTATCTATAAAGCAAGTAGTGTTTCTACCCAAAATTTTTTTCTTCTTGGTTATTTTGCAGAAAACCCCTTGAGTGTTTATAAAATTAACCCGCAGTCCCAATATTGAAAAGAAAGAGAGGACTTGGATGGAAAAAGACCTCCTGCGCCCCTCCCTCCCGTCGCTGCTCGGAGCTCTCGCGTCGCTCCTCGCGCCGTGCCTGCGCCCCTACCTCCCGTCCCCATCCGCGCCACGCCCCAACTTCACCCGTTGCAACGCACGGGCATAGTTACTAGTATATATACACACACACACCCATATATTTAGTTTCGGATCTTTAGTCCCGGTTTTAAATACCAACCCGGACTAAATATGAGTTCCCACTATTTTCTAAATTTTTTCCCAGCTATGGATAAGAACGGGGACTAAAAACAATTAGAATACATTTTAAAATTGATTTAAAATTATGAAAAAATTTTAAAATCATATATAATTAACCATGGTCACATTAAAAACAATAAAAAATAATAAAAATAATGAGAATACATTAAAAATTAAAAATATGTTAAAATTGTAATAAAATTTTAAAAATCGTATATAATTAACCGTCATGACTCGATTGAGTGCATTAAAACTAATAAAAATTCATAAAAGTAATAAGAATACATTAAAAATAGGTTAAAATTGTAATAAAACTTTAATAATCATATATAATTAACAAGGCCACATTAAGTGCATTAAAAACAAAAAACCATAAAATTATGATAATACATTAAAAATAGGTCAAAATTGTAATAAATTTTAAAAATAATATATAATTAACCATGGCCCAATTAAGTGCATTAAAAACAATAAAAATCATAAAAGTAATGAGAATACATTAAAAATAGGTTAAAATTGTAATGAAATTTTAAAAATAATATATAATTAATCATGGCCCGATTAAGTGCATTAAAATAATAAAAAAGTCATAAAGTAATGAGAATACATTTAATACTTTCAACCAAAATACTTCTTTCATTGCAAGAAATAACAAATCAAATTAATTTTTATCATCCATACACCAAGGTAGTATATATAATTTAATTATGTCGTCCATACACCAAGATAGTATCAATCTCCGTTGACGCAACGTACTTTCTTCTTACAAATATTCCTTCGCTATGATTGTTGCATAAGTAAGGGGTTTCCTCATTTGACGAGGATGCTTAGGTCAATCATCACCATGAACGGAGGTTGCCCGTCAAACCGATCGTAATCTTCGTAAGTCTTATCCTCGATTTCGACGATTTTCCTTTTCCTAGGAGAACCACGTGGCGCATTGGATCGTTGGGCCCTTTTCCTTTCTTTGGTTTGCTAGACATGTCCTTCACATAGAAAAACTTGCGTTACATCATTGTCTAGGACGAATGGTTCGTCCGAGTACCAACCCCGTTAAGGTCAACCGTTGTCATCCCATAGTCATCAATCATTACGTCTCCATTAGTCACCCTAACCCATTGGCATCAAACGGAGGGACCTTTAAAGGTCCATATGCGAGTTCCCATATCTCGTCGATGCCACCGTAATACATGCTAGTTGTCCCATCATATCTAATGGCATCGATATGAACAACAGTGTTTTGGTTCATGCTCTTTTTGTCTTGGACTCTTGTGTAAAATGTATACACATTGATCTCATATCCTTGGAATGTCGTGATTAAGCAAGATTGTCCTCGCCAATAAGGCTAGTTGGTGGTCAATCGTCGCAACCAAGCAGGGAAAGTATCAATGTGATGACATGTAATCCAGGCATCGGACTATTGACGCCAAATCCGTATCGTCGATGTGGTGCCAAAAGATGTGTTGATCTCAAGAACACACGCTGGCCTGGGAGATTTGCTTAACTCCAGTGCAGGTCCTAGAATTAATGAAGTGCAGGCGTGCCATTCAGTTTGATCCTACCACTGACAAGATATACAAAGTAGCGAAACATAAAGCATATCAACCGATAGGCCGATAACCAAAACAACCGATTGACTGATAAGCCGATGGTGCGACTCCACCGATAACCAACAACACCGATCGGCGATAAGATGATGGCACGATTCCAACCGATGTTGATGTCACCAATGCGCTTAGGGTTTTAATCCATCGACAAGGTGTCTTGAGCAAACACTATATAAAAGCGATCGGCCGATGATAACACAATGATAAAATAGCATAAACCAATCACATGATAACATAAACATTGATCTAAATATCAAAGCACACATCGGCTCGAGGTCCGATGGCATAAAATCTCAAAATATAAGCAATGATATGAATACTCTATTGTCATCGGCTAAAAACCAACTCGTAGGCAATCCTAGACAATCAAGACAATCAAGCCCTTGACTGATTTTCATGGTGATGGATGCCTAAACTAATCTAATTATAACGATTTAATCGGTATCGATAGAAACCCTAAAATGAGAAACAGATACTAGGACTAGATTCAACGAGACAATCCTAACAGATTACAATCCAAACTTTCCGAAGATAAAAGGAAACAAACCGAGTCCTTATTGGACACGAACACACTTTCCAAAGAAAAAATAGAAAGCTAAAAACTCTTTCTAATTAATAGATACAAGCCGCATCCTTCCTAAACTCGGTTTCTTCTTGATAAGAATTTTCCAAACCGAATCTAACAAGAATTCGACTGCTGGAGATGTCGAAACGTGAAAACCCCCATCGGCTACCGCGTGAACTCTAAGCCGATACCAGCTTTGAGCCGATATGAACCTTAGCCGATGGTGTTGGAACAAGAAAATCTCCATTGGCTACCGCGAACTCTAAGCCGATACTAGCTTTGAGCCGATATGAACATAGCCGATAGGGACTCCGGGCTTACCAAATTTTGGTGTTAACACATGCCCCCAGCTTTGGAGTATGAGAAGTCATGCTTCAAAATTATCCTTGCCTTGATCGCCCCAAAACCGATTCTTATCTTCTTCTTGACATCGGATCTCATAAGCGATATCTTCCGTATTAGATGAGCAATGATGTTGAACTCATGGAAGAAAAATTTAACTTTGATTGACATTGACAACCTTGGAATACGAGCTCGCACGCTCATCACTTAAATTCAAATTATAACATCGGCGCAGACATTACGAAACCTTTGAATATATTCCTTAGCCGATTCCTCTTCTTGCTATTTAACCGATAATAAGTCAACCCTAGTAAAGAAGTACAAGTGAAATTGCTCTTCAAGATCGGCCCAACCTCTAATAGAGTTTGGTGGCAATGATGAAAACCATATGAAAGCCGATCCGGTCAAAGACAATGGAAAAAATCTAACTTTCGAGCTTCTTTAGCCGATGCTTCCCCACATTGAGCTAAGAATCGGCTGATATGTTCCATTGTAGATACACCATCCCGTCCTAAAAACATGGAGAAATCGGAACCTTGTACCGCTTGGAAGTGGAACCCGTCAAACCACTCAGATATGGCATTCGATACACAGAAGTTCGATTTTTGGGTTTGCTTCCAAACTACTCCTCCATTACTTTCGCAATTATATTGACCCAATCTTCTTGAGATTGATACCTTTGAGTTTTCTCTAGCCGATACTGTTGTTGTGGCCCTTCATGCTGATACTGATCAACTTGCTCCCCGAGCCAATATTGTTGTTGCCAATGATATTGAGATTGCTCACCAATTTGCTCCCCATGCTGATACCTTAAGGCAATTACCCAAGGAACCATCTCTTCGATCAAACTATGTATTGTACTTATCAAAACTCCCGATTGATCGAACACAACACGATGAACTATTTTATCAACCATCTCTTGAAGTGTCTCATCGTCCATCGGCTCGGTAGATTATTCCCTGTCTTTATTTATTGGCTTGAGAAATTGGTCTTCCTCGGCCTCGACTTTTTTATCAGACATTTTGTTGCAATTGTGGGTTCCACGAGCCGCGTAAAAATATGTTATCAAAACCATGGTCCCACCTATGTGGAACGCGAAAAATAGCCGATTGTCCCACGCATGCCAAAATTTTCTTAACGTCAAATCCGTACCACCGATGTGGTGCCAAAAATGTGTTGACGTCAAGAACACACGCTGGTCTGGGAGATTTGCTTAACTCCAGTACAGGTCCTAGAATTGATGAAGTGCAGGCGTGACATTCAGTTTGATCCTGCCACTGATAAGATATACAAAGTAGCGAAACATAGAGCATATCAACCGATAGGCCGATAACCAAAATAGCCGATTGACTGATAAGCCGATGGTGCGACTCCAGCCGATAACCAACAACAGCCGATCGACTGATAAGATGATGGCACAATTCCAGCCGATGCTGATGTCAGCCGATGCAGTTAGGGTTTTAATCCATCGATAGTGTGCTGAGCAAACATCTATATAAAAGCGATCGGCTGACGATAACACGATGATAAAATAGCATAAATCAATCACATGATAACATATACATTGATCTGAATATCAAATCACACATCGGCTCGAGGTCCGATGGCATAAAATCTCAAAAGATAAGCAATGATCGATGAATGCTCTGTTGTCATCGGCTAAAAACCAACTCGTAGGAAATCCTTACAATCCGATGCAATGTCTGTGGAAATTAGGTTTACTCGATCGGCCGTAGATATATATAGCATATAATCTAGGTCTCAAAATAT
Organism: Oryza australiensis; assembly: GCA_019925245.2. Lineage (NCBI taxonomy): Eukaryota > Viridiplantae > Streptophyta > Magnoliopsida > Poales > Poaceae > Oryza > Oryza australiensis. The sequence continues at coordinate 106,884 of JAIFGZ020000486.1, read as the reverse complement.
GTTTAAACCAAGTGACTAGGATAGATCGGTAGCGTAACGAGACGGATAAATCACTTATGTCTAAACGTACCTTAAAGACAAAGATTATACATATTCATAGCATAACCGGTGTCATGTCTAGATAGCTCATCGGTTGAAACCCCGATGAAACCCTTATTGGCGCACCAACAGCGGGCTAGAAATTACGGTTCTAATCACGACTTAGTAGGTCAAACTGAATTGATGCAGCACTAAGTATGAAAAGAGACGCAATATCTAGAAAATCAAGCCCTTGACTGATTTTCAAGGTGATGGGTGCCTAAACTAATCTAATTATAACGATTTAATCGGCATCGACGAAACCCTAAAACGAGAGACAGCCGATAGAGCCAAATTGAGATACTAGGATTAGATTCAACAGAGACAATCCTAACAGATTACAATCCAAACTTTCCTGAAGATAAAAGGAAACAAACCGAGTCCTTATTGGACACGAACACACTTACCTAAAGATAAAATAGAAAGCTAACAAACTCTTTCTAATTAATAGATACAAGTCGCATCCTTTCTGAACTCAGTTTCTTCTTGATAAGAATTTTCCAAACCGAATCTAACAAGAATCCGACTGCTGGAGGTGTCGAAACCCCCATCGGCTCTCGAATTCTAAGCCGATACTAGCTTTGAGCCGATATGAACCTTAGCCGATGGTGTTGGAACAAGAAAACCACCATCGGCTCTTGTAGAACTCTAAGCCGATACTAGTTTTGAGTCGATGTGAACATAGCCGATAGGTACTCCGAGACTTATCAAATTCTGGTGTTAACACGGACTTACTAATGTTTTTGGAGCGAACAATCGCCATGTGCTCCTTGATGTAAGGAGCCACCAACGAAGATTATTGCAAAACCATGAAATGTGCTTTACGGAATAAATCATTGTCTATATTCATTATTGGGTTCCTTCCAAGAGTCCTCTTTCCCTGTAGTCTCTCCTCATGGCTTGATTCAGGAACCCCGATTGGACGAAGGTTTTCAATAAATTCTACACAAAACTCAATGGTCTCCTCTGTTCCATACCCTTTAGTGATGCTTGCTTCCGAACGTGAACAGTTACAAGCGTACTTCTATAGAACGCCCATGTACCTCTTAAAAGGGAACATGTTGTATAGGTATAGAGGACCGAGAATACCGATCTCTTTGACAAGGTGACATAGAAGATGTGTCATTATATTGAAGAACGATGGTGGAAAGATCATCTCAAAGCTGACGAGACATTGCACCACGTCATTTTGTAGGGCTGTAAATCTGTCTGGATTCAATGACCTTCTGCAAAATTGAGTTCTGGAAAGCACAGAGCTTTGTTATTGTTGTCCGGACGTTGTCAGGAAGGATACCCGAATTATAACAGGAAGCAGCTGTATCATCAACACGTGGCAGTCATGAGACTTTAGATTTGTGAAATTTTCTCTTTTATGCTTATTATTCCCTTTATATTCGACAAGTACCAGACTGTAACTTGATGCTATCCAAGCATTCAAACATACTTTCCTTCTCTGTCTTGCTCAGAGTGTAGCTGGCTGGACTTAAGTAATGGCTTCCTTTCTCCTTCGGTTCCGAATGAAGGCCATGAGGTTGTTTCATATGTTTCAGATCATGACATGCTTCAAGTGTATCTTTCGGCTTCCCGTATACACCTGGAAAGCCCAGCAGGTTGATGCAAAGGTTCTTAGTGAGATGCATCACATCAATTGCGTGGCGGATCTCTAAGACTTCCCAATAAGGTAACTCCCCAAAAAAAGACTTCTTCTTCCACATCGCTGCGTGATCATCTTCATTTGCTATATGTTGGTTGCATGTTCCTTTCCAAATACTACTTTTAGATCTTTCACCATAGCAAATATAGTTTTTACTTATGATGTTTAGGCTTAGTACGGTGGTTTGCATTCGTTTATAATGTTTGTCTTTCTTTCATACGGGGTGGCTTGCAACAAGAAATCAACAATGGCCTACCTTCTTACAATGTTTCAAATATGTACTGCTAGTTTTCATCCATACGGTGGGTACATGCCTATACCCCTTATTTGATTGTCCCGATATGTTGCTAAGTGCAAGTCAATCGTTAATGGTTATGAACAGAAACGCATGTAGATTAAATTGCTCATGTTTGTCCTCATCCACACAGAGACACCTTCTTTCTTCCACAATAGTTATAGGTCTTAAACCAATGGTCTTAGTTGCACATCAATATCATTACCAGATTGCTCTAGGTCTTGAATAATAATCGGCATCATGATGTACTTTTGCTTCATGCGAACCAAAGGGAAGGTTATAGATACATAGGGTCACAGGCCTAGTGCTATGATCACTGCTCATCTCTCCAAATGGATTCATGCCATTAGTACTTAAAACCAAATCTTATGTTTCTTGCATCATTTCCGAAGTCTTCAAATGTTTTGTCGATATTTTGTCGCTGCGACCCATCGGCGGGGTGCCTCAACATTCCGTCTTGTTTACATTCTTCTGCGTGCCAGCGCATCATTCTAGCATGTGATTTGTTCTGAACAAATGCCTCAAATGTGGTATTATAGGGAAATACCACATCACCTTAGAAGGAACTCTCTTTTTCGAAGGTTGTTCGTCAACATCACCCGAGTCATCTCATCTAATCTTGTATTGTGATGCCTTACAAACGGCGCATGCTTCCAGGTTTTCGTACTCCTCATCGCGATAGATAGGGGTGGGCAAAAATAATCGAGACCAAAAAACCAAACCGAATTGTCCGAGACCGAAACCGAAAAGACCAAAACCAAAAAGACTGAATTAAATTTTGGTCTAAGAATGCAATAACCGAAATAACCGAATAAACTTTGGTCTTGGGACTCAGTTACCCGAATTAACCGAAGTGACTGAAGTTCGGTTTGTTGTCTGCTGACCAGTTGTTTGCTCATTTGTTGTTTATCAATTGTTATTTGGAACTTTAATTATTGGCACTTGTAAGTTGTATGTTTGTTTGAACTTGTTTAATTGTTGCTTGCAACCACTTTTATGTTGGAAAATGACATCATGTTGTTTAATGAACTAGCTATTTTCTCTAACCGAAGACCGAAGTGCTCGGTCCTGATTTTTTAAACACCGAGTTCGGTCTTGACTTTCTGAAGACCGAACTAACCGAAGACCGAAGACCGATCGGTTCGATCAAATCGAACACCCACCCCTAGCGATAGAGGATACAATCGTTTGGACATGTGTGTATCTTCTGGACTTTCAGTCCTAGAGGGCAAACACCTTTTTAGTTTTGTATGTTGTTTCGGGCAATTCGTTTCCTTCGGAAAATATTCTTTATGAGTTTTAATAACTCACCAAATGCCTTGTCAGTCACACAATTTTTTGCCTTTCATTGCAGGAATTCCACTTTTTGTGTCCATGTTCGCAACCTGGGTACAATGACGTTTGTTGGTCAGCTAACATATGCTCCAATTTCTGGACCTCCTTTTCACTTTCGAAGTATTTCTTTGCGTCGCATAATATCTGACCAAGATCAGCCCTGCCGTCATTTTCTTCAGCAGATCCATCTGCATCGCTTGTTATACTATATGCAAATTCATCGTATTGAGCCCAGTTCGGAATGTTGTCGTTTTCTTGTTCATCTTGTTCCATTGCAACCCCTAACTCCCCATGCGAGGTCCAACAATTATGGTTAGACATAAATCCTGACTGCAACAAGTGTACATGAAGAATTCTTTATGTAGAATCCTCCTTCTGTTTTTGTACTTCTTGTATGGACAATATATAAACCCCTTAGGATTGTGGACATTGGTCACACTCAAAAATAATACACGTTATCAATAAACTCCTTCGACCGTCGGTATGTGGTGTACATTCATTGCCGATTCATCTACATCAAATAAACAAATATAAAGAAAGTCCACAAAGTGAAAATAATTAAATAATCATACAATAATTTAAAACATCATAATTAAACTCAAAACTAACGGTACACATAGAAAGCCCATACGTGCGCATACATATAGAAATCATATATAAGGAGATTGTTGTTGAGCTCACAAATCTCTACAACCATTTCTTTAAAAAAATTGTAACTATACTTTTCATGTATTTTCTTTATTTTAAATATGTTTATAAGTTTTTTAAATTCTAAACATATTTTTTAATGAATTCTTCTTATTTCTAACGATTTTAATGAGTTTTAAATGGACTTAATGAGAGCCATGGTTAATTATACATAAATTCTAGAAGTTTTAAAAAATTATAAATATATTTTTTCTTGTATTATACTTATTTTAATTTTTTTAGAAGTTTTTAAAGTTCTAAACATATTTTTAATGCATTCTTCTTATTTCTAACTATTTAAATAATTTTTAAATGAACTTAGTTTTCTATTCTTGTTTTTTTAAAATATCTCTAGAATTATGTTCTACTCTTATTTTTCTAAAAATTTACTCTCCTCTTTTTCATATATTTTTTAGAGAGAAATGACGTATAGAAATATAGCTAAAAATGTAATATGTTAACCATACATCAATAGGACAAAGAAGGCATGTAAGAAGGAAATGATCTTTAGTACCGGTTGATGGTACCAACCGGTACTAAAGATAGTACCAGTTGGTAACATCAACTGGTACTGTCTTTAGTACCAGTTAGTGACACCAACCGATACTAAAGAGTCTAGTGAGGCTTGTCACGGTCTGACAAGATTCAATTAGGACAAAAAACAATCTTACCAACCGGTACTAAAGATTGTACAATGTCATGAAGCTTTTTAACCGGTACTAAAGAATATCTTTAGTACCGGTTAGTAATAGAGTCGAGATATTTATGTTTTTTTGGGTACCATGATGAAAGATCAGTTCTCAAGTAGTATGGGGTATTGTTACTTCCAACCCTATCTAATTTTGGTAGGGCATATGTTATTACCATATCAACCCTACCAAAAACTTGAAAATTTTGAAAGTTTTTCTCACAAAAACACTATTAGAATTTAAAAATGTTTCAAACTAAACATATTTAATACTACTAAAATTTGATAACATTGTTAATATTTGGTGTTGGTAAATATTGCTAAGTATGGTTGATCTTAGGAATAAAATGAACAAGCCATGTATCTCCTAATTTGTTCAACCAAAAACTTAAATTGAAAGAAAAACACTATACATCTGAGGTTTATTATTAAAAAAATCTTAAACTGAGGGGAGGGACGCTCAAAGCTCAATATATACATCAACAACTAAAGTTTTGCCATACGTGGCCCAGACGCCCAGTACCCACGTACAATGTACAGGTAATTGAGCGATCGAGAAACTTGGTGTGCAACTTCGTTGGATCCTACTCCTTACCTATGGTCTGGGATTATTCTATCTTGGGTCCAGCACAGCACTCCGGCAGGGGGATCCGCCCGGCTTTTGCTCGATCGCATCGCATCGCAGCTACTCGCCTTTTGCAGTAGCACGCGTGCGTTGCTGTGCTTGGTTGGTGAAGTGGCTCTCGCTTGCCTTTCTCGTCTTCAATTCCGATGCAGATCAAATGAAATGAATGAGGAGTTCTGCAAAGCACGCATATATTCCCCTATCTATATTGATTGATACTATGTACCTGGTCAATTAGACACAGCATACCAGTATATATGCAAATTTTGTTAGAGAATGTTCAAAATTTCGTATAACTTGCTGGACATCGTAAAAACATGTTATCACTAAAACATATCTAAAAGAACTGAACTGTTAATTTGTTGGAGGACGCTTTCGACTCAATCGGAAAAAGAAATTCTTCAAAAGGATGAGGATGCCTCAAAAAGCTTCTAAGCTTAGGCTAGAGTGAAGATGAAATATGATGTATTTGGGGTGATAACAAATTTAGAGTTGCATAATTTTTAAATTTTCACTCTAACGCCATGTTTGAAGCATGTGTTCCTAGGAACATTCTTGTCTTTCTTAAAAATTTACCGCTCCAATTGAGGCAAAAATGCCCTCTAGCAAATTATCAGTTCTTAGGGTGTCTTTCAGTCGTGACACGCTTTTGCTATGTCTACAAGCAAATTACATAAATCTTGGGTGTCCTGTAGCAAATTTTGCCCAGTATATAACACCTTCGTGTCGTCCCACGCGGGCGACTCGTGGAGCGAAACCTTGGTTGCCATCCCACCCCTCTACCCATTGCCCACCGCCTTGTCGCCACCAAACAACCATGCGGTGAGCCAGGAAGGTGGCGATATGGCTCAATCGTGGCAAGCGGTGAGCCGGTGTGCCGAAGGCAACGACAAGGAAAGAAAGCTACGGCTCCGCCACTGCCATGGATGGATGCCGTCTCCCACAACTGGATTTGGCACCTCCGAGTCCGGCCTTGCCATGATTGAGCGGACGCATGAGCAAGCGGTGGCATGGTGGGGGACGAGGGAAGAGAGGCGGGCGCGGGACAGCCGGAGTGGCGAGATCAAGAGACAGGCAGGACAGGTGGCAGGGGTTGAGGTCGGTGCAACACAGTAGCAGGCGGGTGATGCTTATGGTGCAGGTTGGCACGACAGCTGGTGGTGCCCAGCTGTAGCGTCAACAAACATGAACGGTAGGCGATGACAGATATGGGAGCTAGTGATGGCCAGCTACAAAGGGTAGCGAACGTGGACGGTGGTGACGGCGGCACGCAGTACTCTGATGCCGTTGACTTCGCCAAGGTGGGCACGACAGATTCGCCCTTCATAGCCAGTTGCACCCCTATTTTCTCTCCATGGAACTCCTCCCCTGCTATGACCGACTCCTTCCAGTCGCAAGGAGCTCTTTTGGTGGTGGCTGAGGAAGAGGGTGCTCTAGCTATGTAGCTTCGCAGGAGATAGTGACATGGTGAACTGAGGGAGGTGGCGATGGTGGGTCTAGGATGGTGGGTCTAGGCTGACCAGTAATGTGGCGCTTGTGTGATAGAGCTGTAGGTCGGTAGAGGTTGTTTGGGTGGAGATGAGAGGTAAGGGAGAGGGTTTTGCAAACGAAAGACTTGCTCGAGGTTACCCGGGCCGACAATGATGACACCTTTGGGCACCATCATCCCTTCTTGGGGCGTTGCCGAGCTGCCTTCATCCCTATTCCTGATAGGATTCTTCAAGTGAAAACCTAGTTAAATTGGACGAATGACGGTGGCGCCAAAGGCATCTCAACCTCTCCTTGAAGGCATTGTCTTGGAGGTGTTTGTCCCTTGCATTTGCCGTGGCCCCTCAGCTTGGTCATGGCGGTTTCTTGGTTATCCTCACCAGGTTAGCACGAGGGATGAGTGGATCTTCTTGTCTCTTGCCTTCTCCCTCCTCAACTCTTTTACGTGAGGATGACTGGGAGCTTGTCGATGATCTTTTGTGTGGAGTCGATGTTCGGTGAGGCATTGCGACTCTCTTGTTGATTTTGCGGCGATAGGTCATACTTAGCAGCTGGCCAGCTTGGTGATGTATGTTCTCCAGGGTGTTATGTGAGAAGCTGCTAGTAGATGGTGGTGGGTATTTGTTTTTGTTTTTTTCAGTTACAACTAGAGGCGAATCCAAAATTTTAATAGAGGAAGGCTTATCCCCTTCTTGCTCCTTCAACCCCTCCTACTCTTCCTTCTCTCCCTCTTCTTTTCTCTCCCCTCTCCTCTTCTCTCAATGGTAATCTAGCGGGGTAGGGAGGGCTTAGTCCTCCCAACAACCACGCTGGATCTGCCCCTGGTTACAATCTTTCAGGATTGTGATCTTGTTTTCTTCTGCTATATTAATATAAAACTTTATACTATAGTCAGTTTTGATAAAAAATATAAAATAATATCTAAACAAACGATGATCGATTTATATGATTGGTGATGGTTCTATGTTTAGACGACAATGATCTTGATCCATGTGTGTTAATTTTACTGTGAGCTCTTTGTCCACTCCACATTCACGCCTGTGGTGGGCTCCTCCAAGCAATGACGGCCTCCACCGCATGGATGCAAAGAAGACGTGGCTATGTTCCTGAGATAACACAGGGAAAGAGGGAGAATAGTATAAGAGGAAGATGGTTGCTGGCTAACACAAGGGAAGAGGAAGATGGTTGCTGGCACAAGATCCTCATTGTTGAAGAAGCCAACGATCATTGCCTAACCTTTTCTCTACTCTATCTCTATATATATCCACATCAAAAGAAGTTCTTGAGCAATTGTTGAGTGATCGATGAGCATGCATGATTTAGTAGCAGGAAAACTCGAGCAATATGGCCACTCAGTCGGACCGCATGTAGGTTTGTGTTTAATATATGTCACTACCGGAGAAATCATCATTGGTTGAAGTGGTAAAAACCACATTAGTTTCAGTTTGAGTTGCACCTGGTACTAGAGATGATCTCTAGTCCTGGTTTAAAAAGTCTACGGATTTATAGAAACATTAGTCCCGGTTCGTGACACGAACCGGGACTAAAGATCATCTTTAGTCCCGGTTCAAATATTATCAGAGGTTGTCAGAGCGTTGGTTGTCAGAGCGTTGGGCATCTTTAGTCCCGGTTGGTAACATCAACCGGGACTAAAGATGCCATTTTTCCGGTTGATGTTACCAACCGGGACTAAAGATGCCCAAAACTCGACAACCTCTCGACACTATTATTAGTCTCGGTTGGTAATACCAACCGGGACTAAAGATACTATTTTTTTCCGGTTGGTGTTACCAACCGGGCCTAAAGATAATTTTGATATTTAGTGCTGGTTGGTAACACCATGAATGTGTTTATTTTTTTTAACTGAACCTAATAAAAATATATAAATTTTGCTGCATGATTCAAATGGTATAAAATTAATTTGAGGGGATTTATAATTTTAAAGAGTGTGGTGTTGTGTGGGGTAGGTGATTAAAGATAGAAGGAAGCTTTAATTTAATCATTATTTGTTATTAACTAATGATTCTCAATATACAAAATCTTATGTAAAATTATTTTGATGATAATATATGAATCGGAGCGATGTACAATATTGATAAGAACATTTAAACCCTGGTCGTCATGTCTAGTTTATGCGTATTTAACAAGTTTTACACGTATTGTTCCTGTTTCGCCCTCTAACTCGGAGTCGTTTTTAAAACGGCCATAACTTTCACATATGGACTCCGATCGAGATGTTCCATATATGAAAATCGATCGAAAAAAATTTTGGATGCGTTCGTTCGCGTTTCGTCGCGTTCGATGATTTTATTTTTCCCAAAAAGCCTCGAAGGTTGCATTTTCGAGGCGGAAGTTTTTCGATTACGAGCGTGTCTTCGAATTTTCCGCAGCCACGTCTTTTCCTTGTTTATGCTCAAATTTTCTGTGGTTACCTCTCGTGTGCTCCTAAGTCCTTAAAAATATAAAAAAATAAAACAAAAAAGTCAAATTTTTCCAAAAAAACAACAACTTCAGATGAATATGAAAAATAGAGAGGGCAAAAGAAAACACTATCTAGAAGGCACATTAATGTCTAGGATTATATATGGTTGATTAAATTTTAATATTATTGTTTTAGACCTATATTTAATGAATTTAATTTGTCCCTATTTACTAATTATTTAATTGTTAACCCTAGCGGGACCAAATAAATTGGAAAAAATAGCGGGAAAATATCTTTAGTCCGGTTGGTGGCACCAACCGAGACTAAAGATGAATTAAAATTAGCGGGAAATTATCTTTAGTTCCGGTTGGTGCCACCAACCGGTACTAAAGATGAATTGAAAATAGCGGAAAATTATCTTTAGTCTCGGTTGGTGACACCAACGGACTAAAATCCGAGGACTATATATATCCTAGGCGCGCATCGTCTTCTCCACCGATCCAACACTTAGTTGTTTTCTTCTCTCCTCTCTTAGTTCTCTCTCTCCCTCTCTCAGCTCTTTCTCGCTCCGGCGACGGCGGTGGGACGTGAGAAGGTGGGAGGGGAGGTGGTAGCGGCTCGAAGATGGCGGTGGCCCGGCGGCTCGGAGGTGGCTGCGGCGCGGCGGCTCGGGAGGTGGTGTCAGTGCCTCCTCCATTTCCTCCTCTTCCTCGTCCTTTCCAGGAGCGGCAGCAGCAACGGATCTGGAGATTTTTGTGATGTTTTAAATTTGATATATATATATATATATATGTGTGTGTGTATCGTGATGTTCATTACTCGATTTGTGATGTGTATTTGTGATGTGAATTTGTGTTGTGGATTTGTGATGTGGATTTGTGTTGTGAATTTGTGTTGTGAATTTGTGATGTCAATTTGTGATGCGAATTTGTGAAAAAATTTGTGATGCGAATTTGTGATGTGATTTGAGGATGTTAATTTGATATGTGAATTTGATTTCGGCAAAAAAACAATGAAAAAACAACAAAAAAAACACATATAAACAAGCAACAGGAGGAAAAATAAAAAAAATAAAAAAATGCTTTAGTCCCGGTTGGTGGCTTCAACCGGGACTAGAGGTCGCCCATCTCTAGTCCGGATTCGTAGTCCGATTTGACAACGAGACTACGAGGGTTATCAACCGGGACTAATGTGGCTTTTTTAATAGTGTGTATAATGTCAGTTATAATTAATGGAATTGCTAAAAGATTATCATAAGTTTTTAAATGCAACTATAATATAATTACACTATAATATAATTATATTAATTATATTATAGTTATATAATAACTATAAATGTAATTATACTGTAACTGTATTATAACTACATTGCCATCTTTATATAATTTAAAATATAAAATTGTATATATTATTTTAATACTTTATATTATAGTTACAGTATAATTTATGATGAAATTATAAATAGTTAGATTTGAAAGTTTTTTTTACTTTTTTATAGCAGTTCTTAAATAGTTCCTATAACTAAAGCTTAGAGTTGTCATGATCAAAGTGTTAGCATCGAAGTTGAGCTGAACTTATTTACGCTATCCATGTCACCTGATGTACTAAACTCTACAATCAATTGCAGTTAATGAGGGACAAGAGTTACAAGACAACCATAATCATGCTTCGAGCCATATGTTTGTTGGGGTAAACCTTGTAAAACAGATTCCATGAATTTGGTCGTCTGTTTTTAAGATCTCCCTGTAGCGTGTTGCACATTCCGCCATCCGCGGATTTACTGGACCGTAACTTCCCTCGATCACTACACAAAAAACACGTAAAAAAGCATTATAGATACCAGAAATACTATAACCGATATTAATAGTATTTTTCCATCCGAGCACACACCCGCAGGGTGTTACTTTCATGAACAGACATCTATATGATCTCAAATATACTGGTTTTAATAAAAAATCGACACCTATATGACATATGTCCCATCACATCTATAATATATTATAGATATCGATTTTTTAAAAAATATTATAGATAATATATATGAAGTATTTTAGTAAATCGACGACTATAATATATGTTTTTTAGAAAACTGACACTTGTAACCGAGACAAGCCGAATCACAGGCTCCTCGCCTCTCTCCCCCCTTTTTATTACCCCTCTCTCCCATATCCTCTCATCTCAAACTCTCCGCCCCACACCTCCTCCATCTCCCTCTCTCTCTCTCTTCCTCTTCCCTCACCATGGCTAGCCGCGAGCGCCGATGCTCGGCAGGTGGTGTCCCTCGAAAGTGGCTCCTCCTCTCCACTGCCCCTTCTCTTCGTCGTGGCCACGTGTGCCCTTCCTCTTCTTCGTTGTTGCATCCAATGCCCCCACCTTTAGACCTATGGACCCGTCGTCATGAGCTCGGGAGCGGCCTGACCTGGCCTCCATGAGCTTTAGGATGGTCCCTTCCACTTTCCTCCTACGTCGCCACACCTCTGTCATTTTCTGAACCTCCCTCTCGACATGGGCCGCTAGTCGTCGTGAACTCAGGACCAGATTCGGCTGTCCTGAGCTCAAGGCAACCGGATCACACGGCTGTTGACCACGACGATAATGACGAAGGCACCAACAGCCAAAACCACGTACCAAGATGATGAAGGCGACCACCACTCATGTCATGGCTCCCTCCCCTTGCCCTCGTAAGAGGAATTTTGATGGATTCTTTTGTTCTCGTTGATTTGTTGGTTTTCCTCAAATCTTCTTGGTTGATATTGGTTTCCCTTTGATGCTGCAATGGATAGCTGGTGCTTGGGTAGTAGATGATCGTTTGTGATAAAATTTGTGATTCACACTGTGATTGATGTTGAAAAATAGTTTGTGATTAATTGAGAATAATTTGAGAATTTTTTAGGCTCGGACGCACCGAATGTGGTTTTATACATCAAGCTATTTTTTTATTTTTTGAAAAGTGTCGGTTTCTAAACCTGACACCTCTTAATTTTTTTTAAAGATGTCGTTCGCGAGATATCAGTTGAAAAATCTGATATTTGATATTTATGATTGGTTTTCAATCGACGCCGACATTTTTCTGTAGCAGTCTATCCCAACACACTGCTCTACAGGGTACTTTTATTTACCGTGTCCTTCTATTTTTCTGCGAGGACAGCATATTTTGGTGATGCAGAGCTTACGTGCCAGCAGTAACAGCCTCCCGAATCGTTGGACCAAATCAATGTGTAACATGTGCAACAACATAAGGCATGCCCATATGACCATGTGCTGCAACTGTTCATTCACTTGGTGCAATTCATTTCCTTCATTCCCCTCCTGAGCTAGTAGGTATTATATCAGTTCAAAATATAATAATCTAAGAGTAGATTAAACATATTTAAACATTACGAATCTAGTCGACCTATTTAAATTACTTAGATAGTCTGTAAACAGTGTTAGGATATATTTAATCTATTATATTTTAAAAAAAAGATAATACGGTAACAGGAGCAAGCTAAATCTTTTACATTTTAAATCTTTCAAAAAACTTATTTTACAAATAGGATAAAAAACTTATTAAAAGTAGACTCTTTTCTCGACGTGAGCATTATTGACGCTAGGATCAAATATTATCGCACCAAGGATATTAGCGTTGTGTCTTCATAAACAAGTCACTAATACCAAGAAAACGATATCAATGTCATTATCACTGTGAACTTATTCGCATTATAATTTTCTCAATGCCAATACCAATAATATCGAGAATCGATTTATAAAAAAATATTTATATTTTAATATTTTTAAATTTTATTTGATAAATAGGTTTTCGGCGATGATAATGAAGTCGAGAAAAGCGCTATATCTAAAATAAGTTTTTTTAAAAGTTATTCATAAAATAGGTTTTTAAACAGATAAAAAATATCCTGTACGAGCAAGTATTCCAACAGTCTAGTCAAACGATCAAGGCACAGCTTGCGTGCAGTTCATCCAACGGAAGCTGCAGCCCTACTCTACTCTATATGCTTGCTAGCTCATTTAATGCGGTCAATGTGGACTTCCCCGTGCACCCTGACCAGTGACAACATCGTGCTATCTGTCGTATTACTAGTAAAAAAAATGCACCGCGAATTCTACCCATCCCGGTGCAAAAACTACTCGTTCACCAAGGTAACCAGTCTCACTTACAGTGGGACCGAGCATTGTGGGTCCAGGTTGCCATGTGATGTGTGGGGGTGAAGAATGGGTAAGATTCCTCCCGGCAGGGTGGGGTCAGTGGCGTTGATAACAGGGAGAGGTAGCAAGAAAAGACGTGAAAGGTGTCCACTGGCCCACATGGGATTCTCTGTGAAAATCGCTTTTAGTACTACTAATCCCCACTGTACTACGTCCTTTTCTCTTTTTTTTCCCTGCATGAAATTTCGTGTGATTCTTCTGCTATCTCAGTCTAAAATACAGTGAGTTTTACGTTCAAATATGAGTATTAAAAGTACATAAAATTAAATGGAATAAAAAATTTAAATGATGAAAGGTATATTTTAAAACAAATCTGTTAAATTTTTGAGATGGACAAAGTACAAATTAACTTGGCAATAGACATCTATGAAAATTAAGGTGAATGTTCGTTTATGAAAATAAGTTAGTACATAAAAGTTTTAAAAATATGAATATATGACTAATTATGTTTTAATTACAAACTTAAAAAACAAAGTTATTTGATATTTTTGAAAATGATTTTTATATAAAAGGTTTTTGTATATAGTACATTATGTAAGTATTATCTAAGTAGTAGTTTAAAATACATGTTAATAAAAATTAAAATAAAACTTGTATTTCAAAACGAACTAGGCCTAACTCGTAGTACATGAAATACCACAGTGGAGTTACTGGGGTACATATTCCCAGCTAGCCAAGGTCTATTTGTGAAATAAGTTTTGCAAATGGCTGGATTGTAAAAGTTGTAGTTTTCGTATTTAGTGTAAAGCCCTGGTACTCTTTTAGGGCATGTACAACCTATAGACAGGGGTTGTCTGTAAGGTATCAAACGGTCGCTAAAAGACAGCCCATACAATCTACGAACAAGGGTCCATCTATTGTTTTAATGTTGTGCATGTAGCTAAGATCAACGTAAATAAATTTATGTGTACCATACTTTGCTATTTGATATGAAATGTAACAAGTATATATAAGAGAATATGATTACAATATTTTTAAGAAAAATATCAATATAATAATTATATTATTTATAATCGCACACATTATGCCTTATTTTCTTCGTTTCCAAAGCGTTGTCATATGTGCGCGATTAGGTCCTTCTTGAGTTTTCTATGTGTTGGCCGAGCTTTGATAGCGGAATTTCTACGAAGTACCTCCGCTAAACATGGATTGGGGGTGTTGCTTGTACACACTTCGGTGGGAGCACTATCGTCACACTTGGATTTTCATTCAAATCCAAGACTTCTCTAATCGAGTCTTTCTCATCTTCAACTATCATATTGTGAAGGATAACACAAGCTTTCATTATGTTGATAATGTCCCCTTGCTTCCATAACCTTGATGGTCGACGAACGATATCAAAGCGTGATTGCAACACCCCAAATGCGCACTCGACATCTTTCCTCGCCCCTTCTTGCATCAATGCAAATAATTTGTCCTCTGTTGATTGCGGAGCCATCACGGTCTTCACAAATCTTGCCCATTACGGATATATTTTATCGGCAAGATAGTAACCCATGTCATACGTGTTCCATTGATGGTATAGTGTATTGTAGGATTTTCTCCTTTTATTGCACGAATGAACAGTGGTGACTTGTTCGAACGTTTATGTCGTTCGAGAACCGCTGCAGAAGAAAGCATGCCATATACGAAGATCCCGAGTTGCCACTGCTTCAAGGATCATGGTAGGAACGCCTTTATCACCACGTGTGAACATGCCTGCCCAACCTTTTGGACAATTTTTCCATGCCTAATGCATACAATCGATGCTACCCAACATTCCTGGAAAACCACGAGCCTCATTTTCTTGTAAGATTTTTTCTACTTCATCACTTCGTGGAGGGCGTAGATATTCATCCCCAAAACATTCAATAACTCCTTCAGCAAATTTTCCCAAAATCTCCAAACAAGTGGTTGCAACAATCTTTAACACCTCATCAAGTTGATTAGCTGAGGTACCATAAGCTAGCATCCGGATAGCAACAGTACACTTTTGAAGAGGTGAAAGTCCTTCCCTACCAACTGCATCGACTCTTTGAGTGAAGTAAGGGGATCAATCACTAAGTGTATGCACAATACGTAGGAACAATGGCTTATTAATTCTAAATCTCCTACGAAACATATCATCGGTATAGATAGAATTTGCGAGAAAAGTAATTAGCAACAAGATCTTCATGACACAACTCGATTCCTTGGTATGTACCTCCTTGGTCCACTTGCATCGGTGGCGACGGCGAGGTACATTTGATCCTTGTGTAACGGTGGCCTTGATATCTTGCAAAATCTTGTTCATAACTTCATCTAAGATTTCATCACAGGCCATCATATCTTCCACGGTAAACACCTCAGTAGGATCGAAGTCATCAACATCTTCTATCTCAAGCTCTTCATCTTGTGGCTCCATACGAACTAAATAAGAAAGAGTGGTGGAAGGAAAGTTGTTTGCATTGTTCAAATGCAGCTCTAACTATTTTATAGATGCAAAACAATAGAATGCAAAAGGCCATATTAATTATAACATCGGTTACATGTAATTAAATTCAGCATAATCTCAATTTATAAAGCACTAACATTAAACGAGAATGCAAAAAGACACATAGAGTTGTGACTAACATTAAACAGAATGAAATATGGGTGTTGTGACTAATTTTGGAGTTATGATGCTTTATGTTTTTTTATCTTGCTTTCATACCAGGGAGCAAATTGGGACCCAGAAGGCCGTACTGCATTATTAGGTATGGACAGCTACCCTCATCTTACCACAACATTTTTATGTGAAGTTACACTATTATGTTTATTGTCTGAATCCTGAACATTGTGTTGTGTTCATTGACTTCAGATGCCCATCTCCTACCAGTCGAACTTCCTGAAATTAGATTTCTGATTGTCAGGTAATAACAGTGGCAGTACCTACCATTCTATACTCCTGACCTCTTGTGGACTGATGGAACATATTTTACGATGTCTTGTGCTAACTTTAACGATGATATTTTGACTAACCACATTTGCATCTGGTTGGGAAGTCATTCATGATATGGATTATATGGTTTTAAAGAAATCAGGGCCCTGTTTGGATAATTAGCCCTTAGACTAATTTGAGGGCTAGTTTTTAGCTCTCAAATTAGATCTATAAAAATTAGCCCCTTGAGTAGTTTGGATCCAGGGCTAATTTGAGGGCTAATTTGTCTTTAATTTAGGGTATTATTACCCTATTATATTGAACAAATGTACATTACTTGTGACATAAATACATAAAGTTAAATATATGAATAAATGTGTTCTTACAACAAATCCATAAACATTATGAAGATACCGGGAACAAATTAGCCCAAATAAGTCATCCTTGGAGGGCTAATTTTTTGGGGTGGGCTAATTCACTTTAGCCCCAAATTAGCCCCCCTGTTTGGATCCTTGAGGGCTAATTGAGGCTAAAAGAGGAGGGGCTAAAAATTAGCCCAGTGATCCAAACAGCGCCCAGGTATGGTATGTAACTTATGATCATTAGCAAAATAAGTAGCTAAGTTCTCCCTAATCAATGGAAGCGTCTCAACCATTTTTTTTCAAAATATTATCTTTAGATCTAGCCTCTAAAAAGTCTGTCTCTTGCCATTTTAGTATATACTCGGATGCTTTCATTTAGGATAAACCTTACATGCTCAAAAGTGATATCACTTCATCCATTACAGCCTAGAAAAGTAACTTATTGTCCAGTCCATATACTTATTTATGCTAGTTTTATCTGGTTCATCTAGCCGAGGCATAGATAAATTGGCATGGGATTCTTCAGGAGTGCGCTTGGCATTATCATTCAAAGATGGTAATGAAATATATCATGGCCTTGTTGCTGTCTATGATGTGAGGAGATCTCCACTTGTCTCAGTTTCACTAGTGTAAGTGCAGTCCTCTAATTTTGCTCTATAGAACTGGTGCAATTGAATGGAGACAACTGGAAAAGATCTGAAATGTATTTGGCAGAATGTGTCTGTACTATACACATTTGCAGAATGTGTTTTACCATGTGTCCATTTAGTCCATTTAGCCTTATATTAAACAGAAAGCATAAGATATATGAGTTCGTATTGTTCACCTTTTGAAGAACCGTAAATGCATCTCTCATACAATTAGATTATTTCAGGAAAGAGAATCTTTCTCAAACACCTCATGGCGGCAACTCGTTCAGTCTTTTCATCATCTGTCATAGAACTTGTATCCTGCGAGATGAGGTTGTTATATGCATCCATCATCTTCGATTCTTTCTCAAGCTTCTTCCCTTCAATCTCAAGCTTCTTTGATTCCATCTCAATCTTTCTTCCTTCCACCTCTATCTTTATCGCTGCAAAACAAACATGTACCTTGTAATTAACAAATGTAATATGTTTCATATATAAAAGAATAAAAGATATTTAATTCTGACTTTGTAAACAGTTTGCAATTTTGATGACAGTAATATATTCAGATGGGCTGCCTCAGCATCTGATCAGCAACGTATACATAGGTACATAGCTAATTTGAGGAGCCATCTAAACATAGGTACCCAGCTGACCGGACAACAGGAAGATATATTTCCAGAACTAACTTTTATATGGGAAATATTGGTGCTAAAGGCAGATGAGCTTCACATGGCCTAGTTTCATGCATGTCATTT
Organism: Oryza australiensis; assembly: GCA_019925245.2. NCBI lineage: Eukaryota > Viridiplantae > Streptophyta > Magnoliopsida > Poales > Poaceae > Oryza > Oryza australiensis. Next base: position 88,782 of record JAIFGZ020000486.1, on the reverse strand, counting down.
TATTATTTGTGAGCAATACATATTTTTTGGACCACAAACATGTAAATAACACTGTCCACAGTTTCATATTCCAGAATTCATTCCTTCATTCCTCTGTGAATTTTTGAGTTTGGACAGTATATATTCAATTCAAAGCTTATTTCAGAAGAAAAATATCCAATTCATTAATACACAAACATACCACAATACATCTTACTAACACAATGGGATAGCATAGTTAATCTTGTCAAGTGAAAAATACAAGAAACTAAAAGTACTACAAACAAATGCCTGTCCATATGGAAGAGGCTGGCCATGGACTATATGTCTCCTTAACCAAACATACAAATTTAAAAGCAACGAACAGAGACAGTTGTGTGTCATTACCATGAAGCATCCCAATCTGCTGAACGAAGAAACCCTAGAGAAGATGGATCACCATCGGCCGCATTCCAGCAAGCTGTGGAAAAATTGGGGTAGAAAAATGGTGCTGTCGTTGGAGAAGAAAACTCACCGGAGCCACCACGTCCGAGAGAGCGGGACGTTGACCCCGAGCCACCACCAATACCGATTGAGACAGCCGTCGGCGTCGAGCTTTCACCATCGCGACCGAGGGGAGCATTACTTCGCACCGGGCAGGAACCGTGACGTAGGGTGTGGGGTTTGCCGCATCCAACGCAGACGAAGTTGACCTCTTCTTCTTCCTAGCTGCGGCCGGAGTCGACATCCCGGTGAGGGCGTGGGAGGGTTGGGGGAAGAGGCGACAGCCGGTGGCATGGGTCAAGGCGGAGAGAGGCGGATGGTGATGTGAGATTTGTGGGAGGCGCGCGCGGCGGCCACGGTGGCGGTCGCGGCGGGGGGAGAGCGACGCGCGGCTCAGAAATGGGGAGAACCAGCGCGTAAGAAGGAGGCGGCGACCGGCGGTGTGGGGGAAGAGCGGCGCGCGGCGAAGGAGAGAGGGGAGAGTCGCGGCGAAGGGCGTGGGAGGGAGGCGTCGGCCGGCGGCGTGGCTCAAGGCGCGATCGGGCGATGCGTGATGCGAGATGTGGGAGGCGAATGCGGCGGGCGGAGAGGAGGGTACCTTCCTTGCGCGCGGGCGAACAAATGGAGTGCGCATTCGGAACGACGTCGCGGAAATTTCTCTACGGACGATGCGTACAACGCGTCACCGCGCGTCTTCGCATCTTGGGGAATGGGACACGTCTCGTACGTTCGCGAACGAGACGAAACTACCGTCTCGTATGGCGAGGGAGGGCTTTTTGCAAAAAAAAACGCCTTATAGATAGCTTATAAAGACCCACGTACATGCCCTTAGGCTGAATGGCGATTTTGCGTTAATTATTTAAGGGTACAAAGAAATTTATATGAAATTGATTTATATTTGATACAACCACCTATTGCATAATGGATTTAAATAATTCCCTAAAACATTTATATATAACTTTTTAAAAAATCTCACCATTTGAGCTTTTAAAAAGAACATAGAAATGTCATTCCACACCCTTAATGTTCCAAACTAACAGTTTAAATTGTAATCGTTATCTCAAGTATCGTGTTCAGTCTTGCCTTGAAGGAATTTTACACAAATTTATGGGAAGTGCAATTATGAGTGATATTTGGACTCTACAATCTATACTACTACATCGTCTTTTCTCCATTTCACTATTGATTCCCTCATATTTCAAAACCACCTGCTTATTAAATAAAAATTATAATATTACTTAGACTAAATAAATACTAATTTATAAATTGATTCAATTAATTAAAAACTCAACTTGTTTTTTAACGCCCACATTTTTATTAAAAATTTCAGTTTAAAATTAATTAAGTGTCGTCCTTCTTTCCCGTTCTTTTAAAAAAATAAAATTAAAAAATTAGTTTTAACTTTGACTTCAAAAAATTCCCGTGTGCACCAAATCATTTCTGGTTCCTTCCAAAGTTTTTTGTAAATTTTCTAATTGTATCATTCTTAGGCTTTGACCATCCAATAAATACCTTTCCTCCTTATTTTAATATCTTTCTCAGACCCGAAATCTCTTTTGTTTTTCGCTCTCACCCACACGCGTGCCTATTGTCGTTTTCTCCATTTCCATCTCGTGGCCTCGAGTAAAATAGCAACCGACAGGCATGCACTCCTTTTTTAATTTTCTCTGCCAGGCCTTGGTGTTTTGTTTTATTCACGGGTTCCTCTGCATCATCCTAGGGTTTGCAAAACCGTGAAAACCACGATGGTTTTCGCGGTTTTCGTCCAAACCGCCGCGGTTTTCGCGGTTTTCTCCCATGAAAATACACAAATTATCTGCGTCTAAAAAATCGTTTTCAGTTTGGCGAAAAAGAAAAGAAGAAATTACATTGTGTGCGTTCACTGTTCATACAGGCCCATATGAAGCCCATCACCTTTTCTTCACCCTTCTTCCACCTCTCTCACGCCGTAGCCACTGGAAACCTAGCCATTTGATTCATTTCACCCTCTCTCTTGCAAGCCACCAACAGCACTAGCGAAGCCGCTGCCGGCGAAGGAAAAGCCGCACAGCAAGCAATGAAAACCGCGAAGGAAGATGCGAAAACCGCGGCTAGAGGTAAGCCTTCTTCGACTTACTAGAGACCACGGTTTCGCGTGATTTGTTTCCCATATCGTGTAGATCTATGTGGTTTTCGTGCGATATGAGGCGGTACGGTTAGGGCGGCATGCCGCGTGGTTTGTTGCGAAAACCGCGTAGCTAGGGTAGTGTGCCGTGCGGTTAGATACGGTTATCGCCCACCATTTGCTGTGTCTGAAGGTGGAATCTGCCGCATGGATTGGTCCCTAAACCACGATTTGTGCACGATAACCGTGCGGTAGGACGCGGTTTTCGCGAGGTTTTGGCTAGACAGAGATGAGTTATAAGTTTCAAAAATGTTACAAGTTATAATCAAGTTATAATGTATTGTATAATAAAAAATATACATTATAACTTGCTATATGTTTGGAAGTTTCTCGACATAATGTATTGTGATTATATACATAACCATACGTAATTTTGCAATTTTCTATAAGACACAATTTTCAATGTATATAGTGCAACATACATGTTTAATTTTCAATTCTACATTTTCGAACATATGTATGGTTATGTATATTGAGTGACATTGTGGCTTACATGTTCTATTTGACCATTTTAGGTTCGAAATGGCAGACAAAGACCCAGCGTGGGAACATGGACAGAAGGTGGGGGATGGTTTTGTATGCAAATATTGCCGTACGACGAAGAGTGAGGGTGGAGCCACAAGATTTAAGTACCATTTGGCTCATCGGTACAAGGGAGTAAAGTATTGCACCTTCGTTCCCCCCGATGTAAGGGATTTCTTTCGCTGGCAACTGGACAGAATGCACGAGGCTGCTGATGAGCGAAAATTTGAGAAGTCAAGAAACGAGGATGCAGCTGCAAGAAGATATACTCAGTTCACTGCAGATGCTGACGAGGTAGAACAAATGGAGGCGGCGATTGAAGCATCGCGCCGCGAGGCGAAATACAGAAGTGATGTGGAGGGAAGAGGAGGTGTCTATGAACATGGAAGGGGAAGTGGCCAAGCCGCACCTTCTCGATCATCAATGCAGTCATCTAGGGGGAGGTAACCCCATAACTGATTTTATGAGGCGATCAGCTTCAACCAGAGAAACACCTTCACAGGGTGTGGGAGATTATAACATAGCTGCTTCAAGGTCAACGATGCAGCCTAGGATTGACACAAGTTGGTGGTCCAAGAAGGCACAGTTAGCTAAGAACGCTATTGGAACGGCATGGGCCAAATTCTATTACACTGTCGGCTGTTAGTGCTATTGAGGAAACCCAGAAGTGGGGTGAGTAGTTGTTTTCTACGTTACATTGCTGATAGAAATTAACTGAATGTATGTGCGATGAAAATTTAAATCATGTATGCAATGCAGGAGAAGGGGTCCTTTCGCCAACTGGTCATGATATCGACGACAAGTACCTTGACACAACTGTGGCCGAAGTTGAAAAGCAATTTGAGAAGTTCAAGGAGGACTAACCAACATACATTGTGACCCTTATGTGCGATTCCTGGACTGGACCTACTGGGATGGCAGTGATCAATTTGTTGATCTATTGTAATGGCACAATGTTTTTTTTGTAAGTCCGTGGATGCGTCCACCTTCAACCAAGATGCCGCCAACTTACATTCCGTAAGCACCACATTACAACAATTATTGTTATGTTCCAATGATTTCTTGAGAGCTTAATGATTAGTTGTTTACTAGCACACGTTCATCGGCTGATTGCTTAATTATTGATGTAGGAGATAAGAAAGGTAGTTCATGACATTGGCTCTGAGCATATCATTCAAATTATCATGGACAATGGTGCAAACTACAAGAAGGCCTGCAAATTGTTAAGGCGAGAATATCCACATATAGTTTGGCAGGCTTGTGTGGCACACACAATAAATCTAGCCTTAAAAGATATTAGAAAAATTCCTGAGCATTTGTCGTACTTGAGAGTGCTAGAAAGATATGTCGGTGGTTGTATAACCACACAAAGCTGCACGCTATGATCAAAGAGGCCATCGGTGGAGAGCTTATAAGGTGGAACATCACACGGTTCAAAACAAATTGCATATTCCTTGACAGTTTCCATAAGAAAAAACCCAATTTATGCAATGTGTTGGCTCTCCAAGTTTTTTGCAAAGTAAATTCATTGCGACTGCGGAAGGTCGCTATGCCCATGCGTGCCTCTCTAGCATGGATTGGTGGGAAGGTTTAGAGTTTGTCGTTGGAGCTGTGCAACCACTCTATGCATTTCTTCGATTCGCTGATCAAGATCAAATGCCCAATATTAGTGAATTCTTAATGTGATTCAAAAATTTGAAAGGAGAGTGGGAAAACTTATTTGCAAACGACAGGTTAAAATACATGTTGTACAGCTCTATTGTCAAAAGACATATGGAGGACGTCGCGAAGGACACTCTCACATGGCCATGTACGTGCTTACTAACTTTATCTTTTTCCACTATGAATACACTCTCATATACACTTACATGTCGATTGAATTTTACAGCTTCTGCCTTGAGTCCTAGGACGCACTACGAATTTGTTACGACGGATCAATGCTTTGTTGGCCTACGCAAGGCCTTCGAGTGGATGACCGATGTCAATACAGCGGCGGCGGCCTTGCATGAGGTGGAGTTTTATCGTCGAAAGATGGGGGAATTTAGCAAGCCCTTAGTAGAGAAGATGGCATTATATGGCAAGACATCGCCTTGTAAGTCAAAACTAATTATTGAAATATGCAATGCGTCACTTCGTTTACATTGGCGTGTAACTAACGACACTTCTGTCAATGTGCAGCACAAGGGTGGTTAATGTTTGGATCGGATACGCCAAACTTACGGCAGCTTGCGCTACGGATTGTTTCTCACTGTTGCTCATCTAGTGGATGCAAATGTAACTGGAGTATGTTTGCACTCATCCATACCAAGGTCCGCAATAGGCTAACTCACAAAAAGTTGAACAAGCTGGTCTACATCAACTACAACCTTCGCCGAGGATTAAGCAGTGGAGGCTACTTCACCAAGACGATGACCCACTTCGAGACTTGCGGATCTTTCATTCTATGATAGCAACAACAACATTAAGGCTTGGATGGATAGTGGTAGATCAAATGTTGACCACGTGCTTGAGGAGGACTCCGAGGGAGGTGAGACCCCACTTCCATCTCAACTAGTGGTCGACCAAATAGACACGGCGATTTGTAGAAGTCAACGGGATCCTTCCATTCGCCAATGGACGAATAGGAATGTGGGGGACACCCACCTTGGAAAAAGGAAGACAATGAAGGGTCCTGCAAAGACTAAAGGGGAAAAAGCAAGAACTGTCCATAGCGACGATGAAACGGAAAGCAACCCATCATCCAAGGACAATAGCTTGAAGCGATTCGGACGATGATGAAGGAGGCGATGGGGACGATGGAGGCAATGCTTTGGTGGACAAGCTACCAATACCGCACCTACGGCACAACAATCATCGAAACAAAGCGGTGAAACTCCTATGGCTCCGATCCATTTCGAGGTACTATGTGAAATATGCAATTGTTAATATATTCATTTTAACACATTATTTCTTTCTAATCGTTCATGTGTACTACTCAACAGATGAGACTTACTTCACCCACGCAACTCAGGACACAGACCATGGCCCTTATGAAGCTCTGACATCTCCACGGCACACTACAATGAGTCATGGGGGACAATATCCGACATATGGCATATGGCCGGAGTATCCATCTCAATCGAGCTACACCGACTACAGCTCATCTAGTGTAGACAATGCTTATCCAACTTATAGCTACCTCATATCGAATGCGGGACAGTCCTCAAGTCACTTGGGTGTACGAGTGGCAAGAGCTGCAGTGGTACGCTCAAATCTACGGTGTGGCAAACCATCGCTGCTGGACTAGACGAGTTGGAATGATTACAAGGCGGAGTTGCTCAGAACAAATGGGTTGATGGTAATGTCCACCGAGGAATATTCATTGGCTTACGAAATTGGAATCGTAGACGCACATCTACACCATGAAGTTATCCTCTCCATCTTTTTTACAACATATACAATTTTTGTAGTATATTCTAATTGCATTGTGACTATGTGATATGTTCGTGACATATGTGAATTGTCTTTTTGTGAACTTGTGTGGAGTATGTTGGTGAATTATGAAGTTGTGGATTTGTGATATGTTGGTGGGAATGTATAATCATTGTGCATATGTCTTATAGGCAACTATTAGCAAAGGTCATGCCGAAATTTTTAACAAATTTCGTACTTAGCTGAATTCATTGACTACTTCTAATTTGTTCCAAAATTATTTATTGTTCTTGACATATCTCTATTTGTGCCAAAAAGTTTCGTCTGTCAAGTGTGTCGGCCTCGAGCGAAATATGCGGGTGCTCACCTCTTTATCACTAATTTATCACTTTTTTTGTATTTTTTCCAACATTTTTAAACATCACATAAATTATTTTCTCCATGGTTTATGTAAATATCATACATATTAATGTAATTTTTATGACACAAATATATTAGTGTAAATATCATACATATTTATTCACTAATTTTAGTATTTTTTCTTAATTTTTTACATCACATAAATTATTTCACCACGGTTTCACCATTTACCGTGCTATCTTGCGTGGTTTTCGCGCAGTAGGGACAAAAACCGCGGTAGGGACGAAATCTGCTCAAATTCAAATCTCGCTACTGTTCATCTCTCCGGGCACGTTTTCGTGGTTTTCGCACGAAAACCGCGCTACCGCTGTGGTGTGGCACGGTATGATTGCGAAATACAAAACCCTGGTGCATCCTTTACCATGCCCCGGAAGATTAATTTTTTCGCTGTCCCCTCTGCCTCCTTTACCAGCCCTTGCTTTTGTTCAATGCCTGCCTTCTGCATGCTCACTACCAGGCCCCGGCCACGGGGCCATCATCTTCTTCGAGTTCCTCACCGGACAAAGTAGGCACCGCTTCGTATCTCCGACTGAGCAAAGCAGGCAGAGGCAGAGAAGCTGTGAGGGAGGAGAGGCATGCACCGAAGTGTTACTCGTCGTCAACATCTTTTTTGCGAAGCACAAGGAGAGTAACAAAGGTTTCGAAAGCGTAATCCTTAATCCCTCGCTGAGGCCCCACTCCATTTTCGCCACTACGAAAGCAAGTTGTCAAAGCCACGGAGTCCTCGAGCAGTAGGTGGCCGACTTCCCTCCTCTCCCTGCCCGGCGCCGATGCCTCCGCTACGAGTCATCACACGCTGTCGCCCTGGCCATTGCACACCGCCGCCCCAGCGCCCTCCCCTTGCGTCGTGCCCCATCACCTGCCACCCCGACGTCGTCCATGCGCACCGACGCTGCCCCTACCTACGCACCAAGCCGCCCCACCGCAGTGCTCTGTCGACGCCACGCTGACGCCCTCTCCTCGCACGTGCGCCTAGCCATCACCGGTGTGCTGCCGACCAGCCGCTGCTACCCCGCCATAACTCAGTGTGCTCGGCAAAGAGGATAGGGGTGGCAATCCTACCCGCGGATACCCGCGGGTTTCATACCCGACGGGCATGGGCATGCAAAGTAAAATCCGCCCATGGGTAAGCCTAAACCCGAACCCGAAGTTCATGGGCGTGGGTATAGGTTCTGTTTTTTATCCGTGGGTTTACCCGAACCTGCGAGCATACCCGAACCCGCATCCAATCCTCCCGAAACAGAGAAAAAAACCCTAGGCTAGGCGTCCACCCTCCAGACTCCAGTCTCTGTCCAGTACGCCCTCCACCCACGATTCTACCTCTTGGTCTCGGGTCTCTCAGCCTCTCCACTCCAGGCCGGCAGCATGTCCTCCTCCACGCGGACGGCACGCCCTCCTCCAGGCCGCCGGCGTAGGCAGCCCTCGTCCAAGCGGCACCACCCCTTCCAGGCCCATCTCCACAATGCACCGACGAGATTTGTTTGTGTGATTTGTTGCATGTTTGTGAGATTTGTTTGCATGTTTGTGAGATTTTGAGAACATATGTTTACTGTGTACTGCTTGGAGGGCTTATTACACATTTACATCCTGTAATGAACCCAAATATTTATTGCATGTTTGTGAGATCATATTTTTTGTGTACTGCATGATGTGTTAGAATGAGAAGTTTGTTGCATGATGCATTAGAATGAGAAGTCTGTTGCTTTTTGTTATAGATAAATTTATTGTTTGATACTCTGGTGTGTTGTTGCTTTTTGTATGTGACAAACTGACAACTGCCTATGAGAAGTTGAGAACCCGATGGATACCCGAAACCCGATGGATACCCGTGGGATTGGGTTTTGGTTTATATTTGTGCCTGTGGATTTTTCGTGGATGGGTTTTGCTTGGGTTGATGGGTTTAGCCAAGGGTGGGTTTTCTTCATACGCGCACCCGAACCTGGTGGGTGCCATCCGGAGGATAAGAAGGAGAGAGAGTAAACAGGAAGGGAAGAGAGAGAAAAGAAGAGAAAAAGAAAGTCGAACCCATGAGGACCCCACACCCTCTCTCCTCAGTCTGTTTTGACCTCCTTTGACCCGACATCGAACTCCTTTGGAATATTCCTTCTCAATTTATTCGTCTCGCGAAAAACCCCCAAACTTCAAAAATCCTTATCTTTTTATCCGTAACTCCGTTTGACCCCATTCAAGTTGCAAAATCTTTCTAAAATTCTCCTCTACACAATGGCTCTTTATTGTATGTGTTTATCTACTTTTTAGCTGTGTTTTTATGTATTGTTTGTTTTCTTGCATGTAGAACCCGAGATCGGCGGAGGGTTCATGCAGGAGTTCAATGTTCTGATAAAGATCGCGGATCGAGGCAAGCCTCCTTGACCACTTCTTGCACCCATATTTTAATTAATTATTTTGTTTGTCAATTTGCATGCTTTAGGATGCACTGTTTGCCACGGTTTGAGTACGAATCGTCGGACCTTCCTATTAGTTGCACTTTTATTATATAGGATTTGGAAACCCCGTTGCTTTGTAACTCCACCATATATTTGTTGGTATGCACCAATGCTAAAGTAGACTACCTATAGGTTATGGTTGTATTATCGTATGGGAACAATTTGTACATTTAATATTACTCGTTTAAAAACCCAACGAGATGTCAATCTGGCTATAAAATAAAATGGTTATAAAACTTGATGGTGCAGGAGTCAGTACCTTGGTGGTTTGGCTATGCATCATCCATAAGGACCGATTCCTTTGGAAAATTCATCCAAACATAAAATAGTACGACTACACGGGTAAAGTGGGATGCCCCTAGCCGAGTAAATAGCTAAAACATAGGTATCCAACATGTTGGCAGTTCAGGAGCACAGGGATGGTGGAATGAAAGGCACTCTCCTATAGTGGGGATGTGTCGGGAGCCATACAGTGGGGCCTGAGTAGATGAGGGCCTAGATTTGGCATGATGCTTGGTGGAGAGATTCCACCTAACTGTGTGACATGAGATATTTATGGGTTAGTTATGGAAAAGCCTTGTAGTGAGCTCTCTTTTGTCAGCCATGTCTGATCCACATGTGCGTGTGGGTTAAGCGTGCAACCTCTGCAAAGTTTAGTCAAACTATTTAACAGCAGTGCCCACGGTCAAGGGCAGATGTGAGGTGTTTCTCATAGCGTAGCTTTGTTTTAAAATTATTTAAATAAATCGTTTCTTGGGATGGGAACCGTTACCAAAGTTTGCCTTTGTGGCGAACGGCCAGCCTTCATGGTTGGGAACGAGTCTGTGTGACTCGGGGTGTTGTTTGGCATGAGGGTGTTGTTTTGGCTTAGATGGCCATGTTGTTTGGCTGAGATGGCCATGTTGGTTTAGGCTGAGATGGTGTGGTTGTGCTGAGATGGCACATTGTTAAATTGGATTATTTACTCATGACTATTGTGAGATAGGTTGTTGCAAAGCAACCTATGGAATGGGGTGAGGTACGGGCCTCGTTCTGAAACTAAAACTCGACTCATTAGTGTTTTTCAACTAAACTATTTCAAACCTTGTGTTTTTTTCAAATAAACTTTTGTCTTCCCTTGTTTATGGCCTTGCATGTCATATCTTTTATCCGGTTTGTTGAGTACATTGAGTACTCACCCTTGCTTATATTTATATCTATAGAGTTAAAGGAAGGATATCTTGACCCTTCTGCAGAGGCATACTTCCAGGAGTAGGTCGAGTACGATTTCTCAGGGTTTCAGGCCTAGTTCCCAGACCAAGTCTATAGTCTATGTTCACTGTTCTTTACCTAGTGTTTTGCACTTCATGTTTCCCGGTCGCTGTTGTTGCGCTTCTGCCTCAATTTATTTTGTCTTTTCAGTGTTTCTACCAGTCTTAGATCTGTCCATGACGGTAGGATGTATGAGATCTCCATCAATGTTGTAATAAAACTTTGTTATTTCTGATATTTACTATTATTCTGTGAGTACCAACTTGTGTATCCTTAGACTGGTACTATAATCATAGGAAATGTTGTGACCTCCAGCCTAAGCCGATTGGTATTCTTTGATCGACATAGTTTGGGGCGCCACATTTTTCGTTGTAACTCATGAGTTATAGGCTAGTTTATGTAAAATTCTTATCTAAAAGTTGCAATGCCCGGATCAAAAATTTCCTCAGGCGGAAGCTGCCCAATCGCAGCCAAAAACTAAAGCTACTGAAACCTGATGGAGAATTATTAAGCATTTCAAACTCAATAGCAAACTCCCTTTTAAGTCGAAACATAATTCATCGGATAAACCAAAAGATTGTTTCTTTTACACCAAAACCTCAAGGCATTCTTTGAAACACATGAATACCAAAATCACATGATTTTTGTAGGAACATATACCTAAAATAGAGAATTATAAAAAACAAAAAGATACGGGAACAACTATTTAGATTGGCTAAAGACACAAGAAAATTGGACTCATACTAATAACTCTAAAATCTTTATCAAATGTGCCATTCCAAGTAAATTTTGTAAGAGTCAAACATGTGCGATCCTTTGTTCCAAAAAGCATATAGGAAAAACTCCTATAGAGGCCTAAACTATGATATGTTGCGGGTAAACAAAAGTAGTAGGAAAACATTTGTAATATGCAAGGTCTTGTTAATTTTGATGAAAGAAGAGCTCAACATTTGCATCATGTTCCGAAAAGTAATTGGAAAAAGTTAATTAAGACAATATTTTTCAGATGAAAAGATGATAGTTGTATTTTAATCGGCATCACTACAAGATCGCTGGAAGAAAAGGCATGGCATGGTACGGGACCCTTGTAGTTTACAGACTTCTTCCATCCAAATAACTCAATTCTAAATATGAATTTGGACATTGTGAATTTGAGACCCATTTTGGGAGTTTTTAGTAGCTAGCTTCTTCCAGAATCAAAAGTCTCAAATAAGTCAGATTATCACTTAGATTTTGAGAATATATAGTTGTAGAATTTAGAAAAATAAACTAAAAGCCAAAAACTGAGTTTAGCAGTTTTTTAGATTTTTAGAGGCTGGCAACCAACATATTCTCAATCTTAAGCTTCTCAAAATATGGCCTTGATTTCTTTTGGAACAGAAATAGCAGATCCCATGACATTGTTTCGCCAGAACCACGAAAATTGGACGGTTTGTTTGTACTGTCCCAAAATGGCCTCCTATGAAAACACATCAATTTCATTTTCTAAATCTAACTCTCATAGACGTCATGTAAATACTTAGTCTAACTACCAGCTGCTTATCATAATTTCAATCTCCGTAAAAAGTGAAATTGTAGGTGAGAATTTACAGAAGATATGTTTTCAGCTTTTGATTGCTAATTCATTTTGTACATAACGTAACTACCCAATTTCAAAATCTTGATGATTTTTATGAGTAAATATACATGCTAAAAGCTCCCTAAACAATGCCTATATCCGCTATATCTCCCCAAAAATAGCATGGCAGAGCTGTGCCGAGGTGTGCGTGCTTGTAGGCTCAGCGGCGGAGCCAGCTCATGAGCTGGTCGAGTGGTGGTGGCACTAATTTTTGCCGTCGACATTGCAGTATCACTGTGTTGATGGTCATTTAATTTGTGTACCGTTTCCTGTTTCTTTTTACTCTTTGTCCAGAGATGGTTTGTGCTATATGTTGAAAGGATGGTTTATCCTCTTTGTTACAAAATTTTTATAATAATTGATCGTAACTTCTTTAACTAAAATGTCAGGACTTTATATCAACTTTCTTTAAAACATAAAGATAATACTAGATATGTATTAGGTTGGTAGAGTATAAGTTAGGATGGATGAAGTAAAAAATGTTTAGCTGACAAATGTTGTTCGTTGCCCTGGTTTCACCTCGATAGGGGTGAAAATAGGGCGGATATTTTTCGACCGCCTACTCAACATAAAGGCTTATGAGAAAAATATGAAAGAAAAACTAGAATGCCCGATATATTTCGAGTTTGAACCTGAATCCATAAATATATTTCGAGTTTGAAGCCAAATTTGTAAAAAGCTTATATCCACCCATATGTCCTATATTATAAAACATATATGAAAAATATATTATAATTTACCTATAAATATGATAAAATATTAGTTGTCCATTGTTTTACAAGCTCACATGTAATATTATATAATTTATTTTTTATCTCTTTTAGTATTTTAATTGTCTTCTTATATTAAATCTCTAGAGGTATACATAAATATTTATTTTTGAATTCGATTTGAAAAAAATAATATAGGATAATATACGGGATGAATATATGTTATCCAACATTACTCATATCTAATTTTAAATTTAAAAGAATGTACAGGTTAAGATATAAAAATGTCTGCCCGTCCATTTTCACCGCTACTTGCCGGTTGCCGCATGCGTCGAAGCGGTACTTGGACATGCCGTAGGTTTAATATGATGGCATTAATCTCAAAAATAATCCATTTTCGAAATAAGTTTTTCTAAAAATTATTTATAAAATAAGTTTTCTAAAAATCTAAACTGTAAAAAATTCGCTGCGGACCGGAGTAACCAGACCCGTCACGTCCAACCTCCTTTCCTCCGAGGTGGCCCCAACCGCATTTGCTCCTCGATCTCCGCGCTCCCCTCCACTTCACATGTGCCTCTCCCCTCTCGCTGCTACGCGCACACGGACATGCACACAACACCACAAATACAAACGCGGAAATAATAATTAAGTATAAAACTTAAGCCTGGATTGGTTAATTTCACCGTAAAAAATGTAATCAATTAAGCTATATCACGTAGGACTACTTCAAATTCTAAAAAAATTACAACCAGTAGTACGATTAGCATTAAAATTACTATTACTTAATATGATATATTTTAATTTTATTAATATGATATATTTTAATTCAATGAATCTGAACCACGAAGAAAGTTGTTAAGGCGTACTTTAATTTAATAACCATGTATTGTAACGGTGAAGTCGAGGTGCGATGTGGATGGAGACAGGAAGGAGGGACGCGGCGCGACGAGCATGATGAAAGAAGCGCAGACACGGCGCGGGTGCGACGTGGATGGGGATAGGAGGAAGGGCGGGACGCATGGAACCACGAAGAAAGTTGTTAAGGCGTACTTTAATTTAATATCCATATGTTGCAGAACGCGGAAGTCGAGGTGCGACGTGATGGGAGACAGAGAGAGGGACCCAGACGCGACGAGCAGTGATGGAAGAAAGGAGCACAGACACGACGCGGGTGCGACGTGGATGGGGACAGGAGGGAAGGACGGGACGCATGGAGAGTGGAGCGCACGCATGGAGAGTGGAGCGCAGGAGGAAATCATCTCGTTCTTTTCAGCATTAGAACTTCGGGTAATTTTAAAAAAATTCATTGAGCATTGGAACTATGGATAATTTAAAAAAATCAGAAATAAAATTTAATTTATAGATTGTTATAGATATAAATTATAGATTTAGTATTGGCAGCCAATACTAGTACTAGTACTACAACGTTAATTATGCCGCAGTAGTGGTAATAATTTAGTAGTAGAAGTGCACTGGGGCGAGGCGTGGCCGGCTGCCCGTGTGCGGTGGTGCCGAGGTCGGTCGGGCCTCCCTCGAGCCACGAATCCGCCGGCCCTTAAACAACAATCCACACGGGACTAATCTCATCTTAGAAAGCCTCTAAATCTGCAATTAACAGCCTAATTAATCAACAATCTACACCGTACAACGGACACCTCTACCACCACTACCCCCAAAGGCACAACAAGCTCACCAAACACCCACTCACACTAGTCAATCACATGATCTCATGATTAAATGTTGTTACAAATGGCGCCGACATGGCCGGCGTCCGGTCATCACCGGAGCATGAGCAGCCGCAGGGTATGGAGAAAGAAGAGCGCCAGAGCAGCGCCGGCGGACGGCCGAGACAGGGACGCGGGCGCCGCCGCCGTCAGCTCGCCGGTGGCCATGTTGGCCATCCACGTCTCGCTGCCGCTCAGCACCACGCCCTCGCCCTCGCCCTCGCCCTCGCCGCCGGCATCGCCGCCCATCGGCATCGGCATGCTGTTGTCCGGGTTGGCGTCCGTGAACGTCGTCCCCGGCATCGTCGTCGCCGTCGCAGTCCCGGGCATCGTCGTCCCCGGCATCGCCGTCCCCGGTATCGTCGTCGTCGACGGCGTCGGCGTCGCCGTCCCCGGCATCATCGTCGACTTCTGGCTGCCGCTGCGCTCCACGTGACAGGGAAAGAAAGAAAAAGAAGCGCACATGGTCAGCTCACGAGCAATGTAATGCATCTGGAATCAAATCCATGGCTGCAAGCAACAGTAAACTAATCGCGCGAAACAAAAGCTCCGCTTTGCACTTTTCTTTTCATCCTATCTGCACCTAATTAATTAAAGATAATGCCAAGATCTCATCCACCTAATTACATACAATCCCTGCACTTTCTTTCCGTTTTTAGCTCACGAGATGAACAGCTAAGCATCCAGATTGAGATTTGTAGCACACATCAGCTCTGACAGTGAGTGAGTGACAGTAGCTAGCAGACAGCAGTGGAAAGAGCAGATGAACCCCTCTAATGGCGGGAAGCATGCAAGAAGGTGGTTTGGCTGCAATGGCGGGAGAGAGGAGATTAGTTTACCTTGGGGAGGCGGCGGGGCAGAAGGTGACGGTGTAGTCGGGGCCGCCGGAGCAGGTGAAGGTGGAGGTGGGGTCGTCGAAGGCGTAGCTGTAGGAGCGCGGGCACGCCGACTTGAACACCTGGGAGTAGGCCGTCGGCCGGCACGTCGTCGGGTTCGCGAAGGCGCCGCTGCAGCAGAACTCCGGCCGCCCGAACGCGTCGCACGCGCTCCGGCACGCCGCGCCGCCGCCCGCGCGGAGCTCCGCGGGGCACATCGCGTTCAGGTCCGCCGCGCACCCGGCCGGCGCGCACGTCGCCGCCGACGTCAGCGACCCGCCGCCGCCTCCGGAGGAGGATGGCTCCACCAGCACCGGCAGGTTGTAGCCGTCGACGAGGCTGACGTCGTAGAAGTCGAGCCCGCCGCTTCCGTCGAGCGTGAACTCGGCCAGAGTCGCGGGCGGCGCGGCGCCGGCGCCGTTGCACTCGGCGCCGCCCGAGCCGCAGTCCCCGGTGGCGCACACCATCCTCCCGCCTCCCGTGGCGCCGTCCTGGACGATGGCGCATCCCGTGCGCGCCCACATCCGGCCGGACCACCCCGCCGGCGCCGGCACCGCCCGCGCCACCCCCGGCGGGAGCTCGAACCCAGTGGTGGCCAGCCGCGCGCTGCCGGCGTTCGACAGCACCCCCGGCCACACCGTGTCCGTGCACCGGTTCACGAACGTGAACGTCGCCGCCTCCGCCCCCTCTGCACACACACACACAAACCTCCCGCCATTACCGACCATACATCCATCCATTCACACAACAAGTTGCAACAAGAACACAAATTTACCTACCTCTCCACAAGACCAAGAAGAGCACAAGAACGGTGACAGATCTCGGCAACCACCCCATAGCCATTTCTTGATGCAATGCAATGCAAGAAGCGTGCAGTTGTCAGAGATTCAGGCACAGAGCACAGCAGTGGTCAGTGGAGTTACTCCACTTCACTTCCGCAGTGCACTAATGGCGTGGGAGAGAGAGAGGGGAGGAGGAGAGGTAGTAGGGGACGGCGCACCACCAGCCTTGGACTCTTGGAGAGGAGAGAAGAGAGTCACAAGAATGGAGTGGAGAGGAGAGGGAATCTTTTGGGATGGGTACAAGGTTATACAGAAGAGTGGGGGCAAATGACTTTTTTTACCTTGCTTTTGGGCAGGAGTGTATGCATGTATGATCATGTTTCCTGGGTAAAAGTGAGCTTGGGAATGGGCCTTGGTTGTTGATTGTTCCTGGGGTAGAGGATTTCTTTCTTTTTTACCTTTATTGTCTTCCCCATCTGTGTATATTTTGTTATGGGACTGAGTAGTGTTAGGATATTTTAGTAATAAATTTTACCTTACGGTTGTTAAAAGTGGCATATCACAAAAATTTAAGTTAGTGAATGAAACTCATCCTTCCAATACAAAGTTTCATTTCACGATTTTATAAGCTACACATATTATTTAATTGTAAGGTATGTCATTACATATGATCATATGAAATAAAACTCTCTGACCTTAATATCAATTTTATCAGATTTATAGTCTTAAAAATAGTGTGTCTCTTTATAATTATATTATTATATCATCAAATATAATGATGTGTTGTCATATTTAATTTGCAGAAACTTCTACGAAACTTTTACTAGGATTATCCCTAGGATAGAGTGACAGTGAATTTTGAGGTCCCCTCCCCTTAGATTGAATGGATAGAAATTCAGGAAAAAAATATCGGATTTTGATAGTAAAGGTCCTGTTCTATCCTCCAACTTCAAATTATAACTTTTTGTTTTTCATTACTATGTTTCTCAAATTGCTGAACGGTGTGTTTTTCATAAAAATTTATAAAAGATTCCTTTAAAAATAAAATAAATCTATTTTTAAATCTATAATAATTAATACTTTGATTAATTGTACACATATTTTGTTTCACGTGCTGAAAAAATAAGCTCCGAGTACACGGAACGATCATATCCTAAGTATAAAACAGAAGTTGCAAAATACATTAGCTTAGAGTTTAAGAAGAAACATAAGACTCGTTGGAAATTTTCTACTCCCACCATTTTGTTTTGATTTTTTTAGTCAAATTTTAGGCTTGACTAAATTTAAAAAAATTATAACATATACAACATCAAATTCATTTTATTAAATATAACATCGAATATATTTTAATAATGTATTTTTAAAAAAATGTTGTTATATTTTCTATAAATTTAATCAAACTTAAAATAGTTTAAGTAGTAAAAAGTCAATATTATTTATCTATACTAATATAAAATGTACCAGTTCATTCAAGCAATTAGCAATTAACCAACATTGATCACATGACGCGTGGGACCTATCCTTCATGCGTCCACATGAGCCTGCCTCGAACCCACGTTGTCCAGGAGAGAAAATCAATCACGCGCAAGCATCGCTCTCCCCATCGCGCGCCGCCATCCCACGCGCGCCCAATCCACCGCCGCGCTCCCCATCCGTCGTCCACGCCGCCGCCGCGCGCCCCCATCCACCGCCCGCGCCACCGCCGTGCGTCCCCATTCGCCGTCGCGTCGCCTCCCCGCGCCGATCCCGTCCCCATGTGCCACTCCGACACCGCGCGCCGCCTCCCCTGCGCTGATCCCGTCCTCATCCGCCCCTTCGACGCCACGCGCCGCCTCCCCCGCGCTGATTTCGTCCCCATCCGCCGCTCCGACGTTGCGTGTCGCCTCTCCCGCGCTGATCCCGTCCCCATCCGCTGCTCCGACGCTCCCCCATCCGTTGCCGCCGCTCCGCCCCCTGCATCCGCCGCCACGTGCCCCTCCATCCTCCATGCCTCACCGTCACCGGCGTCGGCCAACTCAGCGAGCGTGTACGGGAGTTCGTCGACTACTGCACCAACGCTCCTGTGTTGATCCCGTCCTCATCCGCCCCTTCGACGCCACGTGCCGCCTCCCCTCGCGCTGATCCCGTCCCCATCCGCCGCTTCGACGCTGCATGCCGCCTCTCCCAGGCCGATCTCGTCCCCATCCGCCGCTCCGACGCCACGCGCCGCCTCTCCCATCGACCGGCGACGAGAAACCGCCGTGGATCTGCGCCTCCCCCATTCGCCGTCGTCGCTCCGCCTCGCATCCGCCGCCGCGTGCCTCTCCATCCTCCACGGCTCACCGTCACCGGCGTCGCGTCGGCCAACTCGGCGGCGCGTACGGGAGTTCATCGACGAATGCACCAACAACACGCAGCAGCAGTACGGAGGTCGCCAGACAACCGAGGCTAAGGTCAGGTTTTCTCTCTGCGCGTCACCTATCTGTTCGTTCATCATGTGAGGATTTGGCTTGCTTATTGCGCGCATGTGGGTCTAGGGTGTTCTTTTAGGGTTCGGGGTGAGGAGCTATGCTTGTGCAAACCTACTCTTCCGAAATCCGATTAAGATTCGTCGCAAACGTTGAACGATCGAGGGTTGTCGTCGCAAACGGAAGTGGGTAAGGTTTAGGTACCGCACAAACGGTTCTCGCTCCCCCTAACATGTGGTGATGATTTTGGTGTCTCAAACCATACCCCGTTAGCCTCTCTCGTTATGTGTATTCTTGTTTCCTATATATTGGCTTGTCATTCTGAAAATTGTGATGCATCCTTTTAATCCTCTATTGGTTTTCCTTTTTCGAAAGAAATGCTTTTTACACAGTCGAAGAAGCATGTACTACTTTTTACACCGTCAAATTGCTTGAGTTTGCGTAGTATGTTTCATATCTATTCTCATCTTGTGAAGAGTAAGTACCTTTGGAAGAGGGCATTGTGCCCCGGCCCGTGCAATTTATTAAAATGGTATTTTGCACTTAGATTCATATTTGAGAAGTTGTTTCTTGAATAATAAATGGGATCCGCAAACTAGCCCACCTCGATCAAATTCAAATTTATTTGAGATCCACAAGGAACATTCGAGGATGGACCGATGTGTGCTCATAACCTTTTGATTTTTTTCATCATGGTACCACGATAAAGGGAGAAATTAATCTATCAAAAAAGTGTACAAAGTATTAGACTGGAGTAGTTGTCTTGTTCTTGCAAATTACATGTACTATGTGCTGGAATACGTTCGATTGTCGTGGCTTTAACAATTTGATTCATCGAATGAATTTTGTTCTTAAATACTTGTTTTATCACTAACACAAGAGCAATTCCTGCTATGTGCCCAACTTCTCATATATATGAAATAAAGAGTACTGCTTTTTGGGTCCATATCTATCCCTTCATATTTTTTACTACAAACCAATATTTCTTATTGAGCCACATCATCAACAACTTACAAGCCATTAGATTATAATGTGGAAACAGTTTCGGCCTAGATTGGTATTATGGTTTTTACCGTGAACTATATAGCGAGATAAAAGGAGTCATTTACCTTCACAAGGCCAAATAGGCTAACTTATGAATTGTTGTGTACCTTGAGGTTATTTCCCTCTCGTGACCTCTCGTGCTATTTTGGAAACATAAAACTACTAAACTTAGTCATTTTATCCGTAAGCGTGCCTAATGTATTATCTATATGTACTTGGTGCCCATATTTGATAGAAAATATTTATTAAATCGAGATAAATATACTCTTGATCTCATCTTTTGTCTTTATTAAATCGAGATGAATATGTTATTGGGATATGCTGTTGATCCTAATTTGTTTCAAACAAAAACATGAATATTTTTGTATATCACATTGTTACATAAAAATAGCTAATGGAACAACTCAGTTTAATTTGTATTTGAATCAGGTAACATGCAGGAGCCAGTGACATTCGCTGCAGATACCATTCTTTGTGTATTCAGATGTTGCTGTCCATATAACATATGACTGTCCATAATCCTGCCATGAGACTCATTTTCACTATCCTGCTTACTTTTGTTGGAACAATTAATTTGATCAGTTCAAATTCTTTACCAGGTGCTGATGTACAAAACATGACTCCCGCATAACTTTTTTTGTTTATGACGTCGAGGTGCTCTTGACTTTTGATTTTGGGAGGAATTTTTAGTTTTATGGTTCATGTTATTGTTTTCTGAAGACTTCAGCCTTTTTTCACTTGATCTGCAGGTTGGTTTCTGATCTGAATATGCAAAATAGTGGCTTGTATGTTGCTCATCTAATACACTATCAGATGAGTTACTGTCATCATTGCTACACGAACATGACATTGCAGGTGATAATTGATCTTTTAATTTTTCTCTGCAGGATCCAATGTGGCACCACCAGGATCTTCTAGGGGAGATACAATGCCTCCTGCAAGTTTGTACTGATCCATTATATATCTCGTTTGTTGTTTGATGAGAGTGCGCTCATATTCTGAGATGAGAATGCCAAGACATTAGTTGTTGTCATGTTTAGCTTAAGAGTTTGTTTTGGCACAAAAACTTTATTGGGTCCAATACTTTTGCAGACTTTCTCTTAGGGTTGAGAATGGAATCAATTTTTATGTTGATTGCGAGCATAGGAAAATGGTTCCATTCTGAACTCGGGTCATCTGAACTTGCAAGTTTCTGAAAATCCACTGATAACTCTGAAAGCTTCTCAATGGAAAGTGATTTTGATACTGTAGCCTTAGCATACAATACATCTTTTTGCATAATAGATTTTTGAATAGGCCCATCTCCCGATCAATTTGATTTTGTGCAATTGTCGGCGAGCATCTTTTACCACTACCTTCATGTTAGACTTTAACGCTACCCGTGCTCCAGGGAAGCTCTTTCTTGGTTGATTCCTATCATTGGCTGATTCCCACTGCCCTTGGGTAGGCCAATGCATTGGAAAGATATGTATTATTTTGTGTCAATAACATGTCGTGTATTTACTGTATCCTAATATATCCATTATGCTTTTTATAAACATTTTATGTGGCATTCTCCTTGAATCAATCACAAGGGCAGAATAGTTAGTTTGCCAACTGCAACACATCGCATGTTGTTTGAACTTTGTCAGACCTCATATGACATGTACTTTGCATAACCAACCATGCTATTTGTATAGGATGCACTTCCTGTGAAAGAACAAGTGTCTGATGCAAAGTCGAAAGGAAAGGAAGCATTTGCAAAGGGTGATTACATGACATGCATCTACTTCTACACCTTGGTCGATACAGATTTCAGTTATAATCTAAAGCTGATTTTCGATTTTAGAATTTGTTTTTAGGATTAATTTCAGTGGTCTGCTCGCAACTTCCATTGCCCAGCTCTCTTTTCATGATTGTTAAGAAAAGTAAAAGATCTACTTAAAAGTCAAAATTCAAAACTAGCTTTGGGTTATATTTGGATCGAACAAAGGCTACATAATAAATAACTAATTCGTAAATATCCAGCATGAGAAACATGAAGGGTCTTCGAATTCTAAAAACATAAAGGGAATTCTATAAATACAAGGCTACACAATAAATAACTATAAACTAGACAGGCAGCAGAGATTACAGAGAGATCTAGATTGATAAATAATTATGACATCAATCTTGTTTAATCCATCATGACAAAAACATTATCTACTGTGTTTACTGTGGGTGACGTCCATACCCGTCGTGTATGTTATTGAACTTGCAGGAAGACCCCTTGGGCTATACCCCAATCAAAGAATGGGCATGACAGGGCTTTTTTTCTTTTCTTTTGTTTTTTTTGCCTTGATGAATTTGTGGTAATTTATTTCGTCTCGTATGGGTGGTTGATGGATTTATGCCTTCGGTTGGAACATAAATAATTTTCCATAATAATGAAGAGATTTCCCTTTTGATTGAGAATTCATGGTTGAGAGCTTCTCATATTTGTAATAATTTTGGTGCTCTGTAATAAATTTATAGTTTAAAATTTTAAAGTAACTACAATATGTATGTTTTAGCAGTGTGGATTCCACGTGCACGCTTACTAGTAATATAAAATGAGGGAGTACTACTATTAGGTTGAACTCAATACTAATTTTTATCCAAAATCTCATTGTTTTCAGCCATTTTGTTAGGAGTCACGATAATTTGCTCCAAATGATAATGGAATGAGAATTATTTTTGTAAGAAGTGTTATGTATGGAAATACATCTAGCCTCTTGATGAGTGTGATTTTTTCTAGCCTTTTTAAGAATTTCCCCTTTTGAGGACAGAGAGTCCTAACTGGAAGTTCCGGGGTTCTTGACCGAAACTTCCGGACACCTTTGCCAGCTCAGTTCCTAAGTGTTGACCGGAAGTTCCGAGGGTCCCAGACCGGAACTTTTAGACACCTCTGTGGTTCAATTGTGAGTAACAGCTAGGTGGCAATTCAACTTTCGTTTTTCTGTCCCTTAGCCTCTCCCATGTTATTGTAGACCACTCCATCTAATTTATTGAGCCTAGGAAGCTGATTTGTGAGAGAATTGAGTGATTTGAGGGGTTTTGTGAGAGTGAGAGAGTTAGGATGACTTGAGCACTTGGTGATTCTTGTAGGGTTATGGTTTGATGCTTATTACTCTTGGAGAGTGATCTTCTAGACGGTTAGGCGTCTCCCGCGAGTATCCGGTGATTTGTGGATTGACCCGAAAAGGTTTGTGAAGGTTCTCACCTCCACAAGAAAACAAGGTATGAATAGTGAAAATCCGAGTTGAGTCTTTGGAGGTTGTCTTAATAGAGCAATCCTCATTTGTGGTGCTTGCTAGAGAGTTAAGTTTCGGATCTATATGGTCACTTGATCTCTAGCAAAGAACCTAGAAACGTTGGGTTGAAAACTGAAGACTTATTCCTAGAAGCTTTGCTTGGTGAGACAAAGGGTTAATCGAGATCCAGCTCTTCGGAGTTTCTCAATAGAGTATATGATTATTTGAATCCAAACTTCGAAAAAAAAAATCCTTATCTCAATTATGCATGCCCTTTACTTTTTGTTGAGTATTTTTATATCCAAGTTATTTCTCCCTGTTACCTGCAATTAGGCTATTCACTTAGGCTCGAGATTAGAACCTCGAAGTACCAGAACACTGAAAGTTCCGGATCAGACACCGGAAGTTTCAGAGTTTCAGCTCAGAAGTTCTGGTGACTGTTTGTTTTAATCGCTGCGATTTTTAAATAACTTTTAGGATTGTCTATTCACCCCCTCTAGACGACATCTACGAATTTTCAATGTATTGATTGCCCCTCTAGACGACATCTATGAATTTTCAATGTATTGATTGATCGTTCATATAACGACCGTTCTAGTTATCATCTATGTGTGTTCTATTTGTTGGAACATGAGGTTTCTGTTGGTTGGCCAAATACCGGCCGTATGACTTGTTAACAAAAAATTTATAGTTTACGGGTAAACTTATATATATATATATACACACACACATTCCTAGTGATTTAAAAACTAATGCTGAAAAATAAATGTTAATGAAAAGAAATCAAAATCAACTTTAAAAAGCAAGTTTTAAAATTCAAAAATTAACAGTGATTTGTAAGCTGAATGGTAGACGAGGAGGTGATGATTTTCTTGAATGCAATGTAAGTAAGAAATGAAGGGGCCCATTTGAAATATGCAGAACTTTTTTCCACGACTCTACATAAATTGTACTAATTATGTAAAAGTTATTCAAAATCCCCATTTGAAACCATGAATTTGATAGGACTTCTATGCATTTTTTTAGGACAAATAGTTCAATTCTCCTAGGATTCAGGAAAATTTCCCCCATTTCAAACGGGAAGTGAGATTTATGCATTGTTCTGTCTTACATTAAGCTTGTACACTACTCAATCTCACCTTAGTTAAGACCAATGGATTTTTTTTTGGTTTAGAGAGATAGAGGCATAACAGTACACACATCTGCCTTTTACTAGTTAAATATGGAGGTATCCTTTTAGAATGGGGTAACAAGAAGTCATGGTGGGGTTTAAGAGGACTATTACACTCTTTAATAAAAATAAAGATAACTAGTACAAAAACATTGCAGCATGTTTTTGGGTTGCTTTTTGCCTAAATCCTGTTGGATATGTGCTTTTTTGGGAGTTGAATTAGCGTTGGGTTGGGTTGTTCATGTTCCTAAAGGTATTTAATAAAGGTTTTGAAAGTAGAAAAAGCATGGGCTGTTCATGGTACTCCATGTCCATGGTTGGTCCTATGAGTCTAAAGGCAGTAATGGAGATGTTGAAAGGGCAGAAACAGATGATGAAATGGGCATAATGAAGAGGGTACATGGAGACAATCAACTACAGACACAGAAATGTTACCTGGAATTATTTGATTTTGATGCCTACGGTGCACATGTAGTTGTTTACACCTGTCCAGTACAATTTTGTTTCCAGAAGGATATTCTTTTCTACTAAAATAACGGAACATATGAAATATGTTTAAGTTAGCTAACTCGTATTATTGATTTTGTTTTCGGTGAATCACTGTGAAACTGAATCTTATTAAAATGGGCATTGCTTCTCGTATTTATCTCTGTGTGATGAGAAGTTTTGCAGTTTTGGTATTTACAATGGGCATTCACTATTTGAAATAAAATGACATATTTTAATTGTGAGTAATAGAGGAATAATGTTGACCCTGCAAGTTTATTCCTGTGAAAATGTTGCATTTGTTTTGTGTTTATGCAGTTTCTCAAAACTGCTCTAACATGACCATGTTTGGGCGTCCAACAAACCATAAGGGCATTTCAAACTCCACCAACCAACCAACCAGGTTGCCCAGCAAGACAAACTCTCTGAAATATTTCACAAACTAGTTGTTTCTCATACTAGCGAACTAAATTATTAAACTCTTAGCTCGTTGTTTCTTAGTATTTTCAGCTCGTAAACATCCCATAAGGCATAAGCTACAGAAATAAAGGCATACTTTTGCCTAGGCAAGCAAAACTGACCATATTATCATTAAAAAAGGACCAAGATTTAAGTTGCCGTGTTTGCCATTTTCATTTGGAATTTATTTGTCCATGGTAGCTGGAGGACAAAAAACAAAACTAAAGGTAAGAATATATGTAGCCAAATTAACAAAACTAGTCATGCTAATTCAGATTCCACCAGCCAACACAACTCCCAAACTGAATTATTTCATAAACTAGTTCTCATAGCAGTGAATTGAATTATCAAACTCTAGCTCATTGCTTCTAAACAAACACTAAGCTACAAAAATAAAGACATACTTTTGGCTAGGCAAGCAAACTAACCATATTATCATTAAAAATGACCAAGACTGAAGTTGTTGCGTTTGCCATTTCCATTTGGAGCCCATGGTAGCTGGAGGGCAAAGAACAAAATTAAAGGTAAGGATACATGTAGCATGTGCAAGAGGGACAGTATGTTCCTCGTACCATTGAGTTATCTGATGAAAATTTGCAGCCGTGGCAACAACCATTAGTTGCAAAACTATGATGAAATTAATTAGCTCTTAATTTTGCGGTTGATCTGAACTTGGTTAATTAGTAGGGCAGTGTACAAGTAGCTGAATCATGTGGTACACTTGGCCAAGCTCAGGGACAGCCTGTCAGTGGATCTGGGCAGGGAGCTCCAGAATCTCTGCTGCATTGTGGAAATACTGCAACATGTTGTGGCCCTGACAACATTACAATATTACAGCTGGAATACTACACCTTGGCATCCAGTGTCTTTGATAATATATCTAGTCAATTTTCCTTAAGAGTAGAATCTCAAAAAATAATTCAGATGCTTTGACAAAATTATCACCAATTACATGTTTACGGCGCATATACACTATCGCAAAATTACAGGTTTACTAATGTAAAAGAACTAAAGACCTATCGAATAGGTTTACCTGAAATTTAAGTTATATTTAGTGCCACGTTTACCTTGAATCTACTACTACACATTTTACAGGTTACATGAGATGGGCAGCTGGAGGAGAAGAGAAAGGGCACGATGGGTGCATATGCTCTCCTTCCTGTAACGGACTTACGAAATCGGGTATGTTGTTAGACGAAAACATATACTTATTGGGTATGTCAGGTACAGATGTGGGTTTGTACTACCTATACCCATCTATCCAAGGGTAAGAAATACCTTCATAAAAAAGTCCAGCCACCCTTATTTATCCGCATAAACGTGTGTGGTATCTCTTTAATTCATGATGAATAAAGCCATATAAACTCGTAATATTTCATTGTGGTATATGAACTTGTAATAAAGTATGTGTTTAGGAGTTAACTAACTGGAAACCTGGAATGGGAATAAGAATGAGCCAATGTTATTTATGCATGTTCTTAGGTCTGTTGTTGGGTATGGGTAACCCGTCGGGTAAAATTACCCGCGCGAGTACGTGTATGGGAGTATTTTTTTACCCGAGTGCAGGTACAGGTAACCCGACGGGTAAAATTCAACCTGGCGGGTACGAGTATGGGTGGCCACTACCCATCGGGTATATATCTGTTGCCATCTCTAGTGGGTATCGCAACTGGGCATGATTAATTAAATCTATATTAAGATTAAATTAACATCCTCTCAGCATTATATTGCAACTAAAAAACACCTTAAGCAATTAAAAGAGAACGTAGTTCAACTGGTTAGATTTCTTATGGTGAAACCAATACACTCAAGTTCTAAGTCCCTGATTTGACATATATGCTCATATTTATGGCTAATTATTTTTTGAGTGATAAGCAACATATCCATCAACAACGAGACATTCATGGTGACTTTGACAATCTTAAAATATGTCGGCTCAATTTTTTAAAGATCTTGACAGAAATAAGTGTATGCATGTTATAAATGCCTTTAAGAAAAAAAGACCTTAAGCATTTCGATCCAGTAATTTTTTTTATCAGAGGATCAGAAGGTTCCCTTGGCCACCTTTGCTAGCAAAGCCTGTATACGTCTTGGCTGCCTGCATAGTATACATGGGCCTGCAGATTAGAGGACTGCAAGCCCAATAGCTGCATCCGTGCGAGGGTAACGGCCTGCTTTTCTGGCTTCTTTTCCTTTCTTTTCGTCCTCCTCCTCACAAGGTTTAATTCTTGAGAAATTGTTCTTCTTACCATCGAGTAAGAAACCTATTTTTCCCCAAAATTTACTCCCTCCATTATTATTTCATGTTAACTTTTTTATGTTTGACTAAAATTATTAAAAATATAACAACATCTATAATACTAAATTAACTTAATTAAATAAATGTAACATTGAATATGTTATTGAATATGTTTTGATAGTAATACTATTAAATTTTTCTATAACTTGAACGAATATAAATCTAAATCTAAAAAGTTCAAAAAAACTAAAACAACTTATAATACGAGATGAAAAATACTATAATTCTATATTTTTCTTATTACATAGAAAATCCACCCAATCATCCAACAGAGAAGCTGGGCCGTGAGTAGGCTTTGCGGCCCATGGAATGGCCTGAGTTGTACGTGGGTGTTAGCTGGAAGCGGGTTATATTATAGAGTAAAGGCCTATTCAGATTTGATACCATTTTAAATCATATCATTATTTAATAAAATTGATAATTATGTGCCTATATTTAGTTTGTTATCAAATATTGATAATATCGTATTTTGCCTATACTAACAAAAACTTGACAATGTTACAAATTTGTCAAAATTTTGACATTGTCAAATTTTAGTAAGGTTTATTTTGACACCAATATAAACATACAAAACCCAATGTTTTATCATTAAAGTTATAGAAAACCATGTATTAAGACATGTGACAACTAACTCAAGGTATTATGGTTTTAAAGTTTTACAAAACCTTACCCTTATGCATTGAATGTGAATTTACTTAAAATTTAAAAAATGTGTATATGAAAAATTTAGTTTAAGTTTTTTGATAGTTTAATTCTTTACTATTTTCAAAAAATATTAAGATATCCTGAAATTTATCAAGATTTTAATAAAAATGGGGCTTTATAAACATTGACATTGAGACCAAAAATTTTTTAGTTACTAAGTTTTTGACTAAGATTGATAGTTTATTGTTTACTTCTTTACTATTTTCAAAAAAATATTTAAGATATGCTGAAATTTATTAAGATTTTAATAAAAATGAGGTTTTATAAATCATTGAGATCATAAACCCTGTGATTACGTGCTACACGTTATAATATCTATGGCTTTCCGTAACTCTGACCATAAAACATGTTACTCTATATTTATATTACATAAGACGTGTTGGGCCTTAAGCCCAACTAATAGTGTGTTGGGACCATCCAAAATAGTTATACACATATATATACTTCATGCATACAAAATCTATATGTACAAACTTGAACAAATTAATATAGAAGCGTGTTAGTCCGCCTATAAAAAAGTTGAATCACATATATTTTACACATATATGAATATAAACTTTGTACGTGTAAAAACAAATCTAAACTTTGAAATTAGTGGCAAAGGGTCTTATTCTATTATGGGTGATGTAGTTCCATTAGATTTGCTAGCTAGAATCTATGTGGGTTTTATCACTTTGCTAATAACGAGAGGGAGTTGGGGTTTGTCTCGTTACCTTATAATTTTTTATCCTATAATTTTTTATTTGTTGAATGAACTTATGGTTATGTGGCTTATTTGCATAAGCCGAAGATTTAAATTGTTTTCATCATATAAAATTACTAAAATGAATTCAAAAGATATTTTGAAAAAAACAAACATACAGGTGGGCTATGAGGTCCACGTGTCGGGCCGGCCTCCAGTCGAATTCGGCCTGCTCTAAACATACGATAAGGCCAAAATCCAAAAGAAAAGGGTGTATATATCCATATGACGACAGAAAGTTATCTATATTCCAGTCGGATTTATCACCGTCTGATTAGCACATGCTAATAGACCGACCGGACGGTGAGTCACCGTAATGACATCGTTAAACACAAATACACAACACAGGTCATAGTGAGCAAAAGCAAACTTAAAAGGTAAATATATAGGTTGCTGGATAAATTTTTTAACATAAATTAAATTTCACCAAAAGAACCAGCCAGTGCAAAATCTACAGTGAACTACACTGTTAGAAAAACGGCTTTAGTCCCGATTTGTAACTTCTTTTAGTCTCGAGTTTTAAATCGGAACTACGAAAACGGGACTAAAGATGTCTTTCTTTTGTCCTGTTGAAATACCCGATACTAAAGATTCATCTTTAGTCCACTAAATATGGCGACATCATGCGGCTGGCTCCGCTATCTTTAGATTAAAGATTTTTTTTTAAATTTTGCTTATGCTGCTTGTTTATATATTATGCTCATTCCCAAATGTTTTTTTTCTGCCAAAATCAAATTCACATATCAAATTAACACCCTCAAATCTCCTCCATATCGAGTAATGAACATCACAAAATTCACATATATCACATATCATATATATCACAATACACATATATCACATATAAAATTTGAGTATACAACATCACAAAATTCTAAAAAAATTCATAACGCCGAATCCGACGAAAGGCCGGATCCAGCGGAGGGGACGTCACCGCCCTTGCCCCCGCCCTCGCCCGCCGCTCCTGGAGAGGACGAGGAAGAAGAGGAGGAAAGGGAGGAGGCACCGCCGCCACCTCCGAGCCGCCGGGCCACCACCATCTTCGAGCCGCTATCACCTTCCCTCCCACCGGATCTTGCGGAGGGGAGGACGCCACCGTCATCTCCGAGCCGCCACCATCTCCTCCCCTCCTACCGCCGTCGCCGGAGCGAGAGAGAGAGCTGAGAGGGGGAAAGAGAGTTGAGGGAGAGAGAGCTGAGAGAGGGAGAGACAGCTAAGTGTTGCATCGTTGCAGAAGATGATGCGTGCCAGATATATATACCCCGGATTCGTAGTCCCGTGGTGCCAACAACCGGGACTAAAGATATATTAGTCCCGGTTGGTGACACTAATCGGACTAAAAATCTAATTTTTAGTCCTTGATGGCATCAACCCGGACTAAAGATAATTTCTCTCTATTTTCAATTCATATTTAGTCTTGGTTGTATCCACCAATCGGACTAAAGATAATTTCCTACTATTTTCAATTTATCTTTAGTCCTGTAGCACTAACGGACTAAAGATAATCTCCCGCTATTTTTAATTTTTTTGTTTCGACTAGGGTTAACAACCGATATAAAATTAAATAATCCATTAAATCAGGCCAAATTAATTTAATATATATAGGTTTAAAACAATAATAACTAATGTCTTAAAATTTAATCAAATCACAAAATTAATGAGAAAACATTTAAAATAGTTTAAAACGGTTATTAAATTGTAACAATTATATATAATTAACATATGCTGATATAAAATTAATTTAAATTGTAATTAATATATTCCTTTCGAAGCTCTAGTTTACTTGGTAATGCTAGACATTGCACCTCTCTATGTGCTCCTCTAGATATTGTATTTCTTTTGTCCTTTTCTATTTTTTTCTTTTGATCTCCTGTTGACCTTTTTTGGAAAAAATGACTTTTCTTTTTATTTTTTAATATTTTTTGACTTAGGAGCACATGAGAGGTAACCACATAAAATTTGAGACTAAACAAGTGAAAGACATGGCCTGGTGGAAAATTCGAAGATACGCTCGAATTAAAAAAACCTTCAAGCTCGAAAAGACAATCTTTTGACCAGTTTTTGGGGAAAATAAATCACTGAACCCGGTTGGTTTTACAAACCAGGACTAAAAAACAAAAGATAGGTTCTTTAGTCCCGGTTGGTATTACAAACTGAGACTAAAAATGACTGTCGACCTGACAGATTCTGACAAGAATCTAACCGGGACTAAAGATCATAATCTTTAGTCCCGGTTGGTAACACCAACCGGACTAAAGATCCTAGAGAGCCGTTGCCTTTTTTTAACCGGGACTAAAAACATTTTCTAGTCTTGGTTCTTATTGCAATCGGGACTATTTGTAGATTTTGGCCAGTGGAGCAAAGATCATCTCTCCAGTAGTGCTAGTATAATAAAAACTAAAATTATATTGTAAGTAGGATATACTTACAATGTAACTAAGATGTAATTATAGTGTAAGCTAAGGATGTTTTTGCGAACGCACAAAAGGATTGCACGTCAATATATTAGAAGAAGAAAGAGTTACAGTTACAGGCACAACGTGAGAAGCTAGACCAGCTAGCTTACGCTAAGGAAGAAGGGAAAAAACAAAAAAAAAGCACCTGGAAGCTCGAGGACTCGAATGGGAAAAAAACTTAACTCCAAGAGAGGGGGCTACGAGAAGCTAAAAAGACAAGAGAACCCCAAAAACAGTGAGTCTGACTAACGATCACAGCTGACCCTCGGAACGGATTGACTCCAAGGTATCCAAGACCGAAGAGAAGACAGAGTCAAACACCTTGGAGTTCCGCTCCTTCCAGAGTTGCCAGGAGACCCGAAGGACGAGGAAGTCGAAGCTGGCACGGAGATGCTTAGGGAGAAGAGATCTGGACGATGACCACCAATCCTGGAAGCAACTGTCTGGGGACGGGGAGAGGGATAACCAACCAGAAGGCGAAAGTAGTCGACGCCAGACCTGCCGAGCAAACACAAAGCCGATGAGGATGTGGTTTGCCGTCTCGAGTTCCTGCGTGCAGAAGGGGCAGACTGAGTGGCTGGAAATGCCACGCTTCTGGAGGAGGTCAGCCGTCCAGCAGTGTTGCTAAAGAGCAAACCAAAGGAAGAATTTACATTTGGAAGGACCCTTGGCATTCCAAAGCAGATCCACACAGGCAAGGGACACTGGCCAAGGAAGAGCTCTTGGTAGACCGAACGCGTCGAATAGCTCTGGTCGCTCGACCAACGCCAGACAAAGCAATTTGCCGAGCGAGGGGAGAGCTGCACGTGAAGCAACACATCCCACTCAAGGAGAAACTGGGAGATGGCCGGCACTGAAAGGGCACCACAGATATCCAAAACCCAGGAGTTGTGCCCAAACCGGAGGCTACCGTGTGGGAACCCCGAAGGCGTCGAGGCACAACGAAAAGGAGGTCTGGAGCCAGGGAGGCCACTAGCCGCCGATCCAGCGATCAGACTAGAACAGGATGGACTCTCCGTTATCCGGCACAAAGTAGGAGGCTGCCTCGAAAAGGTCAACAACGACCTGTTCCACCAGGGCCTTCAAATCCTCCCAGCAAGGATGTCCAGAGCGCTGAAGCCACAACCAGCGAACTTGCAAAGCAAGCCCCGCCAGCCGAAGGTCGGGTATCCCCAAGCCACCAAGGGGCTTGGGTCGACAGAAGTTCATCCATGACACCTGGCACTGGCCCCCATGAATCGAGTCCGTGCCCGTCCACAGAAATGCTCGCCGCTTCTTGTCAATGGCCTTAACAACCCAAGCGGGCATGCCAATCGCCAAGGAGACGTGGACAGGGATAGAGGAGAGAACAGACTGAACCAGCACCGACTGTGCCGACAAGGCCAGGAGACGCCCCTTCCAAGGCAGGAGCCGACGGGAGACTTTATCGACAAGCGGTTGCAGGGCTGCTTTTGGCAACTTGCGAACAGAGAGCAGAATCTCGAGATAGGTGCAGAGAAACTCTAAGATCGAGCAAGGGAAGCAGGACTGAACTAGGTCGAGGTCCTTGGCTGAGCAACGGATCGGCGTGATGAAGCATTTGGCAAAGTTGGTGTGCAACCCGAAAGCCGCCCCAAAGACCAAGAGAATGCCCCGGATGAACTCAAGATCCTCCGAATTGGGGAGAGAAAGAGAACCAGGTCATCCGCGTACAAGGACGCATGGTGCCGCAAGGCGCGATCATTAAGCGGTAGAAACCCCCTAGAATCAGATGCTTTGCGGAGCATTGTGTTCAGCACGTCCATGACCAGGATGAAGAGCATAGGGGAAAGAGGGTCCTCTTGACGAAGGCCCCTTCTATGGGAAAAGCGAGGCCCAGGCACCCCATTTACCAGCACCCTCGACGAGGAAGCGCTGAGCAGGATGGAGATCCAATCACGCCAACGCTGGCTAAACCCCAGATGTGCCAACACCTCAAGAAAAAACGGCCAGGTGACAGTGTCAAAAGCCTTCGTAATGTCCACCTTGAGGAGGATGTGTGTGGGGGGGGGTATGCCTAGCATGTAGAGCCCTCGCTGCGAGCTAGACAAAGCGAAATTTATCATGAAGGGACCGACCTCTGACAAAGACATTCTGGTTGGCGGCCATAAGACCATCTAGGTGAGGAGAGACGGGATGCTAGGATCTTAAAGAACAACTTTCCAAAGCTGTGAATAAGGCTGATTGGCCAGAAGTCCTTGACATCAGAAGCGCCGTCCTTCTTAGGCAGGAGGGCGATGAGGCCATCGTTAAGCAAGGAGAACCCCCCTGCCTTTCAACAGGAAGAGGGAGTGAAGTGCAGCCAATACCTCCGTCTTGACCACTGCCCAACAAGTCTTGAAGAAACGCCTCGTGAAGTCATCCGGACCGGGCGCCTTGTCCGACGGCAGCGACTTGACCACAACCCACACATCCTCCTCAGAGAAGGGGTCATCGAGCCCCTCAAGGCTTGCCAAGCCAAGGCAAAGGGAGTGGAAGTCAAGCGTCAACTCTCACGGAACGCACGTCCCTAGGACAGAGCCAAAATGGGAGGAAGCGAGTTGCAGAAGCTCGTCGTGAGAAACCGCAAGCTGGTCCCCATCCCAAAGGCGGGAAATAAAGTTCTTCCGACGACAAGCCCTAGCATGCAAGTGAAAGAACTTGGTGTTGGCATCCCCCTCCTTGAGCCAGGTGAGACGTGAACGTTGGCGCATAACAGTCCGCTCAAGCGAGGCAAGACCGAGGCATTTCAACTTCAAGTCACGTACGTCGCAGCCAGTTCTCCAAAGGGGAGAGAGAATGACTCTCCTACGCAACATCAAGACGAAAGACGAGCTCCTTTGCTATCTGAAGGTGAAGGCGGATGCTGCCAACGTGGCAGTCACTCTAGCTCTGCAGGCACTTGGCCGTATTAGTGAGGCACCATGCTAGGGCAGGGAGCGGGGCGAGGTGGGCTGGAGGCTGCCAAGCGTCGCGAACAACGTCGAGGAGCCCCTCAAACTTGGGCCAGATGGCCTCGAACCAGAAACAGTGCACCCTGAGAGAACAAACACTAGAGTAGAGAAGGAGGGCACAATGATCAGGAGCAACGATAGAGGTCGCCCAAAGAAGGCATGAGGGGAACAACTCCTCCCAATCAGCAGAGAAGAAAAAATGGTCCAGCTTGACGAGCGTGGGGGAATCCCGCTCGTTGCTCCAGGTGAAACGCCGACCATGGAGCCACAACTCCCTGAGGTCCAACTAATCAATGAGACGACGGAAGCGACCCGTCATGCGACGATTGAAATTTCGATTATTCTTGTCACGGGCGTCGAGGATAAGGGTGAAGTCTCATGCTACAGCCCACGACCCTGGGAAAGAAGAGCGCAGTGACCTGAGCTCATCAAGAAACTAGAGCTTCTCTTGTTCCTCCTGAGGCCCATAGACAGATAAAAGCCATCAGGAGGCAGCATCAGAGAGTGCATAACCCGCGTGGTAAGAGAGAAATCCGCAAGGCGGACATCTGAAACAGACCAGACAGAAGTCTGTCAAGCAAGCAACACACCATCCAAACGACCAACAGCAGGCAAAACTACGATGTAAATAGAATGTAACTAGTATATAATTATAACATAACTATACATAATTATAGGGTCACAAGTATTAAGTGGAGACTGGCGTTTAATGATCTTTTTTAAACAGTCTTTACACGTCTTTTTAACTTTACGTACATGAGTATTTGTTCATGAGTGATATGAGCATGTACATTAGAAACTACACAAAACAGGACAGCAGAAACTATAGTTTAATCTCCAAGAGAAAGCAAATACTAGCACGAATCTTGGAGATAATTGGACCGAGTAAAAATCGACTGCAACCGGCTGAAAAAAATGGCGACACAATTTTAGGCGATGCCGAAAGAAAATACAAAAAAAACCCGATCATCAAACGGGTAAAAAAAAGAAATATGCTCCGAGTCATGCGGCCGAAAATAGAAAATTCGAGTTGATTGTTCGCTGCTCCAAACGCGCGGTTGATCGCGAATTAGCATTTTCCGCACCTCACACGCACTCAGCGATCAGATTAATGTGGTGTGAAAAAATTAAGGTGTACGTCCGATATATGATTTCTTCAGGTTAGCTGTACGCGCTTTTGCTTTAATTTTATGCTGACACGGCGATGATCGAGCTAGCTAGCTCGATCGATAGATCGAGCGAGGGCCGTGCTGTTCGTCAAAATCCAAAAGGCTTGTAAAAAGCAGGGCCGATCAATATGATAATGAAACATGTCATTTTCCATATGGATATATATGCTCATATGGATAAGTCGTCACTGTGTTGCGAAACTTCGCCTTGATTATTCCAGCTGCTTAATTTGCTCAACTTTAATTCTCTTTATCTAGCTAGCTAGGTCCCTCTCTCTTCTTTATCCTTCTAGATCGAGAACCAAAAGGGCTCGTACGTCTCCCTTTTAATTTTCCTTGCATGCATCCTGTCATCATCCACCTCTTTCTGTCAATCGATCGATTCGATCCATATGATATATATGGTCTTTCTCCTAACACACGTTTTATTAATTAGTATCGTCATGCATTACTTCAGTTTCTTACTTAAATTACTTTTGGCACATGATCTTCTGTCTGTCCTTGCAAAAGATAGCAGTTGAGGGGACATGCATGCAGGAGGAACGAGCTCGCCAGCTTCCATTTCCATGGCGTCGAGATGCTGCCGATCCAGTCAATTCGATGGACCCCTTGATCCGATCCTCTAGCTAAGCTAGGATTAATTTGTGCATTAAAAATGATTAATTGTCATCCACTAAATTAGTAAGTGGTGGTGAAGCTAGCAACGTCGTTGAGCCTAAGTACCAAGCCGAGAGCAAGGCTCCGCCGTCGGCGCTGACATCGATGACCATTACCATTTGATGTTGGTTATACCTATTGTCTATAGAAATGAAAAGAAAATAAAGAAAAATGCACTACAATGGAAACCTATATTTGTGTCGGACGACAACCCTCATCTATGCCGGGTACAACGTCCGTCATAGTGTAGGTCAGTGATATAAAAAGTCAGCTGTATCGGGCAAAAGCCTGTCACCGATATACTTATCTTTGTCGGGCCTAAACTAAAACCTGTCACGGATGACACTCATCTGTGACGGGCCTAAACTAAATCCCGTCACGGATGACACTCATCCGTGATGGACTTAAATTAAAGCCTGTCACGGATGAGTGTTATCTGTGACGTGCTTTAGTTTAGGTCCGTCATCGATGAGTATTTTCAAAAAAAATATTTTTTGGCTAGGCTCAGGCCTTTGCTAGCCATGTCCACTGAAAAATTATTCACATATACAATTATATTTCCATTCCCAGCATCCCCATTCATATATACAATTATTCACAGGAAACCCAATTCATGACATTTACATATTTCAAACATCCATTCATATATACAATTTATTTTTGAAATGGAGAAGAATGAATATTTGAATTTATCTCAAAACATGTCTTATTATACAACCAAAACAAAAGTGACATCATCTCAGTCTATACATTGTACCTCTCTATGTGCTCCTCTAGATATTGTTTCTTTTTGCCCCTTTCTATTTTTCCTTTTGATCTTGTTGACCAAGACGAAAAAAATTCAACTTTTTCTTTTTCTTTTTAATATTTGTTCTTGACTTAGGAGCACACGAGAGGTAACCACAGAAAATTTGAGCCTAAACAAGTGAAAGATGTGGCTGATTAAAAATTCAGAAGACACGTCTAGAAATGAAAAAAGCTTTCGGGCTCGAAAATGCAATCTTCTGAGCCATTTTTAGGGAAAATAAAATCGCCAAACGCGATAAAGCAGCGGACGAACGCATCCAATTTTTTTATTGATTTTCATATATGAAACGTCTCAATCGGAGTCCGTATGCGAAAATTATGACCATTTTAAAAACCGACTTCGAATTAGAAGACGAAACGGGAACAATGCACGCAAAATCTTGTTACACATGCACAAACTAGACGCGACGACTAGGGTTTGATGGAAACAAAGGGGGGAAACGACGAATACATGGTATGACATTCATCTCAGATATATACATGAAGGAGCATGGTAGCACATGAGGGAGATGGACTTACCTGGAGCATGGTGGCACTCGGTGGCCAGGCTCGGGGACAACAACGCTTGGGCTTAGGAATGGCGATGCTCAGTGGCGATGAGGGAGAACGACAGCGCCGGGCTCGGGAGGGCGTGAGGGACGGTGGCGACCGACTCCGAGAGACGGCGATGGCACTAGGGTTCGCAATGTGAGGACTTAGAAAATTTTCGCGCTCATGTGTAGATCTGAATCAGCGCTCGGATTAGGTTAAATAATTTCGAAGCATATCATGTGTTGGAGCCCGTCACCGATGACACTCATCGGTGATGGGCCTAATTGTTATCTCAATTGGGCCTCAGGTTGGTGCCCGCCACCGATGAGTGTCATCGATGACGGGCTTCTGTTGGGGCCCGATAAAGATATCGTAGGTTATTTTTATCGGTTCGTGATTTGAGTCTGTCACTGTAGGTATCATCCGTGATAGACTCGAGTTTTTTGCACATCTAATATGTCTGTGTGAGTATTTTTTTGTCAGCCTTTTTTTAGGTCCGCTAGAGATGACTTTTTTGTGACGGTCTAGAAAATCTAGGCATGTGAGAGCTCGTCATAGATGAGAGGATCTATACTAGTGATGAGCCAACCTCTTCTGTGTTAATTTACCCTCTGATCTATTGCAAATTTAAGCAGTGGCATGACACATGACTAAATTTTATGGGGGTGCCCATATAATAAACTGGTGAAATACAAGATAAATTCAAAAACACAGATAAATATATCCATTAAGTATCTATGTAAAAGATTAGAAAAAACTAATTACGTTCTAATCATTTGGCTGTTTTTTCTATATAGCAACCATGAACATGTGTTGAACTTAGGTATATATGCTAATGTTTTGGCCAACAGTAAAGGGGGGGGGGGGAGTGTTTGAGCCCACCGTGCCCCCTGCTGGGATCGCCACTGAATTTAAGTGTACTTAGTTTATTAGATGAATAACTTACAGCTAAATATATTTAGAAAAATATGACA
Source organism: Oryza australiensis (assembly GCA_019925245.2). Taxonomy (NCBI): domain Eukaryota; kingdom Viridiplantae; phylum Streptophyta; class Magnoliopsida; order Poales; family Poaceae; genus Oryza; species Oryza australiensis. Next base: position 50,247 of record JAIFGZ020000486.1, on the reverse strand, counting down.
TTGTTAGGCTTTAACTTTTGTCTTAACTGTTTGTAAACCCCCTACAGTAGTTAATTTACTTTGTGAAAGCTTGTACTTATCGATCGTACACACTATCATTTCATATATTGTATACAAGATTTCTTTTTAACGCATGAATCTGAAAATATATGAATAGAAAAAACACATAAATGAAATTTCATATGCTATGGATTCCTACACAAATTCAAAACTCAAGAATACTTCAAATGATGGCTTTGGAATTAGAATAATGTGCACCAAGGGAAGGAACAATGGTGAGAACGAATGTAAGCGGGCTCTAAAAAATACCACATTAGATTTGTGCTTTGAGGAGGAGATATGAGAGGAGAGAGAAGAAAAGCGGGAGACAGCTGTAGCACGAGCGTCAAGACGCTATGTGTATGAGAGGTGGGCTAGCACTATAACAGGAACCGTCATCTCAATCGGACGGCAACCCTCATCTGTGTTGAGTACGACATCTGTCACGGTGCAAAGGTTAGTTATGTGAGAAGTCATATCTCTATCGGGCAAAAGCCCGTCACCAATGCACTTATCTTTGTCGGGCCTAAACTAAAGTCCGTCACCGATAGATTTGACCTAGAAGCCCAGTCAATCAAGGGCCCGTCACCGATGAAATAATCTCAAACGGGCCTCAGTTAATGCCCATCACGGATGACTAACATCGTTGATGAGCTTTAACTTAAACCCGTCACAAATGGTGTCATCTGCTTAAGTTAAAGCCCGTCACCGATGAGTGTTTCACAAAAAATAAATTCTATTTTTTGCTAGCCATGTCCGCTGAAAAATTAGAGAAACAAAGATATATATTCCCATTCCCAGCATCCCATTCATATATATAGGAAACCTAATTCAGAACTCACATATGACATTCACATATTTCACACATCCATTCATATATACAATTTATTTTTGAAATGGAGGAAAATATATACATGTCTCATTATATAACCAAAACAAAAGTGCCATTATCTCAGATCTATACATGTCTCATTAATAGTGACCAATATACAACCAATACATGGCATAACATTCATCTCAGATTCAATACATTGCATGACATTCATCTCACCGTCACCGAGCGCCGTCGTCCCCGAGCCCGGCCACCGAGCGTCACCGTGCTCCAGGTAAGTCCATCTCTCTCATGTGCTGCCGTGCTCCCTCATGTATACTCTGAGATGAATGCCATGTCATGTATTGAATCCGAGATGAATGTCATGTCATGTATTGGTTGTATTGGTCACTGTTAATGGGACATGTATAATCTAAGATAATGTCACTTTTGTTTTGGTTATATAATAGGACATGTATATATACTCCTCTATTTCAGAAATAAATTGTATATATGAATGGATGTGTGAAATATGTGAATGTCATATGTGAGTTCTGAATTGGGTTTCCTATAAATAATTGTATATATGAATGGGAATGCTGGGAATGAGAATATATATCTCTGCTTCTTTAATTTTTCAACGGGCATGACTAGAAAAGGCCTAAGACTAGCCAAAAAATAGAATTTTGGGAAACACTCATCGGTGACAGGCTTTAAGTTAAGCCCGTCACAGATGACATTATCTGTGATAGGCTTAAGTTAAAGCCCGTCACCGATGTTAGTCATCGCTGACGGATTTTAGTTTAGGTCCGACAAAGATAAGTGCATCGGTGATGGGTTTTTGTCCGATAGAGATGACTTCTCACAACACTGACTTTTGCGCCGTGACGGACGCTGTACCCGACACATATGAGGGTTGCCGCCCGATTGAAATGAGGATTCCTGTCGCAGTGTGAGATCAGGGCTGGGATTTGCAATTGGCCTTGGTCTCTTGGAGTATATGTAAGGGAGCATATTCATGGTTAGTGCATTTGTAATAGTGGGTGCGCGTGGGTATGTTTTACGTGTAATAAGCGAAATATGCTCATAAATATAAGTGAAAATCATGGAATGCCTGGTCGATATACCGTAGATACAATTTCAAATGAAAATAAAAACAAGAGGTATAATATTGTGTTTTTATTTTACTATATGAAATAAGGGCGTTGAAACTATAATATATGTATATGTAGTATGATTTTTGCAAACTTTTGTTTTTCAAGCACCCTGGTTTGAGTATTGCCCTAAGGAATTGAACCCTTTAGAACTCACATTAAGTTCTTTTGATCCAAAGAGCCCATACTTTGGTAATAGCAAAGAAACGAATGTTCATCGCAGAGACAACATGTTGTGCTATCACATCGCAGTGCGGGACACGTGAGCTGGACACTTGGAGGTGGCGTGACATGTAGACTTAAGATTACGAAAAGATCGAATGCTTATGCATGCATATAATGGGTCACCATTACACAAGATCACGTTGAAATATTGAAATCCATGCATCTTTTGGCAGCTCTCCTTTTCAGCAGAAAAAGCCTCTATAGCTTTTAGTTTTTGACCCTGGCTGAATGTGAAAATCTTCTTGCACCAACTGTGAGAGACATTCTTGCCTGGCGCCACGTATGTATGTGGATTTTGGCTAGCCGTTACTGGTAAAAAAGAGTGATGTCAAAACCAATGGGATTATCAGTAGATCTTCCTTGATCAGTCTTAAACATGATGGGTAAAGATAGGTTTATTATTACCAAAGGAGTCTTAAGATATATTGATTATCTGTTAGATATATTGTATATTATATTGATTATTGTTAGTAATGTATTCTTTTTGTCCCATAAAAACAAACCTAATATATCATAATACTATTCAAATTTATAATATTAAAATAAACATATATTGTATCAAATATATTTTTATGAGGTAAAGGAAGTACGTGGTAGCACGTATTGATAAATTCCTTTTTAATGCATGGCCCAGCATCTGGGACCCACATCGATATCACACATATATGCATTACAGTCGTTATCATTCTTTCATTATATTGCCAGCAAAATCAGATCAAAATATTATATTCAGAATATCTAGACAGGGGCAGAGCTATATTAATTCTGCTTAGGAACCGGTCCAGAAAACTTTTTACTTATACTTTATCTATTTTTATTATATGCGTATCCTCTGATCTAAATTAATTAAGGTTTCAAATAATGGACTAAGACTCTTAACGGTTTGGATTACTATCGGCTAAAATCAGCTATAGCAAAGGCTAAACCATTTAGCGATTTTTAAATAATTCATAGATTAATATAACTAATTCAAAAAATACAACAAAAAACTTTAATTAGTGACAACAGTACATGCTTGATTATTATACAAAGAGCAAATGCATCACAATTAGATAACAATATAGGCACACAAATATTTAATGCATACATGGATCAAACATAAAAATAGCAAAAATACAGAATAAAAAAGATGCATACTGCATAGGACATACATAATTAAAAAAAATAAAACGGTCTATAGGTGACTGACTTGGGTTGGGCTGAAAAATTAAAATTGCTTTTCTCCATTTAACGGCAGCTTTTTCGCCTGTCATTTAGCAGATTTAATTGGCTATCATTTAATTTAGGGGTTTATAAATCGTAATAAAAAAAATTATGCATGGCTTAACGAAAATCATGTAAAATAGAGATTTAAAACACTGAAATTTATTCAGACACCCGTACCAACTCTAAACTTGGACAAAATAGAGGAAAGCAAGCGAGTGGTAGTCCAGCCATTTCGTTCTATCTCCGTCCGAGTATTTAGCCACGTAGCTATCTATAGCCTCTCCCTTTAATGGACGCATGCTTATCCGGAATTTACATCTGTTGAGCTCATACACCAGATCTGATATGGTGAGTCATACTGCACTGGAAATTAAAGAGAGTAAAAGAAAAGTTATACGAATGCTGAAGCTAGTCTCTGCATGCATGGCAGCGTGGGTACGTGCGAGGTCGATCGGTAGGTAGAAGAAGAAGCATAAAAGGAATGGCCGTCGCGCCGTTGAGCCATGCATCAAATGTAATAATGTATTTATGAGTGTTTTTCAAAATGAATAGACGGAACGATGTTCAGATATATTTTGAAAAATATGGAGAAATGTTTATATTTTGAAACAATATAAACACTGGTATTACTTACTACTGATGAAGTGTCAGTAATTACTGCTAATATGCAACAGCGATGCAAGGCATTGCAGAGATTAGAAATGGTTCGTCGTCTTGCTCTTCTTCTCCTTGCTTGCTTGCTTCTCTCCTCTTGTTGGGTCGCCATGGCTGGGATTGGAGTGAGAGCTAGCTTTGGCTCTTCGGTTGCGCAGGGCAGGGGGTTGGAGCCGGTGGGATGACCCTCTCGTCGTTGGCGGCGGCGGCGGGCGGCGACCACACGCAGCCCGTGGCGAAGCCACCTGTGCCGCCTCTACTCCTCCTCTTCTTCTTGCACTGGGAGGCGGCGATGGTGGCGTTGAAGGCCGCCGTGGAGGAGGCGACGACGCAACCTCCACTGGTGTGCACTGTCGTGGCGGCGTGACGCGCACGCGCCACGTCGTCGCCACCCGCCGCACCCCGAGCCATCGCGGCCCTCGCTTGCCGCGTCCTCAGCCGTCGCCGATGAGTGTCCTAGCGCCAGTGGCCCTATGCGTGAGGGGAGGGATTGTCGATGGGTGGTCGATCAGTCCTTCAAGGAGGCTACCTGAGAAGGTGAAAGAGTGGTTTGGAACGTTTATCGAAAGTGCGCGATGGTCGACTCAAGAGAGAAAGTGAGCCAGAGAGATTTTAGATAGGTTCGGCCCTCCGGAGGATAACAAGCCTACGTTCTATGTTCTTTGTTGGGGGTGTACGAAACAAAGTACAAGGATCTAAGTTCTTGGGGCTCTAGAGATTAGATCTAGCTTTCAAAGAAACGACCCCCCTTACCTGCGGACCTGCCCTCCCTTTTACAGATCAAGAGGGATAGTTACAAGAGAACTTGGGGACCAAGAAAGCTAAGATTAAAAGCCAAAAAGTAAGTGCAAACAACATCTGAAAAGTACATAGAGATCCCTTGGGTCCTGTGGTTCGTGGGTATCTCGCGCTTCATCTTGCCTTGGGATCTGTCCTCCACAGGTACCTTCTGCGTAGTCTTGTTGGGTGACGTCATATTCTGTCGGGTTATCCCCTCCTTGTCTTTTCCGTGATACTTGCGATGCAAGCCTTCCATCCCAAGGAGATAGGAGGTCGAGCTGATGAGCCGTAGTCGGGATAGAATCATTGGAGTTGGGACAGTCGGGAGGTCGAGGCTCCCGACCCCCTGGGAGGTCGGGCATCTGACCCCCTCCCGAGGACTACCAGTCCGACTTCAGGTGATCTTAAGTCCACTTTGTTGGCTACCCCAGGATGATACACCCCACAGCAAGCCCCAAGCCTAGGGGTGAACAGAATATTCGCCCTTAGAGTTTGAGTTCTTCCTGGTCAGGTCCCAAAGCCAGTTCTCGAGGTTTTTTTTATCAGGCTTCGGCAGGTGCATCGTCCAGGTGCACCTGTCAGGTGCAGGCCCCGAGCCTAGGCTAGATGGTACATCCAGGCCTACGGTCAAGTCCAAAAACATCACGCTTGGGATACCTTTAGGGCATCGTCTTCGAATTGGTGGCATACGGAGGGATAAGGAGAGTCACTGCCTAACGACAGATGGGGGTCGGCGACTAGCCATTGCCTGAAGGCCGATGGCCAAGGTTCCTCAGCTTGGAGGCTAGCGAGGACCGAACCGGGGTAATTAGCCCGAAGGCTGATGGCCGAGTTGCGGTAGCTCGAAGGCAGATGGCAGTTGACCGCACCATAGCTCGGAGGCTGACAGTGGTCGGCCAAGGGCCATACCCAGAAGTCACACCCTCAGAGGCTAACGACTGATATGCCATAGCCCATAGGATAATGGCGGTCGGCGTGGTCGAAGGAAAAAAATCTTGAGGGATTGGTCGTCGGATAGTTGTTGAAACTCGGGGCGCGTGCCATGCACGTGGGCCACAGACGGTTTGAACTGTGCACCAGTCATGTCCAATTAAGGCCGTCAAGACCGGGGTCATGGGACGGTAGGCTCATTCGTCAGGTTTCCCCCTCATTCCCAACGGCTCGCGGAACCAACGGCCAAGATTCGTTGCTCGGGCGGAGTGGCGGGCCCAATGGCGGTTTCAACTGGGCGCGTAACACGCACTGCCCACGCACCGTTAACCGCTCCGGTAACCAACGACTCAGATCGACCACTGGGATGATGTGGCCGTTTGGGAGCTAGATGGGTCGGGGCGCCTCGGATGCCCCGTATACGTCGTTAACGGCGCTGCATGCTTTCCAAAAATGGCGCTGTCAAGCCCATCATTGCCCCCTTTAAAGCCCCGCCGTTTTGCATTCCTTCTCCTTCACGCCTTCTTTCCGCTCAAAAATTCACAACCCTTCGTCCTCGAGGCCATTGCTTCCACCTCCTGGCTCCTCGCTGCTCTAGCGCACAAGGCCGCCACCTCCATTGCCATTGCATGGTGTGCTACTGCAAAGGTCAGCAGTTGTTTTCTCTTAAGCCGATGGTGCCCATCAAGAAGACCTCGAAGAAAGGTGGGAACGGCTCAACCAGCGGTGGCGAAGGCACCGAGCGAAGCTCAGCCTTCGTCCCCTCACGCACCAGGAGCAAGTTGTTGGAGGAGCTAGTGTACGCCGGCGTCCTCCCGCCGCGAGAGATCGCAAAGTGGCGCTCGGCTCAGGGGGAGCCATTGTCGACCCCCGACTCTCGTGAGCTGGTGGTCTTATCCTCTTTCTTCCTTCGTGGATACGGAGTACCGGCCCACCACTTTGTCTGGGGCCTGCTCCAGTACTACAACATATCTATCTGCAACCTCAACCCCAATTCCATTCTTCAGATCTCTCTCTTCATCCATCTCTACAAGGCCTATCTTAGGATAGAATCACATTTCAATTTGTTTCGCCATTACTTTTGCCTTCGGCGAACAGTTGGCGGCGTGGTCGACGGGGCGGGATTCAATTCCAGGAGAAGATGTCCCAACATTACATCCCCATCAACCCTACCTCCTCCAACAAGGGATGGCACATTGAGTGGTTCTATATCAGGAACCACGAATCGACGCTCTCCCCTGAGATATACCGAGAGCCAATCCCAGGGGCCACCTGGTCAGCGCCATGCCCCGACGCTGAGCTCGATCAGGTGGAGGAGTTGGTGACCAAGATCGAGGCCCTCCGGGAGCAGGGCCTGACCAGAGCTCGGGTGGCCCGCAACTTCACCTTTCGAGGACTACAGCCCTGCAAGGATAGGGTGAAGGCGGCCTACGAGTACTCCGGCAGGCAGGACCCAGATCGAGAGAAGAAAGCGGCCCTCAAGCGCATGGGCCAGAGGCTGGGGTCTTCCTTCTCCAGCACGGCTGATTTCAGCAAGGGGGGCCCGAGGGCCTTCAGCCTCATTTATCCACGACCAGAGGTAATCCCGACCACTCTCTTTGCCTAAATTTTCCTTTGTTTGTGTATTTCGATGCCTCACTTGCTAGGTGCTGACACTTGGCAGGGGCTGGAAGTCTTCGTGTCGCTATCACCGATCCCGGGGGAGTTGGAGGCTAAGCAGCAAAGGCCGCATGCTTGGCTCCCTCGCGATGCGCCAGAGGATAAGGGGGAAGAGCTCGAGCTCCTCAAGTGGAAGCCGGAGGTACGGAGGGCGGTGCTAGGGAGTCTAAAGCTCCCTGGCATCAAGCGCAAGCTCGTGATCACCTTGGACGAGGAGGAACCAGAAGGGATCGAGGCGCAATCCGTGACCCCGTCATCAGGATCAAGCGGGCCCCCAAAACTAGAATCATCAGCGCCCCCAAGAAGGTGCCGAGGCTCATTGGCTTTGGGTTTGAGACCTCGATCATGTTTTTGCCCACCTTGCCCCCCTCTTCCATTTCTCTTTTCATCCCTTCTTTTTTTTTCTGACCTTGTGCATGTGCAGGATCGTGGAGGATGCCGACCTTCTCCTCGAGGAATCATCGAGGATGGAGAAGCCGACCTCCCCCATGGGAGAGGGAGGGTCCGACCTGCCTCTAGCGATCGTGGAGCCCGTTGTTGCCCCTTTGGAAGTCGACCAGCCCGAGGGAAGCTCAGAGACCAGGGCCGAGGAGGAGACTGCCGCTGCCATAAGGGCTGAGGCGGTGTCAAAGTTGGCAGCGTCGGCTGGAGATAGGATGGAGGTGGGCCTCGAGGAGAGACTGGGGGAGATGGAAATGGAAGAAATCCTGGGAATTGACTGGAACAAGATCCCCCAACTTGTCGATCAGCCGCCTTGGTCGACGGGACGAGGATCGAAGAAGCCCTCGATGGTGGGGCGGAAAGGGCACAAGAGTTTGTTCAAACTCTTCGCCGCCTGCTTGACCTTTTCTTGGTAGGTCCCCGAGTTCCTTGTCTGAATTTTTACTTCATGCTTGCCTGACCACCATTTTATTTTTTTATATGCTCTTGAGTCTGCAGGAGGCCATTCGCCCGTCGTCATCCTCGGAAGCCAAATTGGAGGCGAAGCTGGACGCGGCCTCCAGCGTAAGCTTTCCGACCCTCTTTCGGGGATTCTGCAGAGCTCATCGAATAAACAGTTGTGTTGCACAGGGGCCGAGAGACTTCAGGCAGCCGCCACCGGCAAGGCGTTGGCGCAGCGGGAGGGCGCAGAGAAACTTCTTCAGATCTCAGATGGTGCACTCAAAGAGGCCAGGGCCAGGTTGGCAGCGTCTGAGGCGGCAAAGGCCGAAGGGCGAGAAGAAGTTGGCTGCTGAAGCTGCAACCGAGGCCAAGGTCGAGGCTGCGCTGGAGTCAACGAAGAAGGCAAAGGAGGATGCCGAGAGTAAGTGTCAGTACCAATCAATCCCTTACATTCTTCGATTCTCCATCCTTGCCGGTGTTGACCGACTTTTTCCTTTTCAGGCCGCTTGTCAAGGATTCGAAGGTAGATGCGTGACCTCGAGGCACGCTCCGAGGCAGCCAACGCCTGGTGGGAAAAGTACCAGGAGGTGTCTCGGGCTCTCCTTGTCGAGGCCGACACCGAGGTGGTGCCTGTCGACGAGTCCGAGGACGCATTCATGGAGCGGCTTCTCGAGGGACCGAAGCACCTCCGAGACTTCATTCGGCTAGCGACGAAGTCGGCGACTACACACGTCCTTGGCATAGTGCACAAGTTGTATCCTCGCACCAAGATCGAGGCGGTCGCCGATGGCTGGCCGGTCGACGTTTCGGAGGCAACGTCCCAAGCATCTACGCCGACGTTGAGCCAATGGCCGAGAAATTTTATCTAAGATGCACTTTTGATTAAGTAGCCAAGTACCTAGGATAAAGTAGACAAGAGGGGTTAGTCCCATTCCACGAATTGTGAAGTTCTAACTTTAACATTTGTTATGAAAAAGCTCTTTAACTTCTGCTCATGGAAGGAGATCAAATTTTAGCTTTGTGAAGAAAGCTTTTATAATTTTAACTTCTATTCGCTGTGTGTCTGACCATCGCGTTCGAGCAAGTTGGGGCCTCAATAGATCGGGTCTGCGGGATTCCCAAGTCAAGCTCGAAAAACTTAGCCGTTTACGCAGCGAATAGGCCAACAGAGAGGTTAAGAGATAGATGGTGGAGCTCCCAAGCTCTTATGCTCAGTATCTTGCTAAGCCACAAACAGTCTCGGCCCTAGGATGCCTCGGTAGGGAGTGTGCCCTTACATCGAAGAGCGTCAAGGGGGACCGTCGCGTTTAGACGGATAGACTGTGCATGAGTTCTCGAGGAGGCTGACGAGCCACTGAGTAGCTGGAGCGTACTCGATAGACTTTCTTCTGGGGAAACCCGACCATAGCCGATTGGGGACGCGTAGCTTAGGGCAGACCATGAGCGTAGTGAAGAAGTTACTAAGCGTGCGTAGGCTACCCAGGGGTTTGGGAGAAAGATGAAATGGAGAACGAGCAACAACTAAAGGCATGACCCTGCAAAATGTGAATGCTTTAAAGAAAGAATTGAGTTCAGAATACTTATTTGCGAAAGAGTTGAATCAACGCAAGCGCTTCCCGTTCCATCAGTTTGGCTTCTCCTTCCCACCATGAAATCAGCGGGCAAGGAAACCACCATCGCACTGCTCAGATCAACCAAGATGTGCCCCTACCTGGCGTGCCAACTGTCGACGAGAGGTCGATCGTCCTCCAAAGGGGCTACCCAAGGAGGTGAAAGAGTGGTCGAGAGTGTCTATCGAAATGGCACGATGGTCAACTCAAGAGAGAAAGTGAGCCCGAGAGATTTTAGACAGGTTCGGCCCTCCCGGAGGATAACAAGCATATGTCTTGTGTTCTTTGTTGGGGGTGTGTATGAAACAGAGTACAAGGATCTAAGTTCTTGGGGCTCTAGAAATTAGATCTAGCTTCGAAAGAAACGATCCCCCCTCGCCCGCGGACCTGCACTCTCTTTTTAGATCAAGAGGGGAAGTTACAAGAGGACTTGGGGGCCAAGAAAGCTAAGACTAAAAGCTAAAAAGTAAGTACAAACAATATCTGAAAAGTACATAGATATCCCCCGGGTCCTGCACTCCATAGGTCACGCCCTATCTTGCTTTGGGATCCGTCCTCCGTAGGTACCTTCTACGCAGTCTTGTTGGGTGACGTCATCTTCTATCGGGTTATCCCCTCCTTGTCTTTTCCGTGATCCTTGCGATGCAAGCCTTTCATCCCGAGGAGATCAGAGGTTGGGCTGATGAGCCGTAGTCGGGATAGAATCATTGGAGTTGGGACAGTCGAGAGGTCGGGCATCTGACCCACTTCCGAGGACTACCAGTTCGACTTCAACTGATCTTAACTCCGCTCTGTGGGCTACCCCGGGGTGATACCCACACAGGGATGGTCAGATAAGGGAAGGAGGGTACTTTGGTCTTTTCATCGTTATTTTTATATATTTGGTAATTTTTTAATTCGTTTATTTAACAACATCTAACAACCATTCAAACCAGAGGCAAATGGCAGCTTCATTTCAAATTTGCGAGGGCAAAATCACAAAGTTGAAAAAACAAGGGCAAAATTATTATTAAACCGGTAGATAGGGGCAAAATCACCATTATCCCATTGCCAGCAAAATCAGATCAAAATATTACACTACTGCAGATTTGGTTTTGTGGACGAGGCCCCTAATAGTTTCCAGGCGGGCCATAAGTGGCACCGTCCTAGGGGGCCGGTTGTTGGACCACATGGGAAAATGCATTATCCTGTGCTATCCCGTGTGGTCACTTAAGTGGACCGCACGGGATAATGCCATTATCCCGTGCGGCCAACTTAAGCATCCACACGGGATAATTGTGCATTATCCCATGTGGCCCACTTAAGAGCCGCACGGAATAATGCATTTTTCCGTGCGGGCCGTTAAGTGGGCCGCACGTGATGATGCGCCATAAAATACCAGCCCAACCCGACAGTGCCACATTAAACCTGCTGTTTCTCTCTCCAAAAAAATACAATTATAGGGGGAAGGTTTTCAACTCGAATTCTTCAATTGCAATCAATACAAAAGGAAACATTCTTGATCTTCTCTTCCATTTGCTTCTATTTTTTAAAATTTTTATTGGTTCAATGCAAAGATATTTGAACTTTTGTCAACTTGGTGTTTCTCTCTCCAAAAATAGGAATTTCTTTGGGGGGAGGTTTTAGACTTGAAATCTTTGATTGAAATCAACATAAAAGGTAACATGCTTGATCTTCTCTTTTATTTGCTTTCGTGTTTGTAAAATTTCATTGGTTAAATGCGAAGATATTTATACTTGTTTGAATAGGTCATTTTGAGCTATTTTTGTAATTTGTAGGTTAAATATACTGCTTTTTGAATGATCCACTTTTTGTTAATTAATAGTGTATTAGTATTATTTTTTTCTGTGAATGAGGGTTTAGTTATAAAGTAGGATTTAAGTTTAATTTGTTTATGTAGAAAACACCTGCAATATAATATTATTTTTTACTATGAATTTTTTTAGATGGATCGGACATGGATGTATGAGGCGTTGAGAACTTATCCGGTGTTCATGACAGAAGCATCAAGATTTATTAATAAGGCTAAGGCACACGTTTTGAGGGAGAATAGGAAGGATATTTTTTGTCCTTGCGTGGATTGCAAGAATCAGAAGATGTGGAAAGATTCGAATGTAATTCTGGGACACATAATTCAGCATGGATTTGTGAAGAAACACACAGTTTGGACTTATCACGGGGAAGTCGCCGCTCCTGAAGAGATTCCTGATATTTGGTTCGATGAGACAGAGAATTTTATAATTGAGGACATGTCCCATGAAATGAAGGGTGATTTTGGCGGCTCTGGTTTTGACGATGCAGAGGTTGATATTGATCTTGATCTTGAGGATATGTTGCAGCACGTTGAACCAGAGGTCCTAACAGAGAAAGCAAGAGATTTAAACAATTGGGAGACATTGCAGAAATTAGCAAAAGATCTTTTGTACGATCAAAGAAAGGGATGTGACATGGATTATACAGTGTTGCGGTCGATGCTAGAACTTATTAGATTGAAGGCCATACATGGATGGTCTGATACTAGTTCCAACGACTTGATGGGTCTCCTGAGAGCTATGCTTCCTAAGACTAACTTGTTACCAGCTAACACCTATCAAGCCAAGAAATTGATATGTCCATTATTGCTTGGTGTTGAAAAGATCCATGCATGTATTAATCATTGTGTACTTTATCGCAAGGAATACACTGACTTGGACAAGTGCCCAACTTGTGGGAGAGTAGGTACAAAAATGATAACAGTGCCGCCGATAGTGATGTTGCCGAACCAAATGCATTGGTCAAGCCAGGAAAAAAGATTCCGACCATGATGATGTGGTACTTGCCAGTGAAAGATCGCATGAAGCGATTGTTCTCGAACCCCACCTACGTTGAGTTGATGAGATGGCATCAAGAGGGTCGAAAGACAGATGTATGATTCGACATCCCGCCGATGCTCGACAATGGAGAAACTTTGATTCAAAGCACCCATAATTTGCAAAGGATCCTAGAAATGTTAGGTTTGCGTTGAGCACGGATGGAATGAATCCGTTTGGTGACCTAAGCAGCTCGCACAACACTTGGCATGTTGTGCACACCATGTATAACCTTCCTACATGGTTATGTCAGAAGAAAAATACATTTTGTTGACTATCCTTATACAAGGTCCAAAACAGTCTGACATCGGCCTAGATGTGTTTTCTTGAACCTTTGATGAAGGTTATGCAAGAAATGTGAGAAGAGGGTCTACGATTGTTTGATGCGTACCGCCAGGAGTATTTTACTCTGCGTGCTATTATATTCGTTACTAATGATCTATCAGACAATTTTTTCCTCTCCGGGCAGATTAAAGGAAAGACCGAATGTCTGATATGTCTGGACAACACATCGTACATATACCTGACCTCATCAAAAAATTAGTTTACATGTGTCATCGTCGTTTCTTACCACAGAAGCATAGGTATCGTGCGATGGCTACCTTTTTTGACAAAACTATTAAGGAAGGTACTGCCCCCGAAGCAAAGGATGGTTTCACGGTGTTCAAGCTGACAAAGAACATAAAGGTCATGTTCGGCAAGGAAAAGACTGCTGCAGGCAAGAGGAAGAAAGAAGTGGTAAAAAACACGCTGCCCTTCAAGAAACATTCAATCTTTTCAAGTACCTGACGTACTGGAAAGACCTGGAGATTCGTCATGCTATTGATGTCATGCACCTCGAGAAAACGTGTTCAACAGCACCATCGGGACTTTACTTGACATCTCTAGTAAAACAAAGGATAGGTTGAAGTCACGTAACGACCTGGTCAATTTGGGCATAAGGAAAGATCTCCACCTGATAGAGCTAACGAATGGTAAGATTGAGATTCCACCGGCATGCTACTCAATGACACTAGAAAAGAAAAAAGCTTTCTATAAATGTCTTCGTAGTTTGAAAGTGCCTACTGGATTCTCATCGAATATCCGGAAACTAGTATCAACGAAAGATTTGTCGATTTTTGGATACAATGCTCACGACTGTCATAAGATGCTTACGGTATTCCTCACTATCGCTATAAGGGCGGTGAAGCTAGTGCACACCAAGGTAGTGATAACAAAGCTGTGCTACTTTTTTAATTGAGTTTTATAGAAAGTTTTTGATCTAGAAGAATTAGGACCCCTTCAGAAATTCGCAGTCGAGACAGCTTGCCAGCTACAAATGTTTTTTCCTCCATCATACTTCGACATGATGGAACATCTCATTGTTCACATTGTCCCTCAAATTATTGAACTTGGTCCTCTATACCTACATCAAATGTGGGCGTACGAGCGATACATGGCTGTTCTGAAAGGGTATGTTTGTAATCATGCTCATACGGAGGGCTCGATGATAGAGGGTTACACAACTAAGGAGGTTATCAAGTGTTGCTTAGATTATATGAAAGATGCCAACCCTATTGGGATACCGATGCCTCGACATGATGGAACGTTATCTGGGAAGGGTACTATGGGAAGAAAATGCTTCTACGACAACGATTACAAAGCGGTATCAGATGCACACAGCAGTGTTCTTCAACAACTCGCCATAGTTGCACCCTACATTGAGCAACACATTTCCGAGATCAGAGAATGCAATCCTGGGCGATCCGATGATTTGGTTTTGAAAGAACAGAAGCGCAGTTTTCCCCAATGGCTCAAGGATCAAAAGCTACCGTTTGGTGAATCACTTGAGAAAAAAATGATAGAAAGACTTGCAGCTGGCCCAACAAGCCTCGTGACCTCATGGCAAGGGTATGACATCGGTGGATATTCTTTGTACACAAACAGCAAAGGCAGAAAGGTCAGCACAGAATAGTGGGGTTCGTGTCGAAGCGTTAGACGCAACAGGGTTGAAGAAATCTTACTATGGGATCATACAAGAAATCTAGGAGCTTGACTATAGTTTAAACATTCAGATCCCTGTTCTCAGATGCCAATGGGTGAAAGACAACATGGTAGATAAATTTGGATTTTACGTGTGCTGAACGGAGTAAAATTGGACACAAGGTTGATCCATGGGTCCTTGCCGAGCGTGTTGCACAAGTTTTTTATGTGAAGGACCCTTGTGATGAAAAGACGGTCATTATTGTATCGGGAAGCAACACATCATTGGTATTGACAACATTGAAGATGCGTTTGATTATAACCAATACGACACCATTTCGTTATTCACAGATCTTCCTACCCGGATCAAATGCATTGAGAGTGTCCTCGACGAATCAAAGTTTTTATCCGTGCGGAAGGATGTTAATCCAAAAATTGTGAAGCGTTAGTTTGTTTTTGTGTAGAATATGTTTTTTAAGCGAATGTATCAAACTTATGGTGTTACCAGTGAATGTGTGGTTCTATATCGAACTTATGGTATTTGTGTGGATGATTAATATGTAAATTAATTAATATGTGATGAATCAAATATAGGAATAATTAATAAATGGAATAATTAAATATAGAGTTAAAATTAATATTTGCCTGATATTTTTAGGTTTATACTTTCACATGGAATAATTAATATGATAATTAATTATTATGTGATCAATTGATATATTCTGCCTGGATCGAAATCGATTGAATTTTTGGATATAGGATATAATCAAATATAGGAATAATTAATAAATAGAATAGTATTTATATTAATTAATAAAATTAATATGTGCATTGATATTTTATTAGTTTTATAGTTTTACATGGGATAATTAATAAATGGAATAATTAATATGTGAATTGATATTCTTTTAGTTTTATATATTAAAAATAAGGGAGGCGATTATCGCGTGCGGCGGCTTAAGCGCCCGCACGGAAACCATCTTTCCGTGCTTGGCGAGCACGCACGAAAAGATGATTTTCTCGTGCGGGTGGCATAAGCCGCCCGCACGAGAAAATCGACGCCTATATATAGGCGCACGGGATCCATAAAATTTCTAAGTCCCCGGCGAAATCCAGATCTGTGCCGCCAGACTGCCGAATTTTTCTAAGTCCCCACACCCTCAACCGCCGACCGCCGCCCTCGCCGCCATCCCCGCGTCCTCGTCGCCCATCCCCACGCCGCCCGACCCCCACGCTGCACTTTCCCGCACCGCCGCTAGCCGTGCGCCGCCCATCTCTCTCTCTCCCATCGTCGGCGCGCGGCTGCCGCCGTCCGCTGCCGGCCCACGTCGCCGGCTCACGACCGCCGCGACGCCGGCCCGGTTGCACCACACCTATGCCCTTCACCGCCCGACCCCGTCGCCTCACCCCACCAACGCCGACGTCCTCGTCGCCGCTCAACCCCGTCGGCGATGCCTCACCGGCCCCCACACCAATGCCGACGTCCCTCCTCGCCGCTAGCCCCGTCGGCGACGCCGTCCTCACCGGCCCCGCAACCACACCGACCCCTCCTCACCGGCCTCGTAACCTCTAAAGGTGAGACACAATATGTTGTGAAACTTTTTGAATGGTTGCCATGGAAATTATGAATGGATGCCGTGATGGATGGTTGCCCGCACGGACGATTTAGGGATTTTGTGAATCATGGATGGATGGATGCCATGAAAATCATGAATGGATGCCGTGAAAATTATGGATGGATGGATGAATTAAATTGAATTTTTGTGATGTATGGATGGATGAATTAAATTGAATTTTTGTGATGGATGGATGGATGGATGAATTTATTTTAGCATATTGGGTGTATATATTATGTCAAAAAATGGATGGATGGATGGACAATATAGGATTTAGGATTTTTTTTCTATGAACTAAGAAATAAAATTTTATCCTTGCATTTTTGTTATGTTTTGTGAATATTTGTGAATCAAAGTGATGGATGCCTTATACCCTGTAAATGGACTGTTTATGTTGGAATTTGGAATCGAATAAAAAAATGATGGAATAGTATTTTAGACTGTTTGTGGACTGTTTATTTTAGGACTGTCAAAAATGTTGTAAAAATTATATTGTAAATGAACTGTTTATTTTAGGATTTTAAATGGACTGTTATGGTTTTGTAAATGGATTGTTTATTTTAGGATTGTAAATGAATTGTTATGCTTTTGTAATTGGACTGTTATGATTTTGTAAATGGACTGTTTATTTTTTTATGTGAAATAGTTGCTGTGAATTTTTTTGATGTGAATTAGTTGATGTGAAATAGTTCATGTCAATATTTTTGATGAATTTTAGATTTTAGATTTTGAAATACATATACCCACTCCTACCAAACGACCTACAAATCTAATCTCCCTCTCTCCTCTCCCTCTCCTTGGTCTCTCATCTCTCATCTCTTCACCTGCAAATTTTGGTAGAAAATATTGAAAGCATGAAAATAATCATAAAGTCAAACATATGTATAGTGTTTTAGAAGTTAAAATATAGTCAATATAGAAAAACCTAAAGAGAAGAAGAAGGAAAAAATACAATTTTTCCTTCTTCTTCTCTTTAGGTTTTTCTCTATTTTTTCTTTAGATTTTAGACTTACGCTGCGATTTCTACAATTTTAGTCTTGAGAAGTTATGCGACTATCCTCGGTCTCTCTCCTCTCCCTCTCGCTCGGTCTCTCATCTCTCATCTCTTTTTTTAATCTAAACCCTCTTTTTTTAGATATGGACTTGAACTTTTTTTTATGGAGGAAGCATTTTTTGTAAATAAATTATTTTGCTCGATGATGAACTAGAGCCATTCAGACACGGTTCAAATTATTTACGCGTGTTGAAGACTTGGTGGCAAGTGAAAGTCTCCGCATCAATCCTTGTATGAAAGGTGAGAACGGAGGCCTTCTGCTTGCCACCTGACCTATCTCAACGCCTCATGCTACTAAAATTTTTACGATGTTGTTCGAGAGCAAAAAATAATACATTTGATAATTTAGAGTAGTTTACTAAAGCATTCCTTCCGAGGAACTACCTACTCCCTTTGTTCACAAATTTCACAAATTGTGTTATGAACAACCGTAGAACAAATGTCGAACGAGAAAGCTCCCTCTGAGGCACCCAACATCGAACCAACGCAAGAGGCTTCGAGTGAAGGCACATGGCAGACACCAAGCGATCCTTTCAAGATCGAATTTACGCCAGCACCACCGGTTGAAGAAGACCCCGACTACATCCCTATTGAGCAAGCAGTAAGTCGAGCCATATTGTTATGAACTAAGCCATCTCCCTCTTGGTCGCGTTTAACGTTTTCTATGTACAGATGGAAACAAGGCGCCGCTCAAAAAGAAAGGCTGCCAAGTCTGTCATCATAGCCGAAGTCGAGACGGACACAGCAACGTCCGGTCTGATAGAAACTGACACATCCGCGAGCGCTGGAGGACGTCAAAAGAAAAAACATGGTCAGAGAAGTAAGAACCAACCCCCAAGGAGACATACTACATCACCTCTTTGAACCAGGATGGGAAGCTAGTGGAGCCCAAGGTGGCAATCAATTTAGCAACACTTGTGGGGTACTGGCCAGAACCCATGGACCTTTAAATGTAGATTCCTGGGAGTAGGTGGATGACAACCTACAAAACTTTATGTGGAATGAGTTGCAGAAGTGGCTTGTATATCCACCTGATTCAGAGGCTCTGGGGAAAGAGTTTGCGTTGAAAACGATGGTGCATCAGTGGAGGTAGTGGAAATCGGACAAGGACACTCACTATGTGCAAAAGAACAAGTCTCCATTCGAAGAATACGGTGGTATTACACCCGCCGAATGGGACAGGTTCGTGGCGAAGATGACAAGCCCTGAAGCCTTAGAGCGGAGGAAAAAGATGTCCGAACTAGCGAAAAGGAACAAATACCCGCACCGATTGGGCTGTAGCGACTACGATGGCCACATAGAGAAGTGGCGAGCAACGAAAGAAAAGTTTGCCGCCCAAGGCAAGCCCCTGCTTGTAGATGTACTAAAGGAAAGAAGCAAAAACTGGGTTTGGGCACGGAGCACGGGCCAAGTTGCCGACGAGGGAGAGATCCTTTTCGAGGATCCGGATATCGAGCGTGTGACCACTAGTCTGAAGGACATTGCAGAGAAAAAGAAGACAGGGGAATTCATTGCCAAGAGGGAAACTGATCAGTTGATAGCTGCATTGGGCAACCCCAAACATTCTGGACGAGTAAGGGGTCTATCGTCAAGGACGAGTTGGAAGGAAGAGTTTCCTAAGGAAGCTACGCGCTACAAGAAAGGGGACAGGTACAAATAAAAATTGGAAGAGAAGATAGAAAAACAAGTTGAAGAACATTTCTACTCTCTTGTTGCATAAAATCGCCAAGCCTTCCCAAACTTGTTTCAGCAATCCAAAGAACCAACAGTACAGATGCCCAGCAGCGTCAGTTCAGTAGACACCGCACCTTATTCAGTAGATAACATAACTGCTCCGACGCCGTGCAGCCCGCTCGTGCCGATAGGAAGGGCTGGGAAGAGAAAGGAGGTGGGTACAGGACTTGCTAATACCAGGGCGTCAATTTCACAACACGCCAATCCCTGAGGAATATGCAAGGGTGCAAGTGGCCAAGGTGCATGCAGAACATAATAGCTTAGAGCTAGATATTCCAGCACCGAATGGGATAGAATTGCTTGGGGACGCAATGAATCAGTTTATACTATGGCATCGACGAGATATCCTGCTGGTCGGTCCATAGTCAGCATCCCCAATCCCGTCGGCTCCTCAGATTGCTGTTGCGCCTGCACCGCCTTTTCCACCAGGGCCAGATTCGCCACCTAATCGGCCTGCTTCCGCACCTCCCTCCTCCCCTACACCAAAAGGTCCTGATTCGCCACATCTGTCAGCCCCTGAAGTCGCCGCAGAACAACCTCCATCAGAAGTACAAGATATTCATCAATCTTCTCTGACACCACAGTCAACATTGGCACTACCTGAAAGGCCTCTTCTGAAAAAAGTCTTCCAAGTCCGAGCAAGCTTGAACCTCGTCGGCTTATCCCAAAAATGGTTAGATCAACCTATGATAAGAAAGAAATGACCGTATACGAGGAAAAGTTAGTGTTTCAGGCTTTCAGGGGGAGAGCGCCGACTGACAAGAAGCAGGATGAAACTCCAAAGTTGTCGGATTCACAAAAATCGGTAAAAAATCAAATGGAGGACCTGCAAAACTGGACTTCTGACGAAGTGCCAACAAATACGAGTACGGGAAGCCGTTCCTGCCGTGGCACATCATGAAAGACATGCCCTGGGAAATGAGGCTGATGCATGACTGGTATCTAAAGGCGACTAAAAAGGGCCTCGACATGATTACTGTGAAGGTCTCGGATTACGCTTTCATCAGTGGACCAAATGGGATGCTGGTAATCGATTTCAATGACCTTTACGCATTATTCAAGATTGAAAAAATGGATATAAATCTTGTTGCTACGTTTTGCATGTAAGTCAATCGCATTTAATGTCATAAATGAATTCATTTGCAAACTAACTTCTGATAAATTACCCGCGGCATTACTTAGGATGCAATTCCACGACACGGAAAAGGGCAACCATCCAGTAGGATACATTAACCCAACAAGGATTTGCTGGACGAAACACATCGTTAATATTTGTGCAGATTTCGCTAAGCTCAAAGCTAAAATGAAATCCCAAAAAGACGCGATCATCAAAAAAATGCACGAGAAGAAGATGGCCGTGGTAGCACTATACTTGGGCTGAGCGATGGTCGCGCACAAAGACAAAAATGTCCTCATGGTCCCTTATGTGCTGCGGTACGTAATACTCTTTTGTACAACCAATATTTTACTACGATATCATCTACAATTAACATATCTTCTTCGCAGCGATCACTACATACTTTTTCTGGTATATCCGCGGGACCACTTGGCCGTAGTGCTAGATCCGACATACTATAAGGAGGATCATTCAAAGAGTTTCTCGTTTTGTTGAATTATTAAGTACTGTCATGCAGCATTTAATAAGTATTGTCTGTTGTTACTCTCGAAGAAACAATAGACTCAAACAATTATTTTGTCTACATAGAGCACACACTATTACATAAGACATGGTGGACCGGTCAATAATCCACAAAAGAAGAAGCTTCTCATGAAGACACAATGGCCGGTAATTACATGCCCGCTATATGCTGATATTTTATACTGTGTTTAATTTGAAATATTGATATACATATACAATTTTATTCAACACAGTGTTATAAGCAACCACCAGGCACTAACCTATACGGCTACTACGTGTGCGAGATGCTTAGAATCTATGAGAGATACACTACAAAGTTTGAAGAAGTAAGTTCAGAGAAAATTTCTTTTTACATGTTAAGATCAATCTTGTATAATTTTCCTACCTATATTAATGTGTATTCCTTCTTAAATAGATCGAGGCCATTCCAGTCGTAGCGAACCAGTTCGACAATTGAACCATGTTCAACTTGGTTGCAGATATTTGTCGCTTCATCTGCCGCGATGTCTGCAACCATTTGGGCGATTTCTATGATCCGAAGAGTGAGCTTGCGACGGATGATAAATTCAAATGACTTAGAGAGTGGGAAAAAGACCATATGTAATCATTTCTAATTAAGTCTATATTTTATGTGCTTTCGAACTATTGTAAATTACGATATGAAACATGATATGTATATGAACATGCATGATGTGTACATTTATATCTTTTTTGTGAGAAAATAATTAAATCTCAATTCTTGTGCGAATATATAAATATACATGCATAATCTCGATCGATCGATAATATTATTGAGAGAGAAAGGAGAGGAGAGAGAGGAGAGAGAGGAGAGACAGGGTGAGAAGACACAGACAGAAGAGAGCTAGACCTAAACACATGTACCGCACACAAAATAATGCGCACGGGAAGATCAATCTTCCCGTGCGGTCAATTTAACGAACCGTACGAGAAGATCAATTATATCGTGCGGTCGGGTAAAATGGCCTGCATAGGATAATAGATCTTTCCGTGCAGGCCGCTTAAGCCGATCGCACAGGATAATTGATCTTTCCATGCGGTTGGACCGTTCGCATGTGAAAATGGTCTTTTCCCAGACCATCTTGGGCGTGCAGGCAGGCCTTCCGCATGGGAAGATGTCTTTCAGTCCGCATGCAAAAAACATTTCTCCAGTAATGTTATATTCAGACTATTTAGGCAGGGGTAGAGCTACATTAATTCTGCTTAGGAACCGGTCCAGAAAACTTTTTAGTTATACTTTACACTACTGGAGAAACGATTTTTACGTGCGGGCCGAAAGACATCTTCCTGTGCAGAAGACCGGCCCGCACACACGAGAAGGTCTGAAAAAATCAAATTTTTGCGTGCGGGCGGCCCAATCGCACGGGAAGATCTATTATCCGTGCGGGCGGCTTAAGAGGCCCGCACGGGAAGATAGATCCATCATATATGAATTATTGAATTATTTAATGATTTAATAATATTAATTTGACAACTAATATCACATCACAAATAACACAAAATTAATTTTACATCATCACAAATTCACATATATACTTTCCAAGTAATTTCGTTGTACAATTTAATTTACAAATAATTTCACATATATGATTAAATTGACAACCAAATTCACATCACAAATTACAAAAAATTCACGGCCGCCGGCGGCGGCGATTGTGGCGTCATCGTCGTTGTCGTCGGTGGCGTGGCGGCGGCGGAGGTGGAGGCGGCGGTGGTGGAGGTGGCGGCGGTGAAGGCGGCCGTCGATGGAGGTGGCGATGCGCCGGCACATCCGAGAAGCCTCCGCAGCGTTGTCGTGGGCGGCGGCGACGGTGGAGGCGACAGAGAGGCCGGAGGCGAAGGAGGCCGACGGTGGGGAGGCGGCGGTGAGGTCGGCGCGGGAGGCGGGATCTGGATTTCGTCTCGTCGGGTGTTAGAAAATTTTGGAGCCCGTGCGCACCTATATAGGCGGTGGTGATCATCGTGTGCGGGCGGCTTAAGTGCCCGCACGGAAAGATTATCATTCCGTGCGGACGTCTTAAGCGGCCCACACGAAAATCTATCTTTCCATGCGGGTTCTTAAGCCGCCCGCATGCAATAATCTTTACATCTCTAAATTAGATTTCAAAAATGTAATAATATCTAAATTTGGTTAGAAAATTATATAAATTAACAAGACAACTTAATTTTGGTCCATAACAATGTTATAAAAAATTCAATCAGTTTTGATCAAGTGAGACTATATGTTGTTCATAAATGGTTACACTGTCTTATAGTTGATGAACCCTAAGTTTAATGTGTATATACCTTATAAGAAGGTATGAACTTGTATATTACTCAAATTTATACATAATCTAAACATTAACTCATTATCACAACATATAAAATTATATTGTCACTTGTGTTATGAAAAAAATATTTTTTTTCTATTTTTAAGTAATAACCTATTTTTGGAAAAAATTCGATCTTTTCTTTGTATTTTTTAAATATTTTTTCTTGGCTTAGGAGCATATAAGAGGTAACCACAAAAAATTTGAGCCTAAACAAGCGAAAGACGTGGCCTGTGGAAAATTCAGAAGACACGCTCAGAATATTTGAGCCTAAACAAGCGAAAGACGTGGCCTGTGAAAAATTCAGCAGACACGCTCAGAATCGAGAAAAATCTTCCGGGCTCAAGAAG
The DNA here is from genome assembly GCA_019925245.2 of Oryza australiensis. Lineage (NCBI taxonomy): Eukaryota > Viridiplantae > Streptophyta > Magnoliopsida > Poales > Poaceae > Oryza > Oryza australiensis. Next base: position 26,766 of record JAIFGZ020000486.1, on the reverse strand, counting down.
GTGACCTTCTGAGCCTTTTTTTCCTGATCGATTTTTATATATGGAACGTCTCGATCGGAGTCCGTATGCGAAAGTTATGACCGTTTTAAAAACTGACTCCAAGTTAGATGACAAAACGGGAGCAATACGCGCAAAAACTTGTTACACACGCATAAACTGTATTATATGTATAGTGGAAGCCACTTTGTGTTAATTTCATATAAAGGAACTCTAAGTTTATAAACCTTATAAAAAATTATGAACTTGCATATATTTGTACATAACCTTAACATTAACTCAATATCACAACATATGAAGTTATATTGTTAACTCAATATCACAACATATGAAGTTATATTGCTACGTGTGTTGTGAAAAAATATTTTTTCTATTTAATTCTATCCCATATTCAATAATTAGATAGAGAATTCAATAGGTTTATAGATAATTAAAACCTTACATCTCTAAATTGGTTTAAAAAAATACATGGACATCATCTCGTGCGGTCCACTTAAGCGACCGCACGGAAAAATGGATTATCCCGTGCGGTCGCTTAAACGGACCACACGAGATAATACATCTTCGGTTTTTCCAGGCGTAACCACTTATGACTCATCTAGAACCTGTCTAATAAAAAACCTTTTCTCTGTTAGTGTAATCTATTCTTTACATGTGTGTATGCTCTGATCTTAATTAATTCAGACACCCGTACCAGCTCTAAATGTGTAGTCCAGCCGTTTCGTTCTATCTCCGTCCGTGTATTTAGCCACGTAGCTATCTAGTCTTAATCTACTACACTCGCTTTAATGGACGCATGCTTATCCGGAATTCACATCTGTTGAGCTCATACACCAGATCTGATATGGTCCAAAATTTATGAACTTTTTGAGTCATACTGCACTGGAAATTAAAGGGAGTAAAAGAAAAGTTATACGAATGCTGAAGCTAGCTAGTCTCTGCATGCATGGCAGCGTAGGTACGTGCAAGGTCGATCGGTAGGTAGAAGAACAAGAAGCTGAAAAGGAATGGTCGTCGCGCCGTTGAGCCATGCATCAAATGTAATGTATGCCTTTTGGCTTTTGTGTTTGTGTTAATTCCACTTGCATGCCTAATTATGTTGCTAAACAATACCTGTTGGCTGTGAGGCCAGTTTCAATGGACAGTTTCATGTCATTGTTTCTAATATTAGTTGTCTTGAAAGCTGAAACATGAAATAACCTTTCTCAATGGGATAGTTTCGTTGCACACACTACTAAGGAAAGCCACACTAGTCCCGGTTGTCAAACCGGGACTACGAATCCGGGACTAAGATGGACGACCTTTAATCCTGGTTAAATAATCGAGACTAGAGATGCATTTTTAGTCCCGGTTTAAGCCACGTGGCCCCGTCATCTTTAGTCCCTGTTGATGCCATCAAGCGGGACTAAAGATTTTTTTATATTTTTTAATTTTCTTCTTTCTTCAACAGTGCTACATACTATATATTACACATATACATATTTTACACATATTTATACATATATTATACAATATAAATGTATAAATATATAAGTTACACACATATAAATGAACTTAAGAAAGAAAATATATACTTGTAATATATTACCAAAAAATTGACACATATGTACAATATCCACATATATTTCGTATGTTACAAAACATTGTCTATTTTGTGGATCCGGTAGTTAAGTTACTTAAATTAAAATAGAACTCCCCATGGGATCAATGATCTGCTCGTTTATAAATCCCATCAATTCTTCCTGAGCGGTTTGTATGAAAGTGTTAGTGATATGCACTAGAGGCAACATGGAGATGTTGGATATCACGTCAATGTTTATGTATAAATGAATAAAGTGTTATTCAGTTCCATGAAATAGACATCTTGTATTGATCAATAAGTACGTGACTTATTTATGAGACTCGATATGTATGAATCTATTTCTAAACGATCCCTGATCATATGTCATATTGTTGGAACAAATATGATTCTAAGATCGGCATGTTTATTGATTGATGATCATGTCTCGTAGATCATGGGTATGGAGATACCAAATCAATAAACATGGACATATGTGTTAGAGAACACATTGTTGGATAGACCCACCATGAGACACTACAGGAATTAATGTGCCATTAGTTGGTCTCGTGTAGTGTTGGTACAAAGTCCTTAGACCTGAGATCACCATGGATTCCAACATGTGTAGTAGCCTACTTTGGGACTACCAAACGCTATTCGTGAACGGATAGTTATAAAGGTAGTTTTCGGGTTTGCTATGAAACATGGAGTGGGATGTGAGTGATCAAGATGGAATTTGCCCCTCCTTTGGAGAGATATCTCTCGGGCCCCTCGAGGTAATGGATTATGGAAATGCATGGCCATGCTAAGTTGATTGAGGAGTCAATCAACGACGATAATCCAATACGGTTCGAGTGAATGGTTAAGCTATTGAAGGGATGGCACACATCTTGCCTATAGCTTAACCGGTATCGTGAGGCAAAGGGATTTGTGTACACATTACAGGTTCGAGCCGATATTATATTCTTGTATACTATGGTGTCAATATGTGCTCTAGGCGCCGCTATTGACAGTCGGCTGAGTTGGACTCGAGCCGACGATCGGCTAAGTTAGACTATAGCCGAAACCGAGTATAGCTGAACCTACGGGGTCGCACGCTTAAGGGGATAGAATAGATATTCGAGTTGGACTCGGATACGGCTCGATCGGATAGGGATCCGATCGGATAGAGTCCTATGGGCTTACGACGTGTGGGGCGGCCAACTCTATGAGATACGGATGAGATCCGATTCAAAATAGAGTCCTAATCGGCCACTAGTCCCGTCGGCCAACTCTATATAAAGGAGGGAGGGGTGGAGAGCTGTGAGGCGTCAATTGCATCACGTGCAACGAAGTCGCCGAGATCAATCTCCACGGAAACCCTCCCCACTTTCGAGCCAAACCCTAGCCTTGCATCGCGTGCTAGCACACGGGTGTACGGCGTTCGTCCCCGGACGTGTGGATACCGGTAGAGGCGCCGCTACGTTGCGCGCTCTTGATCGGCGCGGTCGGGCGCATCGAGCGAGGCGTGAGAACGCGGCCGGACGACTCGAATCGGCCGATTGGCGAATCGGCCGTCTCCGGGAATAGGCTACACTGTTCCGGATCGGATTGCCCTGATTGGCTATTCCGCTGCACTCTACTTTAATCGGTAACGATCTATCGGCCCTTACTTGCAAGTGTTCCTGGTTTGCGCGGTAGAAATTTTTGTTTTCGGCTAGCGTAGCTTCCGCGTAACCCTTCAGGTGTATCGAGCTAATCTTGCTTAGTTCGGGTTTTAGATTGGATCTGGAACAAGTTTTGCGCACGGGTTGATTAGATCAATCGGTTTAACGGGATCTGTTGAGGAGAGTTAATGGTAATTGCGTTCCTTGATAGTGTATCGGAACGGTGTAATGTGATTACGTCGAAGCAATTTCCAAATAACTCGGTTTGAGTTGGGTTCGAGATAGCGTTCCTTGATAGTGTATCGGAACGGTATAATGTGATTATACCGAAGCTATCTCGTAGTCCGACTTTGTTGCTGCTCGCGCCTACGCAAACCATCTCCCTTGATAGTGTATCGGGACGGCATAATATGATTATGCCGATATGGTTTCCATAAGCGATTTCATAGATTGGATCTATGAATTTCGTGTGGTGTACCCCCTTATAGGTCGTGTGCGTACCCCCTTATAGGTCGTCTCGATGCCGTGTGCGTACCCCCTTATAGGTCGTCTCGATGCCGTAGCTCGCGATAGGTAGAAAACGTTTCTACGCCTAACTTGTTTTTGCAGAGAATGCTTTGAGATGGTATGGCCCTATTGTATGTATGAGATGTATGAGATGCATGTGATGCATGTAATATTCTTTCATATGTGCAATCCCGTAATATTCTTTCATACGTGCAATGCTTGTAATATTCTTTCACGACTGCGAGTCGATGTAATCTTCAATTAGAGCTTCTATAGTAGTAGCTTAGTTTGAAGATATCAAGCATTCGACACTTGGAATATGGTGCCGAAGATGGAGATCCTCAGCGCCGACATGGAGATGGAGATCACCATGTGAAGGGGGCCATACTATTTCATTATATGCTATTCTTCTTGATTTCATATGTGATATGTTTGTTTGATAGGATAGCATCCTCTCAAAATTAAGTAGTAATGATGCCCTTCCAAATGTTGCACCCGTCACCGTTATGCTCGTCAATGGTGGGTCCGCAAAGCAGTGTCATTCTCTATCATAACACGAGGGGTATATGTCGACATATACATGCGGGAGCATTTGGTTTACTTAACAAGGCTATCAAAACAGTTTTGGGCCTTGGGGCATAGGTTGGCGCCGGGGCATGGAGATACCACACCAACAACAAGAGTCACATAGAGATGTGATTAGCAAGGTGTTGCTTACCGATGTTACTAATTTTCTAGCAGTGATGCCAAAGCTCACTAGAAAATTAATTAACATGTGGATCTTGACCCAATACGTAACCTAGAGGGAAGGTGGAAAATACGTAATGGGAGTCTAATGTTAAATTGTTTAACAATAGACATAGCATAAACATTGTGCTAAACTTTGCTTTTTCATTTGTAGAATAAATGGCGGCTAATACTACACCCAGTACCTTTAATTTGCGATCTATTCTCGAAAAGGAAAAATTAAATGGAACAAACTTTATGGATTGGTATCGCAACTTGAGAATTGTTCTCAAGCAAGAGCGTAAGGAGTACGTTCTTGAAGTACCCTATCCCGAGGATTTGCCAACTAATGCCACCGCAACGCACGGAGGGCTTATGAGAAGCACACTAATGATGCCCTAGATATAAGTCGTCTCATGCTTGCTACAATGTCCCCCGAGCTTCGAAGCAATATGAGAGCAGCGATGCTCACACTATTATTCGGGACTGCGTGGCATGTTTGAGAACCAAGCTCGGGCCGAGAGGTTCAACACCTCAAAGTCCTTGTTTGCGTGCAGCTTGCTGAGGGGAATCCCGTCGATCCGCATGTGATAAAGATGATTGGCTACATTGAGAGTCCGGAAAACTGGGTTTTCCCTTAGCCAAGAGTTGGCTACGATGTGATTCTCCGCCGCTCCCTCCGAGCTTCGAGCCATTCATATTAAATTATCACATGAACAATATGGATAGGACCTTGGCTGAATTGCATGGGATGCTAAAGACAATGAGGAGAGTATCCAGAAAAACGGTCATCATGTGATGATGATGCGAAGGCTAAGCGCAAACCACTGTCAAGAAACTTTGCACCAAGAGAAAGTTAACTCCCGATGAGATCGCGAGTGCCTCTAATGCAAAGAAGGGCAAGAAGGGGTCGGCGGCATCGATGCCGTTTGCTTCTACCGCAAGGAGACAGCCACTGGAAAAGGAACTGCAAGAAGTACATGGAGGATCTCAAGAAGAATCAAAGTACGACTTCGCTTGGTATTAATGTTATAGACATTAATCTTGCTACTTCACCTACTCGACTCTTGGGTATTTGATACCGGATCGGTAGCTCATATTTGCAAATCGTTGCGGGGAATGAGAAGAAGTAGAGGATTGAGAAGGGGCGAGGTGAACTGCGCGTCGGCAATGGAGCAAGCGTTGCTACGCTTCTTGTCGGCACGACCACTTCATCTACCTTCGGGATTAGTTTTGGAATTGAATAATTGTTATTGTGTTCCAACACTATGTCAAAACGTTATTTCCGCTTCATGTTTGCAAGCGGAAGGATATGATTTTAGATCAATGAACAATGGTTGTTCAATATATCTCGAGATATGTTCTATTTTCATGCTCCATTGGTGAATGGATTATACGTTTTGAATCTTGAAGCGTCTCCCATCTATAACATTAATACGAAAGACAACTCTCTAATGATATAAACCCCACGTTTATCCGGCATTGTCGCTTAGGCCATATAAATAAGAAACGCATGGAGAAGCTCCATAAGGATGGATTGCTTCACTCTTTTGATTTTGAATCATTTGAGACATGTGAGTCTTGTTTACTTGGTAAGATGACAAAGGCACCTTTCACGGGACACGTGAAAGAGCAAGTGACTTGTTGGCACTCGTACATACCGATGTATGTGGACCAATGAGCTCGACGGCCGAGGTGGTTATCGGTACTTCATTACCTTTACCGATGACTTTAGTAGATATGGTTATATCTACTTGATGAGGCATAAGTCCGAATCCTTTGAAAAGTTCAAAGAATTCCGAATGAAGTACGAGAATCATTTAGGGAAAACAATCAAGTTTCTACGATCGGATCGTGGAGGGAATACTTGAGCCAAGAGTTTGGTAATCATCTCGAAAGATTGTGGAATTGTTCCACGCTTAACTCCGCCAGAACTCCACAATGGAACGGAGTGTCCGAACGGAGAAATCGCACCTTGTTGGACATGGTGCGGTCGATGATGAGCCAAAGTGATCTTCCGTTATCTTTCGGGATATGCTCTTGAAACAACTGCGCTCACACTAAATAGAGTTCCATCTAAGTCGCTTGAAAAGACACCATATGAGATATGGACAGGGCAACCCCTAGTTTGTCTTTTCTCAAAATATGGGGATGCGAAGCTTATGTAAAACGTTTACCTCGACAAGCTCACACCCAAATCGACAAGTGCTTCTTTGTGGGATATCCTAAGGAAACTAAGGGATATTACTTTTATAATCGGGAACAAGGCAAAGTGTTTGTCGCCCGACACGGTGTCTTCTTAGAGAAAGAGTTTCTTTCAAGAAGGGTTAGTGGGAGCAGGGTGCATCTTGAAGAAGTTCAAGAAACACCGAGAAAATGTTTCAGCGACCACGTAACCACAACAGAGAGGTGCAAAGTGTTGCGCCACCGCTTGTAGATACACCAGCCCCACGGAGGTGCCGAAAGATCACGTCGTGCACTGAGTGTACACAAAGCGGAACAACGTGATATATTGTTGTTGGACAACAATGAACCTAAGACCTATGAGGAAGCGATGGTGGGACCCGATTCCAACAAGTGGCTTGGAGCCATGAAATCCGAAATAGAATCCATGTACGACAATCAAGTTTGGAACTTGGTTGATCCACTGATGGTGTCAAAACCATTGAGTGTAAATGGGTTTTTAAGAAAAGGCCGATATGGATGGAAATGTTCACATCTATAAGGCGCGATTGGTGGCGAAAGGTTTTAAACAGATTCAAGGAGTTGATTATGATGAAACCTTCTCGCCCGTCGCAATGCTTAAATCTATTCGGATTATGCTAGCGATTGCTGCATATTTCGATTATGAGATATGGCGATGGATGTCAAAACGGCTTTCCTGAATGGAAACCTAAGCGAGGATGTATACATGATACAACCTCGGGTTTTGTCGATCCGAATCGCTCGGAAAGATATGCAAGCTACGAAATCCATTTATGGATTGAAGCAAGCATCTCGGAGTTGGAATATTCGTTTTGATGAAGTAATCAAAGGGTTTGGTTTCATCAAAAATGAAGAAGAGGCCTGTGTTTACAAAAAGGCCAAAGTGGGAGCGCAATTGTATTTCTAATCTTATATGTGGATGACATATTACTGATTGGAAATGATATCCCTATGCTTGAATCCGTCAAGTCTTCATTGAAAAATAGTTTTTCCATGAAAGACTTAGGGAGGCAAAGATATATATTAGGCATTCGGATCTATAGAGATAGATCCAAGAGGCTAATTGGATTAAGCCAAAGTACATACATTGACAAGGTGTTGAAAAGGTTCAACATGCATGATTCCAAGAAAGGTTTCTTGCCTATGTCACATGGCATCAATCTTAGCAAGAATCGTGTCCTCGACACATGATGAGCGGAATAAGATGGGTATGGTTCCATATGCTTCGGCAATTGGATCCATCATGTATGCCATGCTTTGTACACGCCGCATGTCTCGTACGCTTTGAGTGCTACGAGCAGATACCGCCGATCCAGTGAAGGTCACCGGATCGCCGTAAAGAATATCCTTAAGTACTTGAGAAGAACTAAGGATATGTTCCTAGTCTATGGAGGTGAAGAAGAGCTCGTTGTAAGTGGTTACACCGATGCTAGCTTCCAAACGGAGAAGGATGATTATAGATCGCAATCGGGTTCGTGTTCTCGCCCGAACGGAGGCGCAGCCACTGGAAGAGTTCCAAGCAGATACCGTTGCCGATTCTACAACGGAGGCCGAGTACATTGCTGCTTCGGAAGCCGCAAAGGAGGCTGTTTGGATCAAGAAATTCGTTTCGAGCTTGGTGTGATGACTAGTACGACTGGTCCAATGTCTCTCTATTGTGACAATAGTGGAGCCATTGCGCAAGCCAAGGAGCCGAGGTCACATCGAAGTCCAAACACATACTTCGGCGATATCATCTTATCCGCGAGATTGTGGACAGAGGTGATGTCAAGATATGCAAAGTGCACACGGATCTCAACATAGCCGATCCGCCGACAAAACCTCTCCCTCACCCGAAGCATGAGGCGCACACAAGAGCAATGGGTATTAGATACTTACATGATTGACTCTAGTGCAAGTGGGAGATTGTTAGTGATATGCACTAGAGGCAACATGGAGATGTTGGATATCACGTCAATGTTTATGTATAAATAAATAAAGTGTTATTCAGTTCCATGAAATAGACATCTTGTATTGATCAATAAGTACGTGACTTATTTATGAGACTCGATATGTATGAATCTATTTCTAAACGATCCCCGATCATATGTCATATTGTTGGAACAAATATGATTCTAAGATCGGCATGTTTATTGATTGATGATCATGTCTCGTAGATCATGGGTATGGAGATACCAAATCAATAAACATGGACATATGTGTTAGAGAACACATTGTTGGATAGACCCACCATGAGACACTACAGAATTAATGTGCCATTAGTTGGTCTCAGTAGTGTTGGTACAAAGTCCTTAGACCCGAGATCACCATGGATTCCAACATGTGTAGTAGCCTACTTTGGGACTACCAAACGCTATTCCGTAGAATCGGATAGTTATAAAGGTAGTTTTCGGGTTTGCTATGAAACATGGAGTGGGATGTGAGTGATCAAGATGGAATTTGCCCCTCCTTTGGAGAGATATCTCTGGGCCCTCGAGGTAATGGATTATGGAAATGCATGGCCATGCTAAGTTGATTGAGGAGTCAATCAACGACGATAATCCAATACGGTTCGAGTGAATGGTTAAGCTATTGAAGGGATGGCACACATCTTGCCTATAGCTTAACCGGTATCGTGAGGCAAAGGGATTTGTGTACACATTACAGGTTCGAGCCGATATAATATTCTTGTATACTATGGTGTCAATATGTGCCGCTAGGCGCCGCTATTGACAGTCGGCCGAGTTGGACTCGAGCCGACGATCGGCTAAGCTAGACTATAGCCGAAACCGAGTATAGCTGAACCTACTGTGGTCGCACGCTTAAGGGGATAGAATAGATATTCGAGTTGGACTCGGATACGGCTCGATCGGATAGGGATCCGATCGGATAGAGTCCTATGGGCTTACGACGTGTGGGGCGGCCAACTCTATGAGATACGGATGAGATCCGATTCAAAATAGAGTCCTAATCGGCCACTAGTCCCTGGCCAACTCTATATAAAGGAGGGAGGGGTGGAGAGCTGTGAGACGTCAATTGCATCGCGTGCAACAGAAGTCGCCGAGATCAATCTCCACGGAAACCCTCCCCACTTTCGAGCCAAACCCTAGCCTTGCATCGCGTGCTAGCACACGGGTGTACGGCGTTCCGTCCCCGGACGTGTGGATACCGGTGAGAGGCGCCGCTACGTTGCGCGCTCTTGATCGGCCGCGGCCGGGCGCATCGTAGCGAGGCGTGAGAACGCGGCCGGACGACTCGAATCGGCTGATTGGCGAATCGGCCGTCTCCGGGAATAGGCTACACTGTTCCGGATCGGATTGCCCCGATTGGCTATTCCGCCGCACTCTACTTTAATCGGTAACGATCTATCGGCCCTTACTTGCAAGTGTTCCCGGTTTGCGCGGTAGAAATTTTTGTTTTCGGCTAGCGTAGCTTCCGCGTAACCCTTCGTAAAGTCTCGTGGGGGACGTTGTCTCTTACTCGCATAAGCTGTCATTAATTCGATCAAATAAGAAATAAATATATGAAGTGAATAAGAAATCGAGACGTAATGTATGAATGACTATTATACATACGTCTATATCGTCGATAGTTGTGACATCATTCACAAAGCGGTGAATATAGTCGCAGACGTAGTATCCACATAAGTTGGTGCCCCGTGAATGTTTTGCACACTAAAGGAGAAATGACGACAGATTTAATATACATTTCATATTTTAGAACAAAGTAATAATTCAAAACAACTTTGTAGCATGTTACTCACTGGAAAGTTCATCCTCACTGAGAGCTTATCTTTCCAATTTCCACGAACATCAGCCCGAAGCCGTTCCCATGCCCTACGTGCGCTGAAAGTTAGCTAGTAATTATCCGAGAACCGCATATATGCAATAGCAAGTAAGATGGCATTACCTATCTAGCAGTTCAAATATATTTGCGTACGTGGACTCTGGTTTATCCATTGAGTCAAAGACATGGATCCGTGAGTTATCCATGTCAATTACTAATTGAACCCAGTGAAATCTGCAAATTGGTTTAGATGATACATATAAAAATTTATGTATGCACACGGGATTGAAATCGGCATGTAAGGAAGAAAATACTTACGTAGTGTTGTAGGGCGGTAAGGATAAACGACCGGAAGTGGTTTATCACCAGCGCCTTGTAAATGTTGTCCAGTGTTGGATAAGGAAAATGATCAACCAATACGCCGTTTATTTTGCGTGGATCCATGAATCCATGTTTGGTACAGTTGTGCATGTTGCAGTATTGGATCGCCATTCTACAACGGTTAAAAATAATTTTAGTCAGCTAAATACAAGAAGGTAAGAAACGAAATAATAGAACGATACTTATAGAGCCCGCGTGGCTAGAAGTGAGACGTCGAGGGCATCAAGCTGGTACAGCTCGAATATGTCTTCGAATCGGAAGAAGTCGTCACCTCCATCGACGAAATAGTCCTGTGAATATTTGCCCGTTACCATCTCTCCACCCTTGCTGGATTCTTGCATGTACCACTTGTGGAAGCGGTACATCCGTGTTGTTAGCTTTTTCACTTGATCCGGCTTTACAAGAGGCTTTCCAAGTTTGAACTTATATTTTAGCGGAGCCTTCGCCGGGAGCATGGCCGTGTAATTGATCCATTGAAATTCCAGCAGATTCCATAAATTGTCTTAAGTCTGCTCGGACATTTGGAACACTGAACTGGGGTACATCTTTGCCCGTTCTCTTCGTCTTGACAGTAGCCTTCTGAATAGTCCTATCGTAGTCGGATTGCGGTTGAGGTTGCGGTTTAGGCCGTGGCGTTAGGTATGTCTTCTTGAAGAAGTCCTTGGTCTCCCTGGGGATTTCAGAGTCTTCTCAGAGACTTCTTTTCGAAGTGGGCCTTGACTTCGCTTGGACGGCCTCGTGCAGCCTCTCCGGAGTCATGTCGTACGCCATTTTCTTTGGGGCAGGAGCGGGTCAAGTTTAGGCCTCTTGCTTCTTGGTCCACCGCTGGTTTACCTTGATCGCGTGGCTCGAGATGTTGTCCGTTTAGGAGTCGGTGCTCGTGCCGTGGCGACGGAGGAGTCCGAGAAGGCGGTGGAGTTGGAGACGACCGTTTAGGAGTCGGTGCTCGTGAAGGCGACGCAGAGGCAGCGGAGGAGGCGAGGCCGTGAAGGAGGCGAGGGAGACGGCCCACGTGGAGGCGAGGAGACGGCCCACGTGAAGATGGAGGAGGCGGAGGAGACGGCCCACCCGGGGAATATTATGAAGATCTTCCTACGCAGAAATATCCCGTGAGTCGTTTCTCCTAGCGCGCCTCCCCGTCTCCTCCTGGGGATATTCAGCTCGAGATCTTCATAGCCGCGTTCCACCCGTTCAATTTCAACTTTCGAGTACGCAGTGGAATGGGCCGGAGTGGTAGGTGCCGTCTCGGTCTCCGGAATGGCCATGCCCGACGCGATCCGTTCGAGAAGATTGTTTATTAGTTAGTAATGAACATTGATTGACAAGTTATTCAAGGAAATATACGTACAACATAAAAATACGAACATACCTTTATTGTTATGTTCTTTAGCGGAATGTGCAGCTCACATGGGGTCCGCTGTGTGATGTCATCAATGGGGCATGGCGGACCCGGTTCAGCTTGTTGGGCCAAATCGCCTTCATTTCCAGCTTTCTGAAGCGTAGCCGTGTGGCCGGGCCGCCGTAGTTGAGCTGGCTGCTGGCTGATCCGCCTCATGGCTAACCCAATGGCTCCGCTCCTCCGCCAACCTTACGGCCGGGCCATCCACACTGATCACACTGGGCAAGAGCTTCATTTCCATCTCAAATAACCTCACATCCTGCCTCTCTCGCTTTGACCTTATTCGGCTCTTGTATGTGTCGATCGCGCCTTTGAACCCGTATTTTCAGTGGTACGATGGCTTTTCCTCGCGTACGCCGGTGTTCTCTGGGTTTCGTGGAGGGCGAGCGTTAGCTCGTCCTTCTCTCTCTGTAGGGCCCGAACGCGCCCGAGGAAGTGGCCCGCAAAGCACTCTTTTTAACCTCCGTCCGGTTTCTTGAATTTCATCACCAAATATAATCGTGCTATCGACGGATTAAGTGAGCCGCCGTGAGCATAAAACTAGTGCTTCTTTGCCTGTTCCACCTGGCCATCGTGCTCCGGAACGATACCTCGCACTTCAAGGTCGGCTTCCATTTTCTCCCATTTCTCCATTGCTTTCTTATAGCCGCCGACTCCAAGCTTGTGATGGTATTTCTTTTAGCTGCATTGGCCTTGTTCTTTTGTATGATAGCTTGTGCTTCTTCCCTAGTCTTGTGTTCAACAAAAGCATCCCAATGATCTTTGAGCTTTGGGAACTTGTCAAAGTCGTGGGTCTGGCCCTTCGTGATATATTTCTTGTGTAACTCTTTTTCTTGTAGTTCCTCCAAGAGCCTCGCCATTTTCTTTAACGTCCATTCCTTGACCCTTGTTGTGAGTCTCGTATGGTGAACGCTTCAGCATTGTCGCCCGCAGCATCTCTTTTCCGTGTCCTGTGAGATAGCTCTCGCTCATCTCCTCCTATCCTTGATCGCTCCTGGCAACGCCACGGGCACGTGATCCTCACCACCCTTCGCCAGTGCACGAACTTCCTTGCGGTGTCCTCCGGGGCAATAGGGCGACCGCCGATTCTACTCCGTTATGACATGTCGACCTTCTAAGCGCTTGCCGAGGCCGCGGTTGCCCGCGTGCCTTCTTCGTCCAAATGGAGATAAGGCGGTTTCCCATTCTTCTCATCGCCTCGCTCGTCCCCCCGTCCCCTCTCCTCGTTGAGAGGCATTGATTTTGTATCTTCATTCCCCTCCTCATTGTAAAACTCCTCGCGTCTCGTGACGATCTCATCATGGAGAAGCCGTTCCTTCGTCACGATCCACCATTTGATTGTTGTGGGTTGAGGACTTAATCAAAGAATTCTGAAAAAAATTATTCGGTTAATACATGTATCAATTATTGAGGAAAATCATGTATGTCTACGTAAAAAAGACAAAAAAGAAGATGGATTCAGAATCACAGATTATCTCCATCGTAGAAAAGACTTGCAGAAGAAGATCACGTTCTATATTTTCCTTCTTCTCTTTGTTTCTCTTTGCTAGAACATGCCGACCATCAAGTTCACAGAGTATCATTGGCCCACGTCCGTGAGTACGTTCATCTGGAGGAGAGGGAGAGAAAGAGAGGAGAATGATGTGAGGGAGATAAGGAGGAGGAGAGGGAGGGAAGTGGAGAGGAAAGGAGAGATAGGGAAAGGAGACGCCCGTTCGTCCACGCCCTCGTCGTTCGCGCCCGTTCATTCGTTCATCTCGCCGTGAACGCCGTTCGTCCACTTCAACGAATGAACGAACGCAACACTCTCGTTCGCTTCGCTCTCGCCCGCCCGCCCTCATTCGTCCGCCTCGCTTCGCATTTACCGCTTTGTTGATTTTGGAAGCGTTCTCGTTCGTCAAAATAAGCAAAAATTCACAATTCACATAAAACATTCAAATTTCAAATTTAAATACATATTCAAAAATTCAAAATTCTCAAATACCCAATAAATACCCATTTACATACAAAAATCATATAATCAAAATACACACAGTATGCACAAAATTCATATATTCAAAATTCATATATTCAAAATTCATATATTCAAAATTCACATATATTCAAAATTCACATATATTCAAAAATACACATATATTCAAAATTCATATGTTAATATTCATAGTAGTACGGCGGCGCGCATGGAGTGGAGGGGCGAAGGCCAAGCCGTTTATGGTTTAGGCCGGCCGGCCTGGGGCCGTGGGGTGGGGGCGCAAGGGTAGCGGGCGGCGTGGGGACGGGGCGACGGCGACGGCGGCGTTGCAGCGGCGTCGACCGCGACGATGGCAGGCAGCGATGGCGATGGCGTCGACGATGGCCAAACCCTACCCCATATTGTCGGGAAATCTTTGGGGCGGCGCAGAACTGCATGACGGCGACGAAGACGGCGGCGCGCGGCGGTCCTCCGGCGACGGCGACGGCGACGGCGGCTAAGACGGCGTGCTGCGATGGCAGTCCCCCGGGCTCGGCGATTCGCGACGAAGATGAAGACGATGCGCCCGAAGTGCGAAATGGCTAAGTGTTGGATCCCAAAAGTGAGGCACTTGCTATATATAGTCACGCATTGGCATTTGTCCCTATTGAAGCCAACAATAGGGGATATGAAGCTCCTCGTTTGAATGAGCCAACCTGACACAAAGATAAGTGATCTTTAGTCCCGCTTAAGCCACCAACCTGACTAAAGATACTGTCCCTGCTGATGGCTTCAATGACCAATGATCATATCTTTTGTCCCTTGAAGCCACCAACCAGTAGACTAAAGATTGCGGGGCAGCCACGTGGCGCAGGTGGTGACATTTGGGTCCCGCTGGAGCCACCAACCGACTAAAGATGTTTTTCCGCCCACCTGTAATTCACTCTCTAGTCCCGATTTGTTATACAAACCGGACTAATTATTACAAAGGTTCTATTATATTGTATTTTATATTCATATATAATTATAATAATATTCATATGTTGATATATTTTATAGATATATTTTATATTTATATATATAATTAAACAAAAATATTATAAATTGAAATAATAATATATAATTAACATTTGTAATATTTTAAAAACTATTTTAAATTTAAATAATTTCTTACCCGATCATTCCAGCAAGAGAATTCATGCTTAGAGTTTTTCTTTCATGTGTGTCTCTGTTTAAGAACGTATTGCCTTTCTTTTCATGCTTATAGTTTTTATTTTCATGCTTACCTTTACTTTTGCTTGTGAACGTATTGCTCATGGCTACTTCACATTTGACATTCGTCTTGGGATGATCTATCTCCGATGTCTCAATTATACCTTGACATGAATCATCAACTTGAGCTACCTTTTTTTAACGCAGAGCGGATAAAGATGATTCTCGCCGTTTCAATGCGGTTCTTATAGTCATGCTCAAGGAATGCCTCGAGCCTCTCGTGGATAATGCTGCAATAAACAATGCACGCAAGCAACACAATATGAAAAGGAACCCTATTCTAATGCTAATCGTGGACAAAATCGGTACAGACGCGTAAAACGCCCGGGCAAATTTGATGATCTCAAAAACTAGGAGTCTCTTGGCACTACCACCACAGGGTGAACAAAACATGTAGCTGATTTGTACTATATCAATCGCCAAAGAATCTCGATATCGGCTACCGCTTGGAAGCCGCTCGCGTTATGTGGCTTCGCATGAGCTTCCCCGGGAGGCCGTGTAGCCCCAACATTGAGTGATTATACCAATACTACTACTACCTATGGATCATTGGATAGCTAAGACTTACGAATCGAAAGCATGGATATGCAGCTTTACTGTCACAAGAGTAACCGAAGAAATCTCTCCTATGGTGGCCGCCGCAAGGCTGGTGGCATGGTGATCTGGGCACAATAGATTCAATATTATTTTACAATAGATTCAATAATTTACAATAAATTCAAATGATAGCAATAATATTCAATGATTCAACTTAATTTACATCGTCCATACATAAATTTAGCTATGTAACATTTGTCCTCACGTACTTTCTTCACACAATTATTCCTTCGTTATGATCGCTATGCGTGAGTAAGGGTGTGTCCTCATTTGATAGGAGGATACTCGGTCAACCGCCACCGAACTGAGGTTGCCCGTCAAACCCCATCGTAATCTTCGCGCCCCATCCTCGACTCCCACGATTTTCCTTTTGCCCGGGAGAACCACGTGGCGCTTTGGCTCGCCGGACCCTTTCCCCTTCTTTGATTTGCTAGCCATGTCCTTGACATAGGAAACTTGCCGCACATCACACAAGGCAAAGGACGGTAAAGGTTCTGTCCGAGTATCCAACCTGCTCAAAGTCGACCGTTGTCATCCCACTTGCATCAATGGTTACGCCTCCACCACCGAGCCTAACTTCCACTCGGCACCGAAACAAGTAGGGACCTTCAGAGTCCACAGTATAGCTCCCATATGTCATCTATGCTGCCGTAATATGTGCTAGACGTACCGTCGTATTCCACGGCATCGATGCGACACACACTCCCCGATTCATGCTCTTTAAGTCTTGGGCCCATGTGTAAAATGTGTACCCATTGATTTCATATGCCTGAAATGTTGTGATCGAGAAAGATGGTCCCCAAGAAGGCTAGTTGTTGGTTAATGCTCACGTTGCCCATGAGACGTCACAAAAACAAGCGTGGAATGCATCAATGTGATGGCGTGTAATCCGCATCTTTTCTTACCGATGTTTTCCGAGCGAACAATTGCCAAGTGCCCTCGATGTAAGGAGCCACCAAGGAAGATTGTTGCAACACGGTCCAATGTGCTTTCCGTGCATGTCATTGTCTATGTTCATTATTGCCTACCTTCCAAGAGTTCCCTTCCCCATAGTCTATTCTTTCATGGCTTGATTCAGTATCCCGATGGGACGAAGGTCTTCAATAAAGTCGATGCAAAACTCAATCACCTCCTCTATTCCATATCCATTGGCAATGCTGGCTCGGACGCGAACGGTTACGAACGTACTTATTTAGAACGCCCATATACCTCGAAGGGGAACATATGTTGTGTAGGAATACCTCTGACCGAGGATACGATCTCTTTGACTTTTGGTGGCATAGGACACGTCATGATATTGAAGAAGGAAGGCGGAAAGATCATCTCAAAGCCGACAAGACATTGGACCACATCATTTTGAAAGTCTTCTAGTCTCTGCCCTGGATCGATGATCTTCCTCAGTGGAAATTGCGTTCGTAAAAGCATAGCATTGTTATTGTTGCCCAAACATTATCGGAAGGATACTCCGAATTATAATGGGAAGCAAATGTGTCATCGCACGTACGCCGTTGGGACTTTAGATTTGTGAACTTCTTATCCTTCATGCGTGTTATTCCATTTATATTCGAGGAGTATCCAGACGGTACCTTGATGCTCTCCAGACATTCAAACATTATTTTCCTCTCGCCCGCCGTAGTGTAGTCATGGACTTAGGTATTGGGCTCCTTTTTCCTTTGGTTGCGGGTGAAGGCCGTCACGTTGTGCCATATGTTTCAGATTGTTACTTGCCTCAAGTGTATCTTTGATTTTCCGTACACCTAGGAAGCCAAGGTGTTTACACAAAGGTTCTTGGTAAGGTGCATCACGTCGATTGCGTGATTTGATGTCCAAGACTTCCCGCAGGGCAACTCCCAAAAATTGACTTCTTCTTCCACATCGCCGCGTGACCACCTTCACTTGCTATAGATTGCCACGTCGTCCCTTTCCGCATACTACTTTGAGGTCTTTCACCATGGCAAACACGGCCTTTCCGCTATGCGTGCTTTGGTTTAGTACGATGGTCCGCCTTTTGATCAAAATGTTTGCCTCTTCTCTAGACTGTGGTGGCTTGCAAGAAGAAAGCGACGATGGCCCATGTACACTACCTTCTTACAATGTTTCCGTGCACGTACACCCGCCTCATCCATGTGGGTGCAAGCGTTGTACCCCCTTGTTTGACTGTCCTGGATAGGTTGCCAAGTGCAAAGCCAATCATTGATGGTAACAAACAACAACCCTCGTAGGTTAAACTGCTTCCTCGTTTATCTTCATCCTGCACACGGAACACCTTCTTTCTTCCACACAATGCTTTCTTTAGATCTTCGATCGTCGGCCTCTGCACACATCGATATCGCTACTGTGCTGCTTCGCCTTGAATAACCGGCATCTGAATGTACTTCGCCCATGCATAGCCAAGACGGGAGGTTGTAGATACACATCGTCCACAAAGCCAAGTGCTATGCCCGCTGCTCATCTCTCAAAAGGATTCATGCCGTCCGTGCTTAAGCCGAACCTTAGGTTTCTTGCATCCTCGCCGAAGTCTTCAAATGTTCGCACGATGTTTTGCCACCGTGACCCATCGGCGGGATGTCTCGCAAAGATGCCGTCTTGTGGGCGTTCCGCGTGCCAACACATCATTCTTGCATGCTCCTTGTAATCCTGAACGACGTGTCAATGTGGTATTATAGGAAAATACTCACATCACCTTAGCAGGAACCCTTTTCTTCGAGGGCCGTCCGTCAACTTCGCCCGGATCATCTCTGTCCGATCTTGTATCGAGGTGCTTTACAAACCGGACATGCTTCTAGGTTCCTGCATTCTCACCGCGGTAGAGGATACAATCGTTAGGACATGCGTATATCTTCTGTACTCCAAATCCTAGAGAGTGCACTAACTTCTTAGCCTCGTACGTTGATTCCGATAATTCGCTTTCCTCCTCGGAAGAATGTTCTTCACGAGTTTTAGTAACTCGCCAAATGCCTTGTCACTCGACACCATTTTTGGCCTTCCATTGTAAGAATTCCATGTGGTACCCAACTTTTGTGCCGCCCCCGTTCACACCGGGTACAAGGACCTTGTGGTCCGCCAACATACGCTCCAATTTCGCACTTCCTTTACACCTTCGCAGCCCCCTTTACGTCGCGCAACATCTCGACCAAGGTCATCGGCACCGCTGCTTTTCTTCAAAGCATCCCCGCCCGCTCGCCCATTGTATTCTCTTCAAACCCACCGTATTGACCACAAATGTGGCCGTAATGTTGTCGCTGCCTTCTTCATCTTCTTCCATTGCAACCCCACCTCTCCGTGCGATGTCCAAGAATTGTAGTGAGGCATGAATCCCAACCGAAAGAAGTGGGCATGAACAATTCTTGATGTAGAATACCCTTCTCATTTTTTGCACTTTAACGGGACAACGTATGAAACCCTTATGCTTGTTGGCATCGGCCACACTCAAAAATAATGCACGCCTTGAATAAACTCTCTCAACCGTCGATCCGCGTTGTACATCCATTGCCGATCCATCTACATGGAATGCACAAAAATCGTAATAAAATTCCATGAAATTCAAAGCATTTAAATATTATTACAATAATTTTATATATAATCGACAATTATTATATACTAATCCAACATACGTAATGTGTTGTTCTAAAAATAGAATTATTTTTAAAAGGTCTTTTAAAGTGATAAAACATAAAATTAATTAATTATTTTGCATCTATTTTAAAAGGTCCTTTGTCGTCTATTTTATAACTTTTTTTGTCCAAAAGATTCTCTCTCATCATTTTCCTTAAATATTTTTTGAGATAAAAATTGTACGGACTAAATTCCTATAAATGTTACGTGCTAAGCATTCTTTCTTCCTCTTTATTTTCCCCAACTTTTTCTCAACACAATATAATATGCTTAGCAAAATAATTAGTCCAAACAAATTTTCTCTCTTTTCATGTTTACAAAAAATCTAGAGATAAAAATGTATAGAAAACAACCATAAAATACGAAGTGCTAAGCATAGATCATAAGAGGAAGAAGTTGCTAACCTTGTAGATAGCAAAGATTTGTGTATTATCACCAAACACAAAAATTACAAAATTTTGGCAAGACTCCTCCTCCGGAGAAAAAAATTTGAAGACAAGAGTGTAGTCAAGCTCTGGGCCGGAGGAGGAAGGAGTTTAAAAACCCCATCTTTAGTCCCGGTTGGTGTTACCAACCGGCACCTAAAGATGATCTTTAGTGCTGCTTGGTAACACCAACCGGGACTAAAGATGGCCAGAGGTCGTTGAAGCGCCGGAAGCGCATCTTGTAGTCCCGCTGGTAACACCAACCGGACTAAAGATGCCCTAGCGATCCGACACGCCCGACAACATTTGAACCGGACTAGAGGTGATCTTTAGTCTTGGTTCGTGACACGAACCGGACTAAAGTTTCTAGAGAGCCGTTGAATTTTAAACCGACTAGAGATCATCTCTAGTCCCCGGATGCACCCAAACCAGACTCATCCGTGGTTTTTGCCACTTCAACCAACGAGATGGTTTCTCCAAAGAGTGACCAGCTTTCATAGGTTTTTATAGCATTTATTTCTTATCATTTCTTTGGGATCAAATGTGCATGATGCCTTTGTATGTGTATCTCCATGCCTATATATATGCACATATATATATATATATTAATACATATAATATATGTATAACACATACATATATATTTACACACACAACGCACTTGCATATGTATATATATTAATGTTAAACATTTAAAAAGCAATTGTTGAAAGTGCCTTGTGCCTGCGTTGGGCGGATATTGTGGTGTTGAATAAAATTTTGAAAACCACCTTGTTGAAAAGCCCCTCGAAATTTTCACATAATCAAGATGCATCAAAATTTAGAAACCACTCAATTAGTATCAAGATGTCTCACGTAGTAAAATAGTACATAGATGCAAATGGTCGTTAAGAATCGCATTTGGTCATAAAGACATGTCAATATATACGCGCCATGACGCTTAACCTCTTTACATTTCTTATATAGCTAATTGATCATCTCCTAATTAAAAGTTAAATGAATCCGACCAAATGTGATCTACATGTATACTACATCAATTTGCAAATGATAGCAAGAAGAATCAATTGCGGTGGGATACCAAAGATTAACTTCTCGTATATCCAACAAATCAATGATATTCCAAGGATGCAACAAATCATTGTATGTATGTAAAAATTGTATGCCCCACGTAGTAATTTTTCCCCTTTCAATACATGTAAAAGCCTAAAATAAATTTCACCTACTTGTTCTCCTCTTCTATAAAATCTTCTTGCTGTAGGCTATTCATATGCAAGTCAATTCTCAATCTTGCATTCTCTGCCATGGAATTGCCGACCTGTTGCAGTTTCCATATGTGGGCTATTTTGTACTTCCTACTTGCATTTCAAAACCTCCTAGATTTTTTCAGACCCGTAGTTGAAAAATGGTACTATATAATGTAGAACTGAATGGGATCAGTATTGATTAGCTCAGTATGCGAGTCTTAGCATGCTCATTAGTCAAGTACGAATTGGCTAATGCTGGAATCACTATACATGATATTGTTAACTAAATCCTTGTGTGGTGCCCAAATATACTTACCAAAAAAGATTACGATGCTACTAATGTAGCTACTGCAATACTTTTGGGATGTAGCTACTGCAATACTTTGGGATGTTAAGCATTGTATATTTAGACTACAAACTTTCAGTTTACTTCTACATTTTTTCCATTAAGAACTGTCAGCGATAAGGGCATGAGATATACATTCCATTCGACGCTTTAAGATTTGTCTCAACTTAAACATCAAATTTCAGCACAGCTTAATCTTACATCCTGGATGTCCCAAAAAATTGCGCAGCTCGAAATATACACAACTACTTGCAGACATGTGAATCAGTGGCTTACCATGAATTTGGGCTTTGTTGGTTTCCCGTGAGAAGATGAAAAAATTGGGGGTACGCACGCCCCATCCTCGCTCCTTGCGGCGGCCATGACGGCACGTACATGTCGTCGGCGCAACAGGGTGGAAATCGGCCGCGAAGGGGAGCAGCCGGCGAGTAGGTGGGACTCGGCGCATCACGGGTCGAAGGCGCGAGGCAGCAAGGCCAGAAATCGGCGCCGCCGAGGAACCATGCCGGCGCCGATGAAAACTTGGAGGCGGACTTGTCCTCTTCTGCCCCAAACGCGAGCATGGCCTCCTCCGCTGCAGCAAGCCGCCTGGACATCCCCACCGCCGACGGATCCATGACACTGGACGTCGCGCTGCGTAGGGAGGATGGCCTGGAGAAGGGGATTCGGCGGGAAGCAGTGGGGATGGCCTGAGGAGGGGATTCCGACGGCTGAAGCTAGGAGGATGGCCGAGAAGGGGATTCCGGCATGGAAGCGGGGGATGGCCGGAGAAGGGGATTTCGCGGCGGCGCCTGGAGGATTGGAGTTCGGGCAGTGCAGATGGCGTTGGGGACGGGATAAAGTGGGTAGGGTGCCGCACGGGATCGAGATGAATGAAACGATTGGCCTCAACGCGCGCTTTCACCCTTTTTCCCAGCTTGTTGGAAACATCGCTATATATCGTTTCACCGGATGAAATGTTTTCTTCTCTCTCTCCTCCCCATTTCATGCAAAATACTGATATGACACTATATTTAATGCGCATGAAACCCTCTATGAAACTCCATTGAGACTGGCCTGACATAGCAACTTTATCCATATGGAGTATAATTAAGCATCAAAATCGAGATCTTTTTTTGAAACAATGGCAATGAAACTTTCCACACACTCGTATTAATTGAATTTCAGTTTTTTTAAAGGAGGTGGTTACCTGAGACTTAATTACAGCTATATATATTGCTATTAGATAAAATTGACCATGGTGTTCTAAGATAATGTAAGAGAAAATTGAAATTGACCATGCAGTTGAAGTAAACTAGCAGAAAAAAGAAGTTGGTGCCTCATACTGATCTGTATAGCCAGTAAGCCATTGTGAAAGTTAATTACCTAAGAGATTTCTGAATATCATCAGGATTGTACTCAAGGTATCCATATGACCATATAGCCATGTTATGGATGCTTGTGAGCTTAGCTTATGAAACAGCTTGAACATATATAACATTGTAATAATTGTTATTATTTGTATGTATGATATGATATGACATCCTTAGCTATAGAAATGACTTGCCATTTCTGCATTGAGAATCAATTAATGCCTTGACTCAAGTTCAATTGCCCGGATGGTTGCAATTAAGTTTCCTCCCTATAGGTAATTTCTACCCCACTACTGGTTCGACGTGTGTATTTACGTAATTGTCATGCATATAATTGGGATATGCCTGAATCGGGAACAGGTTAATGACCTGTACCCATGCATCTTATTCTTAGGATTAATTAATCTTAACCCCTGCAAAGTCATGTCTGCTGAGTTTTATATATATATATATATATCAAAGTGTGTTTGATTTTTTATTTGATGATGAACAATTGGCATTTGATTGCTTTGTTTGTTTTGCTATTTAGAGATTTATTGACAAAGTAATTTTGGAGATAGTTGAATTTTTGGATAATAAACAATGTTCAGTCGGCTGCACAGCCGGTCTAACTGGTTTAGCGGTACTCGCCGGCCTGACCGAGGTATTCGTGCGGTCGATCGGGCAGTGCAATCCCGCGGCCGACCGGCGGAGCCAGTCCCGATTGGCTGCCGATTTCTCTTTCCGGTTTTGGTTTCGGCTTATTTTCTTGCATATGTGGCTATGGGAGTTTCATGTTCCTATGCACGTGTATGTTCATTTATGCTAACAATGAGTCAAGTTGGGATAACTTGTGCTCGGATATGGTATTCTTTTTGTTTAATTGTGTGCGTGTAATCTTTACGCCTTGGGAAAGTGTTGCCGTGATCGAGTTGGAGTCAACTTGACGATAAGGTGACGCCCAAGATGGAGATCATGCGGGTTGCTGAAGGGTAGAAATTAATGCACATAATTGGTGAAGTTTTCATATGGCATACGATGATGATATTGTGTGCATATGAAAACGGAATTTTGGTTTTGAAAAGATCAAAATTATGACGGTTGGTTTATATCAAGTTTGTAATTATATGGAAAGGTTTCCTAGGTGTTTAGTGACTTTCTATATGAGTTGATCTCGTGACTTTTTATGGTGTCTTTATGTATAAATAGTTAGGGGACGCGTGGCCTCTTAGTATCGCTTTAGATTTAAGTTTTAGAGAGTTTCTAAAGTTAGGTTTCAAGTTTTGCTTGACATTTTGTGAGTAGTGATTTGTTTGCATCTTTGTAAATACAAAGAGATTCAATAAAGATCAATCTTCTTGGAGAATTCTTTGTGTTTTCTTCTTTTTCGGTGCGGCGGTCTAAACGGCGGCAAGTAGACCGTCAACTCACCGGCCGACCGCACGAACGCTGCGGTCAGACCGGGCTGCATCGGCGATCGGCTGCATTCGGGAATCGGCTAAGGCACTACGATCGGCTACACGGGCGATCGACCGGGCGTACATCGGGCGGTCGTACCGACTGCAGCCGCGACCGACGGAACACTTTCGGTCGAGGCGACTTACTTCTGCATCAAAGGTAAAGTTTTATTCCGCTAAAACTTATTTTTTGGGTTACATTAACCATTCGCCCTCCTCTCGATTGGCTTTACTTTGGGTATTCGATCCTATAATATATATATGTTTTGTGTGTGTCTATATATATATATATATACGTATATATGTGTGTATATATATTTTAAGTCAATTAAAGATTGAAGCTTAGTCTTTTATTTAGTACTATTTTAGCTAACAGATTAAGCTACGTAACATTACAATTCAAGAATGATTATGTACTTACTAGCACTATGCATGGATCGACGTACTGGCTTGCGTTACTTTAGGCCCCAGTTTGTTTAGCCTTCTCGCTTCCGTAGTCAGCTTCCGTTTCCGCTTCGACTACCACCTGGCTGAGAGTTGCAACTCCGCAGTGTCGTGCTCAAGTTTGGCAACTTGCTTGCATGATTAGCTTTTTGACTCGACGGAATTTAGAATGTTCAAAAACGCCCTTAGTTTTTTTAATTCATGAGAAATCGGATTGAGATGACGATAGTGATAATAATTTAAAAGTAGTGTCATACAATGCTTTCGTGGCAAAATAAAAAATATTTTGTACATCATTCTCTCATCGCCATCAAAAAGCTGGGTCAAAGAATGCTATTACGTCAAAAGACCATTCCAAGTACAATCGACAAAACATTCCAAGTACAATCGACAAAACATCTAAACCATAATGTTGCCATGTAAATCCTACAAAAATATCTAGTGAGAGCACATAGATACAATAATCGGTGAGGAATTATTGCCTTGCAAATTGGGAAGCAATCAAAGCAAGCAATAGCACATAGATACACACCGGTGAGGTCGGCGAGGAAGGCCCTGCAGGTGGTCCCCGTGGTAGCGTGGCTGCCGACGCCGAGGATCCAAGCCGATGAGGTAGACGATGATGGCGCCGAGGCGGGTGGAGCCCGGGTGATGGAGTCGCCGAAGATTCGACTCGAGGTCGGCGGAGAATCCGACGGGTGAGGAACGGAGCCGCCTGATGCTGCGCCGGCGGCGATGAAGGGCAGCCGCGGGCGAGGGGGAGGCGGCGGGGCGATGCACCGGAGAGGTGGCCGACGAGGGCTGGACGAGGAGACGTGAGAGGGGGCCGCAGATCCGGACGAGGTCTCGCAGTGCTCACGCAAGCCGAGATCCAGACCGAGGACAGCCGGTGAGCTGGGGACTTGTGCCGCAAGTGCTCACGCAGGAAGCTGACTCGGTGGGGATGGCGTTCCCTGCGGCAGGACGGGCCTCGCCGGTGGGGCCTGCCGGTGGTGAGGTCAGCGGCGAACCCTAGCGCGCCGCGGCTCTCACGGGAAGAGGCGCAAGTCGGCTCGCGCGTGGGAAGGAGAAAAGACCGGTCAACACGACGAATCGGTATGTGTAACCAGTGGCATGGTGGATAATTTTCTTTCTCGGCCCAGAAAAGCTCATCTGGATGGGCTTCTAGCTTTGGCTTCTCTAGTTCATAAAAGCCAAATGGCTTATGAGAAGCTGAACACAGCAGCCACCCGTTTGTTTCAGCTTCTCGTCTACTATAGGAGGAAAAGCTAAAAGCCGAGTGAAAACACAAAAGGCCTTAGTTTTGTCTCCCTAACGCCACACACACGCATATGCAGCACTTGCACCCTCACCGCAGAAACCCACTATTATCTCGGGGTTAAGTACCTCTATAGTCTCGGTTATCAAACCGAGATTACGAATCCGGGGACCAAAGATCACGCTTTAGTTCCGGTTAAAATAATCGGGACTAAATATGCATCTTTAGTCCTCGGTTGGTAACACCAACAGACTAAAGATGACGGTGCACCACGTGGTGGCTTCACCATCTTTAGTCCCGGTTGGTAACTTCCCGCTTGGTGTTACCAATCGGGACTAAAAGATTTTTTAATTTTTTTTATTTTTTCTACTGTTAGCTTGCTGCTTGTTTATATATATATATATATTTATACATATATATGCAAATATACATATATATGTATAAATACATAACACATATATATAACACACATAACATACATATATATACAAACAACATTGAAATTATTTTTACAACGATCGAATACAACAAAATTCACACATATATACAACAAAGTGTCCATAAATTTGTTCACACATATATACAAGAAAATCGTCCACACTATATATACAACAAAAATACAACAACAACATCAATTTTTCG